>JAVFKF010000026.1:7500000-10000000 GCA_036926295.1 Pachydiplax longipennis
TGAATTGTTTCAATAAATCGGAATGTAAAAAACTCTCCCTTTATCTAAAACGCAAAAAATAGATCAAAGGCGGAATTCGCTAATTAGCCTCAATTGCAACGTGCACTCGAAATTCTATTGAATTAATTTCCCACTTCAAAAATCAATTTAATTTGAATTTACTTGCGTTATTCAATAAGATAAATTTTAATTAATACCTTAAATTAAGAACTTTTGTGATAATAATCAGCTTAAAAATTTTCTGTAACGAAGAATACATCCATATTCCTGTGATTTTTTACCCATAAAATTCCAAAACAGATATCTATTTTTCATAAGACTCAAATTCTGAAAGAATTCATCGTATTCAATTCATCCGCACACCAAGGAAACTAGATATAGTAAAACACGTTTAAAACTCCCAGTCCTTTTTACATAAAAAAATGTTGCAAAACTATCGCTTAAAACATTCTGTTACCCGCTTATGAAACAAAGTTTTCTGTCCCCAGATGCACTGCAACGCCCTTTGACCAATTGTTCGCCTCGCTTGATAGGCCTAAAATGGTTTACATTATCTGTAAGGCTCTCTCCCCGCCGTTCTCTATTTCTTTGCATTGTTTCTAAAGGATGGTAAAGAAGTACTCAGGTAATTTTCCACAGTGTTTATAAACAGCGTGGAAAATTACCAGTGTACTTCTTCTTTACCATAATAACTTTCTACAAAGTTGCGCCTGAGCATGTAGATTTTTTTCGTCTCAAAAGGAGTTAATTAGGACTCTCTCCCTTGCAATGACTAAGAGCAATCTTCATCCTACTGTTGCAACTAACTGAAAACTGAGAAAAATAAAGTTAAAAATTTTTTTGTCCGAAAAGAGCAAACTTTTTCAGAAAAGTTACCATTCTATAAAAAAGTATGACGAGAAGGCAACCAGTGTTGTACATCAATGGGTCGCACACTCTCTAGATAAGATATCCTACCTACAACAAGGGCAAATAAAAGAAACCAAAGAGGTGCAAATTTTCGTTTTTAGGATGTAAAGGATTCACTTCAAATTAAAGGCCAGAAAAACCTTTTCCCAACGTGGAAGAATGAGAGAGCTGTCATATACTGTTAAAAACGCTGTCCTGCTTGGTGGTTTTCACTATTCTTCCTAAGAGGCGTCTTTAGCTGACTTTCTGTATATCACCCCAAAAACTTGAGTTAAAACTAATAGAAGCTGGAAATATTCTTTGAATGGGAGACGGTAAAAAAGGCGTATAGGTTACAGTACATAGATATTAGCGTAAGTTTATACAAGTTTAACTTATTTACTTACACTTATTATTTTAATAATCGACAAAGGAAATGGGTGGGCCAAATACTGAGAGGAGAGAGATTGCTGAAGACAGCGATCGAGGGAAGAATACTAGGGAAAAGACAGAGGGGAAGACAAAGACAGAAGTAAGTTAGACGAATTAAGAGGTGGAATTAGTTACCAGGAATTGAAGGAGAGGGAATTAAATAGGGAATGCGGAGGCACATGAACCTACCGAAAGGTAGAACACATATATTAACACTTATTTTAATATGATGAAAAGGTTACCAGCATCTTACAACAACAGTTCACGAACTCTCGAAATATGCTATCTACAGCTGTGACAAGTAAAAAGTGAAGTAAAGCAAGGTTTAAAGCACTTACATAAAGGTTAAGGAGCCAAAAAACCTTCCCTTATGTCTTCTAATACACAAGAATTAAAAAGTTGCCATCCTGCCTACAACGTGGTATTTACTCCTTCTGAAAAGCCTCAAGTAGTCAGCAGCAGCCATTAAGGTCAGAAGAAAACTTCGCAGCTCAGGGAAGAAACAATCACGCCTAATTATTGCTACTAACATAATGATTGATGCTCGATCTACCTTATTAGAGATCGCATGCTGGCACTCTTGCGAAGACCAGTTATAATAGTCGGCGGAAACCAGCGCAATTATGGGCGGCGAAGCCGAACGAGCAAAAAGAGTACGGAGGTGAAAAGTTCTAAAGCATATGGAAAGGGTGGGGCACCGATAAGGAGGTCGAGCCGTCTGCTACGCTAAAGAAAGCGAATTTATGCGAGATAATCCGGAAGTTACGAAACAAGAGCAGGGGGTGAAGGAAACGGCGAAATTTATTAATCGAACGATACGTCCCACTGTCACGACTCGGTTTTCGCTCGGTATTTCTTACTCGCTCCGCACACAAAGGCCGTAAAATTACAACAATCCAGCCTTTCGACATTGATTTTAGTCGGTCGCTCCGTCACGCTTTCTGATCACCTGTTCGGAAGAATTTCAGCAATTATTTTCCTCGCTGTTTGGCAGATTGGGAGCTGAACGTGTGCGGTGGAGAGACTGAATAATTCAACCTACGTGGTCACGCGTGTTGACGCCCATTACTGAGATGAAGCATAGACGCGTGTCGCATGAGGTGACAATGGGAAAATTATGTGCTAATTTAAATAGGTGACAAACTAGGCGAAGTAATGGATTTGAATGAATTAAAACGTCCATCTGATGATTCAGCATCCACTGTCAGATTCAGAATAAACAATTCCATATAATGTAAAAATATTAATTCTAAAGCATTCAAATGCATGTTTGATTATATCAATTAATATTTACCGTCGTAAGATATATAAATTTACAGACATTGTATTTGACTTGACATCACTTATACTTGTATATTGCGGTGGTGTGTCAGTCATTCTGTCATCTGATTTCCTGAGAGAATTGTGTGTTCTTACATTGGATTCCACACCGTTTGAGTCCTATTTTGAATACAATCCCTCTAAGACTAGAAAGGAATTGCCGTCATGTTTTCATTCGATAATTTTGCTAGGGTCTAACCAAGACCGCGATTAATTTCCATAAAGAATAGATATAAGCTTCATTTTGATCGGTTGCAAGATTTATTTATTTCATAAAATTATATTATAAAAAATAGCTGTACGAAATCGAGAATAGTAGAAAAGAAAATTGAAAAATATTCTTATTTTGTTCGTTCAGCATCGATATAATACAGTGAAACTTTACCCATTGAATCATAACTGCTTTTTGTAACCAGTCAATTTTCTATATACAATCATCGCTATTATGCTATTTCAAAACGTAATTGATTTTAGGACAGTTTTAGCAAGTGATGAATATAGAAAAAATCTGAGAAATATCATTAATGGATACCGAATCATTTTCAATGTACTAAAATTGGCGAAATCCGCAAATAAAAAATCTGATGGCTCTTTACACTTGAGACAATCTTCACTGAAAAATGTTCCTCTATTTAGCCAACTAATCAGGGTAAAAAATCCCAACCTCAATTCTTACACGGCTCGAAAGAATCTGGCTAATTCTGTCACGGCGCTAAAAGCTTATATTACCTAAATCAATACCCTACGTTTGCACTACCAACGAAGAGAGCAACGAAAGGCAATTTCCAGCACATAAAAACGAAAGATATCAAAGTAAAGAAAGCGGGCGATAATCCATTAGCCGTGCAGTAAAAGATTATCGCATAATCATTTCGCCAGATTGCTCAGAGGCAGGGATTAACGGAAAGGCTCACAGACGGTTGAGTATGCAAATCATTTCAAAATAAGCTCGCCCGTGCGATTAAAGATTAAAGCCTCCTTGAGAAGGGTAAGAAAAATCTGCAAAATCCCTTTATATTCTTTGACATTTGCCGGCTATATTATGAGCGAGCGGACGGCTGATTTCCCTCCTTACCATTCAAATATCCAACTCAATACAAAACTCTATGGGCTGTCACCTTCATAATCACGGGAAATCGTTTGCAGAAGTTTATGCGTATCGGCTATGGTACGCCGTGTATTCGAAACGGTAGAGAGATTTCAGGGAAACAAAAGGCTTTCATCGCAGTCGACACTTTATGCGGATCGCAATTTCCTTCCGTCCTTTCATTTCCTCAAACTACAAGAGCACTTCTACGACGAATTTTCAAAGGTTAGTCTACCATTTAATTCGACGTGAACCGAGAAATTGCAGGTATTTGATGGCTCAGAATGTTTCCGTTCCTGAGGAATGAGAAAGGAACGACTTCGTACACCAAATGTTAAAGGCGAAAATACTACCTTATATACCCATCTACTCGAACAGAAAGTTCAAAATCTACATTATACAGTGATTAGAGATTGATGACACTTTCTTAGCCGTTTTTCGGGAACAGTGCCTTCTAGGTACCAGAGGACTGGGACGGCCGGGATTACTTGTGTAAACTGATTCTAATTTTGTAAATGCTAATCAAGGTGAGGCCTAAGGCAAAGTAACATGACTCGCTGACATTTTCATCGCTCCTATCGAATATCCTTTCAATAAAGCCGATTTTTGAGGTTGAAGAAGAAATAACTTTACAAAATTCCACTTTACGGATTTATTTTGACAGACAACCGGTTTCGGACTATTTGTCCATCATGGAGTGGAACTTTTTAAAGCTATTTCTTCTTCAACCGCAAGGATGGAGTATCATATAGTAAAAGCTTCATTATTTGAAAGCCGATTTTATTAAGTACTCGTCTACATATTACGGAGGATGCAAATAGTTACTCATCCGAAATAGAGATGTTAAGAGTTACATTTCATTCCTTCCAATATGTTAGTATTTATTTGTAATTTATTATAATTGTAATTCCCTCTGGAAGAACGTTCTTTTTGATGTTCAATGGGTTAATAAATCTCTCTAACTATTCGCAAAAGATATAAGTATCATTTCCTACAAATTAATTCCCACTAAGGCATTCCCTTAGGAGTAAAATATCTACTTATTTTCCAGATATCAGATTAAATCCATGGACTATTAGCAAAGGTATACTTCAGGAATTTCTTCCATTAACGACAGAGTGCCCTCCTTTAAAAGGGAATAATACCTTATGACCTTTTCTCATTTTTCGCTACTTTGCACGACTATCGTGCCTAGTCTCCATATTCACCTTCATGCATTCAGATTATCCGGAGAAGAAAAATAAAAATCCAGCTTAATTTTATCCTTAGCGGGTTTGTAATCGCACGGTCACGAATGGCGATAACAAATCATATTACAAACATCTACTCATAAAGTGAGGCGTATAGCTAGTATTTGATGTAATAACCCTCTTCATTCCGTGGAGTATGCAACGTTATGCAAGTCGTAAATCGAAGATATTTCATAAGTTTCTTTCTTGATAACTTTACATAGCAGTTAACATTTAACTATAGTAGCTGGGTAAACTTAAAACGGCCGTTTACCAACATCCGGAAAGCATCATCATTATAAAAAAAACCGGTTTCGAAAGATTTAAGCAAATCCAAAAAGTAGGCATAATTCAATCAATAACGACCCATTCGTTGTGTTAATACAGTAGTATTAATAGAGAGTGTACATATTTCATCTCTCTCTAGCAATGGAGCGATGGTCAATTATGTGTAGCCTATTAAAATAATAGCGAACATCAATCAAAACGTTCTCGTAACTTCTCATCTCATTTCGATGAATAATTCCATCTCACCCGTGATTCGTACATGCAAAAGGACTGTTGACTCGTGATTAGAACATCTGGCCTAATGTGAAAGATGCGACGGCATTCAAACCACGTATTTAACAATTCCGTCATCCATTTAACCGTGTCAGAATATTGAATTTAATCGCCCTTAAATCATGCAGAACGTAATCACAAGAAATACAAACAAGAAAATTGATCTAAGGAAACAGGTGTAACTTGTCAACGAATAATGTTGGTGTTTCATTAACACACAGGGACGATCTTCCCAGATTAACATTGATACCTCGACTAACAAAGATAATACGTTCCCAAATCCCTTCGGAAGCCTTCGTTAACCGAAGTGCAATCTCCTATTATCAAAATCATAAAGTATGAAGAAATCATAAAGTATGAAGAAAACTGCGTACGTTCAGTTTCAATTCCTGTGGAATTTGTTTACCAATATTTAATGGAATTTTTACGAAGTGTTCCTATTTCTTCCAATTATTGAATTCCACCGAGTGACGGCTACGACCATTCAACATTTGAAGGCGGATCGAATTCGAAAAGTCATTTATTTCTTCCCAATCTTCGGCTACCAAAAATACACATTTTAAAAAGAAACATCCAGAAGAATAACCTATTAAAACCGTAAGGACGAAAAAAAGTTTGAACCTCTCCAAAGTTGGCAGAAGGAGCGATACCGGAACTAAACCAAAATGTATTTCTTTTCCACTGAATATGAGCGAAAACCGAAACAAAAACTATCACGGTTCGATTCCCTGGTTCTTCTACCCTAAGTCATCCGTGTGTTATTCACGCAAGATTCTAAAACACCGCAGAATTTCACTAAATTTTTTGAGCTGAAACTTTTCTTCCCATCCTTCCTGAGGACAACGTGAAAATTTTACCTGGGCCTTGAACTTCAAATAACAGCCAAGTGGCGGAATCGGGTAATTCTATAAACAGCGCTGCACTCCATTTTCCTCGACTTCAAATTTATCCAATTAACACTGGATGACAAACATACAAAAGTACCTGTGTATCGTATATCATTTTAATCACCTCATAACTGTACGCCGTTAACACTAATGCATAATTAAAAACCTGCGTTATTTGAGCAACTATCCATGATCCTCGAAGCGCGATTTAATTAGGCAATTAAACCTGCGCAATCATAATATAATTTTCCATTGCGGGAAGTGTGACTGTGACGATACATTTCCAATTTACTACAGTCGATAAAAAATTCATTTATCAGAGCACAAATGAGAAATTGGACAAAAACGGACTGGATTTTCGAAACGTGCCGTTTTTCCTCTTCAGTACCTGAGAACCTATTCTTCGGTTTGAAAAATTGAAGTTTTTACAAAGGAACGATCACAAAGAATTCTTACCATTTACGAGATTCGGATTTCTTGCTTCCTTTCCTCATTGTTTTTACCAAGCATGGTCATCATCCAACTCATTCCAATTTCACACAATCAACAACTCCTGATGCAGTCATTACTTTCCCGAGCCCGATAAAACACGGCTAAATTATTTACGACGTCCACGTCCTCTTCCCGTGATGAAAGTAGTTACGCACAATATTCCTGTAATTCTCGGTAAATCGTTAATCATGTTGAATATGATAACGATCTTGAGTCGGAACCACTACGGTCCACGGATGGCCGGACAACGTTTTCTGTTGGAGATTCCATAATTACGTAATGGTAAATTATACATAAATATGGTAAATAAAAGCGATTTGATTTGCAAACTAAGTGCTCGAGACCTGGTCAAAGGGAAGAGGAAACATGACCTTTCTCCAATTTGAATAATGTACGGGGAGAACTTCAACGTCCTCAGAACTTCCTGGGCGATAAAACTTCCAACTTTTCACATCTCATCCTCGACTTGTTTTTTTAAATAAAGTCCACTATTCATCTCGATTACATCGTTTGAGGAGCTAATTACCGCGGTCGAGCGTATGACCGAGGGATATAATTTTCTTACTCGCTCCTTAAGTACATACTTGTGGATGGATCAATGAGCGGAATTACATTCCTCGAAGGTGGCAAAAATAAATAAATGTCTTTAAAAGTGGGCGGAATCGAGACTATAAGGTTTCCTCTTCCATTTTACCCTTGTAAATCATATCAATAAGTACTAATATTACTATCAACAGTGATTTAAATTAAATAAATTGAATGTGAATTCAAATTAATAAAGACGTAACTGTCTTTTTAATTTGGAATGGAATTTTTAATTTGGTCTAGGAAGGTTTGCTCCAGGACTATTTTAGTCCAGGTATATTTTAGTTCTACTGTGATTTAGACCCGTGTTAATCTGTTTATTGGGATAAGGATTACATTCATGATATAATTAATTGTTATTGTAATTTATAAGTGTATAGTGACGAAGTTAGAAAGCGAGAGAGATTTTGCTGCTCACTGTACACGGAATCGAGTGCTAATTTTTGCGATTAAAATACTACGAAAATTACTGCATTATATTTGCAGTACAATAGATTATAACATAAACCTCATCCTTGTCCCAATAAACAAGTTCACAAGGGACTAAATCAACGTAGAGCCAAAATTACCTTAGACTAGATAGTCCTGGACTAAATTACTGGGTGCCTAATAAAAAATAAGATAAATTTAGCTGAAGATTTTAAAAACCAAAGTAAAACTTGGTAAAAATTAACCACAGCAGGAAAACACCCGCAGAGAAGAATGGTGATGAAAAATCATGATGTTGACAGTGTTTCGCAAATACGTCGAATACGACAGGTGGGAACGAAATCTTCCTTAATGGAGGGAATACATGTGCGGTAAGGCAAACATTTTTATCACCAGCGAGAATTATCACGCTGACTCCAAATCGAACATTTTTGTGTAAAGCATAGAAGAAAAAACAGCATTATCAGCTGCGATAGTCGCTGATAGATCATGTTTGGACAAGTGATTGCGAAGTGTACAAAAAACTCCGTTTGATTCGAAATTGATTTTTTTCGAAAGATACTTGTAGTTTACGCAATTAGGAAAGAAAATCTTTGATATTGGAAAATGAGAAACACGAATCTGAGTGAAGTAGAGAAGAAAATTTAGTCTAATTGGGTTGTCTTAAAACAAAGAAGACATTAATTTCTCGGGAAAGTAAGAGATAACCTTAATTGGTTATTCTATTATCAAGATTCCACGTTAGGTGATTAAGAAAATTAGGCTTCTATCGAGAACCAAATCCGGAATTTACCTGAACTCTTAGTACTATCAAATAACTACTACTATAATATTCCTCGATAACGAAAAAATGTTCTGATAATTCTTAATATTTTTCAAAACTATCTTCACTAAATCTTTTAAACCTTGGCGGAAAATAACACAGAATTACATACAAAACCGAGTTGCAAAATTATCTGTCTCATGTGAGACGCTTCTTTCTAATCTTCTTTGAGGAGTTAATTTTTTTGTAAATACTTCTCTTTCTATATCAATTAATACCTTCCCATATTAATTAATGAGGTGAAGACCTTCCATTCATCAGATTTGAGAAACTTTCTCACTTGGATTGGTGCTTGGACTAAGCCATACTCAAATCGCCTGCAGCAATTCCTCTAAAAGTCAAGTAGAAAACCAACATTGGAAAAAGCCCTAGTGTGACTGCTTTCTTCACACTATGCGAAACTCCTTTTCCTTGGGAAGTTTGGTTTAGTTTTTATCCTGACAACACTTACGACCATTCGACATTAAATCTTATGAGATAATCCTAATTCGCATGAGTTTGCAACATATAGGATGTATTTAGTGCAATGAATTAGATTATGAATATGCACGTGTGGTTAATTGAATTCGTTAATGATGACCTTCTAAAAACGCTTAAGCACTCCCACTTCATTTACAGGCAAATTTCAGACCGTATATATGAGTCACGGAGGCTATTTCTGCATAAATCGCACCATGACGAATGAAATTCGCTTGGCTTGGACCGTATCAAAACAAGCGCCTTCGTCCCCATATCACGTTTTGCAAAAATATACAAACACTCATGTTCGACCAGTAATACTGCTCTTGCTTTTAAATTTATTATCTCCAATTCCCGGATTTTTTCAAGACAAGTTTGAATCAATTATTCCGTGATTGATTTAAGGGAAAATTTGATCTCGAAATTATCGAATAAATCTGAAAATGTCAGTTATTATATCTGTAAAATTAACTTAAAATTTATCTATCTTCTAGTTATAGAAAAATATTAATATACTCTTCATTAAATGATGTCATTTTGTCCACCCTATGCTCGCGTCCAATTCCTTTGTTTTCTGGCCTAATTTAATAATTTCACAGTACATAAATAATGATATATGAATAATAAAAACTTATTTGTAACAAGTATACTCATAATAAAAAGGCCTTCACGCGACACTTGCCATGACAAAAGAATAATTGAATATTTCTCGATCAATAAATGTTGTTTTATATTTTCCATCACTTAACAATTTCACAGTATATAATCAGACTTCTATGCGACAAGTATATCCAAAATATTGATATTTAAGGGCTTTGAAGCGATAATTGGAATGATCAAAAAATAATTTAATATTTCTCCATGAATACATGTTAAATTACGTTTATTACTTTTCCATAATTGTTGAAGAACTTGGAGACGGTAAGTTTTCGAGTTCAAATAACAAAGTAATTTAATGAAAATAACTTTTATCTTTTTTAATTTCCCAGATTTCATCACATATGTACTGATAAGATATTTTATCATGTATGTACTGATACTTAGGAGGTTTTTGACGTTTCATCCTCAAAAACACACCCAGTAGAAACTCGCAACTGTTTGACAGATCCGTCATCAGTTAAGCACAATAATTACTCTGTCGATTAGTTGATAGCCACTATATGACATAAATAAATTAATTTAATTAGCATTGATAGCGCCTTCTGATGAGCACTTCCCATATACTGACTACCTCCAGCTCTATTACGCTCATTTATCGAGCAAACTTGATCGTAATGAGAGCGCTAGTACTATCACACGCTAAAATTCATTCAATCTGCTCAATTTTCCAATCATTGCCATGGAAACAAAGTGAACGACACATTCTCCATCACCATCTGTCATCCTCTCCGCAAAATTCGCCCGTCACAATTACTTAATGGAGATACGGCGATTATAAACCGAAAATGATCAGGATCGGTACTCGACAGGATTGTGTCACACCCTAATTGAAGGGAGAACATGAAATTACATTTTCAGCGTTTAAAAGGACAATTAACAGATGCGAGAAGCAGCAATTACATCGTGAGAAACATAATGGTGAAAGAGTCAGCTGGGTATTTCACTCATGGGGATCAAAGTTGTACTCATGATGGCGGAGTTTAAGCGAACCGACTGTTAGCATCGTTGAGTAAACATTGATGAATAAATCGTGGCCAATATAAATAATTGTTCCAATAAAAAGTTTTAAATAGCTCCCGACTGGTTTCAAGTATTGATTTATTAAGAAAAAAACAGTGTGTTAGGTTTCGTAAAACATTTTACGGCCATCGGCTTGTCTTTCTACCACGCCCGTTTTTTGACGGTCCCAGATGGTCTGCAGATTTAACATTTTTTTGGTCGCCCTTTTGAAAATCTCCGCTGAAAGCCTTGAAATGAATTGCATCCGCATTAAAGTCTCCGGATACCATTTTTTATTGCCCTTAATAACACAGGTAAATCCAATTTCGGCGATCGGACGTATATTATTCGGCAGAAATAAATAAGAAATGACCGTCGATTGATGCTGGACGAAACCCATTAAAGCGAAAAATTTCTGCGGCTCTTATTCTTATCACCGTTGCTCTCTTTTGCCGATTCCGCAGAGCCTGGTGGTTCATATCTAAAATTCTTAAAATTTTATTCGCAAAAGGTCAAATACTGATAAATCATTTTTGAAGATCGCTTGAGAAACTGTATATTGCGAAGTATTTTTGTGATGGGTTTGATATGTGATTGCTACGACGGACGTTCACCAATGGAAAATCAATATCATGGTTTCCGGAAAAACGTCCGACTAAAACGTTGGCTTTAACCCGACTACAAACCTTATTTCAGAGCATTACAAAAAGGGACTCCTGTGTTTACAAATCAAGTTAAAGATAAATATTTAGTATGTCTATATTCCAACTTTGATGATTTAGAAATGATATGCAATATTTCCTTCATCCAGTAGGAAAACCTGTAAAATATTTTGATTTTTTTTCCAAATCAATACATCAGACGCCAAAGCTGTTGATTTTATTTTAATTAATCTTGTATTAGGACATTTGACTAATATCAATAAAAATGAAATTTTATGAAATAAAAATGTCTTTATTTTCCAAAAGGATAGTCAATAAGACCGGCTACAACTAGGGGTGGTTTTAGAAACTTGCCAAGGAGAGGGTGATTGAATACAAATCCCTTACGTATTTATCTAAAATCAACTTTTATAAAGTTATATTTCATGATAAATGTAGTGGGTGTATAGTAAGTTTGGAAAAGATTTCAAACTCTGATTTGAATACAAGCTCCTTGTCAGATCATAGGCAAATTGCTATTACTACAAAGTCTTAAAAGTTGCATCCTTCGTTCCCACTCTGAATTTGCCAATAGGTTTTTCAGAATAAGTAAACGCTACTCTAACAAGAAACGTTAAAACATACCAACTCAATCATACATAAGGTTACCAATTACACTAATAAAATCGACGATTTTTCACCATTCTTCAAGTTAATGATACAAATTTACGTGAGATATTCGAGTACGCGATACTGATGCCCTGATTTAATCGGCGGATCACTTCTGATTTTAATATCCTTACGCTTTATTTCTAGTCCAAGGGAGAGAGAAAGAGAGAGAGAGAGAGAATAAGCAACCTACATAGCAGCTTATATTTGCAGGAATGAGCATTCATATTTCTTGTTTGATAATCCATCGGGGCGGACCAAATAAAATTTAATGGTCTTCGTGTTGTGACCGTGCTTCCAGAGCAATTCTGGAGTGCGTTCAAAGAGCGAGCTTTCACGTCAAGGAGGGTCTCGAATTCTCATTGAAAATGACGTATAAATAAGCCCGAATGCGGCGGTCGGAAAATTTACGAGCGAAGATAAATCCGCGATAATCTCTTCTTACATGACAATTACGAGGGTTTGAAAAACGGCGGTTCGTCCGATAGGAGAGCAGTTTTTAAGCCTTTGACGTGCGTGTCTCATTAGATACACCTTTGACCGGTTCTCAAGCGGGTCCAATAAATATTTTTCCGATATCATAATATGGAATAATGAGCATCTTTCGGGGTATAATCGTCAGCACCGAATTTTGACGAGGGTACAGTATAAAGTTTCTATAATGAGAGATTTCGGAGATTTTCCAGCAACCTTACCTTAATATTTTTTGTCTTTTAATGAAGGAATGAGGAAAATATATCAGTCATATATGTATCTTGTATATGTGTAGATTGAATTCTTTTAGTGTATATCATGTAATAATCATGTACCGTATAAACGTCGCCACCTGACATAACGTCTATCTGCGACGGTTTTGTGTAATAATAATAATAATAAATTTGCAACCGTTACGAAAAAAAAATAATAATAATATATCTCTTTTCTCATATTGACATTAATCGGTTCACGGATGCGATAGTAAGAAATCTACTGAGTTATGAATGGTTATTATTTTATATATTATATATTTATTGATTTATTATTTAATATATTATCTATTTATTGATTTATTATTTAATATATTTCATATTTATTGATGTACATCCTTATTGAATGCTATGAAAAGTGTTTTTACATAAGATCATTGTGCTGAATTTACAAGATTTTCTACACTCTGGATAAGAAAGTTGAGTCAAACTACCAACATAACAAATAAAATAAAATGAAAAACTCTTAAATGGACATTTTATATTCATTTAAAGGTTCATTTCACCCTAACCTAAATAAAAAGATAAAAGACCTACAAACTTTTACAGAGGAATCAAATAAGTAAGCATAATGATACATCGGCTGATGGAGATCATTCGTATATAGAGAAAAAGAGGAATGTAGAAAAAAATACACTTTTCCTCCGGATATATTTAAACTTGTTTCAGCACAGATCGGCCAACATCAGGTGAGGAAGACATATAACTTCCCATCTAATCATGTGTGCAGTCGTTTAAATATATCCTGTGGAAGAGTGTAATTGATTTTCCATGGATTCCCATAACCAATACTTTCAAAATAGAATTCGATGTCCAATGGCCGAAATCCTATCACTCACTAGCTGCCCATCTTACCGACACATGTTAGAGGAAGGAAATTTTGCGAAAAATCTTAGACATATAGGTCACCGTTCAAAGAATGCAAACATGAGTTTAAGTGTTTCCTTGGCATTAGTCATTTTCTTAGTCATCAGACAATTTTTTTCACTTGTGGCAAGGAAAATGCTGTGGTAGATAAGAGATTTCCTATAGAAGCAGTTTTACTTCGCACATTAAGATTGCTTCAGTCGACAAAATATTTTACGCCATCACGCACAACTGAAACGTATTCTCTACACAGTAAAAAAATTAATATCGCAAAACACTCAGCAGAGGCATTATTTTCAAAACAGAGATAAATCCAAACAACATTTTTCCAAACGATTCGGGAATGACCGCAATGATACATGGGCACAAAAAAGTCACGAAAGGACAAAAAAGAGAGGAAAGAAAGCTTTTCGAGCGATTTTGGCCTCAAAAACCATTGCTTCCATAGACGGAGGTCTTCCCTATGACCCAGACTTAACAAGTTCTCTAGTTACGTAATCTTTGATCTAACAGTTACGTCACTACCGGAGACTTATGACGTCGGAGTGTGCCAAAAAAGGAGATTCTTTCCCCCGCCCCAGAAATTTATCTCGCGAAAGAGATTTCGATTTTGTCTAAATTTCACCGAAATACGAAACGATACGGCATCTGAGGAATAGATTTAATCGGTATATAAAGCGGAGAGACCTTGATTTTCGGCTTTTAAAAATCAGGGCCAACAAGTGATTCCGAAGAGGAATAATAGGGTTCCTTCAGAAGCCAATAGATTATCTATAAAAGTCACGCAGCCCTACAACGACAACATTGCGCAACACCATCTCCTGACAAACCCAAACGGAAATTCTTTATAAGCTAAATGTTTGCGAACATCTTAGAAACGCTGAAGTAAACGAAAGAACAATTAAGAATCGAATTTGAATGAAACAGTGAGAAAATACTATGTAATGTACGATGATATAATACATGGTATATTTATATTAAGATGTTCTTTATATGAGATGTTGTTGTTATTGTAAATGGGATTAAAATAATTTTAGTGTAGAAATGTATATATTGTGTTGGAAGTGTTATGACAAGTTACCACCTGGTTCTTACCTACTTGTAACTCTGTATATGTAATAAAAAAAAATAATAATATGTGACAAGTGAAGGTTGAATCTTTGTTATTTCATTTTTAATTTCGAGCAGAACATAGAACCGTGGAATTTTGATTCCAGCTTTCGCTAAATACTCAAATTATACCAAATTTCGATTCTGTTCTGGCTTAGGTCCTCCTCATAATGTCCTTTCTCAAATTTAGTTTTACTTTTTCTGTTTCATTTACAATACGTAAACTACATTTTAGAATAATACTTAGTTATACTTAGTTGCAACTCAAAGTTATACATTTTTAGTAAACCATTATGTAGCTAAACTTGACAAAATGTGTATTTTTGTGAATCGAAAATAGGAACGATGTAAATAATGATTTTTTAGTTAGGGTTCAAGAATTTTAATTTTATCGGTTCGAGCTCGGTTTTCACTCCAGCAAAAATAACTTTTTTCTCGTTTCGGTTCGATGCTCTAATTACGAGTCAATAAAACTCAAATTTAAAGTTTAAGTATTCAGCATATTGACGATCATATCAATAATATAAAGAAGCAATGTTTTTATCAAGGGAAGTTGGTATAGATATGTCTAGGTCGATAATTTTAGTACGTTTAACAGATGATAATAATTATTTGAAATTTTTGATAGGAACCCACAAAGATTTATAAAAGTACTATAGCAACTTCGAGACTCTTAAACAATAATCATTGCAGATTTTATGCTTATTGTCCTAGAAATTTTCTTCCAAATTTCCTATAATGTTAAAAAATTCTTACTGTTTTAAAATTGTCAAATTCATTATTTGTAATACTTATGTATCCATATAGGTCAATGACGAAGAAGTGTTAGGGTGTTTATGGTATTGCTATTATTAATTGTGTATTATAAGACAAAAGATTAGTTTTCAATTCAAAATTTTTACCACAAAGTCTCTCACTAATTGTAGGATCATAATGTGGAAGGTTAGTTGAACCCTCAATTCCTCCACCATCAGCTACCTTAAGCTTTGAGGAGAAAATTAGGCTTGCTAGTTAAGATGAGAAGTGAGGAAGTTAGTTTCCACATCCAGCCAAACAGTCAACAACGGAAAAATTCCACACATACATTAGAAATATCCAGGTAAGTGTAGAAAATTGATCTTACATATAACACTTTTCATAACATTCAACCATAAGAGGCCATCGGGAATGTCTTTATTCAGCATTAGTCACACCAATAACTTTTACATTACGATAACCATGAGAAAGACTGAGAAAGAAGTAAACGTAGGATAAATTTATCCTGTACCAAACGCAAATAAATTCAATTATCAAGATATGATAACAGGAACATAGAACGAGAGAAAAATATTAACCAATGTGCGTGTTGCGGTTGATTTGTTTTTATCACTGCCATCCAGCTGGGCTTTCGCTACAATCTGATATTTTCGTTTTTTTTTCAAGGTTTCCCTTAAATCCTATTTTACGTATCTATCAGATTGCAGGGTTTTTCTAAATCTTAAACGAAGAGTTATGGATTTAATTAAGGCGAGGTGCGGTAGCAGGTGCGAATATCCTCATTTAATTCTAGAAAGTACCCGTATATACCCAACGACTGTTTTCACCTCCAGCTCTGCGGCTTCCAGTTCGATTATAAAAGCAACTTTTGCCTCCATTCCGACCACGTTCGTGACGTGCATTAATAACAAGAAGGAATAATCCCAAACCCTTGAGACTCGAACAAAATTACGATTATGAGAAAACATCGGCTTTCCAGGAAGAAAGGAACTGCGATATTTTCATTTTCAGGAGCTTAAGCCTTTTTATATCGAGTAATTTCTTCCGAAATCCCTTTGATGCAGAATCCAGCTTCATGGCTACGTTTTTATATTAGTTTCATGAGACCACACAGATTTTTCTTCTTAAATATCAATGATTAATACAGCAATTAATTTCTATTTAATTAATAAATATCAATATATTAATAATTATCATTGACGAGTTTTAATAATAATTTACTCAAATATATGTTTACTATTATAATTTTATTAATTAGTTAATGATTTTTCTACTAATAATTATTTTTCGAGTATAATATGTATTAATTATATATATATACATATATATATAATTATTAGATTATATGATAACTATTATTATTGTAAAATGATTTAAGAATAGTGCTTTTCTTGTCAACATGTATTTCACAGGCTATTTTTTAAATTATTATAATTTGACGATGTCTCAGCGTATTTTAACATTTATCCACTCTAAATCCACATCTACATATATACCCAACAAGCCGCCTTTCGGCGAATTCTATTTTGACAATGGGTCATTTAATTTTTCACTGCAACAATTTCGAATGCCGATTGATTCAAATTTGAGGATAATGGGAAACGTTACAATGAGTATAAACTGAACTGATAATTTGCCATAAATATTTACGGTATTAGGAAACGATATTTGTTATTACAGTATGTATCTGTATATTACCTAAACGATTGCGTGATTTAGAATATAGAATATTTATTTAGATTTTAATATAAAATATAGATTTTGAATATAATTAAAACCATACAATGAGTTAAATATAAAACATATTGAATAACCAATAACTTTTCTCGCACACCATGTATGTCGGTCATGTACCCATGAAAAGCTATAGTTAATATTATATTAATGAAAAGTGATGATAGTACGTTCTCTCATGTGCGGCAAAGCGCGTGGGAAAAGACCAGATGTGACTCTCGTGGTCACGTGATTCTACCAGTGAATCGCTACTTAGCTGATTGCAGTTGGAAAGGGCATTTACCCACCATTTTCGCTGTGTAGTACAAATCCACAACGAGCCACTTTAGATATCAGTTTCAAATCATACTACTGAAAAACATGGGCACTTCCGCTAAAAGTGTTCCTAGCCGTGATCAGGGTGACAATGAGTCATATCCTCTAACGACAAGTGCGCAAATAAATCTGTGCTACCCACATTTTTGGATTATACAAACATTTTTTATGACAGTGGCCTCGCGACCAACTCACATACGTGGAAAATAAAATATTAGAATCCAATTCCAACGTTCATTCGCGGTATATAATATCAAAGTATTAAACCAATCGATAGTAAAATGAAATTCACTGTCTCAGGCGTTGTCTTGTGGAAATACTCCATAATGAGCAAGAACAATTTGTACTTTTTCCACAAATTATTTTTATTATAAGCAATAAAAGACAGTAAAACACACACGACTAGTTTCGGAGATTGATCTCCATCATCAAGTCTTGAAGTCACTTGATGATAGAGATCGATCTCCGAAACTAATCGTGTGTGTTTTACTGTCTTTTATTGTTCATAATAAAAATAATTTGTGGAAAAAGTACAATTTTTTTTTGCTCATTAATAGTAAAATGGTAAATATTAAAATTTAAACATATTAATTTCATAATAGTTCTAAGAAAATTAATAAAAAACAGAGTGTCCTTATCTTGGCAAACAAATAATATTTTCATCTGAAACAAATGACTGAGAATACCATTTAAATACAATAATTGGATATTAATATAGCATCCTTATTTTTATTTCAAATTTAAGAAAAAGAAATTCGCGATCGATCGGTAGAATGTCATCGAAAAGAAACCCCAAAATCAACGATTCCTTCTCCAAACTAACATAGACGATTATATAAAGAATCACAACTTACGCGAATAGTAAGAGAGGTACACATGGAATTCGTTCACCAAACCTTTACACAATTACTCATATCAAGGAACTAGTCATTTTCGAGTTCAGTTTCAAGCATACGAGCCGAGAAACTTCGCCACACCCTCGAAAAGGGTTGCCAACCCAGATCAGGCGTCGAAACGTCTTCTTGTGACAGGGAAGTGAGTAAATCATCCCTTCTCAAAACCAACATTGACGATTCCCTCCAGTTATGGAAGTCCCCGAAAACAATTCCACGGAAAGGAGACCCTTGGGAAAACAAAATCGGTGCATGCAAACAGTGCGATTGGAAGTTCTGTACGTCCAAAATATGTGACAAAAGTTTGCGGAGCTCGAAAACAGTTTGCTTCGGACGTTTCGGAGGCTTGGATTCGGTAAACATAATATAGCGTTTGGAAGGAAGGACACTGGAGGTCATGAAACCAACTGTGTGCTAGGAATTGGTTTCCGATGAACCTCTTCGTTGGAGATCGAGGAAAACCCGAGAGACCCCGAGGAATCTACACTACCACGCGAATCTGTGTGCTACCTCATCAATACCTCAGGCCTTTTCTATCTTTCATAACTTGGGAATCGCCTCCCCAGCTAATCTTGTGCTCGGCTCACCTCAAGCCTGAAAAAATAACCGGTCGTTTGTTGCTGCCACTTTTCATTTAGTTCCACCATAAGTGCTGTTTCTACGGCTTGGGTTAAAGGATTTTCTTCCGGGTTTTTCTGCGATAAATCTATTTGAACCAGTTGGGGAGGGAAAGAAAAATTAAAGGGCTCTAGAACTAGGTGTGACTACTTAAGTAATCAACCTGTTTCGAAGAAATGTATTCTATCTTACAGACTAGCACTCGAAAGCGGTAAATTAATACATCGACCATTTGATTGAAGATGATGTGTCGGAATCGGTCTTCCAATAAAATTCTGTGCAAAGTGTATAAATATTTACTAATTCTTTGCCAGATGGCTACTTATCACGAAGTCAAGGCCCTTCTTTTGGATTATATAAGTTTGCGCCAGTGTTACTATTGTATTTAGAAAGAATGAATTGTACACAAGAATAGACATTAGCCAGAAACAAACGCTGTAGGTATGAAAATGTACTAGAACAGGAAATTTTAAAAGTAGTGATGATAGACTAAGGTTATAGGTCACTTATTAAAAAGTATAGGACTCAAGCAGGGCATTTTGGTGCAAATAAACCTGCTGAGAGGTGAAAAATCAAGAGTTATTGACTGTGCATTTCCCTTCAATACTAAAAGGGCAGAATTTTACCTGAGAAAAGAAGAAAAATTTTTTTACCAACACTAAATAATTACTTTAAAAATCTTTCATCAGAATATAGGTCAGAATCGCCATTAAATATTTTGTTCCACCAATTAATTTCTTAAAAAAAGCAAGAATAAGTAACACCTGCAAGGTAAATAGGTGGCTAACATAGCTAACCTTTCCTCTGGCGGAATGACATTCAAAGAGATGACATTAACAGAAGAGGTCTCATATATATGAGGTATCAAGGGCGGAGTCCAAAATATGTGGGAGAGGCAGCAAATGAGTGGGCAAGAAGTCTTTTATTACACGCTTGACTGTATACTACGTCTCGACTTTGCGTACGCCGCTTATTCTTATCGAAATATAACTAAAGTAGAATTCAATACACTTGATACTGCTTGCTGAATAATATATATGCTCGCATACCACAGGATGGGTTTAGTAAGGGGTACTGTTTTCAGTGAATTTATTGTCTTATTATTTCTGTGAATTTAGCTCTTATAGTCAATAATATATATTTTTAAAATTCATACATAAATGTGTACTTAAGATATCCCTCATCTATCACCTTCAAGCTTGGTATTAAGATCATCATATATATATTCCAAAAATTTCAAAATCATTTTCTCCTTATGACATTCAAAAGAATTTCATTTACCATGATGGAACAAAATGTTTATTCCCAAGGAATGCAGTGACACCAAAAACCCTTTGCATGTATAATTATAAAATAATTCCACTATGGATAATGATTGATAAAATTTCCACCATTACAGTTTATTGATAATGCGGACATAGAAAGGGATCGGGTTCTTAATAATTAATCAAAGATATGATATTACATAAATATACGTAAGTAGCTATTCTTCCTCAATCATGTGATGAACTTAAGAAATAACTTAAAGTGTTTTAGTTGAACGTTTCAAGTTCCTCCTCTAGCACATTAACAACATCAATATTCGAATACTATTAAAATTATATAATGAATAACTCAGTAGATCTTCTTGCCAGCTTTCCTCTCATGGTACCCACACATTGATTAACGTCATTCCTGAGCCATTTTAACGCCGCCTTACGAATCAACCACCACACGCGAAAATCGGCTAAAACGACCAAATGAGGCCAAGTAAACATAAACGAGATTCCTATCTCTTGCCTTAAATGTGCCCGCATTCAAACAGCATGCGCCACCGAAAATAGCGAACTTTCCAGATGAACCCTCATCTACAGTAAACTTTGTAATCGATAAGTGTAGGAGCTTCATTGATTCCAGCGTAAACAAAGAACGTTTTACCTAAAGTTTTACGTAATGAATTTCACTTGGAGACGGAAGTTTTGTCGTATTATTCCATGATTGATTTGACCCATAGTGAAATGGGTAACTACGTAGCTGTAAATAGTTTGGCGATGAATAGGCTAATGAAACGAATTCCGGCTTCTACCGGCATTCCGTTTGTAAGCATTTTATTAGATGAATTTCACTAGGGGACGGAAGTTTTGCCGTAGTATTTCATAACCGATTTAACTGATAGAGAAATAGGTAACTACATAGCAGTAAACAGTTCGGCGAAGTGTTACTAATGATACGAATTTCGTCCTCTGCCGGCATTCCGTTTTAAACTTAGATAAAAGGTAAAGGTTAACCTCTTGGGCATTCCTTACTGATTATAGAGGGCCTCCTGAACGTCCTTCAGTCTAACCAGGAAGATTGGGAAAAATTAAGCACTACAATCTGCAGGGTAGTGACAGATAACACTGCAGTTATGACGCAATTTGGGGTCAAGTTTTCAATTTTAGACGAAAATAGACACTAACCTATGATTACCGCACGATACATATCTAGATTAACTTCCCTACCGTTACGTAGTAGCACGACGTACCGTTATTTACTACGACGAATAACTTATTAATATCCCCATTACCATACTATTTCCGGGTTGTATTCCCGGCTGAACAGCAACAATCCCGGAGAACTGATTGAAAACAGCTCCGAATCCTGCATTTCCCACCCCAACCAACCCCCCCACCGACCCAACATATTTGCACAGACTTCCAAAACACCACCTCAACACTATCGACCGCTCGACCGACAGGAAGGGTGGAATGAGATGGTTCTGAAGAGGGGAAAGGGGGGAATACATGGCTACAAATAAGAACACCAGAGAACTAGACAAACGCATTAATTCCCTCGGAAGACGGGATTCCGATAAAGGGACGGTTCGAGGAATTCCACTCCTCCACCGGTACAGCTGATCACCCCCTGGAGGAGTCCCGGTCACCTCGTGCTCTCCAGGAGCTACTCCTCAGCCCCATAGTTGATAAGTTACACCAACACGTTCTCGACCAAGGAGTGATCTCAGGTCGGGGGTTTTCAACCATTAGACCCACACCGCATGGGTGACACCGGTATGAGATTCACGGGTTCGAACCGGGGTCCCCAGCACCATAACCAGACACGCTCTCCGGCACGCTACGCACCCGTCCATTCCCGCACGCTTAGTGACAACACGGGCGTGAATGCGCGGAAAAAAGGCGCGATCGGGAAAGGTCACGAGGCCTGCGTATAATCACGGACGTACCTCATGGCTGTCGGCGAAGTGTCGGCGGGATGTGTGACGGCAGCTGCGGGCAGCAAAGACGATATCCGGGAGAGGAACAAGGAGTACACACTCTCACCACTAAACACGGCAACAAACTGCGCTTGATTCCCACCCACTACACCCATAGACCCTCCGCTGCCCTCCCCTCTTCCGACGGCGGCGACGCTGCAGCAGCGCCCCTGGTGGCGACGCCCGCAAAACTGCGCCACGGCGGCGTTGCCAAGTCGGCGTTCGATGCCGAGGCCCACATCGACTGGAGGGAGCAAGGTCGGAGGAGAGGTTCATGCCCCATGCGGAGGGATCACACCTCGGATTATCTCTCCGGAGGGAGAGAGGCAAGGACGCACTCGGAGTTGCGTCGCTCTCATAATATTCGCATCGATGTGCTGCTAACCTCACTCTCCCAGTGGTAATGTGTGGAATGTTGAAGGAAGTTTGGTTACGATAATCTAATCACCAGTCATGGTTTATGCGATCTGCGTACGCGCTAATCGAATTGCAAACTGCATCAAGACTTGTAGTTGCGGTTTCTGTTAGATACTCGAGGGTCGACGGCAACTGTCGGATGGTCTCCAGAGAACGCTACTCCACAATCGTTAGCAATTAAAATGAATTTCAATTAGGTACGTACATACATAAATTATCGAATATGTACACAAAAATCGGGCACTTGAGTCGTGATTCGCCGAGCAATGAAAATCTTTGGAACTACAACAATCACGATATTATACACATTACATGTACCTCGACTCTTAAGAGCGGATTCTGTTGGATACTCGAGGGTCGACGGCAACTTCCGGATGGTCTCTAGAGAGTGCTACTCCAAAATCGTTAGCAATTAAAATGAATCTCGATTACGTGCATAAATTATGCACTATATAGAAACAAAATCGGTCATTTGAGTCATGAATCACCTAGTAATGAAAATCTTTGGAACTCTACAACAATGACTACATTACACATGTTACATGTGTAATCTATTTTATGTTTAGGAATACTCCATAGCAAATAAACAATTTGGGGTAACAATGACTGACGTAATCGAGCGAAAAAATTTTATTTCCTTATAATAAAATACGTAAGGATGAAAATAGAGTATGGAAAGAAATTGGGACACGGCTGTTAGCGAATTTGAGGTTTAATGCGCTCTCAAAGCCCTTTTCGTGTAAAATGCAATTTAAGGGCGTTTTAAACCGCTGGGGAAAATACTTCCGAAAGATGAGTAATTGGAACGGCATTTACGACTCGATAACAAAATTTTATAGGAGTATGCGAATTGAGTAACATACATTTCAATTATATTGGATGTTAAATTTTTTGACGAACCAGAAATTTCTCTTTTTCTTACTTGATTTGTTCTTTGTAGGACAAGCCTAATAAATTTCCTTACCAAATTTTCTATATTCAGTCCCTACGAATGTTTTACGCTTGACTCCCATGTTATGTAGTATTGAGTGGTCTGCTAATGATCAACCTTTCTAAATTTTCCAGCAATTCCGAATCACAATTCGACACTTTCCTTTCGCTTGCATGTTGGAATTTCGGTTTCACTTCTGAATAGCAATTTCTTAAATTCGCGATCTTTCGCTGCGAGTATCATTAGTTAATCCGTACGCTCTTTGAATTTTGTATATCCTTTTCCCTACATGGGTTCTTCTAAACCAGAAGTGGAGAACCTTTTTTCTCTCCGCATGTAAACCACGAGGCCGCACTTGAGTTGCGGGTTGATAAATAAATAAAATTAGTGTACAGTAGTTAGAATGCAACGTTGTTTTTGAAAGTCTATAAATTACAATTTTTAGTGCATAATAAATTTTTTTTATATTCTCATTCACAAACCTTAGGTGAACAATGAAATAATCTATTTTATTGATCTGCGAATTGCCCATATTTCAGAAAAACTACACAGAAATCGCGCGCAGAAAAACGACTTTAACTTCTAGATAGTCTATAGGAGAGTATAGGAGAGGAGAATCTTCGTTTTTTCACGCATGTTGATAACGAAACCTTGAAACAAAATTAATTAAAAAGTTCAGCGTAACGAATAGAAAATTAGCCTGCTACGAAGGCCACAGATTCAAATCCCGTTATATTTTTTAAATTTAGAAACTAGTATCTTTTAACTCTTCCTTTAGATCCGTATCTATTATCAAAATCACTGACGCATTTATTTCATCCCATCGTAATTATATGAAGCAAACTTAATGGAAAGTGACTCGATGATCACTTACATATAGTATGATTTCCTGATAACATGATATGGTTGAGAGCTGTTAAATAAGCACCGAGAGCTAGCAAGTTTCAGAACCTGTGATCCATACCATGATCGCTTTAATGATTGCTTTCAGTAAAAAGTGGAAGAATAAATTCCACCAAAGGGAAGTCTCCTATCTTACGAAATTGTGAGAGAAAGTGTTGCGTAAATTAAATCGGCTACGCATCCATAAGTTATTGCATTTCGATGATAAGAATCAGCATATAGTCAATTATTATGGAAAATTTGGATCCGATTCGAGAACTAACTGTAATGAGTCACAACCTATGCTGAAGAAAATAACGAAATACGTTGCCGACAACGATTGAGATCTTCATCAGCCTTAAAGGCATTCATGATGACAGTTAATTAAATAATCCTATTTTCCCTGAAAATTTAGCTTAATGCTTTATTCTTTGCATAAATATAACGAAAGAATTCCGTGGGGTATAAAATAACAGACGGGGGAAAGAATACAACGAGGACTTATTCTGAAGAAAATGAGCTCAGCTTGCCAGCTCATTTATCTCGTTCCAAAAATAGCATCTCAGTCATCAGGCAATATATGAATTACGGAGTAACGCTAACATTCATAATCATAGTAAAAATTGTAAGACAGTATGATAAGAATAGCTATGGAAGTCAAATTCTCTTTTCAATTTTATTCCGATATCTGCGAATACCGTGTATCAAATCCGATTCAGATTAATTGTATACCAGTTTTGATCAGGAAAATGCTCTAAAAATTAATGCCTTTCAGAGCCTGAGTACAAAATACCGAAGTTGATTCATGGGAAATTCCGATGACTCCTTTATTGATATGTATGGAAATGGATCTAGGAGTCGGGAAGTGTGTCGGAGAATCCTGCGGGAGGAAGGGAGGGAGTGTCCCAGGGCACTGGGTCACGGGACGCCGGAGCGTCGGCCACAGAGAGAATTTTGTCGAACATTGGCTCCATTCCCTGACGCTACGTCACGCACTCCTACTTTTTTCGATGTGATGTAACTCACTTACTTAAAATTTAAAGTAGCAAATTATGTATTCGCAGATATAAAATTGATATTTTCCCGCCTAACTTTGCGGTATGGCGCCATAATGCGAGGGAAAAAAACACTTTGTAAATTCGATATTTCAGTGCCTGATGATGATGTAGACGAAACTAGTTGCCCTTAAATAAATATCTGTGGAATTTACAGTGTTTTTCCCGCATTATTCGTTGATATTTTGAAATTACAGAAAGTTACGAAAATACCAGCGTTCCATATTTGGCGAACGTGGTCGATGTATATCAATATTAACTCACACTGAAATTTTCATGTAAATAATACAGGGTATGAAAGAGAAGAAAAAGGAACTCGTCTGTCGAAGAATAAGAGATTCAAAGAATTCTCCAATCGCCGATACCGGCAACCGTCGGGCCATTCCTCAGCAAAAGATTATCACCAGGTGCGGTCATCGATTTTCAGAAACTCCCAATGCGCATTTCTCCATTTCAATGCTATGACTCCATCATCAAAGGGGGTTGAATGCTGAATAATTTTCTTTGAAATGTTTCTCTTAATAAAGGATATAAAAGGAAACTTGATACATAATATAAAAAACAACTGCGACACCAGTTAATTAAAATTACGAAACTTTGAAGAGGAAGAACATTGATCATAAAAATACTTCAAGTAGAATTCCTCAGGAGAAGAAAGCGGTTTAAAAAATGTTTCCGTAATACAGTAGCATCAATATACTTTCAAAGAGAACGACTCATGAAATTAAAATCACAGACTTCCATATTAGACTCTTAAAATATATCTGAATCGTGAGAATTAGTCTATTAAGAAATATCTGAATTACTTTTACAGTCAAACTCTAAGAACAGTAGACTGTTTGCTTTCTCTCATGGCTTTGTGAATTATGTTATCAAAGTTGTGTATAGAACTCCCTATTTAATTATATACACAATCCTATCGTGGAGAATAAGAACAGATAAAATACCTTAGTCATTATCCATGAGTGAAAATGTGATTTAAGTAAATTAATCAAACATTCTTAATCATGATATTCAATACATAACAACTGAAGATCGAAAATTTGGAAAAGAAATAAAATGTTTGTGATAATTTGTTGCTTGACTCATATCAGAAAAAAGCATTGAAATTCTATCAGATAAAATTCACTGGCTAATACATAAAAAAATTAATTTCACCACTAACTGATCGACTGTTTACTTTCTAAAATGTGCATAATTAGGAGACGTTACACCGTAAAGTGAGACATAGACAACCTATTTGTATGTATAAATAGTAAGTTACGTAAGGTAGTTCAAATAAGGTTACAAATTAGCTTTGACGTATTGCAATAAATAAGTCTCCAAGAATAAAATAGGCAGGCTAAAGCACTTCATCGCAAGGTCATCTAACATTATAATCCGACGAGATTATCTGATGGGTTCTCCGATACAAATATATGGGAAGATTGTGCCATTCGAGAGCGAGGTTTCTTATTCTGGAAATCCTGAAAACTGGGTCAAAATAAATACGGAGAAAATAAATGCATATTCTACGATCATATAGATCAAAATATATGCGAGAGTAAGGCACAAGAGTAGTAGACGGATGGATACACAAGTACGAGACATCATGATGGAAAATTTATGGTGAACACTTTGGTATTGAAATATTAAAAGATTCCCAAGCGATGAAAAAAACTGCATGTGAAAGTGATGACTAAAATAAAAATAACCAGTTTAATAAATAAAACGATTGCACACTGGGCATCGTATATTGTTACGAGGGTGGTCTGAAAAGCTTTCGACCCCAGATTTTTCAGAAATCTTCAGAAAATTTTCAGAAAACATGTCGATAAATAGCGAAATGTCGGAAATTTTTCAAACCACCCATGTATTTCGTTTTCATGTTGTATAAGCTTAGCTAAATTTCACTTGCACTAAAAATTAACTTAATATATCTACCTATAAACTTATAAATATAAGTTTTCCAGGAATAAATCACTTAATTTTTATTTCTATTAAGGAACGTGTAGGTTAAATAATTTACTTTAACCACACCTTAATCACTCCTTAATGAATTCAATTTTCCAAATCAGTCAAAACAGAATTCGTTATTTCAGACTGTTGATTCGGTTTCGACTTTTCAGCACACGAAACGAATGCTAAACTCATAATACATAGGAAATTAAATATGTATAGAATTCGGGGGAAGGCTGTCTGAGGTTTCCACATTTATATTAGATTTGAAAATAAATTGAATTTACTTTGCTTTCTTTTTGAAACGCCAGTGGGAAAAAGAATTCTTGCATGGGAGCCGAAAGAATCATCAAAAATGCCTTCTTTTGAAACTTCGCTATTGAAAAAGGAAATATTTCTCGGAGGAGATCAGCGATTTCCGAGGAAATATCTTCCGAATTTTTGTTGTACGTACCTTGGTGTATTACAAATGAGATTTGGGACTGGATGCCAATCTGGTGCGTCAATACGAGTGGAAAAGTATCAAACAAGTTTTCGTTTCTTGAATCTCGGATGTAATCTTCGTTTATCTCCGAATCTTGGATTTGGAAATTCATTTAGAACGAAAATCCCTTATTCTGAATCAGTATTAGTCCTTCTGCCGGACCCGCGAATCGCGATTTTTCTTGCGAATCGGTATTTGCAAATCGAATCTGAATGACGAGCATGTTTCAGTCGTTTTCTCCTTTATCAATCACAAAGAATTACATAATTGGATGAATTATGCTTATAATTTTTATATCATCAGTCATCTGACTGGTTTGATACAATTCAAAATCACCATATATCCTGAACTAACTTTTTAATCTCTACATTTCTTATTACTTCCCACACTATGCATTCAACATAAAATTATTCATTAATTAATTTGTCTTTTCCTGCAATATATATTCACTACACTTTACTACGTTGCCTAATTAATTTAAGGACGACTTAACAAAATATATATCTGGCGTCTTATATGTTCTTCTTCCATAAACCTGGCGAAACGTATAATGCGATTCCTTTAATAATGCCTAAACCGTTGGTCTTCAGGTGCAATACTCTTTAAATCAATGTCAATAAACGTTATAATGTAGAAAAAATTACGATAGAGAACCTTGCAATCAGCAGAATTTGCAATCAATGAAGTAAGCGTACGAATGGCATTTTATACACAGCTAAAATTATTTTCTTCTAAGAGTAGGGGTCGTTTTTATCACTTAATTACTCAGATTAGGATAATAATTGGCAAAATGTAATTTATGTTCGACAGGTTCTACTTTTCATTAGCACTAAGTATTCTTCGAGTTACCTGTGAAGTAAGGAATGTTAAAACTATTGGTAATACCTATAAAATAATTTTCGGAGACCTAATGCTAATAAATTTCTTTATAAAATAATCTGATATTTTTACTATACAAATACTGTACGTTCTTGTCGATCTAAGATTCGATTCCACAATTTTTTTCTCATAATTTGAATAGATATAAAGTACTTAGAGTCTGCAACTAAATCGGAACACATTGAGAGTGAATAAGAGTCTATGGTACGTATAATTAATATAATAAATTATAACTATTAATGCGATGAATATATTTGTAATATTTATATCAGGTGCTATATCATGCATACAATTATAGTTAGAATATAGTTTATTCTTTATCAAGTTAAAAAATGAAATTGAAATAAACAAAAGGAAGTCATTAAACTATCAAATCTTAAAGGTGAATCCTTTGTTTTTTAATGGATTCTGAATCTTCGACATTTTTGATAAAAGATCCCTGAAATCGGAACATTTTGATTAAAATTCTGTGCAAAAAATAAAGGAAACGAACGCTCAAATAATGACCGTAGCGAGAGGTGTATAGCGGAGGATTGAAAAGGAAATTCGCTCGCGGAGAAAGGCGGAGAGAATGCTGAGCTTTCCTTTAGCGTAGCAGTGAGTTCTCGGTCAATGCGGATGCCACACGGAATTCCTAAGTTTTCCGCAGCATTGTGTGTTACATGTGTGAAAAAGGGCAACGCAAACGATTTCGGAGTGGCCACGCCTGTTGAGAGGCAGCCATGCGAAAAGGAATGTTTCCTGTGAGAAATTTCACTATCTAAGATTTCTTCCCTCCCAGAGTGAATTATTTAAGCCTTCCTCAGTCAACCCTATCCTTGTTACCTCAACGACGAACGACAAAAATAAATTAAAAGAAATTACGTGAACATTGCAGTAATGACATAGAGTGCGCACTTAGAACAAAATATTATGAATTAGAGTGTTAGATGAAGGAAATACCATAAAAATTTGGCATTCGCTTCAAAATGTATCGAAGCTAGGGATTTTAAGTTATTCAGATTCAATAAAAATATTCGAATTAATAGTTTTTTTTTTCAAATTTTCCTTCCAATCCTTCAAATTTTTTAAAATGCATTTATTTCAAAAATCCAAATTAATAACTGAATAATTTTTGGAAAATAGAGCAATTATCAGGTAAAAAACCTAAATTATTCTGAGAAATTATTTTTCTGGACATTTTCGGAACATTGGAATCTTATTAGTAAATGGATATGAACGTGTATTAGACAGATCAGCATGAAGTAAATGCAGCATTTACGTACACAATTGATGAATCTTAAAATTAAAAAAAGTTTATTAGTATTTTATTCCATCAAAATATTATTTATCATGTTAACAAATATGCTCTGATCAATACTACTTACCACGCTATTCATATGACTTATAAACATTTATACGCGGAGAAAGTAGCTAAATCATCTAAAACTAGACAAAAATTAATTTACTACTAACATACAATAATTAGAGCGCCATAATTGGTTGAAAAATACTTGTTATCGTTAGAATATTATTGCGTTCTTCCTCACTGGTTCTATTTCACAATCCTTCTATATTGTTGATACCGTGTTGACTGATACGTCTTCGAGAATCGGGTCAAAATTTGACAGACGCATTAAGTGATTATCTTTTAGAAGTCATGATTAGGCTCCGAAATGAGGACTGATCAGATTACGCCTTTCAAACAGATCGATCGCTCAAAACGTTGCAGTCACGCGAACACACTCATAACTCCGATACTTTCCCTTAAAGTTTTCCATCGTTTCTCACATAAATATCTCAGATTCTAGGAAGGTTCTAGGTACGCTAAAAATGAAATTGCGATCCCTATATATTATTTCTTGACATGCGTTTTCGTTGACCAGCGCTTTTCTCTCTTCTCACTCCATCTAAATATATAAATGACATAGAATTTTAAGGAGAAAATTTCCCGCTAACTGCAAAAAATGGACTAACAAATGAAAAATGCACAATTTGGTAAAAAATTAAATTTGAATTTGTCTATGGAGTTTCGTTACTGGATGCGTAGATACCGATATCTATCGATACAAACTAGGTTTATCGAATCGTACACTGATACTCTATTTCTCCACTCAAATACATTTCAACAAACACTCCAATCACCACAAATGAATACTTTAACCTTAAAACATGCCTAAAAAACACACCTTCACGTATGAATCAATTACTTTCAAATTAGTTAGGCGAAATTTTCGCACGGGGAAACTTGTACCGGATTATTTATGATTCTTACTTCTTAACAGTTTGTATACATGGTAAGTAAAGCAGGAAAAGACATCTGAAAGTGAAATGATGGATTGTAGTTGGTGAGGATTGTGGAGAATGCGTGTGTCTGAAGTGGAGTAGGTATACTAGAGGGCAGAGGTATGGTAAGTGGTAGAGACAATTAGCTTAATCACTCTGTAAGCGAGCGTCGTAATTAGTGAGTGAATAGATTACGCTGATAATCTTCGTAATAAGTTACTTCAATCCGCATAAATTACATGCAACACAAGACCAACCAGGTGTCGTATAGAATGCAGGAGTCCGCAATAAAATGTAACATTTCAGATAGCGGCCTACCGACCCTAATAATAACATGAATGAAATTATGCACAACTCACGACTTTTACCCAATAGTGACATGAGAAAAGTTTCGTTGTTTGAGTGAAATAACGATGTAAATGGACTGCAGAAAATACAGTATTTTAATACATTGATGGCCGAAGAAGATGATTTGTTGTGGTTTCACATTCGTCAGCCGAAACGTGACTTTCCATAGGTTTCTAGGAAAATCATTAAAATCGTTCTGGATGCTGGCCACAGTTTAAAGATGTAGAATAAAGGAGTAAATTATGGAATGGTTCACTCGTTTAGGAAGAGTGAGTGAAATACGGAATGAAATCACTCTGTTGTTAGGAGCGCTAAGGATGGAGCAAAAAATCGAAAGCCTTTATTCGAATTATTTAAAGGAAGCAAACTATCGAATTCTTCGATTGTTTTCATTCAGTTGTTCCCACCTCTACGCGCATTCACTAAAACATTTGTAAACTGTGCACGAGAAACAGACAAAATTTGTTAGCCGGGTTTCTAGTTAGCCGAGGAATCAATGTATTAATCAAAGTAAAATTACATCATATGACACCAAATTCTAGCTCTTCCTGGTTGTAAGTATTCGAAATAATTTTAAAAATATATTTGAATATCCACTAAAAGAAATATATAGTTTGCTGCTAGCGCAGTGTAACAATGCTAGAGATGTCCCTTGCGTTAGGCATCTGAAATTCCAAAGGTATTCCTTATGGTACTCAAAGATCTATGTGCCGCATAGTAGATTTATCAGGTATTCAATACAGCGCGATACTTTTCTAGGGTTTTGGCATCTAGAGTCGGCTTCTTTCATGGTTCAAGTTCTACCTGAGGCAGAGCATACGTCTCTAACAGTTCATTGTTTATTTGATTCCGTGCGTACAATCCTTTGTAATTGACAGGAAATTCTTTGCTCGCCTTATCGTAAGTCGTAAATGTAGGAGTGGCAATCGATGGCATAATGTAAACAGCGTGTTTTCTTATTAATCTTTCCTATAGCCGCATCCTTCACATTCGCATATATGTTACATAGTGCTCGATACGTTTACGATGATACAACAAAGTTTATGCGGAGAAGGATTTAAATAAATCATTTGAAGCTCACAAATTCGATAATGCCATTCAGAAAACAAATTGTAAGTCGTTTAAGACCTGCGCTTATAGTTTTCCGGATATGAAAAATAAACTCATTGAAATGTATTGGCTCGCTCACAAGAATGCAGGAAAATACCATGACCATTGAGCAAAGGCGCACAAAAAATTACTACTGAATCATAATTTTATAATGGCATTAACGCAATCGTCCATGTAATTGATGTCAGCAGATGTACGATACGCGTGTTACGTGGGAGTACTTCCGTCTATAGGAAGGTTTAAAGAGCTTCATTTAAAGTCATACAACTGATTCCGTATGAATATAATAGGATGAAGGCCTTATAAAACTAAATATTAAATATATATGGGCTTAGCAGGCATTTTTATGCGAACTACGATTTACTTTACTTTCTAGGTGTAACTTGAACTTCGTCTAGATTTCGTCTTTTGTTTCGATCTACGTCTTAGCGCGCGTTAACATTATAGCGCTGCGGTAGAATTGTTTTGGCACACTAAACTCTGACGGCGCTACAATTGTTATGTATTTCTACGAAAAGATTACAATTCAAATTAAATAACTGTGAGAAACAAGAGAATGCTATTGAACGAAACAACGAGAATAATACTGGGATTTCGCAACATCTATAGCCTATTGATACCGTATGTATGAAGTTCCTCTTAGAAGGGAAAATACCTTTAAAATATATCCTTTTTCCTTTCTTAATTTTTCGTATTTAACGAATAAATGTTGATATAGAATGATAAATAATCCATAATTTTTCGATTATTCTAACGTATCAATCATTATAATTTAATCCATAAACAGTCTGTTGAATAAGCTTGACGATTTTTTTAAATATCTCCCTTGATTGGTCATAAATACCACTCTTGTGGATCGATCGAATTTTCTCGACTTTTTCAGATATTTTCGCCGAAATTTTGCACTGATAAAAGTTGATTAAATAACGAGTATGTATTGCAATACTTGCAAACGGTAGGGCAATATACTTCGATTCAGCAATTTTGTAAATCAAGCGGAAGGAAAGATTGTTTCTCGTCTTTCGTTTACTAGATTTGTATACATAAACACCTCAATCGAAGCTTTAAATCAGGAAAACCTAAATGGATGCAATATCAACCCATCTAGTTCAACATCACGTCACGAACAGATCCGGCGAGTTCCGCACAAAAGGATACCTAAGCAAGCTAAATACCTTCGAATTGTAGCAAAGGACGAATCAAACTCGGAACTTCCGCGGTGGAGAGGTCGAGTGTAAGCGGATAAACGAGAGAGTGGATGAAACGGCTGAAAAGAAGAATCTGCGCGGAGAGCTGCTGGATATAAAGGGACGAATTTCCGCCGAGGAAAGCGGAAATTTCGTAGTGAGAAGGTTGTGTTGAATGGAACAAGGAGTGAGTCCTACGGCCAAAAAGGGAGGGAAGACAGATAAGAGACGCTGTAGAGAGAGTGGGAAAGAGATAATCGACTTCCTTTCGCTTCCTACGCCCTTTCCGATCCCAACACAATCCAGCCATTCTGCGTTTATTGTCTTCTCCTGGCGATTCTTAATTAGCGCCTCTGCTGTGAAAATGGGCCCCACAGTGGTCAGATATGGGTCCGTTGAACATGGAGACCCAAATGAGCAAAGTCCATCATGGACGCACTCAACGGAATTTTTCTTCTGAATAACCTTACAGGGGTTCCTCTCGAGAACTCTCAGGAGGATAAAATTATGTCCATAAAATTGAATTATACTAGTATCTACCACATTATGTTTCCTTCTTCATTACTGAATTTTTAATTTTTCACTATCGAATAGAAGAAAATACATAAAAATAGCTTGACGCCATAACTCTTTTCTCTGCTTAAGTGAATAATGTGCAATCCTGAAGGGTATAAAATTTATTGCGTATGTAACTGTGACTTTGCTAACTTTGCTAAACGTTTCTCAATTACATCATTAAACTGCCAAGATGAATTATTGTGAATAGCGCTGATAAACAAACATTCTTTGACAGATAGCGTCGTCACAGCTAAACATAGCATAGATTCACAACCATTTAGGATGGGATATTAGCAACTTTAGTAGAAAAAAGAATGATGATTTCAATCTATATATTTTTGTTCTACCCGATGGTAAAAAATTGAAAATTTTAAACAAAGAGTCATTGTAATACAGATAATATTCATAAAACTCGGGGAAGGCGAAACTATGTCATATGGGATATTTTGGAAGTACAATCTGTAATTAAAATGTTAAATCTCCTAGATAAATAAATGTAGTTTACAATAATGGTTTTTAGTCTTTAAAAATACAGGTATTCGTCGACTTACGACCTATGCAATGTACTACCGACTTGTACGATTCTTTCGCTCTAGAGAGACATACAATTCATTCTTCGTCCAAGCAGAACACTGAAGTCAATAAGGTATCAGAAGATAGCACGTACATAAATTTTTTAAGTAAATTTTCGGAAGTTACTTCATCTGCAATATCACTTCCATAGAAAATACCATAATCGACGAATAACCGACTTACGTCCAAATCGTTCCAGTTGGAACCTAGCGCGGTCGTTTATTGATGACTACATCAGTGTTAATTATTAACGCTATAAAACGGATCGTGCCAGGATTCCACTCAATGGTTTGGCACCGAACTGGAACGCAAGGCTTTTATTTTATCAAAAGTGGTTCTCTTCAGACATTAGGTTCGCCATCCCTGGCACAGCCACACTACGAACAATGTCACTTCTTCCTTTGGAGTCCAAACCCGTTTATTTTCACGAAGTTATTCATTCCCTTCCTCGTTCAGCGGAAGTTATTTACGAAACTACCAAACAATACGATGCGACCGATCGAAAACAGCCGAGTAATTTCCTTATTAATTTTCATTCACAGCGACGCCCAACTCGGAACATAACTCATCTTCGATGCCAAAGCAGCGTCTACCTCAATTGAGGACAGGAATTGCAAAAACTATATCAGAAATCGTTACCGGGGAAATTAGTTCACCCAGAGCGGAGCTGAACTCGGGAGCGAACAGGTGGATGTCGGTGAATATGTCATGGAAGTTGCCAACGGAATGAACAAGCAGAGATAAGCTCAAGGCCCCCAGAAGGGTGAGCTAATCAATAAGCGGGGCGAATACCGAAGCGCAGATAATAACACAGGGGATTTGTTTGTTTACACATGTCGACAGAAAACACGCAATGATATCCGGGAAAACAACGCCTTTTGCGTTGTTTAGGCTATTTTTTTATTCGCAGAAGGAAAAAGCTTTTGATGTCTATTAAATCATTTATGGCTTCGGTTGGGACTGAAATGGGGTAGTATAGACTGGGTATTATTCCTATTGATATAACTCAACCACAATGCCCCTGTATTATATAAAGAATCATTCTAACAATCGGGTACTTTGATGAATAGTTCTGTACAAAGATGTAATTAATGATGATTTATCCCTAAAGCGACTGGACGTCATGTTACAGACAAGAGATTCCAGATTTTTTACTTCCGCCCCGCTACCCTCAACGTCCAAAAATGTCAACGTCCTCTTTCTTATAGTTAAAGAAATAAATGTAGCTCTCTCTATCGGTGAGTTTACATATTTAATTAATTATAACATCATCGATGCCTCAGAGCTGCCGTCATCTGCCTCATATTTTCACCTATTCCGCACAATAACACCTATTTTATAGAATATAAAGAATGATTCGGTAAGTCATCCAATGCTATTAGTTATTTTTTAGATCTCGAACACGTAAACTGAACTCACAATTCAATAAACGGGATATATTTTCGATTTGATGAATACATACATCAATAGCATTTGCCTAAATTGCAGGGAATATCATACTCTTCAGCCCTAGCAATAAGTTTTTGAATTATTCGTAGAGAAATTAACAGTTGACCATAAGATAGATTGGATGTTATAAAAAACATAAATTAAATATTTTCATCATAAATATAGATCATCAAATAATTAAAATAAACCAGTTGAACTCGGTAAAAATTAAATTTTCTGCAAGGAAGATAATAGCTGAAAATAAGTGATTAAATAGAAAACTTCTGCACCGTCCGTAGGAGAAACAAAGACTACGTTCATTACGAACAATTAAAACTTAATAGGCTCGAGAGGAGGAAAATCATTCTAGGGACGCTTCAAAAGAAAAATTCTACAATTTATCCCCTCCGTAATGTTTCGGAATGGAGAGGAAAGAAATTAAAAGGGATAATTGAATCTCTCTTGCAATTTAACGTTCCGACGCTCTCGATGAACCCAACCGCGATTCACATTCAATATATCTTGGTCATAAACGAGAAGGGCGAATGATTTTCGCGGAATGCCTCTGGAGAGGGGAGTAAATTAGATTTCCTCTTCTGCACTGCGATGTGAGGATCTGCATGCAGAGAGTGGACTATGGAAAGGGTAACCACTCCCTCCAACACCCCTTGAAGTAATGGAGAAGAGAATGTAGAGGTAGCAAGAAAGCTGTTGGCACTTGTGTATAGAATGGAAGAGTCCACTTTCTAGAAGCGGGGTTGAGTTGCTATTGGATACTATTACCCCAATGATTTTCCCTAAGTTGACAAAATTCGCTTGCGCATCTCTACTGCGCACTCCAGTGCCATAATCTTTCATCATAATTTTACATAGGTGCTTACCTTGCGATGTGTTGTCGACCTCTGTTTTGCACGATCCAGCAGAGCCGACTCTTTCCATTCTTCCCTCCACTTTGCTTCGAAGAGAATCCAGATCGAAGGGTGTGGACATCCCGTGGTCCACGCTCCTGCTCTTGCTCCTGAAAAGAAGAAACTGCGTCAGCATTCGTCAGGTACACGGAGCAATCGGATATGTCGGATGCACTCAGGAAGTTCGTTCGGGGAGATAGACGCTCAGGATACACCCACGGAGGACGTCAAAAGTGACGGAAGATAAGAGTCCGTAGCTCTCAAATAAAATATACCGCAAACTTCTCAAAGGATTGGCAACGTTGTGAGATACGCCGTATATACAGCAGTATCTTTTTGTCGAGTTAATTTTCAACATCTACATTTAAATCTACGTAAAAACCCTGCAAGCCACCTTTCGGCGTGTGGCAAGGGGTGTAAACACGGAACGACTGAGCTACTATTTTAGCCTGTTATAATCGCATATTGTTCGCGGAAAGAACGTTTGAATTTATTTCTTTGAAACAACTTTTCTAGCGTTTACTTATCTTATTTTATTCTTATTATAGGATCGGCCGAAGTAGCAGGGGGGTCGCTTTATATCAATTACGTCCTCTGTAAATGTGCTGTCTCTAAATTTACCAAGCAATCTCAAACTAGCTTCTAGTCTCCTTCCTTTCCAGGATTCCCAACCTGCAAATATTTCTGCTCTTGTAAACAATCTCAAGAAAAGACTGCAACAAGTTCTACAGTTATCAATTTTTCATACACTCGGCACGAAACACAGAATTCTCATAAATAAGCTACACATAACAAGGAAGGTAAGGCTGTGCTGAAGGATTTGCTACTAAAAGTTTTAATTATGCTCCAGAGAGCAATCAGAATCATTTCACTCGACGTTTACATTCTGTGCATGCATCTGTTTCATAATCTCCGTTTTCTGCTTCAGCAACAGGAACTAGACCCGATACTTACAACCCAATTTTCATTTATCTAAGTGTTATCTTCGATTTCAGTGCTCTATCTCCGTTAACGATATCAACGATATCTTTGTAGTTCCTACAATATCCTTCAAGTTATCAACCTTACAGATATCATTAACGAACTACAGTAGCAATTGACCTAGATAATTAAATAGTTATCTCCACATGTAGACTATTATATACTTGTAAATCTCCATGAAAATAACCACAAAAGACTCATTCATTCATCTAAGCGAGCATGACAATAACGGCAGTTTTCCATAGTTGCATAAAATTACATAAAACACCGCATGATTTAATGCACTAACCACACCAAGAAAAATATTCTATGACAATGATCACCATTAAAAAACTGAAATCTCCCTCGTTTTATCATTAATGGCCCTTTGCCCACACAGCAAGTACGTTTAAAGAATAAAGACGTGCCTTCATCTCATAACAGACTGCCTCTCATGGTTTTTTATGCCATATACAGAGTGCTGTTTCGCATAAAAAGCACATAAAATTTGCGACTCCCGGTGTCCGAGAGAGATGCCTCGCTTGTCTTAATCAGAGAGAGCTTTCAAACGCATTTCGTTAACACGTTTTCCTTTTGTACGGAATCAGAAAAAGTAAAATACATAAGGTTCACCAGGGAATGCATAATGAAGAAGGTAACAGGTGACATTAATTGAAACCAGCGAGAAAATAAGCCTCATTTTAAATGAGCGGATTGCTTTAACTTAATGAAAGCAATGAATTCCGAAGTTTAGAACGGTGGATAACTCAAATTAACTTGAGGTCGTTTTCCTGAGGAGTATTATATAATGGGCTATTTTAATCGTCCGATGGATTTAAAAACAGTCGATTGTATTCTCTCGTCCATAAAAAACACGGTTGACCATTACTGATGGTTGATAGATGAATGAATTTATCAATAGATCTACACTCTATGGAAAGTATATGATTCAGAGTTTATTCTTAAATATAGTTGCTGGACGAATCCTTAACTACTTGTCATTCCGCAATGATAAAATAAAATAAATATTCAAATTTTTAATCTAAAGAAATTTTTCGTAGTTCTGCATTTACATTAGTACCCTACAAGCCGCCCATCGTCCAGCGGCAGGGATTCGAACACTGTACGAAATACTACTTTTACTTGTTCTAACCTTTTAATAATTTACTCTATTATTTATAAAAATCATAATAATAGAGACGTTGTCATCATTGATTCTGGTTATGGAACAAAGAGTAAAAAAGTTCGATTCCGAAGCACAATATTCAAACGCATAAAATATAAAACACATGATCGAAGTTAGCGAAATCTTGGATACATTCATGTATACTCAATAGTTCTGCCTCACATTTATTCCGATTTTGGATGTGGTGGTTTAAGAAACATTAAATAAATGCTGTAGTGGTAGTTTCTCTTTCTTAGGCAGTGTTAGCAGCATGAATAGGAAATATGAAGTAACGGTTGATAAAGAAGTTTACATTCTACTGGAGGCTGTAGTTTACACTTACAAAACTGTTTGTTTTGCAGTACTATAATTTGAGAGCGGATTACAATTTCAAAGTATATTAACTCATTACACAACATAAACGAGTTCAGACTATACTACGTCCAATGTCATAGAGAGACCATGTAAATCTTACGGCCCCGTGTATTACTTGCGGGGGAATGGTGCTGTTGTGACTTTTGTGAGAAAAAGAAAATTGACGATAATTGATTTTGTAGACATTCAGGATAGAGTAAAATTGATTTATGGTAGAGCAGTACGAACAGCGCGCACTATTCGTCCGTAAGGAATACACGGTGTAATACGAATTTCGTGGTCTCTTCATGACGTCGAAGGAAGTATACTAGGAAGGAGATTGAGGCATACACACATGGAGTAGGAGACCTTTAAGTTTTATATCCGTCAAAACGAAGTCGTAGTCTAATCTAGAGGAACTCGCGCCTGCGTTCCCATCCACGACTCTTCCCTTGCCCTAGTTTCATAGAGCGTTGCACTATGGTATCTATCTGCAGAGCTCATAGAGTGGTGGTTCCCTGCCAGGAATTTCTACCTAACAAATATTCAGAAATTTTCTTAATGTATCATATCTCTCATTTTCATTGAATGTTTGAGTGATTCTGTCATTTTATTATTATTTCACGCTGCGAGTTGACTTTCGCCAGGTGGCAGCATCTTACATTGTCATAATATACAAAACATTTTTACAACACAACAGTGAACTATTTACACAGTACGAGTAAGAACTATTTACACAATACAAGACAAATGTTATTTATGAACACACATATTAAGATCACATACACATCATTACATCACATATATTGAAACGATTCATTTTATGGATCAATCGGCGATTACTAAGATATGGTGAATGAATACTTTAACTTCCGAATTCTAAATATTACAGTCCTGAAGATAAACAGAGAACTCGTGCCGCTAATTAAAATTCGAATCTCTCGAAAACAGCCCCCACAATTTCTAAAGTATTGTAAATGAATTATGATCTTTAAAGGCAGACGAGATGAGTGTAACTTGTATAATCTCAGATTCATACAAATACAGTAACGTATAAACTTTGATAGAATCACTACAATTCAAACGATCATTTCGGTTTCGACTAGTCGTTGACGAAATGCAAAAGAATAATAATGAGAAAATAGTATGAATATCCGTACGAAGTAAGACGGGTCATCTAATTTCACGGGGCTATTTTGGTCTCGCATGGTCGAAGAAAAAAATCTACTCCTCCAAACTCCGAACCAAACTTTTTTTTGTATTTTTAATTATATATTTTTTACTTTACTTTTTGTACTTTTCTCCATGATTTGTGAATTTTGAATTTATCATTGATTTGTGAATTATTTTATTTATTATATGTTTTCACTGTGTTTTCGCGGGTTTTTTCGCCCCCCTTCTTGTGTGGGTGTTTTCCCGCACTGTGGGTTTTTTCTCTATCAACCTTCAGTTATGGAGATTTTTTTTCCCACAGATCAAATCTTTCTTTTTCGTTTTTTTTCTTTCTTTTTTTTATTCTCTTAGTATTATTTTGAATCTTTATAACGAGGTTATGTGGAAGAGAGGCTCACTCGGGCCTAACCTCGCCTAATAAAGGGTCAAATAAATAAATAAATAAACCAAACAGATTGGAGGGAAATGCACTATATCTTCCTATAGAGAGAATTGCATAGAAAAACACACGGCAAGCAATACTGCATTCTAATGTTCTAGTCAGTTTGATAGCCGAAAACTAGTCGAACCCTTCCAACGCTAACCATGAACCGAAATTTTAATCGCAAAATCCAGGAAAACCGCATACAGAAGACCGGGAAGCTGTTATTACTACGGAGAAAATTCCACAGAATTCCATTCCCATACAATCCATCATTACTAGAGAAACTGGAACGCACTACACATGGGGCAGATTTACGAGGTTATAAAAAGGCAAGGGATCTTCACTACATAATTTCCCCATTAAATAAAACGTCATCCTCGGATATCATTTGCAACAGGCGTGCATTACGGAAGGCATTATTAAATTCCTCCTTGTTTCCGGGGCAACAAATCCTCTTCACGAGAAAAACAAAAGCGAGTCGCGCGACTTCGTTCCCAAAACAGCCTCGTACATGGCACTCTCACTCAGCCAGTTGAGAGCATCAAGATTATCTCTGATGTTTGTTTCGTCTCTTTTTTATTTTATAACGTTCTCCCGCTGATTAAATAAGTCGAGAAGTGTTTTCGGTGATAGTTCTCGGAAAAGAGCGTGCCGAAAATAACCCTCGAAAGCGAATATATTTTTCGCGGTATTGCGCACGAATTTTTGATTTCCTTTCAGCTCTTTTCATCATCCTTCTATTTCAACTGGATATTAAGATATTTTATTTCTATGATATTTCTCTTTCAATTGGATATTCAAGATATTAACCCATGTGTCATGGGTGTCAGACTGCTAGCCCGCGGACCATACGCGGCCGAATACCGTTTTTATAATACCAAACCCTTACCGACAACCAAGAGTTTAAACAGAAATGCGTAAAAATATAATACAGATGTAATGTATTTAAACACAATATTGTAGTGACATGTATGGTGTTAATGTATACCGGAATCATTGTTCTGTAAATTACTATAGTATTGTGGTGATTAATAAATAACTCTTACTGAGATTAATTTATTACTGGTGTAAGTCTTACTGTAGTGTTGTGGTACCTAATATTATTTATACATAGAGGAATGCTAATTTGGAATATAGGAATAGGATATATTGATCTTCATAATTATGGTTATAATGTTATATGTATATAATATGTTGGTATATATGTATAATATGTGTAGTTATACGTACATAATTTCTGCTTTAGTTTAAGTTGATATTTCCGAATGTTTTTCTTAAATTGTATGGTAACGTTGCCACCTGGCTTCCACCTAATTGCAACATATATAATCATAATAAAATAACCAACTAGCAGATGGACTGGTTTTTTATACGAGTGACGAGTATTTTTACATAATCCCACTATCCACTTACCATTATACCGTTTTCCCTTTATTCTGTATTCAACGGCAAAAATATTTTACAACCGGAGTTTCATCTTTCGGTCTGACTCTATGTTCTGAATTCCCCAGGGCTAGATATTGCTTTTATGGGTGGTATTACTCTGACTGGTAGCTTGGATCCTCCAGTAGTTCCAGTGTTAAATTATTGCTCTTTTTAAAAATGCAGTGGTGAAAAGAGATCGAAGCTAACCGACCCTGAGAAATCGTTTAATAATAAACTAACCGTAAGAACAATTCTTAAATCTAATTCAATAATTTGTTGAACATGGAAATTGATCAGACAAAACATGAATATTGAATTAAATTCCTAAATACCTACTATATAATTTCTTTTTGATTATTAATAACATTTCTCTTGTTTAAATATTTTCTTTTTTAGGTTTTTATGTATTTGTTCGCATTTTGTTTCATTTTTTGAAGTTGATAAATAAACTTAAGTTGATAAATAAACTTAAGTTGATATATAAACTTAAAAGCAGTTTAAATTGCTCTGATAATAAGTTTCTGGGGTTATACTTCTAATTTAAGATAATTAGTAAACTGAATTGTTCAAAGATACTAAATTAACGATAAAGTTATTGAAAAATTATAAGAAAATACATAACGATGTACGATACTGCAATAGTATTTAATTCATGAAATCGGATTATGATTTGTGGTCAAAATAAACACTAATTTCATCGCATAGCGTTGTTTAATCTGAGAACTAAGAAATGTTTCTCTTCACAAATAATTTATACTGAGTTTCATTATTATTTCCTTACTTCGCCTATTAATTTTGAAGTTTTCGTTAATTTAAGTATGGATTTCAAAAACAAGTAAATAAATTACACATGTGAATTTGATTTCAAGTTACTTTGAGCTTACTTGGTGTCGCCATCTGTACGCAAAAGAGAAATCTCTAGACAGATTTTTCAACAAATCTCTACGCCGTTGGCATAGTGACTGATATCACAAGCGCTAAATATACATTAGCGAGGAATCATCTTCTCAGCATAAAACTTTTTTCTTGCATTTTTATTCAAGAAAAAACCCGAGATTTAAAAGTATGCCTCACAATTCCTTAACTACTTTGGAAATACATACATAATTATGAAAGGAATCCGCGCATGAAACATAATGAAACAGCTCACAGGTAGAAATTAATGGATTAAAATCTTTTCGTCATAGTATGTATGCCTCGATATATTTTCCTTTGGATTAACAATTAGTTATATGTATTTCTTTTTCTTTATACCTGTATTTTTCTTCTTTTATCTATACCAGTATCCCTTCTTCTTCCAGGTAGAGGTTTCTAGGTAGAAGAAGTTTCTCCAATAACTGCGTACCGCGTTCGACTTAGGTGATAACTGTCTCGGGTTCGATTCCCTGTGGGGGCCCACGTGCAAAATTAAGGTCTTAATTGTGGCGAGATTGAGACTGAAAATCCTCCTATTCTATTTATTTACGTATATTTTAAGACTAAAAATCTCTCTAACCTGTAGTCAATGATATCAATAAATAAATCAACAAATAATGTATGGGTAAATAGAAATAGAGGAAAATTTTAGATGGAATGGGTGTATTTAAAAAATTTGAGAAATAATTCGAGGAAATTTCTCAAAATGAGAAAAATCTCAATCTCGCCAAGAAAAGACTTAATTTCTATATTTACGCAAGGGTAGAAAATTATGGAGAACAAACGAGACAAATAAATTCCCACTAGAGGGTCTCTATATTGATTTCTCTTTATATAGAAAATTATGGAGAACAAACGAGACAAATAACTTGCCTGTAAAGGGAATAACGCGACAGATACGTGGATATGTATGAACTCCGCATGCCCGCACAACCATCCAGCATCCCCTCTGTTTCAATTCATTTCACGTCACTTTTCCTCCTCATCCTTTCTCACTCAGTCACCGCACACTCACCTAACATTGCTCCTCCAAACATCCCGTTCATTTCCGCGTGCATTCCGCCGAGTCGAAAAATTCCCCGCCAATAATCCCCCTTTCGGTGGGAAAACAAACGAGTGCCTCAATCACTTCAATTCAAAGCGATCGGATGTACACAAAACGAGAATACCGTAGAACAGGTAAAAAGAGAGAGAGCTGGTTTTTCCAACGGCGGGCATTGCGGATCTATGGACGATAATGGGCTTCAATGGGGGAATTCTCCAATGGGGAAAATGCATGCAAACATCGGTCGATCGAGAGATATTTCCGCTAACGACCCAAAGTGGTCTCGACTGTGGTGATTTCGTGCGTTCTATGCGCTGCCCAGACGATTTAAGTTCGGATTCCGGCGTCGAAAAATATACGGTGAATAGACACGTGTCCTATTTCTCATCTTTTTGCTGTTTTTAAATCTTTATAGTGGGTGTGTACAGTGGAGGATTGAAATTTTACTCAATGGAAAACAAGTTTCAGGAGCTAATCCAGCTCATGTTGCAATTGTGAGATTTTATAGATGAATTCCGAAAAAGTTCAGTGATTCATTGGTTACCAATGTGGAGTTAATGAAGGAAAAAAACCTATCGGTTCAAAATGAAATATCCTGTGAACGGTTTCAAATACACTAAAATCTCAACTATCCGGATTAATATTGGGGGGAGTATGCGCGAATAATCAGAAAAGACAGATAATCCAAACATTAATAAAAATTTAAGCTTTAATTCAAGCCTTATCGTGGAAGACATCAGCTGTATTGAATGTGCGATGACCGCTTAAATGCATTGAATGATGAAAACATGCCGTAATTTTAATTATTTAGCAATTAAATGCACCTCAAAACATTACAAGCTTTATAGATCTTCACTATTTTGAGATAAATTCATTAGTAATTAGGATAATTTTGTAACCGTATAAAAATTCGTCAAGTAATTATATTACTATTGGTGAATAATTTTTATAATAGAAAAACTTAGTAAAATAATAATAGTTAAAATAGGAAACATTTTTTATGTCAAAATTAAGTAAAATAATAATATTTTGTGAAAAATTCTAATTACTTTTCGTAACGTCTCTATTATGAATACATAACTAAGTGGCAATTACCATACTTAAAAATCTCACTTCAATTTTAATCGATACTTCGATGTAGGCTTACTTTAAAAATCATCTATCCTGACGCAAAGAGAACTACCAAATCGCGTATAAGATTTATTAAATGGATTATGGAGTGAAACAATAATAGAAAATGAGAGAATAGAATTGGAAGACTGTTTCTGGGAATAGTTCTCTCCTATTCGAGGAAACATTCTCTGTTTTTTCGCAGAAAATCTAGAAGAAGGGTATTCTGTTTCAAGGAGTTTCTTTCCCGAGGCCATTATCAAAGAGATATAGAGCGAAGACGTTCCTCGCTTGAGGCGGAAATCCCACTCTTGCTCCACCGCTCCAGCACAGAAGCTTCTACCTGTCTTTCAGACATATTTGATTCTATAGCGCCCGAAAGAAATCCTGCAGACTTCCGATATTTTTTCATCATCGACTTCCGGGATAACGTTTGGCTGGGACTGGAAAGGGTTAAACTGATAGGAAAACAACTGAGCTCTATAGAACGGTAAAGGAGGAAAAGATTTCTGATAAGTAAATTCGAAAAAGAATAAAATATGATGGAGGGGCGAAGAAACTGCGAAGATTTATTGAACTGAACAAATACTTATAAACAAATATTTGAAAACGGATGCCTAAAAAAATCTTAACAAAAAATCTTATGAAAAAAGCATTTAAACAGAACAATCTTGAAAGGAAAATACTTGATAAATTCCAGAGTTGATTTTTAATTCGATTTGTTTTGTCAACGATCGAAATTCCACCAAGTGAAGATTGATCGCAATAGTTGTACTGTATATGAAAGATTAAAAATAAACAAATTTTTATTATAAACAAACTCTTAATAAACAAAACTTACTTTTGATTCAAAAAAACTAAATTTTGTTAAAATAACATTTGAAAAAATTTAGCCGCGGAAATATACTTCTGAAGAAAAAGAAAAAAGGTTTTATCCACTCGGCCAAATTTGTGAGAATGTTTATATTTATTCTCCTTTGATACCATTTACTTTCAAATAGTATTTGTTATTTGTACTTTCATATTTTCTCAATTGAAACAGCTACCAGGTCCTGCACCTTCCCACAGGGTGGATTTTCATAATGATATCCCCGAGAACTTTTGTTTCTTACGTAAAAAGGAGTTAGTAGCAAAGAAATTCAAACACGTGTAATTCCTATAAACCTGTTTCGAATAAACCGTCCACTGGATTAACGTAACGACTTAACGTAACAGCTTAATCTGCAGCGTATCATACCGTTGTAGTCTATATAATTTCAACTATAGATTTTCATTCATAATGAAAGACATCAAACGCTAGATTATTTACCAAGTGTGATGTTACTCAACGTATCTAAAAAGATAAATAAACTTAGGAAATCGGCAATGGGTATTTCCTGGGATATAAACAGAGGTGAAAGCAAGATATACGTCAACCTTCAAAGGTCGATCGTTAAGTCCGTATGTCTAACTCACTAAAAGGTTTTTATCGCCTAAAATTATCGCGTCGCAATTTTTCCTTCTACGATTATTTAGATAGCAATAAGTGTCAACGGAACTACTCAGCATTATAACGTACATCGAATAAGAGGGTAATTTCCTGGAGAATTTACTGGAGTAAATTAACTCAAACTCTCCCTTTTCGAATGAATTTAGTATTTTATTTATCTGCTAGTTGATACGAAGGGCAGTTTTCGTTTCTATAGCAGCAATTTGTTTACACAGCCATTTTAAGAATTGAAATGACGCTGGAGTTATGCCACGTTTGAAAGAGTATGCTAAGGTGTTCACGAATTAAATTAGAATTTAATTTTTTTAATTGCTTTCATTGAAAATTATTCCTACGTGAAAATTAGAGTATGAAAGCTATAAATATAACCCCCTTCTTCTTTAGAACTGCTAATCATTTTATTTTCTTGCCACACATCAAAAAGCTCTAATAATGAATATAAGATCCCTGCTTATTTTCCTACCTCACTGAATTTGATCAGAGGAGTAGGATATTTGCAGCTCTATGAAAAGGGAGGCAAAATTGTCAGATTCGCTTACTACATAAGCCTTTCGTGTTACAGTTTTTACGAAGGAAATTAAAAATTTCATCCAGAGTTAAAAAGGACGTGGTGGTAATTTTTTTAGTATCAAACTTTGTTATTGAAAAGCAGCCTTTGATTTTTTTATCGTCGAAAGAAAATTACAGCTATGTTTCTAAAATTGCATGGAGGAAAATAAATCTAAAAGGAGTCAGGGAAAGATTACTTTCACAAAGAAATGCTGAAATTTTAATTAAGACAAAAATCGACAAATTATGAATACTGAGTTCATGTGATTCAACCAGTTCGAACTTTTTCTTGCAATTGATAAATGTTACCGCATTCGGAAGTACCGTTGAATATTCACAGCCTGAAATTCTGAAATCCGCAATTATTCTAAATTTGTAATGGTGGGAGAGCTAATTTATTATATATGAAATAATGGAAAAATATAAGGTAAGAAAAAGACTTTAGGTAAAAACAAAAATATGGTGTGGAAGATGACACTATATGAAGGATTTACAATTATATATCTGTACGTGGTATTTTCTTTACTCTCAGAAGATACCGATCTTGGACTATTGCTATTGCCGATAAATGAATTTATTTTTCTATTCTTGTCTTATTGTATTTTGAAATACAATAAGACATACATAGAATTTTTCTGAAGGATAGAAATTTTCTCAGTTCTCTTAAGCTATGTTTCCAAAAATCTTTAAGGAGAAAATTGCGAGAGCCTCTGCTCTAAACATTTAAGATCAGGAATGCTTACTATTCAAACACTAGAATCCGCCATATACATCATCTCAAAGCAGTAATTCATACCATGCATCACTTACGTAGTGTGACATCGATCACTGAATAGCAATCTGGCGTTCCAGACTCTTCGCTCTTCCCAGTCACGAGATGGGAAAGTCTGTGACGCAAAATACACCGCCTTATCATACGCCATCACGTCCTCGTCACCGAGTTATTACAAATAAAAACCACAAGAAAACACTTCGCGCCGGTGCATAACAAACATGTGAAAAGAATTTCCACGTGTTGTTTGTCTCAAAACATTTACGCCGTTTTCCATGACTTTTGAAACGTATTCTTACCTGCCACCGAAATTTTATTGTCTTCTCAGCATCCGAGAGAAATTTCCAAATAGCCCAAGGCAATGCTGATCCCTTCCGCTAATTAATAATTCAAAAGGAGGCCTTTTCGATGGGGACTTTTGAGGTCTTTCCGTCGAAAATTACCTTCCCTCTTGCAGAGGCATGACATACTTTTGCCTTTGAAGTTTGCAATTTTAGGGCAGGCAGTGTGATAATTAGTGGTTACTGGAGGTACTCACCGAAGCCATGGGACGACGAGGCTGTCAGTTGTCCGTGTGACATCTTGAGAGGCTCTACGTCCCCTGCAGACAAGGAAAGGCGGCGCAAGAGGTTGGCGGGAAACAAGCAAAATGAAAAAAAAAACGAAAGGAAAAACATGAATAAGCGAGGAAGCATTGGTTCATTACAGCGAAAATAAAACATTACAGCAAAATAAACTAGCAAAAAAATCGTGAAAATAGAAATGAAACCAATAAATGAACATAAAAGCACTAAAATGATAACCATTGTTACAAATACTTACCATTTTAGTAATTAAAAACCCGAATAAAAAAGTAAATTGACGAAAAATCTCCTTTCTCTGCTTCGTATAATGTAATCTCAATATGGAAATCTGTTACTTCATGGAAGGCCATTAAAAGGAATGAAAGAAACTTGAGTACACTTCCACAGACTTTATAAACTAAATATCAAACATATCATCTAATATCTAAATACTAATTATATAATAATACACTATATAATGTATGTGGAAATGTACTAAAGTTTCTTTCATCCCTTCCTCACTTAATGTCATCAATTGATTTTAGAATTAAAGAATTGAATGAAAGTAAATTGATTAAGGTACCTGAACGCATATTGGCATAGGGTATGGCCTTTGTGGTACGTGGAACAGGGATTTATTAAGAATAAATAAATAAAAAAGGGAGTTCGAAGAATAATTTGGTTACTATTTGAATCGTTGTACATACAATAGGCAACATTGGACAATATTCTAGTTTGTAAAAGTTTAATCGAATGTGCTATAACAAGGTGGGGAACCTTATTTCACTGGAAAACCGTAATTACCATTCGGCTGCATAAGATGGATGGCTTGTAAAATCACCAGGCCGCTCTTAAGTTGCGAATTGCATACTTGTAAATATCGAAGTCTTTTCGAAGAAGAAATTTTAACATCGAAGTTAATTCGTGAAAGCGAATTAATTCCCTGAGTGGAAAACAGAATATTTTCTATTTTCACTAGGCGTCATTAGCAAGATTAGAAAACAATTAAAACACGGGCTTTTGTTTCAGAGAGGGACTAATAGGCCGTATTGAACGCTCAGAAAAGGACGCAATTTCCCTACCTCTGGGCTACACCATGTAATTCAGTTTTCTCCGCGAATGCTCAAAATCCAATCAAAGATTCTAGAGAAAGGTCAGAGATCAAATCTCCAGGAAAGGAAAAAGTGATATTTAGAAGAAATCTTGGGTGAGATTCCATGCAATTCTTACCGGTTTCATGTTACAAAATGAAAAATTTTAATTATGATACTTGCCTCAAATATAATAGGTAAAATTTGTAATCGAATAAGGAGAATTTTAAAATAAATAAAATCAAAATTAACCATTGAAAAATACGTCGATAAGATAAGCATACTCTCTTTTCACTAGGGATAATAGCCCGATCCTTCTGTAGACCTAATTAATTCGGTATGACAGTCTATTAGTTGATAAAAATAGCAGTACTAAAAGATGAAACTTTTTCCAGCCGTTCACTACTATTTTCGTTGACAGAAAATTAATTAAATAAATAGTAAATAATAGTAAATAGCTGAGTTTCAAAGAATAAGAAGATGATAGACATAAGGTAATAAAAAATGAATAAATGGGCCCCAAGGTAGCCAAGAGTGCAGCGCGTACAAATTCGATGAAATTTCGGTGAATTCGGTTCCCGAGTTCGATTCCCGGTGGGAGCCAACCTGTTCGGAATGACTTTAGCAGTAGAAGTACTTTCAAAACATAAATGTAAGAGATCATAAAAATATTCGAAGCCTTAAAATCAAGCATAGGTAACATAAAAATTAAAAATTATTTCCTTCTCCGAGTCCAAATATTTTTGCTTCCGCAAATTTCAGGGCGGACCATTATCGAAAAATATCGATAAATATTGGAAATATCGATCGATATAATAAGAATCGAAAAAACTGACTTTTTTGCATTGGAATTATGCAGATAAGCGTGAAAAACAGACCATAACGGAAAGTAAGCGCATCAATAGGAGTCCATAGCAACGAAAACTCAGAAACCGCATTTTTCGGTATCACAGGGAAGAAAACCCTAAGACGAGGTCGTAAACATCAAGCGATAGATAACGTCAAGAAGAAGGAAATGAAATCTCTGGGCAAAATATGAGTGAGAGAGGCAATGTCGTGGGATTCTTTCGGATGTTTATCGACAAAAGAACGCCGAACGCGACAGTCTCAAGATATGGGGTCGAGGACGAAGTTTGCCTTCACCTGCCTTTAGCCCGACTCGCTAAAAGGTCTTTAATTGGCCTCAGGAATATTTCCCAATCTCAAGAATTTTCATAATGCGTATCATTTAGTCGGTCCCAACCGAACGGAACGTTTTCGCAGAATACTATTATCCCCTTTCTCCGAGAAATTTATGGAGAGATTTTCGTCCCTTTCCTAGATTGGGCAACAAGTCTAGCCTCCGGGAGTAGGACAGGTCCTATCGTCGTTTTATTGCCACAAGTTGGCGGAAGAATTCGAGATTACGTAACGAAATAATTCCGACGAAAGATAAAAATCCAACAAACATAGGTCTTCGTCGCGAGACCAATAAATACATCGGAAACAAGTGATGTATCATAGGTTAGAATAATATTGACACTAAAAATAAATAAAGGAAAATTGAATTATTGAATTGAAAGGTTTTACTTCGAATTATTTACTTTAAGAAGCCTTTATAGATAAGAGAGCCTTTAGGCTTCCCTTAGCTATTCCATAGTGTATTTTATACTAGCATAATTAATAGTGCAATGATAGTAGTACAATAAAATAATATAGTAGATTAATTTCATTCCTTTTTCGCTTTAAGCAATTAATATTATATATATTGTATAGCTTTAGAAGCATAATATCTTCGTTGCAGTGTTGATAAAATCATTCTCATTCAAATCTCAGAAGAACTGAAGTTGAAATTGCCTATAACTGAAGAGGATATGAGTGTGCTCGGATCTCAGATCGAATTCAAATCGTCCGCGCAGCTATCCGGAGCCTTCCGGACGTAGTGACATCTTAGAAACGTATCTGGTACTGCGTCAAATTCCATATCAAACTAATGCACGGGGTTGGTCCTCTGTATACTTGAGCAAGTAAAAAATTGCCCAACCGTTGCGACGGTTCGAAACTCCCATTGTGCATTTAGGAAACTATGCCTCTATCATCAAGGGAGGTTAAATGATCAATGACGTGATGAAAATGTTTGATGACAGTTTCTGAAAATCGGTGACCGCACCTGACGATAATCCTTTTCTGAGGAATTGCTTGACGGTCACCGACATACGGCGTTCGGAGAATTCTTGGTTCTTTTCCCCTTTATTAACTTCATCTGGAACGATGTTAACTTTAAGAACCACCGGAAAAAGAGCGGAGCACCACGGGCTATATACGACACACCAGATGAGTACCAACGAATTGAAACACGCTTCAATGAACATGACTGAGGAAAGCGGAACCTCGATTAGTTCCTCCTGAGAGGAAAAGAATTTCGTACTCGAATTTTTACGTCAAGTTTACATTTTTGCTCTTCTCAAAGATTTCCGATTCCGAAGGGGGCGTGGCTGTTTCGGAACCCCCGCATTCCGGGCCAAACTCTCCGGGAAGGAAGACTGTCAAAATGGGAGGGCCGAATGCAGCGCAACATTCCTTCTCATTCACCGCTTTTCGCCCGTAGAAGAATGCTGCAAATGATTCCCACTATCGAGCGGCCGAAATAGAAGGGGTGGGCGGTAGGTGAGGGCTGCGGCAGGGTTGCCACACGTACGGATTAAATCTGGACCGACAGGGGATATAGAAGATGCCTGATTTGATAAAGCCGGAGAGGTGGAGATTGGAATTTGCAGGGGAGATTCGTAGATAAAGCGAAAGAAAGAGCGGAGAAAAGAGGATGAAAGGACCGAGAAATGAAAGAGAATCGGAGAAAGGAATGAATGTGTAGTACGATGATGTAAAATGAAAAAAAAAACAAATAAATAGGAAGTGTATGTATATGTAATACAGAAAAACATTCTGTTACCTAGATAGATGTAAACATATACAACGAGAAAAGTAGGGTGCTCCCGATATTTATGCGATGTACAGCGTAAATGGGGATTTCGTGTCATACAGACGAATTATTTACCTACTTTCCCGATGTAATTACACCCTACTACACAGCAATATAAATGATTATTCTTGTAATATTGCTTACGTTGTCAAACTATTGTTTATGTTATTTTTATACTGCTGTAAGCGGAGTACGTCATAAAACAAAAGTTATTACTTTTAGTAAAATGGTAATAGCATAATAATTGTTTACAAAAATATAAAAGTAAACATTACAAACCAAAATTCAGAAATTACCATCTGCCTTAATTTTGTACAATTTAGCAATTGCCATTTACTCATGATGCAGTGGACACTAAATATACAATGATTTTGGTGTACTTCTCAGTAAGCATTCATCAGAATGAGCCATATCAATGAAAGAATTTTTTACCTCAAGGATAAATTCTTCTCCTAAAATTATAGGGCATTATACGAATAGGAACAGAGTTCAAACTGAGCTTGCTCCCGAGCCAAACGCCAAAAAGCGTCTAGCTTAGCCACATGTAGGTGCAGATGAAATAAATAATAATAGCCTCACACACTAAGGCGTGAAAATTCGGAGTCTCTACCTTATATTGCCATTTCTATGGTTAAAATTTCAAGAGGCTTTCCACCCTCTGAAATATATATTGGTCGAATTCATTTACGTGGGTGGGGATCTTATATTTCTTCAGTTCTTTTCGCCGAAACGGTAAATAAAAATTAATTTTTGGCTATAAATATATGCAGAAATCTTCCATTCCAAAATCTGACTCCTTTGATATGCATTCACGCAAAAGATTTTGGGTAGAATTCTGTAAAGACACGACTTACTCTGATAACCCTTCTTATCTCACTTATCATCACTGTCATTATATCCCTATGGTTTTTAATTAGCTTATTCCCAAATTTTCCATCAAAATAAAGGGAAGAAAATATAGGAACTGGTGATATGTCAGTTTCGGTCAATAAATCCAAACAGAAATTCTACGGACAGGAATTCCCAGGGGGCTAATATTGGGAGATGCGAGAAAGAAGACGGTGATTTTCTTGATAAATGAAACATACGATTGGGACTGTCAATCTTCAAATACAAGCAATATTAATTAAGGTAATGATTAGAACAGAAGTTGTTTTGACCCTAACTTCATTGTAAATTTCTTTCACATATATCTAATAGAATCTCCGGTAAATCAATACTGATGAATGTAAGCATTGGCTGCGTGTATAGTAAAAAACTACTCATGAATTGTATACATTTATTTTGACTACAAATTGTGTGTAGTTATTATATTTTATAAGTCCATTCAAGTATTCAATTGACTACGTACGTGCATAAAAATCAAATTTGTTAACTTCTAACTTCTGTAGGTACCAGCTAATAGCGGAGTTGATTTAAATAAATAAAATGTTTACATTAAGATTGTATACTTAGTATTAATTTTTTCAATTCTAATAATACCTATTCGACTTGAATTTTATATAGAGTTTTAACTGTATTAAGTTGTATTGTAATTTATGATGCCAAATTTCATATTTTCTACATTATAAACTGTTTCCGCGAGTCTTTTTCACCTCCTTTCTTTATTTTCCGGCACAGTGGAGTTTGGCTTCTTTCACCTTCGGTAGAAAATATTTTTCTCTACTAACCCAATCTTTTTGTGCTGTTGTGGTATATTTTCCTCCAATCCAATTCATTAAATTTAACGGGTGTATAAACAACTGAGGCTAGGTGAAAGACCTTCGCCTTAATAAAGAGATGGTCCTTACATTCAATCACAAGAACAAAAAATCAGTGAATCAGTGAACCAGACAGTTGCGCGAAAACAATTATAAAAAAACTTCCTAATAAGCGTTCACGAGGGAAATTTCATTCCCGCAAAAATAGAATCCCTTTTTGCCATTAGATTTCCATTACCTACGAACGATCCAAACTGAAATAGAGTAACCCAACATCGATGGCATCTCTCTCGCATTATATTCCCGCCACGGACGATAAAATTTTCGCAGAGGTAACAGAAGAATTTCATCGCCGAGTTATGAAGTGGGACGAATCAGGATTACGAAAAGGCAGATTAAGGGATCGCTTAGCCACCGAACGTGAAGGAGGTCACGTTCTGGCGAGCGAGAAAGGAAATTCCAATCGATAAGTCCATCAGTTCACGTTAGTCTTAGTTTTTGAACGAACATTGGTTCCCAATCGAAAGAGGTAATGCCTTCAAATGAGACTGCGAATTCGGGAGGTGGTGAAAAAAGGTGCTCCTCCAAGTCCTTGGAGAAGATTTAGAGCATGTGGGAATGTGTCGTTGAAAATAGAAAGAGAGAATTATGACGCGGGAAATGAAGAGAGAAATATCACCGATGTCGTGAATGCGACGGAGAAGTCCAAGAAGAGCGAGAAGCCTTTAGTTTTAAATGGGAGGGAATGGTAGCCGAAAGGTCGTGCCAAGGTCTTCTGAAAATCCGGTCGTGTACGAACCAAGTGGAATATCTCGAACATGGATCGCCGGAGAATAATGCCTGCGTGATTTGTTGCTCTTACTTTTGGATGCCTTTGAATTCACCTGCGTCGGTTGTTAATGGCGGAATACGAATCGTATGAGTAGAGAATGCAAGCTATTGGGACGATCGTGCATAAATGCTTGAACGGCAATACCAAATTAAAAGAGAGCAGAGATTCTCCCTATTTTAATCAATAAATCCACACATAATGATTATACGTTTTTTATTCTTCAGATCGCATTAGAGTGTTATTACTGCTTACATGGTAATTATCAATGGTACTCTGAAAGAGTCGTGAGATAGGATGATGAGAATCAATGTAATGAGGACGGTATTTGGTAAGAAATGGACTTGAGGAATTTAACAGTTCAACTGCAAAAAGCAGCAAGTAAAACTAAATTATAATATAGAGTCATTCACGGCGAAGGATGACATTAACATTTTTTAAATCGTTATGCCAAAAAATTGGAATTGCAATTATCATACTTATGTTATTATTATATTTACATTATTATTACATGATTATATATTATTTTGTATTATTATGTCATTACATATTGTTGTATCATTATTAAATTTCATCATAATATGTGCAAAAATATGTGTAACTCTCCTTAATGTACTTTTAAAGATACATTTAATCTCTTCCAAAAAATGAAAAAAAATAGTATTCATACCACGTTTTATTAGTTATAGCCCTTCGAAATGACCCTCGTTCGCCGATTTTCGCAAAAATTTAGAAATTTTAAAAATTAATAACTTTGCGAAAAAAATCAGAACTGAAACAATGGCATCAAGAGTTTCTCATGGTGTGCGCAAGCATAAAAATGTTCTTCAGGTGTAAAAATGTAACTTCTAAAGAATAGAGGCAATTTCTGTCCGATTTCCCGTGGAATGTCCCGCCTACACCATTACATACCTACACCAGCACCATACAGTACAAAACCTTCAAAAAACCCTCTCTAGATAGATAGAAAACATTTCTTCAAATTCCTCCGCAGATAACAAACGTGGATGGACGATATTACTTGATCCCGACCGGACAGAGAGCCATCGTAATGTATCATTAGGCGCACGGTCGCGTACGAGAAAAACCGCTTTCGGGCGAATTCTAAAATACGGAGGTCATCTCCGCTCCTTTTCTCCGCGAGACCTAAATATTTCATCGGGATCGTAAACCTGAAAAGCGAGGAATAACGTTCCCTTAATATTTCATATTTGAGCGAAAAAATCGCCATTCGCCCTCAAGGGGCTCTCTATTCAAAGAAAGATGGATGGGAAGAGGCCGTCGCATTTCGCCACATTCCCCACTTTCTACCGGGGGGATGAGCAAGACTATCGTAAAAAGAATCGGAAAAAGAAACCCATTGCGTACGCCGAAAAACGGTCTTCGAGTAGCTCTGAACCATTATCAATTGCAAAGGTATGCATTAGGTATTATGAAAATTCGAATTGAAATTGGAAACCGTGTCATCAGAGATTGGTTTATTATAAAGGAGCATTCTACCTCAGTCTCAAAGGTGTTGAAAATTATGTTTCCGCGGTTATGTTTCACCTCCTTTCTTTATTTTCCAGTACAGTGGAGTTTGGCTTCTTTAACCTTCTGTTGAAAATTTTTTTTCCTACTAACCCAATCTTTTTGTGCTGTTGTGGTATTTTTTCTTCCAAGGTGCTGAAAATTATCACATAGCTTATCAAAATATGTTACAGGATGGAAACAAATAACTTTGTGAGGTTTCACTTGATTTTATTGTGAATGCAACTAGTTTCTACTCAAGGAGTGATCATCAAGCACTGGACTTTCAGGCACTGAAGGCCTGATGATTTCTCCTTGAGTCGAAACTAGTTGCATTCACAATAAAATCAAGTGAAACTTTACATTTGTTGTTATTTATTTTTCCATCCTACTATGGAGTTTCACAAAGTTGTGGCTTCAACCAACAAGATAAGATTAGAAAACTTTTCTAGTTAATTTTGAAGGACGCATTTGACAAGGTTAATATTAACATAAGAGCAAAAAGCTAAATAGAATCTTCTGAAATTGGGAGGCATCCTCAGTGGACCTAAGTTAATTATTCTTATGAAAATAATTGAAATAATACAGTTTTGTTATTATCGATACCCAATTACTGAGAATTTTTTATACATCTTTGTTAAATATCTGCTTCCATAACCGTGTTGGTTAAGGCAAAAGATTTATTTTCAAGTTATACCTACCAAAGAGTAGTTATAAAATCAGTTAACGAGAATTCTAATCGCGCAATATAATCTTGCTTTTAAAACAATTCAGAAACTTTGACTTCAATGCAATATTAATTCGTCTCACTTTTCTGGAGGGGCCAGTAAAGTCAATTCAATTATTCTGAACTAACCACACAACAAATCTCTAGTAACATCAGCTCGTAGATTATTTACTGAGTAATAAATAAGAAATGAATTGTCATCTACTGAACTTAAATTACTATCTTCCCAGTAGCTGAATTCCGCAAAAGTTACAGTCATCGAAAAGTTTTATAATTCCTTTCGCGACCGGCAAGCACTTAGACACTGTTTACTCTCTTTTTATCGAGTCCATCTTCGGATAAAAAAAAACTCAAGGCGCCGAAGGAATATGAGGATTCTTGGAGTGCTTGTACAGACAGAATGACTTAAAAGGTCTGACATGGGAAGGTTGAAGGTTTGAGGGTCGAATGCATTGGAAGGCATTCCCCAAGTCGTCTCGCATTGAATTCGACCGCAAATAAAGGAAAAGCGTCAGCCGCACGAACCAAAGTTTTCTCTAATAATCAGGCCAGGGATTAAATGCCGCATCTCGTCCTCAACTAATCTTGCATGTCGCTTTAGCAACTGAAAACTTTGTTCTTGCCGAACTCTTACCGACGTCCAGAGCTTACAAACATTTAACTGTCACAAGAATACATTTGCAGACAGCTAGTAACATGAGCTTTGGCGTAAGGAAACGGTCAATACAAACCTACACGAGAAGTGTCCTTTTGGATGAATAAGAAACATGGACTATAACAGCAGTAGAGAAAAGATTAAAAGCATTGGCGATGTGGAACAATAGAGGAATTTAAAGAATGAAATGGACAGATAGAATAACTAATGAGAAGGTCTTTGTAAGAGCGAATGAAGGCATGATAAGTGAAGTCTATAAGTAAATATCGATAAAAAAAGGTTATTAGTAATCGGGGACACTAAGGAACGATAGTCTGCTGAAGACAGTATTAGAAGGAACGGTGGAAATAAGATATTTCTTCCTGCTATCTAATAGAGGGCTTAGACTAAATTTTGAAAAGAAGGCAATGATTAGTATTGAGCTTATAAAGTATGAGGGAATGAAGCGATTTGGTAACTTATTTAAATGGCAGAAAATAACTAACTGAAAAGTAACAGATATGAAAACTTTCGTTGATAAATGAAGTTTGGTATCACATAAATTTCCGCTTCACTTTAAACGATTTCTTGAAGCGATAAGAAAAGTATTTGATTCAAGTGCAGCAGGTTATAACGATATGTTTCGATAAGAAGGGTGGTATATGACAATGGACGTAACCATTAAAATGAACCTCAAACCCCTTGTCAGATAAGTGAAAGGTGCAAACCAATTTCTCTCCCTAACAATGCCAGAAAACAAGACTCATGCTCCCACCCAAGCCTAATTAATCTCATCTGAAAATCTGCGAGAAAATCGAAAAAATGAGGTAAATTAACCAGCCACGCATTAAAGGAAGATTAACACATTGAAAATAAAACTAGAAGGCGAATGAAATGAATCATAAGAGTAATACATCGGTCAAATTCCGAGAGGTTAAAATGTTAAATAAATGTTTAAATGAGGAATCATAAAAGAAACAAACGATCAGCAGAGGGTACGCTTAAAGAAGCAACAAACCATTATAAATAGCACTTTATGATGACAACCACGAACTTATGCGATATGTTACATCCTAAAATTAGCACCTTTCATCGGTGGAGGTAAGACTTGAGATAAGAGTCCATTGAGAAAGGTAGAACATGTCTCTTACTCAAAAAATGTGCTTACCTGTAATGGAAAAAGCACTAAAGATTTTAGGACAAGGATAACGATATCAAAGAAAGCTTTTACGAGAAGAAAGGAACTGGTGTTCACGGACCTCGATAAATTGGCAAAAACCTTGATCCATGGCGGGCCATTGTATGTGAGAAATGGCCATCTTCAAAGGATAAGGAATAAAAAGAAGCGATTGAGGGTACATATAAAAGAACTCCATAACTAATTGGATGTATTTCTTGACACACAAGCAAAATAGTGGAAGCAATTACGATAGGTGTCGATGGAAAAAACTACCGGATTTAATGCTATAGCTGCTAACGACCAAGTCGATAAACTAAAGATGAAATAAAATTAGTAATTACTTGTATGATTAATTCTATGGTCGAATTGCGCATTATCAATCATGTGGAATTAGGCTAAAACGTGGAGAACCAACGGGTGACTACATATGTGGGAAGGTTAGCTATGGCTCGTCTGAAATACTTGAGTTGTTGATATGAGTATCTTCCGCAAGCAAGCTTTTACGAGCTTTGCGCATTTAATGCCCGTTAAACGACAGCACTTAATTTTAGTACGTGATTCATAAGAATTATCAACTAAGGAGGGATTTCAGAAATAACGCGAGAAAATGAATACATAGAGCATGAATACGTTATTAGGAATAAAAGAACTGGGAACTATATCAAAATATTAACAAGATCGTGAGAATGCAAACAGAGAAAATCATGCTGCCAGATGCATTTAGTTATACTCAAAAGAGATGCAGGATGATTTAGATCTTTCTGCATATTCTCATTAGATATACTCTAAAGAGATGCATGATGATGATTCGAAATGCATCTTGCTGCATATTCTCTCTGTTTTCATTCTCACAATTTTAATGTTCTAAAAAGTATAAATAAATGCATCTTACATAAAATTATTAACAAAGATTGAGAAATAACCATTAGAAAAATGAACCAATAAGAGAATGAGAAAACAAATAATGGGAATAAAAGTATTAGCAGAGAATATCGTAATTCTACAGAAAACCATGTCCTTAAAGATTGTAATTTCATGTAACGATCATAGAAGGCCAATTCTCGATCATAAACCTATTTGGAATGTAATCGAAAATTTTAAATCTTTTAAAATATTTCTACCGAAAGCGGTCAAAGTTATCTAAAAAACATCTATATTCGTTATGCATCGTTTATCGTATTACTACAGATAACGAAAATCTTATCAAACAGCTACTATAAGTTATCTAAAATCCATTCAGATTCATTATGCATAGTATAACTAAAGTTAAGCGAAAATCACATCAAACAGCTGATTTCCCCGCATAAGTTAGCAGCATCCAATCACCAAAAGTGCCGCTTATCCAAAATTTCACTGTGTGCCACCCGTTGATTCTTACATAAGTAAACCACCGTCCGTGACCGATTGGGGGTATGTGGGCGAGGCGTCGAAGCCTCGGTATCTTCTTGCATTGTTCGAGAAACGAAGGAAAATTTCCGAAATACTGGAGAAGCTTCGATAGGTGAGTATTTGGGCGGATGAAAAGAAGGAAATTTGCGAGGGAAGCAGTTCCGGTCGAAGAGCCCCATTAGACCAGAGAGGGGCCTTCTTTGTGGGGAGGAAAGATCACGTGACCTCTCTGTGAAAGAGCGGGCGGGAAGGAAGCTCTTAGGAGAAAAAGAAAGAGAAAAAGGAGGTAGAAAGAGAGAGTGACCGTGAAATTAGGGAGAGATAGAGGTGGAGGAAACTGTGGACCAGATCGATTGTGTAAAATGGGCCTTCGGGAAGAGCGCCTTGGCCCAACTTGTGCATTCCGGGAGGAGATTGGGTGATTTCCATGATTTGCACGTATCCCGCCACGAATAAAATCTTCGGAGGAAGGAAAGTGGCCTATCGTGAAGGATATAGAGCCTTGGATTGTGAATAAGATAATCTTTATGGGCTACGAAGGTGTCGCACGGTTTCCCGAACACCCTAGGGGCGAATAACCCGCCCCTTCTCCGAGTTAATAATCATGTGCAGGTTCAATTCAAGTACCTTCGAATGCCGCCTTCATGTTAAAGCCAATGTTAGGCATAACTTGGCAGTAAGCCATTTCGATATAAATTGAATTTCACCTCTAGGTCTCCACAATTTTATTTACAACCGGCTTTCACTACTGCGGCAGTACCATCCGGCGAAATATAAGATCTCTTGTGTGTGGATGCATAATTAGTAATTACAAATTTACAATAATCAATGCAGGAAATTTTGTTACTAGATTTGGAAACCATAGAAACATTAACTTCGCTAAAAGGAAGTCGAAACAACTCTTAAGACTAAATTCCACACCGAATTATGTCTTGAGTGACAACAAATTCTAAAATTAATCAAAAAAAATTCGTCAGCAATTCAGGCACGTGGAATGAATGCTTCACGACGAAATTCATATTTACAGACTTGATATAATGATGAGACATTCAAGGAAGCTTCTTCGTAAACTAATACTGAGGAAGCAGTTGAAACCAAAGAAAATCATTATTTATCCTTAAAGCTCAAAACCTGTTTATGAGAACGCAATGAAACGTTTACAATCCTTCTTAATCTTATTTTGCATTTTATCTCTCTACGAAGAAGTAACAAATGAGTTCCTTTAGCTTTGAGAAATTATTTCTTAATAATCCTGTCTAATTTATTTCATGATATGGAGAAAAATATATATTCTATGGAATATATATATATACTATATGGAACAAAGTGAAATTCAGCGTATTCATGCACTGAATTATAATCCCTCTGAAAGGTAAAAGATATTATTGGGTTTCTTTTTTAACAGTTTTAAGGCTTCCTTACGGTAGATCTACTATCCTTGTTAGCCAATACCAGAGTTTTGCATATATTTTACATGACGCGAAATTCTATAAAAATCTAATAGCTATCGGACGTGCATCCCTTTCACATAGATCTGAAAAAACTCTGGAGAGGGAAAGGAACTTTCTAGGCAAGATGAGGAGAGAGGTATCTTCGCTTTTCTCACTGGGGTGGAATGCAAATATGTTATTATGAAGCATCGCTAATTATTATTATTATCATTTCATATGTTACAAATGGACTAATACTCAAGTGGCAAAGTGACAATACTATATTGCAGTGATTACAAATCACAATATTATATAGAAAACAAATTACCAATTACAATAATAAAAAATTTATACCTCCTAATACCTCAGTAGCTTTCATACTATCAGAGCCATGAACAAAACTGGGACAAAAATAAATGATGGATGTATTCATCAAGATATGGGAGGGACAAAGTCGAGCGATAAGATCCTAAGGATTCACTTAGTTTTTTAAATGTTTGAAGAACGATTAGGCAAAATGTTTGGAAAACTGTGGAAGAGAGCTTCATTTGGTAACAGGAAGAGGGAAATCAGCTGGTAGATAAGACACTTGTAGTACTATGAATAAATTCGGATAAAATTCATTCGTTAAGTCTTCCGTTGCAGCCAGGAGAGTGGTACGTTTTCTTTTAAGATAACCTATATTTATTTTCCGATAGCCATAGCCATAACTTAACAACGAAATAATAACACATAAAAATAGAACTTATCTTCAAGTTGTTTATCAATGATAAAATAAATATTGCTAATAAAATTTCCCAAGCGTGTAACAGATAACGAATATTTTGAAGTTCCTAAGGATTCATTACAAAATAGATCTTTGAGTCGTACATTGAAATTAGGCATTATCCTACTTTAAAAAATTGAGTTTATTTGAACTTTCCCGCGATAGATAGAGATTAATTATATGTACGAAAATACTGCGATAGACCTATCTATTGCGATATATTAAAATAACTTTCGCATTCTACACACTAGGATGCCATCACATTTATCAAACGAAGATGGTGAAAGCAAAGTGTAAAAATATATCTCATAGATGATTTACGTAACCACAACACTAAGTTATTTCGTTTTACGTTACCTATAACGTTTTCCAAGAATAACTGAATGGAATTATAATTTCATGCAAAATAAAAATAAACCGCAACAGCCCGGAAGACATGGATCATTCTTAAGCAGGCGGGATTTAAGGACCATTTTGCCATTCCCATTGTCTTTGGCATTTGCTATAAATTCTCATAGTGTTGGCAGTCATCTTTTCTTCACAAAGAGTGGTGAAGGTAAGGTTTTGAGGGCGTTGGGAACGTCTCCGAGTCAACTAATGGACCGGCTTACGAGACGGTGAGACACCCACGCGCCTTATCGCGTAGCCCATGGCAACCTACTCTCACATTAGTTATCTGACGGTTCCGCGCCCACTTTTCGGTACTAGAGCATTTACTGTGACTCAATGTTTCAAGGTTTCAGAGGGGAAGAGTCACGAAAGATTTATCATTTAACATGTAGGCAGAGGGACTTGGGTATTTCTACTGCAGCTCAACCAAAGAAATGACAGGTTTTGCAAATCCGACTATACTTACAAAATCGAATATTTTTTTTATTCCGATTCGAACCTTCATTCCCACTCCTAATTTTTGGTAACTAATGGAGGAGGGAATGAGGATCCAAATTGTCTTAGCGCTGATGACAATAGAGGCAACAAGCGCGATCAAAACGAGAGATGAATAATTCAAATTTCCTCTTCATAGTTTAAACTTAAGTAAAAATTAAAGAATACCTTAGAGCTATTCAGATAATCGGATTTCCACATAGCTTAAACTACGAAATTGTGCAAAATCACTTCTCGCGGCGAAAAATGAAAAGGGCAAAAAATAAAAGGAAAATGAAAACCAAAACCTTATTCTTTCCATAACTTTTTAAAATGGAATGTTAGGCTTGGTGACTTGCTTATTTAGGTTGTGGTGTAAAAAATGAATAAGAACCTATTATTATTTATTGTAATGGTATTAAATATTGTATTATTTAATGTAATGGTAATAAAATGTACGGCAGTGTATCATTTTTGTGATGGTTGAATAATGGTTGTAAAATGTATGTGTGATTATTGTAATGAGATGTTTTTAAATGTGTTATTGATTAGCTTACAGGTAGTTTTAAGTAACTGCATTTCCATTAATTACAATGATATATCCTATACATACTTGCATGTCTTTGTATCAATAAATTTATTACTATTATTATGAAATACGGTTTTTCTAAGGATTCCAGAAAGATTGGAGAGAAACTTCCCCAATGAAACTGTCTGCAACTTGAAACAACGTGCAAACATTTCCAAATTAAGAAACCTGTCCTTTGATCCCCAAAGTTTGACTTATGAAACGCGTCCATGACTCGCGTACATTAATATTCGAGGGACATCTGTTGGGCAATCAGATTTTTATAGCTTTTGTTGCATTCGACGCATTAACACCCTCCTTATACAGAATGGCTCTACAATACAGTTTGAATGGAAAACCGCTTGATAATGACTCAGCCGAATTAAAAGGGAAGTAAATATTTACTTTCCGCGATATCTTTCGACTAGGAGGTACACCTACACCTTGCAGATCCTTCCCTCTGGCGGACAAGTGAGCAATCAAGTACTCCCAGAACGGAGAGAGAGGAAAGGCCTGAGATCATTTACCGAACCCAACTCGCTAAAAGACTAAAACTGTAATTTAGTCAATTCGCAGCGGTAGCCCACGTGGCCGAGGATATAATTAATAACACGAGGAAGCCGTGGGCGTATTTATCGCCTTGGAGAAAACTACTCGAGTTGAGTTGAAGGCACGCGCGTCCATGGCTTAACGGTGGTGGCGGAGGAAGAGGAAACGGAGGGGGTCAAATGGATAATCTGCGGTTTGTGGCAAGGTAGAGACATCTGCCGGTATGTGCCTCAAGGTTTGTGCAACTCTCGAGGGTATCTCTTTGGCGGTGAAAACTCGAAATCGCAGAGGCGAGCGATCGGGAAAGTATGAGTGAAGGCGTAAAAATTCCGCTTGCCGATTGTTCAAACTATCCCTTTCTCTTTTGTTTTATAACGGCTATAAAGTACTAATCGTTTCGAACATGACTCGCCTGTCTGAAACGTTAACGGAACTTAACAACTAATGGTCCGTAATCGAGCTTTTATTTTGACTCGAATGCGAAGTGTTACGGGTTTTGTAATTTTGCGTTTTATGTATTCTTACACCCAAGATCTCTATCCAATGCGTTCAAATATTATTGAAATAATGATAATTATTTTACGCTAGACTCACTGATTTATTTCTGAGGCAATTGTAATAGTGCAAAATAACAAATGATTGCCTAACCAAGAAAATCGATTTAAAGTAATCTTACCTCTACAGAAAACCTAACAGTGAAAATCTCTGAATACTGTGCCACACTTAGACATAACAACTGGATATGTATATCTACAAAAATATTAGTGCCCAAAATACCATAATTAGTGCTTAGATGTGTAGTGCAAGTACTCTCTTAAAGCAATCAAAATAATCTTGCCATTGAAAACATAAGAATGAAAATATCTGAATACTGATCCACACTTAGCCATAACAACTGGATATGTATATCTACAAAAATATTAGTACTCAAAGTACCATAATTAGTGCTTACAAGTATAGTACTCTCTTAAAGCAATCAAAATTATCTTGCCATTAAAGAAAACATAAGAAAGAAGATCACTGACTACTGTGCCACGCTCAGCCATTACAACTGTATATGTATACAAAATTACAACCGTATATACTCGTATGTACAAAAAGATTAGTGTCCAAAGAAACATTACCTATTAGTGTTTAGCTCAAGTACTCTTTTACAACAATTTTAAAAACGGCAATGGTAGAAGGAAATTAAACTCATCGTGAATCTAACCAGACTTTGCAAGGTGACCCGTAACATTAGAAGAATTCTACTTAAAAAGAGCATACTTCAGTTTTCTCGAGAATGTCTACATTTGCCATAAATATGTAATGAAAAGGACAGATGGTTGTTTACCTAAATGATTCCAGCCCAAAAGTGAAAAATAGCCGAGAGAGAGAGAGGAAGGTGAAGAGAGAGTGAGTAGTAGAATGAGGCTACAAGTTAGAGATAGAACTTTTTAAACACATTTTTTTGGAGATATCTTGAGGACAATAAAGCGTGACTTGTCACACATTGGGTACGGCCTGGATATCTATCCTTGGCTCTTCTGAAAAGAATTTCCCAACGTCCATATGAGTTATGAAAATCCCGTCGCCAACATTCGACTGATTTATCGTTTATCAAGACATGCGGTTTCTGTAATTTATTTTTTACCGCATGGTGATTTTACCCAAATTGGGCTTCTGACGGAAGTTTTTTCAGACTAATGAATTATTTAAATAATCTTAAAAATCATAGGTATTCACAGGGACTTTGAAACATTTTATTCGACGAAATCATAATAGGATCGCTTTAGTTATTTTTGGAAAAATACACTGAAGTTTCCTCTTAGCCCTAAATGCTGAAGTATAGTATCCGATTATAAAGTGATTCAATTAGTTCCGCCTTTATCTAGTGGAGTATCATATTTAAATGAATATTATTTGAATGAAATTCCACAAAAAATATTTAAATGAAAACTAGTAGTCATTTTTCTGATTATAAACTTGGGAGATAATAATTGTCTTTCTTAGAGGCTAGCCATGATAAACTATACCATCAAACCGTTTTCGCCTATTGTTACCTAATTTAATCTTCTAAGTACAACAAATACTGATTATATTTCGAAGCAATTACTCGTAAGAATCAAAATAAATTGTTTAGAATCAGTCTACTTCGATAACCTTTGAGAAGGTCACACTCAACAGATATTTTTGAAAATTTCCGAGAGTAAAGTGGTCCCGAGCATGAGAGGCTGGGTGACGGTGAGTAAATATATTGACATTATACCGATGGCAGTTCATCAGTCTAAAATTAGAATCTCTCTAATGACAAACACTTAGAGCAGAGGCGGCGGTTGTATGCTGAACACCTTACGATTCCCCCCGAAGGATTCTTAATTAGTTCACTTATCTTAAAAAATTATCCGAATGAAAACAGGGCAACTTATTTCAGCAACGCTTGGAGACGGTATAAACATCAAAACTAGGCCGATCTCATTAAATGCGAAAACATTAAGCAACTTGAATTCTTCTGTACCGTGCAATTCGGTGGCATCTTCTGTGGCGACACCACTGGATGTATTGGCTACTTATATATACTAGCAACTTTATTAGAGGAAAGTTACCCATAAAGACACTAATTTATTCATTTTTAACTACCAAAATATAACGCTAACGTTTATCCTGCGCTGTTCGAAATGCACAACAACTAAAATTTTCTTTCCATATAATCAGCATTTTTGATGCTGAGTAATTTTTTTTTAGCTGCCGTTAAAATACACTTTACTGCTTCCTTTAAACTATTCTACCAATTATTTCTCAAGCTACCATATCTAATTCATGTATTTAAATACAATTGCATCGTTAGGAAGACTAACCATCGGTTGTGATTAGAGTCGCTACGCACCGAAAATAGTGAGCGAGCTTCGATGGGTTTAAATACACAATGGAAACTGCGTGTCGAAGAATTTCACAATATTATGCTCTAAAGAATTACATCTGAGCTTCCGACACGACTTCCGGAATTTATTTTCACGAAAAACTCTAAATAAGACAATTCTGGCGATATTAGAGAGAAAATTCTCCTCTTTCGTATAGTACCACAAAAAACGTATACAAGCAGGATCATTATTTACTAAGACCTTTCTCCTAATTGGCTCTACGCGTTGGAAAACGTCGGCAAACGGAGAACAGATTCATCATGGCACTAAATCCAACAGGCTTCCTAGGTAAACCTTAAGCGCTATCTCTTTTTGAATCATTCTACTCAGACGTAGGTGAATGCTATGGACTGGATTACGTAGAACGAAGGCCGATTAAGGATCTGCAGCCAATTATTTATTATTTGTCCATTACTGTTGACCCTTCCAGATAAGGCAATCTTAGGCAGATAAGGTCCTTCAGTCATACGAACGGAGTTTAAAATCCAGCATTCCATATAACACTGCCTAACCTCGAAGCATTAGCACAAATAAACGGTGGCGACCTCACATTATAAATGTAAGTGGGGCGATTAAATGATGGATGTAAAAGTAATTATTGCCGAATCTAATTTCCTTCCTTGATTCCCTTGTCGCTATTTAAAGATCTAAAGGTCAAAATGATCGCCGGAGGATGCTTCATTAACGATATGCCAGTCATAGATGCAATTTTAATTAGGAAAGAGTTGATTGGTTAGCGGATGGCTTTCGATAGAGTCCCTTCAATTGATCAGGAAGAAGAAACTTATTTATCTAGTTGAGACCGATACCATCTTTGCGGTATGAAGATACTAGAATTAGTTGCGACCGATTTCACAAGAATAAGGCGGTAGAGTATTATAGCTAAATTTTATAAAATAGTAGATCAGAAGGGAAATATATCGACGGCGTTGTCAACAATATATATTTACACAAATGATGGAAATGAAATTTTACTTCGCACATAGTTCTTGGTAGTTCAGTGGTTAGAATACCTGCCCGGAAAGTGGGATACCAGGGTTCGAGTCCCAGTCAAGTCACAAATTTTCACTTCTCTTACACTTTTGGTTTTAATATCTATTCGATCACAAAGTTAATTAATTCGAATTTATTCAACGATTCACACCATGAATGAATGATTGATGGTGTAACGCACTGAAACCACGGAGGAAAAAAATCACATTTACGAGGCATATTTTAAAATAGATTCGGCGTAAATAATAGGCGTATTATTAAAATAACCAACACCTTGGGCTTTCGACTTTGGTGAGAGAGGTCTCAGGTTCGATTCCCGATAGGAGCCCATGCGCGAAATGACCTTAGCTGTCGAGGAAATTTTAAAAATATTACCACAACCAACTTTTTAAATATGAAGTTAGGACCTTAAAGTACACAGAAAACAACTTCTTCATACGTGTTCCCTCAGGTAGGTTCGTGCATAAAAAGGTTGGTTAACATGTATTGATAATGTGCTACATGAATGTTATGGAGTAATGGCCGTTGTAATCGAGTAAACACGATTAAAGGCCGTTGCGCCAGTAATGAGGTGAATAGTCCAATAAATTCCAACCAGCCAATTTAGTGTTTAAATGCTTTACGTCGAAAGAAACCACTGAAGCTATTCCAATTACCTTAAGAATCCTTTGCCCAAAAACTTCATCTCGATTCACCTTCCGGCAGACAGGACAAAAATCCAATCAAAAGCACTTTTATCAACACTCAAAAACAAACTGGACAACCTCACTGAATCCGACGCATCCCACTCCAAAACTGAAATAGAAATATCTCGACAAAAACACCCGCTATCTTTGTTTACCCTGCGAGCTTGTATCGACGTTCAAAAAACGCGATATCCACTCCCCCACACAAAGAATCTTCACCCGAGATACATTCCGCAACGGCACACGAAACACTTCGAGCAATGCGATAACTGAGCTTCGCACATCCGCTTCTGGAGACCACTTCCGTTCCTCTCTCGCGATTAGTTGACAGATACCCGCGTTTAGGTCCGAACACCGCGAAGTAAGCGCGGCCAAGTGCCGACTACGAATGGGACACGTTTAGGAGGATGCTTTGAGAAGGGGAGGCGAGGGGAAAAAGCCCCTCCTACTCAACGGAGAATGGCAATGGGAACGTGCGGCCGTTGAAGTCTCCGGCGCTTCCTACCCACACCACCCCATCCCCTCCTTTCCCATTCCGTTAAACAACCTCCTTCGATCTTCCAATACCCCTTTTTTATCCCTATAACCTTTGCCTATAAAACTGCTACCAATAAAGGCGTCTGCAATCGTCCGGCCACCTGGCGGGCTGCTCGGAAAGCGACTGAGAGGAGGCGGTAACCTCCTTAAATGAGGAGTGAGGGGTCCTTAGCCTTCGTTTAACGGGCTTCGGGTGTTCTTCCTCGCGAATGGTCCTCTTCCACACGATGGTGCGTGGACGGCGCGGAATCCGACCGGACGAGATTTTCCGCGTCTTGGACTCGCGAGCGGGACGACAGCGCCGCTTAGTGGGAGGTTGGTCAACTGCGAGAGTTCTCAGGGCGGGAGTTTGGTCAGCTTTGGAAGCTGTTTAAGTGGAAGTCAGAACGCTTTGCTCTATGGCAGAGGAAGCCGATCTTTTCTAAGGAAGGGCCTGATATAAATTCAAGGATATACATTTACATCCCACGTGTTTTTCTCTAACCAAGCGTGCCGTTCTTTTCCGACTTCTTCCATAGCGAAAAACAATTAATTCTTCAAGGGCTTAAAATAATGTTACTGAAAATTCTAAGCCTCAGACCAGATATTTACCAATACTAATCGAAAGAAATTGCTGTCCTCGTTGATTTTTAAGATAACTTTATTCTTTCCGTGATTAAGCCTAGTTTTGTTTTACAGGTTTTCACGAGAAACGGGTGTGAATGGCAGGAAAGAGTAAATATTATTATTATTATTTGACCCTTTGTTAAGCGAGTAACTGCGTAACGAAGTGAATGGTAAACGCATCAAACGATAAAAAATCCAGCTCGTGTTGGTTGCTTTTATGACCAAACTTATCAACGATATGGATACTTACGAATTATAATAATGAGAAAAACAATTATGAAAGATAATTATAATCACTTAGTCTTAATTAGTCGAAGTTTAGCTTTCAGAGGCCACTTTTTAAAACAAACAATACTTAACAACCTAACTTAACCAGGATTCGAAACCGAGATGTTTGTACTGCTAGGCTAGTACATAAATACATAAACCTCTCGTGTAAATGGGATCTCTATATATAGTATCGGTAAGACCCAAAATTTCCGAAATTTAAGAACACAGAGGTTAAGAAACCCTGATCTACGACATCAAACACATATTTTATTCGCCCATAGAAATGTTATGAGGCAAATGGAGAATGTTTATAATTTAAACCAAGAATAAGCTGCACTCTGTAATATAGGCTTCTTCCTTTTAAAATCCACAAAAATTTCTGCGTGCATTTTGAAACACTATTACGTACGGTCTGTTACCTCTGAAATAGTAATGTATTTCCGGACGCTTTTGGGATCCCCTTCAGTGCCTCCAGTAACTATCACTATTTCCAAGGTCGAAGACGAAATCTGGAAACAACTGAGGCGCAAAACAAAGAGTTGAAGCGTTTACTTTCCCATTCATGGAAAATTTCCATCACGGAAAAGTTTGGCCTGTACACGTAAACAAAATTAAGCCCAAAATTTTATATTAGGAGAACGCTTGAGAAGTGACATTGCAAAACCTAATATATCTCTACAGAGACGTGTATTCGTGGGAGAAAAAATAAATTAAAAGGTCACAAGTATGAATAATAGCATTCCGTAAAACCCGAAAGCGTTTCATGGAAGGCTGAAGAAGATGCCACTTTCACTCCACTCCCATTAATCATCTTGATATTCTTCATTTTTAATACATAATATGACTGTATGTAATACTTTTTGATACCTTTTTCTCATTAACGACCTACAAAATATATCCAACAAAGGGACGCCTTCAAACAAACATTAATTATCTTAAAATCCACGGATGCAGCCGAAATGTGGAAATTGAAATTTTATAATGAAGGACAAGAGATGTATACGTTTCCACAAGAATTTAATCTTAATGTAATTAATTTAAAATTAATTTATTAGATCTGATGATGGCATGTATCCGAAACCGGTAATCTCCGATTAAATTTTTCTGGAAATATATATATAATTGTTGTCTTTCATTATTAATTATCTTAAATATTTTTTTATGGTGAGTTTCCGTCATATTCTATCTATTTTTAGCCTCTATTTTCAACATTCGAAGAAAAAGATAATCCTGTAAGTAATTGGCATTTTGAAGACATCAAGAATCATTCGAAAATCACTTATTTCTCAGGGGAAATTATCTCATCACATTGTTCAAACAATTAACCTTACACGTCTTCTAAGTAATTTATACATGTATTTCCATTAACGAAAAAATTTCCTTACATCGTACTAACTATAAAATATCTAGAACTAACCAACGTTGTTGAATCGACATCTCCTTGTTATACGAAAACTTAAAGGAATGACAGTTGATCTTAGACTAAAGAGTAAAATCAAACTTTACCAAGACTTTCACTTGGTTCTCATACGCTTCTCCTAAGTCATGAATCAGCGCTAAATACGTTACATCATCTTCGACTTAGTGCTGTAAAGAGCAGAAACGTGGACGAACAGAAAAAGGAGATGTTGCTGAGGGAATTTGAAATGTGACTATGGCGGAGAAAGGAGTGCGTGAACTGAAAGAATGAAAACGAAGTAAAGAGTAGAGAATATAGAAGAAGATATTCAAAAACAGTTATTTCTCATTCTAAAGAATCGCTGTTTGTAGAAAAATACAATATAGTCAATTAAAATGTCATAGTAAATTCAGACTGTTAGGGCTTAGCCTGATAGGTAGCGCTTCCGGAAGTGGTTCCAGGTTCGATCCCGGTGGGAGCCCAACTTTCCTAAATAAGGGTTGGTGGCAAAAAGGGCACTTGGTCGTTAAAATCGATTCCAAAAACCATGACCATCATCGTCGAAACTTGTAGTTAAAAAATCATCAACCGATCTTACAAAAGATGGGAATATGGCCGCGAAAAAGCAAATCAGACTTATAGAAAAATCAGAAGTATAGAAAAATATATCCGAATAAAATCCAAAAACGGGTCAATACCTATTAGATTAGCAAAACAGTCTTTTTAAGCAACTAATCTCTAAAGAATGAGAAATGCGATGTTTGCCATTAATTAGGAGCTTTATTTCCCATTACTTCCATCGTTTTCATCCAACTAACTTAATATTTGTCTGAGGGTTGATTTAAGGTAAAAATAAACTTTGTAGTTAAATAAAAAAATCATAAAACAGATCATAATTCAAAATCGAAAGGTATCTAGCAATCTAGTAATGCTATAAAAGTCACTGGTCCAAAAAATTAACCACTGACCAATCCGGAGTAGAAGATGGTAAAGGCGATAAGAAACCACCTTAGGGCAGTTAACAATCGAAAGTCATTCTTCAAAAAAATATCCTTAGTAATCGATCATAGGCCATAAAAAGGGAGTCAAGGTGAAACTATCTGGCGACAGATCCATCAAGGAAGAAATAGATCCCTCTGATAAGAAAACTTCAGGAAATACTCGCATGAGATCAAGAAGTCACAACTTCAACTTTAAGTACAATCGCGCAAGGAATGACAAGATACAACATTATTCCCCATCATTTTATGAATTTTAACCAACAAACTTTGATCAGCGAAGTCAATGAGATTATTTAATTTGAATATGGACTGCCGTATTTTTTTTCCAAAAGTACGTTCTAGTAGCTGAAACTAGAATATGTATTCACGCGCTCTTAATTATAAGTAGAATGATAAATTGGAAATAAATAAAAGTGTGACAGCATTTATGCAAACGGAAAATCAATTATTTATCCTTAGAAAGATTCGATGTGGTCGATGATGGTCGATTAAAAAGTAGAAAATGACCAGGAAGAGTCGTAACATAGAACTGAACTCACTTAACTCCTCCTGAGAAAGAGATTTCGCTATTTCCCAGGATGCCTTAAAAGTCACAAATATCGGCAGCGATTTGCAAACAGGTTCTCAGTTCGAGAAAATTTAGGCTTATTAGACGCGGAAAACTCGCAAACCGGAAGCATTTCGCGATGTATGTAATTAAAAGCTAATCCACAGCGCAAAAAAATCGGTCTAACGTCCGAGGTAATAACGAAACACCCGATCTCCGCTCTTTGATCATAGATGTTTCGATACGCTCTTCGATACAAATGGTTTGGAAGTCGTTAGGAATGAGATTAGCTGTAAACACGGAAGAAGAAGGGGCCCAGTTTCATTTCACCACCAAAACGGGTTAAGATTACACGTCTGACAGAGTTTCCGCAGCATTATATTCATGAATTCTTGTTCTTGGCTAATCAGCAATCGAAAGAAATCAGCCAGACTTCATTCTCCGTCAATTATCATCTGCGGCTGGAATTCCAAGCATAAGCAGATACAACATATGATTTGGAGAGTGTGGTTTTGAATTTAGTCCCTAGTCTTCACTGATTTCGCGTAGAAATTCTAAGCGTGCAAGAAAAGGAATACTTCCTGTAAACAGGAAATGAAAGAAATAAAAAGGAAATTCCACGTAAAAAAGGAACTTTGCAAAGTTATTTCCTCCTCAGTCGCAAGGATGGAGTTCCAAGATGAAAAAGCTTTAAAAGTTGATTTTATTAAAATGAAATAATATGTTCAATCTCGACTATGTGGAATTTCACAGCAAACTATCTCCTTTATTTTCTATAACTTCTTAAAAAGAAGTTAAATTAAAATAAAGGAGGAATATTTATGTAATATACAAGACCTTAACAACTTAGGACACAAAGAATCTATATATAGCTACTTTCCAAATCTTGCTATACAGTAAAACAGTATGATATTGTTTATTCAACTAATTTAATCTTTGGAATATCAACCATATTAAATAAATTCTCACTCGATCATGAAAATTTCAAGATTTCTGAACGGAGGAACAATTAAAAATATCCCTTTTGTAAGAAATAGATCTTTCTTTTCATATTATAGACATTCCATAACCAGCACAGGTTAAAAAATACTAAATTTCCTATGTATGTGAAAAGGTATATAATGTATATCCTATGTATGTACACCATCAATTTTATCGCATACGAGTTAGTAAGAGCATTTTGCGAGATATTTAATCCTATTTAAATAAAAGAGTACATGTTAGCGAAAAGTACCGTTTTAAATGCGATCCGAGTCAAAGAGTCTACACTATTAATTTGTACTTGAGGGTCTATTTTAAAAAGGCTATGAAATTATACCAAAAACATATTTTTCCGAAGCAAAACAGTGACTTGTATACTTGTTAGATGGTCGAAATAAATTTATCGACAATGATGAGGCTCATTATAAGTAAATACTGCAAAATATAAGTTAAACGACATGCGATGGATTTTGACAAAATTCCTCACAGGAAGAAACTCGAATAATTTACGAAAATAAGACTCTCAGTTCTCTAAAAAAAAAGAACGGTACATTCCTGGAACTGAATTCGTGCACCAGGAATTCTTGAGATGTAAAAACTCGATTTTCTCGTTCTTAAAGCGCTTGTCAACGAGTTGTAATTTTATTTTAAGAAGAAAACTTAATGGGGAAGGAAATACACATCGCTAACGAAGACTGAATCGGCTCATTACTCACCAACTTAGCAGTAATTAGAGGAAAGGCTGAAATGTATTTCTTGGAATAAACTGCTGAACTATGCATAACTACAGCAATAACTATCTATTACTTTGCTGTCATCTTAAAATGTTCACTCAAGCACATTCTCACATCGATTTCATCAATAAGAAACGCAAAAAATCTTCTAAAGTAAGCTCAAGAATGAAGCTGAGAAAACCAAGAAATGGTCTTAAGAGAAGTTTTAAGAAATTTTAAGGGATATCATAATTCATTTTTTAAGGGATATCATAATTCTTTCATAATTTTCCTCAGCCAATGATATACAGCATATGTATTATAGAGGATATATTCAAGAATTCATATCTAAATATAACTAATGCCGCAGAAACAGTCGAAATGAAGCGTTATTTTTTCAAGCTAAAATCATATTTTCGTTTAACCTTTCCAATATGTAATCTAGTGTATGCCTAACTATTTTATCCCGCAGTACAGTAGGATTTTCTTTTACGGCACTTCAAACGAAAATAAATATCCTTTATATAATACGAGTAAAATTTTATTTATGAATTATACATCAATTTTCGAAAGATGGGTATGAATAAAAATATATTTTTATATACATATCTTCCGAAAATTTGCTATGAATATACTCGTAACTCCTTATTTACTCTTCATAACTGTTATTTAATTTATTTCTATGACTGCTGAAGAACCTAATTTGCAAAGTGCTATTTAAATGGCAACAGGGATTTAATTGCAGTGGTAGCTAATTGAGGATATCGACTTCTGCTCAGAGTTCAAAATCAGAATAAATTGATTATCAATAATTGTATAAAAATATTGAGAAATATAAATATCGATTGTTTGATTGTGAACTGCTGATCTTTGCGCCAACCTTTGAAGTAGACAACAGACACATCGCAAACACAGAGTTTTGTACTGACACCGCCATCAATTTTTGCAGCCTCTAATTCTAACGTCACATTAGTGACTCAGTTCGGTTCAAAAGGATGCAGAAAACGAAAAAATGATACACTACACTGCTATTAAAACACAAAAGAATACCGTAGGAAAAAGTAACAAAAAAGAATGAAGAACTGTACTTCTTATGTGTTACTTAGAGTAACGCTGAGATGAAGAAATGACTTTTAAACATCACCCACAGGAGCGCATATCACTATTTTATCATGAGTGTATATTGCATAATATTTATTATATAAAAATTGAGTTTAATCGTATTAAATGCAATGATAATCCTTATATGCTTCCATTTTACGATCATGGAAAATTACTCATTCCTTGATATCTCGTTCCAATTCTGCGCCATAATGGGGTTATTGGGCACATAACGAGCAGAATCTTCGAAGAAACTCTCCAATAAATCTCAACATGGGATCCGATGCCATGGAAACAAAAAGGCTGTCCTAATTGGGCCATTTAAGATGCGACTTTTATCTAAATTCCCTTTCCCCGAAGATGACTAATAAAAAGACATAAAAAGGAGATCCCGCGCATTTGCTTGACATTGACGATGACGACTAGGTTATCTGATAGGGGAGACTTATTTGTTAAATAATCGTGAGGTCAGTTATGTCAACCTCAAAGTCGTATGTCGGAGAAGAAAAAGGACAAGAAAGGGAGGACGGCAGGATAATGCAACGTAAGAGTTGCGCATACGTTCCCGTGTACTAGATCTGAATGATGAGGATGGGAAAGCTAGAAAAATTTTCTTGACTGAATTCCCTTAATTCTTCAGCGAAGAAGTCGCTACGATCGCAATGAGGATGAAAATTTTTTGGGTTCAAAATTTGCAGATTTCCCAAAGTGCGAGACTCTTCTGAGATGACTGAGAACACCAGCGGAGTTCCGGCTAATTAATAATACATTCCGAAGGATTTATAAGAAAATCTAAGAAGTAATCCAATAAAGTAACAAATAAACCATAAGAAAGTGAGTAGGTTATGACTCTAGATACAGAGGTGAGTCTACCATTGCGATCAGTGGTCCACTATATTCAAACTTACAAAGAATAAGCGAGTGGCTGCGTAAATCGAAGATGTATGCTATGGATTTCAATTTTGCGGCCACAGTTTCTTATTGAATATACAAAAAGCTATTTACATGGTGATTAATCAATTAACTGTTTATTTTATGAGTTAATTTAATCTAAAATCATAAATTTTCCATCGTAGATCGATAAACATGATCGATAAGTCGCGATCGTCCCATTCATAATATTATGGACGAAGAAATTGCATGCATTCTATGTGAATTGGTGGAGTGAAATATTATTCTAAGTAAAGAGGTTAGATGGTGGCATGTCAGGTAAAAGAAATACTAAATTAAGCAAAAAGCTAGCGGTACATCCGTAAATAAAAAATCCTATACACAATAAAATATGTAGCTATAAAATATACATAAAAAGTAATCCATATGCCAGAATATCACGAAGTGGTATTGGAGTTACACATGAAAACCCAACTTCGGTCGCAAACGAAAACAGACTTTGAGCCTAAAAGGAAACTAAGGAGAGATGAACTTTGCTAGCAGACTATGACTGATATGTTTTAAATACTAAAGCGACGTTAGCTGTAAGGATCAACTTGATTTCAATTCAAGTTTGTTTCGGTAATATATGAGTTATTGAAGCAAGTTGGGGCTATATAAGACTGACCATGGTGTCTTAAAGAATTCCTGTTTATCGCAACAAATAAATTTGCAGCCTATTCTTTCCAAACGCACGTGGATAGTTTAAGGAGAGGATAAACTTGTACACATTGATCACAGAAATAGCCTACCAACGTATATCTAAATTCACAAAGATTCTGAAGGAAAATTGCACGCTGAAGGTTTTATTATGAAAGAGATAAGATGCTTATTAAAAAAAACTGAGTCTGCTGGCGTAAAATGTTCGATTATTTGCGGTGTAAAAGAGTGATATCAAAATGAGAATCAGCGGGAAAATTTCAGCGAACGATTCCTTCGAAAGTGAACGATTAAAGAAAAGATTTGCTTCAGACGTTCGTTATCAGCAATCTGAAAAGTTCTCTTGATAGCTAATTGAAAAAAAAACTGATCCCATCTGGCTGCAGAAGTTGGCTTACAAGTTACAGAACTGGACAGTTTTGCTCGAGGAAATTTAAGCAGACTTTCCTCTCACATAAGTTTATGATGCGAATTCGATATTTGACGATGAAGTGGGCTGTCACAACTGGATTTCTGCTTCTACATACAAGGTTTGAATGTATTTTTTTCTCCAAAGTCACTTCCATTTCTGATCATTTAAATTAATGGGTTTCAACCTGTCGTAAAATACCCTCGGGGTACGAGAGACTTTTTCAGGGTGTGTAAGATTTTATTGCAGAAATGTATCGTTTACTGCGTGGTTGAGTGGTCAGCAAAAAATAATTTCATTCGAGCATTTTGAGTTACTAAAGAAGAATATCGTAACAAAATTTATACAATATGTATAATCGTTGAATGTACATGGCTATGAGATGAGGATAAAAAAATCACCTAGTTTAGAAATATGTAAATAGGAGACTATTTGGCTTCATGCTTCTTTGGATTAAAAACAAACATTAAAGAAATTGAATTTCTGTTTGTAGGACGAATAGTGCTTACTTTTAATTCTCCATGGTGATTAAAATTGAATAAATAATGCGAGGAAACAAATTATGCGAATTGAAGCGGTGTCAGTATCCGAGTAGGTGGATTCCATTGATTTAAGTTCCTTAGCCATTGATTAAATCTTATTAAAATTTACAGTCATGAACTCCGGCAAATTTATCAGAACCGTAAGGTTTAACTGTGAGTGCAGAAAGATTCTTTGAGCGAATATTAAGAGGTTACAAAAACTAAACTCGAAGAAAACGTCAACAGTACAATTGCGGAAAGCTCCTAATTAAATGTTTGTGTCTAGGGTCATGAAATGGAGTATAAATGAAAGAATTTTATACGTATGTATAAACGTAAATCTTAAAAAGTTGTAAAAAATACATTAATTTACAGGAGACATATTTAATATTAAATGTTAGATTCTTTAAACGGAAATAAACTGTCATCTTTTTTATGGCAAAAAGAAATATAAAATATAAATTAAGAGGAATTCATTCTAGAATCACCATAATTATTAATGGAAGTTCATCGTCTACTGAAACACAATATCTTTTCATTGTCACTGTCGATAGAACTTCACGATTAATAGCATGAGTTGAAACGGGGTTGGTAAACATTTAGAATAAAGAATATTTGCATAAATTTTGTGATAAGGTTATCAACGCCAAAGTTAATTGGCAATATTTATACAATTCCACAGTATATATATTTAGACAGCATTGTTGTTTACGGTCAAAAGTACTGTAGCGATTTTATTTCTGCATCGAAAATATGCAATTCCCTCAAATATCGCTAAAGAGGATTGAATTAAGTTTAACACCTTAAATCATTTGGTTTAATGGAAGACTCTGAGTCAAAATTATTACGGAGAAAGCCCTCTCGAATTTCGACTGATGAAGCTTTCCTTACTTGAATCCACAATTGCATCTCCCGGTCGGAATCTGCTGCAAGTGCTTCTCGTTTTCATCCAAACGTCCCAAGTCACCCTGACAGCCATGGATGGGGCAGTGCCGCCAAATCCTAAGTTCTCCAAAAGCATCTTTGTCGCGGAACAGCGCTTTGGCAACGCGATAATCACAGCATGCACCTGTGATGAACACCATTTCTTCGGATATCCAACAGTAAGTTCGATTCCGGAAGGTTTCTTTTCCAAGAGAATCACTTCGAAGATATTATACAAGAAGTACTTCTAGTGAGTTCCAATCCTTGAGAAACCCCTATCCTTTACCGGAGACTTGAACGAAGGAATGAGTGAGGAGGGCCAGGTTGAAGAATCCACAAGTGGAGCGATCTAAACAGTTGGATTTTCAGTGATTTTGATCGAGAAGAAACAAAGAGCGACCAGGAACTAGATTTTCATATCAATGAATCATAAGGGAATCATGAATCATACAAACAAATCTTTATCGAATATGATATTAATGCAAGGAATGAATTCTGAGAAATTCCTTGCTGGGACCCTGACAACGTACTTAGGAGAAAATATCGCAGAAAAAAAATAAGAATATCGTGAGAATTTAAGAAAATATAATATAGATATTGAAAAAACCCCTTTTTTGACTTTCTGTACGATATTTTCCCCGTGTAAAGAATTCAGTAAGTTATGTAAACTCTATTTAAAAGCGAGGAAGCAAAATATTTTCCGTAAACCATAACCCCAAAGACTGCTTTACTCAGGCATTAATAAATTCCTTTTAAACTGTGCGTCATAAAGAGGTCACATAAATTATACAAGACTTCGATAAGGAGATCTTTCGACTTTGATCCAAGCAGATCGCCTCCTCGATAATACACGGGAAATTTTCCAGTCGCTTCCAGTGGCCCCACGGTTGACTGTTATCACCACTCAATTACTCAACACTGTGTTGATAGAACTCACAGAGAATCCTCGTGGTACTCTAAATCACGAGACCTGTCTACGCTAATATCGTTTCTCTTCGTGCGGCCTAATGGATGGTGGAGATTTGCATAAAGCCAATGGGGTTCGGCGATGAAAAGAGTCTGTATGTCCAAGCTCAATGGCAGGAGGGCAGGGACAAACGAGAAACAAGTAGCGGGATGAGAGTGAAATATCCCTGCATGAGAAGAAAATCTTCCAGATTGCCACTTGCAGAATATCGCTGTCATGCGTTAAGTGAGTTACGCCTACCAGAGACGAGCCGGGAAAATTTTCGACACGTGTATAACGGAGCGGCTTTCGGACATTCGCACCGGCTTTTTTTAAGAGCTGTACTTGACTGAAATATAAAGGCGACACTCCAGTTATATCAAAGCTTATGCGTTAAATTCCTCGAAATAATCACCAGTGTCTCTCGGGGAAAGGTTGATTTTGTTTCATAACAAATGAACAGAAATCGAGAGAAGTATGTAAGAATAAGGAGCGATAGAAAAGATTGCGATCACAGATTTGAGAAAAATGTAAAAAAATCACTTATAATAGCTGGAAAACTTCGGAGATTGGTTTGATGAGATTTATGAAGAAGTTGACTTGTGTTGTGATGACAATTAACAATAGAATTCCGAATCACGAAATCTTGCTGTAACTTAGAACTTTATCGACACAATAACAAATTAATGTAGAGATTGATATGGAAACCGCTGCAATAACAATTTGCCCAGTATGACTGTAGAATGCCCCTATCTAAAGAGACAGCAAGACCACAGCTCAAACAAACCACGAGAAAACATGAATTACACTCCTTAGCGGATTTCAAGAGTCCAACGAGACCTCAACCAGATTAGCTTGTAATGGATAGAAGACTCTGGACACACTGTCAAAGGACCACAACAAATTTCTTCCAGAAGACAACAACAAGGAAACCGGATAAACTTTCACGTAGAACTTCACCACCGGATGGTACAGACACCGGATAAAAGAGAGACTTCAACCAGCCGACGGACACCACCGAATCGATCAGTTTGACAGATCACGTAGTACTGCAGAATAATGTAATCTGCAATTAAAACGACGGTGGACTTGCTTCCAGTCGGTTGGCAACGGACAGGAGCCGGCGTTGGAGTGCCCGTGCGATTTGGACTGAAGGAGTGGAGGCAGGCGGTGGAAGGGAAGGCCTACGACCAACTGCAGTGCCCTTCACACGGGTACTGCCCTCTTGTCGGGAGGAGCGGGGAAAGCGGGAGAGGATATCCCCCGCTATACCAAAGGGAGAGAGAGCTATCTCTCTTCTTCTGGTTTCTATCTTTAGCCTCCTCTTCGCTGAACTTAAACTGGTTACATAAATGCGAATTGGGTGGAGACAAAGGCTTAATGAAGATGAGAATGTTCAACTCTTTTGATGAGAATGGGGGTTTTCCTCTGTGAACTACGTTCACGTTATCTAAGTGTTTCTTAACCTTTGACCTCCACGGAGGACTTCGCATAAACTCAAAGTTTGTAAGTCTCAACTAGAAATTTAATAGCTTAATAAAGAATTAGATTGCCTTTACAGGAGAGCACTGAATATAGGATTTCCGATGTTAAGAATTTGGAACGATATCGCCTCCCTGGTAATAATCGTTCTTCACAAGCACGACAATCATTTCGGTGGGAATCCGGAAACACCGTGCAGAGTTCAACCGATCACCGGGGAAATCTGCGAGCGAACGCCCTTCAGGGAGAGTTATAGGTCACGAGCGGGGATTCATCCAATTCATAGCAATAATTTTTCTAGGATTAACCAACAAAAGCCTATTGTAATGGGGAATAGGATGTGGAGACATTAACATAGGATGCATGGTAAAAATCCTGATAAATAAAGGAAAACGCTCTGATAATATTGAACCAAAAATCTGAGATAGTGAAAATATACATTATTTATAGAATCACCGATTACTTCCAAGTGAACAGTTGAAATATTTTGTTTCTTTCTATTCTTCCTTGGGATTTTATTTCTATAAACTTTCTTGGAAATAAAAACTGTATAATGAGTTGTTTCGGAAAACTAACGAAATATCCAAGAGGTGTACTAGAATTATGCATAAAGCTGTATTTATGATTCATTACACGTATTTATTGATGAATTTACACATATTAATATGAATCAAAGGAAGAATGATAGAGATAGTAATTTAAAAAGATGGAACAACTCAATGGATCTAAGGCTGAGTATACTAATTGGAACCTTGTGAACTTTTTCTTACAACTACGCTAATGAAAAAACATCAACTTCCCTCAAAATTAAATTTAGAATGAAGAAGGCTTAACTTGTATCATTAAAGGAAGTGTACAAAAAGATGATGGGTATCTCACGAAGAAATATTTTTAATCACATTCAACAGCACTGGAGAAAACTTATCCTTACAGCAAGTTTCTAATCTGCATCTACATCATTTCATTAAAAAATATCTTTTATATTGAAAAATCTTGTTAAATCGAAAGTAATCAGACTGTCACTTTTAACATATTTAAGCCAACTTTCGGTGTTTCTTCTAAGTGATGGACGTACTTGAGATTTGTTGAGACTGTTGAGTTATCCCTCATTCTGATCGACTTTAGAATTTCCTCCGGATTTCAACACCAGTTTAAAAATTTTCCGAATACTAATGAGTTGCGGGTAAGATATTTTACGGTCTATCGCGATTCGTTTTCAACATGCTACACGACGTGGAATGAGAGAGAATGATCTGCTATACGAAGAGTCGGCAATAAAATTCTTTAGAAACCAGGACAAATTCTACTTTGGCCAAATATCACTGGCTGTATAAAAATAAGCTTCTTCCCAAAACGCGTGGTTGCTGTGGAGTCGAGAGAGATGCAAATACATCGGCGAGCGAAGTTCGCACGCTGGTTTCCGCATTTTTCCAAATTTAATTTCCAACGTCGTCGGCAGCCGGCAACTTTGAATTTTTTCACGACTCGAGGCGATCCTCTTTCGGTCCGGAGTATTTCGGAGTGAAATTATAATGCGAAAGATGTAACCTTTCACTCCGGCGCCCGTAAATGGGTCGCTCTCTCGGCAGAGAAAGAGGGGCGCCTGTTTCCGTATCCAGAACGGCCGTCGTGAACGTCTTCTTCGGAGAACGGCCGCTCCTGTCGGATATAACGGTCCGTCTGCTAACTCTTGAATCTATCATTCGCGAAAACATTCTCCCCCGCTTGCCATTCCATTCGCCTTTGAGCTATGAAAACTACTTGCCCATTCGCCCATCGCTCCGAATTCATATTCATAATATTCACTCCTCGGAGTTTCGTGCTTTAGGAAAATTAATTTCTATCCGAAGTGGTGGAAGTGACAGAGAATATTCTTTCGTCTGCGCATATAATTATTATGCATTTGCAATGTATAATTAGTTAAAAAAGACAATCCTTATATAGTTACCATTAATACCTTTTAAACATCAATTATTGAACCTTGATTGAATTTCTGATTCGTCACAGGCTTTTTTGGTGAAAAATTAAATTTTATAAAATTGTTCATTTTGTGTAAATTTATATATTTTCTCAAATTTATATAATGTAAAATTTATATTTTGCAAAAAATGATTCGTAACAGTATGTATATATATAAAACCAGTACGATTGGCCAACAGTTGGCGACTGAAAACGACTTATTTCTAAGGAGAATTCAGAAAGGTGTATATCCCAAAAAATAAGAATTAATAGATTATTCAGAGCTCTATCATGATAGCGGAACCACAACACACAAAATTTCATAGTGGTAAATGTAAAATAAATCTACTATTAGTTACTGTTTACACTGATGGTTTATCTCAAAGCATTTGAGGATATGTTTCTCAACCTTTTACCCATGATATGAATAAAAAATTTAAAGGGTATTTTGGGTCCACCAAAAATGCATCAAGAACTCCAAAGAAATGAGAAAACTTAATTTTAGCTCAATACAAAAATGGCTGATTCCTTGAAATGAAACAAGACTCAATCTCTCGAATGTTAAAAAGATATATTTCTTAAATTGTAATCATTGGTGATAGAATATGGATAAGTTAGTCAATGGAGCTTTTACGAAAATTCAACCGCAAAAATTTTGTTTTCCAACTGCGTTTAAAAAGATGATGAGAATTCGAACATCTTTCTCATTAAAATTATCTGAATTCTAGATGAGTTTCTTTGATTGTTTTCCGATAACTTATTCTGATCATCACCGATAAATTTATTCATTTATATTTTATGACTAAAACAGGCATCTAGCGGCAGTCATCTGAGGGGAAATAGAAATGCACAATCACTGCCCGGCATTCACCCCCAGTCGGGAGGAAAACCCCTCCAAAAATTTCCAGAAGGCAGCACGCAGTTAATATGTAGTACACAGTTTTCATAGTATTTCTCATAAAAAAACATCTACAGCTGAGGTCATTTCGCACGTAGGCTCGAATCGTGAATCGAACCCGAGACTGCTTTCATCAAAGTCAAACGTGCTGCCCACATGGCTATCACATTTTTGCTGTGATGAATAAAATATAGGTTATTTTGAAGTGCAGACTCTTGCAAAATTACAGTACGGTAAAAGAGAGACAGAGGTGAGAAAACCTTGTGAGATTATAAAAAACCATGGGGATTAAAATAGCCATTCCTATTATTTCCTTTCTCTTTAACGGAATCAACCCTCCGATGAAAAATATCCACAGGATTTCTAAAACCGGTTCGAATGGGAAGAAAACAGTAAATAAGAGCAACAGCGCCGTAACACGTGCATGCAGATTATCTGCATAGCGACTGCAATGTTGGAGTGAATACAGATGAATTCAAAAGAAACTAAAGAACCTTTGCTCGCCACAGTAAAAATAGATGGTACTTGGGCAAAAATAAGATACCCTTCATACGGAAAAAATCGGGAAGAAGTTTCTGATTAACTTACTTCCGTATTAAGTTGGTGACTTTTTTAAATGGGAGACATTGCAACAGAAATATATCTTCCAATGGGTTACTAACTGGTGAAAATAACCAAATAAATTAGTTAAACAGGGCGTTAAATTTGAATTTGCGAAGTGTTGTCCAATTTAATCTCTCAAGAAACTTTAACAAAATTAAAATTATTTAATTTATATAAAAAATTTTAATAATTTTAATCATGCTTTCCGGGTTGTTATGAGATGCAGATGGATTTACATTAAGGATGTTAATTAACAAAATGAAAATGAATAAATCAAATACTTAATAAATATTTTGTATAAATTCACAAAGTCACGCCTTCGAATATCAATTTCGTAGTAAATACGTAATCCTAGGATAGAAATATTAACGTAATCATTGCCTCGATTATACACTTTTTAAAGATACTACAGTAGGTAATAACAATAATCGAGAAAAGTAACCTTGATAAAGAGATAAATAATACGTTATGCTTCGGCATAATTACAGGAGATAAATTAGCTAACGTGTACGATCGACTTAACTTTTGAATTTTTCTTTTAAATGTTAGCGTCGCGAGCTAGAGATGTGGCATCTCCGAATAAGCTTTCCCTGTGTGAAAATTCAGGCAGACTCATAAAAAACATAACTGATGTAGGAGATACTTTCACGAATTTATGTTCCAAATATGCGACTGGTTACTGGTTTTGGTCGCCATCAGCAGTTGAGGACAAGTGAAAATCGTTGCCACTTCCTTCAGTCGAAATTTTCTCTAATATCTGCTAGTGAAATGAAAATGGAGACATACATCTGTGGGTATCAGAAGAACAAAACGGGGTAAACGGAAAAAACATGGTTGTTAACATGAAAGGATTTGAAAACACAAAAGTACAAAAAGAGGGGTAATATTTACTGGCGGACACCACGATAACTTATATTTTTGAAGAATAAGGAATGATTACTCAAAAGAATCAAAGAAGTCCGAAATTATACATAACGGTGTAATCATCTTTAAGGATTTACTTAACATGAGTACTGAACTTAGCATGTAGTTCTATAACAAACGTTTCTTTCCACAAGGGAGTGTTTTCGGGCTCATTATATTCGGAGAGTGATCGAAAACAAAAATATTATTTACGTAAGATAATGGGAAAGGAACGTAATATAGGCTCCCGGACAGAAATGATAACGTGTTCGGCTTCGGCGATAGCGGTCCCTGGTTCGGTTCCAGGTGAAAGCCCACGCGCGAAAATATCTCAGCTGTCACAACTTTTACTTTACTACTACCAGTAACGTAATGTTGAATCCACGAAAACAGTGTAGCACAAACATAATATTACTGTCAATATTTGTATACGATATAAGATGAGAATCCGATGCATGAGTCTGAGAAAAAATATAAACAGCCAAAGCTGTCTTGGAGACCAAAAGAGTCTTAAGGAGTGGTAAATTTTAATTTACATATTCACTGATAGAGAGTGGTCGCCCTTTTTCTTAGGCTATGATAATACATTATTTATTATACAATTTAATTATAAATTATACAGTGAAGAATATACTACTAGTCAGTAAACAAACTATTATAAGTAATTATCAGTAAACAAGGATATCTAGGCGAGAGATTTTGCGATCTCGCACCATAATTCGGTTTCCTCAACGACCGACATATTCAAAAGATATCTCAACATAAAAATCAATGCAAATCTTCACGTTTTTCACTCAAAATTTCGTAAGCAAAATACAAAATTTTTCAAAGGTGATGTTACTCAGCAACAAAACTCTACACGCTTGACATACTAACTCTGCACACTCAAACTCTCCTTTTAAGCGGTTTCTGTCTAGTCGGTTTCTTTCCTCTTAAGACACCGCAATTTTTTTGACAGTTTCGATGACCTTCCACCAATTCCGGTCGTATTTTTAGATACATCCCTGGGTCATTACCAACTCATGCTGATTGCGGTCTTAATGTTTCTTTAGAATAACGCAATAAGAAATGATTTCCTTGAAAATAAGACGAAATACAAAACTTTGTCTTCCCATGAGATCCTTGGACCTGCGTTGGAAGGTCACCTTTACCGGAGGTTTAGGAGAGAGTCTGCTAAAGAGCTAAATTTGCGGAGGACTAGGGAGAGAGATAAAGTTAGGCGAAGTGGTCTGCAGATTATGCGTGTAGAATGGAGATTGGCAGAATGGGAGAGGGGAAAGGATAGGAGGGGAGGGACCCGATGGAGAGGTCAATGGCATTCCAAGGGCACCTCGACCTCATATCGCGGCAGCCTAGTGCGGTCTCCACCCACTCCGCCGTTGGGCGGAGGACTCCTGGAGACAATGAGATAACACGCATACAAATTGGCGCGATTATTCCCGAATGCAAGCAGAGGAAGAGATTTACGTGCTAACATTGACGTATTAACATGTCGATTCCCTCTATCCGCCGAAAATCCATCGGAAATCGAACCAGGAACAGCTGTTGCCATACGCATGGACCGGAGATCTGCATACTCCCATTCCTAACCTCCCCACCCATTGGGTACATTTGTCTCTGAGAGTACAAACTCTAATTTCGAATATCTTGGTTCTTAGGGATGTCAGCTGTACTTTCCATTCGACAGATGTTTTTGATCAACCTTTGGATTGAGTAATTATTAATGTCACTTTATGCGTGACCATTTACAATGCAGAACTAAAAGGTCTTTCAGGATCGCGGGCAGAATCCTATACGACACGGATATCACAGAATTGCCTTCTTGGGCCACATTATAGGATTTAGTGGGCTATATATTATAAATAATAAAACCAGTATTTTCAAAAACGATTATCTCAAAGAAGGTCCTTAACTCAATAGGTCGAATAAAATGAAACTGAAAGTGAATATATCGTTTCGTTCTTGATGTAGATTCGAGCAAAACTTCTTTCAAGATCAATTACTCGGGCATAAATTTTTTAAATATACACAACTAGAGGAAATAGGCTATTTCAAAGCTGTGTTGTTGCGGCGAACTATTTAGGGTCTTTTCTACCCTATACTATTTCTACCAACCTACAGTAAGTTCTACGGCATTTACTCGCTAGCTATTCAGATGGCATATATAATTAGTAGCTATTAACAGTTTCAGTAGATGGCTTATCATGCAAAACGAACTTTCAGGCAATGCAAACCCAATGTATAGTTTCACTGTCCTTGAAATAATGCGTTTCGTAAATACGGAAAGCTAGTTTTGAATGAAAAGTCCAGAAATAAAATTTCTTCCAAAATTCAAGAGAAAGCTTTAAATAATTAAAGCAACTTAGAGAAAACGTGCTAAAAGCCGAGGGGGCTCAAAATACAAAAGTAAATAACACGAAAGAGTTCTGAAATGAAAAATGAAAAAAATAAATAAAAAAGAACGGCATTTGCATGCAAGTACTCTCAAGTGCATCTAAAATTTAAATAACAAACAAAAGGAAAATGTCAATGTTCGTGGTGCATAGGAAACTTGTGCTCCGTATTTTTTCCGTAAATCAGTTTTGTAACGAAAACGACCGATTTCGATGAAATGTTGCTTATCTGACAATGAAGACCATTCGTCAAAACCGGATTTTTAGTTAGAAAATAGACTTTGTGCAAAAAAGTGGAGTTCCAAGTTCCCTTCTCCATAAAATAGCTTATGGAAAATATTTTCTTAACTTCTTTAATTATGTGCTTAACTATTTACACTCTGGGATTCCGTTAAAAGTCCGTGATCATTTATCTGCTGCAAAGCATTTAATATCTAAATATAATAGTTAATTGTCATATTTAAAGGTTTAAATTTCTTACTGACGATTATGGTACAAATAGTAAAACGTAGGAAAACTCAAATTGACTTTGATGAAACAATCCGGCTTACTAGTAGAATCTGCTATTGATAATCGTAAACGATATCTCCAAACCAGATCTTACGCAAAACTGCGAATGCCTAAATTTTAATTAATCCTTCCGGAGTATGAATGCAATTATAAATTCCGAAGAGAAATTCTGTACCTGAACACTTTATTCTAGTATTTTTCGAGAGAGAAAACATTGAGCATATCGGAGATCTTGGAACTGCATTGTTTTATCCAAGGACAATGCTGTAGCTCCAGGGCTCACATTCAAGGGCGTTGAAGCCAATACTGTTTTAAGACTTCCGGGAAACTTAAAATAAAATAAAATTACGCTTTATATATCTACAATAACATCGGTACATACACACGCTTCTTATATTGCGAGCTAGTTTAATTGAGAAAATGTCACGGGAAAAGGAACTGTTGTGGCTACATCCATAGATAATCGTCCTATATTGAACGGATTGGATAAAAATCTTGATTGGACAACATATTGGTTGGACATATTTTTTGGCTTTGAATTCCATCCGTACATAAAATTAACGGGTCTTGTTAGCAGTTTTGTTTTCTTTCAATCACGAGTAAATTAAAATCACCAATATCAAAAATTAAATGAACTGATGCAATTTTAAGAACACAAATACTGACAGTTTCAATTTTATCGAGATAATTTATTCGCTCACGCTTGGCCAAATAAATTGTGTTCAATTTTACTCAATTATTTTCACATAAATCATAGTATATAGCCATAGTGGAACGATTTCCTATAAAACAGTAGCATGATTATCAAATATAAACGGTAATTTCCTTCATAAAACGCCAATTAACGAGGGTATTAAAGCGCTGAAAACAGAAATACGAATTAAGCGTTGTTATCTACCGGGGCAACCGCAATCATTATTAACACTTAAAATGTGTGTTTATCGATTCCATAATGAAATACGTGCTCCCGGAATTTATTACAGTGAACGTAATTTGGACTATACCATTTTCTGAAATAGAATAATCAGTTTTAAAAAAGCGATAACTGAAGGGAAAATGAGTCATCATTTTCGCAAAAATAAGTACTGGGATTAAATACATTTTAATTTTTCAGCAGCTCGTGGTAATATTTTGAAAAGGAATATCAATTTGCATCATTAAAAACTTCAATATCTCTCTATGCACATGGCCTACGAAAGGGTTAATTTTGTAATTAGACAACCATTAGTATAAATAGGTCATCTTATTAGCTATCTTTCAGATAAAGAAATTTTGGATGAATTTTGTATCCTCCTATGAACCTCCTGATGGCATTTACAGTTCCTCTTATTCCTTGGTATTTAAAATTTATATAATTAATGAGTGAATGTCTGTATATGAAAACTTAAATAGGCTAGGCTGGATGTATAATATTATGGGAAGTATTAACGAGCGGGAGGGTTTTAAAAATTCAATTGAGAAACCAGAATTCCTCGGGAAACCACGAATTTAAAATTAAACCTTAATTAAATTGAACTGACAAAGAACGGATATAGCAAAGTATTCATTTCTCAATAAAGGTATTTCTGAATGGAATAAGTTATCTGGATTACTCTTAAGGTCCTTGCCAGAAAATACAAAATCTTTAAAAGAAATCTTTAAATGTGTTGTACTATAGTTTTGTAATTTTACCCGTAGTGGCCCTGTACATAAGAATTGATTTCCTAGCCACAAACGATTATCTAGCACCAATCCCTCTCACAATCAGTATCATTCTACGCAATCCAACCTTTGAGTGCAACACATTATACTTCGCAGTCATTAAGCCCACAAAGATCGCGGAGATTATACCTTTAATATAATCCAACTTAATTCAAGCCCGTATGGGTCCTTGATCTACATTAAGGTCGCCCTTTGCCGAAAACAAACAGGCTTGAAGCTTCCAAATATTTCTGTAGTGGAGAGTCGGACCCAGATATGACGTCAGGCGCAAACGAGATTTAAAATCATCACGTGGGTGCGTAAGTCTAGAGATAACAGCTCTCCGGGGGAGAAGAGAGGATGACAAATGAAAGAGAGAGAGAATGAGAGAGAGAATAAGAGGGAAAGGAGAGCAAGGACTCGTAAGCTCGCCCTCTGCCTTCGTGCACTTGACTCAGTCGCGACCTCTGTTACAGAACTTCCCCATAGCAACAGGGAGAAGCAGACTGATAACAGGGAAACACTTGAGGAAACAGGATGCGGCTTTGTTTCAGGAGGACAATGTTTCGGAGGTGCTAATGAAGATCAGTTTGTTAGAGTACAAAGGTGAAATAATTACTCAGCTTAAACTCGAGTATCTGAGGAAATTAAAGGAAGCAATGAGTAGGGGAATTGCCTTAAATGCAAAGATTACTCATGCATACAGATACGCATTCATCACTCAGTTCCCTATCGAGGTAAATGTCCTAGTGAGCTCTTTAATAGGCAATGCACTCCTATCTTTGCATACATCTTTCGCCTATGCATCCATAGATCTTTTCTTAAATTCACTACATCTCTTCATCATCACATCGACTGCATTCAACTGCCTTTCCACCACTCTTATTTCATTATTTTGTCTGTATAACCATACACAATTATATACTTATTAAAATTATACATTATTGTATACTTATTATGTATTTTAGTGTATACTATAAGCTTAGTATTTTTATGACTGGGCTTTATTCTCCCCTTTCTTTGTGGGTATTTTTCCGCAACGTGGGGATTTTCCTTTGTCATCTTTAAGATACGAATTTTTTTACCACAAATTGTTATTTCTTTCAGAATTTTATATTTGTTTGTAAATATTACGAGGACATATGAAGTTAGTAGGAAGAGAGGCCTACTCGGGCCTAACCTCGCCGATAAAGAATTTATCTATCTAAACTATGATAGATACATTTTATTTTCTCCTCATACCCAACATTGTGCTCGTCATTGGGGAATCTAAGTGCACTGTAATCTTTCATAATCGGCTACCTCGGTATTGTACATCTGGTCGTTTACCGTTATGACCCGTCCACCCGACGTCTACCAACATATAGTATTATCTATGTACATATGAATTTTGTCGGAAAAATACTTCCAAAAGTTTATAAAATAATAAATGAAAAAATTGTCCTTTTCAACGCGCATTTAATCTGCATTCATACCTAATAATGTGTACAATTTAAATGTAAAATATTTTCCAAACAAGTTAGGAGTCAATTTTCTGAAATTGTCTATAATATTCTTCATTTTTGCAAATTCAGTGAATCATTGAATAGGTAATTTCTCGGGTATATGATCCGAAGTGATAAATTATACCTGGGAAATGGAATAGGTACAATGTAGCCGCGTTCCTTCGCGTTTTTTTACGTAAACAGGCAGTTGGAATATCTTCAATTCAAACTCCTCGTGAGATTCTAAGTAAATTGCTGTACTACAAAAAGGTCCTTAACGTCAGTTTTCAGTAATGCATTAATGAATTTTAATTACAGAATTTTATAGTTGGATTACATGTTTCATTTCGTCACTTAAATGAGGTATATAGGAAAGATGCAAATTAATTATTCTTTGACAATAGCGGCACAGATCCGTAAACTAAGTTAAGTACTACTATGCTAAAGTAGGAGCCCTTTGAAATTCTCTTGTGGCCGATAGATGGAAAAAAAATCGAGGAAACTACGGTAGTAATTATAAAAAATTGGTCTTCCCCGATAAACAAAATCTACACCGATAAAATATATCTCTTATTTATTACATATTACCTTGAATGTGGTTTTATAGCCATGTGAGAATGCTAAAACATAGGACATGTCCGTGATTGAAGAATTGAACTTTGCCCCTTGAATTTTCGGGACAATGGTAAAAAATGAATTTCTTTCGATGCGTAATATATCAGGCTTGGGAAGTTCGGCAAATTATCTCAAATAATTGACCCTTTGAAGTGAACGGAGATTAAGATATCCTCAATCACAATGGATTTGTTTCCCATAAACTCCTTATCGAAAATTCCGCCCAATCCTTGTTAAATTAGGACTTGCAAATAATTAAACTTTTCAAGACCTTGACTCGATCCTCATATTTCACCCAGATTAACCTCACTCCTCGAATAATTACAATTTGTCCCTCTCTAATCTCCGCTATTGAAAACAAACAAGTGATGATCCTATTCCGTCTCCTCGTCAAGCCTTCGGGATATCATTCTTTTGATTTAAAAATAAAACTAAATAATCGTTTACATAACAAACTCAAATATATTCGTTTCCGATTTATAAATAAACCGACGAGATAAGAGTGATAAAGAGATGTAAGCCATTTCCGAAACAAATAATACTGTTTCATTTTTATAACATATTATTCTATTTCATGCATTAATATTTCATAAGTTATGGTGTTCTATTAAGCTGTTATGAAAGTAACATATATTGTTTCTGGTATGTAAATAGCATTGTTAAATTTTGCATTTGATACAAATTGTTTCGAAGTTAAAAGAAGTAAATATTAGTTTCTACTGCTGTAAATGCTGGAAAATGGTTTCAATTTCATAATATATCGAAAGACATTCATTTTACGGATTAAGAATGATAGAAACAAGGAATGAACCTTGGATATCATTAATGATGAATATAGGCCATCTAAAACAAAAAGAAACGGAATATATCGGGCAGGCCAGAATAAATAATTGTCTATAAATAACTCTCTTTATAGCACAACAAAATTAAGAATTTATCAAGAAAAGATTTCGCAAATGACATGCTTTCGTTGTTGGAAGCTGATAAAAGATCCATTGACTGCATTTTCTCATTTTTTATGCTCAGTGTTAAATGTCACTCTCAAAAAGAGTGAGTTGTCACTTCATCTTCGAAGAATATCAAAATTTAGGGATGGATATATTGGGGTTTCATTTAGGGTTTAAAGGGCTACGTATCCGCTAAAAATTACTCTATTATGAAATTTTTGTTAATCTACAAATAAGAATCTTTAATCTATACTTGGGTTAAAACATTCTGTAATGGAATACCCGCTAATTAATTACCGATAAGAAACATTGATGCCTCAGTTTTGGCACAATAACAATCCTAAGCTTGGAAGAAAATTGTTCACTAATAATAATTAAATGAGGAATAATTTATAATTATCTACACTTATATCATACGAAGTTCCATTACATACGATTTTATGAGAGTATTACCAGCCATAAATAAAAAAACCATTGATTAATACTTGAAATTGAGATTAAGCAGCAAGCAACTTTTAGTGGAAAATTTTGCAAGTGTAAATTGCACTATTGCTGTGGAGAATCCTCGAAGGCAAAATTTGGGGGTGTATTTCCTAAAAAAGAACCTTCGAATATAGAAAAAACAATAATCGTATTATAAACAAAATCAAAAAATACGAATTACAGAAAAAGGCTATTTCTAAGTTTCAAATAAAGTAGCATGATTTGCAGAATAAGCTGTCAAAATGTAAATAATAAAGAGCGATACATTTTATCGCTCGGATAAAGAATCTTTTGTATCCAAAGAAAAATATTCGTAAAGGGCTCTAATTGCAGATTATAAGGGGAACAATGCCACCGAAAGTAATGAAAAATAAGAGATATCGAGGTCTATTATATAAGAAAAGACGTCATCAAACGGAAGAAGTAGCAATAAAAAAATGATATATTCGGGTCACTTGCGAACAAACAATGGTTTCGGAAAATCTTTCTTCGCATTATTTGGCGGTCATCAAGAATTCTCAAAAATAAACCATTCAAAATGAGATTCGATTGTGTTTTTTATCCACAAAATTGTTTTATATAATAGGGATGTCCTTCTTCATTTTGCGTCGAATCCATTTTAAAATTGCTGGCATCATTCTGTATCATACCCCTAATGGGACTGTTTTCGTTCGCTTTGACAATACGTTTCTTTTCCGCCATTTTTAGTCAAATATGAGGGAATGTAATATAACTATTTAATGAGGCTTAATTATAGTACTAAAATATGAACCATAAGATATTCTTCGCTCTATAAACGGGAGTTAGTTTACTATTGTTTGAATATAAAAATATCAATTCACCGATTTGCAGCGATAAATGAGTAGTAAAATTATAAAACATAGAAAAATATTTTTGAAATTTCATGTATTCAGAACTGTTGATTTGATATCACAAAGTAAACCGTGATATATTCCTATTCAATTCCAAGATGTTTCAAGGATCGTAAACAGATAAAGGGGAAAACCATACGAAGAAAGTACTGGTAGGGTACGAGTTGTAAACATCCAGCCGGTGAGATTCCGAATCCTTTATCAATTTAAAGTCAAACAATCGGATGGATAAACTTCCTTTGTGTGAGAAGCGTAAATAAAACGAGATGTAGCTGAGATATTAGCTGTCAATTATTTTAATGTCAAAATGTGTTATTTTTCCATTCAACAACTCAGCCAAATGTGAAGGAATATTCAGAAATAATTTCAAAAATCCCTTACTTTATGTATCTTTCGCACTTTATATTGATAGTTGTAACATTATACTACTTTTGTAACCACCTTGTTATTCCTTGTACCTTGTAGTGTCATTAAAACCTAGTATGAACTTGTTTTAAAGTCGAATTATTAGTTTAAAGAATGAATAGGATCAATCGCAAAAATTAAATTATTTTCCCTCTGTTTAGTATATTCTACGGTATATCAAGAGAATATCACATTCCAGAAACAGGTAATCAAAACCTATTGATAATGATTTTTAATTCTTCGATGTCTTCATTCCTTAATTGGATTGAAATCCATTTCTTTCTACCGAAATTTAAGCGCATATAGGCAATTTTTTTTACCATTTCCTGATTGGATAGAATTCCGCCCATCCCAAAACCGCTTATTTTACCTGCTGGTTGTACAATCATCAAGTCTTAAGCCACTTTGATAGACATTTATGATCGATCATTACCTATTGGAGAGCACCGTAGGCGTCAATAATATATGTTTGATGACCGTCCACTTTCGAGAGGTCAAACTAAGAGGAAAAAACACGTCATTTTCCCAATGGAGAAGAATGATCAGACGTCGCTTCCGCTCTTCCAGTGGTCCAGCCAATCGCAAGGGAAATAACGGGAGGTCTTCGTCCGGCGACAGCGTCTGATACACGGAATTGCTCTTCCGCTGTGGGGTCTTTACTTACAGAGGACATTCGATTACCGGATCCATCTCGACTGAAGCGAACGGTCGAATCCATCAAAGGAAAGTATCGTCGGAAGAATCGTTTTTCATCTTTGGATCTTCCATCAAATTCACTGAAGATTCGTTCAATGAATGAAATCTCCTCTATAACATATAAAACTAAACGATTTAGGCGCACGATAAAAATATAAATTCTAATTTGTGGGGACACTCTAAAGTTACCGGTAGTTTCACCTTATAATTACCTTGAGAGGTGATGTTAGGCAATATAATTATACCAATTCACCGCAAAATCGGATACAGAACTGGATTAAAGATACCGAGCATTTCGAGATGTTTCTTGGACGGTGTTACATTTCGCGGAAAATTTTCATGAGTAATTATCTTCCTCGAGATGACGCTCAGTCGTTTCTATTAGGAAATTCAAGATGTTTGTATAATTTATCACGAGTTAGTTGGATGATTCACAGAAGAGATCTGTACATTTAATAGTTAAGTGTTTCATTACCAGTCTAATAAATTGTTGGGGATTGTTTCCCCGGGGGAATTCTTCGGACTAGCAGTAATTTTTATGTTGTACGGAATACATTTTTCGCTGAATAATACACTGTTAGTTCTCAATTGATATAGGAAAATGGGTGGAAAATTGATGTAACCAAACAATATTTAATTTAGAATTGAGGGGATGAAGACATTCAATTTATAGAAAGAAAACCTTATCTTAGGAGGGCAGATTTGTACGGGTTCTGAATTTAACGAACTGATTTGAAAATTGAATAAAAGGAAAATAGAAATTGCTAAAAATGCACCGATTGTTGCATTAAACTTGGGATATAAGTAAATTTTTGTCACAAAATTTCAATATTAGTTCCTAAAGTTGCCAAGAAATAGTTTAAGGAATATGGGAACTAGTCTAAATTAAAATACAGTAAAAATTACTACTGAGCATATTCATAATTCTTACCATAACTGATATGAAAATTACGAAGTGAAAATAACGGAACTTTGACTTCGATTTTTATTCTGTGTATTTCATCGGAATATTAGAATCTGAACAAGTACCAATATCTTTAATGTCCCATTTTCAGAGTTTTACGTAAGCCCTTGTCTAAAGTCGATTTCCTGTTTCCAGCAGAAAGATCAAGCATAGACAAAACTTTGTTAATTTATTGGTGAAATATTTGCAGCGATAAATAACAGACTGCAGAAAACACAGGAATTCCTCTATTTCAATGTTTAAATCAAGGATTTATTGCTGAAAAACCATAACTGCGCAAACAGGATTGTTTATCAGAGACTATCGAAGGATATTCCCATAAGGAATTGCGTGTCTAAACAGAGACCGAGTGCGTGATTGGGGACACGTAGAGAAACCTAAGACGAAGAAGATAAAAAAACGAGTAGGAAGTGCATCGAGATTGGCCTTGGCCTCTTCCTCCAATTAACGACAAGAGAAGGCGATAAAGAAAGAAGCGAATGCATGCGCACGGTCGATTCGATACAATCGATTCCTCCCAATCGATCCATTTTCTTGAAATGGTCACGCCATTAAGAAATCCAAAAGAAGCATTAGGGATTTAAAGGGGTAACCTCGAACCCAGGAACGCGTTCAATTTATAATCAGTAGGATTTAGAGGCTTAATCCCTTACGCGCGGGGCTGAATTTTAAATAGCAGAGGCTGGAGTGAGATCGGATAAAAGGATTCGACCAATGCGATATATATTTGCAACCTGCGAGAGAATCCGGAAAACTCTGAGAATTACCTCGGGAGGAGTTTCGGAAATTATAAATGAATGCCTTAATGTCATTCTATGGGCTGGATTTGGAGGAAGCAAAGTGAGATGTACTTCTTCTTTGATAAATCTGTTATAAGTTCTTTACCCTTTATCACTTTTAAATAATACACTGTTTATCTTTGAATTTAATTGCAATCAGATCGAATGGGGTATTTGATTTAAATCTCCATCACATTAAATAGATTAAAGGGTAAAAAAAAGGGTTTCGTTATAACCCTATCAGTAACCTGATTAAAAATTTGATGTAGCAAGAGGAACCATGCAAATTTACAAAACAGTTTGCCACTTCTATCCATCATAGCTTATAAATTTTTATGTATAATATATTATCAAGGTATTGCCTTCTGAAATCATTCGAATAGGAAAGTGAAAAAAAATTTAATCCAAACTTTCATCCATGATCTGCCGCTATCATGAATGGGGATAATTGATATTCCTCATCTTTTTCTGCAGATTGGTATCTGGGACGCCACCGGGCATAGAACCAGAAATTTTCATTCTACATTAACACTCACATTAAATACGAATTTATAATTGAATATATTTTGAGACTATTGCATAGTTCTACTGAGATGTATGCGGTTGCCACATGGCAAAGCAGCCTAATTGGAACTTCCATTAAAATAAAAGTAACCCAACTTTGTAAACCATTCAGCATATCGAAGACTGTAACGGAGTTGCATTCGGGTGCACGCTCATCAAGTGAGTGGTGGAAGATCACAGTGTGTGCGATAACATTTCAAACGCAAACCGATTTTATCTTGGGCTAACAGATCTAGCCGCTTTGCTCGCGGTTAAATGTTGAATCAAAGAGATAAGACTTGTGGACGACCGATACCCATCATCTGGCCTCATTGGACTCACGTACTCCCAATTACCTCGTTCACAAGTGTAAATTAAACCACAAAGTCTAGTCGAGAACGCTTAAATGTTTAAAAATCCATGCTCAGATTACAACTCTGTAATCTACAAATATAAACATTTAATCCATAACTACCTCGGTAATATAGAAATGTAAATGAGTAAACGAATTTTTTTCTGATATTTCACAATTTCAACAAGCATGATCCTATTACGATAGTTTTACTTTAGTAATCGGATAATTACGTATAAAAATTCCTACAATTGTGACTCATGATTGTAGTATTGCTTGGTCTACAAATATAAACCTGTGATCCACATATATCTCAGGAACCCAGAAATATATATAAGTGCAAAATTTATTTCATGATATTTTACAATTTTCAAGCACGAAATCAATCACTCTCCGTCGGTAGGTATATTTTAATAATTTTTATGTAAAATTGGTCTATATGTAATGTAATTATAAACACATTAATTATTTTGTAAAAAATAGATAATTATCTAATTATAATTAGATAATTATCTATTTTTTACCAAAAATTCCTCTAATTGTGAGTAATGATTGCGGTATTGCTTGGGTATACACATTAGAATCGTATTAATAAGCGCGTTGGTATAACTTAACTCCCAAAAACTGGCTTAACCATTAGTTATTTACTCGTTATTTGTTCCGCTCCTATAATTTTTCAGATAATCTCACTGTTTCCATAAGTTCTGTAGGGAAATAATCGTCTTATATCCGTAATATTTCATTCGTAATTAGAATTAAACAGCTAAGGATTGGTATACATGTAGAATCCTAGAGAGATTGACGGAGGTCACCAGCGGCTATGTGAACTTCCAAAGTGCTCCATAGAGTCAAGAGTTTGATAGTTCCGGTAAATGCAAAAGATTCAGCAAACTGGTTAGACAGAGGAAATAAATCGCTGGAAGAAAAATAACGTTGGTCTTGGAAGATGTGGGGCTTTTCCGCGGGAATTCAAGAGGTTCGTCCCCAGCAAAAACCCGCGAAGCCGTCACCAAAAGCCCCGTTGAGTTCCTCTCTTTGGATAAGAAGTTTTAGCGCCGTCCATCACGTAAAGTAGTTCAGATAAGAGCGGGTGAAAGAGACGGGAAAGGTGAAAAGAGTGGATGAAATGGTTGAGGACGACCTACGGCAACTTTGCGAGGGACTGCGGTGGACTTATTCTTCAGCTGGAAGGGTTAAATCTGCACAGTTGGAAAGGTTTAAGGAGGTCTTGTGACGGAGATTGAAGGGACATCCATCCATTTCCTTCTCAAACGGAAATTTCATTGGGCGGTTTTTGTGAGCCTGGTTAAAAATGTAAGGATTTGGAAGAGGAATTTTCTCATGTCACCAGCGAGCGACTTAGCGAAAGAATACCGTTGGGCACTTTTGTTTTACATTGGAGTCACTTTTCACTTCACTTTCAAACAGGCGAAATTTCCTTGCTATTTTTACTATTTAATTTAAGCTAAATTCAAAATGAATTCGGTCGAATCCGTTATCTAAAACTACCCGTTTTTAAGGACCCCTAAAAACACTAATTCTGAAAAAACCGACGATTTCACTAAGAAAGTATACATTACGAAACTTCTGCGATAAGTTAGATAATTTAACATTAATTTGTAAAAGGTTTCCCCAAACAAATTCAAGTTCTTGAAATCAAATAATATCATCTAACATCTTGGACTTTATCCGAGGTGTTTCCCTCCCTTTTTAGGAAAATACCATGTGCTATTTTCTTTATTTTCTAGGGACAGGAAAAAGAGTACTTATCTGTGAAATCACGTTCGCTTTATATTTAATAACTTATTAGTCATTAAATTGTGCTGATATTTTTACATTTGCTTAGTCAAATTTTTTGTATTATATTGGATGGAACTACAGCTGGGATTTTTTCACAGCTTTTAATATTAATTTTCTGTGACTAATGGTCCTTTGAGATTTTTTAATCCCTAGAGTACCGTGTGCCTACACATTGCCATCTGAGAATTAACCTATGTAATGTATTATTGATAATGATAAGAAGATTCATGACATGTTGGTAATTCGAATCTACGATTGTAATTCTACGAAATCTCCTACTTTAAAACATAATTTTTTGAAACTGGAAATGAATCTTAGTGAAATGGTGGAAATCCAATGATAAAAGAAATCCAGCTTATAAAGAATTGTGAATATCCAACTGAAATATGCTTGTACTTATTTCTAAGCTCCTGAGCATAATTTTGTGCAGAGGAATATATTTTTATTGAAAGAATAATCATCTCCTGCAGGTCAGCGTACTTAATTGTGAGCATAAAATGTTACGATCTAATGATGCTACTAGGGTGGTGAGAATGAAATTGTATGATGCACTTTGGAATGGAGTAAGTCAAAATCCACAAAGTAGAACACTGAACTAACTAGGTTAGGGTACCTTAGCAAAGGTTAGGCACAAAACCTTTGTAAGGTCTGGGTAATTTCAAACCAAGAGAAGCTTTCTTTGGGTAGCGTTTGTGTTAGCTTTATGTGAAACGTTGCAAAGCTTTTGAAGTCCTTTGGCAACTTAAGTCAGCTTCTAGAAACCCCACAATATTCTTCAAAGAAAAATATCGGAAGGATGGAGAGAAATCCGGGTTAGTACAACGAAGAGGCATCTTTCGACTCAAGGTAACGTAAAATGGCTAGCCCCTGCCACCGGTGTGTTAATCTTTCTTAATTATTTAGGTATCACGAGAATTAATAAGGTTAGGAGAGCTTTTGAAAAACTTAAGAATAAGGTGCATCAATGGTCAAGACATGCAGTTAAGGCTGAGAATGCTTGTTTTAAGAATGGAGAATTTTCGATCTTTTATCTAAATTTGCTCAAGAATCGTTCGACATTTGGTTACTTTAATCGCCTTTTTCGAAAAGGGTTTCGTTAACGTATTAACATCTTCCGGCGAAATAATGCAGATATATTCTACTGGGAGATGCTGAATCGTTAACGAAACCGGTCGCGATAAAATATATTATATGATATAAGTTACTAGTTAAGAGTTCGTTTAATAAGATGATTCATCTACCTCTACATACATATCCTGGAAGCCGCCTTTCGGCTTGTGGCAGGAGGTGCAAGCACCATGACTCTACTTTCCTAGTCGATTATTTTCGTATTGTTCTCGGAAAAAATGAATTTTTGAATCGACCGTCATTTCTAGCATCTATTTCTCTAATCCTTCTCGCGGTATCAGAACGGCTTATTTAACAAATGTAAGTTAATCGTAATCAATTGTTTAAAGCAAATTTTTATTATCATAGAATGACTTCAAAAGTTAAGTGAAAGAGAAGCTATTTTAGTTTAACCTCGCTAAAATGGTGTAATAATAATAATAATAAATCCTTATAATAAGACAGATCTAATCCTGTAAATCCTCGCAACTTAAACTTCTCGTTAAGACCCTGAGCGTAAGATAAACATCTCATGGAATCAGAACGCACTAAATTCCCTCCGCATCTGCGTGAAATCACGCCACCTCTGCAATTCAAATCGTTAATTTCGTGCACTTCCAGCGCGGAATCCATTCCCTGAAATCTCATCTACATGCATGGAAGCATTAAGGGCTCGAAATATATATCAGCGCATGAAAGGAAACCAGTTTTAAACGTCCTGACATCACTCATTCACTCTACGCCTCGGATCGCAAAAACATCTTCCCGAACACAAAAAAGCGCGCTTTGGAGAGAGAGAGAGGAAGTAGAAATTGCGAGCGGAATAGTCGATACGAGTCTATCGATCGAGCTGTCGAAAGAAAACGTACGGGCATCGAGTGGGGACATTCCCGATGTGACGTCCGGCTCTTCGCGATCACGAATCACTCAAGCTAAATTGCTTCGGTCGCGTGACGACTCGAGCATCCCCAAGAAGATGGCGTGACGTGAATGGCGAAGAGTTACTATTTGCGCCTCAAGAACGGCTATGTTCCTATATGCAGGGAATGAGATGAAGAAAATGAAGGATTATGGCAAATACGAAGTGTTCGAACTGGACGGGGAGTGGTGCCTAGTAAGGTGGATCTAAAAACCGTTTACTAAGAGCTTCAGTTTACTTTATTTCCTCTTACCCAAGCGTTGGTCAATTCAAGTCGGTACCGTCAAATTATTATAGCAGGCTATTGCCTATCCAACACCTGTAACATTTCTGTATATTTGGCGTTTTTCGACGAATTTAGACGCACTAAGAAATCATTTTGCCAGATTCAAACATTACAAATCATTAATATTAAGCAACATACAGGCAACATATACTAAAATAATCACTAATTATTAAAATAAAATCATTAAATTACGAAAATAAAATTATTAAAGTAAAATTATTAAAATAAAATCATTAAATTATGAGAATAAAATCATTAATTACTAAAATAAAATAACTAATTATTAAAATAAAATCATTAAATTATGAAAATAAAATCACTGATTACTGAAATAAAATCACTAATTATTAAAATAAAATAATTAAATTATGAAAATCAAATCGTTAATTATTAAAATAAAATAATAAAATGATGAAAATAAAATCCTAAAATTATTAAAATAAAATCATTAAATTATTAGAATTAAAAAACCGTTAAATCACTACAGAGATATCGATGAAATAATAGGAACATTTTTAAATGTTTGGCAGTTTTTCAAAAATATTTAAAATTTTGACTGAAAAGCGCAGCCTGAAGGCATACTCAGAGTTAGAATTTTTTATGGGTTTTAAGGACCACCAACCACAAACAGCACAAGCAAAAGTCGCAGATTTTGAAAATAAATACGTTACGGGAAATCGTGCTAGGGAGCCGTTCTTCATTGGAAAGCTGCATCATGCATGCATCATTAGCATATGAAACCGTTAGGCCGTAAGTGAAACTTTCATGCAGGGCATTGAGTTGTAATATTTTTCGTTCCGGTTCAGCAAGAAAACCAGATAAATTCAAAGTAGGGGCGAGGTGTAGAAATCCATCATGTAGAATGAAGAGAGGCGTAATTTTTCCCCACAACATTTTTTCTCTAATGAAGGTAGTTTTTTAATGCTACTATACACTAAATTTCAGAATAAAAGTTATAAATATACTCAATTACACTTAGGTATAACGTGTATTGTTGGGAACATTCAAGAATTTCAATTTTTCAGTTAGTTTTCAGGTAGATTCAGTTTTCACTCCGGCAAAAAGAACGGTTTTCCTGTTTCGGTTTGATTCCTGCATTCAGGCTTCCCTTGAGTGTAATATTGAATATATTCAAACAGTCTCACTTTGGAATTGTACGTGAATCATCGATGCATTTCCACTTACTGTCCTATTCTAATATCGTTCGAGCCAAGTCTTCATTTCATCACCATGTGCTGTTATATTGTAAAATTTTGGTTAGAATGCCAAATTTTGTCCTTCCGATGACCAAATTTTCCACCCTAAAATGACACGAGATTTTTTCTCTCTCTGTATAATTCTTCCTTTTGTTAATTACCGTGTCGGAGGAATTGGTGACAGGAAATGCATAATCAAATCAGGAAAAATATTCTTAAATCGGGAAACGTATTATCATATCAGGAAAAATATTCTCAAATTGTGAAATATAATATCAAATTAGGGAATACATTATCAAATCAGAGAATATATTATCAAATCAGGAAATATATCCTCGGCTGAAGCTTACATTCTTCCTTTTGTATAGCGTTAGGAGTGAACATTTACCTTAATAGTATTATTGCAATTACGTTAGCAATCCCTTTCGAAGGAAACTCTGTGAATGAGGATAAGAAATAAAATCTACGGAGGAAAGAGTCGTATTGTGGAAGTCCATCACAACAAGAGAAGAGAGAGATATTGGTACTTTATCCAAAGTTTTATTTTACTACCGTTTTCAGCGAGTATTCGCCATCCTTAGGTGACAAAAAGCTTTTTCCAAGCATATTAATATAGATAAACTCAATTCACTCAGGCTTAACTTCGTGGAATATTATATTTAAATGAATATTATTTTCATTTCACAATTAATATAAAAAAACTTGATGGAAGTAAACATTTTTATTATATATGTGAAATAAAAATAACATTCATTTACATACTAATGCAGATGATAATCAGAATATAATTTGTGTAAATATGCTTAAATAATTTGATTATAATCTATGTAAATATACTTGGAAAAAGTATTATTGTCACCCAATGATGGCGATTACTAACTGAAACCGGTGGTGGAAAATAAAACCGGAAAAAGTACCAGTCTGTCTCTCTTCTCTCGCTGAGGGCAAGAAAAATAAAGGGCAATGTTCTCGCTTTAGATGGAAACATTCCATCCTCTAAGCGAAATAGGTTTTGAGTGGGCCTTCGCCCGCGAATCCCATCACATCTGCAGGAGGCCATATCTGTGGGCGTGGGAGCTGTTGCACCGAATATTTGAGCGGACGATCTGCTCGTGATGGCCGCTTGAGGGTGCGCGTGACGCTAATGGACGGCGGAGATATACGGACCACTCCCATTTCAATGCACCATCTCCTACGAATCCTCATCTCACGCTTTTGTTCCCTCCACCGCACTCTCCATACAAGACTGACTGACGCGTTGGTTATTCACAGTAACGCTGGAGATAATCAAGTACCCGATAAACATCAAAATATGTAGAATTATCTTGATTTCGAGCATTGACATTTTGCTACTTGTATTCTACTTACCATAATCCCATTATAACGTACTAGTAATATAATAAAGGATTCGAACATATTGTTAACTAATCCCCTGATGTCGTAGAAATATAGTTATTAGGACTTCATTTTCAAAATATAAAGATAAGAAAAAAGATATTTCCGGGGGCAGAATTTGCTCATTTCGTTTTCTTCAGCCTGCTCTTCTTAAATTTGGAGAGAGGAATTTTTAGATTTAGTACAAGTAAATTAAATCATTGATTCCTAATGATTAGTAACAAGAGTAAGTAAACATCTCTCAGCAGCTTTTACAGCTAAATTTCTTTCTCTATCGAATGGACCAACTCTTAGATTTATTTGCCCTCTTCCATCCTACCTTTTCTTTACTTTCATGAGAATTTCATCCATCAAGCTCCATCGATTTCATCTCACTGCCCCACTCTGAATCACAAAATCTTTCCTCATAAATCAACTTAGGTTATTCATACCGCTGAGGTGTCAAAATCACTGGGAGGCTCATCTCTCATGCATTTCCTTAAGTGTACATGGATTCGTCATGTTCTCCCCACTCTATTTGTCCAGTTTTTCTCTGCCATTCTCTCCGGAGAATTTTTGAGAATGCACTCTCCTTGATCATTTGTTTACAAGACAAAGATATACGCAAATGGGTGTGAAAGCACCATTTTACGTAACTCGTTCTTGCTTTTTTGGTCATGGATGCATTTTCATATAGTTTTTCATAACAGTTGCATTCTGTCCTTCCGTGACGGCCAAAATGACCATAGGTCAATAGGAGCAATGATAAACGAGACTTTGAATGAATTCTAATTTTTACAAAATCAATATTAGAACTTAGTTCAGGTCGTTTTTGTTTAATCTTCCCCTATTTTGGATTTCCAGTACACCTTCCCTTATTTGTGAGGTTTTGTTCAACAATACCAATAATTCTAATGATAAATTTTACCGTCATGAACATAGGATGATCGATAATTTAAAAATAAAATATAAAGTAAATTCTCAGCTTAAATAAACATGAGAAAGACAGAGGATAACTGAGGATAGTATATCCGGATTCGACTCCCGGTCTAGACTTTTTCATCTATGTTTAATACTTGCTTTTTTCCTTAGTGTACACAAATGCATGCATTATAACCTTCCTTTACTTTACATATTTCTCCACTGGACGGTATAGTCTAAGTATTAGCACTATGGGTCGACTATTTTCCAGGTCAAAGGTTCGGGAACGAAAAGAAGCAATACTACAAGAAAACATGTCAAACATCATGACGTGCTAAGGATGACGATTTGAGAGTTCCTTCCGCATGATCAAACACTTCTCCGAACCCTAAAGAGAAAGCCTATGTACTGCATGTGTTTGCAAAGACAGTTCGCAGGAAATTATCTCCAATCATACGCTTCGCTACGTTAACAAAGCGCAATTAAGAAAGATCATTCCGGATGAAAGAGAAATGTTTTATTCAAGAGCGCTCATTATGGTTAGAAGCTTTCTCATGAACTCTGCATATTCAGCCAATCCCATTTTGGAATAAAAATGAAACTTTTTGTGATATCATCATATTGAAATAGTAATGAACTGTGTCATCAAAGCATTAAATACAACCTAGTAAAAACGCTGAACATTGAATTCACCCCTCCCTATGGAATGAAGTAAGAGGAGAAACCTCATTATATTATTATGTCCCTTGACGATTAAAGAAAGAGTTAGAGATTTAGTTTTCAACCGAGGAAACTTAGTGCTTTCGAGGGTCCTTTTTTACAATTATTAGTAAAATTAATTGAGAAAAATTTTTTATTGATGTTACAGCAAGACGTGGGTGATTTTTCGGTAACGAAATTGTTTAATAATTTGCCTGTGAACATACATAACAAGAAAAGTATCTCAAATGCAGAAGTTAAAGAAAAGAATAATTCCCGAATCTATTTGCATAACTTTGCTCTTCCGTTTACGAAGATGTTTATAATTTTGGTAATGAATTCATTAAATTTTGTTAATAAATAAAGGAAATTTTATGCAAATAGCATTTTTACCGTATGCAGTTAACTTGCATAAAATAATTCGTATAATTTTTCCATTGCGCCATTTTCAGATTTTTTTTACATGTATTGTGTGACTATTTTTATATTTACTTTGTCCTTTCCATCTATATTGAGCCCTCGATGAAGAGTAACATCATGTTCACTAACACAATCATTGCATTTTTATTAACAATAAATGTAAAATCACAATACCGCCAAAGGAAGAAAAAATTAAAGGGATCGAAGATGTAACATTTCCCCTGGATGCACTTTAAATCTTCCCATTAGATTCGAGCTTTAATTACAATGACGTCTGTCCCGCAAGGGTCTCCTGCACTTGACAGAGTTCTAAAAGACGACCGACCAAAGAGCCTGAATATCCCTCTGCCAACTTAAGACGCCGAAGATAAGAAAGAGCTCGAATCGAGGTCACCAAGGGACCATTCCGATGATTCATAAGTACCATCCGTTCCTCAGACATTTCCGAAATTCGTTCATTCAATTCCCCCAGAAGTTTCAATAATATATATCCAGGGGGGAAAAAGGAGAAAAATAACCACGATCTCCGTGAAGTTAAGCGCTCTCGGCATCATCACTTGGCAATGATTCAACACCTCTCGCAAATTAATTACTTTTCCCATTACTCCAGACCAGATTGAATGGTAAGAGGGAATCGCGTAACCTTTTAATTAAGAGATATAGTCCATTAACGATATTTGATGTTCATTACTGAGCTCGGGACGCCATTTCGCTCCGGCAATTATCCATTTAATTGTCGCCCTTTCCCTCCATTGTAGCGAAAACAAAATGAACATCCGAACTTTATTATTGTCCAGTTCAATTATTAATCCAGAGGAAATTTAGCGTACTTCCCCCTGATTCGACCTCTCCTTGAGTACTGCTGGGCGATTTGGGATCGGCACGAAGTGGGATTAACTTCCAGCCTTGAGATGGTTCAACGTAGGGCAGCTAGATTTGTTAAGGGAGATTTCAGATTTGACAGCAATGTTTCAGCTATGATAGAATCCCTCGGTTGGGATTTGTTTAGTGAGAGAAGACTTGATTACCGTTGGAAGCTTTTTAATAAATTTATCACTACGGATCTCGGGGAGGAGGTAGTTGATATTGTCATACCAGTTAGTAGCGTACGTGATCACACCCCAAGTGATCTTCGAGACAAAACGATGAAGCTTTACAGGGAAATAGTTGCCAGGACAGATGGTTATTTCTGGTCATTTTTTCCCCGAAGTATTAGAGAAGCCAACAGCAGTCGAGGGTAGATAGGGTTTTCGGTTATTTACACCCCGCCAGTGGCGGTTTGCAGGATGTAAATGTAAATGTATATGCCAAATACTCGCGAATTTCACTCAATTTTAATGGGTATAATTTATTTATGGGTATATTTATTTAACTCTAATTTATCATGGGCAACCTTTCCTTAGCCAGGGAAAATTTCGTTTTTATTCTTGGAAATTTAGCACTTTTTACCATTCTAATTTAAACTGGAACTCCTCATTAATGCTACTTCTTAATGAAATAATCATTTTATATGGATTTCATTTTCGCAAATATTTATGTAAATATAAAAAAAACCGAAGCCCTAGTTAGCGAAGGAAGAAATTCAAACTCCCGCTCTATATCGTTAAACGCAAACCGTACAAAAGAGAAGCGATATACCTTCGGATTCCTGCCGACCGGGATGTTTTTCAAACGTCGAATAAAAGCTGACGATAAATGAAATAAAATAAGTATTCCGGTCCGCCTCCTTTCGCTGTGTGTGTCACGTGACCGGAAGGAAGCCATGTTCATTAACGAGAGAGTTTCCGACTGATGTTGCCTTTGTGAGCCGTAATTGCGAACAAAAGAACGTCTACTCTCCTCAGTCGCTAAAAACACGCTCTAATGCATTTCTTTTGAGATTAATTTCGCAATTATTTTCGTCCGCGCTCTATATTTCCTGACGCTTGCCTCGGAAAAAAGGGGGAAATAATGGAAGTGCATCAACTGGGAACTTTTTTCCCGCGAAATTTTTATCCGAAAAACGGGGAGAATGGTTTTCAGGAGTTGGTCATAATAGAATTTTGCGCCGTCCGTAATAGCAATTAAAACGTCTTCCTTTTTGATTCAACTCTGTGAGAGATTTTTGCTGCCCGAATGCGGGTCGGAAATTTTGTCCTAAATCTGCTCATTGGAGTCTTGAGTTCGGTTTCAAGAACTTATCCTCCTAAGTTCTGTATCTTCAGGTCGTTTTTCCCCAAAGTTTTACATCAGGTGTTCTCGATGAGTAAACCTCGCGTATGTAAAACATGAACCAAAAATATACCATCAACATCATCCATTTTCAATTCGACGTTGACTGTAAGGCACCACAAGTATTATCCAATTCGTTCTGAGTACTGAGATTCTAATTTCCATGTAATTCCTTTAACTTGCGATGTAAAGAATTCCCGCCAGACCAAAAATTTCAAAAAAGCATCAAAGATTCGAATCTTCAATCTTCGTATTAAACAATAGTTATAAGCCATGTTAACCGTAGATCGCTAATCTATATATGTTAATAGTTCATTCAACTTAAAGTTACTCATATTTCGATATCGAAGCATTACGATGAAAATCGCTACTTTCGTTGATCGCCTTGCTCAAAGATGATTCGCATAGTATATCTATGAAAAGCTTGGTGACAATATTACAGTACTCATTACAATTTTAATCCATTCATTTAAATATATAATTCATTCCAATACGAAATAAACAAGTTCTACTACTCTCACATTTAACTAGACTTGCAAAAATGGTTGCGAGCCAGTTGCTCATCATTTGGTCTAAAATTATCCTTTTATTATAATTCTTCATCAGCTATAATTATTTTTTCAATAGGAAGTCTTCAGAATTTTAAAAATGAACATCATTATTTGTTGAAAAAGTTATACTTCTACGATCAGTTTATCAACATCTATTCCTCTCATATGCAGGGTGTAAGCAAGAATTAAGGAATTGAAATATATGATGATTAAAATAAAATAGAAATTAAGTTAATGATCTGGTAGAGTGAAGTCAAGCGCACGAGTAAAATTTCCATCAATATTCATAAACGACGGAGTGGATTTAGATAATCTCGAAGAAAAGATACTAACATAACTTAAAAGAGGATAATGTGTATTTTGCCTCCGAGAATGGCCTCATGTTTGTGCCAGGCAACCGCTATGGCGTCGTTAAACTTCAGAGACCTCTAATTTCAACCCGATGATTCTAAGACCGCCATTTTAACGTTGATGATCTTTGGATGATGTTACCAAGAGCGCCTCCGTTGAAAGACTTCGGAACTCGTTTGTGGTTCGTAGTGGTTCGCAAATTGCCTCAATGGACTATGTCTGGCGCAAGGATCTCTGGCAAGTTGTTTATGGTCCATGAAACACGGAATATACACAAGCAAGAATTGTGGTTAATTTTCAGTTCCATTCAGCTTTAAGCATCGGTCAACGACATAAAATTTCGAGCAAATGAAAAGAAAGGAAGTACTTGAGTTAGAGAAACACTAACCATATACTCCGTATATTTTGCACAGATATAGTTTTGAAGAGTATGCAGACCGCGCGTTAGAGGAACATAAGAGTGCTCAACGCAGTTTAAAGGGATAAAAATTTATCGGATGATAATCCTATATCCATCAATCGATCTTTTTATAAACCAGGAAAGAAATTTCGGAAAATTTTCCATTTGGAGAAAGATTTTGCGCCCAAAGTTTCGATAACATTCTGCACATGTATTAAATTAAATTTGCAAATATGTAGCCAGTAAAGTTCTAAAGAAATGTTCCTTCTAATGATCGCAAATCAACAATACATAAGCTATAATATAGGTGAGCATAAAATTCTAAATGATTCAACAAGGAACCAGAATAAAGATAATAATAGTTTTAGGATTAATGAAACTTTCGATTAAAGATTTCTCACATATTCCCGTGAATTAAAAGGTTGAATAAAATCAGTCAGATCGAAGCAAACTTTTGAGGACCAAGACAGAGTATGTTTGTAAACATTTTCCATCCTATTCAGAAAATTACAGAGCATCAATTCATAAGAAACGTCATTATTTTGAATATAGTTTAATCACAGTTTAAGTATAATTAAGTAATTAATTCGGTGAACGGGAACCTAAGCGTTTTTCAACAATATTGTACGGGTGCGTTCTTTCTCGATTCACGAAATAACAAATAAAACACGAAATTAATGGGTATACTTTACATTCATTACAGAACATTACTTTCCCAACCATCTTGGCAAAAACATACTAATCATCAGTGCTGATGTATACTTAATAACAAGATTACAGTGTTTAATGAGATTTCATCACATAGCCAAATCCGTAGAAAAGCAATATATCGAAAAAAATTCGCGTGGACACAGAGATCAAGAAAACAACTAAGGACCGTTTCCTCTTATTGTCTTCTGAAAATATACATAGTTTCGTAATATCGATGACAATGAGTTTAAGGGTACGCCGTTTTTGTTTGGGAGACGAGTCTAATAACTTGCGTCATCCTGGAGACCATTCATTCGCAAGCTTAGACTCGCTTTCCATTATGACGAAGGCCTTATTTACATCGTAATTTCACCACGCCCATATCATCAAGTCTGCCATCAACGGAGCCGCTTAATTCGCAAATCGGATGCGCCATCCGTGTCTAGGGGGTTCTTTCGCATCAATGCAGACGGTTGCTTGCGTAAGGATCGCCCCTTAATGGAAGCTGTGACGTCAGCCTTGTTAGTCGAAAATACAAAAGGATGTTTCGCGAACATATGAACCGGAACAATGAACTGAATTCCGCGAGTGCTTATAGACTCCTGCGTTTTAACGTCAGAATTCATAACGCAGAAATCACTTGGGTTAATTTATTCTTTAGAAAGATGAGAGATGTATCTAAGCAGTATGAAATTGGCAGTGTTTAAACCCTTCCTGAACCTCAACCTCTTTAAAAGCCAATAGCCTTGGAAGAAATAAAGCTTCCAGAGAAAGATGTGGTAGTGAGGTAGTATGTCCTTATTTTCTCCAGAGAGCCAGAATTCTATAAGAACAAAAAGGAAGTAAATTCAGCAAAATTATCGTATTAATGGCACTAAAAGAAAATGATCTACGGAAAAAGAAATACTTTGATTCAATCTTTTCGTAGTGCCAAGATGAGGGAAAGAGTCGAAGGAGTTATTTTGAGGCTGACAAATAATACTCTTAGGGTTTACAAGATAGAGACAATGTAATTAATTTCGGAGTTGTATGTAAAAACAATTCTCAGTTTAGCTTATTCGTCTTATAATAAGCGATCAAAATGGTAACCCTTTCAATGTGTTATGTATGAACAGAAAAAGCATGGAAAGATCTTCATCGTACTACATATGGATTCAGTTTGTAGGTTATGCGAGAATAAGTAGGCAGGTAAGATAACGAGGTGTACTTTTGTGCTGAATTTTCGGAAAGGGGTAAAATTATCAATCTTATGGGAAAATTTTGTATTATGGTGCACAACACTTCATCTTGACCTGAAGATGACTCTGTTGTGTCGAAACTTTTATTAATGAAAAAAATTAGGAGTAAACGTTGTAAAAATCACCATCTCCTGAAATTTAATAAGATACACGAACAAAATTCTATCAATTCTAATAGCAATTTTAGGTATTTGCTTTAACGTAAGGTTCGAACCATTGCAGTCTACATTTTGTTACGTTATCTTAAAAATAGATTAATGAGCTAGTTGATACAAATTTTACATAAATGATCTTCCAGCTTTTTAAATTTCAGGTTTGCAATCCTCTGCTAATTGCGAACTTCCAGATATTTGATAAGAGTAAAATAAAACAAACGATAAGAAATAGCACCAGCATGTTCGATAATTTCCTTTACTTTAAATACATTAACTAGTTCCCTGCTTAAACTCCTACCCGAATTTCCTTTCCCACTACATTAGATTTGGAGAAAAGGCAGTGGAGAGACGTGACAAATTTCCCCGCACCGAAGCCTTGTCGTCATGACGAATACATCCGTCAATCATCCTTACCCGTGACGAAAATTTACGTAATACCAATCGAGGCGGTTATGGAGAATGTCGCACGTGTTCCCTAGATAACAAATGCCTATCGGGCGTGCGCATGCAGTGCTCTTATTCGTCCATTTCTCAACATTTTCCTTTCCCCACTGCTTCGTGACGGGAACGCCTTTCCCTCACACACCTGCTGACTGCCAATGAGAGAATTCCCTCTTCCCGCAAGAGGGGGCGTTACTTTTGTCGCATAATCCACACGAGGGCTTCGAACCCGTAACCTTCGATCACCAGCGCGGGAATTGGCAAAAATATTCCTGCATAAAATGGCGATTGGGATTCTACTTGAATTTCATACGAGATTCTGCGACGGGCAATCGAGTGAGGATGAGAGAATCGGGAAGATCAACGCTGCAGACATAATCTTGGTTCTATATCTACATTCCCAACCTGCATACCGCTTATCTGTGGATAAGGAGGTCTATAGAGATCCACCCCTTTTTATAGGCTGTTAACATCGCAGAACGTGGGTGAAAATTATAGTTTTTGAACGATCTTTCTTCACTCCCTTTTCACGCTTTATTATCGCATCGTCCAAAGTATAGTAGCATTGAGGTCGCGTAATATCTATTGTCTTCTCCGTATAAAATTTCACTGAATTTCAATTGCAGTAACTACGTGGCTTCTAATCAAGGGGTGGAGAACCCTATTTCGATCGAAAAGCTGCATTTAGCATTCGGTTTTATAAGAAAGACCACTTGGGAAAACCATTATTATACTGCGTGTTGCAAACATCTAAATTGATAAACATAGGAATTTTATACGAGGAAATTGAATTGAGTTCATCATTTAATCTACTCACTATCTGAGTAGATTAAAAGAGTACATTTTCCTCTTGATATTTCAGTTGGTGTCGTTAGCATCAAAAGATATTTGAATAGGAGTACTTTTTTCAGGAAGTGACTAGAATGCATTGTGGATTGTAAGATATATCATTATCTATTAATTATTTATGACAAAATTATTGTCTATGGGATTCTTAAATTTTTAAAATTCTTTGTTATGTTTCAACTCTACATAAAACAGATTCGTTACAAAATTAGTGGAGATTACGTTAATCTATGCAGAGAAGGCAGCCCATAAACGTCTAACTAAAGACGGCAATTTATCTGTAAGTCGATTACTCTTTTGAAATGACCATTCCGAGTTGACATTTTCTGAAAATATACAGGAAGAAAGCAATTGTAATTGTAATGTTGTAATTTCTTTTTTAATTGACTTGTAATTTCTATAGAATATATATTTATGATGACAAGTTTCAACTATGGTTTATACATATTCAGGAAACAGAAAATTGTATGCCTGAATGCTTAAATATCTAACGTAATTAATCTTTTATTGCGTAACTATTACCTTTTGTTTATTCTTACTTTCCACAAAAGCTGACCTTCACCATATCAGATAAATTTTCTGAAAAATTCCCCAAAATGAGAGATATTACTTGAAAATGTTATTGCTGCAAGATTGTACGTCACGCATGGAATATAAAAATCACCTTAATTTCCGACTTTTTAACGAATTTTGTATCAAAATCCAAGTCTCAAAAAGTTTCCGCTACGTTTTTACAAGATAAATCGTTCCAAAGCTCTGCTCCTTGTAAATTTGCAGTCCATTCCAGTTAATTTCCGCATGGTGAGTGCTTTTCCGAGCAAAATTCCACGTTTCTGAAAAATTGCCTTCTCGATGGGAATTATTTTTAAGTTTGAAGGAAAATATTCGTGACGGTTCATATTTGAGTTACCGGATCACTTTGGTGAATAAAAATATTATTTATTATTTTTTACTGCCCTCAAGAGTTTATATCGACGGATATGAACTACAGAATGTACAAACATATCCTGCGGTTCGCTGATCGATGAGACGGTTCTTAATATTTGCCTCGACTCATTTTTTTGAGGAGAGTAAAATATTACGTTGGAACTTACGCAATAAATAACGGGTATGCATATCTGCAATGGAGATTCTTTTAAAATCTCTGAACCTGGAAACACCAGTACGTTATATTTAATTCTCCATCTTCCAGACTAGTATTTCTTTTACATTTACTTTCCATTTTTGCATGCTTATTCTACTAATTTCAAAACAAATTCTCTGAATAAAGGGTAACTCATGTCCTGATAAACGTTCCTGAGCATACAAATCACAGAATGCGGCTTATTTTATCAAAATGTGGATAATAAAACGCAGGCTGTGGACATTATGGCAATATCCTTTTAATATACGAGAAATATCATGTTGGAAATCGAAAAGTTTTCTCAAAAGAAAAGAGAAATTCTATTGGGCCTACGATATCGTGCGGTGCGGTCGTTTTTGAATGGGACGAATTTCATTTCCTACGGTAGCGATGAAAAAGTTTTGGTATAAAGATATATTTGTAGAATCGCAATATCAGTAGAGGTCTGTTTTAGTATTTATGAATATTTTGAGCGATATTAAAAAAGAAATATTGCACAGTGTACTGGATGAACTTCATTGCAGAAAATGCTGTTCCATGTAGAACTAGAGGGAAAGATCCAACATCTAAAACAAAACTAAAATAAGTGGCCGAAATTTTAAAAAGCGTAAAAAACTCAGAAGGATGAGATGATTTCAGGTTTTTTATCGTAAAAAGATGGTTTTTCATCACTAAAGTTTTTGTAGAACTATTCCTCACTTGATATATTTTATTATAGTAACAGCTAAAAATCCAACTTCCTTAGTTGTTTATCGATGGAACATACAGAGATTTTAAAATGTATGAGTCTCATATGAAAGTTGAGGTACTACATAAATGTTCAATACGTGAATTATGTGATAACTAACGGAAATAAATCTTGCATTAGAATATTTTACGAATTCTTTCAGTTTCATTTTAAAAGGAAAGTAATTTGTTCATAAATGCGTTCAGAAAATGAGCGACGGCTGAAGGTATTTCTACTGGTAAAACATATCCTTTTCTCATTCCGTAAGATGACATAACTTTCTGAGCAGATTTGTAAAGTACAGAACAAGAGAAAAATTTAAGAAGGAATAGGTGGAAGTAATTAAGAAGAAATGAAAGGAAACTATAAAATTCACCTCGAGAGGCGAGCTGTTGGAGAATTGAGAAATCCACCATGTAGAATGAAGATAAGTGTACTTTTTCCACTAAAGTTTTTTCTTTACTGAATCGTTATCTTCAGAAGATGACGACGATTACTCGTCGAAACCTGGTTCTGTTTCTAAAAAGGTCAACGCCTCTCTTCCCTCTAAAGAAAATTAAGTCATTGGGCAATTATAAGTGGATTATTCTTTTTTCCCTGAAAATCACACGTTAAGAAATTTATGATTTCGTTATCATATTGTGTAATTAAGCACATAGCTACAAATTATTATAATTTGCTGGATATTTTTAATAGAATGCTGAGCATTTAAAAGACACAACGACTTTAATAAACGTTACAGAATCAGGTCTTACTTGGCGGTATATAATAATAATAATAATACAAGATATGACCCGAGTTTTATACTTCACCTGATAATATAGCTCGGCTATGAAATCCGTGTCATATCTTTGTATTATTCTTATGGTTTAGTAAACGTTTTCCTCGTGGAATTTTTTAATCTAATAAAATTATAATCCTAATTTTGAAATGAACATCAACAGCAAAGGCTATTACCGACAAACCAATTAAATTTAGTACCAGCATTCCTTTTCTTCCCTTTGGATTATTTATTGCCTTATTTATGTCTGGCTGTCATAAAACGATCGAACCCGGAAGAGGAAAAAGAAAGAACCCTTACGAAACAGGTTAGGAGCGATATCATTGCGGTAGGAAGTGGACAATGAGTTCCAATTGAGTCGGTAATTGAGAGACTATCGAGGGGATTAGTGGATGCGACGCCAAAGCGCACTTTCGCCTCGTTAGATCGCCTATGAGTATTTGTGCATTTCATCGTATGGCGACCGATAACGCGTTCCACGCCAATTGGAGTGTTAAGGGTCGCCTCTCCTCCGTTCAGTCGAAAGGGAAAAAACGGGAATAGTATTCCGCCGACACCTCTGAACACGATGCTTTCCCCTGACGGATTTCCATTTATCTCCAGTGGTTTAAGTGGTAAGCGCAATATGGCGGATGACTACCATTCCATTACATGGTTAGTTATGCGAATACCGATAGTCATGCTTTGCGAAATGAATGAATGAGAAATGGTGCTTCATCTATAAATACGACTGGTTTCAGCGAATGCTTCAATGGCATACAATTTATTTCGAGTTCATTTTTAGCACCTGGTAACGTAACTAAAAAGGCAAATTAGCTTTGGGAAAATGCGCCTAGGCGTGTCTTAAATATTACTTGTTATGACAGATTGATTGACAATATAATAGTGTTAGTTATAATTAAGTTAGTTGATATAAGTAAGCACATTATAAAAAGAAACATGCACTTTGTATACAATGTTATATTCAATAGCATTATACTCGTACATAACTTGGTGAATTTCCAAAAAGTCGCACCTGAATGCTAACGTTAAATCGATAATTGCTAACGATATAATAATGATGAATAATAAATAATCTTAATTTATGATGATTATATCCATCATAAATTTTAACGCAATTGGAGAAATTATTACGTTTTATTATATATATCTTATATCTTTCGATTCTTAATCCGAAGATTGATTGAAAGCCTACCTTTATACTTCTTAATTTCTCTCCGATTTCTGTAAACTAATTCATCTACACGTCTGTAAACACCTCTGATTTGTTCAATAAATTGCTATCTTGTCCTTCATATCCTGTAGTACAAATTTAAAGTTTTCTACTATTACTCGAATAACCGCCACCGTGCCATTTAGGCAGTTAATGCACCCGATGCACTTGTCTCTACCTTTTTTTAAAGTAATATCCCATATCTTGATAACTGCAGTTCTATTATTGGCATATATTATTTCTTCAGAACATAAATCATATTATTTCTCATTACACAACTATTACCATCATAAAATACTTTAGCGTCTTCCGTGCGTTCTCTTTGAAAACATTCCCTCTAGTCTTACTACATTAAAAATGATTATTTTATTAACTAGCCATCACGTACAAGAGACAACTGTTCCATTACGTCCTAGCTTAAGCTGCTTAACATTCCTCGACATAAACTAAATTACTACTTAAGCATAACTTTACATATAGCGCCTCCAACAGGGGGATATTGCTCCAATAAAGAGCAGCACAAAAAACAAGCGACGCAATAATAAAGGCTCAGTCCGCAGTGGCGGTTCCGCATCATTTCAGAACTCATTTAGCATTCAGGAGGTGGCGGTGAAATGAAGAGTCTGCGTGCCTTCGGATGGCTTCATTGTCTCTGCATGAATATCGCTCGAATCACATTTTGAAGGTGCCGAATACCCATATACTTATACAGATTTGAATAAGACGGAAAATTTTGAATTAATCCTTATTTATTTGGTCGACATGTGAAGCACTCACGTAATACTTTTAATTTATAATTTATTTGATGAAATCGATATCTGTGGGCGCTATTTTGCGGAATGACTTTATATACGGTAATAAAGAAAACGTAATTTTTCTAGTTTTTTTTAATTCTGCCACAGGTTATGCAAGCGTTAAAATTTTATCAGAAGAACATATTTGAGGTTACAAAGGGTTTTTCAGGATTTATTACTAGAAAAAATAAATGGCAAGTTTCTTAACTATTCAATATTCATGGCAGAAGAGTATCTAATCACGGTATAAGACGTTACAGCTCGTGCGTCCGAATTGCTGAAATTTGTTTTAGTCCAGAAGTGCAAAGTACACCTAAGGTAGATGTACGAAAAATTAAATTCCATTATTTTAACTTAACATTAGATATAAAGATGATTAAAAATGAGTTATATCGATCGATCAATAAATATAGATTCAGAATATTAATGACTCCAGTAATTTGGCGAATTGGATATAAAATTGTATATTTATAGATCCACCGATAGACTCGTTTTCGAGATACGAGTATATCCCACAATGGAATAATAATGGGTTGAAATTCAAAATTTCTTAGCTCGAAAAGATCAAACATTTCATTAAATATTCGATTCATCCGATCGATAGATATCGACTTCAACCTTGATATCAATTTACATTACATTACATTGAGGTATACGTAAATGGATTAGCAAAACCCGTTATAAAATTAAAATCGCTTTCAGTAGACTTACTTTTTAAGCCTGTATAATCAAACTCCTATCTTCGCCTACTCCCAATCATAGTCATCATTAAGTTTTGTATCATTGTTATGGTAAAGTAATAGTTTTCCAAGGATCATCAAGGCATCTTAATTTCTTTGGATTACACTTAGAAGAAACGACTAAAGCTGATATTATCAACCCACCCATTCCCCACCATTCGTCTACTCCCATAAGCGCGTACGCCCTTTGGTATAACCTCGCAATATGAAGACCTTCCCTCCCACATGCCATCTGCATATACGTCCTTCCATTGCAAATGCACTCCACCCAAGCCTCATACATAACTAACACAAGCTGGCTTTGGCTCTTAAGGTAGCTCCGTACGTATCCTCTTGATTGAAGGCATCCCTCGCATCAAGATATTCACATCTTACGTGGCTCAAGACGAACATAGCTACATCAGACAACCTGTACGCGTAACTTGCCTTGTATGTGCTTCTATGATTATGGAGGTAGCAATGATTGGGCTATTCGACCTGGACAGAAAAGACGTTGAATGTAATTTGTTGAAAGATTTTAGGGCATGAATGTGGAAAGAAACTTCTTCATCATGCAATTAGTATTAAAAAGAATGTTCACCGGTTTTTTTTACAAGATTCCACGATATACATATATGCATATTCAAGCAGAGCTCATCTTAAGATGATTCCAATAACTCGACAATAGATCTACAAAGTATCAGCTTGAAAACTGATATGTTGATGTCAATAATTCGTCAAAACCGTTCAGCTCGAGTATAAATGTATTTCGGATTGCTGAAATTATACTTCTAATAAACTTGATGCTTTCCCGATTTTACCTAGCTACCACCGAATACGTCAGGTAAAAGCATCAAAATAAGTTAAATGCTTTAAATTATTCTCATCGAAAAACATAAAATCTTATCAAAAGTAAATTTGTGGAAGTATTTATATTCATATAGTCAGTATAAACGTCGATAGCTGAATGTATATTATGCATTCAGTGCCCGTTATAAGATCTGTGAATCATAAACAGGTGTAGATGAGATAGAAACTTCATGAATTATTGTTAACATAAACGAGGAGGTTTTCAAGAATTTAGAAGTTAAGAGAGAGATTTCAAAGCATAGAGCTCTGGAAACAAAGTACTCATGTAAATAGGTAAAGGGAATGAAATACACAAGATCATTCCTTGAAGAGAATACATTCGTACCTCGAGTGAACAGGGCCAAAAGGTTTTCGTTTGCCATTTGTCCTACTTCATTTAGCATGTAAAAATCTTCAACACCAAGAAGAACTTAAAATAGATTGGCTTACTTTAACTATGATTATATATAGCAGGAATAACGTAGGATTTCATCATTTCGTGGCCAAACAACAACAATACATCCAAACTTCGTCATTATTCGCTTCATTGCTCACTATATCAAAGCGCGGGAAGAGGAAATAGTAAGGAAATGCGCCACTAGAGAACACTAGTAGATCGAGCTGCGCCCGCTATGTTATGCGCTCAAGATCCGATATTTCGTATTAATTTCGTGTTCAAATATGTTGAAGTTCGTTAAAACAATAATTTTGTATTCCTAAAAGTCTCTTGACATTCTTGGAAAATCACTAGGAAACTAAACACCAAACTATTAATGAAAAATTCCTCACGGGTTCTCACGTGTGTTAATTCGTTGTTAACAACCGACGTTTCGGCAACAAAAGATACAAAATGGCAACTGAAAATAGTTTATATATGTCGGCTTTTACCAACGAATTGATCAGGATGATACAATGATAACAATTTCTGAGAACGATTTTCAGGGAAAACTTGGAACTATCCTTATAATGAAGAGCGTTTCGCGCAATGAATAAAGTATTACACTCATAACTCTTCATGCTGCAACTCATTTGTAACTGAGAACCACAAATCATAGTAATTTTTATACTACCTTCAAATTCAATCCATAACGGACATTCTAAGGGGCATAATTTACGACATCGTCATTGAAATGTGGTTAAATATTGTTAATCGATTTAATTAATATACCAGACATAGTAGGATTATCCACGTGGAAAACTCTAGATCTCGAAAGAAAGATTCACAAAGTTTCTGTGCGCGATTTTAAATCATCTTATTAAGAACTAAAAGCGCGAGATCCGTTTGAAACTTTGGCAGCAAAGCTTCTGATAACTCAGCTGCCATCTGGCGGACGAAACATGGACAGCGCGCTTATTTTCGCCGATTGGGACGGAAACTTTTCCAACGGTAAATATTCTTTCAACCAGAATTAAGCTTAGTTCAACCAGTATTGAAATTTCACCAGTAAATTTGAATCTACGGACAATCGTAAATTTTACATTATCTTATCACTTGATTCAATTACTTTCTTCTTGAAAATGAATCATCACTGAATACTAATGCCGTTGATGACTCGTAATATGTATTCTTAGTTTCCATAAGCTTTTGCATCAATTCTCACAAAATAGTGAAAAATTAATTCCATGAACTAGATTAAGTAAATTAATATATAAATTATACTGCTAAATGAAGTTACTGAGATATGAATTATACTGCTAATACGAGGATAAGAATCACATCATATCTTGGATTTTCTCAATCGTTTCACGTGTAGAGACCTCAATTGAGCGTCTAGAACGTTCGGCGTCAATTGTGCTTATGCGACCACAACGAAATTCAGTAAACCACATTTTTAACATTAAAATCAATGGTGTGGAATCCCCATAGTATTTATCTATCTTCCCTTTGATTTGAGTGATATTTTTCTTCCGCAAAAAATAACGCTTGATGAGAACACAAAATTCGCTCTTTTTCTATTTTCGAAAATTCACGTATTTGTCTGATTTCAATGGCTGTCAAACACAAACTAACAAATAAAATGACTAACTAGAACTTTGACTGTAACCCGTTGAAAGATAGTTTTTGATTAGAGTACAATTACTTTTCAATCTAAGAGTGGGGAAATTCAAAAAGACACGGACTTATTGACCAACCCTCGTAAGAGTACCACTATGAGCAATAAGTAACAAGACGTGAGTGTTAGGTAACAATAAGGTTATCGACCAATACTCTAATCTATCAAACCATATGTTTACGTTTTAAGGTCAAAAATTTTCATCACAAAAAGTTTTAAAGAAGTGTTTTCGAAATACATCTCAAAATCGATTGAATTATACATGCTGATCACGATCGACATATTGGTCATTCCTGCAATGCATCGTTACACGTGGAAACAGCTTGTGCAGTCGTAATCAATCATAGTAAGAGTAAAGAAAGCTAGAAAGTTATAGAGCAATGGGCAGAAAAATATTTGGTTGACAGACAAGATAAGAAAGACTGGAGAGAGTTGTAAGGCTGTCGATCTCTGAAACCTAACGTAGAAGACAAACATTATAGTTCAACGCAGCGGATAACCATGAGTATTTCGAGAGATAGAAACCATTGATGATGCTCGTAGAAGTGTGTATTTTCAGTAATCAACCGCCAGACGGCGACCAAGCAAAGGAAATCGTCATCGAGTTGACAGATCGTGAACACATCAGAGAAATGGCGATATCCTGGGAGTATATAAGTGCGTAGCCAGAAAAAAGACTACGGTAAACATAGAGGAATCACGTTTATAGGGGGTGACAGACCTGTGTCCACGTAAGTGTGAGTGACTCAATAGGAAAGAGTTCACGGGGGAAATATAAGCTAAGGAGAGGAACAAACGAAAGTGAGGGCGGCATTCTACTTTCTAATCCGTGGAATTCCCGATTCACGCCACGGAATACCTCGTGTCAAGAGCGTGTCCGAATGGTTAGCGCGTCCGACACCCACCTGAGGAGTGAGCTGAAGGAGTTGACTTCATGTGAAACATGTTCGATAAGGATTGATGTATGGTCTATCCCAACCATCTGTCAGCAAAATGGATTTTGTGGATTTCATCAGTATGGCTCTTTCAAAGCCTTTATATCTGAGGCCGATGGCTTCTGATCTTGTGTTCGATTTGGAAATTGAACAATATGTTCACCGAAGTATGTGCAAGGAATTTAAAAAAATAAAAATTTCACAGTTAATGTAAACGAAGACAAGTATCATCTTTTTCTAAATTCCCAATTAATTGCCTTGAATTATATATAATAAAATTTGAATACAGAATTTATACTTCTCTCCAAGGCATACTTCATGAAGGGGGTGAAAATGATAGAATATATTTTAAGATAACGTCATACATAAGAGCCGTGATCTTCCGTTTCCGCATTTGCCATTATCACGAATCTTTCGTTAGTTTTCCGTAGACTGCATTGTCTGCAGCCCACAGAGAGGAATTTTACAAAATATCGCAACCATCGTTCACCGAGCGGATTCTTTCCCGCATCTTTCGTCATATCTTGCTCCCAACATTTTTTGAAGCTTAAGACTCTTTAGTAAACATAAAACGCTTTATTTAGTTCCTAGGTATTGAAGAAAAAGGCTAGTAAAAACCGTTAAATATAGATGAACCCCATTTTAATTTGAAAGGAAAATCTGAAAGACAACACAGTCACTAGTTTCCGCAAGAATTATTAAATGTTATAATAGTACAGTAGTTATATATATAGTAGTTATAATATAGCAGTTATATAGTTGTTATATAGTAATATTTTTAATTTATTAAATTTCTATAATTTCTTGTTACTGTTGTCATATGCAACATCCTTCGGCCCCTTCGAGAACGATAGAAGATGGTTCTACTGTTTGATAATATCTCACATGAATAATATTCTTTCGAATCATCGAATAACGGATTCATTCAGTGAACTAACTCATATAATGAAATTTAATGAGTATAATCACCATCGTATGAAGAAGATGTCGAAAAAAATAAGAGAAATCTATAAACACATCGTCAGTGATACTTCATAAGGAAGCTAACATATTCAGATATGAAAAGACAGTTAACTCATCTCAAAGAAAGAGAAAATCATTATATAAATAGAAAACACGATGATTAAATAATGAGAAAGCTAACCAGTTAGATAAACTTACAAAGTTGGTGAGACGTTACTTTACCATGTTGATGAAAATTTAGAAACTCTAAATCTGCTATCCTTGGTCACTGGAAAGCTACTACACCCAAAAAAAGCTAATTTAACTAAACGATGGAAAGGTAAAGAAAGAGCCTACCCCATAAGTGATGGGATATAGGCAAAGAAAATAAATAAATATATAAATAAATTGGAAAGGTAAAGTAGGCTCATTTAAAAGCACCCGAACGGTAACAGCTTAACCGCACCGAGCTATTTTTATATGCAACCCCACGGCAAATTGGACAAATTTCCACATCGACCTTGCCTTTGGCGCCAGAAAACGAGGAATAACTGGACAGCTCATCGGGAAGGTGGTGATAGAAAGAACATAGTGAGGAGAACAGCGTAGAGAATCATAATTATCGAACCGCAAAGCGAATGACGCAGTTATTCGCGATTACGAAGTCAATCGCATTCCATGCAAGAAGTGAAAGTGTCAAGGACCGAGGAAATGAGGAAACGGAGGTACTCATCCCCGTGGAGGGAATCAGCTGATGAGGAATCACCAGGGGAAAGACCTCTGGGTAGGACACTCACCTGCAAAGAGAAGAGAAACATACAATTACTTTTTTGATATTTAAGATTCAAGCATGTATAATTAAGTACACTCAAACATTCAACATCAAGTTGGCATCTTAAGATTACGTACATATATTATGATAAGATGGTTGGGGAGAAAATTTGTATGTAAATAATTGTTCCCGAAGGTCAGTTTGAACAATCCCTGCATTAGGGCCACTGAAAGCTCTGGAGAGTAAATTGGGCTTACTAAGAAAGATGAGGAGTGAGGTAGATACCCTTGCATTTCTCTCCGAGACAAAACGTTATCACTTACACAGGTTCAAATCAGTAGTATAATAAATTCCAACAATATTACATAAATATTACATGCTATTTTTCATAACGCTTAATAAATAGTGACCAAATTAATGTCGCTATATGGTAACGTTGTCTCTTTAATAATTTTTATAATATCATAGTCTCGGATAAGACTAATAACGAGACAAAAAGATATAAACTATATATTTTATGTTGTTTATCAAAACAAAACGAAAAACATTGAAGAACATATAGAAACAGGGACGGAATAAAATGCTTAATACTTTTTAAAGACAACTGTTGCTTTTAGAAATTTATCAATTCACTGTAAAATCATAATTCCAGTTTTATAAAGTGAAAGTGGTGGTTCATTACACAGAACTAATTTTTTTAACTTCTTCTAGAAATCTTCTGAAATTAAATTCTGTTACTGACTATAATTAAAGAAGTAGGCTTCCTACTAGAATTAAACCTAAGGGCTTGTCGGCATCTGGTGACGAATCGACCCAAGATTCATTGTCATTAGGGAAATCATAAATTATTCATCAAGAACTTGATGCTCGACAGAGTTCTGTCAGGTATTAATTCGAGCCGAAATATATTCAGATAAATAACATCGATTCGCTAACGATATGTGATATAGAATAAAAATGTCTGCCAGGTATTGCGCCACGAGTCGCAGCGTGTGGCCAAATATTCGCATGAATCAACCCGGTGGCTACCTTGAGATAATTACCGATTTCTATCGCGGTTCCCACGTGAATGGTGCCAAAACAGAAGCCGAAGGAACCGGTCTTCGTAATCATTTAATTTTTACGCTGACTCGGCAAAAATTTGCGATCACCATCATACGATATTCTTGTTTGTTGGTATATATATTTATTTTGCTTAATGTGGGATTACCTTCCTCATATCTCACTTAAGGTAAGTAATGTAGAAGAGACGCTTAAATCTGTACATTTCACGACGATCTTTATATATGTTACCAAAAACACAAAACAAACATATATGAATAAAATTTGGTTTGTTTTGTTTAATATATATGTCACCATACATTATGAAAGGAGAGAAAGGAATGAAACATCACTGGAACTCGGACTTAGGTTCCCAGGTATTATAACTACTGAACTATTATGCCAACTCTATTCCACTTTGTCAACAGGATTCTTACATTTATGCTCTTAAGGGTATGATTAATGTATGCTGAAAGTACCTGGGTTCGAGTCCCAGTCACGTCGATACTTTTCGCTTCCGTTTCTCCTTAGTTTTCTAGTTACGTAGGTTCCGTGTTAAATTAAATACCTTTCCTTCACCCTTGTTACACCCACGTATATTAAAACGGTATAACATAAATCAAACTTTATTCATCATACTAAATCAAACCTTGTTAACACTTCTCAATACTACATGAAAATGCGGGTCTCGTGTTCAAGATATACTTTTAAGCACGGATTATCACATTCACGCCATCTAAGGCAGATGTAGCAACCAAGATAAAAATGGTGGGCATAATGGAATCTGACATGGAAAATCTTTCGTATTTCTCAAATACTTAATCGATCACGCGATCTCGAAGGCTGTCGACGTTTAATTAATACATAAACGGCTTATTGGTGAAGAAATCTCGCATGCAGTGCGTTGAAATAACGCGTTACTTCCCCTTCGTGTTCACCTAATTTTGAATCCCTGGTCTTACTCCCAGTTGAAAAACGCTACGGAGTATTATAAGCATTCTGAACAGACTTAAGCGAAAAATAAATGCATCGATTTCTTTCCAAAACCTCATATTTTTCCATTTCTTAGTCAAGATTAGCTTCTAGAGAAGCCAGATAATATGAAAGAGTAATAACAAAAACTTGATATTAGTTTTTTCATTCCCACATTACGGAGCCATCTACAAATTAAAGTAAAATTTGAAACGACTGTAGTTGCCCTTTTGTAAAAGAATCATTTCAGGGCTGAAAATAAGTTTAAAAATTATTAGTGAATTTCTTTAACACACGCAGCATTACTGATATACGAAGTAAAATTTTTACATAAAGAGAAACTAAAAGAGATTATAATCAAGAGCATATCGATCCTCACATTAAATGACCCTCAATTACAAGATATATTTCTTAGAGTTGCGACTGAATAAAGAAGTTGTAAATACCATATGCTTTGATTAATGAATAGCTCCTTTAAAATTAATAATAATAATGCAAAGAGATATCGCAATTGCTACAAACGCGGCTTTTCGAATATTGATACGTTTCTACAAACACGTTGCTGTGGGTTAAAATGCTATCAAATACAGCAGCATTAGTCTTCGAGACTATAAAATATGCATTCCAACTCAGCGAAAAAGAATGAATCATTTGATTCTATAAATATCGGTAAACCGCTGCTCAACTCTCCCGTTAATCGGTCGGCGAGAAGGCGAATGGGAGAGAAATGAAAGTAAAGCCTCTCTTTGGATGGAAATACAGGTTCACTGCGCGTGGTAATCATTCCGTGCCTTTTTTGCACTCACCGTCATCATTAAAGCCACTGAGCGAAGATGGCTGAATGGGAGTTTACACGACATGGTACTCTCCGCCAAGCGAATAAAATGATCGACGGACTATGGTCTTTCTCAAAAGACATGATGGTAAGATCGGGTATTCAAATCACTTGGGAATTTGTTTAAAATCCGATGAGTCACCCACCTAAAGCAAATCCCCAGTGTTTATTATCATATGGTGCAGTCACGGTGTATGGTATACTAAACATTAAAGAGGTGACGACTTTAACTGGCTTCAGTTAATTTTTGCTATCTGAATTACATTTCATCACAGAGAATATACCCCACTCCATTTTATGTCCGAAATATATACCGTTTTTACCGTGTATAAGACACAGCAAAGTTTTTGGGACTGTGTTCTAAAGTTTTATTAAAATAACTAACATGGAAAATCTAGAACGTTCTACAAAACGTACCCCGCTTTTTAATATAAATTTTCGGTGAAAAAATGCGTCTTGTAAGTAAGCATAACGATAGCTCTTTCTTTCGGCATAATGCTTTCAAACACATGGATCTAATAATTAGCTATGGAAAGACGAACTCGAGTCATAAGACCAGCGAGTATTTCGTTACACTCGCACAATTTATGTAAAAAAATTAAAATGATCATCTTTAAGAGATTTATAGCTTTAAGCGTTATAAAGGACGGACAGAGAAGTATAATATACCTCATAAAATTTCGTCGTAGAGAACTTATAAGGGTTAATTCCCTCAAAACTTCCAAGTTGTGCTCAAGTAAAATAACTTTCCGGAGAAAGGATTAAAAATTTTTTGCCTTCATATTCCGAAATGCATTGAGTGGTGCCTAAGGTAAAGCATATATATCTACATTAAAGTCGAAGGTTATTTTATTTATATTTTAAATGCTTAAGTCCTGGAGATATTTCTTTCTTAAATATTTAATTCCGATTTCGTTGGAAATTATTCTCAAATATGATATTTTAATGAATCAAAAATTTAAATTGTTAGCATGGAATTTAGATAAAGAATAACTATAGATTTTAAAGTTGTATTCACGTACATTTCCCTAAATATTCGAAGCAAGTTATCGATTATCTCCAATCTTTTCTTTGTTTACAACAACACAATAAGTGCATGAACGCAAGAGAACGGTGCACTCGAGATTATCGTATTTGTTATGTCTGATGTAATTGGTAATTCCCTTGCGAAGTATCAAGCGGTACTGCGATTCATTGCCCTTGAAAATCCAATCAACCCAGGTATGCCTTAGAACATACTATTCTTCTAAGAATGTCGACATCTTAGTTGTTGACAGTAAAATTTAGTATTGTTATGATCTTTGCTACATTCTTTAACAGGAAAAAATAATGAGAGATATATTTATTCTCTAGATCTAATATAAGAATTTTCTAGATGTAGATCTATATATTATCATCATCAGGTAAAAAGATATCACTGAGGTAAGTGAGCATGGTGAACATAAATAAACTTCAAAGAATGATCATTCTTAGAAAAAACTTCGGAATGTTATTGTACATGATAACTAAGCATTTGAAAATGCAATCAATACTGGCATTTTAAAATGAAATGGACTTTGTCTGCGTAATTATATGGCTATCACGTCAGATCTTTAATTCAACTAATCCTTCTACCGATTAACGGAAATTTTTTACATGATAACCTAGTTTTAACCAACCTATCACTGCATAGTTCTAACTAATTTATTCACACACTCACGCAATCGAATACTATCAAATGCAATTCGATAAAAAATAAAATAAAATTAATAAAAATAATGAGAATGCCACCTGAGTAGCAGAAAGTCGTAATGGCTGAAATAATTCATGATATAGTGCTTATCTCAGGTAAAGGCTTCAATTAAGTTAAGTCATGACCCTAATAAATTTTGGAGTTGTATTTGAATTTCCTTCGACAGCTTCGGTTATCAACTGGAATCGAGCCCGGGGCCACTTACACCAAACGCGAACAAACTACAGATTTGTCTATATGAGAGATCAAGGAATATTTTGTAACCTTTGGTATGCATATCTCTTTGACTTCAGAACAGAAATATTCCTAGAGCAAAGAGGGATTATTTTCCACATTTAAAATGTGGAGTTACAAAAAATTCGAGCAAAAAATACAGTATAACAAAAGTAGTTGAATGGTTGACCACGATTTCCATAAGTAAATATTCCCGACATGTTTCCTAACTTTAATCCACTGAAATTCCGGCGTAAAATATTACCGATCCAGCCTCCGGAGAAAAGGATCGTACCGATAAAAGAATAATTGACGTCAAAATTAGGGTTCGAGGACTTGGAAAGCCGTGGAATGATTCATTCCGCTGAATAAGATCAATCGAGAAATTGCCAGTTGTCGAGATATTATCATCCGCTTCCTCTCTCAATAACCTCGTATAATTGCGAAAAGACAGATATTAAATTTCGAAAACGACGGACGATAAAAATGGATTAAAATAGCAAACAGAGGCTTGTTTCTGAACCCCTGAAGGCAAAATTATCGCACACAGGAAATGCATAATTTTCTCGTTCAAGGCAGTTCCCAAACTTTCTAATACGGCGCGCCGCTTTTATAAGCCAATCGAATACAAGAAATTGATGAGTCAATACGAAGATTTATGCCGAAAATAAGATTATGTCTGATTGACGTCTAGTGAAAGTGTTTTAAATCTAGAAAATTAACTGGCGGCAATTCTTGTTTCCGGCGCAACATCCTGTAATTAGTGTCGTTCGAAAAGTTCGTCATATCACTATGAAAATGAAATAACTCAAATCTCCTTGAAAGAAAAATTTATGGCAACCCAAACGAGCTTTCAGGACCTGCACTTTACCTTCATGGAGAATGCCAATTGACTAGATTAGCGTTAATTTATAAGGTAAGAATTCCTTGTATCCGTCCTCAAATAGCTCTAAAATGTATATCAAAATGAAATAAGCATAGAAGAAATCGAAGAGCTATATGTTCTATGTACGACCGGTAACTGTTTTACCGTTTTCCGTATGAAATGTTTTGTTGTTTACTTTATCAAATCGGCAGTAATGAATCTACGGTGGCGGCCGAGATATTGTGGAGATAGCAAAGAGATGCGAAACGATTACCACAGAATAGTTTGTTCCATAGAAAATTATAAATATATATAATTGCATAAACGATTTCAGGTTACAAGATATATCCATAAGTGTCTGTCTGATTTTTTGATTTACTTCGTGAACTGACGATGCCCATTAAATACGGACGCCAGTTGCCTAATAAAAATTTACGTGGAAAAAGTATTATCGTTTCTCATTTTTTTATAGTAACTTTGTAAAATAACAAAATTATTTTGTAAATATATTCTAACTCTCGTAATATAAAATTGTAACCCTTCTGTGTTAGATTAATAATATTGATGTGTTAATATGTTGTGATATTCATCAATATCATTCAATTTTTGATTGTTTCAAATTTAATGCAGCTAATTCTAAGAAATTAAAGTGATATGTAAATTAATTAATAGTGAAATTCGCCAACGAAAAATTAATAATTCAATAACATATTTATATAAGAAATAACATACTTATATAATAAATGTAACATAATTATATAATAAATGTTACATATTTACATAATAAATCTAACATATTTATATAATAAATATATTTAAGAGCCTAACCTTATTTCCATTAACACGTATTATTTCAAGGCTTTAAAACTCCTATCACACGACATATTATTAGCTTAAGTATTGAAATTACTTTGTGTAAAAGCATAATTAAAAATAAATACATATGCGCGAAGATTACGTAATATTCAGAAAAAGTTATCGGAATCAGAGTGGGGCGATTTAAACTGAAAGGACGCCCACACCTTGCAAGGGTGGTCTTCTTGAAGGTAACCGGCCTATAAAAACGTTAATTACACGAGACGAGGCAATGATTCGGCCATTAGACGATTGCGGATAATCTCGTGCTCTACTTCCATCCAAATGGACCGCCATCAATCCCCCTCCACACCCACCACCCCCATGCACGGGCAGGTTGATGGATGGCTGCGCTATCCAACGCCCTTTACGGACACTAGTCTGCAATAGCGGTAGCTTTTCCGTGGATAGCCTTCGGATGCCGTCCTCGCTCTTCTGGGAGTGACAAATCGACGGCGCAATACTCCCTTCGGGCTATGGCTGACCTCCGCACCCAGCCTGTCTGCTTGAGATTCCCTCATTCCCGGAAGGAAAACTCGGCCATTTCCATAGTTTTACTGTTCGTGTGAGTGGGGTTGAATTTGAAGCTTGAAAAGTAGTCTATGCTAAATACTACGCAGGATACATTGTGTATACAAGAGAAGAAATAGTTAGGTGGGGAGGTTCAAAGGGAAATTAGTGTATAATTATGCGTTCGTATAGTATAAGTTTAGTTCTAATGTATTAGTGATTAGCTAATATGTTGTCTTAATTAACTGCATTGCAATCAATTACAATGACCTATCCTATTCATTCTTTTATGTCCTTGGATCAATAAATTTATTATTGTAATTAGTATGAATTATATATTCGTATATTAGGCTACCACCTGGCCTCGTGCCTAATCGTAGTCTAAATTATAATAAATATAATAATAAAATATAATAAATATTATACTCCCATTAGCCAAGTGGGTAGCGCGTTAGATTTTGATGAAAGCGGTCCCGGATTAGATTCCCATTGGGGGCCCATACATTCGATATGACCTCTGCTGTTGAAAAACATTTAAAAATACTACTAGTATATACGTATTCATCACATATTCGTAGATACAATTTTTTTGTTTCGTGATGTTTCGAAGACGCATGGCATAGCAACCACTAATGCAACTTTACGGTTACATTTTTACTCGAACCAAAATTTCATTTGAAATCGTTAGAATATTTTGCTACACTATTCATGCGGACTCAGATAATATTTTATTAATTCACAAGGAGAGAAATGTATTTACTATATTATTTTACAGCTACTACTAATGCTCAGATAACCAAGAGTTCATCAAAAATTTAGTATTCTGTTAGAAATTCGGTTCCATTTCTCTCTATTAGGACAAAGATTATCTTGGAACGGAACATAGATTCCTAATAAATAAATTACTTATCTAATTCCAAATCAAAATAATATGCTTTTAAATTCGATGAAAGCTTCGAGGTCATGGCAGAATGATGCCTGATGATGCAGCTACGATGCGAAACCACGGTCGTTGTATATTATTCTCTCGTGTAGTAAAAAGTTATTCAAGAATGAGTATCGTTGTATTTCAGTACCACAAAGTTAAGGCTGTTCTCATCACTTGTCAAGACAAAATGCCAATAACTACAAGAATCTGTGATGGATTCAATTCCACGTAACCTGTATTGCAATGGTCGTGCAAATGCAGATATCAAACCCTGTAGATACATCTTTTTCAATAAAATACGAGAAGTATCCAAAGTAAGTATCCAAGTCGTATAAATATAAAGATGTGTCAAAGGAAAAAACAGATTTTATGCCAAGACTTCCAGATTTATTACATGTGATGGGCCATTTTATAATACGGCAAAACATTAAAGCAGATTTATTTCGTGATGGACTTCCGAATTTCGAAACATTTTGCCACAGGTGACACTGTAAATTCCCGGGAACCGAATATCATCATGAATGCCTTGGAAATGGAAAAAAGAGCTATATTTTGAATCGCATTATGTCTCAGATCTGCACGCAAAGCATCGAAAAAGATTAATGAGGGGATGTAAGAAAAATGCTGTCAAATTTTGATATCCGCGGAAAGGATTTGCAAAGTAGTTCCCTACGGCGGAGGCCAAGATTTCTCGAGAGGTTTCGGAGATCCAACTCTCAGGGCATCAATTCATTAATTTTGCAAACACCAATGAGACCTCCTTTCAACGAAAAGTAATTTGTCATCTCTCCCTGCACTTCTGCGCCATTTTTCACTTTGAGGAGAAATTTAGAATTTTTGAGGCTCTTTTGAAGAAGATCTTATGCAATATTAATCACGCTAACGATGATGACGAAATGGTGAATTTTTGAAGTAAAATAAAAATACATGTAATGCATGATTCGCAGGGACGGTTTAGACTTGATGAGCTCCTAATCAATATAAAGCCTAAATGCCCCTAACGTTTTAAATCACGTTAGCTAATCTCAGAAAAACTTAAAAATATATAGAAGGTTAATTCCTGGAGACGAGCAAGGTCCTTGAAGTTTTATGAAGGACTAATTTCGTTATATGATAACTGCGAGGTGGGTTTAATGTATAATTTGCAAATTCTGAGAGCACTATGACTGTGCCTGATCCAAAAACAAGCTTTGATTTCTGCAAATAAAGTTGGTTTTATTTATAATATTTATGTTATTATCGTTCCAGCAAATTTAAATAATAAAATGGTATAAACTTTAGGTGTTGAACCTGAACTTGGTAGCAAACCATTCTAAATCAATTAAACCAATTAATTATTGTTTCAATTGATTTAAACAACTTGCATTTAAATAACTGTATTACTTGTTTCCTTTTACACCAAGTGTTTTATTCAGTAATAAGAGGGCCTCCTAATAGGTAAGCGGACAACGCGTTCCCCTATAGTGTAGGCAGTACCAGGTTCGATTCCCGGTGGGGGCTCACATGCGAAACGACCTCAACTGTCGAAGCTCTTTTAAAATTACTACTATTACTGGAAGGGTTGTTTCAGTTGTTCATACAAATGTAAAGGTTGCTGCAAAAATTTGACCAAAAACCTCTACAATTGATTTTTTTACTAAAACTCAAAACGGTAACTACATTACCATCTTTACTTCCACACAGTATAAATATTTGAGAACGGAAATATACAGACGTTATATTTTTATCAAAAACATTAAATACTATGTTCGAGGGTAAAATTTATACATGATGAGATCGTTGCATATCATGAGGCCCTAAGTTGTAACTTATTCAGTTTATTCCTAAATCCTGCTCCGCTTATTCGCAAATATTAGAGAGGACGAACGTCGGACGCAGAAATTCGCATTTTGATGCCGAGACACGTTTTTTTCGTGAAACATTCTCTCTTTCCAGCTGTATGTCATGGTGTATACATCGATAAAAATACATTCATCGCGGTCTTTGCAATCTCGGGTCGCTGGGAACACTGCTGTCGACATGACCGCGATAAACTTGGTCGTCAAATCGAAAAAAAGGCCGACAATGAGATAAAAACTCGCGGGAGGGCTCCTCTTTGATACGGTGGACGAAATGATAGACGGAAAATTCTGGAGGCGTTTATCGTTCAAAAAATAAAGCGAAAAAAGTTTCGTAGCAAGTGAAGATAAAGGAATGATGCAGAGTGGTTACCAAGAATAGAATACACTGCGTACACTGTTTATCTTCGCCGGTCAACAAAATGACATTGCCGAAGAAGTGAATGTCATCCTGCAGCGTTTCACACCCAAAAACTTGAGTGTGGGGCTGAAACTACGTAGTATTTGGTCAACATTCTTGGGTGACAACTGGCAAACACCTTTGCAACACATTAAATCGATTTCAGCGTACGTAACAGTTACATTTTTGAGTTACGAAATAAAGTTTTATTTCCATAGAAGTCAGATTTTTTAAATTTTCCAGCATTTCACACCAAAAAGCTTGAGTGTGGGGCTAACTCTACGTGGTATTTGGGCAACATTCTTGGGTGACAACTGGTAAAAACCTTCGTAATACAAACTCTTCACAAAATCGATTTCAGCGTACGTAACAGCTACATTTTTGAGTTACGAAAGAAAGTTTTATTTACATAAAGTCAGATTTTTCAAAATTTCCAGCATTTCACACCAAAAAGCTTGAGTGTGGGGCTAACTCTACGTGGTATTTGGTCAACATTCTTAGATGACAACTAGTAAAATGTTTTGCATTACAACTCTTCACAAAATCGATTTCAGCGTATGTAACAGTGACATTTTTGAGTTACGAAATAAAGTTTTATTTCCATAGATCTCAGATGCTTCAAAATTTCCAGAAATATAGCGCAAAATCGCTTCCAGTCCTAGAAAAATGTCTGAAAAAAAGAAGCAGGAAGTTAAGGGAAAAATGCTTAACACATTTGACAGCAACCATTCTAGGAGATATATAAAAAAGACACGGAAAATTGAACCAAAAAGAGAAGAAATCTAAAAATATTCTGAAATGCAGCATTTTGATATCTTCCTCACAGGTAGACGAAATGGTGAATAGAAAAATATATAAAGCAAGCGATGAATTATTAAAAACCGGAAAGCACTTCTAGATGGGATGGGACTGGTCGCCTTTGCCAAGAAAAATAGAATGTCTCTGAAGAGAGGTAGAAATGCTGTGGATGGACTAGGTGACTAATAAAGACCTTCGATTACTTGATAAGGAAGACAGCAACAAGAAGAGGAGGACTTGTTAGATTCACTCCTAGGATGCAGACGGATGGCAGGGACGAAATGGAAAGGAGAAAGGAGGCTAGGAATTTACGAGACTCATAAGGTATAGAATGCGGCGTAAGGTACGGCAAAGGACGGAAAGATTGACAAAGATCAAGATATCTTGAGCAGGTGGAACGGATCAATCCACGGAGCGATACCACATAGACCAGAAAATTGAGGATTTTCTTTATTATTTTCCGATCTTCCTTGGATCACATATGAGAATCCAAGTTACTTTCGATATAGCATATCTCTAACATCGCTTTTTCTTTGAATAAGTGACCTTTATCAGCGATATATAATACATAATATCGATCTCTGTTAAAAATCGATTCCTCTAATTTGTTGCCAGAGTATCCAGAATGGTCACTTGCCTCCAATAAAAGTTGAACCTAGATTTTTATGTTTGCCTTATCATATCTATAGCCAAATATTGCATATCATTGGAAGTAAAAATTGACGTAACTTTCATCGCTGAAAAAAAACTGTATGCACGTAAAAATCTGTCTCTTAAATTCAGCCTCAGAAATTGACTGAAAAAGTAGGCTATATCTATGTATGTATATGTGTATAATACATCAAAAATTTCTTTGTTTTTGGGCAAAATTGGGAATAGAAAATCCCATCTCCCATTTAAACCAATATAAATCATGTGATTGACATAAATTCAAGGTGCTGTGGCTTAACTACGTGGTTCGCCACCACAAGGAAAATAATGTACCTCGATAATGTTCGTGGAAACTGCGATAACTAGCTACATAGCGACAAAAATAGAGTTAAAATAGCCTGGGAGGATAAATAGAGGAATATATGAGGTCACGGGAATGTTACAAAGAAGTTACAAGAAAATTAAAACAATTTCCAGGATATCTTGTATAACTTCCTACAATGCGTCAACCTATATTCCTGCATTTTCCTATCTTATAAATAATCAGAGTTTCCGACCTTTACATAAATGCACTTCATATGAAGTAGTTTACGAATTTATTGTTAATTGCAGCTTATGAATTTCAAATTTAACATCGTCATACTCATACGTGGCAATCGAACGCGGAAAATCACACTTGGCAAGTTGCAAATGTGAAGTTCGCTAACACTTTAACAGTCCAGCAGCAGTTAAATCATTCAGACGAAACTGGTCAGTTTTGGATCGCCAGCTCGCTCTTTCACGGGTCAGCACTCCCCCTCTATTCCCTACAGCCCTTTCACGATTTCCTTTTCTGCGTGCATCGCCCGTTTTGCCGCCTGCTTGCTTATTCCACGCGCTCTCCCGCCGCCATGTCTGCAGACAATTGAAACGCGACGAACGGCGCATTCACTCACGAGCGGTCGCTCTCGATCCAGATTATTTTTCGAGATTCCGCCTCGAATCCTAACGCATTCTTATCGCGCGTGTCTCCTACATTTCCCAGCAGCGATGTTCATGACGCTTTCGAGAGCTGTCGATGAAAATTCCGCGTCGATATGGAATTTATCGCTTCGGAGGGAAACGTCTTTCGCGGAGGCGACGGCCGCACGCGCCTCACGGCTCTCCGACGGAGTCGCACGTCGTACAAAAGCTCCTCTTCGAATCGGGAATGTATCGGCGGATTGTGTTGACGAGGACATTATTTCTCGCGTGGCCGTCAACCGATGACCCCATTTGACGCAACGTGGGGGTGTGGGGGAGGGATGGAAATCGCTAGGCGATAGAAAGCAAGGAACGAAGCTATGCGTCCAGAAGGAGACGGGGAATTCGCAGTGGGGTTTGCAATCGGAAAGAAAGGGACTTTGATTGAGAATCCGTGATCGATGATGGATCACTTCATCCATAAACTAATAAGACCATAGAATCCATCTTGATTTCCATACTATTTCTGATTTCAGATACTCATTATTCTATAAATTATGCCAACTCGTTTATGGCATTTTTACATATTAGTACAATATTAGTAGAATACTATGCATGTAGATCATATATTTATATTAATATTAAATTAGTCAAATCCCAATCCAAACTTCAAATAGCATTCAAATGCAGAGTTAAACTGCAGCTCAGCGCTTCAGTATCTTTAGTGTGGCTGTCTGCCGCCAACATGGGCAGATAAATTCAGCATTTCGGTTGTTCTCTATTTGCATAATAAATAGAAAGAATGAATTCATTTACTTTCAATATAAAAGGAGAACAAGATAAAGGATAAATAATAATGCTTAAATTTGGTGTTCATGTTCTAAGTTTTGACAGTGTGTTGCGGCTCTAGGGTCGAAAATACTATTGCAGCTACCAGTAGTATCAGGTTTGGACACCATGCGATGTGAAGTTAGAATAAATTACTTAGTTCTAGAGTACTAGCCAGATAAAAAGTGAATAAAAATTGTAAATGATCGAAAAACCGCAGACGTATTTATTCAATATGATTGACTCCTGCAAGAGTACACCGCGAATTTATTTTCAATCATATACTTGTTTAATTCGAAATAAAATCCATGATTAAAGTATCTGAAAACAGAGAAGTCTAACTGGCACCTTCAAATACTCCTCTCCAACCTTTTATACCATACGTAAGTAAATGAGACTCATGGATGCTTGAATGATTTAACAGGTAAGCTTTGTGAGTTTTTCACTAGGATATTTTTGCAAATTTATAAATTCCGCGTTTATCAATGAGAAATTTTTCAGTTTTTATACCATCAATGGTGATCTTAAGATCACTAAAGCCTTAGTTCTGAATCGTTTTATTCTTCCTTTTCAAATTACTCTATCCTATGCATTGAATTGAATCATAATAATATAGAGGGGATTTAATTTCTAATTGAATTTCGATGGGCTGGTATACTGTTGCCCTTTGGATAAGACTATCCCAAGAACTACTGAAATAAACCACTACAAGTGATAGTGCGCAGTCCTCATTGTACAATTATATTCAGTAAAACAGTTCCCGCCATCATATTGAAATTTTGGAAGAAACTCCGGTTACCCTGTAAAGGGTCATGGAGCTGAGAAGTTAGTATTTCGAAAGGAATCAATTACCTCAGCACTTTTAGATAGCTGGACTTTGATGGCTGAAAATACAGAAATAAAACTCAAGCAGTATAAAAATTTACGAGCAATACAATTTCTCAAAAAATAATATGAAGTTGAGATTTCTTTGGATGGAATTTTTAACCACCGAACGATATCAACTTGAAAATCGCCATGCAATTTAATGTCAAGTCAAGGAGCAATGACTCTTTTCTCATCATACGATATTTTAGCTAAGAGTAGCCAAGTTCATAACATTCTGATTTGATAAAACATAACATAAAGGATATAAAAATGAGTCTGAATACAATCCACATAAGGTAATAACTCATGCATGAATAGCCTCCTAATAGCTATTGTTTGAATGCTCATTTTTTATGATGGATTAGACGAATGAGTTAACATGCCAATAGAATTTTGAAAAATGGAGCTGTTGTTTGTATGAAGGAATGCACTTTCCAATGTGAATGATTTAAAAGTCAAATCTGAAGACAAAAGAATGGAATCATGTGGGATCTCTACACATTTTTCTTTGCAGCCGTTAGACGTTTGTAGGTCAGTAGTTTCTGCTCTTTGTTACTCGGTGTAACAAAGTGTTTTTTTCCCCGATACTGACTTGAAATACTAATATGCGTTATCTGGAAAGCAATTAAACCTCGTATTTTCTTGGCATCTTTCATTTATTCCTGATTATTTCTCGGCAGATAAAAAAGTAATTTTGTAATCAACAACATTCCTGCTTTAGGTACTTTGTTTTCAAAACTTTAACTCACATTTCGTTTGTTGCTCAATACACTTAATAAGGTGTATCAGCTATATTTAATAGCATTACTTTTAAACAACGAAATATCTATTGAAATGAATACGATAAAATACATACTTTACAGCAGGGTTTCATTCAATCTTTAAGAGTTCATATCATCATGGTATTTATAATTAGATTCATTAGAAAATGTTTACTTGCATACTTCCATACATATCTATACGTACTGAATTATACAAAAACAATAAATAAAAGAGTGGTGAATACTAGACTTACGAACAATATTGAACAAATAATAAAGGTCATATAATAGCGACGTGTGTTAACCTTAGAAAAGATAAATTCAGGAGTTAGTAGCCGACGATTTGTGAAGCATTATTCTTTCTCTGCACGCTATCTATTAATCAAGCCAGTATTTCCAAGATGATGTATTTCACGCCAACAGAAAGGCTCGAAATTAATTCTTAGCGTTGAAATCTCGGAAATATTAACACTTCAAGAAGAGATACAAAGGTTAATTACAAGCAATACGTTTCTACTCTGGTAATTTCTAGCTAAACTTCTAGTCATCACTCCTGTAATTTTGCACATTTTGTTTGAACCAACCTAAAACTTGAGGTAATAAACCAACGAAAGGAAACAAACCGAAAATGTGAAAGCATCAAATTTTTCTGCTTTCATCTGGATGCCGCTCCGTGTTAAATGTTGCAATAATTTTACCTTGTAACTTGATACCAACTCCCACAAAAACAGGTCAACTTGGAGCATGGGCTCCATACGGTAAATGAATTGTTACTATTGTAACATGGATTACTCATTGCTTCAGTATCGAATACGGGATAGTTCAACCATTGATTAGAGCCGCCCGTCTAGCAAGTAGGAGATCTGGATTCGATACCCGGCAATATCAGACTTTCGAATCTTTCTCTGCTAGCCTGATTAAGTTAGTATATAAAAATAATTCGATTGTTTCAGATAGAGGAAAATGTATCTTTCATTTACTTCTGTCTCAGTCTTGTTCACGGCAGTGTTGATATAAAAGCTACTGTGTGAAGGAATAACTTTTCTCACCTCTTATTGAAAGCTATAAAACAGTAATTATTATAGTTTTAGTGCTAAAAGATGTGGATTTGTTTCAATGATAGAATTATATCTCTCTGTTACGAAACTAAAGCAAATAGCCCCACCCTTCATCTCCTCCAGTAAGCCTCATTCCCTCTCTTAAATCTTTTGGAGAGCTAACAGTTAAGAGTTTGAAGAACCAAACAAACTTGGTGAAAACTCAGACAGACTGGAATCGAACCCGTGACCCCTTTCTGTGAGAAGATACCTAGAGTTCCTAGAGGAGCTCAATTCCGTACCATATATTTTTCCTCTCATGAAATTCCACATGCTCTCAACAACTTACAATACACGCGACTAAACCAAATGAACCCGTTCGCGAGAAAGATAGACGGGGAAACGGGAAAACCTTCATCGAGGTGAGTTCTGTCGAGCGAATCACCTTGGCTTGGCTTTTATAGACCACCGAACCTCCCATTATCTTGTCTATTTCTTCAGCCGATGACCAAATTATCGCAACTTCTACTCTGTCATTTGATTAATATAGGGGTCACTGGCGTTAGAAATTCAGTTTCCACGTCTCGGGTAAAAAACACAAAACCGCTTACTTTGGCAAGAGTTGGCACTTTTCCGTCTAAAATACCTGACGATTACGCCAGAGGGAGTTGAATGCATCTCGAGGAATAACAGTTGGAAAGAGATTGCACAAAAAAACGCCTTTCCCTTCCAGTTCACCGTTCGAATGAAAATGTAGAGGAAGCAGAAAAAATGCGTCTGGAACTGGAAGTCCCACAAATACATAATTAGAACGATATATTTTACGAACATAATAACTTTTGGATTACGATTTTTATCGATTTGGGTTGGGACTTTCTCGGGGGATAAAAAAAACCAAAACGTTTCTCTTGTAACGCCGCTTAGAGGAAAACGAGAATGTAAAACGCCCGAGATTTTCCTGCCAAAATTAAAAGCGGCTTGTTTAGAGATTAATGATTTGGGAAAGAATGAGTCATTATCTTCACGAATCCGTGCGCCGTGATTGAGTCTGTTTGCCATTCTAACGGAGGAAATAAGTTAATCTTGCTGATCTTAAGGGAGAAAAAATTCTGCTTTTTAAAGAAAAAGGCAAGATACGATAATTGGGCTTTATTGAGGAAAAATACTCATTTAAAATAATTGAGAATGAGGGAAACGATCCATTCAGAATAATTTATACTGAAGATTGATATACAGCTAATTTCCCTCTTACTGCGGAATTATTTACTGGGCAACCAGTGCTACAAAATCGTAGTTGTTTAATGAAAACTGTTTTCGGTTGAGATAGAAGCTCGGCAGTGACAAGACATAGCTGTCACTATCGTATGATAGCTCTGAGTAACAAAATCGACCCCCAATTTCGAAATTGTATCGTCATTATCAGGCTGCTGTTTTGACGAGAAATTATCGAAACTTTCTTCAATAAATAAATCTGCTATGAGGAGTAGATACAGTATTTTCATTTTCTGTTGATGTATTTTAAATAAATTATAATTCCCATTGGCTATATTCTTTGGTTTTAATCTCGGTAATAATTGCACAGTTTTCCGGTTTCCTAACTCGCCCCTTACCTGTAGTTTTTTGTGGCAGTGATACTTTTATAAGATTAAGCCAGTTTATTTATGAATCAGATCAGTTGGCTTATGATATATGTAGTCATCATTTGATTCTACACCAAACTCACAAGATCTACCGTTGCTTCCATTATTCCGATGTAATCGAAGCAGATTTTATCTCAATTTGAGTATCTTTCTTGATTGCTAATGGATTGATGTGACTTTCTACGAACTCTTTTTTGCGATAGGGCTCTCAGATAGCCAAGTGAGCACCGCGTTTTCCTTTGGTGGAATCAGTCACGGGTTCGAATCCCGGAGGGGTCCCATGTAAATCTCAACTGTCAATACGTTTTGAAAAATTCCACCACTTCAGCGATAGCTGAGGCAAAGATTAGAAACTTAAATAAAAATAAATCTCCTGTCCTTGAAAATTCAGAATTATATGAAATTGCCTCTGCTAGCTTCATTGTTGAATTCTTCGAGAAAAATTCCGCGATTTAAATTGCAAATCGCAAAATCTCGAGGTCATCGATAGCACGTAAATAAAATCGGTCGGCAAATGGGGACAACCAATTAAAAGCCGCAAAATCTTTAAGAGCAATACATCACGCTAAGGTTGTGATAATTACCTTTCATGTTCAACTAAGTGACACCGAGATCTCGCGAGCCTACTTCTTTAATTTCGTGTAATGATCAGGTAAAACAATTTCCAGCTCCATAATGTACCCCCAATCGGGTCATTAACTGTTGCAAAACTCTTAATCGTTCACTTGTTTAAGTCAGTTTCCTAAAAGTAGACCGAATAGTTACGCCACCATTACCAAAATATGGAAACTGGATTAATTTGGAAAGATGTCTGTAAAATGTAGCAAGGCGAGCCCAAGGTTGCGTTTGTCGGCGATTTAATTGCGGATTTTTGGGCAAGACATTTGCTCTTGTGCGTAATTCTCAGACTATAAATAACCTTAACATTAAGATCTTAGTTCTGAGAGTTTTTTTTAAGTCGGATTTCATGGCTTACATCTGCGCGATTATATTGAGCGAGGCATCAAACTAGGTTAAGTGAACGATGACCAGAAAAAGTACAAACATTAGCTAAATTGTTCTGTGATATCAATGATCTGGTTTCCTCTTTGAAAGGCATGATTTTCCAATAAACATACCGAGATTCCGAGCGAAACACCAGCTGTAGCCAATTAGGGAATCGATTGCTCACTCCAACTATCAGGAAAAGAAAGTATGGATGTTTCACGCTAAATTACTGAAAATATAGATCAATCTTGTTAAGAGGCTAACAGCGAGTTTCATGAAATACGAGCTCCCTGCCAGTTCTGTGGTACTTAGTTTAGATTAACCTCACCATTTAATGTATCAAATCATACGTTTATAAATATCGGTGAGTAACAATTCGCAAAGGACCCGCATGCAGGTTTGTATGTAAAGATCTTTATGAATGAAACTGGCTACCATCCGCGAACCCGGGGCTTTGGAATGTAAGGCCTAGGATGAAGTGTCAAATAGTATAATTTACTGTAATTAAATAATGTTTCGTACATATATCGTTTCGTATGTACCTTCTCGATATTTTGCCATAAATTTCTAAACGGGATGGATCCACGCCGAAACTTACAATAAATGTATTTCTTTTATATGGAATAATGGCTTAGTCACTTTTGCAGATATATTTTTAGTTATATAGAGAACACACTCATTATAACGATAATAAGTTTGTAATAATCAGAATTGAATGGCAATTTCCTAAATGTTAAAAGAGAATATCATATAATAATATTTTTTAATTAATTTACATTTATCTACAGTTCAAACTCTGGTTGTGAATTTTCTACTGGTGCTAGTTTAATTAGTACAGTATTTCGCCTACAATTCACTTTCGGAACATACGTAAATTAATTCACAAATTACTCTAAATAAAATTTATTCGGGTCATCTCATGAAATCGCTAAGTGAAGTAGTCGGGTATACCCAATTAACTATTCTCTTGTTCTAAAGTAACGATTTCCATATCTATTATCCTTATTGTTACAAATCATTACGTTCAGAATTATTTATAGTAAATTGAAAATATAATTCTAATAGATATAAAAGCGAAGTTGATATGATACTTGGAAGTAAAATATGACAATTTTGACTAGTAACCGAGAGCGTCCTAAAATGGAAGTAGTAAAACTATTATAGAATCAAATAAATTACGATAGGAGATAGTTCGGGGACAGTTTCCATTTTCCCATAGCGGTCTCATCTGTGCACTGCAGGAATTGAATTTTCGACGACGTTACTCAGATGACTGATACTGCCCATCGTGGGAAATGTTTCTCGCGAATTACGTGGGCGTTTTAGTTTTGTAGAACATGTGATCCTCTTGGCGGATCGATCGCAATGCCCTCTCTTGGCATCCGCTCCAAATGGAACGCGTCTTTGTGGTCCATCGGAGTCTGCGTGGGCGTAAAAGAGGATTCTGGCGAGACCTTGAACATTTCGTAATCCGTAAGAAGTTTCCTTAGCTCCGTTACATTAAAACACTTTTCCGAGAATCCTTTGTTCTCTTTTTTTTACGACCGAATTCTACGGCGCGCGATTGTTGCGTCACACTTTGAATGGCTAATGGCTCCATAATCAACAAATCTTATACGGTGAGGAGACAGGTCCTGCCCTCGTCAAATTATGATTGATTCTTCCGGAGAAACTGCCGTTGGGATTATGAAAGAATTTTCGCAGCTACGCCTCTCTCCGAAGTTATTTCGTCGTTGAGAGAAGTTGGGTAAGTTTTTCATCGTTGTTGTTGGAGAAAACTGCCGGTAAGTGGTATCTGAACTACATGTGCTATCTACATCTACATGTATAGCATGTGAGCTGCAATTCCGTGTTTGGTATAGGTATGTAAGTGTTCCAAGTCATTTCTCTAATCTGTAACTGTCGCATATATTTAAAATCGTTAATTTATTTAATTAAAACAAAATCAACTATTAATTTGTACTTCAAAAGCTGATTTTCTATCGATTTACTATCAAAAAGAATAGTAAGGTAATTTTCCCCAGTTAATATAATTCTCTTTATCGGGCTACCACATTCAATCACTCAGCTTAGGTTTTTCACTATTAAATATATAATCCTATGCATGGCTTTGAGTCAAAACGTTGAAAAATGCTCAGTAAATCTTCGCATAAATATCCTTATTGCCGACTTAAATGATTCAGTAAGAGTTACTAATCGTGAAGTAATGAAATTCTATTCCAAAAGATAACCTAAAGATATCCCCTCATTTTTGTACAGGATGTGTACATTTCATCCTATAGACCGCTCAGATTCACGTACGACTGAATACATTCATTGTGAAAATTCCTACAAATTTTACTGTCTATCCATTTGGCACTTTTCTATGGAAAAGACTGAAAAATTGATAGTGGAGATGTTTTCCTATACTTCGCCCATCAATATTTGGCTTGAGCACAAACTAATTTGGACAAGAATCGAACATGTACGCTATAAATATCGCTTCTGAGCCAACATAAAATTTGGAGGAATTATTCTATAGTTCATCTTGCTACTCCACAGCCAATACTTGCTATCATAATAGGGATCTTGGCTTGAAGAACATTTTGCTCTGCCCATTTAGCTTGCAATAAAATAATGCAGGTTTAGTACCAGGGTAATGTGGGACAAGCTTTGGAGTATGGTGGGTGTTTCCATGCTTTTAAAATTAAAGATCTCAGACTGCGCAGTATACTTGAAGATTTATGTTCTCAGAATGGTCAGGTTTTGTGGAAACCTCCGAAAATAAAGGTCACCAAAGAATTTAAAAATAGATGAGTAGAAAAACGGGATCGCCCGTGGCAGAATATAACTCAGTTTGGGTTTTTGAAAGTATCCGTGAACTTTGATCTCACGCTTAGAAATTTTGCTGCCTATGAAAATAAAGGTCGTGAACATGTCATAGATAATAGTAAGTATTACGATTCGTATATACCATTCATATCTAGAAGTAAAAATTTACAATTTGGGAAATAAATTAAATTTATCACACTTACTGTTCAGTGCATTACATAACTGTTTCTATGCCAACTATGAATTACTTAAACAAAATGGCAAAAAAGTTTAAATTCCGATATATATAAGAATTGAAACTGTTTAAACGATTAAATTCCTTGCTGAATCATATTAAATGTGGATTGAACTTATAGGTAAAAATGCAATCAAAATAACGACTTTATCAATTAACGGTAAGATTAACAACAAAAACAATGAATGGAAATTAAAAGAAAATAGAATAAAATCTACGAAAGAGACGAGATGGTTCAAAGATTGTTCAGTCCATCAGCAGAATGGTCAGACGATATGTGCTTTTAACAAATTGAGTGTTCAACTTATAAATTTTTATTTTCTTGTTATTTTTATTTTTTATGAAAGTATTAGAGATATTCCATATCATTTCCTCACACGATGGAAAATCGTTAGAAGGCTGCGATATATTGAAATAGGAGGACGAGACACGGAAAATAAATAGGAAAGTCGGATCAAAATCACTTTAATTACTGTTGCCAAGCATGGAAAATTTCAATAAAATGCAGAAAGCGAATGATCCCCGGTAGGAGTATTTTCCATTAATTAATAATTGATTTTTGTAGTAGTTTGTTCCTTTAACTTTATTCATTGAATTTATTCCTTCGATTAAGTAATTGAAACTGCTATTCTTAGCATAATATATAGAAAAATCAACTACAGTTTACAGAACTTGACAGATTTTGGTGATACCTGCCTAGGTCGTTCAGTAAAAGTTTTGTGGACTCAACATAGTGAGTTTTCTTTGTGTGTGATACAGTTTACAGCTCTCGAACCGACTAGAAAAACTGGAACACAATATAGATAGAATCTGGAAACCCCGCTGCGCCCGAATTTAAAAGTAAAATCCTCGATACCTTAGCAGCTGTGAAATCGTTTATGGGATGCACATTCACGCGATAACGCCCTTCCAGCAGCTGACCTTGTTTGGCCACCTCAGGATTATTCAATCATTCCCCCTTACGTAACAGTCTTCCTTTTCGATGAGGGATAGACGTAACGAGAGAAATACAAAGGTTCCTACCATTTGAATAACACCACGATCATCCAGATGAGATGAAACGTGGAAATACAGACTCCGAAACGATCGGCAAACGTGTATTCCTTTCTCAATCGATTGATTCGGTTGCGCCATCTGAGAGAGGGGAACGATCTGAAAAAATTGAAGATCGGAGATTATGGTGCGAATTCGGATAAAGAGCGATGACGACACGGGTTTTCTCTCGGATGCGTGACTGTCGGATCGTTCCTTCCGTCTCGCTCTTATGGAGAAGGACTCTTTGCCTTCGAATCGTGACGCAGCACAGTCAAATGGGGCGAGCGCCATCTTCCAAATCCTTTCTCGCGTGGATAATCCTTTTTCAATGGCTTAAGAGGTGCTTCTTTTCGTCTGCGAAAATGGAACGCACTTTCCTATGGCCTCGCGGGATGAATATCCACCAAGAATGAGAGGCTGCTGTCATTAAGCAACTTACTTCCATCTATTTATCTATTGGCATCTGTGCATCGTCATGGATGTATATAGATACACATTTAGAAGGATTAGTTACATCCCTAATGTGTATGGGGTAATGATATTTCTTAGGGATTTGTAACCAGGTAACTTGTGAAGAAACTTTTCCGCGGTTGTCACTTCTGACATCCTCGAAGATTAAATACATGCGTTAATACATTCATTCCTACATTAGTCAAAATGATAAGCTAAGGAATACATTACACAAATCAAACAAATTTTTGCATTCCCTAATCTGAGGCACTCACAACTTTTATGTGCAAGGTGTTTAAATAACTTCATATTTCTGGAATGCGGAGTTACTACATTAAATGGAACGAGCTGCGCATTACTTCAATATTAATTTAATTAGTAATAAATGCAAACAAATTTTGGTACTCAAACATTCCTCAGTATTTTTACAAAGCCCCTTATTACTCCCACTACTAGGATTTTCGTTTCTTTTTCTATAATCATTGAAGTTTTGGAATGCGATTTTATCTTAATATTCTAATTTTTATTTGTGCAGAAGATCCAGAGTTCAGAATAGAAAAATCTAAAAGCTTTAATCGATATTTATGAATTTATTAGTATGATAATTGAAAATTGACCTTTGACACGAAAGAAAATGAAATCGATTTCATCTCTTCACAATAATTCAATAAAGGATTAAAAATAGTAACCTTCGCAAAAAGAAATTCTGCGGTTCATACCTAAATAAAAATTAGATTCATCCGAATCTAAAAGAATTTTCTCTTCGGTTCGAAAGTTTTTGGGAAAAATTAGAGGAGCTTTAAAGAATAAATTTCAACAATTTCCAAGGCTAATTTATCGATGTCGAGAGATCGAATATTTTTAATAAGACAATCTCCGACATTGGTGAACAGCGGAATGGGTTATTTTATCTCCGAAATATTTGAATTTTTTTAAAAATTGAATGAATTAATTTATGACACATTCACCAAAATATTATATAACTTGCAATGGTCTTGTGATCATAGCCTAATATTTTCTCGGAAAACAACACAATATTTTATCATGATATATTGAAATCAAGCCTCAATGAGGCTAAAGTCGGAAGAAACAACCATGAATCATCACTTTATTCACTTATGTTCCTCACCTATGTGTACCACTTGTATTGGATACAGTTTCAAGCACAAAGAACATAGACACCTAAATAATAGGCGGATAAATCAAGGATGCCAGATTTAATTTAGATCCCCCGTTTATTCTTAGATCTACGCCTGGGGATCCAGAGCACAGATCCACCTGCGCAACAAAGCATGATATGATCTCACCTCGATTTATGCTTCGTGAAACTTAGGTTACTGTGTTATACCACCATGACTTGGGTGAGATATTAAGAGATCTGTCGACATCTACCGTGCATTGTAACCGATCGCAGCACGAAAAGTGCTTCATCAGTGTCCCACTTTGCGGTAGGTATGGAAGTGTCCCTTAAAGATTTACTATCTAAGGTCATTTTACATGATTTATTTCGATCGACCTAAGACATTTTAGTTGCCTAGACATAATTGCCGTATTCACCATCATAACGGTCAGCTTTATTCTTCTCCTAGATTATTTTTAATTCCGGAGATAAATACTGTCCCTCTAACCCAATTATTGCGATATTCATTTGTCTTCCTTCATTGTTTTTTCTAATGCTTTCGCAAGCAATTTATTCTAAACATTCACCCTGCTCTCTCCAACATTCCACTGTATCACTTGACACTCCTTTCTCCTTAAGGATAATTGACTGTTTTTCAATCTGAACCATATTCACTCTTCGTGATCCGTTTATTGATTTTTGCAGCTAATACGATTAATCAATTTTAGATTTCTTCGAATATCATTATCAAATAGAAGCAGCGATCATCCCCATATATCTTATGGATACGTTTTAACTATCATCTGTAACCATTCATTGTTTACAATTGAATCATTTAAAGAAAAGACAATCGATATTTGAATGCTCTATATGTTCTATATTTTCTGCCATTATATCTTGATAAATGAAATATATATATTTGCCTTTCGGTCCAGCTTGTCTGCACAAAAGTGTTTTGCCCCAGTCTTGATCATAGCCGTATTAGTATAAAAGATACTCATAAATTAGTGATGTTGTAATGTCTTTCCATACTGGATACAATGGTGTCATTCATAGGGAAATTATGTAACTATATAAAAGTTTTCCACACACAATATCCTGACAAAGGGAGAAAAGCAAAAGCCAACACTTCACTCCTCATCTTTTCTGATAAGTCTCATGCCCTCCACAGAGCTTTTGTTAGATAACGTTGGAGGAGATGGGTTCCAAACCGAACTCTGGGGTAAATGAATAACGCAATAACAATTTTCATCATTTTATTGCTAGAGTATCGACACACATCGAGCTTGCAGATGCCCTTCTGTATTTCCTCTGTGTCTCCTTCTCCCTATTTACTTCTTCCTACAAACTTTGATACTGATAACTGTCCGCAAATACCCCAATAAACATGCAGGAGGAACGCACTGCACTCCATTTTTGGGTTTAAAGCTCTTAAACACCAGCGATTCTCAAAATAGGGCACCCAAAAATTCAAAGAGTTTCTTAGAGACTAACGGAACCAATTTAGAAACCTGCACAAAAAGCCGCAGATGCGCAAGTATCTCTAAATACGTCATCGACCGCATAATCGCCGGACGAGATATCAAGAGCGGTTCCGAATGACTGGTAATTACCTTTCTTGGAATTCTCCTTTGTTCGATGGGATATTGCTTGCTCACTGAGTGTGACACGGCGGGCAACGTCCTTTGAAGGCGTAGTAGCATGTCTGGAGGAAAGTAGTACCTGCGGACGCTTATGCGAAACACGTATCAGGAAGAAAGATTGAGAGAATTTCCCTTTGGATGCGGAAACATTCTGTGGAGGCGCAAAAACGATCAAGGACGCGGGCCTTTTCTCCTCCCCCGTTGTAATCTCCTTCTCTGAGGGCATTAATCATTGATACGACATCCCCTTTTTTGGTCCCTTTTTTCCGATCCCTTGAGTTTTACAACGGGGCGATCTTGTTTAAAGGGCTCGGGAAAACACGACAAAAGGCTTTATTGCGTCTCTTCCGCTTTATACCAAAAAACGTTGAAACTAGTGACCTCCGAGGTTTCTGATGGAACAAGGCGTTAGGGATATAGGAAAGCTCTTAGGTATGGTGGACATCCAAAGGAAAACAGGCTCTTAAAATCCGTGATCATTGAAGTATTCTCTCTGTGTAGCAGAAGAAATATACGCACGTATTTGGGTGAACCATTGTGATACATACATACATAGTTTCCGACCCCAGATTTTCCAGAAATCTTCAGAAAATTTTTAGAAATTTTCAGAAAACATGTTAAGAAATGGCGAAATGTCGGAAACTTTTCAGACCACCCATGTATATATAGGAAAAAACATTCGATAAATTTAAGAATATATATTCTCATATTAGTGCGAAATATTTTGTATATTTATATGAATGATAATTCTTATAAATTATTTCTGAACATCCGTTTTCGTTGACCAGCGCTTTCCTCCCTTCACACTCCATCAAAACATATAAATGACACACCATTTTAAAGAGAAAGTTCCCCGCTTGCAGCTAATAACAGACCAACAAATGATAAATACACCATTTCGTTAAAATATCGAGGTAAAATTTGATTCGGGCCATGGATTTTCGTTACTGGAAGTGCAGATGTCCATATCTATCGATAAAAACGAGGTACATCTCTGATACAGAATATGACGGCGTGCATTTGGGTGTGTTTTAGTGTTTGTATATTCGTTTGTAGTGATTGAAGTGTCTGATGAAATGTTTTTGGGTGGAGAAATAGAGGATCAGAGTCCGTCTGATATATTTTCGCTCAGGGAAACTAGCATTAGGTTATTAATATTCTTCTCAGTCATCAGTCCAAAAAGAAAATAAAATGGAAAATGGCTATTGATGTACCAGAAGATTGAAAAAAGCCCATATGGCTGTTTTATCGGTATACGGACAGGGCATGGAAAGGGAAGGCTGAGATTGTCGACCTTCTAGGAGATACCCAATCCGCATTGAGACTGAGGATAATGGAATTTTAATTAGTAATAAATTAATAATTGATGACCAAACACTTATGTTTCATGAATTTGAAACGGAAACAAAAATCTAAAAGCTGTTGCTCGGCCTTGATGTTGTCATTCAACTGGATATCCTTTCAGTTCTAATATTTACTATAAATACATTTGAAATCTGTACATTTTCCAAGACGCAAGTTATGATTAGGGTTAAGTGATGTTTATAAATAGTTTGAAATCAATATCAAACTAGGATATTATAGCATCCGGACATAAAGCTCTAAGGCAGGAAGTCATTACTGTATCATTAACCGCTTTTTATCTGAAATGATGAATCATGAATGGCGGAAATCCTGGTGGCGAGAAAAAGGATAAGGAAGAGGTGTACATTGGGTTTCTTTTTGGGCTTTGCATCTTTCGCATATAGCACTGAGGTAAAATAATGAATTAACATAAAAAAATATTCTATAGGGGAGTATATCCATGGAATAATAAATATTAAAGAGATGTATAACAAGTGAAAATATAAGAAGAATGGGAAAATAGGAAAGAATTCTATCTTCAATTGAGAAAAATCCTTCCTCAATATTTGAAACTTATTTTACTAAACTTAGAAGGAACCGTTCCATAATAATTTTCTCTTTAACTCAGCAAACAACGGGTTATAAAAGATGATTGCTTCGCTATAAGAAATAATTCCTAACAAAATGGAATATTAATTTGCTTGGATGAATCATTAATAATAGAAAGTATGGGAATCCTTTTTTTGCAAATTTTTTGAAGCATAAAATAATACATGCATACTTTTTTGAAGCATATGATAATACATAGGCGTATTTTTTCCGTTTCTGATATGAATCTGACCCGGTCTTCTATAACGCGTTTCAGTAAAACGCTCATAATATTTGTGGAAGTGTGAAAGTAATGGACTTCCGTTTCTATGTTTACTGCACTTAACGCAAGGTTGAATGATATCAGCGTTAGTGCGAGGTCATAGCGAACAAGTTCAAAAGTCGTCTAGCTAGTTATCAGAATTAACCCTGAATGCAATCTAAAAATGGTAATACGTCCATCAAATATGACACTTATATAAACAATCCCATCGATCGCTTTGGCTATTACGATTTACATAAGATGAAAAATACAAATTTGATCAACAAAGGAAGCATAACTAAAACTAAGATGGATAAATATGGCGCTAAGTCAAAACGATGAACGGGAAAGAAATTTTAGCGCAAGAATAATAAATATTTTTACGAGATTTGGAAGACCATTAAAACTTCATTATTGGTTCCAAAAGGGAAGATAACCAGTCTTGCGGCACAAGCTGTCTCATGATAGTGTTTCAAGATCGAAAAAACTGGTTTATCTGTAATTCTCTCCGGCTTATTTTACATATAAGAGAAAATAGCCTCGTTTTAGTGGCTTTTAAGACGAAATATGTTTAAGTTCTCGTTCAGTAATTAGTTAGAGAACTGTTTAACTTTTCATTGAACCTCATAAAAATTATAAACGACGTTTGTTCCATTAGATGGCAGTGTAACCCTTCATTCTGAATCTTTACAGTCATTCCGTACGTAAGTCTTTCTAAAAGGAAATTTTGATAAAAAAGTCTAAGAGAAATTTTAAAATTATTTCTTTAGAGTGATATATCAGTTTAGAATATAATCCATATTGCTGACTGATGGTTATTGAGTTATAAGGCTAATATATTTCACTGTGCCGCATTCTAAATCTTGCATATTTATACGGAAAATTGTAACTTATTTTCGAATATCATGAAGGATTTGTGTTCCTTAGGGTCAATTACAACCTACAACAACAAAAATGATCTTAATTAGATATACATCCTATAGTAATGTTTTAATAGAAATCAAGGCAATGAATGAAATGACATTGTATTCGACAGATATACGTCATGATGAATGTCTACTCAAGAGTCTCCTTACCCCACTACACCATATAGTTTTAAACTTTGTTATTTGCGTGAATGAAATTCATTTCATTCTCACATTGTGCACTTTTCCACAAGTTTATGTTAATTTCAATATCTTATCTAGGATTGGGTAAATTTTTGAAACTCAAGTGCCATACATTTTCTTCTGCACATGTTTGAAAGCCTCGAATATATTTTTACCTTTAAAGAAAGTTCGAAGCAATAGCAATGAAGAGTAAAAAGGAAAAATTCAACCAATATATTACTGAGCTCAAATTTCCATAGAAAATTAAAGATCGTCCAATAGATCAGCCACAATTTCTATGTTTAGGCAAAATTCCAGGGAAGATTCCTCGTGTAAGAAGTAAACATTTAAACTAGCATTTATTCAGGGATTTCCATTTTTTCCAGAGTCCTTTCTTCTATTTATTACTTGTACAAAAATTACGATAGGATGATATTTTTTTCGGTGACACTTTTTAAGACTACATACCTTTCCTACCTTTGAGAAAATCGGGCTTCCACCGCTTTAATCCCAAATCTCTTCCACTAAAGGAGGATGGGTTATGAATTTAGAGAGGTGGAACTATTTATTTATGTATTAAAAGTAAAGCAGATAAAAACTCTAGCGGCTATAGTTGCATCATCCGAAATCTAAACGAAAATGGATATTGTTATTAATTTTTCTCTCAAAATAAAGTGGCCTTGAAAATAAATTCCAAATCAGGCGAAGGGCTCAAGACCGGTTTCGGATCATTTTCCATCCCAGTACCTCATATTTTCACCTTTCAACGCCGAATAAATTAGTATTGGAGAGGGGGCGTGGTCTGTGGTAAAGAAATTGGTATCAAAGTTCTATTTTGCCCTTGATTGCTTTCGTTTAATTTTTGCTACAAGAAAGCCCCCGAGTTCAAACATAAAGGTGCCAAAAATATACATAAAGGAATATTTAGTGCATAATGCAAACGATATTTGGAGATTTTTTTGAGATATTTTAAAAGGTAGCAGAATATTCTAATTCATGTAAGCCAATAACGCATCCTGTAAGGTATCAGAATAAATTTCTTTCATCATCTTCTACAGAAAATACCAAGAGGGAAAAATTAAAAAGAGTAAAGCTAGGTTAATATCTGCTATTAGCCAAAGAGTTTGTTTTTTTTCTATTTAATTTCTTAATCTCATAGCTTATGAAACGAAAATTGTCCAAATATTGCATAATTTCGATATGTACATAGAGTTCGCATCTTCAAATGAATCCTAGTTAGAGCAATATGAATCAGGTAATAAAGTCACGGGGAAAATTCACAAAAAATAAATCACCTAAAATGAAAAGAAATAGGAAAATAATCATGGATAAGGAAACAGATTTATTAACTTTAATACACAAGGTTTTCCCATAATGAAGAAATTCCCCGCCCCCCAACCCAAGCCAAGGCAGCTAATTACGAGCTCGTAAAATGAGGCAACTGACAAAAATCACTCCATTTTATTCAGCCGTAACAATAATTTTAATTTAGTGTAAACATTGTGATTTCAACGAATGCTCAGTTATATCCTACGCTGACATCTGCGAGTCAATATTGTGACCTTTCCTTTAAAGATGTTTCTGTGACTGTGGCCACAAAAAATTGGGAATTTTTCCAGTTAAAATTATGACTTTTTTCCGTGACTTTAATAACGTTCGCCTTCAACTCAAGGCAACACATTCCTGTTTAGAAAATTCTACATTGTCGCGAATTCATTTACGTATTCACTAATGGCAATATCAATAAAAACGATTGTATCTGGAACTGAATAAGGACTATTGAGACTGGGAAAATCATAATTCTTCCCATTAAAATCAAAGATAAGAGCATTATAGAAGAATGCGAGCACAGAAATCCATGTCACGAACAAAAATCGAGTCCGAGACTTAAGTTTCATTAAACAGGCAGACCAACATTCCCAGTAGAACAAACCACCGAGATGGAGGGATCAATTAGAAGATAGGAGCAAATACTGCGAACACATTAGACATCGTAGAGTGAGCAAATTAATCTAAAATGGGCGTGCCTGACTCGAGTGCGGGATTCATCCACCGCTGCGCGTAATCAACGAGACCCTCCGCGAACGCACCGCCTGATGAATTCCTAATAAAGGAGAAACTCGATAGCGGACTTAGGAGAAAGATTAACTAGCTGCGGGAGAATTAAATAAGGGAGATACCGCCGAGGATGCGTCGTAAAATTAATGAGCTCTCCCGCCTGTTTAGAACCAGCTCCCGATACCAGGCGATTATTCACTCGGCGGAGGAGAAAAAATCCATCGGCGGGGAACATATTGGATGATGACGGCGGTCTTAGCGAGTTCGGTTAATTAATGTAAAGTATTCAATGGGAGCGACCAATGGGGAGGGAAAATTGGACGGGAGCAATTACAATGTGGTGATCGATATCCGTGAAAAATAGAGCTCGCGCGAAGCTCGCTTCGGATTGAAAAGTGAAGAAAAACAATAACACGACGCTGAGGAATTGGGACGTCGATAAATCAGGGGGGTTATCGATGGAGATTGAAAGTCCTCGCTGCGAGGTGAGGTTCGATGTATCGCGAAGTTCGATACGGATCTCCCGTCTCGCGAGATTCGTCTCGCGTATCGCGAGATGATCGTAAGAGTGGAGGCGATTTGGAGTGGTTGATTAATATGTTATTTTTACCTCAAAGGGGGTGATTTATCAGCGGTTGTTACTTGGAAGAATTCTCGTAAAGAAGGTTTTCGTCAGAGGAATTACTTCCCTTACTCGTTAGACGTAATAATTAAGTGTTGCGGAACATAAATAATACATACTCATCCAAATTTTTCTTTCAACAAGCTCACACATTAATTCCTTTTATTCGCAGGAAATAATAACGCAGGCAATTGCCAATTTCTCTCAAGATATACGTAGTTCTTCTTACGTCATACAATGAAAAGGATTTCTTCCACAAAAAAGCTTGAATTAGTCCAAATTGCTTGAATAAAAACGACTGAGTGAACACCTTACATCCTCTACAACTGAGTTACATAACCTGTGGCCCAGCTCTGAACAGCTGAGTTCCACATGCGCGTAATCTAATTTCAGATTCTAGCATATGTTGAATATTCTTATCCTAGGGAGATGATATATTCTTTTTATAGTTGACAAGTTTTAAAACTGAAAATATATATCATTTTATTAAAAAACCTACGAATCGACTGACTGCTATACAGAAGGAAATTTAACAAGATACCTGGAAGAGAATACTATTTTGCGCAATTTCTTTAAATATATACAGTTTTACGAAAGAAACTGATAGGATAAAACAAAGTTTTGTTGATATATGTAAGATGAGGGTTAATGAAATTCTTTAAAATGGTAAAGACTTGAATCTGAACTTATATTCTCATACGCGTTTTGGAGTTACAGTGCTTGAATGTTGTAAAATAAATGTGCGGAAAATCTGCATTTGCATTTCCAATAAATGTATTTGGGCCTCTTGTTCTTTCCCCTATTAATTACACTTTCAAGGTACAGCCTATTGCACATAGTGCACTCTTTTCAAAATCCAAGTAGAGAATTCACTGAAGTACCAAAGAAAAGAGGTATTTCTGATTGCGAGACATGATCGAAAGCTGATGCGTATTCTATGCATGGACACTTGACGCCTCACCTTATTTGAAATTCTCTCCTTTTTTCCTATGAATATCCAAACCGTGTAATCGTTCCCCATTCTCCACAAGGACGGGTATTCATAAATGATTACGTAGGAAGGTAAAAATGCTTGCCTCTTCGCTCTGTTACGCGAAAGAGAAAAGCTACGCATATCGTTATTTATATTATGACACAGTGAATCGTAACCCTCTTCTGAAGTAAAATAAATATAACCAAAGCTGTGGCTTACTTAACTTACGAGAAGCTGTAGATCACGTCAATAGGTATCTATTGTATTCAGACAGTTTTCTGATGATTCGAAGAAAGTTTAAGTGTTTTCATAATGCTAAATCTATGAATAAATTATTTTTTATGCAAATTATTACCATGAAGAAGTATGTTTACAAAACCAGCTGTGATGAAGTAAAATAATTTTATCGATTCAAACAATTCTAAATAATATTTTTCAGCGTATGAGATCTTACAGCGTAGATATTCTCTATTAGTTTTTAAATCTCTTTTTACAGTTTTCCATGAATATTTCACAGTATCTCGATATTCTCCATCTTTTCGTTTACTAGATAACGTTTTATTTGGCAATCCCTGCCTAGTATCCACAGTGATTATTTTCAATTTCAATCTATTCACACCTAACAAATACGTTTTGCTAAAATGCTTTGGTTTCGATAGTAAGAATGTCAATATATATGTAAGCTTGAGTGCTTATTTCTCCTGTACATATATGCATGTCATAAATTCCGCGAGTGTTACACCATGTACGAAAACGGGCAGACAAGTTTGTGAACAGCTTGTCACATGATAATATTTCACATTCTATATTTGGTTGTAGTTAATGCGTCAGGCATAATAAGGGCGGTCAAAGGAAAGTTCCACTTAGGTAGACCATGGTCGCCAAAAGCAACAACTTATTTATTTTATCCCTAGAAATTATTCAATTCAGGATGAATTCTATCTGTTAGAAGTTAAGGAAAGAAGCTGGAATGGGTGAGGAATGAGCCTTAGATAATTAACCCTAAAGTCAAAGAGACTAAGCAGTAATGAGAATGTCATTTTGGCAAGGACATGTAGAATAAGTTTTGAATGACTTCAATCGAAAAGATATACGAAAACGATAAAGCAAATCTGATCCTAATGAAGAATAGACTTGAAAGCCCTACAAGATCGGGAATCGAACCCGAGTCTCCCAATCGCAATCTGTTGAGACGGGAACATGAACCTACATCCACGTATCGTGCGGCTGACCATCGTGAGAGATTTTATTGCGAGATGGCTCAATATTTATAGAAGCTGACCGGCAAGAAGAGATCCGGGAGCGAGTTCCGGTATGCTCAGAATATATTTAAGTCAGTTTTTAAAAGGTTTTTCCTAGGAGCACGAATTACTGCACTAAGGAACCTAACTTTTTTCTTCTTAATTAGATGAAAGATAAGGCAACTGGATGCAATATCAATTTATCAAGAGGAATACCGGGGAAAAGCTAAACGAATGGAATTGATATGAATTTTAAGCAAAGAATGACCGAGGGATTGAGGATTAAAAAACGATGTTTTCTTCACTAAGTTTTTGGTAACTATTCGTGGAGGGAATGAGGATGAGGAATCCAACCAGCCTTGGGAATGATGATTTTAGACTGACACACATATCTATTACAGAAAGAAGAAATATTGTGTGCAGTTCTACTAATGAAAGCTTTATTTCGACCTAGGTTTTGCTACACCCGTAACAGCTGAAGGCAGAATTGTGCATAAGGATAAATTCAATAAAACTCTGAAATCGTTTGATTAGACGAATCAGTGCTAGTAACTTGGGACCCCGGTAGCTAAGACTAGCACATTAACCACTCTGCCACCAGGGCCGAAATGATTTATAGGTAAATATCTAAAAGTAACAATAATACAAGAACTTTTTATCGAGAACCTTTTTCGAACACGCATCTTATGCAGCTGACAGGATTCCTTGGGAAAATATCTCGCGCCTGTTGTTTTCCGTGAACTTTGGCGAGCAATTGAGGCTAGCTCCGGAGAAACATTCACCGATGGGTTCTTTTATATTTGATCAAATGGAACGGAAGGGGCCGTTGTGAAAGAATCGGTTCTGCTCGGCAGACCGCCCTTCTCTGCGAAGAAAATCCCCGACCGGAAATCGATTTCTCTCTCGTGAATTTCTCCCTCGGAGAGAAATTTACAGGCACGGAGCAAGTCGCCAATCCGCGGAGGAAAATTGCAAGATTGAAATTTTCACAACTCTTTACACTGCAAACAATCATACGGGAAAAAATCCAATCCGGCCTATCGAAAGAGGGAAATCCAATCTATTTAATTTTTCTTCAGAGCTTTTCTGTATGTCTTTTAATGTCGAATGATATCATTAGTAATTATATACCATTAAACATATGTCACATGCATAGATGTCTATACATTAAAGATTACATTTTATGCTCTATATGGAGGATCACGCAGGAAAATGAAAGGAAGAAAACACTACATATATTGGTGTGTGCCCAAGAATATCCAAAGGATACATAGGAGTGAAAAAGTCTTGGGATTCCGAGAATTGAAATCTCCCGCCTTCTGGGAACTACTTTTCTCTTTGGTTGCAATGAAATATCCAGGTTTGATTCCGGTCTGTTGCGTCAGACTTTTTCTCCTCTATGTATCACTTTTGGATTTAGTTCTTCCAATTTTTTGGTCTTAGATTATTCTACTGCCTCTTTGTACCTGGGATTATTACTTTATAAATAAGGAATTAAGATAGATGTACTATAATCATTATGTTATTCAGTACACGTTAATATATTGATGGAAATTGAGATATTAAAAAATACACAAAATTTTTCGTAGGAAACAATTCTTCTGTAGATACTAAAATGACGCAAATCTTAAAGGGTGGATATATTGCAAACTGAATGTGATATATTACGTGGATCTTATAGTAGAATAAATCAGTTTTATATCACTAAGAATGTATGACCTAATTTGGGATTACAATCAAGACGGATATGCTTGATTTTCCATCGCAACAGTCCACATATACAATCTGTGACGCACAGTAATATTTACTCGGTAGAATATATCATTCAGATGTATTGCGTTTCTGAGATTCGACCTAGTTTTCTGATTAGCTGCCACTTACAAATGGTCATCGTTTCATTGTATCACTTTTTCACGGCATAAACATAAAATTATTTATTAATAATTACAAGCAAATAATCCTGGACGGACATCTATGTGCTACCTTAGGTGAAACTTGTATAAAATACATGGAAAATTTATGTTTGTCTCATCCAAAAAGGCTGCTTACATTCAGTCCAGGTGTGTGATTTAAGTTTCGAAGTGGTTGAATATAAAAAATTAGAACATCTTCCAATCATTAGCTATTGAAAAATGCAGCTACAACTAGTTTTTGTTCTTTTGTGATGAATACGCCAGCACTCATTTTCTATAAAATTAGGTTATTAAGATGTTCCATAGTTAATGGAAATTGAATACGACCGAAATACAATGAACGTGCCTGATTCGAAATTTAACATTTCTTCGTAATCCATTACAAAAGCTCGAGCTTTTATGAGAAATACCATCCTTATGAGGGAACATAGTATATCGAAATATTGAATACAGAATTATCATTCCTTAAGCAATCTAATCACTTTGTGGATTCTTTTCTTTAAGCTTAACCTGGCCTTTTAAATCCACGACTTTATCATTATACTCTATTAACTTAATCACGCTTCTATTATTACTGAATAATATGATATATTCTACATTGACGACGAGTTAGATAGAAGAGATTTTTCCCGTTTTTACCCACATTAAAGACGTCATAAATTTACTTTTATTTATTGTTTTTGTTATTAGTTACGGAATTTAAGAAATAATGAATATGCTACGATGAAGTTTTCAAAGATAAAATAGCTATATTTTTAAAATAGGCAAAGTTTGTATCCACCACATTACGCAGTCTGTGAATTGCTTATGAAACCATTCCGACTGTACCGATAGTCCGAGCTCCAGCTAACTTTGTTCACAGATTGCGCGATGTAGTTATTGCAATTGGTAGATATTCGGAAAATAGTTTTTGCAAACTTCATCGCAACATCTCTAAGCAGTTTTTATAGTTTTTCCGTTTAACAATAATTTGTTTTCAACAATTCTTCGAAACCAAATTTGAATTTTCGTAACAAAAAATGTACTGATCCATCCGGTAGAATACGCAGTAGGCGCATTTCCATCACTTTCCGTTTTCCTTTTATTCAAATCCGAATCAACCCGCTAACACACCCCGTATTTCCTGGTTCCCTTTCAAGTGTGTTAGCAGTCCCTCCACATGCGAACACAATTCCGAAATAGACTTCCCCGCCCTCCTTCCTTTCCCTCCCTGTCCTTCACCTTTTTCCTCCACCGCCTTCGGAATCGTTCCGATGCAAAAATTAAACCACCATCAGGTCGACGACATGACGCAACTTCCTCTTCGAGTTTCATTCGATGTGTTCAAACTACCCTCAAGGTGAAAAAACCGCTAAACGGGCAAAAAAGGATCTCGAGGAAATTTTTCCCTGATAAATGACTCAACAGTGACCAGATTCCCTGCTTTGGGCCGATGTTTTTTCTTACAGCATCAGTCCTGATTACGAAAAACGACTCTCAATATGGAAACATCCTGGATGTTATGCTCACAGCCTAACATTTCCACGAAGCTAATATGCTCCACGATTTTCCCATTCGTTTTTCTTCCTTGGGAAATCCAATTCTCTTCCAATGTGCGGGTAAATTAAAGATTCTTCGAAACCTTATAAAATTCTTTGTTCGCTTGATTCGCATATTGTCTCATCGAAGCTCTAATAATAGACTTCAATTACTTTACTAGATTAACGTCACGAAGTAAGCAGCTGCGTCTGATGTCCCATTATTTCTGAGAAAGGATAAGAACGGATGCAAAATACTCTTTCCTACTGGGAAGATTGCTGTAACTATCAGTAATGCATTCAGCCCGAAGGCTGGCTTGAACCTTAACCTCTCCTATATTTGATACCCAGAGCCATGAAGATGGAATGAGAATTACAGAGCTAGATGAGGAATGAGATAGTTTAACTTGTTTTCCTCAACGAGCCAGACTCGTGTAATTCAGTGTCTGACTACTTATTTAACTCCACGGCAGAATGAGGGTTTCAACGAAACGAAATTTAATTTTAGACATAGTACTACATTAGACTAATAGACATAAAGCTATTGGTACTTAGAATGTTAGATTTTAGAGTCATAATCTTAGCAGAACATTTTGCCTCAAAATTTCGACTTTCGAGAAATTACTGGGAATGCATCCCTCACAAAAGGTTTAGTTGTTTGTGTAATTGCTCTAAGATCCAAGCGAACGAAAAACGAAAAGATACCCGAAAATATTCCACTCATGCGAGTAAGTACTTATTCGAAAAATCTTTTACAAGAGATGATCAGCTGAATAATCGATGATGGCACAATAATATTGACATTTGAATATCTATAGCTTTGGGGTGAACTATTTCACATATAAGCAAACTTATCGTGGAGGTAAATTTAAAAACTATTCGCGACACACCCCAAGTTTCGGATCAATTAACTTCGATCAAACTATTGCTACGCGCAGAAAAGTTCCAGTTTCCATATATTCAGTTTCAATTGATAATAATGAACTTCAACAATAGAAATTCGAACCTGACGAATTTCATGAAAGTTTGCGGCAGGATTTCGAGATAATTTAATTAACAATTAATGGAAATGTAATTAAGATTTACCTCCTTTATAATCTTAATAAAATGAAGAATATATTATTTACTATTTTGCTACCTTTGATAACAGCGAATTCTACGGATAAGGAAAATAAATCTCAAGTTTAACGTTTAAATAAGTAAAAATGAAGGAAGGTGATTCTTTAGAAGTAATAAAGCAATTTTAGGAGAAGAAAACTTAGAATTCCACACTTTTAATTCCTTTTTGGTACCTAAATGATCGATGATAACGAATGATCAAACTGAAACCGGTTGTATTTATCAAAAATAAATCCAGGGGGAAAAGTACCATTCAAAGAGTGTATCTAACACTCCATATAGAAATGACCATAAGGTATTTATTTTAGAAACAATTCTGAAAATACAGATGATTTTCGTAACGATTAAGATAGCCTCGGATGCTGTTGGGAAGTTTTTATGGCAAAAATTCGGTGACAGACACAAAAGCAATCCCTCAGCTGAAAAATCAAGTTCAGCAACACCCCAGTTTTGGCCAACAAGCATTTTGAAGGTTTCGAGATAACCTACATTCAGATGGATAATAAATCGATACAAAGACTCCCATGATCGGCGTTTAGCTTCGATCTAAAAGCCGATGTAAATCATACACTGCCTTTAGAGAAAGAGAGAGAAAAAAAGCTGCGAAGGCCGACAAAAGACGAGTAATGGGGAAAGCGACAACAAAATAAATCTGCGCACCTCCTACAATATGAGCTAACCTAAAAATCTCGAACAATTTGCTTTTCAACTCTTTCTCGACTCATTAATCAGGTGCTTGCGATTTTTTCCTCGTGGGCGTTATCTTTAGTTAGTCAACTCTCATCCGTCATACTGCTTCTCCCTCCCACACTCCTGCTTGCGACCTCGGCCGAGTTTGGAGCAATTATCTTACGCGAATTCCCTGCTTTATAATAGCGCTAAAAATTCTCTGTATCCGATATATCAAGTACGTGCGTGGGTTTCCTGAAACGAATGACGCGAATTTTTCCTGTGGGATGGTGAATCAAATGTGGGCGACGTTTCTTATTCTATATTAACATGAGCTCGTTTTATTTTCGTATCATTTGGAAATATTTTATAAAAAAATTTTGACATGTTTTTCCTCGTAGCTCCAGCTTTCGCTAATACACCCAATAAGATGATAACGTCCTGGGTTACGCAGCAATACTAAATTATCAGATAATATAATCAAATGCAGATGTTTAATTTTCCACAGAAGGTTTTATTTAAGAACTACCGGTTTCGGTGTATAACCATCTTCAGGTTCGAACAAACTCTGTTCTCAAAAGTCTGTTCGAACCTGAAGATGGTTATACACCGAAACCGGTAGTTCTTAAATAAAACCTTCTGTGGAAAAGTAAAAATCTGCATTCAGTTATGTATTTCCACCACATCTTGGCCGAGGCTATAGATTAAAAGATAATATAATATTGTAAGGTTCTGATAAACATGAGTTCGGATGGTTTACTTATAACTCCAATAGGATGATAAAGAAAAGATTTTACACCTTAGTATCCATTAAGCTAAAAGAAAAGGAAATCGGCTGTTATTGAATTGGAGTTTTTATTAACGTACCGTCCGTATACGGATTATCATCCTGGGCATAGAATAGAGGGAAGAATAGGCCGGTAATCAGGGACTTTCCGCTCCATACCGTGGAGGATAGCCCGTATACCAACAAGCGGTTATTGGAGCGTTTTTCATACCTCTAATCAATTAATGCCTCATATGAAAACTTCGAATATGGAGCATATATCAAGATAGAACATTTTCAGTTTCAATTATTTCGTCAACAATAACATGAATATTTTAAATTTAAGCATAGAGCTCGCAGCGTAGGATACGATGTCAAAGGATGTCTTAATTAAGGTTTTGCATGAAAAATCTATATTGGCGGAAAAATTCATATTAAATTTCGGCATGAAATTTCTTCACTCATTTTAAACAGATATGGCTCATCTAATGAGATTCTCCGTAAAACTCTTATCACTATTCCCTTTAGACCTACATTTTATTATTATTATTAATCATAGAAACATATGTGTTTAGGATCTCATATAATTTTTATACTGTTCATAATTTTTGAACAACTTTTTTGAGTATCTGCATGTGTTTATTTACTATACAATCTGAGAAGGGTTATATGCAAGATGGGACAATCTAGTCCTAATTTCGCCTAATAAAGACGTATGCAATATATAACATAGGGTGATATCAATGATCTATTAGTTTCACTTACTACGTTTACAAATTCTAATTATATAATTATTTACTATATCTAATTATTTTTCATTTCAATTCATTCCACATTCATTCTACACAAGTGAGAGCTACATTTATTCTCGTTTATATGCCTGAGCATCCAAATGATTCATTCAATTAAACGTAGGTCAGCTGGTAGGTAACCAGCCTATGTTATACATGGGACCCACCCGTACTTCCATAAGAACTAACAAATTAGCTGGTCTCCGTGGATCACTCGAATACTTTTCCCCCATTTCTTTCCCCTTCTAAGGATCAAAGGACCTCGATCCGTCCGAATTAACAAGTGAAGAACGCCTTGCGAGAGGCTCGCCTTCGCTACGACACCGGGAGCAAATTACTATGGATAATGCTATGAAGGGGGCGTGTGTTGAAATCTGGAGCAGGGCACCACCCCCTCCACCCCCTGCAACCCCCTGCGCGGAAGTTTCGAAACCCGACCGAGTGGCGGAAGGTAGCAAGTTCGCACACCCGCGGCGTTGCCATCTCTCCACTAGATGATGCGAAAAAAATGGAAGAAAAACGAATTCTTCTCTTTGGTCGCGAATGATGCTACGCCCTTGTACACGTGTAAGGTCAGTTTCCAAAGCAAACATTGTTAGACTCATTTGAATGGAACTCCAAAAGTCGCTCTCGAAAAGAACGCTGGCGGATTCAGACGTTTAATTAATATCCGTCCTTCTCGTGGAACGAAAAGTTATTCAGACTCTAAACAGCCGTGTAAGGTTGGTGGATGGGGGACTAAAATTGTTGAAAATTATAGGAATGGGAATGTACGAATGTAGTACACAATTCAGCGAACAAAATGGCGAAGTAGAATAATAGATTAAATAGAGAAAAATCGGTGAGCGTTACTCGGATGTTTCAGGAGGTAGGATAGGAATCTTTAGAAGAAAGAAGGTTTAATCAAAGGCTTGTTTATTTAATAAATTCTTCAGTGAGTACTTTCGTAGAAGATGTAGCCGATATTACGCGCCCTCCTTGTTACATAGACTGTTCTGATACTGCGAGAAAAATCAGAGAAATAGATGCTAGAAGCAGTCGATACAAGAATTCATTTTTCCGAGAACGATACGCGAAAATAATCGATTAGGAAAATAGAGTCGTGGTGCTTGCACCCCCTGCCACACGTCGAAAAGCGACTCGCAGAATACATATGTAGGTAAATGTTGATTCTGAAAATATATCCTTGCCATCGATGGTAATAAATTTTACGCATGCAAACTTTCTCGGTAAACTTTTCAATTCCAAATTTTAGGGCTGAAGTACGATTTTTATCTAGCTGAAAGGGTATTAACCATTGTATAAGCTTGACCACTAAAAAATAGAAATTCTTACTAACAATTAGACCATTGTAGAGCGAGACGAAACACATCGAAGTGAAATACTAAGGTAGATGGGGATTGAATGCGTAAGCAAGGCAAAAATTTCTAGCATACATACGTTATGATATCTCATAATTCTAGATACACAGATCAATTCCTCTCAACATAAGTTTCTTCCTCTCCTTTAAGCATGGTGAAATATCAGGTGTGTAAGATAAGGTTGAAAGCTTTAGATTAACTAGAGCGTAACGTTAGAAAACATTCGAACACTGGTTAATTTCTTATTAACAGAAGTATGATCTGAATTATCTAATAATGAGGCGGTTTTAATAACTATATCGCGCAAATTTTACTTAATATTAGCTCGGCGATGTGAGAAAAATTGAATAATTTTAAAAAATTATTCAGAATAAAATAAAGAAAATTGAGGTAACAATAATAGCCAAGTTTACAACTCTTTTACAAAAATATTGAGATATTCTTGTCATCTAATATTTGACAACTATTCTTCAATACATGCCCAAATTTTTCGGCCACAAGGGCAAAAATGAATCTTTCAAAAAGGAGGAAATACCTGTCAAAGAGAATAATTAAATAGCGTCATTTTATTTATAGTTTCAGGAAACAACGTTACTTTTTCATGCAGATCGAAGGAGAGCTTTCCAATCAAGGAAACAAATAACACACGGATTACATTAGTCATTGATAGCTAAGCGCCCGCACTGTAAGCTATAAATTCTATTCGAGGAAAACGGATGCACCCTACGGGCACATCATGTCCTAGATTGACATTCTGCCATGCACACGTGCAAGGTCATCAGCCAAAGTAAATTTTATCACCATACATTGAAGGGTGTGTACGCAGATTAAATTATATTAGGCTATCCCTCCCACTTCAAAGGCATGACACAAATTTTGATAATTTGAGTAATTAGCGAGACTATTTCCCGTAATACATCTCTTATTAGCGTTTCGTAATTTCATTATGGATTCGGCCATTTTATTAGATGTGTCGCGCGTAATGATAGTGGAGGGGAGTGTTTTCATTAATAATAAATGGAGAATGCAAAGCGAACATTTTCCTTTTCTTTTTTGAACTATTTTGAGAGAAAATGTATCTCTCATTTAGTTTTTTCCAGCTTTGTTATCTGTATCATATAGTTTCATTCAGCTTAGTGGAAACTATTAAGGACTGAATATATTTTTCACCTTACTCTGGCAGATCATTCACCAGATTTTTATGATAATTGAAAATTATAGTTAGATCATAAATGGCAGTCTTTTATGCCATCATCAGAAGTTCACCTAATGATGACTCATTGCATCGAAACCATGGTCTTTTATAAATAAATAACTGGAGTGGGTAAAAGTTTGACTTTTTGTTGCTTCTTCTGGGATTCCTACCATAAAGTCACATCCCAGGCAATTATATAATTGAAAGATGCAACTAAATAAATGAGATATTTGATTGAAACTGCCAGTCAGCAATTGGGAGACGCGGGTTCTACTCCCGATCCCGTTGGACTTTTATAAAGTCTACTCTTCCTTGAATTTTGAATATGAGATATTTCATTTCAATTCAAAGATGCGATATTTATCGTACTGCTGGAAAATACGCTGAAAAATTATCTAGTATACAACCCAGCATTGCATCCGTTAAAAATGTTCACTGATTTAGCTAATGTTGATTAATTATTTTCTCGATTCCTGGAACTAATGCCTCTTGAGTTTAGTGCGAACATGAGTGTGTCAACGAACTTCCTCCTCGTGTTTTCTGCTGAAACATCGGCACCTAAATTAACAGTTTTCCTTGGAAAGCAATCGAGGGAAACTGTGGAACATTGGTTAGCTGACTAAGCTAATGATCAATAGACTTCGTGGTGGAAAGCACGTAGTTATCGCCGGAACGATGTATTTCCTGAAATATTAGGCCAATTTGGTGTCCCTGGCGTGGGACTCCATGCGCAGATCCCAACAATGGGAGTGACGAAGGCCGAGGTCACGTGATGACGCTGATAATAGCCAAAAGGAAGCGCGATTACGGATTTCGCGAGCAAGACACCGGAAGTCGACCTTGCCGTCGGGGATCGGCACAAAAAAATCGTCGATCGAACCAATTCCACACAATCATCAGATTCCATTGCCGTACGTCATCGTTTTCTAGGTAACATTCCGCTTTCGGGGACGAACGACCGTGTAAATCATTGCTGGATCTAAAAAGTACGGAGTGACAGCTATCTGGAAGTCTTTCGTAGACATAAAGAAAATCACATAACCTTCACGCCTCTCCATGGATTAGAAGAACCATCATTCTTGTGATAGAAAAAATACACTTGTGTTTAGCAGAAGAAATATATTTCTGCTACCGTGGTAAATAAAATGTATATGGTACGGATGAATGTTTGTGTACGTATATTCCTTCTCTCACATAAGGGTTTTCTACCAAAGGTTGTGTCTGAATTAATAGATAGAACTACTATTAAAAAATTTCGTGCTTATCAACTCTATATCATTAATGCTATACGAAAGAGATTTTTACAATTTGCCCCCCTCAATAACGTTTTTCAATGGAAATACGATAAAACTCTGGATTATTCGTGTCAACAGGTGAATGCAAATTTGAGCAATTTGAAACTTTAAGGATAAAAAATGAATCCATAAAAAAGAGAAGAGGAATATTTCTAAAAAATCAAAATCAACTCATTTCCCAATCGAGAGAATATATTTGATGTGACAATACCAATTTTATTTTCAACTCTAACCGCTCACATAACTGAAGTAAATTTCATTAATAGAGATAAGACGTCATTCATAAGTGTCTGAAATATTATTACTAAACGAATACTTAAATGAACTTACTATTAAATGATACGATTAATCATTTCGGCGAAAAATTTTAAAGTTTAAAGGGAAAACTTCTCGGTAAGATGTAAAAACTTTTCTTACTTTCATTGGTATTATACAATAAAATATCTCGTACAGTAGCGAAATTATAATTAATTTATGCATTCCTAATGTAGCCTCGAAAAAATAAAAAAACTAAGGAGCTATATCAAATTTAAGACACGCTCAGTATTCTCCCAGTAGTGCTCCAGCATGCTAGTCTAATCTGTTTAGAATCAAAACATAGTGTTAATAGCATATGTTGGCTAGTGCTTCAAGTGTTTCACCCACTCTTATCATGATACCTCTCCATAAACTCTCCTTAATTCTCTGTTGATTAGAAGCCTATTGTTCGGAATCACTTCACTTCATTGCAATTCCACTTTTTCTCCCACCGTTATCCTCTGTCGCCACAAATGCTTCTTCAACAGAATGACAAATGGGCTAGAAGAGTAAGTGGGTGGCGTAGAAGAGAAACCTGCTCCACGACGAAGTGACACTTTTAGCCACGTGACACACAATACGTGGGTCTCTCGCTGATGCTATCGCGGAACTTGTCACCCCAGCCATCGCTAGCATTAAAGGTTTATTTTTCTTCTATTAAAATGACTCTATTCGTATAGGATGATTTTCAATTGTGTCCGAATAAACAGTATCTCTTATAATTAGTAGCCCTAAACATTTTGGCGAGGATTTCGTTTAGACCAATTTAATACGTCATAAAATTCGATTTCATTTAATTCCGATGGTAAGATTGAGAAGTTGCTCTTAAGCATGAATTTGTTTCAATTTTCAATTCAGTTCCTTTAAAACTTCCTCCTCCGAGTATTATTTTCGTTTAATTTGGAAGAAAAACTGTGCAAAATCATGAACATTCCTTGTTCATTCTAGATATTTTGATTTAAAGACCCTAATGTATATGGTTTGGGTTTGTAATTATAATGTAACAGTAAAATATCAGCAAATTTTTAAAAAATATAAAATATTGTCAACATCATCTACTCTAAAACTCTACGAGTATTTTAGATCTAATTGCAACGTAGCACATTATAAATTGTTACTGATATTACAACGAAGTGTATAACGTGAACATATTTATTTTATCATTAACTATAAATGATATGGAAAATAATTTTTTTAATATTCTCGTTAAATTACGTTTACTAGAAAAAATAATCCTAACGTATCATAAAAAATCATAATGCAATAAAGTTTGGCTATTTACTTCAGGGCATTCTTTCTGTTAGATATGAAAATTATTTGAATTTCCGACAAAAAATGACACTAATATTCGTTTATAAGTAATACTCATCTTCAGTCACCTATAAGTATAAATTGAGTATATATAACGCGTACTACGGAAGATGTACTCTGTTGTCTGACTACTCAACTAAGACAATGAGAACCCAAGTTTCTACTTGTTGAAGAAGGTGTTTCTTTTTCAGATAATAAACGACTGAAGCAGAAACATTTGGAAAATGAGCAATACGGCATATTGCTTTGGAATTCCATTGCAAAACAGATAATGAATGGGAAAAGGTCCGTAGGAAATTCCTTAAGCCCATCAGCAATCGGAACAGTGAAATTTTCCTGGAGAATTACGAAAAAGATCTCGACTTTTCTTCTGAGAAAGCGAAGTGGAACAACAAAACCAAATCGGCTCATTTAAGTTAAATAGGAGCCATGGATTATTTCAGATAGCTGACCTGATGACCTATTTACTTTAATCAATGATTTGAAACTTTTTGGGGCAAAAACTCAAAGAGATTTCATGGAAAACACTTCACCACGTTTAATGAAATATTAAAACTTGCTAATAAACTAGATTAGAAAAAAGTTTTGAATCTGAAAATCTAGATTTAGCTTTTTTATTTAAATTCATCTTCATTCGTTAGGAATAAAATTTTCTTATTTCATTATTTTCTAATGATTGTTGTGATTCAGTCCCATATATTATATTAATTTCATACGAATTTCATATGAATTTCATATTAATTTCATACGCTTTCCACGCATGTTTTCTCGTTAATCCTTTACTATATCACGTATAAATAACTTTTTTAAGTGTCCCTAAAACAAATTACAATCTGATATGTATTTTAAATCTTTAAGGGCTTTGAAATATTACACTCAATCCATCGTTTCCTCTTTTTAACGCTGAAATCTCTCGCAAAATTTTAAAATTCTGCTTCCGCTTTGTATATTTCCCAACACTAAAAATATTTCCCACGTTACGCATTACCTAACTTATAGGTCCACAAAAATTATTTTTTCCATGTCTTATCCTATAGATTTGCTTCCTTTTGGCAAATGATTATTATTCCAATTAAAGGTAAGATAGCCAATTTTAAGGCTATGGCTAATGTAAGATAGGACTTCCTTGTCTCATTTTCGTTCAATATACTTGTATTTGTTGAATATCATGTCAGCTGTCGATGTTTTGGAGCTTAATTCCGTATTAAAAAACATCTTATCTTTGACTGAAAGTACTTCTTTTCCCCACATTTGGAGCAAACTTGGGTGACCCTTCCTAATGAATTCGTCACGTGTCTTATTGCTCTCTAGAGATGAACAAACCGGATACATCCACCCTAAGGACTTTTAACATCTCCTGGTATCTATCAACGTCCGACGGCTGTACCTATGCGAGAGAGAAGACGCTGAGGAAGGGAGTTCAATGATAGAAACACGTCTCTTTCATTTACTGACAGCGATCATCCTTCTATTGGACGGAATGTTCTCCGTTGCATTTGACCTCCAGTTGACCATGTTCGACTTCCCCCTCCAGAGTACCTAACTCTATGAGACGAATACAGAAATAGTTAACCCTGCCGACCCACGTTGATTGATTCGGAGACCAATTCTCTCCTCCGAAACAGGTTGCCGACTTTATGATATCGACGGTTTACCAATGGCGAAAAACACAATGGGGAAAACACCGTCGTTATACTGCGTAGTTACTGTACTCGCTTGATGTTACTGTACTTAATAAATGTCTGACTGAAGTCTGTTAACAATTGCGGAAGCTGTAGTTATACGGATGTCATTCTCTCAAAGGAATTACCGTACATTTCCAGATAGTTTTGGAAAAGCTAGATCAATAAATATAAGTAAGGGTTGTCCAATGACACTGGTTAGAGAGCTGCATTAGTAATTTCTACATTTATCCTTCCCCAGAGAGGAAGAATCTCTTAAATCAGACAACCCGCTTTGCATAAGATTTCCTATTTTCATACAACTATTCTAAATGCATAATTTCCCGTATTTGTACAGGGCATTCCCGATTATTCACGAGCGGATTATTCGTCATGATTTTTTACTCTTTGCCATTATTTAACGTGGATTTTAATCAAATATAACTCAATCTACAAATAATTATTTTCAATCAACCATGTGGAAGGTATTCTGAAATATATGGAGCAGGGAAATGCGACTACAATGACATCATCGCTGATTAATAGATCCGCGGCCAAGTAAAGAAAAAACTTAATGATTCCTTTAAACGATCGAAACTAACGGACTATGTGAAAATAATAAATAATAATAATTTATATTTCCGTAAATTATGAGCATTATAATAAATCTACGTTTTTACTCTATAACAAATTTCTATAAAAGAAGAAAATTTCCCTGAAGAATTTTTAGTTACTATAAATCAAATCAAGGGTTCCTTTTATAATAATCTATATCGTACCACAGGGAGTATGCTCTGAACTTTATTCTAGAAAAGTAATATCACTCTTTCAAGAGATGAACTGATAATACATGTTCCCGCACAGAATGAAACAAGGATTTCTCGTTCTGTTTGGGTATGCTGACCGCAATAGAACGTGAATTGCTTTCGTAAAGAAAGCGTTGCGGTAAAAAGAATTTGCGGGCTATGGAAAGGTACGGAGCCAATTACGATAGTGGATTCGATAGGCGAATGGTCACGGAATCACACCGTACTCGAAGATAATGCTGGAGTTTAGCGAGAGCTTGCTCAACGACCTTAACTTCGCAGACGAAAAGGTGTTGCAGAACACGAATCAAAATGAGCACTCATCCATGAGATTCTTGCGATCAAACAGAGCCTCGGTCTTGGGCTGACCGTTATAAGATACAAACTGAAAAATAAGGGAGAAAGTTGAGTAAATGTTGGCAAAATTTTGTTCTGAAGCTACCTTTGAAGTCCTGATGCAAGATGTTAATGTGTACACATCTACTCTTTCTACATGAGTTTTGCTATATTGCAAAAACTGGAATACATTGTTACAATTAATATAATAAATTCCGACTTTGGTTTCGGTAAGATCAGTGTGCCTTCCCGTGTTCTAATCCCTGCTAGCAGGATATTTACTTGCTAGGGAATGAATATCTGAGGTTGTAAATTGTTCTTTCTCACACTAAAATTGCCCTATAAATTGGAAGTTGGAGGATAAATTTAGAAATATATGAATTTGAGCATATGTAGTACATTTGCTCTGTATCTGTGCTCGCTAGGAATCTATCAGGTCTGTGTGGCCATGTAAATAAGGAACAAATATCTAAATATATAATAAAGAAAGAAGGTTAGAAAAAAAAATAGAATGGTTGGCTGCTGATGGTTACTATGTTAACAGAAAAGACTCCGAAAACCATCAAGAAAATCAAGAAAAAAGGAGGTTAGAAGCTAGGTTGCGACTTCTAAACAAATTTAGAGAAAGAACGTTTTCCGAAGACGTAGTTGATATTATGCGAGCCCCCTGTTACTTCGGCCGATCCGATAATGAGAGCAAAATAAGATAAATAGACGCTAGAACAAGTCGTTTTAAGAACTCATTCTTTCCGCGAACAATACGCGATAATAATAGGCTAAAAAAGTAGCTCAATCGTGCGGTGTTTACACTCCCTGCCACACGCCAAAAGGCGGCTTGCAGGGTATTTATGTAGATGTAAATAGTAATTGAATGCAAGGAGGTAAATAAATAACTACATATAATTAGACTGGCAAAAATGTAACGTCATTAGCAACTAAAATATACATAGTATATAATTATTGTATGGACATTAGATACTAATTATCTTTGCAAACTGCGATAACTTCAAGTGCAATCTGACACCAATAGTACTGAGCCGTGCCGTCTCCAACATAAACTCAGCACACCTTTACCTTAGCTGCACTCGGATTCGTGAAGTTCTGAGATATGTGAGCAAACACACTCTGATTGTTGTTTACGCAAATATTCCCTGCTTCTACCCTGCTTAATATGCTCGAAACATCTCAATCGATTGACGGCAAAGGTGCAAAATAGGCGAGGGACTACTCGAGCATCACGTAATTCTTCGTCCTTCGTTAATGGATGCACTGCTGAATCTTTTATTCATTCTCCTTCTCATTCAAGTAAGCGTGTACGTTAGCATGAAGGACAACATTATATAGTATTTAAAAGAAGTTCCAAAATCACGGCTGTGAAATTGATTTTCCCGATTTATTGTCAAGGAGAGATGAATCACGTTTGCAATTTAAAAAAATCCTACGAAATACATTGCATCGGTAAGAGATGCATGTACTGAATTCCTCGATGTAATGTGTGATGTCAGAGGATGACGTTCAAATCATTGACACCTAGCTTTCCTATGATATCAGCTGAACCAAGGACATGCATGTCGAGAATCTTTAAAGGAGACAGATTCTACATGATAACAAGCTGCGATTAAGGATTTAAGATCTTATTATGTTCATTTTAGTGCTGAGGTTACTATTTAACGGCGAGTTAAACCCAAATTTCATTTTAGTAGTAAATTTTCCATATATTTTTAGAATAAAAAATACAAGGGAAGAAGTTAATTAAAAATTAAAATACGTCTCAAAGAAAAGGAATTTCATTCATAACACTGAAGCTTAGCTGTTTATTATAGCCTCTTTTAGATTGATATTTTTTGCGCATAAATTAATTAAAACTAAGATTAGAATAATTTTTGCTTCTAATCAATACGAACGTAATACACTCAGAAATGTGATACGGCGAATTAGAGATATTTGAGAAAAGGAATATAAAAATGGTACAAAATTGAAAAAATTCTAATAAAAAAAACACTTACTTTCGCATTCAAATATATGCTGGACTTACGTATGACCATTTCAATGGAGCAGGGAAATTACGACTACCAAAAGAAGGGTAATATAATACTTTTAATGAGTCCACGAATCAATCAAAATAATGAACTATCCCCGCAAATAATCGCAAATAGTTCATAAATTATGAATATTATAAGAGATAAAAGTGAACGCGTTGGTTTCCGTGTTTTATCGATTTTTCTTTATTTATCCGTGTATCCTCTCTCCGTCATTAGCCCGGATAATCGAGAGAGAGTGAGTTATGTAATAATCCATAAGTGACTAAATACGGAAGACATGAGTGTATATTATTAAGTATTTTATTACTAACATTCTGTTTTTAATATTTAGACGTGCTTCTGTCCTAAGAAAAGCAAACGAAAAGAAAATTCTATATCACTCAGGAAAATTAGGAAAGAAATGCTGACAGGGAAACGCCTGACCTTTATGGGGGCAATATACCGAATGAGGAAAATTTCGGCAAACTTCTCACGGAATTTTCCTCGTTTTCAGAAGTTTCTCACTGTCCAAAGGTACTTCTTTACAGCTTCCTCATTTATGAGAATCGAATCCTTAATGCTTTGAGCACGAACGTCCTCATAAATTCCCAGATATGTCACATGCAATGAGCGAATGCATTAGTCTGCAACTGTAATGGAGAATATATCGTACTTACTAGACGAACGGAGTCTTTTAAAATGGAATGTCGGTTTCGCTGAGACTGACATAAGGAGACCGCGTATGAGTGAAGACCTAACAATAAGAAACATTCCACGAAGAAACTTGCCTCGAAACATTCTCAGAAATTTATTGCTTGGAATGCACTTCATTAGGTGCAATTTAATCGAGAAGAGCGCAAATAAGCTAACCTCGCTGTCTTATAACACGGTCGACAAGACTTATGCTGTATTTGAAATCGAAGAAATAGAAGGCTTAACAGAGGAGATGTATACTCTTTTCTTTTATTTTCAAATACAATTTAAACATCGTAGAACGGGTTTGAGATATTTAAGATTTACTGTGTTCTATTAGTAAGTATAAAAAGCGATACACGGAACAAATGCTTGCGTTAGGGATGAATAATCTCCAAATCGAAAAGATACACTCTGCGGAAAACACCCAAAAAAGGTTAAAACCCGCATATCAAAATCTTCATTTAAGCAACGTAAGGATATAATAGCTATGATATAAGCGTTAGATTCATATAATGTTTACTTAATATGAAAGGAAACACTACATTTGCATGCCAAGGGAAAACCTATCCTTCATCAACGGCAATTTAAAAACGCTGAACCTTAAAGAAATCAAGCGTCATTAGGCGTTATTCCATATTTTTGATACAGAAATAAATGGTAACACCTGTAAAATTACAAAGAATACATTCTATTATTATTAAATTATGTATTAAAGTATATGCTGCAGAAATTTATAAGTATTGCCATATATTTTTGCATTAATGATTAAAAGTACGGTTTACATAATAACGCTTAAATCAAAATTTTAACTAAAAATAAAAAAATGGGGCCTCAAATCTCGATCTTACGAATAATCTCACTTTTCGATCACATATTAAAATTATGCCTTACAGAGGAATTGCAAGTTGTAAACTTAGTTCTGTTAACCACTCAAGAAATTGCTTCTCCGCAATCGTTTTCCCCGACGAATTACAAATCTTTTCTCCCAAACACTCATTATCCCCTAGCGAAAACCTTGGAGGAAATCACGAAATTAGACGCAAGAACTTTCCAAATTCATTCCTAGCGTCTTCATAATTAAGAGTCTACACACAGCTCTGATTTATTTAAATCTTCTTGATTTGTTTTCCTCTCGGTTCGGGAAAAACTTTCTCCAATTTACGAAATTCTCGCTGAAAAACTTCCATTACTCCCTCGCTTCCGAGCTGAGTTGAAATGTGACCTTTTCTTTGGAATACCCCGATGAAAACACAATTTGGAACATCCAAAGATGCTATTGGAGTCGAAGAAGTGAATTATAAGAGTATATTATTTCTAGTTATTCGGATATGATGTCTCGTTCCCTCTCCTTAAGTTGGGATGATTTTACATAAAATAACTCATTCCTTACAAAGTATTTTTTCTATTACTACTTATACTAATATAATAATAAGTAATAGTAATAATAGTAAATAGTAATACTACTATAATAGACTGACTCATTGCTATTATTTATAATGTAGTAAATTATACTTCCTAATAGGTGGAATTTTGGGCTTACTGACAAATTTTCGTTGAAAGATTTTATAAAAGAAAGATACTGATGATAGCATAAAGCCTCAGAATCAGGTTAGAGTTAAAGAAAAACTGGCTAGAATAAAAAAGATTTGGTTTCGAGTCTCGAGTACCCCACAATAATTTCTTACGATTCCTTCTTATTCCAAATATTCATTCTTGCCACAATATGTCGTATTATCATTATTGTCATCGTTACAAAAATTCGCATTCTTCCTGTTACCAAACGTTAATGTCATTTATTTATTTTTAGATATTTCATAAGATTACTATCTACAGGACACGAAATCTTAGTTCTAACTAACTTCCTTTTTTTAGCCGTTTCTTTCCTTATCAAAAACAGTAAAAACAGAGATAAAAATACCGCTTAATTGTTATCAGATTCAATTCCTTAATGTTTTTTATATTTAGAAACACTGCAACTATGAATGGTATCAATGACTGATAAAATTAGTAAGATAAAAGCAGAATTAAAAGTGTAAGAAAGATAATAGGATTCCGGTTAATGGGGTGAGAGACGCCAAGAGAGTAACGAAAGGGATTATGAAGAGGAACTTCATACGGGAATAAATGAGCATCTTCTAGTAGAAAAGTTAAGATTAATAGAATTAAGAGTTAGCTGAATTGCATCAGGGATGCAACTTACGAGCAATTATGCTGACCGTACATCTTGTTTCTCTGGGACAGCTATGTTTTCGAACTATACATCCAGTGTTATGGTCGTAATATATACTTTGTATTGTTTCATAACCATCGATACTAAAATTAAGAATACTGGACCTCGTATATGGCACGAGAGGATCATAAGCAGGACTTAAAGATGAGGAAACAAATGATTGATATCGCTAAGTATTCGTTTACGAATAGAGGGCTTAAAGAATAGAATATGTGACCCGAAGAGGTCTTCAAAACCTTACTTGTGAATAGCAGAGTGAAGGTACAAATTTTTGTAATTATTTGTATATTTGTAAATATGATGATTGATAAACTGATGAACTGAAATTTGTCTTGTCAAAGAAAAGATGTAAACTGTAATTGTAACTGACTAAGTAATTAAGTATTTCTGTGCTTTACTGTGTATTCTAATACTGTTTGTAAACATAGTAATGTTATTTTGGAATGTTTATACTTATGAGAACTATAGCTTAAAGGACTGTTGGGGTGTGTTTATGTATTCAGTATTACTTGACAATGTTTGGGGCTGGCACCAGACGACAGCCAAACTACAGCAAATAGTAAATAAATAAATAGGTGGATGATGCAATATTTTAATCGAGTGCTTTATAGCCTAAAACGTCGTTGACGCAAAATTTACATAGCGTAAGGAAAGATGAACACAGCTGAAATACCTTTCGGTATTTACTTCATAGATAGCATACGTTTATAATGTAAACAAGTTTTTGAGTAAACCAAGCCGAGACATCAACGCTGCTCCATAAAAGAGATCATAATCCTTTACGTATTGTTCGTATTAAATCAATAAAAAATATTTTTTCAAAAGATGTGTGAAGAATTGTCCTGGTTTACTACCCTCGACCATTTGAGGAGCTATCGTTCTCAACTTGTTGAAGGACAGTTAATAAAAATAGCAAAAGAACCTCTTTGCTTAAATATGACGCTGGAAATGGAAGAAATGCATCATGTTTGTCCTAAATCATTATTGAGGAATGCAGACCCTTTATGAATCACAGCCCCTGGATTTTATGAGAGAAATGCGTAGTTGATAGGAGTTTCTTTCGCATGCATAACAAAACCGGATCGCGTGTAACAAGAAGAAGGTGAAGGTTATATTCCAAAAGGAAGAAAAAGAATTCGCGCGGTCTGATTGTGAGACAGGGAATTTCTAAAATGCCGTTTCTTTGCGCTCGCTCCGTGATTATCGCAAAAAATTTCCCTCAAATTAGGTTTTTAGCTTCCATTTTATGAGAGCAAGCCTTTTAGCTGCTTTTATTTATGGAAATAACGCAGACAGGGGTAATTTTACAATAATTTCATTCTAATTTAAGTCCTTATTATCCATCAGTGCTAAATACAAAAAAAATTGGAATTAAGGGAAAAATAGCTTTACTGAAAATTGTGCCGGTGGCTCGACATCTTCGATCTCAAAATTCATAAATTCAAGAATTTAACATATTGAAATAATCTCCGTTTAGAGATTGGTAATGTTCGTGTAGTGTTGCAACCCATTATTTGCGAATGGTGTCCCCAATAATACCCTAAATACTACACTCAAAATACAACGAATTGAATTCAATAGTCCATGGTAATAAAAACTCTCGATTTAAAGGGTATTTCGTAAGACTGAATTTCATAACTATTACGTAAATACTGGTAAGTCAATATACAGTATCAGAGAATATGCGATAAGAGGTAATAGGGGTGGTAGAGCAGAAGCTAAAGAAGAAATATGAAACTAATGGAAACACTGGGTCACTAATAGAGAAGTTCTTCGAATATCGAATCGGTAGATAATTTTGTGGAATACTATGGTAAAGAAGATACAAAAAGTTATTGGAATAATCGACACGATAGTCTAAAATTCCTATTGTAGAGTCGAAAGAATAAACATCGTACATTAAAATGGTAAAAACCTGGGTACAACTTCCTCATGATAAGGCTGAGATTGGCAAGAGTTAATTAAAAGAAAATGATAATTAGAAGAATATCAAGTGATTGGATAAATGAAGATCTCAGAAATGATCTTTCCTTTGAAAATTTTCATTTCTAAATGATAAAAAGACCGTAGCCCAAATTAAGACGTATATGCACTTCCCTCTGTGATACACGAAGCACGGGCTGCAGGTGTAGAATAATTTTAATTGCCATCACAATATATATATATTCTTCCACACGGATTACGGCTTATTAAGTAATTGCGCTAATGAGTTCAAACAGTCCTTCAGAACGATGATTTATCATCTCGGCGCGGTGATACCTTTATGCTAGCGACGATGAAAAAGCGGTGTCAAGGAGAGTTTACGAGAATGAATTAGTCATTAAGAGGCGTTTTTTGGTGAATTGCACAGCTTAATAGGACGACCAGTCCAATTACACACCAAACGCGTGAGGCCATAATTCTGAGAAGAGGTATGAGGAATTTTCTTAGGATGGATTCCGCAACTATTATTAAGTAAGATAAGATGTGACCTTACAGAGAATATATTCAAAATATACAGATATACCGTCGAGAAATAACTTGCCGAGAGTCCACAACTGATCTTTTCTTGAGTGCAATGAGGGAAACTATTGAAGTCCCAATTATATTAGAAATACTTTAATATGCGACGGTTTTCAACTAGTCATAGTTAACCAAGTTAATCAATAGTCGTTCTAATTATTCGTAGTGATCCCTGTTATATTTTCCTCGATTTTATTAATGTCTTTTATGATTTCTTAATCAAAACCTTTGTTATATTCCCTCACTACCTTTGTGGATTATACATAGCGTCAATTGCATCAAATGATTATACGAACATTACTTATTACCAGCCCTCATTCAACTGGTCATGATAACCATAGTATTCCTCAAGATGAAGTAACTACACCCAAAAATATCCTTACGATCAATCAGCATTTCGACGTAACAAATGTCACAAAAATAGATTATTTGCTCATTTTCCTTCCACTTTCATACTAAATATACCGCTAAACATTCGAAAAAACGAGGGTAGCTGAAAACTGTAAACATCGGGGCGTTTCCAAAGGTCAAAACTTCCAAGACAGAAAAACAAATCCGTAACATTGGAATTATTCGAGGATTAATGGAAACCTCTCGCATCGCCGAGTTCGAAGATCAATTTAGATAAAAAATCCTTCCAAGGTCGACGGAAATTCGACTGGGATTACTCGATCCCCTTGGCAGATCGCGAATTAACAATACGTTCGAGGAGTGTTGCGTGTTCGTTCGCCGAATGGGCGTGTGTTTTGAGAGAAGGACGCCCTTGAAAAGGTCGCCAAACGCCGTCACAGGCCCCCAAACTGCCTTCGACCGTGGTTTCAAACCGCCCTCTTGGCCCTCTGTGGTTAACAGCCAGAACTGAGGAGGAGGAAAAACGGTACAGATTCTAGCGAAAGTGTAACAATTTTGCGGAGAAGGAAAAATTCGTAAGATTCAAAAAAATAGGAATCAGCGAGTGGGTTCGAATAATGAAGACAATGAGCTTGGTAAAAGATAATGCTTAGATGTCATCCACTAACAGTCATTTTATACAGTTAGAAATTTCGCTGAGCCTATAGATGCTGCGTAGTTGGCGAAACTAGTCGAGGAAAGAAATTCGTGGATATAAATCTACTATGCTTTTATTGCTAACTGTACTATGCAACTACCTTAATGATTTCTACCAAGTAAAGCAATCTTATATAGTTTTCATTAAATTTTATCTACCGATTTGAAAACATTTTCTCTACAATCATATGCTAAGTAAGTCATTTGTTATATATTCGAATACATAGCTTTCTAATATCAATGCTAAGAAAGGTAGATGATTTCCATTAGTATTCCATTACTTATTCCATCTTGGAAAATATCTTCAGAAACATTTTCGTGGAAATTAGATATCTCTAGGACTATTGTGTCACATTAGGCGAACTACCTTCTACTTACGGAAAGAGATAGATTTGAAATTGAATTCGATTTGAAACTTTCAGCCAAGGGTAAAAGCACGAGCAATTAACGATTTGAATTTTAAGATTCTCGAATTAAAAAATATTCTGAAAATTGCTGGTCTGTTGAATTGCGTTTTCTCGCTTGTTGTATAACACGTTTAAAAGCTTGACGAAATTAAAGCAAGAAAAAGTCAGAGGGGTATATTCTACTAAAAGCAGCGTAAACGCTATCAAAAATATCATAAGCGAGGTTAGTTCTTACGCTTTGGGTTAGAAATGTTTCGAGTAGAAATCTAATAAAACTCAATGTTATGGAACAATGAAAACAATCCTTAGTATGAAATGAAAAACAATAAGCTATTTCTTCTCCCTCAGGAATAATATACTACAGCTACCTTCCTCAATGAAACCAATGAAATACGACGAACATTAGTTAATGACCTCTATTAGGCCTCAACCGGCATATTTCCTTTATGATTTTCCAACAAAATTTCTTCCTTCTGTTACAAACATTCCACAAATTACGTTAAATTGGAAAAAAAGCAAATTTTCTTCACGTACGCGTGTTTCTCGAGTTTTCTCCGGACAAAAAGTGAGAAAGTTAGCATTCCTCGACGGCAAAAATCCGAATGGACATTCGCTCAGTAGAGTAAGAAGGGTTCAGAAACACAGGCGTCAGCTGCATGCGGAATTCAGCGACGCATTTATCATCGCGCTGCGAAGTAGATCTCTTCTCTTGGCGATAAGAAAAAAGGGAGTGTAGAGGGCAGTGAGGTAGACGAGGTTAAGAGGGGGCAATCGGCGGAATCAGAGAGCAAACGAAGAACGGAATCTACATCGGAATCGCTCTCCGAACTTTCCTTCCCGTGCACCGAACCCGAACGAAATGCAATTCGACGTGAAGACTTTTACGTGGCCCAAAGGAAAATACGTTTTGCTAAATTGATAGTTCCGAATACAAGTTACAACTTTCTTAATATGTAACAGTCGTTAACTTCTATGACGATCACTTATTCACATTGATAATCACATAATAACCATGCTTTACGTGCACACTTATCATCATTAAATGTTTACGTTGTTATGGATTTTGGTTCTTTAAATAGAAGTATGGTCGTACAGAAGACGCTAATCTTTGCCTTTTCATAATCTTATTTATTGCTCGGGGAGCCTAAAGCAATACGTAAGTAATTTCGGAGAAGTTTGAGCAATATCCAATATAATATCCGAAATCAGAGATGCGCGAATATTCGAACATTTGAAAAGATTTCCAAACTCAATCGACATCAGCAAAACTCAAATCATATCAAAACAAAAATTGAACGCAAGTTTAAGCGGCGGAAAATTATGTTTTGGTTACATTTAAATTTTTTACGTTTTCCAATTATCGACGTGAAACCTGTATGGCACATTTTATTTAAGTACGCTTCTAACCAAAAGTAATTTTACTATAATTAGGAATTTATATGTAAACTAAAGAATTCATATATTATAAATTTGCAATACTATTCCAGCGGATGACGACAGTAAGCAGGAGACGTAGAAAAGACGACATCCAATTACGTGAAGCAAACGGAAAAGGCATCGAATATTCGAATTTAACGAATCGAATGTTTAGTTAATTATAAATTTGATTCTAAATCAATTTGTAGTGAAAGAGGATTCTCACATTTCTATCCGATACAATTCGAACAACGGGAGAACAAACAAAATTATCAATTGCAAAACGTACAAGTATCAATTTCAACCATTGAATAAAATAAATAAAGAATTGAATAAAATAATGGCATATTTATATGACCAAAAGAATAAAAGCCTTGCTCTGTAATATGAAAAATCGCCTGATAACTCACAAAGAGATCTTATTGCATCCTGGAATCCAACTTTGTTGCCGCGTAGATGCGCCTAGTTTTCGTGAAGATTTTTATCAAATGGAAATCCAACACAACAAGGTAATACCTCCCAAACAAACTGAGATGGACACATCGACGGGGACGCAATTATATAAATTAATTAAATATATTGATAAAAACAATTCATTGGGACGAATGGACCGCCTATGTAATGCAACGAGCAACGCACTTTCACACGGTTTGCCTCTCATAGTCAATGTACTGCTCCCGTCAACAAGCAATAAACTGCAACAAGTGTCTCCGTAGAATGCATTACTCAGCATAAGTAGATGGTAATGAATGAAAGCATTGGCCTTCGATTCAGCAATCGAAGGACGTTGAACCTCGCTTTAAGGCATAATGCGCCCGAATTTATCACACTGGATTTAAGACTCAGAATACTTTTAAATGTGATTTACTTTTACGTGTCCCCGAATCGCTTAAGTTGGATATTTTACATGGCAGGTTTTTAAATGTGCACAGAATGGAATGAAACATTTCTCAATCCTACCCTTGACATTTTGAATTACTTTTCCTTGAGTTATTCACAATTGAGATAATGCACCAAAATAAACTACAACGCAATTACGTGTTTCCTCGATAAATTGAGGATTAGAAAATTAAACTCATTGTAATATTTATGGTGGGAGCGCAAATAAACTATTGTAGGTAAAAGCATGACAATACATGTATTTATTTGATAATGCGCCACTCTTTTTAGGATAGACTCATGTGAACAGGGTCCCAATGACAAACTTTTCTAACTCAAGATCCGTGAAACTTAGTCTTCGTTTTAATAATATCAATCCACAATGTCCACTTTCTTCCCTACTTTCGCAGTTACTACATTTTAACCAAATTCTGTATTTACTATATTCTATATTTATTGCATTCCACACCTTAACGACTTCAAATCCTTTATATTAACGACCATTAACGTCAACTGCATTTACGAACTTCTTTCTCTAACTTTTATTACACCGGGAACTTCCACATTCACTATGCCATCTTCAAGAGACTCGTAGAAGATATCGAGAACCGCAGTAAATGCGTAACAATTCAACCAAACGAACATTTAAATGAAAATTATTTTAGTTCAACCATTTTAGTGCATTTATATTTAAAATCTGAGCATATTTACAAATGTTTGGCACCTACATAGTGAAATATTCTCTCTCCTATTCTAACCGTAGTACATGAGCGGAAAAATGCACACGAAACGAGGAAGAAAAGTTTTATTCTTTAGAAAAAAAGACCGTGGGTTGTGGTTCCCTATTGCACTATCCACACCATGTATTTGGACAATGATGTTGCTCATTCAGTATAAAAGTAAAATGGCCTATACTTCGTTCAACATCATGAAAAGACCACGTAAATCTTATGGCACCGTGTATTCCTTACGCGCGGTTCGCACTGTTTCATAAGAAATCAATTTTATACTCTACTGAAAGTCTTCAAAATCAATTGTCAGCAACTTCCCTTTCCTACGTAAAAGTCACAACAGCTCGTGACATTTCCCCGTAAGTAATACTCTGGTCCGTAAGTTTTACATTGTGTCTTCATGGCGTTGGACGGAGTAAAGGAAAACATCAGGAAAACTTTAGTAAAATACGATGAGAAATAGACTTCTTAGGCAACGCTCCGTTTCGAATACGCAATTTCACACTGACAATGGGAATTAAGTAAGCAAATAGACCACTATTGTTGCTTAACAACATTATAATACTGTAGGATTCCCGATATAGAATATCAGTAGACAACACGTTGCACAGTTCACATAAGCACCAGTCGGCGAAACTTGATTCCCGGCACATGCACCAGATAACAAGAACGATGTTAGGCAACATAGAAATATGCCAATCTTTCAGATAGAGAATCGACTTTACAATCTACACCTGCAGAAATGAGTTACAGCTCTCCGTCTGTATAAAACGTCAGCATTAGTGTAATTAGAGCGGTGGTAGACAGCCTCGCTCCACTAATGATTTCTATTACGCCGCAGTCCAATCGGGTTTCACCGCACAATAATACTTCGTCGAGAAATGCTTTGTGCTGGCATTGAATGACCGACTCACAGGGATGGCGACGCTATAAATAACTCAACGAGATATTAAAATTATAAAGGAGTCGTCTGGAATCTACCACTATTTCGTTATCTAACGATACACATGTACACTCTTTTATTCAACCGTTGTTCAAAACTTCCATGCAATTTGCACGACAAAAGCAGATATGATTCTAACGATAGCGGATCTTAGATTGAAATATATGGACACTCGAGGACAATTTGAACAAGCACGCAAAATATTTGATGAAGAGTCACATTCAAAGCTAACAGGAAAACGTAAATACAATCTAATAAATATTCCGAATTTCCCGTGAATGAAGACGCAACTCCTTCGCCAGCGGGTATAGCGCCGCAGTAAACACAAAACAAAATATTTGCAACAGGTATGCAGGTTTTCCTCTCTTTATGATCACACGACCTAACATTCCTCAATTGCCCTTTCTTTCACTTGGTGGTTACCAACCTTCATAGCTTATGTCAACGCCGTCACATTTATTTTTGTCTTTCCTGTATTTTTCTACATCTGTATCTGATACCTATCGTAAATTTATGATGATTTGATATCAACTTAAACACTGCTAAAGTTACTATACATTATAAATGGTAAAATCTATGAGGTTGTTTAAAACATCGGGAAAAATTCCAATAACACCCCATAGTTATTCTAATAGGATTATCTTTAGAATTTGAATCGGAGATTATTAAAATTCGAGAGGGAACTATTATCACATTATAACATTCGTCTAGATTCATCGCCATGAAAACAATCTAAATAAATTATTACTCCCTACTAATTAATACGAAAGAGACTACACTATCGAGAATATATCAATATCGAGAAGACTGCTAATTCTTGCTTATATCCTCTTCAATTTGATAAGATAACAATGAGCTACATTCTTTCTCGTCCGATAACGGAGTTATTTTAAAAATAAAGCGTTATCTGAACATCAATCGAGGATGAGATATTGTTACGGTAATGCACTATCACTAAATTTAGCAATGTCACTTTATAGGACGATGCAACACGGCGAAATCACCTGATCATCCCTCAATATATACGCATAAAGGAAAGAGGAAGCGGAGATAACCTAAGGATAACAATTTACGTACACGCTGTTGACTGTTGAAGATATTTGATTTGATGGAGAGAATTTTTATCAAATCTCTAATGTAGCGATTGTATTCGACGATAAAAATCATTCTAACGTGTTAAAAGACATCCAAAATCATAATAGATAACATTATATTTGATAGCTAGGCACAACCAGTCACAAGGTGAACTATAAACACTATCGAACGAAGTACGTTCTGCGAACACAAGTGGGCACGCCAAGTATAATTCAAAGTAGTGTAACCATGCTGATAGATGCGCTCACACAACAGGTGATACTCAACGGTTCTCGAATAACCTCCGCAAAATCCAATGGTATCTTGGCACAGAAATAGTGATAAATTCAGTCCTCACCTTGGCCAATGATCGGGCACGAAAATACTCCACCAGGAGACCCTCTTGTGCTTGCTATGATGCGGGGACAGTCCCGGTGGCCCCTGCGAGGGTGCAGGAGTTGTCGTAAGCACCACCCCCTTCTTACGTTTCCTTTCCAATTTCGAGTGCCAAGACTTCCTTCGTCTCGGCTTCTCCTCGGGTTCTCGGAGGTAAGGCTCTGGGGCGGTGGCCACCAGAAGCCCCGCTACGCCCTCAACGCTCCCTCCGAAAGAACCTCTCGGAGAAGACGTCGAGGAAGTCGAATCCTTCCTCAGTAGCCCCGGGATCGACGACGTACTCCACGTGGCCTGCAGCATCTTCGTATTTTCGTTCACACACACTGAATACAAATGTCACAAACGACACGTACGTAAAATTGTGTCCGGTGCACTGCGGAAGCTCGAAAACAAAACACACCACGAAGGTTTATCACGGAGAGTTTCTTGCGGATCGAGAACGGTTCGCGGTAACTGTACCGATTGGGAAAGGTCCTTTCGACGCCGCTTTTCGTATCACACGGAAATGGACGCTCTCGCCCTCAGGGGAGCGTTCGTACCGTTTGACGGACGATCACTCACTAGCCTCGGCACGCTCTTTCCAGCGCCTCGGTGGCTCCATTTCCAGGCGGCGTACCGAGCGTCGAAGTCACCGTTGACCCCAAGGGCCGCGGTCGCCGCACCAGACCGCAGAACTCAAGCCCACATGAATGCGGACCGCCCCGCAGAAGGACGAGGGCACAACCTCGGATAAAAAAGCCTCCGGTGACGAGGGCGGACCTATTGAAGCGGCGATGTTCCGACGCAGGGGGCGGGTCGGGCTAAATTGGTACTCCGAGTCGAATGCGTGCGTATACCTCAATCGCCAACGAGACACTGAGCAGAGGATGAGGCGGCGGGCGATGGCTCGCCCCTCCCGGCACGCCCCGCCCTCGGTGCCCACCCGTCGACCTTAAGAAGGGGAGGGCCCTCCTATGCGGGTCGACTCGCTTTGGTGAAGGTGCTCTCGCATGCGCTCCCGGAAGGTGTGCAAGTGCCCAAAGTCGATGGAAGGGTCGTGTGTAAACATTGCGGGGCGATTACCGCACGTTCAACATTTGCCGTGCCTACCGGTGAGAGTCGCGCTGAATCTTTTAGTGAATCCAGAATGGGAGGGGCCAAAGGAAGGGTAAATATTGACCTACGGTAAAGCTCGATCGACGTGCCATAGAGCTCTAGTGTGCTCGAAGAATGGTCTTGGTGTGCCGCGCGGATTTTTTAATTCTAAATGTAGGTGATATTACGTTAGATTTTTGCTCTAACTTTTTCGTAGAAAATTTCTAATATTGTAATTCTTCATATTCATACACTGCAAACAAAGCGAATAAATTATAAGATTGTAATTGAGGTTTAGGTTAGTACTTAAATGCACCGTTTAGAATAAACAAGAGCAATGGGCATCATTAAGCACGTAGGACACGAAGCATAGAACGATTTCACTCAAACTAATCACGTTCATAAATCACGTGACGATAATTCAGGAAAGTTAGTCTCTTCGGGTGATTAAGAGGAGTTAATGCATACAAACTCAGAAAATCTATGAAGGAGTTTATCTGAGTGGCTGCTTTAATTCGATGACATAGACTATCGCTTATAAACAAGAGCAAAGTATATATTGTTCTTCAATCGTCCAAAAGTAAAATTAATCGTCTCTTCTTCTATAGTTTCGCTCTGATTACAAACGTTGATGAGATAATTATTCATGTTCAACTTAAGCGCATGGCAAATGACAACTGCATATCGCGAAACACTGTGCAAATATGGATTATTTAAACTGTTTCATAGTATTTTGCATAGAGAAATGCATCTAATCTTTCTTGAAAAACTCAGGAAACGTAGTCAAGAGGGTCAATTTGGTATCTCATGACGTCACGGAGCATTCAAATCTCTAGAAATGGATTTCATGGAGGAAACATCTAAGGATTTTGATAGATATGGGTTGGAGATTCTACAAGGTATCGAAGTGTGTAAACTCAAGTGTCAGTAACAATAGAGAATTACAGCTGATGCTGAAAATATAGTTGTGTAAAACCCAGCGCGACCTGTGAGATTCTAAGTACCAAGGTTATAAATGCGCTAAGGCAAGGTTCTCAATAAAAAACTAATGATAAATAACATTGGTTTTCACAATCTGGATCTTGCTTTTACGCATTGTCGCAGTTTAAAAAAATGTCATAAGCATCATTGCGAAATGGATCGTAATTAGAGTTCATTGTGCACTCGAAGACAATTTTTTAAGAAAGAATTAAATGCTTTTTTGTTACCTAATATCTAAACGATTACAGTAGTAAGAATTCAATTTCATCTGCGCAAGATAGTTTTCTTAATCCTCACAACAAAAATTTATATTAGATTCATGTTAATGATAGATATCTGGAATCTTTCGATATGGTAAATGTAATACCCCGTGGTAGTAGAGCGTGGAATACCCCGTGATAGTAGAGCACTAAGTGAAATTCAGTAGAGAAAAACAAGATTTACGGTATTTTCATAAAATATAAAACCATTATGGATCTAAAGAAAAGTTTGGAAAAAATCAAAAAAGGGATCAGGTTCCTAGTGACTACCTGAAATCTGTGTATCTTCTACTAATATAAAATTATATTTATAATGCCAATGATAAATAAATAGAGTACAAAGTAAAGAACTACGAGTAAAGGGTTTTTCTTTTAATTTTAATTGGCAGTATCTTTGGTGACAGCATCACTCTGAGGATCTATTCATGTGCTTTATGATTTGAATAAAAATGGAGCGTTGACGTATGGTAATTTTGCTTATTGAAAACTACATGAAATGGCTTTTGCGTTTCATTTGTCTGGCTATCTTGGGAGATGGAGATCATTCATTAAGATTCATACGCTAATTTCATCACCAGAGGAAGTGAGCCGTAAAATACGAGCAAACATTTTGTCAGATATGACGTATATGAAAATCCCGAAGTGATTATGATCTGATAGGACGAGAAATGGAAATTCCTTGTCACTAATCACGAAGTTTTAGTCCTAATCCAAAGAATTACCTAAAGGTCAATATTATCCGGATCGAGGTCCTAAATTATCAAGACTATTTCGAAAGCCTATATTGTTCTAGTTAGATTAATAATTCAAACATTAATATTGTGAGTAGCCTGTGTTTTCCTGCTCGCACTTTTTTACTTGTAGAAATATAAACTTTTCCAAATGCAAGCAATCATTCCATGCATTTATAGCATTTGTCCGAGCAAACATCAAACGGAATATACAATTAGTAAATGTTGACTTTCGCCCCTTCCCCTGTCCACAAATATTTATGAATCTGCTTCGACACAGTGCGATAAACTCATTATCAGATAACTGTGCTATTTACGGTGGATCATAAAATGATCCATTCCTCACAAATGAAAGACATCCGTAAAAGGGAAACTCTCAAGTAACTCCGTGATTTTTAAATATTTTTGGAGATAAGGAGAGTTTTGTAAATATTTAAGACATCTACATTACTCATTTAATGGTGAATCATGGTTCGTTGACCTGAATTAAAAACGAAGACGCTTGCATTTCTGAAGGTACGTTTTCAAACATTCTGAGTTATTGCTTAAATTACCAGAGGTTAAGATTGTTAGTAAACAGTGAACGTAGAGCAAACGTGGAATTGATGTAATTATGAATCATTGTTGTTAGTAGTAAAACTTACGGTAAATGGAAAGGAGACAACTTCGTGAAGGATGATAACTCTTTTCTCTCAAGTACATCTCAAGAAGTTTTCTGAACTTAAAAGATAGTATTATTCGTACCTTGAAATCTTGATCGGTATCGTGTGTTATCTTATATTACCGTTGCTAATAAAATCGCAGAAACTTTGCTTCTGCATTAATATAATGATCATGACTTTTAAGTTTCCAGTAACGACTGTTACAAAGAAAATGCAAAGAGAACTTAAACGCGCGATTAATGTATTTTCGGGAAATGGGATATCATTGTTAGATCGAATTTATTAAAAATATATGGTCTTAAATAAAAGTACCCACTCTCTCCCACTGACTGAAAATGACTGCTCATGATAGATATGACATAAATGTAGAGCGTAGCTGGAGAAAGAGGTTCGCCCTGCCTAGTTATATAGAAAAGTTACTCATTCCATTTCCTATTTCCCTTCGTTAGTTCCATGAACATCTCTGCTTGAGCACCTTTCTTGGACACTGAAACTGGAGATTTGCGCAGCCCAATAAGGAAGATTTCCCGTGTTTCACTTCTCAGGAGATTATAATTCTTCTCGCGAGTGGCTTCATTAACTGGAGTCGTGTGCGGAATGCTTTTCTGCCCGACTAAGATTTTCGCGGCGACTACAGATGGAATTCTCCTCTATAAAAAGTGCCTATGCAAGCCGCTTTCCCCAGAGAAATATTCCTTCACGTTGCGTAGAATGTTTCACTGTTTATATGTAACCTAATATATTTTTATCTTGATTAAATAAATGAGATGTATGGTATGAATTATTAGTTGTTACTTCTACTAAGAGATGAACGCCATAAAGATGAGGTGCCTCACGCTGTTAAAGTTGTTACTAAGGTTTTCTAAATATTGAAATTTGCACTATTTTTAATATATAAATAATAGGAATCGCAAAGGATTATAAATATATCATGTGCCATTTTAAAGGTGGTAAGAAGGTATAAGGCTCTCCGACAATTTTGCCTTGTGGATTTAAAATTCATTATTTGAAACCAAATGACTTATTTTAAACAAAACTAGACTAAAATATGAACAATGTATCAAAACTAAAATTTACTCATACTCATCTAATCCGAAAGATATGCTTCCACTCGGAAACAACGGATTCCGACAGAAAGATGCTTAATACATGGGTTCGATTTCTGGTGAGAGATTATATGTGCAAAATGACGTCAGCTGTCGAAGCACTTTTAACAATACTACTAGTGAGCTGGCTTGTGAGAAAAAGAAAGATCAAAGGATAAAACGGGTTACTAAGGAATGGGTTGGTTATATTTTTAAATGGACAAAAAAATAGTACTACCATAGAATTTAACATAGAAATAGAATAAAATATAGTCTACTGAATTTACTATCGTAATGAAATTCATAAAAGCTTACGAATTGAAAATTATTTGTTCATACGAAATAACGATGAGTTATAGAAACAATTGGCACAGTTTTCTTATGAAGTATAATTTGTAAATGAAACGGCTCGTTCATATTGTGACTTGACAAGAAGTAGAATTCACTATTCATACTGCTGTTTGAATTGGCAACTAATACTTGAATAGTGTTACTAACACCGAGGATGAATAGGCAAGAATATAATCCGTCTGGTCTCGTAGATGAGTGACTGGAACGATTATATCTTCATATCTAAACAACATGGATTTAATCTCGAGAGGGGAATGCATGTACGAGGTTCTTTAAGCAGAAATATCACACTCCAGCATCTTCTGACAAGGGAAAATCGACCTTAAACTTTGAAACTATGAATTAGTGACGCAAGAAATAGTACAAGGAGTGTTATGAGGAGTTGCGCAAAATATTTTCAGATCTACAATTAGGAAAGAACGAGATAAATAAGACATTGAATAATTATGAGGAAAGGGAAGATGTTAAAGTCTGGAGAAATGAGTCTTCCGTCGTGTTTTCCTCAATTCGATACAAATTTACATCATTACGAGTTTGTTATTGACGTGTTACCGATTGCTAGTTGGTACTTAATTTGTCCGCGCATGTATGCATTCATGTATGTGTTCATAAGGGAATGAATTCATGGAGATTTATGACCTGGAAATGTTATGTGCGATGCATACGGCGATAAAGTGTCAGATGCTCATCCCTAGAGAATGAAAGACTGGAGGGACAAAGTGGAGTGACGTAAAGATCGGAAAGATAAGAAAAGAGAGAGAGAGAGTATTTCTTTCTCCTCGGACCTCAGTTTCTCTCTTTCGTCTCTCCTGTTACCATTTTATTATTCCTTTATGGACATCATCAATGGTAATCGTGACCAATTACGATAGTTTTATGGAGCTCTTGGGTCCACCAAAGGAGTCTGAAAAGAGTCCAAAATTCTCTATAGGCAACTCGCAGAAAGGGACAAAGGAACCTTTTCAACGTATAAATCGTCAATTGGCAGCAAGTACTGACCTAAGAATTGTATGGAAGTATACATTATGATGGTTTTAGAGAATTATCCCTTTATGTTTGTAAACATCCCTTACTATTCGAAATTTGTTTGTCTACTATGGATGACAAATAATTTCCAATTCCTAATAGTAATAAGCCTGTTGTTGTTATCTTCTTCCTTCTTTCTATCGTATTAAGAAGATCGTAAACTTAACTTTAAATCTAGTTAGTGTGTGAAGTGTGAATAATCATCATGATAGAAACTGAAGACATATATGAGCGGAATGCCTAAAAAGAACTTGATAAAATTTCATCAAACCCAATTTATGAGAATTACCTAAAACACTAGAGGATCAGGTAACGAAGAAATTTTATATCTCTTTAGAACATTTAAAATCAAATAATACAAACTGAAATAATTTATAGCGTAGGTTATACTATTTGTAAATATATAATGCTGAACTTCGATTTCCAAAGTTTAATAACCTTTGAATATATCAATATTAATATGTTGCATTATCTGTCTTTATTTGGCATGCAATAGTCTTAACCAGCATTTTTATCAAATTATAACCTCAATTCATCATCCTCAGGTTGGCCGAGCGGTTAGTGGGTCTGGTTCAAATCTCCAACTATTCAACATTTCCAAAGATTACTCCATATGTTTATCCTCAGTGGTTCGAATCCTGTTTACGGAAAATTTTTTTCCCAGAAAAATTAAGTTTCAGGTTTTCTTCCTGAGAAGAGGCTAAGAAGTTTCCACAAAGTTTTTGTTTTTTAATTGTTTTAATAACGCAATTCTTTACTTGGTTACGCCTTTGTTTATGATTCCCCTCCTTAATTAAATGAATTAATGGGGAACTTTTATCTTACTTAAATATCCGTATACGTACGAGTAAATAAGTAATACTTTTGGGCGTATGACAGGGGGTTTATTTCATTAATGGACTTTAAAAAATAAATCCCAGAACCGAATGGGTTTAACATTTTTTTCTCGCTATATCATTTCAGCCTATGTAATACGGATTTTTCTATTTACATACTATTCTTAGAACTCTGTTTCAACATTGATTGCATTGATCGTCAAGGGTACTGCTTGTGTACAACCGCAAAATCTCGCAAAGTTTACGTTTATTTTATCTACATAATCGCAATCCAAGGCAATAATTCTCGATCGAAATAAGAATATTTATTCAATTTTCTTTCTTTTAACACTTATGTTGATTTCGTAGGACCACTACTTCTAATTTAATTCTGCAAAAGAAAAAAATGTCTGCAATCGATCAACATGAATTTTACTTGGAATTACTAGTGAGAGCATTTTCTTCCAGAGTCGAACCAAGGATATCTTTGTTAGAAAGATATCGATTTGTATTAGATCACGGATCCTCTAATAAATCTTTGAAATTCATATTTCTATCTTGTTGGGAAGTGCGTGAACCTTTGTCCAATATTTCTTCCGTGTCGTTCTTACGGGAGTTACTGACATCGGGTTAATAAATATATTCACAACGGTGATATAAGATATCTCTACTAACGAGTAACTCCTTTGACAAGCCTTTCGACTAACGAAGATATTTTTGGCTGTCTTTCGGATTCGGCTACAACTTAAAAAGTTATAACGAATACGCAAGCATGTTAGCGAGTGTTAAATAAATCTAACAATTAAGTAACCTCGAATGATGCTTCACATTTTTACTTCCTTTCTAGCTTAGGGTAATGTTTTTTCTCGGCAGCGTTTATGCGTCCTTTACGATTTGAGACTCTTCAAAAAGTCGCAATGGCAAAATATATTTATAGCTAAAGAACGTGGAAACGGAGCAAGTTCTCTTCGTTAGCCGTGGTATCACTGCATTTGTACACATGAGTACAGTGAAATTGAAAGCTTATGGCCCCTGCGCAGAAACTATTTAGCAGTCTAGACTAGTACACTGTGAAGAAATGCTGGCAGTAAGGGATTTGAGTGACTGTGTACATCTTTCGGTGAAAATATATCACATTTTATTTTCGAAAAGGAGACATAATTAACTTCTATCGACTAATATTCTTCCTAGAGAGGGGCCATAAGCTTTAAATTTTACATTAATCATACAAAAAGGCATAAATGTCCTATCCTTTCATACATTAACAAATCCTTCTTCGACTTACATTCGTAATTTTCGATTCAGTCAGGGAATTCCTTAGGATAAAAGTTACGCATTCCTTGGACCCCACGACTGATTTGCCATAAATCTTTATCCACTGACCTCAAAAGAACCCTCGCTCTTAATAGGCCCCTGGTGAATTACGGTTGACCCCAAAATGGTCCATTTATAGACCACTTGGAAAAGCTCTGTCTTAGACCGTTGACCCCTCCTTATTGTATCACGGTGCAAGTACCGGGGCGAAGGAGGAAGGAACGTCCTTTGGCGCATTGCGAGTGGTAGGGGAGGCAAATAACGGAAGAGGACAGCTATAAGGAGTGATATGGATACTGTGAGATGTCTAATGCGGGGTTGCCGATTCTCAGGAGACCATTATGGGTGAAAGGGAGATTTCTTATTGCGTCGACAAAAAAGATGGGAAATTTTTAGGCCGGAAATGGAGTGAATTTAAGGGCTGAGTATTGAAGTCAATACGATACGCTTAATTTTCATTCGGAGATATTTTAAATCACCTACATCTTACATCATCGGCTTGAAGTTGAATAATTTCACGAAAACTCGAAGACCGACATTTTTACTCCTTACAACAAAACTTTATATTAAATTCACGGTATTGATAGATATCCGAAATCTTTCGCGAAATTTGGTCAACTTTGACTCCTTGTATAACTTTAATGCGCAGAAATCTGCTTGAATAACTTCCACAGTTGTGGGCAAAATTTACTTTAAAATGGCCATGCTAATTTTCAAAGTCCTAACTCAAAAAACCACTTCAGTATTTTTAGCCAGCTTTTTTCCATTCTAGCCCACTGTGCGACGTTAAGTATGTTAGAATAAATGCTAACTAAAAGTTAAGGAATTTTTGGAGGGTAAGAAGAAGAACTTTAAGCGCAAAAAGATAGGTTATCAGTAAAAAAAATGGAAGAAAATAATTTCCTAAGCGGAAAATCTTGAGCTATATGGTAATGCACGTGTATGGCGAGGTTGCCTAAAACAGATTTTCAGCTGCTAATTTTTCATAAACAAAGGCACATTGAATTGAACGATTGGACCAGTGTCCACTATTTTTAAGCAAGGAATGTGCCCTGTAGGTTTCGATCGAATCATTTATCTACAAATCAGGTTTACCTTTTTAGATGAAAGATTGATAAGACTTAGAAATGCAACTGAAGACGTTGGTGATGCACCGAAAAAAAATATAACACAGCGCCAAAATAGGAAAAAAAGTACTTGTATGATTTTTAAATACCTTTTATCTTTTATAATTTACTAGCAAGCTGACCCGTTCTACGCCCGGGTGGTGAGCATTTTTACTGGCACTTATTCTATTTTATGGGAACGCTAGCTTAAAAGGAAAAATAATCTTTTTCTCTCAGGGCAAGGGACTTGGTCTCCCTTCCATGTGTTGTCTCAGGTTTGTTGGAACGTACGGTCCGAAAATTTGATAAAGTCACGGATGGTTATGTATGTATGAAGCTTAACTAAACGATGTTGGACCTCTTTGTATACCTTTGTACATTCTGATGCAAACTGTGGTCTTCCTATAAGTTAAATTGTAGGTCAGTTCCTAAAATTTTGCCTTACTTCGCTGCAAGGACTTCGTTTTAAATGAAGTTGCTCGTAAATGAATTTTAATATCAATTTCAAAAATGTAAAGAAATGAAATATGTGAGTTTTAAATAATTTGGCGTCACAACGTGCTGCCATCTAAATACAGGAAGTAAAATCTCTATTCTGATAAAAGTATGACAGACGTCGCAAACACAATCTAAAATAGATATTTTAAAAATCCTGTTTGCATCCTTCTCCACAATTAGAAGAAAAGTACTGGAGACGAAATGAGGCTAAATAGAGAAGATTTGGAGTGTGATAATTTTCGATCGCTTTCTTCATTTACTATAGAATGATATGAGTGACACAGGTCTACAGGTGCAGCTCATTAGCCATGTGGATGTAACTAATATTCGTTAGGTGATGCTAGAATGAATGCCTTCATACCTCAGTAATTTTCATATTACCAAAGGCATGAATAAGACGGAAACGAAAGTATTAAGAGAAAGATGAATTTTGCTTTCTCTTGTTTTGAAAGGGCCAACAAAAAATATTAAATTCCCATAGAAATATGAACTACGTAAGGAATGAAATATTGTTTGCTCTTTAGCTTCATTTAAAAATGAAGGCTCTTTTCCTAATAAAAAAGTGATTCGATCAAAAGATAAATTCTAATTTTAAATTCATCGCATAAAACTGCTGTATCATAGATTTGTAGACTTTTTCTATATTCTTACTTTATGTCTCGAGGAACTTTATCCACTGACAATTTTATTGGGAAAGTCCCACCTTTTTATACTATTACATCATTTTCATTTACGAAATTTCCGATGTACTCATCACAAAATGGATGAGTAGAATTTTCAGAACACGCGTTTGTAGAAAAAATCATATCTTCTTTATGATATACCACGACAATCATGAAAGAGTTATTGTGTCGTAAAAGACTAAATTACTATTCCTATGATATTTCCTACAGATATTAAGCCTATGTCACCGGAAGAGTGAAACGCTTGACGAAACTCTGCACTGATATACAGGTCTAAATCTGGGTTTTCACAGAATTTAAGATTGCGCATTCTAGTGTGTGTGAAATAGGCTCAAGTTCAAGTTATACATACTCCATATCGCGAAAAACAATTGACCTAAACAAAATTTCTCCAGCTGCATATCTTGGAAACATTTCCATCTGGTGTTGGGAGAACGTCGCCCTATTTTCAGTCCTTCCCACAATTTCCCAAATAAAGGCAGCTCTTTCGGGAGTTTAGTGGCTGGCGACCGTACAATTTTTTGCTAAAGTCACCCGGAGGCCTCTCATGAATCAAATTCACCGACGGAAGTTCGTGTTGTTTCCAAAGAAGCGCTCTTATCTGGATCTCAGAGGAGGCGCAAAAAACTCTCTTTTCTCTCACGAATACGAATTCGAGAACCTCGTGCTCTTTCGCATATATTGGTGAAATTTTTGGGATATTTCGGATTACTTACGATTCTCTCCTGAAGATGCAACTTTAAATCTCATATGTAATGGGCGATATTAAGGGACAGAGTGGATCGTACAAGGAAGCGCGTGATCTAAATTTCGTAAATAATATGCCTTCATTTGTAAATTTAAATGAATGAAATGAAAAAAATGAATCATACGTACACCCTTATAGTATATTATTATTGAATGAGAACACGTACAATTTTTTATTATAATGTTATGTAATATACATGGTTCTATGCGATTTAATATACATGGTTCATTCGTGGTAATGCTATGTTTCTGTCCTATTTCAAGTAATTCTTAGTAATAATACTATTTGGAAGGACTAGAGAAACCCAACGATCAATCCAATCCACAAAGAGGAATTTAGGACAGACGTAAAAAATTGCTTGCAGATCAATTTGACATCAGATATAAGTAATATATATCAATTTGACATCAGATATAAGGAGGAAATAATCGCAGATTATTTTAAAAGTTTTTTGGTAAGACACTAGGTGGTTTTTAAATATCATTATCGATTCAGAAAGGATTATTTATATGAATCACAGTTGCTGGGTTTATGCTAAGATAATTCAGAATCATTAGATTTGAAAACGGACGTAGATGTCATTGCAATTGATTTTTTTAAAGGATTTAACATAATACCACATCACCAGTTAGAGCCAAACAAAAACGATGTACAGTATTTTGCTCAATTTTTATTTAAACGGTCGCTTTCGATCATAGTGATCCTTTTAAGATGAGGAGATATTTAAATCCCTTGAGAAATAGAAATAGGGATCACAAAGTGAAAGACGATTGATTTTAATCTTTGTATTGACTGAATCTTTAAAGAATGTACACGTTAATCCAACGTTGGGGAGGGTGGTTCCTGTACTTACTCATTAAAAGAGGGAAATCGAAGAATTCTTGTTGTATTATATTGCATATAAAATGGAAAGGTTCACCTTTCAAAGAAAGCTTCAATAACACTTGCATCCGTTTCAAACCGCTTTTTATATCTTGGAAAGATCAAAGGATTAATTTTTCTGTCCTCATTACTTTCTACCAGCGTAACTCGACGAAAAAATCCCCAAAAGCGTCCTCGTTGCATGAGAGATTCCACTGAAAACCTTTACGAGCGTTTTAGGACAAAAATATTTCAGGACAAAATTTATTATCAAGTCTGATCATCGGGCTAAGAATTTTACTTTTTACTCCTCGATTATCTCTCAGTATAAAATGGAATATCAAAAAAATGAAAATATCAAAAGAGTAAAAGAAAGTAGCTGAGTGACGTCATAATGAACGGTAATAAATAAATTCTTCCGGTTACATTCGGAGCAAGCCATCCGTGCGTAAATAATCTTTGTCAACTTCTTGTTTCACTATAAGTGATTCAAAGAATGATTCATGTTTTTAGTGATATTTCGCTGCATTATAACGTACTGATACATTAATAGTATGAATATGTTATTAAGTTCCATTATTTATGAGTAGATTTTTATGAGCAACACCATATTGTATTAGTCTTTTCCTTGATCACACGTGTAGCAAATGGGAAGAAAAACAATAGACTAAGTAGTGGCGAAATTGTATCTACCCGTTCCACTTATTTTCCAAAATTCAGCAATAATGTTGAGTGCATTAGTATATTTTATCGAGCCATATATTAAAATATAGAAATGCTGATTACAGCAAATAAAATTTTAGTGTGATATTTTTAAGTAAAGTATTTTAATAAAGTAGATTATCAAATAGTAGCCTAGCTTGTGATTACTTCAAATCTCTCTCATCTTCTCCGATGTTAGAATTGTACATAACAGTCTATGTAAACATTTAACTAAACCAAATTAATTAAACATTCGCCAATTCCTAGGTTGGTAAGTTTTGCTGATGCTGTTCTCAATAATGCAAGTGCAACAAGGTGATATATTCAACATTAAGGTACTCTCTCCACGGTGAGCGCTAATAAAATTTTATGCATCCCAAATTATTTAAAATCTTTTGTACTACGATAAGTTATCAACTTAAGAGTTGTATTACTTACAATACTTAGTACTTACAATCGTGTATTTATACAGGTTTATTTTTTGTTCTATATATTTTCATACATAGTATTTGTAAATTTTGTTATCAAATACTTTTACTGTACTCGAACTTCACGTATTTATAATGTATTTATTTTGTTTTTATTGTAATTCAGCTTTTTGGGTCCTTACTGTTTGACCTTAATAAAGAAATTAATATGACGGTTACATATAGACGTGGTGAAAATATTTTATTCTTCATATATTTATGTAGGTTCTCGTTAGCTCAAGTATCGCTGCATACATACAGCAATAACTTTGCAAATGGAAGGAGAGAAATGATATCCTCCACAGAAGCACGTAAACATCTAAGTGCTGGACTATGAAAGGATCACAAGACAGCATATCTGCTCGTCACTCCATTTCATCATGTCTTAAATACGTGACGGAGAAGGAATTCGAAAAGCGAGAGCAATAAACTACGTGACGCTGCCCTCGTCATTAAACATTAGATCGGATAAGGAAAGTTCTCGTTTCGCGGAAGCAATTCGGGAATAAATCAAACTTTTCCAAGCAAGAGTCCGCCTCCGGAGATTGCGCTCACTCTGAAGAAAACACAATCGGAAACCATTCTCTTTTTCCCATGGTCATTTCATAAGCGCCACCTGATATCTATAGAGGTAAGCTGTGATGTCAATAAAAGCATTTTAACTCTTTACAGGCTAATATACCTTAAAACCTGCTGGTTAATATTACTTTTCTGATTTACGTAAAATTAGCTATCCGAGCTCCGGTTAAAATGGCTTAATGAAAGTTTTCCTAACGGATCTGTTTTCTATTCCAGTCAACCGAAATGGGAAAATGATTTAAACAAAACAGTAGATTTTGTACCCAAGGCTTCATATGCTAATTGCATAAGCGTTTCTTAAAAAAATAACTGAAAAAGAGAATTTCAATATCTACATTGGCTGGCCACCAAATATATTAATTGTAAACAAGGATTTCCCAATAGCGACTCGACCTTACTCTATATCTTTAAACAGTGTGTAGCATTCAGAGAGAACTAAACGATTTTCTATAAAAATGTATGGGAAATCATGTTTCGACTAACGAATATTTCAGCTCACGAATCTGATTTCGGAACGAATTATCTTCGTGAGTCAAGGTATCACTGTATAGTACGTACAAGAAGAGAATTTAATAGGGAAAATTTTAAAGGTAGCGGGATTTTGAGATTCGCATTTATTTTAGCTAAACTAAGATAAATGAACGGTAGAAAAGTACACTCGATTATAGAAATCTTATAACCTTGGAATTTGGCGATTTTTAAAAATTTCAGTGGGATATACAAATGATGACTAATTTCAAATATTGAAGAAGAAAATTTCGAGGCTCCAGGAGCTAAGAAATGGCCAGGTAAATAACAGCTGAGCAATTCAATTTCAGAGGAAATAATGTTCTCTCCATATTTTCGTTTTCTCTGTAAAAAGCAGAATTAAATCATATATGAATTATCTCCTTTGGCATTATGCAACAGAATTATTTTCCACACCCATTGACTAGGAAATTTATTTTCTTACAAATCTGAATGGTGTAGATAATCTTCGTAGAATTTTATGCCCCATGGTGGTTTCTATTTCGTTGATTTATAATGGGATAGATAACCAAATAGAGCTTCTCAAATAGAGGAACCGGGTTTTCATTGATTTATTTCACAGCCATCACCTTTTAATTAGCTCCAAATCTCTGTTGGTTTAGTCTTAACTCTAATAAGGGGATTTCCTCATACTAAAAGCCAATAACTTCTAATTGTAAAGTAAAATATATGTACGAAACAGCATTATCTAAGGATGGAATAATATTTTAGGATAATTTTCACTTGTTTGCCCCTAGCGTCTTCTTGAAAGAAAGCAGGAAAATCAATTATTTTTCTTTACTGGAATAATTTTGGATGATACTCGTCTTGTGACTAGTTTTTCAAGCGAACATCTTACGTAAATAATAATAATAATTAAATATATTGGTCCCAAAGATATACTTTGGTATACTCGTATATAGTAGGAGTGAAATAGGATATGATAAAATCAAATACGAACGATATATAGCTATAGTATATTCAATTTAAATTTACGATCAATACAGTGTTCAGGTTATAGGCTAAAAATCGAAAGGCTGATAGAAACAAATGTAAATTCAGGAAGCTAATTATTGTATCGTACATTAAAATACATCCTACAGAATAGAATGTTTTAGGTAGTATATAGTTTCTTAATTCGTAAACCAAATTGTACATTATTAGTAAAATTTAAATTGCCTGGTAACTTTTTGTGTGTTTATAATAGAGATATTTACCGCAGAGAGAATCGGGGTCTGTTTTCAGTTTAACTTAGATATCAGACGAGTATTATCGCTATCACTGAATAGTAAATTATCAGTAAGAAATAAAAATGCAACGCAATGCAAAAAAATTATATATAAAAATATAAATACTTAAAACGTAAGAGGACGAAGGCTCGTAAAAATTCTATGAATCTTCCTAAAGGAGCGCATACAAAAATCCAGTCGTAAAAAATTTCAAAATATGTAGATTCATGGTATAGGAATACATACTTCCAATGTAAACTCCATTACAATACGAAGGATATGAATGCACGTGGATTAATCCACAGTGTGTATTAGGAATAATTCACATAAATCATATTAGTATTGCAATCGTCTAGGCTGTGGTAATCTCCCATTCCCATTCTGAATTTCAGAAGCAGTAAAATAAGCGGAACAAATAATGGTGAGTTTAATCGGCAGCGTGAGAGAATATCTCACGATAAAACTGCTGGGGAACGATGTTCACGCATGAAAAGGGAAATAAATCCTTCTCGCACCTAATCTTCCAATAAAAAAAACATCCTTTGATGATTCTCCTTTCCCAGTCGGTATTTTACTGCCTGTTTCCCTAACATTATTCATCGTCCTCAGGCGAAGTTAATCGCATCCCATTCATAATGTATGGAGTTGCGTGAACCGACCAGCGTTCTTTCTTACGCTCACGTCTGCATTCTTCCTCAGGTGGTCGGAAATCTTTCGGGAATCCTCGGTTGCCTCACAATCTTATGACTCAATCAAGGAAGCTATGAAAACTTGAAGGTATTTTGGTGTAAAAAATCTACTATTTGGTTTGAGTCTATAAGGTGTTTGACCCGATACCGGGTTGAGCATCAGCTCTTCCAATGTCCGCTATTGAAAGCCATGGAGAGTGGATGAGGTTTAATAGGGAAAATGAGGAGTGGAATGGTTTACCCTTACTTTCCTAACTGAGCAAGAATCTTACGAGTGGAACAAGTGCGCAGAAGAGGAACTCAAAAACCCGATGAATTTTCACAGAATTCAGTTTGAGTGACCAGGAACCCAGAATACCCTAACCCAGGGATAGGGAACGTTTTTCCATTAAAGAGCGAACATTTGTATCGTACGTTTGTTTCGTATAAGAAACTATTAGGCCACACTTGAGTTGCCTATTGCCTTCACTCTAATATTCATAAGTCAAAATTCTATCTAAAACAGCGCCTCGCAGTAGCCGTGATCGTATAGTGGTTAGTACTTTGCGTTGTGGCCGCAACAACCCAGGTTCGAATCCTGGTCACGGCAGTGGTCATACACTGGCGGCTGAGGCTTTTTTGTCTCGGTGGCGGAGTGGTTAGCATGTTTACAACACACCGAGGTTCCGGGCTCGAGTCCCGGCTATCCGGATTTTTCCGTTTAGGAAATGGTTCGCATTAACGCTAATTGGAGTAAAAGAGAATTTTTCCCATTTCATCTTCACTTGGTATCACCAGCGAGTCGCGAAACGAAAGAGGTAAAATAAGTTATTTTTTAAGGACCGGGTATGGACCGTTGGCTGGAGTTCGGTGACTCCTGTACAGATCTACAATCATCATTTATACCATTTATATATATCAGTATCATCTGTGAAAAAGACTGAGATGAGTAAATGAATCATTTCTCTATCCCAAAGGCAAAAACTTTTTCCGTTTATAAAGATATGTTAACATGCTGGTTATTAAATAAAACATTAAAAAAATAAATAAGGGATAAGGATATCTTTGATAGCGTAATTTGAATTTTATAAAGGATAAGGGTATCTTTAATCTGATATAAAAATGTATCTCTGAAGAACTTGAATCATTCCGTAATTGAATTTCTCTTTTAAATTCGCCGCCTACATTTATTACGATTGATATATGTTTGATTTGCACAATTCCTGAATATTCACATTAACTCCTTCGGGAAACTTAATCTATTGCAACGATATGCGGAAAGTTTATCCTTCTTCCCTTCGTTTTATATGCTTACATCACTGGTGTGATGAAGTGGTGACAGACAATCGAATTGTGATGCTGATGAAATGCCGTTTACCCGTTTGACAAATATCTTCCTATAAAAGCGAACAATCCACACGTGGCAAGGTAATGCAATGGAACTTCTCATGAAAATAACGATACGGTTGAGTTCGTATTACGCTAACACTAAAATTCATTATTTCAGCTGAAGATTACAAAAGATTATAAAAATTTTAATTCATTTGTGAAAATATTCGAATAATGAATGATTTTAGTAGTAGAATTCGTAAAATTAATTCGACAGCCGTGGCTATTTCCCCTAAAGGCTCCCACTGGGAATCGAGCTCGGGACCATTTTCACCGAAGACGAATTTGGTACTCTTTTAGTTATCTGTAAGCCCGAATGTTTGCTTTTCATTGCAGTTTCGCTCATTAATAAAGTTCTTTCTTTGCATACGTTGGGTAAAAGTGAATATCTTTATCGTTTTGACTATCATTATCTAGGCATTGAACATCAATAATTATTTAGACTTAACAAGGAATGGGTGAAGGTGATTTTTGCACGTTAGGGCGTGCACCCAAGAAAGTTTTTCAAGTCTATTCTTATTTAGACTAAATAAAACGAGATTTAATTTGATCATTTTGGATAAATTAATAGTTACGAATTTATGGCGAATTTAAAAAATATAGTTACATACTTTCTATGATTTCAATGCTCAAAGAGTTAACTTGAGAAAAAATTAGAATCAAGACGTCAAAAAGATAGCTGAGAAGCATACAAAATTCACGTGAAATCCTCAAATTTAAGAGCCTAAAAATAAAGCCAAATTGCCTCGGATGAAATAGTCATAACTTGATTCTACGCTTACACATAAAGCTGAAATCCGTGAATATTTCTCTCCATATTGGAGGATATAGTATAAAGCAATTTACCCGAAGTTTTCGTATCTTAATCCGTCATGCTTTGCTAAATAAAATCAGAAGGATCAATTGAAAACATTTATGCTGTTAAAAATGAAAATCTTTCGCAATTTTTTATATAGTTAGATGTAAGAAGAGACTCCCAAGTCTCAATCTTACCCTAATAAAGTCCTTCCTTATTATTTTCATTATAATATTAAAATTTTCCGAGTGAACATTTCATGAGATGACTATATATGCGATGTGATGACGAATATTTAATGTAAAGACGTACTACCTTAGGAAGATTTTGGATAAGTCTCTCCCTACTAAGGTTATCTCAATGGAATATACATTAATGGCTAGCATCTGGCATAGTTATCAATTTAAAGCACAGTGTATTGAGAATAAAGAATAATTTTAATCACAAATATAGAAAATAGGTAACCGCCTTGCAAATCAATTAAACGCTATGATACTCCACGAGAAAGTCTGACGGAATATTCCCATGAAATGTTTATGAGAAACGACATCCACCTACTGAGGTATATAGGGAAGTACGGCGCAGTGTTGTTGATGAAACGAAGCTGCACGTGGAGATGAAATGATGCAAGTGGCAGTCTCTGATGATCAGGACTTAGTTGATACATTCGTGCCAAGTTTACATTCTGAAGTTCGGGAGAATTCCATTTCTCTCTGTTTACATTAATTTAGTTTCATAACAGAAATCTTCGTAGAATACGTGTGATTCCAGCACGCGCATCAAAGCACACTTTGATAGAGAATAACAAATCTAGCGTAGATTTAGATTTTCCTCGACGTCAAAATCCTGCAGGCTTTTGTTCATGTTCATTCATAAATCCTATCACTACATGATACCTTATTTATTTAAGAAGCGTAAATATTGACTAACGTAGCATTCCTAGCATATTTCAAGCAGGCATATAGACTCACTTTTGGCTTACGATATAGTAAATACAAAGGTGATTATTAGTGTGATTAATGTAAGCAATAAGAAAAAATATGTTAATAGTCCAAACAGATCTTTTTTACTTTAACTGCATCTCCCTACGCCAACTCATCAAAGTACTAATTTAAAAACAAATCGAAACTTGAAAAGTTTTTTTATTATCTTAGAGTTATGTATTATGATGGCCCCTAGGTAAAGATTGTGGTTACTTTAAAGCAGTGGTGTTAATACTCAATTTATTTACGTGCAGGAAAGCAATTATAAATCTTTTATGATTAAATGATAGATTCTTTTCAATAGTAATCCCAATGAAGAATCAACACGCTGAGGTTCAAGAGACCAAGACAATCTTTCTGCGGATCTATGAAGAATCACTATACGTCAGCGCAATGTTATTCTTTAGATTCGAGTTTCTTCGTGTCGAATCCATATAAAAATCTAGTGATTCAGGGCAATTTTTATCTTTTCGATCATAATTTGATGGTGCTATAAAATTTATTACATATGTTTATTCTAATCAAAGCGGAAACTTAATTTATTGGCATTCTTAATGCATTGCGATGCATTAAATTATTTATAGACCATCGTTACCGGAAGACACGTGATATGGTGCGATTATTTCCTCATTGATACACTGATTATCATTAAACACCCACATCTATATATAAATGGTTGAATCATCCGCTATGACGGAGAATACTATGCGAGGAATGCTCATTTCTATGCATTTAATACTTCGAGGCAAGAATTTGAGCCATCAACTGCAATCACAACCCCGAGAACAGCAATTTACTGGCGTTATCGTCACCTTGAGACATTTAAGAGAAAGGCAAGCCTCCTACGATTCTTTACTACGGCACCAATGAAAGTAATTCCTAAATTGAGGAAATAGGAACTAGAAACATATGAATGCCCGTGGAAAGAGGGAAGGTTGGGCGAGGCGGAAACGAGATTGCTATGAAAAGGTGCTTACGAAGAGCTCAAGGTGAACGGCGACCTCTGCAGAGAGAGAATGATACAAACAGTCCATCCCAAACGACCCAAATCCCGCGAAAAGCCGCGTTGGGTATATTGCGAGCATTTTGATATTGCGGCACTCTGGTGGGGGATGGCGAAACCAAAGGGTGACATATATCTCGTTAGATATGGAGCCGAATGGAATTCCCTAGCCGACCTTGCTCGAGGGAACGGAAAGTGAGGCCTCAATGGTCAGAGTTCCTCCGAGAAGTGATGCTATCACGGATGGTTCACGAGCGAGTGCACGTATTACAATAACAAATAAGTGGCGGGAATAAAAGGATGGTGGAAATCGTCCTCTCAGGAGCCATTGTTTCCCAGAGGCATCTCCAGAGTCATAACTTAACGCAAACGACTGCCACGGGGCGAGATGACCATCTATTTTCTCAAGAAATTTGCATGGCGAAAATATGCTTCCAAACGGGGAAAAGAGTGGTTTAGGAAGTCATTCGTATCATAGCTTTCCCAACACGCGACTTTTGATAACGAGCCTCTAGAATTAACCAACATTTTGACAGAGGTATGGAAAAATAATGAAACCTTTTCTGTTTTGTATGACCTTTTGAAATATGAATTCGTTTCCCAGAGTTACAGATCTAAAAACCATTATCTCCTACGTATGAAGGACAAGTATGAATGAAGTACAAGTGTGAATGAATTTATGGTCTCTGGCTGGACTCCTACTTAATAATGAGGCGACATAAAAATTGGAAAAAAACTATAGAGATAAGGAGTAACAAGGGTTGTTCACTTTTCCGTCTCTTGATATTTGAGCATGACAACCCTGCGTTACTTTTTGAATTGTGAACAAAATAAGGATAAAAAATTAATTCTTATAATCTTGTTAGACCAGATATTTAATGTTCCATGGAGGAAAAGAGGAACTTAGAGGTCTAAAGAAGTATAGGATGTAATTTCAATAATATGACGTAATAGCAGTGACAGACAGACAAGAGTAATGGCGACTAAAGGCGTTTAACTTAATGCGGCTTATTGATATTGTCACTTATTCGATATTATTGCCATAAATTCTAAGTGTTGACGCAACTGTGATTGACTGATTTAATGAGACGTTTAGAGTCATCCGACTCTATCAATGTAATGTATGACTGTTTCTTCCACATATGTCAATCACATTTATTTATACAATCTCATTGGAGACGAATTGGTATTTAATTAGTTACCTCATTACTAAAAAGAAATACACAAAAGTTTATATTTATGGCTAAGTATTTCTAGATGTAATTGGAAGGGGAAATTAAGGTTTGAGACAGGTGTACTTATCCCAATTCAGGCTACCATTAGAAGAAGAATAGAGACCCTCCGGACACTTACCTGTGAAAAAGAGAGAAAGAAAATATTAGAAAATATAAACATGATAATGAAAATAAAATCAGATTTTTCCTTTCGTTTGATCTTAATCTTGGATATCTGATTTCGTTTTATATTGATTAAATAACCCATACAAATTATTATTTTTATTTGCAAAGTTATGAGTAAGACATGAAAGTTAAATTTAAAGTAAGTTTCTTCAGTAATCATAACGTATACTTTTGCGAATAACGATGAAATAAAGAAAAATATAATTTAAACTTTATTTACACTATTTACACAATTGTGATATGTACTCAAATTTCAGTAATCCTGATATGATAGATAAATCATCCGTCAAATACGGAGCTTTACATGAAAGATACATCCAATCACCTTTCCTATTCTTATCCTAATTAAGATATGCTCTTAGAGGAATGGATTACGTTCTAACACTGCTGTATCTGAATAGCCACATTAACTTTGTCACAAAATCTGTAAAAGCATCACGTGAATGTGACTTAGATCGTAATCTTGATATGTTAATTATATAAGAACAGACGTCTCCCTTATTCCGAGTATTTAAGGTAGGCATTTTCTGTATTAAGTTACGGTAAAGTTTGATTACCTCTTTTCCAAATATCCAATAAAACCAAGGCATTTCTCTTCCTGGAATAGTAAGCGCTCTATGTTATCCATTTTTAGCAAATAAAACTTCTATCATCCACAATATACCCTTTACTCAAATAGTAACTCCATTTCAGATACCAATTCACCCTAAAGTTTCGTTATTCATAACATTCATATGGCGAAATTAGAAATTACTGAAATCGCTCGCATTCATACAGAAGTTTAATTTACATAACAACGTTCCTCTGGGTGCATTCTGCGACGGTACTAAAAATGCCAAGGAATAAATGAACGCCGTTTTCACTTTAATCCCTATATGGAAATCAAAACAACACCGCACAGCTGGGAAAGAAAGGGCGGAAGGTAATCTTTGAGGCCGCATGGGGAGGTCGTAAAAATTCCATGAGAAATGGAACATTTTCAGTTGTGCACAAAGTCATGATGGAGAGAAACAACTCGTTGCTATGGAATAGTAATGAGAAACGTCATAGAGCTGCATAAATCCTCTATCTATGACAGAACGAAGGCAATATCATACACTTCTGTTTTTTTATTTATTTTATTCCCACTAGAAGGAAAGATATATTTCAAAACGCCTAAATGGTTTTATAAGCCCTCGAGCATAAACAGACCAGTTTGGTAATATTTTATGGAATTTGAAGTAGCTTTTGCGAACGTATAGAAGGTAAATATTGTCGTGTTTCTGTGTAAATATTCTTCTTTTAGCGTATGTTATTCGTGATGGAAAGAGGCAAAAAGGAGCTTATGCTAAGGTTAGGGCACTTCATTAACTTTTTCTAATCCAAAAATTCCACGAACATCTGTACAACCTCTTCCAATATATACAAAAGGAAATATTCTAGGCTAGTTAACAAATGTTTTTCTGTAATGTGAATCGGTATTATGAAAAACACAAGCACTCAAGGTTACTCTTCAAAAGGATTCGGTGTTATTTTTAAAAATTTTTACGGCAATTAATACTCCGCTAAGTCAGATTTACAAAGTTTATTTAAAATAAACCATTTAGCCAATAAAGTTTTGAAACGAAAATGAAGTTCAAAATGTCTTCTTTGAGTGCCTATAAACAATCTCGTAAGGAAACCAAGATTAAACTTATCTCTTTCAAATTCATAATTTTTAGTGGTTTCTTTAAACATTTCACTATTTGTTTATTTTCTAAGAAAGAAAAAGAAAGTTATTTACATACCCTTCGGTAAATAGCATTTCATTTCGGTATATAAATCACGAAAAGTTTCCACGGAGATTTTAACAAGAAACTTCTTTGGAGTGTGACTAGAATTGCCTACATTTCCATCGCAAGAACTGAGAATACCGCAATTGATTTTGATATCGAAATTTCTTTGGAGTTTCATTAGTAAATAATACACCAAATAATAAATTTTACCATCAAGTAAAACCTTCATCAAGTAATAATTTAAAGGATTAATATCGTTTGCAATTAAGCGATGCAAACACCAAAATGTAACCGTAGCGTTGGAGGATCTCAGCTTGAAAAAGATAGTTAAAAAATAGAAAATAACTTCTTTTGCTTAATACTTCCTTTAATTAACGAATAAAAAGGTTTAAGTCTTTAAAAGGAAAAGCCTTCCTAACTAAATTACTTCGCAAATCATCAAAATTACTTCCTCTTCCGCGATACTTTTCCATATCCACGCGGAAGGTAATCCTTTGGGAACGATGTGGTTCTCATAATTCGCCAAAGTTTCGAAAAGCTTGAAAAAAATATATTGCTACTCTTGTGATGAATGGAAGGGCCGCGAAAAGGAAACGAATTTCTTTCACGATTCGTCTCGGTGCGATTTTTTCCTTGGAGTTTTTTTCAAAAAGTTTCCACGCCAGCTACGGGGTAAATGGTCCTTATGAAAAGAACTTCAGCTGGTATGTCCAAGGCCGAATAGAAAACAAGGGAAAGGAATAAAACGATACGATGAGATTCTCTGAATAATTGAGAATCGTTAGGATGTACTGCTCAAAGGACACAACCCTGAGATTCGTGAAGGACGATAAAGTACTTTCCTGCATCGTTGACTACCGTGATTGAGTTAACCCAATCGAATAGGATGAATATTTTGCGAGAAAATTGCTATCCTTTTGCCGACACCGCAATTACATAAAAGACGTATCTTGATGTGATGCGTATCAATTTTTCAATCTACGTTTGCAATATAGGATGGCTCACCCTCCTTCATAGGATGCGTGAAGTTTTTGTGCGTTTGCTATTCCAGATTTTAATTATCAATGATTTTGCATCAAAACATTATTATTATTATATTATATATTAGGCATAATTATTTTCGTTTATTATTTTCTTTCTTATTTTTCTTTTTTTCTTAGTTTCTTATTTTCGTTTTCCTACACTTATTTCATCATTTATTTATTTATTTATTTATTTTCCAAATCCCACATAAACAGCCATTGTTGGACAATTACAGTAGCGGGAAATATCTTAAACAATAGACAGCACACACAACCATTCCTTAACCAGAAAAAATTAGCTTTATAAAATAATGTAGATCTATCTAAGAGAAGTTCTTGGGATATTCTGATACAAAAAGCTTTTATTATCTCCTATATGAGTATAGATGCTCTTTAAACTCTCTTAAGATATTTTAAATAAGGTTTATGTAAATTAGCGTCATATAATTTGCATCATATTATCGGCGGCAGAATGAATGATGTGAGATCATCTAGTAGCCTGGACGGCTATATTCATTTACAAATAATATGTAATTTATATCTATATATACAAATAATTTGTAATTTATATCAATAAGTCAAAAGCTATTTACGTCTGGACAGGCAGATAGTTGTGGACAATGATTAAATAAACAATTCCAAAGAACAAAAGTATATAACTTATAGAGGAAAGGTAGCCAAATGCTTGTATGGGATCCAATGGTAGCTACAAATGGTCTAACATCAACAAGAAATAAAGAATAATGCCAATATGGCTCAGTACTATTGCAGACTATATATACTATACGGACTTGATGCTTCAGCTGAAAACCATATTATTTGACCGATGTTGTTCTGCGATCGTTTACTTTGATTGTGAAATAAGTCCTGAATTGACAACATCAGAGGACCACGAGTGGAAGAATGGAGAGAAAATGGAGAAAGGGTAGAGAAACTGTGCGTCACATGCGGATCGAAAAAATAGCACAAGGTAAGGTGAGAGTCCGCGATGTCTTTAAAAGAACAAGATAACCAATATGGATATGGATTGATCATAACGCCTGAAATGATCAGCGACGTAATTCCGATTTGACCAAATGGACTTCTTGGGAGAATACGCTACTGGAGAACAAGTCGAATAATACGCGGAATGGGTATATCTTTTAATTTTCAAGAGCTACAAGGAAATGAAAGGAGAAAGATTAAATTCTATGACTAGAATTTAATTGAATTATATCTCAGCAAAGTTAGTACATGGTGATGATGAAGAAGAAACCGAGAGAAGCTGATGATTATGATGAAAGAAACGGAACAGAATGAGATAAATAGTAAAGTATGTTATTTTTCAATAAGATGTATTTTCATTATTACCGGATTTCAAACGGTAAGTAGGCATAAGAATTGGTGACGGTTTGTATGTAAATATAATGGAGAAAATAACACTTACTAATGACAAAATGGCATAAGCAATATCAGCCTTATGAAAGTGATGGGGAAACAGAGGTGGATTCAGAGTGGGGGCGATGGTATTGGTCGCCTCTTTTGATGATTTATGACTGGGTGTGTTTCAATATGTTGTATATTTCTTATGTATGCGCATCCATTTCTTCAGTGGCTGCTATTAAGTTGATCTGAGTTAATGGGGGAGATATTACAATTCAAAGTATTTTCCTTATCCTCCTTAGAGAGTAATGTGTTTCAAAATTTATTAGAAGGTAACGACTACGACGTTTTAGAAATATTTCCGACCTCAAATATGTTGAGAAAAAAAATATAATTCATTATAACCCTTAAAGTTTATCACAATAATCGCTGAAATATAATATCTGCGTAAGATTCGCATACACCGGATGATCCATATAAGATCACTCATTAATGTTTAAATAGGACATATTATATTTTTGACAATTTTAAATATTAATAATATATAATTTTTTTTGTTGACTAATTTTATGATATGATTTAAGCGTATAAATTAATTAACATTAATTATTAATCATTGAAAATATTAACCGATAATACAGTAGAAATTTGAACAACGCTCAGAGAATCTTAGACGAAGTACATACATTAGAAGTTGAACACCCACCGATCCAAACCTTGTAAGAACATGTATTAGGCGATCAAACTTCAGACTGTTACGAGAGAGATAATTACTAAAGAAAATAGTGATCATCTCAGGGGGCCATTTGAAGTCCATAGCTTCGACTTAAACATCTCTCAAACTGCGCAAATAGTAAACTACGGTTTCCAGGGAATTTATTACGCGTCAGAGGGTAGGGATTTTCGAGTGGCCTCCATCGGCTGCGACGGAGGGACGTCCGGAGAAGTTTTCGCATCGGCGAGTGTGAGAATCTCTCGTCGGGGCACCTAAGTCATCAAGGATGGGGGCTGAATTAGAAGTAGTCCACGTCTGTTGCAAGGCCGACCGTGTGAAGCGACCAGTCCAAACAGCGGCCAATCAGGTAAGGCGGTCCCTCGAGCCCCGCAGCCGCTTTACACACAGCGGGACACCTCGCATACGTCCTACATAATAATAAATAATCGCACACAACTGAGATCCTGTCCCAAGAGAGTTCATCATAGCCGAGATGGTGATGGAAATAGGAGTGAAAAATGTATCTTGCAATAACACATACTTATAACCCCGTTAGAGAAATAAAGATAAATATTTCGTCAGTGATACGAATGGAATTCCAGGGGCGCGTGCGGGAAAAAATATTCCAACACAAACGCTAAATATATGAATTCAAGTTTTCCGTTTTTTTTACATACACGCTTCACGAGATTAAGTTCTAAAGATAACGCAAAAAGATCAAACCAGCGGAGAATTTTCATAAATTGTGAAACTTAAGGACATTTTATTTCAGCTTATCTTAAAAAATTTCTTTTAAATATAAAACTGAAAGATATCACGCGATGCGAGGTTGATTTATTATTTGAAATTATGTTACAAAAGGCTGATTCATCAAATAAAATAAAAACCCTGTACGCCAATTTTTTCATGTTCTACAAAAAGAACACTGAATGCATACATTAACCAATATACTTTTATATACTAATCAATCACGGTATTTTCTTATGGAGAAAGTAAAATGTAAGCCCTTGTGAACATGATCCTTTATGCTTTTATATATTTGAGTGCTTCTTCCAATTAAAAAAAATGATTAAATTATACCTTATTCCTCTGGTTATGAGAAAGCTGAGTCTGGCTTTAAATTTCAAATTAATGCAGTTCACTTTACGTACTTTATTTTAAGTAACGTTAATTTATTTAATTTTTACATTTTCCGCTATATAAGCCAAGTTCGTGCTTGAGTAACTCTTTCGTAATTTAATGAAAACAAATTATGTTAAAGCGAAACGCTTTTCTCATCACTAGAAAATTAACAAAGATAAAACGTCTTCGATGCTGAAGAAGTCTACTAGAGCCTAAAATTTGATAGGTTAAGCCAGAGGTTGCCATCATAATGCTTCACTGTCTCATTTTTTTCGCATTTCTAACTCTAATCTAACTCCATTACTCTTCCTACTCAACCTTCCATTCTTTCTGATTATAGAGCGTACTTTCACTTCAAGACGTGAAGGAACCACTCCATCGTAGTTTTCGCTGTATTTACATCAGAACTGTAAAGAATTGTTTCTGCTACTGTATATAGATGAATGCATTATTTACATTTTTCTCTTGGCACAGGATAGAGTGAAATTCATCTTTCGTTTACTGTTTTCATAGTTTTACATATAGCTGTCATAGTACGGATACTGACTATAAGTACTACTAAATTTTGGCAATCTTGGCCGACCTCTATTGGGTATTATTCCTAATGAACTACACTAACGAGTTTTTCGGCTAACATTCTTTCGCTGTTTTCGAACTCAGCTAACGAATATGGATTCGGTTAACGATGCTTAAACTAATGCTCTATTGGATACGCGGAGAGATGAGAACAACCGAATGAAAACAATCGAACCATTCGATTGTTTGCTTCCATCGAATATTTGGATTAAAACTCTTCGATTTTTCACTCTATCGTTAGCGCGCCGAACAAACGAGCACATCTTTTGTTTTTCCTCACTCCTCATCAAATGAAAAAATAAATACAAAAGTCGGAAAAGAGAAATTGGTTAATCTGAAAAATTCTCAATGCTATAATGTGCCGTGATATTTTTCATTCTACTTTCCATACTCCTTCATTCAATTGAGTAGCTGTTAATCTCCATTTCGCTTAGTTTTTGCCCTTTTATAGTGTGCCTTTTGCTATTTATTTTACATCTGTAAATAGTAGAAAGCATCCAGAAGGAATTGAACGATTTGCTATGGAAATCTCCAGGAAATCACATTTTGGCTAACGGATATAATTCCAGAACTATCTTCGTTAGTTGAGGTATCACTGTATTGGAACTTCACTTGCGTTGAATTTTTCAAATAGCATTCTAGCTCGATGGGGAAAAAATGATAGAGTACAATACATAACTAACTCACTTCTAATCCAGTCTAGTAAGCCTTATTCTATCCCCACAGTTTTCGATAGCTAGTTATATAGGTTATAGCTAGGGGAGGCGTTAAAAATTCAACTAGCCTTTGGAACTCAACGAGAAGGCAGTGAATCGTTCTTATCCGTATCATACGACATGGATATACTTCCAACATTTTCTATCTCATATAAAGTATGCATTTGGGATTTGTTTGCGACTGGAACAGAACAGGGTGGTAATTACCATTCCGCTCGAAGGCAAGTGATGCAATTGTAAGTCATTTCAATGCCTTGAGATCTAGAATACCATTGGCCTACCAAAAAGCTATAAATAGGGTACAATCAGGAGTAAAATTGCATTACTCTGAATTACGCCCCTTTCAGGCTTCTCTCATTAAGTGGCTTCTCACTCGGCTCAAATCTTATTCCGCAACCGCTGTTCGCATCTTATCGGCCTCATCTCGGAGCCTTGGGACTAAATGGCGAGGTTCTTGGGTCGATATTTAGAAGGTTTTAATTATAGCTTTATCAAGGAGAGAGATAGATTATAAGATAAGGATTTCGAAGCAATAAGGGTCACACTATTATGAAGACGTTAGAGCTATATTTTTAAGTTTCACTCAATATGGTTATCTCTATCCATAGAAGATGTATTAATCTTCGTCTAATTTAAGATTAACCACAGAAGGTATTTGATATATAAGAAATAGGATGTAGTCAATTCATAGATCGATTCGTTTAAAATCTTTGGCATTATATGAGTAATATCTCTTTTTATAGCTCAGTAGATGCTGAGTACTCCAATCCGAGACTCCGAAATCCGTAACATTGTATCAACTCACTCTTCAATAATTTATATGTTACATATTTGGATACAAAAGCCATAATACCATTGCCGACCCTGTTTCTCTCAACTCTCCATTGGCATATCTTTTGATATCAAGTTTTATTTTAAAAGAGCACCCAACACTATATCTCTTCTTTATCCATGGAGGATTCAGTTCTAGATCCATTTACTTTATCCGAAAAATTAATCTACGTTTGCATTCTCTACTTGTTCTTTTTGCATTCGTTTCTGTGTCGGATAAAACGAAAAAATTTTGTAAGTCCGACTTTGCCATAATTCTCCTAAATTCCACCGAATTATAATCTATGGAATCTATAATCTGGAAAATTCTGAATTCCTACACTACCTTAGCCCTAAGTCTTAATCTGTACAATCAAAAGAAACATCAACGAAAATTCCCAAGGAAGAATAGACTTGAAAAAAGTCCGACGGGACCGGGATTCCCGGTCCCGTCGGACTTTTTTCAAGTCTATTCTTCCTTGGGAATTTTCCTGGGTGCACGCCCTTACGTGCAAAACCACCCATTACCCATTCCTTGTTATTAAACAGCAACGATATTTAGGCGTTTTCCTTTTGCGCAATAGTCTGCAAGTGTCGCAACTTGATATCCTCGTCCAAAACCGTTCTAAAATTTTTTTATGTCACCAAAATTTTTATTGAAATGATATTCGAATGAAATTTCTGTTTTCATCGTTAAAAACGCAGATGGGGTAGCGCTGACTTTTGGAAATAAGATATTTTTACAATGTAATTAATACAAAGTAATTAATCCTAAGTTGAGAGTTACCGGTAGTGTACAGAAATAAGTAAAGTAATGCAAACTTAAATAAATACTGTAATAGGAAAGCACTATGCCTCTCCTTTAATAAGAGGAGTTCAACGTTATTTGTAATTCAGTGCTTTGTCTTTAAAATGCTCCGATGTCGTTAAGATAATTTTGGGCCAGTTTCTGTTTTTTCTCTTAATTTTATCCTTTCTCTTCGTGACTATCCGCAGCATTCTAAATTGAGATATTCTAAATTGTTTATAAAGGCCTTGATATCAATCAGCGAGGAAAAGATTTTCATTGAGTTATAGGTACCCCACCGTTAGATAAACTATCATATTAGTCGCAATGTAGTACAATATTCACTTATTATTTGATGATGACTAATAATTTTTATTGGACAAGTAGTATAATTATAGAAGATTGTCACTAGGCATGTTCAGACATTTGAAAAATAAATTTGAATTCAATTCGATGGTCAAGGACCATACTTTTTACAGTGAAACGGACAGAACGATATTATACATATTTTATCAGCGAAACTAATAAAGACAGAAAGTGAAATTTATTTCGCCGTTGAGTTACCACTACTTCTTCATTTATAGTCTAAGCTGCTAAGATTCACGGATCACAATGTGTATGAAACATCGCATAAATGGCCATGGCGAGTAAAGTGGGAACAATTACAAGTAATTAAGCAAATGAGCTTCGCGTTGAGAAGATCAATGAGCAAGTGGCATGACCAGATGCTCAAGAAGTCCAGTCCAGAAGTCTCCTGTTGACTACACTGAAAAGACTTTCATATTTTGCATTTTGCCGTTGGATTGTTTGCGAAACAGCAACTTTCTTATTAAAAATGTTGATAATAATAAAAATCAAATAAGTGAAATTCGCCTAGATAAAGGAATCAGGAAGAGATTACTATAATACTTGGTAAGGAATGTAGTGTTGTATGGGTGTGAAACGTGGACGTTAAGGAAAAGAGCATATCACAGGAAATGTATAGGATATTACGGGAAATTTATAGGAAAAGATTAGAGGCTTTTAAAATGTGGGTATGGCGTAGAATGGAGGAAGTAAGCAGGGTTGATAGAAAAACGAACGATGAGGTGCTGGAAATGGTTGGGGGGAAGAGGATGTTAAATGAAGTAATTATAAATTGACATAAGAAATGGATGGAACTCCATTTGGTTTCTCCATGGGAAATATTGAGAGGAGAGGGATTGCTGAAAGAAGTGATAGAAGGAAGAATGCTAGGGAAGAGACAGAGGGGAAGGCAAAGACAGAAGTTGTTAGACGAATTAAGGGGTGGGATTAGTTATCAGGAATTGAAGGAGAGGGAACTGAATGGGGAATGTGGGAGCACATGAACCTACCGAAAGGTAGAACACTTATATAATATTGTATAATATAAGTGAAATTCCTCTTTTCATATCTAAAACAAAACCGTAATTATCAATTTTAAGCTGTCGTAATTTATAAAATACTTTGCTGCAATCGACTCATTTCGGACGAGCATTTTTTTCTTCGCTGAAGGTCTTTCCAATTGAATCAACCTGAATGACAAATAAATAGGACAGTTAGTGTTCTGTTGATTGCATTTTAATTGGAGCCCTAAGAACTGAGCTAAACAGCTGCTCATTCATCTTCCTCTAACTACCTTCTTCAGCTCCTCCCATTTTCTCTCTCAAGATACTCTTTCTTGATCTCCCTGAAGTTAAATGTTCATTCTATATATTGATAATTTAGTTTTTGGGACGTATCAAAATAGAAGACTACCTCCGTATTTGATTTCCTCGACCTCCTAATATGCAGTCATGGCAGACTTAAAAGGTATACATCAAATTAAAATTCACCCATCGAGCCACTCTAAAAAAAAACTACTTTTTTATAACTGCAAGAACTTATCTCTTTGGAATGGATGTAAACGCATGTGTGTGTATGTACCATAAAGGCCACCTAGTGATCTATTTAGCGTTCAAAATAGACTTTGATAAATGGGGAATGATAGGAGTACGAACGGATAGAAAACCAATCAGAAGAAATCCCGCAGGTAAGACAGTAATCATGACGTTATTCAGGCTAATATATAAGCTGACGGTGATAAATCCCGCAGCCCTCGGTATGGAGAGAAGACATGGAGATATGCCATTTCTATCCTTATCAGCACAACCTATCCAAATAATTTCACAACCAGCATAAACAGCTAAAATCTAATTTTATAAAGATGCCGAATGAATTGGACGATAACAATTAACTCTAATAAGCTAAATTAGGAAACAAGATCCCTTCAGAAACTAAAATATAGTTTAGTGCAGAATCGCATAAGTTATTCACATACTATGCGATAAAATAGAATTCTCATTCTTTTCTGATTAGAGCTCATTTGTTAAGTTAGTTTGTAGTTTCTTAAATCTACATAGTTGAAGAAGTAGCGATAATACTCCACTTGAATTCTCTTTATTTTAGGTTTGGGTGGCGGAATTCGATTGATCGACTGAGTTATCCTCAGAAGTTTATCAGGCATTGATGTAATATAGTTAATTACGTAAGAGTTATTATCATTGCAAAAAGTTACATCATTATTAAATAACATATGATATTCTTCGTTAATACATACTCAAATTTTGATTAATCTGCCCTTAACAAATATAGGGAGTACAATACGTGGAATAAATATCCTCACGAAACTCCATTTTTCTACTTCTTAAGATTTTAATTTTGTTCATCTCGGAATATTATGCAATTAATGTGAGTAAGAATACGAGTAAAGTGGCCTGATTGCAATTTGCTAACTTGCTAAGATCTTTCGTGCAGATTGTAATCAACAGAGAGAGGTGAATTTAAACTCGATTATTATTATTATATTACATATTAAGGAATTCATTTAATTTTCTGTTTAACTGGATAATCTTCATTAATACAAATTATGTGCATTTTTATATATACAAATGTTTCGCGAATTCCAAAAACCGATTTAAAGTTTTAATATTGTACGTACATTACTCAATTAAAAAAAAATAAAATTCTTACGAGGAACAGCACCCAATCATACGAGGTCTGGCCTTGCGTTATGAATATCCATACTAACTATACGCTGTGAAGATGGGCTTCTTCAACATTAAGGCCGCATCGGTGGACTTTATAGCAGCCAATGTTTTTCGAAAAGTTTTGAAGGGCTTTCCATTTAAATGCAGATTCTCCGGCACCGGTGGATGATGTTCAAATTTACCTCAGCTGTGTGATCATGCGCTGAAAATTCGTCAGGCATAATGAATCCTATTGGAGTACCTTCTGGTTTATATGTCGCGTAATAAACCTTTGGTTACATCTCCTCCACTGTATAATTTATTGGAGAATTCAAACAAACTAAGGCCTGGGAAGCGACATTAATACGGTTTTCTCCCTCCCTGTGCTGAAAGGGAGTAGGAAGGATTGTTTGAAATGATATCCCTGAAGAAGAAATTAAACATTCCTCAAAAATCATCCAAGGAACTTGCTCCAATTCATTGATGAAATCGACTTACTGGGGTATGGCCATATCACTCATACTCGGAACAGACTTTCATTGAAAAACCCCAAACTTCAATCTCCATGACAGTGATTCCAATTCGACGAATCACTCCCGCCGGGCGACTTTCAAGGAACCACGTTACGGCCCGCAATTTCCCTAATTAGCCCTTTTCGCATACAGAACTCCGCTAAGGAAACCACAAAAAATCCTATTAAAGAGCAATAAAAATTATAGGGGGCAATAAAAACCAACCTCCCTTCGATACATCGCATGCGATACCTCCGATGCACTTTCGCAACGCACATCTCGTCCTTCTCCTCTAAATGGGTTAAATGCCGCTTTATTTTTCGATCTCAACCTCGCCAAATAAAGGCATTTTTCAGTTTCTTTCCTCTTTTTTTTCACCGCGAGAACCCGTTCCCACGTCCGCCATCTTGCATCGTTCCGCCGACCCCATTCAACTCGCTTGTCAATGCACATCGCTTCCGCTTCTTCCTAAGAGACGTCTGCATTCATCCCATCTTCCGATGCTACATTGTTTCTTTCGCAACCTCTTGCGCGTCCCCTCTACCCAACCCGAATTCTCCTGACCTCCTTTTTCTTATCAAGGTGACAGTCGCCCCTTGCTCCAAATCCATCGCCTCTTATATCCTCTCCGAGTTGTCCTTCCGATATACTCCTTCGCCCACTACATGTTGCGCAATTTATCCGTTCGCTTTTATTTCGGGGAAATCACCCTTGAGAGAGAGTCTTCTCCCCATACTCCGGGTCCTGCTTCTTCCCATGGCCTACCTGTGTTTTTTTACGGCGATTTTTTCCGTCCCCCCTGCAGGGAGTACGCATGCGACAAAAATCGACTTCTTTATTCGATAATAGACGCCGTAAAGTTTGGTATGGCCTAATTTCGCGGGGAAAATAGCGCGCGCGGTTTTTTTTATCCCGCCGTGTGGAGACGTAAATGAAAACGCGGGGAAGAGAGCGGGGTCGTCTTGGTTGGGAAGGTGGTCGTAAAGATTTTGGAAAACGCGTCTAAGACCAGATCTGACAATCCGTTATTTTCATGTGAAATTTCTTCGTAAGGATTCGCTGAATGGTAAGTTAGCAGATCGGATTGGTATTTCAACGAACCCTTCAGGAACTATGACTCGGGTGTTATGAAGATTCAGCAGTATCTTCCACGGCACTGCGTCATTTATAACAGTTACGAAAATTAAAACTTCAGTGATTTAATTTAGAGACCCTTAAAAACTGTACGTTTCTCCAAAATAGTCCAGGAAGATTAGTTCGTTAACTGTCCAAAATTTGTGAGCTCTTCGCAAAGATAGAATATGCAGGATCTTAGGTTTTTTCTGTTCATTGGAAAGAGTTACACATCTGAAAAACGCAAAAATAATATATTTAATAAAATAATATAATTTGCTCATTACCATACCGTTTTCGGCGGTAGTGCACACCTAAAGAAACATGCAACAAATAGGCTAAGGAAACCTCTTATTCACAAATCGCAAAAGTTTAACATGTCTGATATGAATTATGATCAATAATGGCTATATTTTCCATATAGGTTCGCAAGATACATACAAAAATAAGCGATTTCACTCTAAATCTAAACGTAATAATGCTACTATTTTTTTTCCTTTTTCATTTTAATAAAGTATTTTATTCAATTAGTTCACTTAAGATTTTTCTCCAGTTGAATTTCCATGATGTTGAGAGATGACAATATTTTAATACATGTGATCTCATTCTCAAAACCGCGGTTTGGTTAAAAATGAAGAAAAGAATCTGATAAAGAACCATCGATGGAAAAATCAGTTCAGTAAGCTTAAAGTGGAATTGGATATTCATGTTATTCACAGGAAAATATGCTAACAAATATTTCATAACAAAATTTCTTATTCAACATTTTATTTGTGAATTACTGCTAGTTGTAAACACGCTTCCAATACTTTTTCCAATGTATTTCCCATTCTACTTCAGTTACCAATTTTCCTCATCTATCCAAATATCGTAGCACATTATGAATATATCAAGCTAACCCTTGAGCTACATCGCATATATGTGGAGTGTGAGTGAATGGGAAACTGTGTCCGGACGTCGCGTAGAAGACTCAATCAAGCGCTACATCGTGTTACGTCAAAGAACGAATCAAAAGCTCCAACGAATGAGATGTATAGTCCGTCGAATGGTGAATTCCGGTTAATTTAGACCCGCGCTAAAACATAGACGCTAGATAGACATCGACCGAGATACCTTTGATGAATAATGTCCGCTTGGAATGATGGATATTGCAATCTCTAATTCTCCACTAATGACACAAATTGATCCATGTTCTGCATCAACTGACCCAAACTCAGAACTCGATTCCGAAGTATTGGGACAAACTTTACATCACCGTCATTTTAGATAACATGATTCCTCCACTAATCTGGCGTAACTACTGATCCGCAAATAACGGTACAAGGCTTGTAATGGATGATCTTTGAACTAGCATAGTTTTTTCGACTGTGAAATATGTGGAAGAAGCTATAATACTGTTTATAAGTTGATGAAATGATCATTTGACCAATGTGAAAGATAAGGTTTATGAGATAGATCAAATTTATTTCGGATATAGTTGAAATAAACTATGTCTAACTCCGAAAGAAAGAAATTAGATCAAAGGGATGGGAAAGTACGCTAATTCTGGTTTGATGGCTGGGACGAGAAAGACATTCTCAAAGCCAAATATTCCTATTTGAACCCGAAATCATGCCATTTAGATCACAGCTATGTTGACACCTAGTATCCTTACACAGGATTTATTATTAATTTATTCCGCAGGTTTCTGGTACAAGTATAATCAAAGAAACAAGAACTAATGTAAGATGATAAATGGTGAACTTCAATATACCCTGTGAAAACAATCTCCATGGGGTTGATATGTTGTTCAGATAGCACAGAGCAACAAGTGTCGATGGAGTAGAAAAGCTTAAGATTCTGTGTAGACAAATAGAACAGATTTAAGTATGTGTAAACAACGGGAGAGTAAGGAATAAATAAAAGCTTGTGAGCTTGTGAGAAAGCACTCTAAAATTAATAATAAAAAAGTCACTTTTTAAATAATTCGGCCTGTAATGTTTGTTAATAAGTTTAAATTTTCAAGCCGTGGCGTGGATGGAAAATTTCCTCCTCTGGAAACGGCTGAGTCGAGTGCTCCCACGGGAATCTCGCATGAAAGTTCACTTTTGTCGTTTGCAGACTTCGTTTCTTTGCAAAATTAAATTAGAAAGGATCATGATATGAAAGCGAATTCTTCCATCATTTACTATTATTTTTAGATAGGTTATGGCTGAAATATACGATATCAGTAGAAAAATAGTAAGTTTATCAGTGAATATATTCATTTTTACGATCTGTTTCCTTGATTACCAGAGACAATAAAATACAAATAGTGCCAAAAATGATCAGAAAGCCGCAGTGCTGTAACAAAAGAAATAATATTGAGATTTAAGTAATCCTTTAACTCTTAAAATACTCTTTACCCCTTACCTGAGAGCTTACGCGGTGACCAGTTGTAGAAAACCGGAAAACACTGGAAAAAGTTGTTTTTAGAACATGAAGCGTATTTTAATTGCCAATATATCGTCTTCGGTGATTGGAAAATTCTAGTAAAAAATAACTCTGGTATTCTTATAGCCATGAAAAATGTTAGATTGGCTATTAAAAGTAAGGTTATAAGTGGCTAAGGAGTATTTTAAATTGCTTTTTTAATAGCAGTCTTGATAATTTTTTTCCTGCTCATAGAATACAAAGCAATGCATTAATTACTCAAGTTTATTTTCATAAATAATCCGTTAAAGGAGAATAAACAAGGAAATTCAAATTGCGTTCACACGAATGGGGCACTTCCTCTGCAAACTATGCGCAGGATGATGATGCTATGAACGTGATGGCCATTGATGTGAAGAAGTGTTCGATTCACAATTGGCTCATCCTCAGTTGCTCAATCGGAAACTCCGTCACAAGTCACTGGACTCATAGGTCACGAGGGAATCAAACACTTGCACCTTCCTCCTCAATTTTCCAATAGCAGTCGATTTCCGCGTGAGCACGTGACTATCTTGAACGCCCTGACCAGTAAATATTCTTTTGAACTACTCATCTTCTCCCATTCAAGCGGTGCAATTGTAAAATGACAAATAAATGTCTGCTAGCATGTTTTTCTTGGACAGATAGTATTTTCAAGGGCGATGTAAAAGATGTGACTAGGTCATCATGATAAAGAAACTGATTACATACAGTAGTATGAGGGATAAACAAGTACGGGAACCAGATGATTCAAACACTATTTTTTTCGAAAATAAGAGATTAGCAAAATAGAAAAATCAGAGTATCGCCTTCCGGGTTGTGACATCTTATATAGTAGTTTGATATTATTTTGACATTCACTTAACTCTAATATTTGACAAAAGTTTCCTATTTTGATTATTTTTGTAAATAGCAAGTTATAAGTCAATTATTACGCGATATATCAACATGTGCCTCGATATGCCATAAGTGTTAGAAAAGGGTATAAGAGAATGAATCAGCAAATAATAGTCGTAATCTTGATCTTGCACCCAAAGGGTTCCTCTTCTCCCTTATACATTCTAAAATTTCAGTTGGGCATTACAGTTTTAACCTAAGACCGGATGAGTTTCAATTTCAGAATTTCCTCAATTAGTTGTAGTTTTTCCTCATTATCGTAACACATTAAGTAAATTATTATATTACGAATAAATTAATAGATGTATTACGAATTCGAAGCTAAGAATGGAAAACTGCCAGCATTTCTATGAGGAAGAAATGAAAGGAATTTTGTATTAGGTAACGTTTGTGTTTTAGTGTTTAGTAAACATTCCTTCAACTTAATGTAGGTAAAATGTATATTGCTGGGAACGAATCGGAACGAAATAAATAATAGTTTTCGGTCTCGGAGTTAAGGAATTTAAAACTTTTCGGTTCGGATTCAGATTTCCGGAATCCAGAAATAAAGCTTATTTTTGGATTCCGTTTTCGGTAAAGTTTCGGTGCGATACCGCGCTTGGAAGGCTTATAAACTTGTGAGGGAGAAGAATCCAGCACTATAAATTGCATAAATACTCGCTGTCATGTTTACGAAACATTAAGTTCATCTAGTTTACACTGTCTAAATATTTGACGTTAAGAACTATTTTCAGACAAACTACCGGAGACAATGCATGCATTGCAATGAAAATTTTACTTCCAGCGACCACCCCATCTCAAAATTTGTGCCAGGCCTCACGTAGCAACCGCTAAACAACGCGAGATTCGGTTAGCATTCAAAAATTCGTATATAATCACCGCTCCCAATAACACATCCAGAACGCTAATCATCTCCGTATTTGTCCCCTCGTCACAATGAGCGCAAACACCGCTTCCATCATCAATGCACACAACAGCGCGATCGAAATGATTCACAAACACGTATCACGAGGAATTTCCAGCTCCAAAGGGCAGTCATCCGGCCAGTAATAAATCTGATGATTACACCGTAGCAGGAAGCGATTCGGCTGTTTTTCCTGAAAAGGAAGAGCCGTTTTGGGTAATCTCGAGCAAGGTCAAGGAGAAGGCAGGGCGGAAACGGTTTACTCGGACCGCGAAAAACGATGGCGATAATAAAAATTCGCCCCTTTTGGTATATGGCCGCCTCGGGGGCAGAATCTCACGCGACCTATTTATGAGGCCTCCCAATCGATCAATGCTTTCAGGAAGAAAAAGCGGACGACCTTTATTGCCATTATCTCGAGACGTGGCCGTCATCTCTTCCGAGCAGGTGAAATACTGAATCGCCCATTTGAATCGCCGGTTGTTCCATTGTGACGCATCCGCGCATCATAAATATGAACTCCTGTGTCACCTACGAGGAAAAGTGTGAAAATGGGAAATGTATTGTACTCCATCTGCGTTAATGGTGATGGTCCAATGATAGTAAATCACCCATCTCGAAATGAAAACACTAACTTCCACAGTGGACTTTTAATGCGACATGTTTCACGAACGAGTTGACATCTTCTGGTGAAATTTTAGTTGATGAAACATGTATGATTAAAAATCTACCTAATATTTTCATTTGAAGATGGTTACTGCAGAATTTCACTAAGTGAAGATTGAGCATATTAATTTTGTGGTATAAAATCACTTGAGAATCATGAATGGCATAGAGAGCGTCCGGTTTTTTCCGGGAAAAAGTCCTTTAACAAAATGTCGAATAAAACAGTTTTACGGCACAAAGAGCCTAATAAATTTTACTTTTTCGCTTCACAAGTTGCATCAGCGACTAGTTTCAGCTAGTAATAGCCAACTTCAACCCGAGGAAGAAAGGAAGGATATAAGTTATTACAGGAAACAGGGGATTGTTTGGGCACAAGGAGAGTGAACTTGCGAGAAGATGACTATCACTAGCAGAAGGTAGTCACCGAGACTGATTAGCTAGAGCCGGGTGATAGTAAATATTAAACTTATGAGGTAAAGCAGATCGGTAGTGGTAGGGTAGAATTTAGATAAATCAAAGTATACGCAATTTGAGAAAATATTCCTAGATTCGCAAACGAAGATTCTTAACTAAAATCACTAAACATCTCTATTTCGTTAAAAAGCGCAATACTTAGATATTCTCATTCTTCGATAGGATTTTGATTATGATAATTAAATTATAGGAATTCAACCTTTGAAAAATAATACTAGATAAAAGCAACGTTAGAAAAGAAAGTTTATATGAAAGGGTTTTAGATCAACTTTTGAATGGAAATGCTTTTATCATCAGGGAATTAATGGGAATCCACTCATTCCACTGATGGATCAAATCAAGAAACCCCTTTACGAACCAAGACAGTCTCAAAGGGATACTCATGTAAATAATCAGACTTCATTTCATGAGCCAAAATAATAATTACTTTATTTTTCATATTTATCGAGATCGAATCAATGTTTCATCAGCAAAAACAGAATTTCTCCTTTACAAAATGTTGTATCAGTTATATTTAATCATGAAATGGGGGAATTAACGAACAAAAATAGTGTATTGAGATAAATATGCACTAACTTGAGGGTAATATTTAACCATTACTAAGTTTCGGAAATTCATTAATTATTCCGAAAATATTAATAACAATCCATTAATCGCTATTCTTCGCACTTTCACTGAAATGCTATCCTGAAGAATAAATAACTGACAAGTTACAACTGAAGATGGGATAACTCATACAACAGTATCCTTATTCAATGAATAAATTGAACGGAAGAAAAAAGCTTCAACATTAGTCAAGCTACTATAGCGAAGCATAAAAAATTATAGGTCTAACACATTTTGAGAAGGTATTAAGAAACCAAAATATCACATGAGCCCCTCCCTTACTCTATTCTAACCTCCTAGCCCAGTCTACGACACAGTTCGACTATTTTTTGTTTCCATTTCCATACAAAAAAGCGCGAGTAGGCCAAGGCTGGATTTTCATCTAGGCTTTGATTGTTAGCGAACAATTATCATAATTACGTCATAAAGGATCATAAAATAATAAAAATCCATAAGAATCCCACGGCTTTTTCCGCCTAACTTTGATATTATCTAGGAAAAAAAGCTTTCAGAGGATATAAGAAAATAATTAGTCGTCATCTATCTCCAAAATTATTACTCTCAAAATAGCATCCACTTTTGAATATGCCTCATCATCAGGAATTTTTTTGTTAAGAGACCAGACGAAAATAGCTTAAGAGTGATAGTGGCCAAATCGCTCTGATGGTGTAGGTTGGAAATATTTGGAAGGATGGTAATAGGAATCAAGTAGCCAAAGCTAAATAAATTCATAGAAATCAGGTTTACGGAGAACTTAACGGGTACTATCGGATCTTCCTAATGCTTTACATAATACGTGTCTGAAAAAATACTAAGTATAAGATAGACGTGAATTGTCTCATCTAAAAAACTCATTCTGTACGCGAATGGTCCGCCATGGTAACAAACTTAACTCTCTACGATAATCCAGTAGAAGACTTCCTATATGTTAATATAGATGTTTGTACGTGTAAGAAATGTTACACCTATGTATTGCATAATTGTAAAAATTGTATAATACAGATAGCTTCCCAATTGTTTCACGATAATGGGTCAACATCATGTCCCCTACCGGGAATCGGACTCAGAACTGCTTTCACCGAGGGCGAAAGCGTTGCTCACTTGGATATCCTGAGACTTTCGATGAATAGGGAGTAGGCAAACCAAAATGGTTGGGAATTTTTACAATAGCCTAGGAATGGATGGCGGATGGGGAATTTCCGAAGACCTAGGTTGAATTACGAAAGGTAGGGTAAAGGGTTGAGGCCTTGCTGAAATTCAGGGGGAATAAGAAGATTGGCAGCGATAGAATGATAAAGAGGGTTGCAGCAAACTAACCCTCGCATTAGAAACACATTATGATGTGTCTCACACTTTGAAAACCGCATTTATTTTTCCTTAAAAAAACTGGATTCCTAGCCATATAGGCAGCGTGATCGACTTTCGTGAAAACGATCCCTGGTTCGATTCCCAGTGGGAACCCAGCTGTGAAATGACCTTAGATGCCGAAGCTCTTCTAACAATACTACTAGTTAAAAAAAACCTCCTCATTTTTCAGTTTCCTTGCTAGAAAATTCAGCTCTCACGATTCTAAATCTCTTCACCTCCATCTTTTACCCAGCTCTACAACTCCATTTTTTGTTTCGAAGCTTTCAACTACGGACTTAAGCACTCATCTGCACTCGACGAGTCCATAGTGATTTATAATTACAACATCTAGGAAGGATGGAGCAAGAAATGACGGGCTTCCTCGGACGGATGGCTCGGCCGACAGCGGTCATTTATATCCTCTACGAGGGGATCTGTGGTAACTCGGATTAATACAAGTCAATTCCGCTCAAATTGAATACGTGAAAGCGAGCCGGCTGAGTCATCACATTACTGTTTGATTGAACGAGTTCACTATAATTACGATCGAATTCCCATGGGATGCTTTTTCTCCGTGACTGCAATTATGAGGAAGAAGGTCAACATCACTGTCACTCTGCCATAACCGTGACTGCTAACCTTTACTCAACGCGGGCTATTACCAATTTCCCCCGGGAGGTAGCTTTCCAATTTAGATTTGAAGGTACACTACAAATAACATGTTTGCTACACTGTTTTTTTGGTGTGTGCAGTACACAGACCCGAGGTGAGCGTAAGTCATTGAAATATGCTAAAATTTTCTGCCTGTTCGAAATAAGTAGTCTACTTGGATAGTGAAAGATTCTTCTACCTATTCGAGTTGTAACTTTGCAACGTCATAACATTTGCTTACTTGTAGATCTCAAGAATTCTTTGCTTGTCATATCAACCTCTGTTACAAAAATTCTTCAAAAATATTGTTACAAAATATCCTTAACGATTAACGGAGGAAGTAGCACTCGCTAATGCGTTAAAAATGTGATTATTTCAAGGCAATAACCATGCTTTTGCTATCCAGAATTTGAATTTTATCACGTATCATCGTCATTTGGTTTTCTTACGAATTTATCAACTATTGCTTTATAAACTATTCACAAATCTATGAGGAACATGATGGACTGAAGTGAGACATGATGGAACTCCTTCATGATCATAGAATAAGAAAAGTCACTTGGTAGAGTCCACAAAAACTTTTTTTATTAGAATTCTAGGTTCTAACTTTTTCAGTCTGAATGTATTCGGTTCTTTTTTTCCGTTTGCAATTTTTGGACAAATTACTATCTTAATTTAATAATTTCTGTCAATAATTACTAACTATTTTTGTTTTGAATAACTAAGAAAATTTAGTTTGCCATATATTTCTACTGTTCGTAATCTATTATAATATCCTTATGCTGTTTATGCATTTATATCGAAATAAATCAGTAAATAACGATGTGGGAGTACATTGAAATACTTTCGTATCCTGAAAAATTAAATTGTGATTTAAACTTGAATTCTGATTCCGTTTCCAATTAAGGTTGACAATCTGCTTCTAGAAAATTGCCAATTCCCTGTATATTTTAATTCCTCTTAAGACTTCGTTAAGAAAGTGAAGATTAATGAAAGACCTCCATTAGAAGTCTTTAGACCAAAAATGGAAGTTTTTCATCTTCTAGTTAATCAGGCGTGTAGTCATAAACGAATTCTTTAAAGTTGCCAGCCATGTTATTTTCAAGTCACCAACAAAATATCACCTAATGAAACATAGGTTAACGAGATTTTCAAAGCTATTAATTATGATTTATTTCGGAAATCCATCAGCCATTTCAAAGGGAATGAAATTGTGTTTAGCGGAGGTGATGACGTAAGGCGAACGTTCGTTCGATGGAATTATTGGAATGCCTTCGGAGAACGTTCGGATTCCGAAGTTATATCGCGACCTTAACCTCATTTCTCTCGTTGGGGAATAACAAAGTCTAGATTCGGTGAAAACTGTGTGAAATAATGCTGGCGGTTTATAGAATAGCTATTTGAGCGGTAGAACATCTATTACGGGAGAGATATTTCTTCACTTGTGTACTAAAATACTCCTGTTGGTAAATAACATGATAGAGAAAGCTTGTACCGGTAATACTGAACGGTGCGAACGTGTTTGTAAATAATGTGGAAAAAGCTTTAACAACATAAACACATTGAGAGAAACACCTCGAGGCTGTTGCTAAACATGTTTAAATAGCTACGAGTATTTTAAATTTATCAATCGAAGTGTCACCGTGGTTACCCTTCTAGAAGTAAATGAAATAATCATCATGACTCTACCCTTAAATAAAATTTCGAAAATAAAAGTTATAATTTTGAGGTATACTCCCATAGTAGACGATTCGTATCCAAATATAAACGTATTAATTCGATTTGCTTCATTATTTGACATTCCAATATTAGATTCTTATACGAAAGAACTCAGCATTCATGATTTAAAATCATCAGTCTCTAGTTTTTGAGTTAGACTGATTTTGTCTTAAATATATCAATTAATTCACATATTTTATCACATATGGAAATTTGATGCACAATATAATGGAATTTTTGTTAGCGCTTTTTCATAATAATGTCACACAAAGTTGCAAAAGAAGTGAAAACTTGTCTGGGACTCAAACCCTGGTCAAATTTAAAACATCAGAAGGCTCTGACTGTCAGGTACAATTACGTTACATGTGTGTGAATATTTTGATGAATTTTCTCCTAAAACTAAGCTAAATTTGATTCTTAATTTTGCAACGCATGTAACCAATATTTAAAAGAATTATGTACCATTTTTAAGAGAATTTATTCATTTACTTAAATATATGGCAGCTGGCAGCCGAGCTCCAGTTTCATTATCGTGTATTCTTTTGATTAACTTCCCTTCCTGTGAGTCCCATAAGATTATTCTACAACACCGTAGCCTACACACGGACTCATCAGTCGCCGTAACTAGAATACCTCGTTTGATTTAGGAAAATAAATCTACATTTTCTCTATAGCTAACAACACGAAATTTAAGTGGGCAGCTAAGTGTGCCATGTCCTAGATCAGAGGAATATTAATCAGATAGGAAAATGCAGAAGAGTTTTATACAATAGATCGCACGCGAGAAGGCGGAGGTTTAGAAAGGATTGCCTAATAAAACGATTCAAGCATTAGTTTCGCATTAGGAAACTTAGAAAGGAACTCTTAACCGCAGGTCTCTATAGAAAATGCAGAACAAATAAAATATAAAAAACAGAGGTTTTCCATTACATTAATATATTCGTATTCGTATAAACACCGTAAACTCTCTCGCGACAGAATTGTTTGAGGACATAATGCAAAATTTTCCCATAAAATATATCCTTTTCTTCTTACATATAAGCTGCTTTTCAGGATTCAGTCTATGGAATCACTATCCTTATTTAAAGAAAAAAATCGTCATATGTAATTTATAATATAAATTCGAACCTAAATTATAGCAAATTAGGAAACCGAGATTCAATGCGAAAAATGGAACCGTCCAGTTATAAATAAAGCTAAAAATTACCATAAGCATGACTCTACAGAGTATTGATGGAGTAAGCCGAGGCTTCGTGGAACTCCATTTTAGGGTGGATTTAAAAAACGAATTAAAATACTTCGCTTTTCATTAAGGAGGCTGATAAGCGATTCTCCAATAATTTATAATAAGATAGGAAACAGGAATATTAACTCTCAGCTAACTAAAATACTAATTTTACAACCATTGGATCTTCGAGTGCGTAATTTATTCCGACCTCAAACCACTTGGAGAGCGATACTTCCAACGTTCTTCCTTTTCTATTGAATGCATTTCCCTAAGTTTCGAAATAAACATTTGTCCGGCGAGTCCTTGGATTAGTACGGGAATTTCTTGGATAAGATGCACGCTTACTTAAACTGTGGGAATAATGACCTTTCTGAAACTCATTGTTAGGGATAAAATTCTCATTCGCATGAAAAGTCACGGATGCACCATCACGGAAAACGGCGAAGGTAGGAGCGGATGAAGAGTGAAAGAATGCTAGAATCGCTTTTTGGCGTCAGGGATGTACCGAATATGTTGGCAGCTGAAAGAATAAATTATATTTTTCGTATCTTTGATCCTAATCATTTAATTTTGGAATAGTTTGATCTATATTTGATCGAATAGGAATCGCTATTCGCTGCTTGTTTACAGAACTATTGGAGATTTTAATTCCTTAGGCATCGTCAAAAAAGCATCAAGGAAAAGATAGGCACTAATTTACATAATTTTGTTTCTCTAACTTGTGTAACACAACGAAGTATGCACTTTCTCGGTTTATTTACCGATTGCATTCATGCAAGTCGCCTGTTGCCACCGGAATATGGTAACCCTGCTTATTATGACATACATGGGTGGTCTGAAAAGTTTCCGACATTTCGCCATTTCTCGACATGTTTTCTGAAAGTTTTCTGAAGATTTCTGAAAAATCTGGGGTCGGAAACTTTTCAGACCACCCTCATACGATATAACTCGCTTAAAAGTAAGGCAGATAAAGAATAACTCAAAAAAATGCGAGCCCCTACTTAAAAGTATACATTGATTTTTTGGGTGCAGTATATGGTTGTATCATTATTAAAATCCACGGAAGTGGTTGAGATATTATAGAAATTCATATCAAACCAATGGGATGAAAAACGATGCATACTTATTTCGTAGGTTTTTTACGAAACCGGCCGTCAAATGATATAGTTATGTGGAAATAGAATACATACCTTTTTATCTCATTAGTTTCATTGGTATCAAAATTTTACTCCATACTAAGACTAAAGTTGATTAACAATTGAGCCAATTTTTCATTGTAAGATATGAAATATTTGCATCTCAATCTGGAATTTAATAGATTTCGTTTTTACTATATGATCCACTTCAATGTTATAAATATGTACAGGGGCGTATTTTAGTACTCTGATTCTATGTGAGTACTGTAGAATTTAGTCCGTATCTAGCTACAATACTCTGGATTTATCATGCTCTTTTCCATCAATTTTACAATCTAAGCTTTTAAAATTAGGCTATTATTCAAAATTTTTAAAATATTTATATGAAATAAAATGCGATCTAATTGTTTCACTCACACTTAAAGTATTTCTCAGAGATGATAGTAAAAGAATAAGTAGGATCGTTATTATTTCGACATTTCTTGATATTACGACACATTCTTCCTAATAGTGCTATATTTAGAAGAGAAGATAACCTGATTTTTACGGACGAAAGTTTAGCCTAGAGACCAATAGATACGGTAGCTGTCGATTCTTCGAAACCGGATGAGGGAATGCGGAGATCTATCTAATAGATTATGTCTACGATAAGACTCATAAATAAAAGTAGGCTTGGCATATTTGGATATAATTAGTATAATAGGCCTATTTTTTACATAGAGAGAGGACTAATGGCACGGGAAAAAAGGAAAAGCAAAAAATTCGAACGTGATATCTGTGACTATTACTTCATAGACCGATTTTGTCAGTCTTCTAGAAATTATGTCATAAACGTTTTTGCAACACTCTACCACACATCAGTTAAGGAGCAGGCTGAAAAATACGAGCAACTTATAAATGCCATAAAAGCATTCTAATTATTTTAAATAAATCCCAGATTTCCCATCATAAAATGCTAGATGTATTAATGAGAAGGTACAGCAGTTTATGACTGTGTTCTCGTATTTTCAAGTAATTATTCTGCTGGAGAGACATAATATAAAGGTCACACGGATTCCTCAAATGAGGCTAGTATATTTTCCTGGGGCAATAAAGGATGGAGCATACTGTTTCCTATAGCTTCAGGAAACTCCATAGTAGGAACGCTGCAATTGGAAAGATTTTTAAAAACTTTTGCATTCTTTTAACTATTTATTGCTTAATTGTTAGGGATACTATTCCATTATACTTTTAGCATATTTTACGCTAACTATCTAGGAAATGTTAAATAAAAGAAACTTGATTTGATTCTATTCTTTACTCAGTAGTTCATTATTGCAATGTAAGAGCCGAAGCACAAATAAAATCAAAGCATTACATTTCCATATAGAACTTCCACTTTCATAAGTATTAAATCACAACATAGAACATGTATCTTCTATGTATAGTTGAATTTCATCTATCTCATGGAATTTCGTTAAGGTTCTATGGTAACATTTAATACTCTAATATAACTATAATTAGTGTGCCATATTACTTTTATTTTGCATCTTAAGCGTGGATGTGATAGGTTGTGGCCTAACAATCCTTGTGTTATACGTATAGATAAGTTAGTGGAATGACTTCACCTTCAATTATGGTCATTGAATGGACTTATTTATCTCCGTTTATCAATCCTTTAGTTAATCAATGTTCTCGAGTTATTTCAAAACAGTTCTATTTATATGTGAAATCTTTTTTTTTGTATGTATTGCCCTCCCATATGGTGAAGAGTAACAAATTTAATGACGCTCAAATTTAAGTGAACTTAGTAGAAATAAATTGAAACATTTGAAAAATTATTTTGTTAAAAATGAAGTATAATTTATGGTTCTAAAATATTAATCTGAAACGTTAATTCATCACCAGAATCCTTCTGCAATTACCTAGAAATTTTCCGTAATTTTTCCGGAATTGAGAAAAACCCGGAAAACGTTAATCACTTTAGCCGCAAAAACCCAAAAAAATCGTTATCAGCATCAATCATCACCATCACCAGCCAGACCCATAAGTGATGGGAATAATGAGGCAATGAAAAAGAGTAATGTGAGAATAAAAATGTTTCTGATTAGTCTGACCGGCCAGAACAAAGGCTACAACCACTGTAACGGGAGCTACGGAATTAAGTACTGAATCCCGCATTGTGTGAAGGAGACAAATCAGAACGAATGAGAGTGAACTGGTTTGGGCTAATGTGACAAAGGAAAATAAATCATTTTGCGGGTGACGCCTCCTCGACCTCGCTGACCGCCCCGCCCATTCGTGTCACCTGTCACTCGTTTGATCGTTGCCGACTGAAAATCAGACGCTCTTGTAAGGACGCTGTTCTTGCCTTCATTAGTTCTTAACCACCCATTCCTATTCCTCTGATGAAGTAATCCTATTTATTATAAAAAACTATTCCATGTTCTATAATTTCATCCTCAGAGCTGCCAACCAAAAAAATAGATCGTTATATCTTTCGTTACGCCATAAAGCTAATTTAGGTTTTCGTTACGTTTTTTGTTGTAATAAAAGCGAGATTTCGTTTTGCTTTACGTTTGATGTTATGACGGAATAATAGCTTATATAAAATGAAGACTTTTTATGTTTACCATTAAGCTTTCCTACCATTTAGAATATATATTAAATAACATTTTCTCAGATAGCGAAACTTTTTCAATTTTCTAGCCATTAGATACTGTTTTAGCTTCAGAGAGACATTTTTTAATCGCTTATTCAAATCAGAAAGTATTCCAAATTAATAATAGGACTAGCAATGATCAAGATGGACTTATCCTACATTAAATTGAGAATAACGCATTACATATTACGTTAGGTATTGCGTCAACCATTCTGTCATCGGTATATATCTTTTGAAGAATGTTCTTACAAAACAAAGAGTAAACTAAAGGCTACTGAAAGAAGAAAAATTAAATATGGATCCTTACTTTAGTTGTGGAATATCATTATAGGGTAGAAATCGCGAGAATTTTAATGAAATAAACCGAATTTGTATTACATTTCGTACATTACTTCCCTCCTCAGTTACTGTCAAAATGACAACGGTGTTTTCAGTAAATGATAATTCTACGTCTATAAGTTTTTCTCCGCTGAGATTCAACGGACGCTACAGTAAGTTAAGTAAGATAAAATACATCCATTTAAACAAGTCCTGGTCGGCTAGGAAAGTTGAAGTAAACCATAACTTAATAACAAAATAATATTTTGGATTATTGATGTGTTTCTCGAGTCAGCCTTTTCCTTAAACTTCCTTATCGTTATGATTACGTATTACTTTTAATTTCGTTAAGTTACGTATAACGTTTTTCAGCATAGCTTCCTACGCATCCTCTGCTGGGGCATTGCCATCCCACTGGAGTTTTCTGTTACAAATTTATGCAAGCGCGGTTTCCTTACCCCCATTTAAACTCATCCTTAGTAAATAAGTCACGCCTCAATGTCTTCGTCTCCTTGACCTTAGTTAAAGGGTTAAAAGTAGGAAGGGATTTTATATTCAGCGTCATACTCCTAATGAAGTAATATGTCTTTCTCTCTTGGCTCCTTTCTTTAGGTCGATCTTGGGGGAATTCGCAATTTTCTAATCGGCCTGGTAGATTTATGGGAGTGGAATGGGGACTGTGGCACATATATTATGGATTGGAGGATGGGAGAGAAAATGAGGGGGAGGGAAGTAAGATCGCGATGCATGGGGAAGCAAAGAAGCCTTGTCTTTCGGTAGAATATTAGGCTTCCTGTGTTTTCGATTGTTACACAACTAATGTTCGTTGGGTATAATAGATCAAATTGAAAGGATTCTATTGCATTTTCCCTGGTATTCACAAAATGTTAGAAAAATTTTGACATCTAAAATGAAAGAGACGCACATAGAGAAATAGGAAATATCTATTCCTGCATTAATTTTTGATTCGATTATAAATATCAAAATTTCTATGGTCAAAGGCAATATGTTTTCCTGTTATAGTACAGTGGATCCCAACATTTTATAATTGAATTATAGAGTGAAATTTTTGTCCTTATGGTACAGTATACTGAATTTATACTGATCCAACATGTTGGGTAACCCTCAAGCGATTAATAATAATATTTCTGAACTTCCGAACACACGATGAAAATTTTTTCGCCTAAATTCGTCGTTTTTCACTATTAATCACTGAATTTTAAATAATATGTCCTAATAGGTGCCATAAGGCAGCAAGGATAAGGTTATAAGAATCACAGTATCAAAATGAGTGGGGTTTATATCTCTACAATCCACGCCAGCTCCATGAAAACTTCTTGTCGTCATTAGAATTCGATATAGAAGCCAAAGGTTTTACTGGCTTTCCATGAGGAAAAAATATAAAAATGATCACATATTGGTATCCGATTTTCCCTGATATCAGAAAAAAATTCCCTCAGAAGAAATCCGGTTTTTTGCCGCCAGATTTTTCGTATAACAGCTTAAACTTGAAGAGCGTATTACAGGGAAAGATCACTTATAGAGTCAGTTTATAAAATTTACTTTTTATAGTTTAAATAATTTAGGGCAATTTCTTAAGCATATCTATTTTGTGTGACAGTAACACAAAAAATCATCCAAACTAACACTACGCAATCTTGGGATGTGTTGTACCAGTAAGGCATAGGCTAAATTCCAATACATGAGTTAGTTTGATTTGGTTGGTTATTACTCCCACATTGTCCTTGTTTCGGATACTTATTGGAGTACTTTCATCGTGTATTACATAACGGTATTTTCAATCATATTTCAATCATATACGTAGTTGTAATTTATGTCACGTCGCCAATCCAACCAAACATGACTCTCCATCTATAGTCACGCGGTGCATGTAACAAACTCAACGGTGTCTATGACAGTAAAACATAGAGAAATGTTAATCAAATCCTATATGGAACGAAACAGGAACATAAGTATCCTGATATAGCTTTAATAGAGATACAACCTATAGAAATACCTAAATTTTTACGAAAGATCCTACTCGGAACCCATTAGTTCCGCTCCAAACCATTATTCCATAAGAAATACCGCATAATGCATCAAGCCATAATGAAACTCGTTATAATGAGCGATATGACCGCAGCTTTTTTATGATTAAACGTGAATCATAGGAGCCAATGAAGCTAATGGGACCTCATTTCTCCCTCGTTTGTTAAAGCATCGATTAAGAACCTGAGAGGGCCGCGGTTCTGCGAAGGAACGCCGTGAACCGGAGACCTGAGAATGAGCAGATTAGCTCATTGTCGTAGCTCAAGAGGAGGACGAGGGAATCAAAAAGAAACGGCCCAATGAAGCTAATTAAACGGCGCCTTTCACTTTTAATTCGTCCGACCTCAGTGGGCGTCCTTCGGGACATAAATCTTAAAAATTAGATTATGAATCTCGTGGCCGCCCCATTGTTAATGTCTGAGGAGGGCCGCCGACGTCGACGGTGGGGCTTCCAGAGGACGTAATCCGGGCGGACTCGAGAAAAGGCCGTCAGTCGAATGCGGCGTTAGATGGGGAGATTGCTTTTCGTTGCGTGTCAACGTCGGACGTACATCGACGAGAGCCTGTAATCCGGGCGACGTCCATGTTTTTTCAGCGGTGCATGAAGTTATCAGGTCGATGGCAAAAAAGATGAGATTCCTGGACCGAAAGATTGCATGCAGATTCGTGAGGGGAAGAGAATTCCTGTAGGTACGCAATATTATAGGTTGTTGAAAAACGGTAAGGAGCCACTGAGGCGAGACCTGAATAATAAAAAAGCCCCTGAATATATGCAAGAGATAATATTCCGCCAAAAAATGTGGAAATTAAAGGGTATTTTTCGAAAGATGGATGTTCGCACTTAACACACGAGCGGAAAATATTACTTCATATAAGGTGATTATCGGGGATTCTTCTACCTTATAATATTTTCACCTAACGTTATAGTGTATACTATCCATCCATACTTCTAACATTAGTTAAATGTCTAGTCTAAACTTTTTCTCAGAATTAATTTAAAAAATACTATAAAATCAAGCTCTTATACACGATATTCACATGTACATTACATACATAAATACTATGCAATAATAACGTTTAGAGTTCGACTTATTAATATTCGACTTATTAATATTCCATCTACCTGTAATTGATCAAACGTTTCTATTCTTAAGACTTAAAATTTGGTAATGGTAGGGAACCTAATCATGAAAGAGAAAAGCTTCATAGCGGGAAAAGGCTTTAGAATCTGTATACAATTCCGCCTGAATCCAACTCAACCTCGTGAGGGATAGGTATAAAAATTATCTCGTTGAATGACTTAGTGATGCCAACTTTTCATGATAAAAAGTTGCGGTAAATGGTAAAACTGAATACTGACAAGGAGTTCCATCTGTTGCTCACGATATTCAAGAATTTCTTCTTTTATTTGTATTCACGACTCAGTCTTTTTACGCGTCTTTTCTATGATGATCAGTGCAGTAAATAGCTGACGAAGTTCTGAAGATGTTCTTTCAGCGAGTTGTAATAATTCCTCTTCGATTTACCCACTGAATGAAATACTTTCCTCAAATCTCCTTGTCTATGCATTTATCGCCAAGAAATTAACTACTAAACCGATGTAGACATTATGACAGCTAAAGATTCTCTACTTACTCTCTTAAGTTTGAAGCCGCATCTCCTAAGAATCATAAAATTTCCTTTGAATCTATCTATATATTATTTTAAAACATGCTTTTTTGGTGATCGGGACTTTTCTCCCTTATTACTGCATCAGTATATATAAATGAATGACCGTTTGATGGCAAAAGTTGTCAGGTTCCTGCGAAAAATAGTCAGACAAATCAAAAATGCACCATTTGTTAAACAAATTGAAATAAGATTTTAATCATCTCATTTTTTACTGGACGAAAAAAGGCCCGGGTTGCTATATACAGATTCAATTTGTTTACTTAGTGACGAGTGTAAACAAGTTTTTAAATCGGATAATGCATCTATTCTCGGGCATAAAATGATTCGCAATTAACATTACAGTCTCCATGAACGAAAACTTCGACGTCGTACGCAACCATAACAGTTGAATAAGCAAGCCACATTGCATCTTGCGGGAGCAGAACGACAGCCAAAGAAACATGAACATTGCCGAATATGAAAGTTTGCGTCACGGTTTTATCGTGTGGTATGTTTGAATAATTTCGCATCATATTACTTCCCGGCTTCGTATGTTGCAAATTTTCTATATATCTAAACCTGATATCAAATGATTTTTATTGTTTATATTTTACTCATTGAATAGATAATATTCAACATTTAATCATATTTCTGAGTAAAGAAAAGGATGTCCTGCGATTTCAGAAAACTCACCAGCATGTAGTACAAGCTTAACGAAAGCCCAAGCTTTTATTCCCAATCGCTATCTCCGAAGCACGAAAATGTATTATTTTGCCACATTAACGATGTTAGAGACTTTCAATGCGGGGAGAATGCTATGCGCTTTGACAATGTAACACAATGTATTCGTATGAAAGTGTGACATTTAGCTTCCCCTCTAGCTCTCCTCTCCCAGATCAGATCACTGCAGACGAGTAGTAGTTATTTCATGTATGAAGAGAAGAACATAGAAAATAAATAAATAACGTGGATGCAGAAGGTATGTTTCGTTCTTTTATCTTGGTTATTTAAGTGACACTTCATTGCCGGTATAAAAGGAAGTGGTTTTTATAACGACAGATTTAGGTAAAGCTGGCAGTGATATTTTGTATCTTATCATAATTCATTTAGTCATAAATGCATTGAGTGAATTGAGGTATTCGGTGTAGGATAAGATACATGTACAGTGATACCTCGAGATACGAGTTTAATTCGTTCCGTAACCTTGCTACATACTCTTTCAATAGCAAAAATTCTGTAGTAAGTTGTCAGGTTCCTGCGAAAAATAGTCAGACAAATCAAAAATGCACCATTTGTTAAACAAATTGAAATAATATTTTAATCATCCCGTTGTGTACTGGACGAAAAAAGGCCCGGGTTGCTATATACAGATTCAATTTGTTTACTTAGTGACGAGTGTAAACAAGTTTTAAAATCGGATAAAGCACTCATTCTCGGTCATAAAGTGACTGAAGCAGTCTCGCAATTATTATTATAGTCTCCATGAACGAAAACTTCAACGTCGTACGCAACCACAGTTTTATGAGTAAGCCATATTGCATCTTGCTGGAGCAGAACGACAGCCAAAGAAACATGAACATTGACGAATATGAAAGTTTGCGTCACGGTTTTACCGTGTGGTATGTTTGAAAAATTTTACATCATATTACTTCCCGGTAGTTTTAATTTAAGATCGACCATATCACAATTAGATTTTGGAGTATTTATAGAAAAATTAGAGATTTTAATTACGAGTCATGCGATCAAAATAATTAAGTCGTTTTCCGAGTATTCAAATTTATTTTGTGGAAACTTTCATCTGCTGAAAATTTTCTATATACCCTATCAAATGACTTTTAGTGTTTCTATTTTACTCACAGAATAAATAATATACAACATTTATTCATATCTAAGAGTAAATAATAGGATATCATACCTGCGATTCAAGAAAACTCACCTCTATGGAATGCAAGCGTAACGAAAGCCCAAGCTTGCATTTCCATTCGCTATGCCCGGAGTATAGTACAAAAAGATGCTCAACCAATTTAATAGTATGAGTAGTAGTAGACGGGGTTCTCTACTAAGAGTAGTATTTTGAAATCTAAGTTTTGTGAATTGGTTAAAATACCATGATTGACTACAATATTTGTGTGAGAGACATTCAAAAAATGCGGGCAATGGGTTTGCTACATTTGCTGTACTTTACTTAGCACTTTTACAATGTATCACAATGTATGGTCTTATGAAAGTGAGACTCACGCCGCAGATGCTTCCCCCTCTTACTTCCCTCTCCCAAATTAGTAACTGTTAGTAACATTTTCTCTCATTCTACGCCGGCAGGACAACAAGCTTTCAACTAATTATTGCTGACTATATATCTTTCAGTAATTGAATAAATCTGATTCAGTGAATTTATGAGATGCAATTTCACTGCAGACGAGTAGTAGTTATTTTTATATTTAGTGTACGAAGAGAAAAAATAGAAAATAAATAAGGAGGTATATTTGTTGCTTTATCTTGGTTATGTATGTTAAACACGAAGCCCTCGTGACACATCATAAAAGGAAGTGGTATTTAGAAAAGAACAGTTTACCAAAATGTGATGGTGGCAATGTGGTAGTGAAGTTTGTATTTTTGTCTAAATTCGTGATGTAAAAATACATTAAGTGAATTGAGGTATTCGGTTTAGGATGAATTATATATATAAAGTGTTCTGCCTTTCGGTACGTTCATGTGCCCCCACATTCCCTATTTAATTCCTTCTCCTTCAATTCCAGGTAACATACATCGTTATACTGACGCGTACCATTCGTGATTATAGTGCTAAAAGAAAATTTTTAAAACATTCTATAACGTTTACATTCTCACATTCTCTAAGATATTAGGGACTTCGTTAAGGTTCAAGTGGTAAGGGATTAGAAAACGCATGAGTTTGAATTTGCCCATAGATTTTCGTTACTGGATGTGTAGATACCGATACCTATCGCTACTAACGAGGTATGTCGAAACTGACACTGACATGGAATTTCTTGGTACGATGTTTTTGGCATGTCTTATTGTTTGTGTATTCGTCTGTTGTGATTAGAGTAGTTGCTGTAATGTATTTGGTAGGGGAAATTGAGTATTACTGATCGTCTGCGAAATTTTCGCACGGGGCAACTAGTATAAATTTAATAGCAAATCTGTTCACAACCAAATGAATAGTTATATAGTCATAAACAAATAAATTTTAGGACGAGGTTCAAACTCCAAGTAAAACATCGTCAATATGCGCTTTCTAGCGGAAAATGGAGCAATCAGTCAGAGCCAGCATGGATTCCGTAAGGGTAGGTCTTGCGATACTCAGTTAGCCCTCTTTATGAATGACGTATCTAAGGCAGCAGATAAGGGAGTTAGATCAGACGCAATTTTTCTAGATTTTAAGAAAGCCTTCGACACGGTTCCCCATGTAAAGCTTATACAAAAGTTAAGTTCCTACGCGATTGACGGAAAGGTGGTCAGGTGGACAAAATCATTTCTAGAAAACAGATATCAGAGAGTTGCGTTAGACGGAATATTATCCAACGAAATTAGTATCACATCAGGTGTTCCGCAGGGAAGTGTCCTAGGGCCGATTTTATTCCTCATATACATTAACGACCTAGCGGATAAAGTAAAGAGCAAAGTTAGATTGTTCGCCGATGATACCCTCATATACAGAGAGATTTCGTCAGAAAATGATATACATATACTACAGAATGACTTGGACGTTATAGCAGGATGGTGTAAGGATTGGCAGCTTGATCTGAATCTTAAGAAATGCGTTGCTATGAGTTTCACGCGTTCTACAAACGTTATTCCCGCACTGTACAAAATTTCAGGACATCCCTTAGAGTTCGTGCGTCATAATAAATATCTAGGAGTCACGTTCAGTAGTAGTTTATCTTTTAAAGAACACATTCGAGATGTAATAGGTAAGGCGAACAAAATACAGAGACTAACAGGTAGAACGCTGAAGGGATGCTCATCAAGAGTAAAAGAAATAGCTTATTTTTCACTCATTCGACCTAATCTCGAATATTGCTGCGCGATTTGGGATCCACACGAGGTAGGTTTGGTCTCAGACTTAGAAATGGCCCAACGTAGAGCAGCTCGTTTCGTTACAGGAGATTTCAGGTTCGACAGTAGCGTTACGTCCATGATAGAATCCCTCGGTTGGAATTCACTTCAGGAGAGAAGAAACGATTACCGAAGGAAACTTTTCGAAAAGTTCCTCGGTTCCGAATTTAGGGACGAGGTGAATGAAACTTTGATTCCGGTTAGTAGTGAGCGCGATCTCCGAGAGGCATCAACCAAGCGTTATAAGGAGGAAATAGCAAGGACAGATAGTTATTTCTGGTCGTTCTTCCCGCGAGCTATTAGAGAAGCTAATAGGGTCGATTAGAATACTAAGATGGTGTCATTACACCCCCTGCCATACGCCACTGGCGGCTTGCGGGGTACAAATCTAAATCTAAATCTAAATCTAAATCTAAATATTTATTTATACCAATAGAAATCAAATTACTTTTTTAAATAGAGATAGAGATTTGGAGAAATTAGACTGCTAGACCATAAGAAAGCCTCGCTGACTCTTTAGATTAGAATTAGAGACACCCACAAAGAAGAAGGGGAGATCATCCAACAAAAAACAACGCTAAATTTAGCACCCCTCAAAATTACTCGCATACATGCGAATTCGTTCATTGTTGCAGAATTATCCGTCGAACGCAAATTAGTTGGCCATAGCACCAATTCGTTCGCAATTGCGCGGTAATCAAATTAGTCAAGTCCACCACCTAATTGCAGGACGTAGTTCGCGATCGTGCGCGAATGTTCGCATACTCGTCGGAATTCTTTTTCGGGATCTCAGTGGTTATCGCGTTCGTATTCGAATGTTCGGGGGGTCTGCACTTTCGCTGCCACTTGGCGTCTGCCCAGTTCGCACCCCGCCTGCCGTCCTTCGCCCCCTGAGGATCCCACCTTCGACTCTATGCGGGTTAAGGACGCGGCAGACAGAGAAACCGCGCAGAGACGAGCGGCAGATTAGAGATCTCACACAATGCGACTCGTAATCGCGATGAAATTTAAACGCGCGAGGTGACACGTTAATGTACTTGGATGGAGGCGAATGGCACCCAAAGTCCCGTTGCTTTGCGGTCTCCTCTCTCTCCCAGAGGCTTTAGCGGCGTCGTCGCTAAGTAATTGCGAATTGCGTCGAGTAAAGCCCACCGTAGGAGAACGGGGGATTAAATTAAACTGCGTTTAATCCAACCGTAAACACGATATCGCTATAATGTTTTATTTCTGTGTTCGCGGAGACAGTTCTGGATCAGCTAGGGATTGCGGTGTACCCGCAGGATGATTTTTGTCGTTCGCGGAGACACCAGAATCGAATTCTGAAGAAGCCTTATGGTGATAAGTTTCAGAAAAAGGTTCTTTGCCTCGCGAAAACGAGATTAATTCGGTTCGTAATTCAGCTCACGAATAATTTACGAGAAAGGCCGAAATCACCCTGCGTACGCGCCGCAATTCCAAACTGATCCTAATCTGTCGTCGCGAACACAAGTACTATTATCAGTCACACAGTTCTGTAAGACCGATTGTTTGGTAGGATCGCTATACATTCAGGCATACATGTTTTCTTTTAAATTAATTAAATTTTAATTAACTAATATTAAAATTATGGACCTTTGATATATTAATCAACATGTTTATCCTTGATTTATATTCGTCCCTCGCACTAAAGTATAAAATACTAAATTTTAATTAAACAACAGTTTAATCTAAATTGTTCAAAAGAACTTTCCTTTTCCACCCCTTTTTACAAACAATACATCTTTAAATTCTTTCCTAAGTTTTTAAAGCTGTTATAACGAATTTTAGAACGAGTCTCCACCGTAATTTACTATAACAGGGAATAAAAATGTTAAAATACTCTATAGAATTATGGGACACTCTTCATTTCACAAAACAACAAACTAAAACTGTAATAAGCAAACGAGACTAATGTTACGATACAAGCATGGATGTATACGTTTCCAGCATCTTCTTTCTTCAAATCGCGTAACCTTCTAACATGTCGGGCCCAAACTCAGCAGCGGATGTAAAAAAGCAAAGTATCGTTTTAGAAGTACTCCTAGAAAACCTTCACGCTCACGAGTTTTATGAAAAAGTAACCCAAGATCATGAGCTCGTAATATAAACCCCCGTTACCTTTCCCTATACAATGTAAGAGGTACGCTACAGAGCATCTCGGTATGGACAAAAGATTCACCAAAACATCTCGGTGTAAAAATACTCTAAAGGTAAACGAGGAAATTCGGCGCCAAAAAGTATCGCTATATATTTTAAAAGCCTCTCTAGAAATTTTTGTCGAGAGACGCGAAAGAATATGCCCCATTCTGTACCACTTTGGCCGTTTGCCACGCTTCGTATTCCCTTACATTTGTGGAAGTGTTCTAGTTTCGGTGATTAACAAAAAATGCATCGCGAGAATTGGGAAGAACAATTGCATAAGGATTCTTCAATGGGTGGGCCATGGTCGGAACTCACAAATCTCGCTTTCTTCCGTAAAAAGAAAACCAGGGAGAGAGAAAGAGAAGGGATTCCTTTTTCGTTGCTATTTTGTTTCTGCATCGCATACGACGCTCCATATCGTTTTGCTTTTTCGATCCACGAATACGAAACCAGGTCACCGAGGACCCAAGGGAACTCCAGCACCAGACATAGATATTTGACTTCGATAATGGCGCACATGAGTCGATTTCTCGTTAGTCGAACGATTGTCTCAGGGCGCCATCTTGGAAGTCACTCGTCTTTTTACACGTGGTTGCCTTTTGAAATGATCTGTTGCGAGCAGTTACTTTTTCCTTCGTGTAAGTAAATTCTTCTAATCCTTAACTCTTTTCAATCCGTTACGCATTGTCCTTAACTTATCGATAATTATTCATATTGTTTTAGTTATCGCAGATATGAATGTCTGGCAGATGTCTATTACTTACATATTTATTTATTTGTGCATACATACCTTTAATTGGAAATGCTTGGGGAAGCCTACATTCAATGTCGGAAGAATTATGGCATGCAGGCATACATCAATGTCTTGTCTCTAATTTGATTCAGTATGATTCCGGGTTCGAGACAGGTTCTCACGTCCTATGTTTCCTGGTCTCTGGTCGAATTTTCAATAGACTCTCTAGCGAACACTGCGTGAAAGTAAAAGTTTCTCTAATAACCGATAAAAAGGAAAAATTAACAAATTTAGACGTGTATATAATAGAAAATATATGCATATATAGGAAACAATTGGAAATAGTGCGGAACAGCAGTGCAACGCGGGATGCGGTATGAGAAGCTTAGACGTCATTAACAGATTATAGACAACTTTGCGTCCATCCCAAGTCAAGCTATGTTACACATTATGCTTATGTTCCACCAATGAGCGCAAAGTTCAACTAGGATTAGGTTTTAAAAATCGTTTTAATTTTCATGTAACATATTAAGGCTCTTTAGTGGTAAATTCAATAACTTAATCGTATTTTAAGTGGCTCGATAATGAAACGATTGGGTCAAGTATTGAATTAATCCATAAAATAACGGGAGACTTAACGTAGAACGTAATAATTTAACTACTTCCTATAAAAATCTTTTCTGGAGACTGAATAAAAACATCGAATAGTTGAGAAAATATCGTACAGGTATCCTAATGAAAAGTCTAACTTATGGGATCGTCCATTCAAAATACATTCGGACGTGCATCTAAAGAATTCAACATCATCGGGTGTATCGTCGGCAGAAGCAACTGAAGTTGGACAATGAGAAAGATCAAAACCTGAGATAGTAAGGTCTTGTTTGGAGAATGCGTGCAGCATCTCCGACCCCTAAGGGAAAGAGATGTAATCATGAGATAAAATCATCCTGATTCAAGCCGTTCAGGGTTGAGTTACATAGTTTATTCTGTGAGCCTTGCCGAGATGCTTCTTGAAGTTAAACAGGAAACGTTAGAAGTTAGAGGAATGAATGGAGCTATCATTAAATTAGGCGAATTAGTTTGGCGAAAATACATTCATAGAAGATTCAAGGCAGATTAAAGATCTTTTGCATTATCGGACCGGTTGATTTAATATAAAGCTTGCCTCAAACCGGCAGCCGATAGCTAGTTGTTAAGCAATGGTCCATGGACAACCACTTGGTTGAGATATGACGTAGTAGAAATCACGCTCCCCATGCTCTACCGATAATCAGTTAGGAATCTCTAAAGAAGAATATAGAGCTGCAAATTTCACTCAATTCTTCAATGTGGAAAGAGATGGATGAATCTTTTTTTGCATTTCCTAATAAAATAACCTTTCACTAGATCATCCCCCAGATTAATCAACTCATGCTATTTTCTCGGAACAACCGAAATTTGAAATTTATACACTTATACCTTAAAATTGTCGACCATTCATTTGTTCAGCCAGAGAAGAACATAATAACATAATATTGATATAAATTGCATTACAATAACGAAATTAATTGTCAAGGTAGCGTCCCACATCAATAATCCTTAACTCGGTGACTTTTGTCTCCTTAAAAGACATCATTTTATTTCATACTCATGTGTACGTAGTACATAATAACACTTAAATATTGGCATGTTAATGACAGCTTACATTTTGGAGGATGATGACGGCAACATTTTTCATATTTATATATAACGAATTATTCTTACTGTGATAACATGAATTGTATCAGAACAGCTTTAGAAAAGTTTCCCTCCAATTGGAGAAAAACTGTCGTTGAAATCATTGACAATAATTTATGAATCTTGATTTTACATATTCGAATCACTTTAAGGCGAATCAGTGAGCTGCTATTTTTGCATAGAAAAGAGTAAGTTAGTAAGAAATTAAATGTGAACATTAACTTTACCACAGAATAATTTATTGGAAACAAGAAATAAAGTACTGCTAATACTAGATATTGGTGATCCAACTGTACAAATAGACTCAGAAGGTTAAAGAAGGCATTTTATATCGGCCACCTCTGTCAATTCAATGATATATTTATACTTCGAATGTGAATAATTTCTTTTCGATTTAACCTTTCTTATAATTCGTTTCAAGAGTATGTGATGGATGTGAACATACATAAGAAAATAAAAATTAAGTATAAATTGTTTGTATCAAAACTGAAATTAAAAGCATAGAATGAAGTAGCTGGCTCGATATACTGTACTTTATGTCCGGAGTTTCCTTATACCCTTCCTTTACGAATCCTGCCAGTATAACTCGATTTATTGAAGTAAAAAAGATATGGAGAAACCACAATGACAGCTTTACGAAGCGGATTCGCCATTATTGGTTTTCCAACTAAATTGGAGCTAATTTAGGAAGGAAAAAAATAAAAAAAGAGCCCGAAGAGTAATTTTTATCTGAAAATCCATTTCCGATAGCTATGCGCAAAAAAATGACAAGGGATAATAAAGTCGTTTATAGCATTTTAGAAATCAATGGGAATATGGGAAGTCAAATCTTAGATGACTAAGTTTAAAAGAAAGAAATTTTCCGGGGCAGATACGTCAGGGAAGCAATGAAAAGTAATTTCTGGTGCTAGAAAATCAATAGAAATCAAACTTCCCTATACTCTGTAAACGAAATTTCGTGTTCTGGTTCCCTCCGAGAAAAAGGGTAGATTCTAACATAACCCACATGAAGTCCCAATACGACCTTAATCCGAACATGTCATGCCGGAGGATAAATAAAAACAAACCCATAGGCCAAAAAGGTATTTCCTGTAAAACCAGAGGATTCAATGTCCACATTGCAAGGATTTTTACCACATATGCCATCCTAATCTAGAGCTAGTATTAGGATGCAGAACGAATATCCAGACTCCAACGAATTAATGTTTTGCCTGAAGATTTAGAAAAACTCCCAAAGGCTTCGAAATCATTTCCTGTCTTTAATAAAGATAAATCAAATATATAAGAACTCGTTTTTTTATAGTTAGGATCTGTTTCATTACGCTTTCTTTCACTGAAACAGTGACAACACTACTTTACCTGAATTTTCAACTAGTAATTATTTTTAATTGAATTGGGAACCGTGATTTGCAGAAAAACTTCAAATCACAAACACAATAAATTTTTCTATAAACCATATACGCGATACTTAATCATGAAAATTGTGGTTCCCTAGCATTATTATTTTATGTATTGAATATAAATGCGCTAATCATGTTGGCTGTAGTAGTTGTATTCTGTTTCTTCAGTCAATAAGAACGTGCATATGTTTAAACACTCAATTTAATTATTAAAAATACTATAAAATTTACTGAATAAAACGCAGTTTTAACACAGCAACAGACGATAACTTTTACTACTTCACATCTGTGGAATAGTGAAAATTGTCGTATTTTGTTTTAAAACTGTTACATTCAGCAAATTTCATAATAATGCACGATGAATCTCGACATCGCGATGCCAAGATTCCAATAAGTAATGGCCATTTCAGTGAACTTCGTGAAAACTGAGAATAGAATCTTATAGCGAATTCTCAAAATGAGCTTTCCTGATAGTCGCTAATAATGCAATGAAATTTCATTAATATCTTTTTTAACTTTAGTGTACAGTATCTAATGTCGAGTAGTACCGAATCTGTCTCCACCAATTCATTTTTATTTTTTAATCTTTAACCGAGGAAAATAATACATCTGTATTTTATTGAGCTATAAAGTTTGAGTTATTACGAAGGTGCGGAAGACAAAAGGCTGAGGAGCCCCTTTTTAATACACGAAACGAGAACGTTAGTAAAAGCTTTCCCGACGGAATTACTTGAATGATAGTCTCCTTAAAGGAAGGCACCAAATATAATAACGAAATTCGACTAAAATGCCCTTAACGTCGCATTCGGGACCTTCGTTAACCTATACGAAACTCAAAGAGGCAACCACTTTGGGACCCTTTCCCTCTCTTCTGAAGCATATTTCGAGACCTAGGGTCCCTAAAACACGAGCCTTGGAACCCTGAGATTGCGTCCCATTATCCCAGCTCCCTCTGCGTCCTTGATAATCTGCGCGTTCCCCCGGCTTGTATATACGAAATGAAACTTTCAAATATTTTCCCGGGGACAATCTAATCCTCCCAAAAGATATGGATGCGAGGAAAAAATTCTGTGCCTATCCCGTAGAGCGACGCGATATACCGGTTTCTTTTCCCGAAGGCACGGCAGAGATCAGCTGGAATTTCCACAATTCTTTAGAGAGAGAGATTCAAATCCCGCTCCGAAAAAGCGAAGATAAAATGGAAAGGAGACAGGAATGAGGTTGGAGGAAATAGAAGGGTTCGCGGAGAATTTCTCGGCGATAGAAAATAACTGTAACCATGGGGGAGTAGAAAATTGGGAAATAAAGGGACATGCCCTGTTTTTATATCAAAAGGCATTGTTTTTATACCTCAGCATGAAGCTGCGCACCCTGTAAAGGTATGGTGAAAGATATATTCTCGGAGAAATGCCAAAATGTAGAGAGCACGTGGAATATAAACTTTGCGCTGGTTTGGTGACAGTGACTCCTAAAGTTGGATCGATACTGACTTTACGAATATCACGAAGCTAGAAAGATGCGAATACAAGGAATGGAAAAGGGAGGTGTCACCAAGTGTACACATCCATACATATTTGAATAATTATCAACCGCATCATATATTTATCGGGTAATTTTAAGAATCAAATGTGGAAGTTCCGAAAGAAATTTTCACGGCCAGAGAAAATGCTCTGCGTTTATCATACAAAAGAAAAAGTGATCGATGCAAATCTATTACAATATGAAGTTTTTATGTATATGCCACTGTCTCATAAAGTAGAAGCAACTACCGTAATAATTTTGCGGAAATAACTTTAATAAACATGAACTTATAGTAAGAGATAAAAATCGGGAAGCGTACCGTTCGATAATAATGATACAGTTGAGTTTCCTCTATCCGAAATTTTGAAATCCGTGCCATTGAATCATCTCACTTAATATCTCTGGATAATACGAACAACGGCGGTTACACCATTACCAATATATATGATTAAAGAAAAATTTAAGGCAAAAACTTGGGAATGGACACCGAAGGAAATATTTTAAACGTCCATCCTAAATCTCTCTTCTTCATTCCTATCGGACTCAGTTCTTGGTCCAACCGCCTCATGTTATAAATAAATGTACGTTAGCATTTTTTGCTCGCTACAGTTTTATTAGTAATTTTACGTCAATAAAATGTAATTTTCCGAAAGTCTGACTCTGTTTCATTTTCTTAAACTTCACTGAAACATATATTCCAAAATATCCCTGAAAACTCGAAAATTCTAAAACAATCCTCACCGAAGCATTTCGGATTAGAGATATCTAACCTTTAATAAGCTTAAACTTACCCTTGCATTATACAGAAAAATGAAAAGCACTTACAAGTTTACCACCAATATTTTATTATGCTACCATGGTTTTGACCACTTAGATCATCGTCAGGCATAAGATATGTCTGGTCTCTTAGTCATTTTTTTCTTTATAATGAAGACCTACCACAAAGTCGAGGAATACATTAATTAATAGATTCTATTTAATTTATATTTACATAAACAATTTAACATATTATATATAATAACATATTATATAAATAATATTTAAATTTAACATAACATAAACAGTTTAAATAAATTTGTGGAAATTACGAAGTACTTAACGGTTTTCATTTACAATGGCTTTCCACAATGTTAGGCCTGAGCACCTTGATTTTACACAAACAAAATTGTTAGGAATTAATATGGGCCTGTGTTTACTAAGAAAGAAATATGTAAGTCAGATATGCTAGGAGTGTTACATTGAACACATAAGCAGAAAGGCCACCTAGCACCGCAAGGGAAAAACGTGATTGGTATCTCTGCAAGCCGCGGACAAAAAGTAGGAGCAGAGGTGAAGTTCCTAGAAGGAATTCCAGAGATCGCTGGAATAGAACTCCGCAGACAGCGGCTTAGTAGAGGCGACACCTCGAGAAAGTCTAAGCATCTAATGAAACAATCTCTCGTATGAACACAAACGCCCTTGCCGCGAAAGAGGCATCCTTGAGAGGTCGGAGTGAGCTTGGAATGCTGCAAACGAGTGGGTGAGGTTTAAAAAGGGGTGAGAGGACACTGATTGGCGAAAGGATGGAAGTTGGAGGTTGAATTGATGAGTGTTGAGGCAGAGTGGTTTGATACAGTTAACCTACGCCGCATGAATTCTTCTAACGAGAGATGCAGGTTCGAAATTACGAAGTAAATACTGTTATTAGCGCAATGATAGTATCAAAGGTTGCATGTGGGCAGAATCTGTTCCGTGAGTTCCTTGTCTATCTTACGTCTATGTCTTTTCTTACTTATCTTGCACATGTAGCATCTTGCACATGTAACATATTCCTGCAAAGCCTTTTTTACCATTGCTTTGAATCTGACATAGATGTGCGTGTTCAAGTCGCACGGAATATTTTCTCTGAAAAATAACGCCTTAAACTCAAAGCGCAATACCTTTAAAAGATCATCACGTCACGTAAATGCACTTAAAAATGATATTAAGTACTATTAATTTGGTATAAGATATCTAATAGGCAGAAAATATCAAGAGGGATATATTTATGGTACGTAAAAATACTTAATTTCAGAGTATTGAATTTTCATTCAACGTAATTGATAAATATGGGGTGTAGGTCAAAAATTAAGATTTCTTAAGACATTGAGCAAATAATAGATAAGGTATAGAAAGTCGTTTAATAAGCCGATTCCGTCAATATAGCTTATAAACATTGATACTATCTCAATGATGTGCTGTTAGTACTAAGAAGCTGCCATAATTTTGATTTCATAGCATATTTATGAGTCATTAATTATTCATTAGAATCTCATTTTCTAACTGAGGAATCTCGATAAAGTTACCCTAAAGAATATCACTTCACTGATATACGCTTTTTCATGCATCTACACATGTAATATAACATTTCCGACATGATAGCTATCTTTTACGATCGCTCGCTCGAATTCCTCCAACTCTAACATTTAGTTGCTTAACTTTACAGCAATATATTACCAAAAAAGAATTCACGAGCGGCTATGGTATGTTTAACTTATGGTATGATAAGTTATGTTTCAGATAGGACATGTGTCACATACCCATAGTATTCCCCCACAGTTCTTTCGGTATAAATATGCAAACCGCTGTAAATTGAATAAATAATCCTCGAAAATTTATTTACGATCGATTTAAACGTATTGCATCACTTTCCGTTCTTATAGGACTCTGGATATAAACTCTATATTCAATGTTCGGGCTATAAATGTCTAGCCGAAACTACACGTATTTCTTGCGTAAGGAAACACGAGAAAGAGAATTCCAGAAGAGAGAACAGTGGGAGAGAAATCGGGAGAGACATTCAGATAGCGGTCCTTATTCCTTTCCTTGACGTCAGAAATCCGTAAATTTAGGGCAAGCCGAGGAGTATAACGTAGAAGAAAAATGGATTACGGAGACTTCAGAGATAAACTTGCACTCAAATTTCAATTCCATTGCGTAATATAATTCAAGTGAATGTAGCAGCATTCCATACTATCTTGCTCAAAAATCGGCTATTACATATAACATAGCAAGAAAACTTTATATTTACTTTCAAGTTACTTTTTAGCACTTTATTTATTAAGATGCCTGGAAAGCTGTGGTTATATTGCACTGATTTTTAATGTGGGCTCCCACCGGTAATCAAACTAGGAACTGCGCTAACCCTAAATGTAGTTTATTCTATTCCTTCGCGAATTCAATCCAAGAACTGATTTCTGTATTTATATCAAGTCTTTTTATCAACTTAGGAGATAAACTGAACGTGACATTGAAATGTCATGTTCAGGATTTTAAATATCTATCTTATGAAATTTTTTTACAAGTGGTGCCCTGATATACAATAACGATAACCGCCAATTTATCTCATAGCCTCACGCAAAAGCAATATTAGTTGAATTCCCTTTAGTACACGTACTCTACTACTTTACGAGTTACCCGGCTTAAGAACTTTGTGCCTATATACAAATATAAATTCGGTGAACGATTGTTTTAGTGGATGGGCATAACGGTAGAAACAAAGGAATGTATAAAATCTAATAACTCGATTGTTTGCTTCCTTCTTTGTTGTTTTGAATAATTCGAATGAAATATTTATTGTACACAATCGAATGAACAACTCAATACTTCACTCGTTTATATATTAAAACAGTCGGCAGCACTCATAATGAAGATAACGATTTTTATAAAAACGTATGGGAAATCACTTTTCAACCAAAGAATATTTCGGCTAAAAATGTGATCCTGGAACGAATTATATTCATAAGCCAAGGTATTACTGTTGAATTTCTCATCAGCTCGAATTTTGTGCCGTATTTGGAGAAAAAAAATGTAAAATATGCGTGAGAAGGTTTATGTCAGACATTCCAATTTCCGTTTCAAATCCGTGGAACGATAGAAATAGTTTCCAATTTAAAATAGAAACGTCAAAGTTTTTATCCCAGATTTCTTCAGCCACTCCCATCATTTTAACGTCTCTATCCCGCTGAAAGAAGGCAACCTTAATCCAATGTGATATCTGGACCGCCACATAGATTGGGATCGATATAAAGTTTTTAGAGAATTGGGCAATCATCTTCCATGGAAATAGGAATATATATTAATCTGATAATCGTTTTCCCGTTTGTTTTTCATAAAAAATAATGGGAGTGTGTCAGTTGATATCGTAATTTAATATAGCGAAAATTCACTGCCTAGAACTTAACTGTTAGAGATCGACTCTATTAATTGATACCTAAATCAAATCTAATGACATTAACGTTCACAACATTGAGAATTGCATAGAATAAAATTCTTTAGCAGAATCGTTATTTTTCAAAAATATTTCCATCTGACAGCAAGTCGATAACTTAAGAAGCTATGTTTATAGTACTCCAAATTTTCTCTACCTTATTCACAATAATCACAATCACTTTATTACTTGCATGGAGCAGAGCGATCACTGCACTCTGAATATTTCTAAGCTATAATTTCATAAAATATTCTAGACATGTGTCTGAAACTATGGTTGTTCTAAGAATCGAAAAATATTACAATTACAGATTAATGATAAAGTATATTTTATTCCTTAAACACAAAACGTGGTAGCAAAGAAACACACCTAAGTTTTTTTTCTCAACTAAAGAGGGACCTCTGTCACACGCAGGCCGGTTATCTAAGAAATAATCACAGCACTCTATTAAAGGAGTCCGAATTAAATCTATTTTAGACTTTCTCCCCCGTGTTTTAAAAATGATGATGGGAGGGTTGCCTGTAGTTACGGAGACTTCTCCACACAGATTGATATCTGCACATTCTACCCTTCAATACTGACTGAACTTCAGCATTATCGTGAGAAATCATATTTTGAAGAGAGACATTTAGGGGAATAATTAGCGATCGTACTGTCTCTCCTAACATTAGAAGCCTGCAGGTTTTCTCGTAAGTGAAAGAGAATACAATTTGTTTCAAGCCTTTCAAAGTTTATTTTTCCAATGTCAAAGAGTTACATCAATTTGCCCATGGCCTTACTTATGTAATTTTTCGAAACCCTCATAAAACTTATGTACGGATAAACATGAAAGAGACTTCAACTTTTCAAGAGACTTCAGTATTCGAAATATTCACCGATTATTATAAGTAATCCATTGTACAAAATCGACTGAATGTCTCTTTGTAATTTATTTTTGCGCTTAGTTATGAATTCTAGTTTATAGTTCACAGAGTATGATTCAAATAAATCGCTTATATAATCTGGGACATGAATAATTTTATTCGCACGCCTTCAGAATAATTTAAAAATTACTATTCTGAGCATAGCAAAATGGAATTACATATCCAAGAGAGGAAAAGCATGAATGTTTTATTTTTTACTAATTTAACTGTAAAATTATACTGCGTTTCAGTTTTTCATATTAGTTTGATTAATGGAAACTGTATTTTATGCACTACCAATCGTAATTTAAATCAGCAGATCGAAGAACACTACGTAGAAATATCATGGAATGAGGTTAATCTTGCAATATAGAGAAAAATAAATGGAATTTAATTTCCTCATAATCCATTGCTACAATAGACTAGAAAAACTGGAGCAATATAGAATAGAAAACTTCTGATTCCTCACCCCTTCGGTAGTTGTTATCCACAATAGAAATATGCACGAATATAGATTTCTCTATCCTCATCCGAGCCGTATCCTCTGGCTACATATCTACATCCGCAAAAGAATTTACTCGATCCGCCTTCAGTACGGATATACGCGTTGCAGCGCAGCGAGGGTTAGTTTTGGGTTCAACCCCTAAGAGGGATAAATTCTTTAAGGAAGATATTATTCGTATAGTTTACATGCATATTAGAATCCTATTATTAGTCCTATTACTACACTTCTGCAGAAGATGACATTTCCCAAATCATCATGCAGTTCTCGGCGTTGCATGCTGCTCTTCACCACTGGTAAATCCCACGAAAGTTGGGCAAATATCCGAACATGGCTCCGGTATGAAGAATACGGCTCCTAACTCAGCTAAATCGAAGTTTTTGACAAGGGTTTCGGAGGAATTAATATATCTTGTAGCATGTAGCTTGTAGCGTACATGAATATACCGGCCCCTGAAAGGTTAGTATCACGGATCTCCCTCATAGACATCCTGGCTGCGCCCCTGGCCGGTTGGGTAGGATAACTTGCGAGTTTGCTTATCTCTTACATGTCTTCCTTAGAGTAACTGATGCACAAGTATCAATAATTTCAGTTCCTAGAATGGTAAATTCTAGTCATGAAAGACCTTACAGATCACAAAATAGAGTTTCTAGGACCGATCTTTCATGTCCTTCACATATATATCTCGTCAGGACCGCATCCACACGAATAAGGAGCCCCAGAACCAATGTCATAAACCGTCGAATCCTCCATTTTCGCTTCATATCTAATTTACGCCCCGGCGCACGTCTTACTCGCACGTTACCTCTTTGATATACACCCTCACGACAACGTAAAACGGCGAAACGACAAGATTTCCGCGAAATATCGGGCGTAACGCCTGCTCTCGCTCCCGGTGACAACCGCCGAAAAACCCCGCTGTCGAAGGCCAGATGGCACTCCTTCGCATGTACCGAATCGCATTCCTCATTCGCGTTTTACGACTGCTTACCACCGCGAGGCCAATATACCTCCGTCGCATACTCTTGCAGACGACCCTCGGCGGATAAAAAGAAAAGCTAATCCCCGCACCGGTCGTGTAACTCCTTGTTAGCTCATCGGCTTTGCGTATCGAGAGGCAAACCGGATTGGAACGAGTTCAAGGTCAAATAGGGCCGAAAGTGAGAGAGAAACATGCAGAGAGATGGGGCGAGGGCTCTCCGAAGGGCAGAGCCCGAATAACCAAAGGATATACACATATATTCGTTAGGGAGTATGAGAATGACTCAAGGAAACATTTCGGGAAAATGAGATAAGTGCTGAGGTGTAAGGGCAGAATTCCAGAATAACCTCAGGATACGCGGTTGTGTACTAGGGAGTATGAGCTTGGCGTTCAAGGAAACATTCCGCAGAAAATGAGATAAGTGCTAAATCAGCCTTGGAGATGAATACGAATGTTGGCAATGATTTCCTGGCAATAATGAATCGAGATGAAATCATTCGTAATGCGGCTCAACTACCTAATTTTCTGATGGTCTTTCGTAGGGGGATGTGAAAATCACTGACACATAAGCGAAAGGGTTACAAGGTGCCGAATGACCGGGATAAACCAATAAAACCCTTACTTCCTCCATCACCTAAGGGGGTCTCCATATTGCGTGAAAGATTTCAATGAGGCCTGTCAGAAAATTGTAAATTATACTCAGTTCACCATCATGATGAGATTAAATCGTGAGATTCAATACGATATTTTCATTTTGTTCTTTTCAAACTTTACCAAGTTATTTAAATTGTATGTATTCTCACATCTAAAACTTTCTTCAGCTATTAATTTTTTAAATGCGATACATGATATATTTGAAAATTTATGACATGCATGGTCCGGCCCGCTTAGCTCTTTCTGTGAGCTTATGACCCTCTCAAAAGGTTTGGAGGTATCTAATCTAAATCACTAAACGACGGTGAACAATAGCTATTAATATTAATTTAATCATTATCAGTAAATGAAAATTTTTATTTTTATACGATGAAGAATTTGTTTTACAACAATTTTATAGTACTCTTGCTGTCTACAGAGATTACTTTTCGGCAAGAATAAAAATGATTACCCTTCATAATTATTATTGCATACAGGATAATTATTGAAATAAGAGAAAAGAATGAAAGACTCGGATATACTTACCTTGTGAGGAAATTTTTCTGCTTAAAAAATTAAGATTTAGAAACATTCGCACTTACGGCTCATGAAAACTAAACCGAATAAGAAAGAAATTTGAGAACTCCTATCTTCTGCATTACGGCATGAAATAAAAAACCAGTGACGTATTTCCGCGATATATCTTATGCGACGAAACTGGATGTATTTTTTGTGAGGATGCTAAGGAGAAAATATAGCAGATTACAGTCTCTTTTAATGTTCTCGATTTTCCTCACTTGAAATACCACAAGGCGCAGCCGGCCTCCATCAAATCTATTTTACATTCAACCTTTGTGAGACCACAAATCAATTAAAGAGGAAAAATTAAGTTTCTTAGTATACTAAAGAGCATTATTGTAAAGTTATCCACAAATATGTAATGCGACTGACTTGAGCATATAAAGTCGTCATAGGTAGGTAATCATGACATGTGTATATATTATGTTTGTGTGTAATAAAAATAATTCTTTGAAATGTTTCCAGCGATACTCAAAGTCATAGTTAAAATTTTTGATTTTAAAAAGGTTGATTCAACTCAATGCTTGTGAGGTCTATAAATGAAAGAAATCATGATTACTCGAGAAATTGTAAGGAGAACCTCTCAAATGCTTAGAGGTAGATTAAGCATTTTGGTAAACAATTTATTTTCCTGAAATTTTACGCAAAAAATGGAGTGGTAAGGATTTAAATGCGAAATAGTTTGCAGGATATTTAATGCGCGTACATAAAATTATTCAAATTTAATAAAATAGAAATGGTAAAGGTGCTAACATGGTAGGGTAAACGATCTACGGTCATGAAAATATTTTTAGGCCGAATTGAGGCTATGGTTTGAAAGAAATTAGAATAAAGCAAATGTTTCAATATCTATCAGTTTATTATGCCTCCTGACGCTTTCGGAAAAGGAGATTAAGCTAGTGTAAATTTGACATTCATGTATCGTCTAAAATATGGTACTATGAAATTATGGTACTGAAAAGTGTCAGATTTATTAATTAATTATGGATAATGCTTGAGTAAACTTGCACACAATATTGGGATGACAGCAAACGTAAATACCATTACTGACATTGATGATTTTTGTTAATCTTCTGTAGAATTTTTAGTATTAATATTTAGACCAATTAATTTCAGTTTTTGAAGCAGGTATCTCACATCAAATGCAATGTAAGGGAATCCGTAGACAAACCTTGTATTCCTGGATTAGAAAAGTCCTATGTAAACCCTATTCATAATAATATAGCGATATGTTACGAAATTGAATAAAAAATTTAACTGTCACCAATATAATCCTTGGCGTAGGATGGGAATCGTTAGAAGAAAGGAGGTCACATTTTCGGTTGCTCAATAAATGCAGAGTTTAAGAGTTCTCGGAAAACGTAGATATGATGCCTCCACCCTATTACATAGTCATAGCTGATTTCATGGAACACAACATGAAAAATAGGAAAATGCTAAAAATAGCCGCCACAAAGATCAAAATTTTTAATTTACTGCTAATCTTGTAAGTATATTAATTTATATGCACCCAAAAGCATATTCTGCTCATTGATACAATACTAAAAATTTCATCGACACCTATTTCAACTTTATCTTATAGTTGAATTGGAGGTCTATTTGAACTGAAAGATATACAGTGCGAAAGATTCAAATGGTATTAAAGATTCAGTTGAGATTATAGACGAAGAAATACTATTCCAATACTGCTATAAATGAATTCTTTGATTAAAGCTAAAATATCATAGCTTCATTCTTCTGAAGGATGTACGGAAAGGGTTGGGAGATTCCATGCTACTGATCAAAAGAAATATATCAGACCGCTAACCTCATATAGTATAGTAATCTTCAAGCCCAAAGACTGTCAGGAATCATCGATATTCTATTCGTGATATATTTTTGAAGTGTTAACAAGATGGAGAAGGCCCAAATTAACTATAATTGCTTTATACTCGAATGTTATCGATTATAAATCTACATTACAAGATTCACGGTAAGTAATACGAGTTAAATAATTTACATCCAATTTATATTCTCTGATTTACAAATAGTAATGACAAGGAGTTGAGTGAGTGAACGGAAACTTTCGGAAGGATTACGTTATAGTAAAAATCAGGGTTATTCAAACTCATGTGGCAGACTACATTGATAAATCTTATAATATTTGAATTGGATATTAGACACCTCTAATTTCTTGCGGGTATTCACGCGTTTTTTTATTTATATATTACCATTTTTGTGCAAATCGTCAAGGAGGATCTGGTATACGAAAGAAAACGAAATAGCCAAGGTTTCGGTAAACCACGCATAATCGTCCGTTAATTTATATTAATTCCAACGTTTCTTCCAAATTTTTGCAATCAAAGATATACCTTAGTATATCTAAAGCCATACCTTAGAGTGAGTTATATCTCAAGAATTTTTACTAATAAAAAACAGATCATCTTACCGGAAGAAGACCAGCGCGTATGGCCATCCATTCCTCTCAAAGGATATTATAGGATAAATTAGAAGAGTCAACAACTATTCTTATATTGGCAATCAGAAACTGATTTAGAAAATTTTATTAACACCTGTATTTAGTTCCCAAGTTCGCGCAATACTTAATATCCCGCTATGTATTTTGCAACTCTAAAAATAACTGTTCGTTTACGTTGATATAATAATCGTATTGCAAGCAAATCATATTGCATATCAATCCACCACATGCAAATGACCATCACTGATTAAAATTTACACGGTAGTAGTGCTAATTCCTCCATTCCGCTAAAATACATAAAACGTAAACTGGTTGATTATTCAGTAACACGTATGTATCAAGAAGCAGAGTTCTTTCTCAGTAGTTACAAAGAGAGGAAACCCGTTCAGTGCGAAAGGGAGAGGAGACTTATGGTTGGGCAGTGCGGTGCCCTTGAAGCCAAGGAAGAACCGTCGAGTGAGTCAAAGCTCGCCTTGGCGGTCGGCCCTGCAATTGGCGAATGCACTGGTCCAATTCGAGTGGAAGAGTAGGACCACTTTTTCCATCACGAGAACGGACATTTTTGTCAGCCGAAGCAGGGCACGCTGATATATGTGGTCACGGAAATCACGAGTCGAATTTCCCATCGACCTTCTCGATGTGCGATATTTTCTCTCTCTCTCTCTCTCTCACATTTACGATTTGCGTATGTTTACGGAGGCAAAAGCTGTTGGGGAACATAAAATGTGGAGTTGGCAATCAAGAAGTTAAGGTTGAATGTGGAATATTGGGACAGACGAACTTACCAAAAGGATCACGTGCGTATGCATATATTTTGTTGTTATATACGCTAAGAGAATCATTATAGCATCCAGGTTATCAATCAAGACCACATCTTTCTTTTCCATCCTTTTTGATCAACATTCGCTGCGGGGTGACATTCAAAAGCCGTCATGATAGTTCTCCTAGGGTACCGAATGTCAAAATACTTGTAAATAGTGCGGTGAGATACCAAAATATAACTCTAGTAAACGAGAATCAGCAGCATTCAGTATGTTTCGGCCATTTATTTATTTAATAGCGCATGTGTTCACGCGCGCTATTATATAATATTTCGTCAACCGATATTTTTATTCATTTACATTAATTTATGCCGAGCTCTAAAAGCTATAAAAAATGTACGACAAAATATTCAACAGAGTTATTCCTTAAGCATTCAATAACAGAATTATTTCTATTCCCATCACTGATTTTCGAATACAATCATTAAAATGTTTTTTTATCGGACGTATTGAAGAATGCAGATAAGCTATCGGTGTTGGGTAAAGGAATTTTTTATAATTACCAGTAATTATGACGCTCGTGGAATTTAAAGCAGTGAAAGGAAGGAGCCTTCTCTAGGCGAAGTAATATGGTAATTAACTATCTAATTCCTTCTCATTTTCTTCATCGAAATCTTAATCACCGCTCGTTTAGAGAGTAAGTAGAGTTTCACTTGCCATTTATAGAGATACTTTAGAAACTCTGTAAGCCAGATAATGCCTAATGAAGTCGTAACTTTTCCTTATGGGCAATATGAAATTATAGGTGTGTCTGTTTCCATCAAAGTTTGAGGCACATAATTATTAGCAAAATGTTATGGCTTACAGTGCAACTCTGAATGATCTCATAACACGAAACTAAATCGGATAAATATCTCAGCCCACTCGCGGTATCACCATAGGCGAAACTAATAGATTCATTAGCCTATACCTCGGGGAAATTCATAGCTATATAGTTGGATGAAATAATTAAAGATATTTCTCCATCATAAATCGTTCGGTCGTTGATTTGAGATAGCCAACAATAGAATTAATGCTTTATTTCTGCAGATGCTCTTTAAGGTTTATTTACTACCTCCATAATCATGTGTCGAAGTAAAACTTAGGAATGATATAGCACACCTGTCTGATAGATCACCTTAGCTTCTGGGATTACAAAACGATTACCAGCATCTGGAATATTCTAGCTCTGTGTGGAGAAAGCCTTTACATTTCATTATACTAACAAAATGTAAGAATATGAAAGTTTACACATTCCAATAGAGTTCTCAATGGTAATATAAATGAAAACATGAAGGTGAAAACCAAATTGACGAAATTTCGTCTTTGAAGAACTGATTTTAAATATTTTTATTTGCGCTGGTTGCGGCTCTTCTCTTCAAATATTGCTTACGTCTAACGCTTCATTCTAGCTTAAATGCTTTCCTCTTAGCTTCCCATACTTTGTGAGCAAGTCTTAATAGTTAATAACATTTATGGCTCTTTCCTATTCAGAAGAAATAGAAAAGGATCCAATAATTCCAGAAATGTCATTTCAGATGAACACTCAAAAATTTCATGATGGAGCGCAGCTGATATATCAATTATTGCAATGGTATTTTTATTATTACCGATATTTCAATAAAAATAATTTTTCGTACTTCAACTATAAAAAACGGGTGGACAAGCGTATATGGTGAACGTATAAAATACTCGGAGATAACGGTCGCAGAGGAAAGACCGCATGCGGCTCACCGGCTGCATTTTAGGGTCTATTGGTATAGCGTACACGAACATGTATATTGTATTATAAAGTATCCGGATAAAGGATATTTATCCAAAGTATCTTTAACACATGGTAAGATAAGGAAGAAACTATTTCATGTGAAATTTTTAATTTACAAAATTTTAAATAGATCCCTCAGTCTACTTAGATATCGAATACAATAGGTGCCCCACATAAGTAAAAGCTTGTGGAAGATAAAGGTAAACTACTGTTACTATAACAAAAAATGTTAACGGAAAATAAAGGAAGAGTTAGGGTAACTTTGCACATAAGAACGTGAACCAACGAAATATCCAAGAAAAAACGTACTTGGAAAATGTCCGACGGGACCGGGAATCGAATTTCCCGATAAAATTTCGATTCCTGGTCCCGTCAGACTTTTTTCAAGTCCGCTTTTCCTTGAAATTTTAACGAAAATTGATAAGAAAATTCAAACCATATGACACCAAAGCAGACGGAAGTATGGGAGTTTTGCATGCTTTTTCCTTCTTGATAACAAAATAAATACAAATTAACAATGCAATAAAAAAGACTGCAGGATTGATGAAAAAATAATCTAATACTACACAACAAAATATGAAACTAATTTAATTAATATAAATTGAATGGAACCAAGCGGAAACGCATGTCATCCCGATTTCTATTTAAGATAAATCCAACATCGTGCAACCTATCAATTAAATCAGGTTATGAAAACGGCTGCTGAACAATGACGCACTGCACGATATGGGAAACGACTTAATCTTTCATCGCTCTAAAACCAGTCCCCACTCGCAATTATCGGATTGTTTTCCTTCCTCCATAAGTCCTAAACTTTCAAACACCGGTCTAAAGTGTTCGTGACATCCACACGAGCACACCGGCTATACGCTCGATAAATATCCTTTGTTGAACAATAGGCGAGCTGCAACCACGATATACTCCAAGTTCGACTTCAGGACGAGACAATCCATTACCTCCGCTCTAACGAACGCGTTTGCCTTTTCATAATTCATTCCCCTATCTCCCCTTAGTATCTCGGCTCATTCGACACGTCCATTACACTGCTTTTCCGAAACGCGACTTTCATTGCAAACCGAAGCCATTGCTAAACACTTAAGGCTGGGCTAAGTTTGCCGGAGTGAGCTATTACATATCCGCTGAGAGTTCTTCTGTATAGAAAGCTTGCTCGAAGCGTAGGGCAGGTGTAGCGAATTACTCCGTAGAAGTGGATTCCGTGTTGATTGCTGATAGTAAACGGTTGAGCGCTGCGTGGTCAAAGATTCCAAGTGGATTAAACTGCACAATTTCCAAATCGTCGAATGTTGATTACTTGTTGAAACTATAATTTAAGCTAGAGTTAATGATTTATTTTCCAATACTAATGACGCGCAATAATTAATGGTATGAAGGTGATGAAAACTTAAAGCTTACTAGATTATGTAACTTTTGAAAGCGTAAAATCAATCTTCCGAAGGAAATTAAATGAATATTGTGTATTTGTCCCTTTCTTAAGTGGGAAAAAACCTCGACAACTGAAGTAATTCCGCATATGTAGGCACTCAGTGGGAATCGAACCCGAGTCCGCTTTCACCAAGGACGAATGTGTTACCCACTCAGCTATTCGGAAGCCCTCAACAAGGTCAAGACGAAAATTGACAAAATTTTTTTTGACCAGCTCCCGATTATAGAAGTGAGATTGAGTGGCTCGGTAGTTCAATGGCTAAAACACATGTCCGGAAAGTGGGAGATCTGGGTTTGAGTCACAGCCAAGTCACAATTTTTCATTTCTCGTATAACCTTGACAAAATTTATTTATTCATTTGACACTTTTGGCAGGGTTAGGACAGTATGGCCTCTCTTCCACCCAACCTTTACCAATACTACATAAAATGGTTAAAATAAACTCAAGATTATAAACTATAGTTATATATTATATAAAAGATACAATTGCCTCCATTATGTACGAAAAGACAAAAATATCGATATGTTATACTAATAGTATTTATATAATAGTATAATTTATATATTTTATTATAAGTATAAATAATAATATAATTAATATAAAGTTTAATAATAGTATATATTTTTCTTTTTTATCTCTTAGTATTATTTTACATGTTGTTAACCATGTAAAATGTTCATACGAGGTTTGGTGGAAGAGAGGCCCACTCGGGCCTAACCTCGCCTACTAAAGGGTCCAATAATAATAATAGGATAGCTAATCATCAACATAGCGTAGCAAACGCTAAACTCAGCAACCTCCAGACGGAACTGATGGCAAGACATTCAAGCCCACGGAACGACCACGCCTACCCAAACGGGAAAAGGAAATCCCCCAAAGGAATTCAGAATGGGGATGGAGGAAAGGGAAAACGTTTAAGATAACCAAGAGGAAGGAAAACAAAGGAAGCGATAATAAAGCCGCGGAAGATAGCCCGCGGGGGGGATCTCGCCTGTAGGAAGTTCGAAAAGGAGGAGAAAGGGAGGTTGGACAGGTTGTGAGTGGGCGACGGTCGGAAAATCGAAATTGAAATAAGGGCGATAAGTGGGTGAAGGTCAGGCGTAAAAGAAAATCCATTATATAGTGCGTGCGGCGTGCAGTGACGCAAGGAAGGTGCCCTACATTCAAAGTGACGTGTCCCACCTCCAAACATCCTCTGTTCCGGTCGATTAATCCGCCGCTCCTTACTCTCCAAATAACTGTTTCCATTGCATAATCGATTGTACTGAGTCATCGTCTCTAACGATGCGTCTTCGCGAAATTACGCTTCCGCGAGTATTAGCCATCGACGGAAGCTCAAACATTGCGCCGATCTCGAGAAGTGATATGCAAACATTACCGTGGGGTTTTTGAATGAAATTTCCCCCGTCTCGTATTCTTTATTATTCCCGGAAGTCTGAGAGGGGCGCTTTGATTTGATGTTTTCTCAGTCTGGATTTCCCAGCGAATTGTTTTTGAAATTCTATGTGCCGCGGAGAACTCAATGCAGAAGTATTCCGATGGGGATTAAGGGAATTATTTTTACGACTCATTTGCGGAGGATTATGGGAATCAGTTTTATTTAATAAAATCTTAAAACTAGATAGCATACTATCTAGCGCAGCGAGTCTCTTCTCCAGATCCTATTCTTTGTTTACCAATTCTTACGCCGTGACACTCTAAGCTAATACTGCTCTAATCTTATAGATTTTATGACTAAAAACTGTAGTTTTAATTTTATAATGTATGCTAAAAGTCGTGATTGTAATCATCAGATGAAAATCGCATAGAGACTACAGAAATGAGGCTAGTATTGTAATAAAGGGAAAAATACTTAGGATTTTATTTCCACGTAACCTATCATTACTGACAAAGAACAAATTACGCCGTTACTCAGTGAAACTCTTCCATGCCTAAACTTAGAATAATTATTAACTTGGTCATATCCACAAAATCGTTTATTATTTATCAACATGATGTTACCACGTAGCGTTACTGGTAGTGTGGAGTATATAATAATCGATTTTCACCAGCTGAAGAAGTTAAAAATTATTTTATACTAATTTAGTCTTATTGCTGACTAGAAGAGTGCTCTATAAGGAAACCAGATCTTTTGAGTGTAAGGGGATTAGGGTGTGAAGAAAAGTAAGAATTTACTCTAAAAAGAAAGATCTTATGCTTTCCCGGTGAATGCTGCTCAGGAAAATGGCAGCAGTGATGGCTGTCGAAACGTCGGAGCAATCCAACACCCTGACCCGGTTGAGAACCCAAGAATACTTCCTGAGTACTCTAAAAAGATTTATATATAAAGTATGACGTAATCTGATGTCTAATATCTAATTTTTTAGAGTTAACTTTAGAAAAATAATTTAATGTGTATCATATCCACTTCTTTATTTGGTTAATACAACCTCTTATTGGCTTACTTCTATTCTTATAGCCCTGCTGTCATCCAATCCTTTTGCACTCCTCAATACGTCTCTTCTCTTCCTTTGGCCTTACTAATTCACATATTTTTGTGAGGCGGTATTTCTACTACAAGGTAGTGTATGTACTTTTCTTATTATCTTTGTTGAGTCGTGATTTTTTATTCTGTGCCTTATATCGGAGTTAATCTCAGAAACCCTTAAAAGTCACGTTATTTGTTTTTAACGGTTCTGCAGCTTTATAAACGACTTGTTTCCAAACTCTATTGGAATTACTTTTACCTGCAATCATAGATTTAACTCGTTCGTCTAATGCTCAAACTCAACTTCCAAAGTAAACGGCTATACGCTATGTAAAGACGCGAACCTCCTCTACGCTCACGATCTTACTCTGTTTACAGAACACAGACCAAACAGTAAGAGGGCTTCTGAATGCCGAGTTATAAGGGAAATTGACTAGTTCCTACAGACGGAGGTAGTAGTGGAATGAATTAACACGCTTAGGGTGAGGAAATCATTAAATCTTAATAGTCTTCCTTTAAATAATACTTTGAAGTTCTACTTCGTAACGTAGGATTTACCGAAATCTTGTGTCTATATTACTGAACATTGATGCAAACATTCCTCAAATATACGACCTCGTCTTTTGGTTCGCGAAAATCAAATGTGATAGAATTAATTTCCGTGATATCTAATGAAACACACAAGATTTATATTATACAGGTAAAAGTAGCACCAGCAATAAAAAGTAGTAATAGTGAATTATGAATAGAATAGCCAAAGCATAAAGGAATATCTAATAGAAACATCTAATATCTAATAGTAATTGATAGCAAATACAAGCTTTGATATATGGCGTGACTTCTAAAAATCTATATATGAATAGTGGTTTTGTATGGCTGTGAAATATAAACTATGACGGTAGCAGAAAAGAAAAGATTAGCTGCCATGGGCTTGATACAAAACAGATGTGTCAAACTGACGGTCCGCAGGCTGGATGTGGCCCCCCAAACTCCTGTCGTGTGGCTCACCATATAACGGAGTATCTTTTCCATAATATACACATGCGAATCACATTATAAGCTGAAAACATATCTTTTCGTTCATTCCCACTTAGGAAGATAATACTCCGAGATTTAAGTCTGTCCCAGTTACTGTGATAGTTAGGAAATATATACGGATGCAAGCATTTATTTTCTTGCATGAGACATAGTAAAAAAATTACAGGTCAACAGATGAATATCTTTCCATCATAAAAATGTTAACAAAGATTACCTCCAAATATTGAGAATCTAGCCGGAGAAAAGCGATTTTCGGCAAGAAAATATAAAAAGTAATATTTAAAAGTTAGTAGAAGGAATCGTAAACTGTATAACATTATACGTCAGTTGAGCATCAAATTATATTAAAAGTACGTCCATCGTATTTATATATTTCCTTTGAATTAGTTATTAGTTACACATTTTCCTTTGTCTTAATTACAGTATCTAGATAGTAGAACACAAGAAAACGATTCCGTGTCTGAACGTTTTTATAAACTTGATATTTATTTACACTAATATTTACTAATACACTAACTGTAAAAATTGAGAAGCAGAATTAGTAACATCATTACTTATAGTGTGTCCAGCGTGAAGTTAACTTGCAAGTGAATGGCACGCAGCGGTAATGAGTTTAACACCTCTGATGTAGAAGACTGATGAAAGTAAAGTAGACTGACCAATAATGAAGAAGATTTGCATCCGCAATTTAGGAAAGAATAAATTAAAACTGCCTCGTTATTTAGCGAGAAAATACACGGACTACGCCCACATCTTCATGTTAACCATGGTCAGTTAAACCATATAGATATTGACTCAAGCAGTTCCTCCTGAATTATAATTCCTGAATGAAAAGTAAAAGCATCTTTTCGGTTAACTGTGGTATCTCTCGGCGAATGAACACATCAACTCAAAAAAGGAGATTGCAACGCGATGATAGATGCATTCGATGGGATTCGAACTTGACTGTCCTAAATAATGGGAATGACACGTTAACCGCACCCCAAACCGAAACCTGAGTCGCGAGAAGTATTCCTGTTTTTAGGTACCGAGCTCGAATTTCAAGATTCCACTGACCCTAATACAGCATCTCACTGCTCCAAATTTAACCAAGCGTGCGGAAAAAACGCGTACATAACAGATGTGGGATTTCGTCACAGAAATATTTCATAGGTTTCCTCATGCATTCTTAAGTTGTACGGTTAATTTTCTGTAGAGCTATTTAGTATAGTTTCCTGCGAACTAAGATATATTTTAATTGCTAATTGTCATATGTTTCAATAGAAGTTACATAAAATATATACTTATAACTTCAAAAATATCAATAGTGAAAAGAAAGGGATCGATATTAGGTAGGAATACAAAAGTTGTCAATGTTAATAGAAGAATGAGATTTGACATTTCAGCCATATCTACAAGATGGCAGTGAATTCAGTGTACACTTGAAAACGGCTCTCGGCTCTCTCTCTAAGGAAAGCAACGGCGGTTTGGGTGATCAATAGAAGATTCGTATCGATCTGAGTGAGAAATGGACACTTGCCACGCGTCTGCTACGCGACGCAACAGGCGCCAATAGTTTTTCCGCATAGGTCTTGCTTTTCCACTAATCTACGGTGAATATGGGTAAAGAATATTCATATGTAAAGATACGGTAATAAAAGAAAGCATCAAATTTTTAAGTGTCTTCAATATTCATCAAGTTGAAACACTTCTAAAAATGAATTTATATGACGATACAGCATTTTTTAATCTAACGATTATTTATCCCAATGGTAGCGGAAATTTCACCTTAAAAAGATTTGCGTGAGTTATTTCTTTTAAGAATTGAAACATTTTTCAATATCCAAATTTCGTCCATTTGAAAGAAAAACACTGAGTAACGTTCAAAGTAGATCTTGATATCTTCACCTGAAGATGTCAACTCGTTAACGAAATATGTCAAATTAAAAATCTATTGTGGAATTTCAAGTGAAGATTGAGCATATTAATTTCATTGTTAACTACAGTTCCCATAACACGTTTCATTAAAAAGTTATGGCTTCGAAATGGCCTTTGTTTGCCGATTTTTGCAAAAATTTCGAAATCCTAAAAATTAATGACTTTGCAAAAATATTTTTCTGAGCTAAAACTTTGGCATAAAGGTTTTACCATAGAAGTACGGAAGTAAAAAAAATTTCATCGATTAAAAAAATAGAGGCCAATTTCTGTCCGATTTCCCGTGGAATGGTCCATACATGTCATTTAATTCTTCAATATATGAAGAGGGTTATTTTATTATGCAATATGTGACTTTCAAAATATTATCTGAAGTTCTAAATTATCTCGTAAAATAATATAAGAAAAAACATTTAAAAGCGTAACCGTCATATACAGATCCAAGCTTACGGAAATATGGATGGATGAACTACCTCACCGCACAGAAAAAATCGCCCTCGCCAGAAGAAAAAAATGTCCTCCACAATGTTATCTGTCGTCCTGTGAAAGAAAACCGCAGCTATGAAAAGGACGAAACTACACATAATGACTATAATTTTGAATTTTATAATTAATCTTTGTGGGAGGAGGAAAAAATAGGTCTTAGTTGAAAAGATTGGAGTGACCTACATGTGCAGCATCTGGTGGAAATATATATCCATGAAGGAACGTCCTTTGATGTTTGAAGGAATGAAAACTTGATGTTTAGGAACGAACATGATTCCTGATAATACTGACAAAATAATATGAACTTTGCCATTCAAGGAACGATGGTCTTTAGATTTTAGATTTATTTTACGATTTAGGTGGAAGGTAATTTGGAGTTCTAGTGAACAGACAACAGGTTCATTTTTAAGTTGCTATTTGATCAGATCAGTTGTGAATGAGCTACTTTATCTTCTTGTTAAAAGAATTTCAGTAATCGATTATATTGAGAATTTTCTCTAGCTATGAAATTTCCACGGTGTAGAATTCACTGTGATCGACCCACCATTTGAAGTAATGGCAATATGGCTAAGACAGGGTTCAATCTTAAGGTATCCAGCCTTTAAGCGTCGCAGGGTCGGATTATACTTATAGGTAACAAAGGGTAACCTTTGATCATTAGATTCAGGCAATTCTTTTATTGGATTAAGTAAAGAACCTACTTCTATATCGTCCTTAAAATTTAACACAATATATAATATTTTTATGATACTATGTAACCGAAAGACAGTGAAACAATAATTATACTTTAAAACAAGGCTTGGCATAAAATTTGGAATTTCAGCTTTTAGCCTGTTTTTCATTTGACCTTTATATTCGAAAGAGTGATTTGCTATGGAAGCGGGAAAGGATTGATAGATCAACCAAACTATTAATTAATGATTACATTCCTGAAATATTATATAACATCTTTTTCATTAGAGGTAAAGTCGTGCATTTGTATGTCTGGTGGTCTAAGTGGGCCTCACGAATCATCTTTGAGGGTCCCATGTGGCTCGCGAGTCGAAAGCACCTAATATAAATCCTATTTCTAGGTAGGATATATCGTACTTCAGAGAGTATAGGGGTTCCTTTAACCTTTTAAACTAGCCTAAGTCCCTTTGCGGACTTCTTGTTGTACAGCCCTGCTAACCATTCTGATTTAATTGTTCCAGATCATTGTTCTACTCTTATGCAAAAAATAATAGAGATTTATGTGAATAGATATGTTTTTCGTCTAAACAGAGAATAATTTAATCGGATGCCAGCTAGGGTGGTAACCACTAAAGCTGAGCGTATCCTCGGGCGATTTTGAACGAAACAGTCGAACGCCCTAAGAGGTCTGCTCACGAATGCACTTTCCATTGGGATTTCTCGAGCAAGAGAAATAGATAGTGACATAAGTGACAAGGTACATAAAACACACTCTTAGTTATTAACTAGTATCGCAAATAAATCCTTGTTCTGGGAACGACTTGATGAGCGTGCCGGCAATTTGCTCGATTGAGTTCGCAGTCGCCTCTTAGTACTTCGGGATTACTGACTTCTCGTCCGTGCACAATTGGTTGTAGAGATTGTTTTATTTCAAATTATTACATTTGTTGTAAAGGAGAATAACCAGTTTTCTAATTTTAACTATTCTCAGAATAGATACATGGAACGTTAGACAAAAATTCTCTTTATGCGTATACGCAAGCTGATGGGGGTATTTGAAAAATCTGCCAAAATATAGAAACAGCTACATCGACAACGGCCAAAAACCTCATACGTACGATGTATTGGCAATTATACTGCCAACTTCGGTAGCTGGAGAGTTCATAAGGAGAAAATTTACTCACGCCTTTGGTGGGTATGCCTTGTGATGAACTAGAATGTTGAAGAAGTATCATGGAGCACAGCCCTACTACATTTTCAAGATGCTCAGAGATAAATACTCCGGACATTAACACTGTTATGAGAATTTAATAATCTAAATGCGTCAGCGCCTTGGGTTTAGATGTTTTAAAAGAGGAAAGAACAAACCAAAGTTTTCAGGAACCAAACATGCCTAACAGGGGCATTCACTATCATGTGGACAAAGTGGAACTTAGCCGGGACAAATACAGAATATCCATTCTTTTTCATTCAAACGGTAGGATAATAGAATAAATAAGCTCACGTAAAATTTATAAATAATTGTATGCGACGTATCTAACGTCCTTAAGAATACAAGGATAAATGTTGTATGATTATAAATAGACATAAATATACCTTCATTCTATGGTATGAGAACAAGAGTTACATAGAGGTTTAAATTAATTATTCTAAAAACTGCACGATTATGATAAAATGGATCAATATCTGATCAATAATGAAATTGATACAGTAAAATAATCCAATTTCACCCAAAAAATTTATCAATCAGTCTGTGAAAAATCATCGGAGCACCAGTAGCACCGGTTGCTGTAATTAAATACGTGAAAAAAATATAATGAAAAACCGGACTTCTATAAACTCTGCCGATAGCTCAAACCTCCACGTAATTTCTTAAAGTTCTATGAGGTAATGTTTCTATAGCATTCAGAAATATCCTTAGCATCTAGCGTATGATAGTTTTTTTACCTATATCTGCCTTTTTATGGAGATAATTTTTTTCGTCTCTAAAATAACATCAGTTTTACTTCCCTGTTTGCTAATTGGAATAGCGGTATCTGTACCGCGAACTAGATACATATGTAATCCACTCCGCAAGCGTAATTTTAGTTATAAAAACATGATTTGAAATTCAAAGTTTCCATCCGATCGCAAATGAATGCGAATGAATAGTCAAGCGGGTCTCAGTAAAAATAAACCGATCCGTTTTAAATGGAAAAGAATCCATTTCAATGAATTATCACTCCAAACATCATTAATATGCAATTGTGTTATGTTTTCTCGATCCAGAGCGAAGGTGAATTTTCCTTGTGATTCCTGCATATCCAATGACAGGGTGCAGAGAGCGTTATTCGTTTTATAGATGAAAAACTTTCGATGGAGAAGATCTTCATTACGATAAACAGAAATGTAAAAATATCGGATGTTCCCTCAAAATTACATCGCAGATGCCATCGAGAATATAAAATAGCTCCTTACACTTAAACTTTAAGATAATGACAAGAATTTAAGTCTAATAGCTCTCTCAGATCATAACTCCCATTTATGTATACATTATTCATCTTCCGTAATCTTTTCAATGAGCTAAATGACCGAATTCTGATAATGTGCTACTAAAAAGTAACTCCCTTATATTTATTACATTTCTCCCAATTTCTCCAAAAGGCACATTTTGAATTTCTTAAGGATCATTTGGAAATTTAAAATAAATGTAAGTTTTCCAGTGTATAAAGAAGAAGAAAAAACCTCAGCCAGAAAGGTTCGACCAATACTGTGACTAGGATTCGAATTTGGGTTTTTTGGCCACAAGGAAAAGTACTAATCACTATACGACCACGGTTTCTCAGTGAGTAGACTCGAGAAACTATGTCAGAGTTATTTTACCCTCTTAAAAATCTGACTCTATAACGAACTTCATAATTTCAGTGTTTGAAGATCACAATCTCGTCGCTAAAGTTACTCATGAATATTTAGAAAAGTAGAGGTGTACATAAATGACCCCTGAGATCACTTTAACTTCTTTCGAGCAATTATTTTCAAGTGCTCTTTGTAGTTCCCTCTTTAGAGATAATTAATTCCTTATTTATTACTTCCTAATTACAGTTAATTACTTCAATGTTGGAACCTTTCAATGTCAATTCATAAATAATTTTAAATTATTTGTAAAACTAATTTTATAATATCTTGTATCTGACGATATTTATGTTGAATTAATATTTCCCACGCTAAATTCAATCATTAATGTAGCAATAGCTCGAACTGATAATAGCTGGACAGATATTAGAAACTTATATTACGTGAAAGAGGTAAGGAATGCAGGTGTTTCATTACTCTAAACTAAATAGAAGCTTCAGATATGATAGCGATATATGAATGCTTTTTTATCTTTACGTGAGCATTTATATACGCTCTATTTGTATCGGTATTAGTATTTAGCTGGGGAAACTAGTTAGATTACATTCAGTAAAAATTTCTATAACAGAAAGAAATCAATTGATACGATTTGGATGAAGCTGTAAGTGAAACTTTGAAAGAAAATTCTATTTCTCTTTGGAACATTTGATGCAAAAATACGAACTTAATGTTAGTTACTACTTTCCAAAATCTCAAAAATGCAGAAAGTGAAACATAAAGAATATTAGTTCATCCGACGTCATCGTATGGATATAAAAATGTAGATCGAATCCAATGTATTTTTCTTATATATCAGTAGAGTGTGTATGTACAGCGAGAGGAAAAAAATGCCTCAGCCGCCAGTGTTTGACCACTGCCGTGACCAGGATTCGAACCTGGGTTGTTGCGGCCACAACGCAAAGTACTAACCACTATACGATCACGGCTATTCTGAAGCGTTGAAACATTGATAAAGGAAGCAAAATTTAACTAGTGCCTTAAACATTGCCTTACAATTAAAAGATTACAGGTTTTTAGGACATGAAAACACAAGTGAGAAGATTGATTCATGTATACTATTACGAATAAATTTGAAAGATTGGTACCACTCATGACCACATGACTTTAATTTATTTCAAACAGTTACGTCTCAACCCAGTCATTTATACTCCCCAAATCTAAGGTGATTTTTTCCAGTAATCGGATAGGAAGGTCTTCTAAGCTGAAGTTAGAATGTCATTAGCATTCCCAACCCTGCAGCGCTGGAAATCTATAGTGTATATTCGTCGATAGCCAAGTGGTACTATTGTTTCAAATTTATTCGTAAAAGTATACATGAAAATTACTTTTCAGTTGTGTTTTTATGTTTCAAATATCTGCGAGCCTTTAATGGTTCCTTAGCGTGTAAAGTAAAAGTTTTAACTTTTATTCCTTTACTTTTATTACTTTTGTTTCCTTTCCTTACGACTATGTAACAACGCCTCGGAATAGCCGTGATCGTATAGTGGTTAGTACTTAGAGGCAATTTTTTTCCTCTCGCTGTACTTACAGACTCTGATGATGCACAAGAAAAATACATTGGATTCGATCCACAATTTTATATCTATACCATGACGTCAGAAAATAAATTCTCTGTGTTCAACTTTCTGCATTTTTTGAGTTTTTGGAAAAGTAGTGACTAAATTTAATGTCGTATTTTTGCATAAGGAATATTTTTCATTTTTTTCTGTTGCTTGATTGACTCAATGTTTGTGTTTGGACAACATATTTGATGACACAATATATCCGAAATCACGAAAATGGTAAATTATTCCAAATGTAAAAAGCATTTTCGGAGAAAGAAGTAAATTCAAGGGGTGATTCATGCTCTTTCCTCTTGCATTATGAAACATTGGCCGATCAGATACTGGGAGGAAAAAAACAAAGAAGGGAAAAGATGCTCTGACTGACCGCTTCAAAAATTCATTCCCTCCGCGAGCGATACGCCACTATAACGGAGTGAGAAAACTGATTGAGCGGTGCATGCACCACCTGCCGCACCCCGAAAGCTGACCAGCAATGTTACGTAAGGAAAAGCAAAAATTGCAAATGTTGTAGATTAATTTAATAAGTGGAGTGAGAATTGTCATCTTTTATATTATTTGGTTGTTTGTAAAAGTGACGATGTGAAAACGATTGACAATTTGGACTGAAAAGCATCGTAGAGTATGACAGTGAACTGTAGTTTTCGTAATTAGAGGATATATGTGGTGTAAATGTTATGGTGGGGGCGACAAGGTTTGTGTAAATTAAGTCTTGATGTGGTGTAGTGGTGTTTGAATAATGTGCATTGTGTTTGAGTACTGTGTGGGTAGTAATGTTAATTGTGGAATATTTATCTGTGTAACGTCCGGTGTAGGGATTTGGGGTTTTAATTATGTTACCTATTGATGATGGTTGGGGATGCCACCAGAAGTAATTCTACTAGCAGCAAAAATAAACGAACAAATAAATAAATAAAATACACCTCAAGTCGATACAGATAACCAAAGGAAGGAAAGCAACCGCAGTAAAAATGGTAGAGTACAATTTCTGTTCATACACCATTTGGGTCGTTGGTAGTACTGGTTGCACGTGATAGTGTTGTGGCAGAAGGGATCCGATCCCAGCATTGGGCGACGCTGAATCAACGTGCTCCCGAAATGGGTAGTGCGGAGAATCGTCGGTCGTGATCGCCGTTTTCATGGCCTTGTGAGCGTGCATGTGTGACCTCCCACTCCTTAAATTGGACGGCTATAGTTACGCCACTGTGTCCAAACGGTAACTCAGCGCCCTCTGCCCCCGTTGGTATCTCCCCACCATCACCTCTAAGGCACATGCGAACCGGGTGCTAATATCGACTGCCCTCGATATCAACTAAGCCGAAGGCTCTCATTGTTTCTCTCACCAACCTTGTTTACTGTTCGCGTCTCATTGAGATTTTCCGCGAATTTAACTGGAGCAATATTTAAAGTATTCCAGCGATGGAGCGTCTTAGTAATTGCAGTATCGTGGCGCGTGATTTTCGGCGTTTCTTTGTGGCGAATATTCGTTCACACACATCTGCCGCCAATAACAAGGAATGTGCTAACAACAATATCTCAATCTGTTTAGCGGTGTACTCCAAACTGTGTGCCGCGTAAATTTGATGGCAATGCCGATGCGAAACTTATGGTGTTTGCGAAGTCTTTGTAAATTTTTCTGCGCAAATGTGATAAAGTTCACAGCAGAACTATTGATGTTAGCAAATTTCAACAGTTAATTATTCTTGCAATAGTTGTACAAAATCGTAAGAGTTAAACTCGTAGAGTGAGTATATATTTTTCGAGCATCTCTTTGTGTTTTCACTCCAACATCAAAGCGAACGAAAAACCATCACCTAAACATATCGCACTTCTGTCCCTATGTTTTATTTTCGTCATTATGAATATCTGAATCTTGAAAAATTGCCTCCTTTTCAAAAAGAATATCATTTTCTTACCATTCATTCTACATTAGTGCTAATTTTCGAAGTAATCTTACGGGAAATGCATTAGCTGTTAAGGGACATGATATGAATGTCGAAATTTTAAGAATAAGTTCACTATGATTAGGATTATGACTTTAAAATTTACACTCCATACATAAATAGCCTTTTTCAAAAGCATACTTTAATAGAATTTACTATGTTGGCCTTGACTTTGTGGTAGGCTTCCATTATGATGAAATGAAAGGATTCAAAAATTTACCGTACCACTGATTTTATTTATCACAACCTAGGTTTCGGCCCCTTAGGCCATCTTCAGGTGAATAAACCAGAAAATACTTTAAGGTAAAATCCGTTGGGTTTCCGAAAATCAAATCCTCGACCCTCAGTCAGAAATATTTTAGCAGATGATGGGTTATAGTATGTAAAAGAATAACATTTGAAAAAATATTAAAATCAAATATGCATAAAAAGTAGCTCCAATAAGCTCTTGGAATCCCTCGCAGAAATACTGCTGAAAATTTTAATTTTTGTGATTATTAATGATGTACTGATTGATCTTCTTCACCTGCCATTAAAATCACTAAATATTCGATTCCATGCACGATAAGAGAAATTTATATAATCCTGCAGGTATAAACAACCCGTTCCCCTGACGACAAAGGCGATGGTTGAACCCGAGAACTTCCTTAAGGTAGCCATCTTTACGTGGAAATATCTTTGGATGAAATATCTCAACGAAATTAACGCATTTAGTGAAACGTCCGATCAACGAGAAATCACTGCGACTAAATTCATTCATCGAATCCTTAAATCCTCCATCTAATGACGAAGGCCAAATTTAGTTGGTTTGCAATCATGAATTTTCATATGGCATCCCTCCGCAGGCTTAACATTTCGGTCGATACAGAAGAAGACCTTTTAAACGCCTCGACCCCTATTAAGGGTTCTCACAAAGGAGCCCGATCAACGCGACCCCATTCACGAATCCGTGCACAAACACAAACACGTCGCTTTCGCGCATATCAAAAACGACATTAAGAATCTCAAAGTGTGACCGCTTCCCTCGAACTCACATAAATGGTACTGCGCTGCTTTTTCGTAGTGACTTTGTGATTCCGAACCAAAGTTGCAAGTTCTCAGATATATAACACATTAAACTACCGAGATGGGAGAGCGAGAAGGTGATGGGGAATCATCGGAAGGCCATATACATGTATGTACCACGTAAGATATGTAACATCAGCCCGAAGTTGAGCAGCATGTTGCCCCCTTTCAAGAAGTTCATCGTCAAAAGTGTATGTACAGGCACTCCCCGACTACGTACAGGTTACGTTCCGAGTACCTTTTCCCATTTTGAATTGATCGGAGGACAATGTTGTGAGGTGTTGCATAACCCATAAACATGTAGGTTTATTTTGGATACTACCTGGAAGTACTAGAGGAGTAACTACTCATTCATGAATTTGTTTGCCATTGCATTTTGATATTGTATCAAAACGCCTCATTAAGTATTCCTAGAGCTGTATCAATAAAGCTTATCGTTTTACTTAAAATATATACAGTCGAACCCGAAGCCTTCAAAATTATACGATTAGAAGTAACGCTCATTTCGATATCGATTTATTAAATACATTTGTCAAAAAAACGAATTCAAACACTCAAATATTTAAAAATAAACAAATGGGGTAAAAGGAATAGGATGTAGTTACCCAGGAGTGTAAAAACTTATATAAAGTTGGTTGATTAAGGGTTAAAAAGTGTTGATCGTAACTTACGACTAAGGTCGTAACATTCACTAAGATTCACTAAAAGTTGATTGATAGTATATACAAAGTAGAGAAAGAATGTGGCAATTCTTGAAATATTTACGCTTATAAAAAACGGGATTAAACTGTCAACTCTTCCTTGTGCGTTCCAAACTCGAAAAATTAGGCAGCAAAGAAAGATGTGATATCAAGATATGAAGGAAAGTTATATCAAAAACGTATCCATGGGACTTCAATCTTAGAAAATGTACGCCAAACAACGGGAAACGCTCAAAATTTATTTATAGATTACTAATTTATTATTATTGCAGCATTCGTTTAAAGGAAGAGGTAATATTTTAGGCCAACATTTATGAAATTATAAGGAAGGAAAAAAGAATACGAAGTGGGAGGCTGAGGGGGTATCTGAGGCAATCGAGGTATCAGGGTTCGAGAGTTAGCATTCGAGTGCAAATCAAGTTTGGAACATGAAAGCGACCGCAGTCCTTGATAATGTGAGTACGTTGCATTTGGTTTTGGTAAGTTAGAGGATATTTCAGAAAGGGAGCCTATGTTAATTGATTGATTGAATTTCATTAAAAAAATCGAAGTTAAGGAACGAACGATACTTAAAAGTATGTATCCCAATATGCATATTCGTTTTCTTTGATCAAGAAAAGGGATCTAAATAATAAATTCATTTTCTTAATGCATATCTATGAATTGAAATTTGAAAATAATCAAAGATATTTCAGAGTTATCATCATCATCTTTATATATCTGTAACTGTAGTGACGGAAACCAATAGAAAAAAGTTGCTTGCTCAAATTCATCGAGTTCCTAAAAATTAATTTGAAATGATGAGGACTCTATTTACCTTTAAAGTTTTCTTTGCATAACTCACAAAATCATATTATTTCGCTGATGAAACTACACTGAATGCAACAGCTATGATAACATATAAGTCGTTAAATCAATTATTAATATACTACTTTTTTCCGTTTTTCGTCTTTAGCACTAGCCTGTGCAATGTATTCTGAATTATTTACTGAAAATGTTACATGTTACGCAAAGGCATCTTTATCTTTACTTTCTGTAGCCATATTCGGACGTCTCTCATAATGCGCAGAAACGACCGACTCGGCAACGCAAAACTCCTCTTTAGGGTTCCCAATTGTCTCTCGGTCTTTGCGCCAAACTTTTTTGGGTGATTAAAAACATAAATAGTCACTTTCGATCGTTCCCTATATGGGAATCCATCCCAGAAATCCCAATGGTAAAGAGTGAAAAATAAAGGATCACTCACTCGTGGACTGGAAAAATGGTTATGCTGTGTGGTTGTGAGACCGTTGCACTATTCCATTTCAACCCTAAAATCTGAGGAAATTTCTCCTTGGTCGGGAAGGGGAATCTCTGACTGGTGAACCAGGTGCAGGAACACGAGCAGATGGGAGGTATGAATCAGAGCAGAATTACGCTCCGACTTTGCGACCACTTCCACAAATTGCCGGCATTTATGTAAGGAGAACTGCAAGCCCGCGCTTCGCTATGTGCGCGGAGGAATCTGAATGTTAGAATTGATTAGCAGTTTGCCTCGACATTGATAGGCCGTCTGCCGTTTCGCCGTGATACGAACAGGTCGACACTTAGTCGCTCCCCTTTTCGTGGCCTACGCGGGAATGTTCTAAAATTGTGGTCCAGTTACCATTCGTTCGAGTGACGCAAAATATGTATGTGATGTTCGGAGCCCTTTGGGAAGCTGTGTGAACGTTCGTAGCACTGGGACGATTTTCCAACAATAGGAGATTGACAATCTTATTATTCAACGTGACCCAAAAGGGTACCCGTATTATGCTCATCAACTTTGTTTTATCCAAGTAAAAAGAGATCTTTTTAGTGCATATAATACAGTGATACCTCGACTAAAGAAAATAATTTTTCCAGAATCACATTAATGATCCGAAAGCTTGGTTAGTCGTGATGTGATTTCCCATAGGTTTCTATGTAAAACTGTTTCTATGTAAAATTGTTTCTACGTAAAATTGTTTCTATGTAAAATTCGTTCTGGATGCTGCGCAAAATTTGAAGACATAGAGCGAAGAGTGAGTGAAGCATCGAATCTATCAATTGGTTCACTCAATGGGGAGAAACCTAATAAAATCACTCGGTTATTCGACGCGAAGGTTAGAGAGAAAAATCGAAATGTTTAATTCGAATTATTCGATGGAGTGATATTTTTCCTCCTCTAAACCAAATTTTCCCCTTTGAAGAGTTATGGATCACAGATAATACGTATAATAGGAGAGTTAACCATTGAATCAAACGGTATTTGCGAAGGGCCCCAATTAGGATTAAGTGGAACTTCAGATTTTTACTTAATGGGAGGGTTTCACCAATACCTCGTGGACCGCAAATTTCCTCCCACTGCTCTTGAGACTATCTCTAAAATCATTTCACAATATTAGACAAACGAGATAATTTGTCAAAAGGGAGAAATATCAACATGTGATGTTTTATTGAAAATCTTTCCCACTCTAATCAATTATCAAATGATCGAGGATCAAATACATCGAATTTCGGTAAAGCATATCTATTTTTCATAACTCAAATTTCTAGTGACATAAACGCTCTGGTCGTTTTAAAACGTGTATTTGGATAAACTGCATACGTTGCTATCAATTCTGACTCTACAGAAGAGTAACTAGGAATAAACGAAAAGATTACGCCGGTCTCTTTTTCGAACTAAGCTTCCAAACATAAATTTTTCTATAACAAAATTTCATTCCGGTCTTGTACAACCGATGAAATTTCTAACGGGTTAATGAACAACATATACTGATATAGGGGGCTAATTGTCCATTACATATTTAATCAGATAGATGATAAATTATCATAGATGATGAAAGGTATAGGTTTTCCCTCACTGGAAACGATACTCCAGTTAATTCAGACCCTCATCATCCACTTTGGCTCTAAGCAAAGTTTAAAGCACGAAAAATGTTCGCTAAATGTTAAGTAGTCATTGAGTTAGAGCACCCTCACTACAGACCGTTTCTCATAAACGTTTTCTTTGTCTCTCCTTTGAACTACTGAAGCCGTGCTCTCACGGGTAAAGAGGCCTTTTCTTTACTGTGCGAGCGCTATTACGTACTGAGAAAAAATAAATCTCTAAGAAGAATGGCTCTTAAGTCCTTAGTTAACTACAAAGGTGAGGGAGGGGGAAGAGGGGTTGTGAAGTGTCCAAGGAGGTCGCGGCTGCCCTTCTGACCTTGGCGAGATCGCTGCGGCCAACGGTAAATATCGAATAGTGCAACAAGAGTATTTTATTGCGGCGAGAAAAATCACGAGAACTCCTAAAAGGCACGATTCTACGAGTGGTCAAAGGTGGCTGTGAAATGAAAAAAGAAAGGATTCTGTCCATATGAGTGAGAAACGAGAGGAAAAAAATTCCATCTCCACTCACAAGGAAACGTTACCGGTCTATACACACCTATTTATTGAAGCTCATTATGTTTAGGCGACACTTAGACATGAATACATGGGAACTTCACTATTACTTCCAACTGATATGTACTTCTAACAAGCCATGAAAGACCTAATGCAACTTTATAATTTAGTTTTATATTTTAGGTTCAAAAAATACAAAATTTTATTGTTAATAAGTAGAAAATCATATTTAAAACTAAACCTCTTCTACTCATACCCTTAGAAAGTGAAATATACTTTTTGATCAAACAATAAAGACTCCTGAACACTCTCGATCAATCGATCTAAAGACAGAACTTCGAGTGTTTCTTCCATGGAAAATTGTAGTTAATCTCTTAAAGACATGTCACTATCGAATGACTTAAGTATTGTGGAAAAGTTATTAACATTGAATTCTCAACAAAAAATGAAAATCTGCGTCTTAGCAAGACCAATATTTCGAGGAAAAAACGACGGGATACCTATATTCCGGATTCCGGAGTCGCAATTATAATACAAAATAAGCAGGATATAAAGCAATGGCCAAATAAGGAAAGCATCCAGCGCAGATTTCGATGAAACTTGGTAGTTGGGTATCTATCGAGACAAGAATAAAAAATCACCCCCCCCAAAATAGGTATTAATGAGCAACAGTTTAAAAAAAAAAATGGCCTTACAGTATTGCAATAACCTGATAATCGTAAATGTGGAGCAGAATCTATTAAGAGAATCAATTAAGAGATAAGATAATAAAACAATGCTACAACGTGTTTCTTGGGAGAGATTTCCGTACCTGTTTGCCGTCGAACTCAGGATCTTTCAGGGAGATGACCTTATTGCTACCGTTTCTCGGTGGCTTCCTCTAATAATATCTTAGGTTAGGATTTTATATCTTTCCTGGAAGTGCATTAAAAGATTTTTCTTAATTTTGACAATGTTTGTTAATTATATTCGTTGAATGATTAATTAAATTCTTTTCTGTTTGTAAGTTTTTGTTTTACTCCTGAAGCTTTATTACGGAAATAAACTAGTTTAAATGTCTGTACACTTCGTCATTTTCCAAAAAAGTTCTCGTAAAAACTTAATTTTTAAGATCTAAACCAGGTTCCACCTAAAAAGGGCTAAAAATACTGGTGAAAAAAATTTAGATCTTATTTTCCTAATTAATAAACAGCTTATAATACCGGCATACGGTTCGATCAATAAAACTGATAAAACTAAGTCATATTAATAATTTTCTCTAAAAATGCTCTACCAATTGCTATTATTTAATTAGAAAAAGATCGTAGGACATCGGTAATGAGGTAGTTTAAGGACATTAGTAATGTGATGGTTCAAGAAAACTGCGACCCAGAAATGTCCTCGGATGTAATCCGCTAGAGAAAGAAAATTAAACAGACCGTAGTGTTCATCAGATGAAAGCAGGCAGTGGGGGATGCGAATGTTAGAAGAATTTAATCAAGACACCAAATTTCTTAAGGAAAGGTAGTCGTAACCACAATATAAAAATAGGCCGCAAGGAGCAAGCGTCGCTAAATGCTCTTTCCGTAATGGAGTCAAAACGGGGTGGAATAAGAGAACAAGATGGCTCCTTTCCTAAAGAATTCATATGCAATTTTTAAAAAGAAGTAAAAAGTCCATGGCATCTTCCAGTTACTCATTAAAAATTTTTCCCTGGAAACGCACGTAAAAAGAGAAAAATTTCCATTCTAAAGCTGGTGACCATTTTCAGTTAATTTTATTTTAGCTTTTATTTATAATTGCTTTTAGTTTAGGAACAAAATGTTATCTCATTACGAAATTCCCTTTTTGTGTATCAAGGACCTCAGAAGACCTTGAGTACCTCTGGGGGTCCACGGACTACTTGTGAGATGCTGTTCTTACAGTCATGGAAACTCTCCTCCATGCAGGATTTCCTCAAGCAATTTCTCTCTGCTATTACTCACGCCGTCTCAACTTTCTTAACTCCTATGCCATGTCCTTCGTTCCCTTTTGGAAGGAATTCCCCCAGAATGAGTCACTTCATATTGCAAGAATTGCATCACTATTAAGAATATGAGATATTACTATAAGAAAACATTCATTGATGGTATAATCGAGAGGGCGATATTTTATTCACATATTCTTTCTTTTCAGTTGGGATAGTCGCTATTTATTAAATTGTAAAGGTTGACATTTTCGGAGAATAGTTTCATTAAAACACTTTGTAACCAGGAAAAATAAGTAAACGAGAAATCTAGATTCAGGCCACATCCTAGCGAGGTTTACGGTTTGGTGCTGCCCCCAGAGTTTTCAGTTTCTCCGAAGATAACTTACATTTTTGCATCTCTAGGAAAGGAATGTTGGCATCTATTTTCCTTTCCAACTTTATAGATTGCTTTTGGAAGAAAACATTCCAATTTATTTTTATCGTTTTATTCACAACAGAAGTAGACATTTCTGAGGTAATTTATATTAATGCTACGGAGAAATTTACTTGCAGAACGAGGGAAACCCATTTCTGTCCAGTTTCAATTAAACATCGAGACTACACAAATAATGAGATTCACATACTAAATACTGTCGAAAATAATTATAAAAAACAATAAATAACTTGATAAATTGGAATGGATGAATGCTGTTTATTCATAATAGATATGGGATCTTAATATTAAATGTAACCTTAAATTTTAGAAACGCGGTAAAGAAGAATGACACCTCAAGCATCACAATGAAAAAAACATCTTAGAATATCACGAGCGTTTAACGGTGGCATTGCGTTAAATACGTAGGTTTTGGAACCGAGTTCAACAACTTTGTTTACTCTCACATCTGTAGGGTAATCTGAACTTCAAGGCGGAAAGGCGCTCTCGATGCAGTCAACGAGGAATTACATGTGAGATTTAGCAACCCTCCGCGAGTTATGGAGGAAGGATAGCTATGTTGGCTCGCTTTTACCAAATAAAGAAGACACTACAGAAAAAGCTGTAACATTCGCACAGCCTGTCTAATGACCTTGCTCCAGCCTCTCTATAAGGGCATACAAGATATTCGGTGTTGGATACTATCCTCATAGCTCAATGTGATGCATTTCCTTTTTAAAATTCGATCTCGAAGATTATATTCAGATAAATGGCGACTTCCACTGTGATTTAGTAAAGACATGCGACAGAGTTATTAGATGCCAGTTATTACATTCCAAAAACTGCAAGTTTATTCGAAAGTGCATACAGAAAACGGCATACTGCCGCAGCATTGTCGTGACATATAATATCGTTTTTCCAAAAGTCTAAGAAATTGTTTAAACGAGAATTTGTAGCGATGGATAATTAGGTTATCTGAGATACTTTCATGTATTAGAGGTCACGGTATACATCATATATGAAGTGCTGTATCATAGCTATAAACATTTACTCTATGTTGGACGTGGAAAATTCTACCGATAGTATATGATAAGGTAATTCATGTGTTAGTAGAATCAATTAGCGACAATTTTGAAATAACATATCAATAAAAGTTGTTACAGTAGGTATTTCATATGTAAATAGGGTTGATAGTACATACCATCTATTGTAAGTACGCAATAATAATTTTGAAAACTAACTAAATCTCTTGCCGTGATTTAAGCACGTGTATTATAAGCTGATACTGAGCTGATAGATTCTAATATTTGAAGCAGTAAAAAATTGAGTGTATTTGTTGACAACAATCAATATAAGGAATATTTGTTGAGAATATCAAAGCAATAAGGTTTATGTTACTATAAAGTCCGGAGCAGCTTATGGTGTAAAGAATTCGATTGTACAGAGCTTATAATTTTTGAGAATTGATATGAATCCTTCTGATATCTTTTAATACATTTCAAGAGATGATGGAGGTTTATGGTCATATGGATCATTTAAAATTCTCATTTTGCCTGAGAGCTGCTTAAAGATAAGCCTTATATTACTCTACCCAGCATAAACATTATAATTTCCTAAATATAAAAACGAATTATTCTTTCGCTATTTAAGCAATGAAGGCGCTTTAATTTTGCCATGCTTTAAAATGAAGAAGCACAAGGCTTCGCACGCCAATTCTCCGCTTAAAATATATCCAAATAAGAATCGCCGCAAGGCTCTTAAGCGTCACAAGGGCAGCCGTCAATCAAAAGCAGAACTAAATAAATATTCTCAGGCTGCTGAATTTTCAGAACGTGTCAAAATAATAGCGATGATTAGTCACGAAACGGATGGAAGTGGCAGTGATTTAAAGGCACGGGTGAAAAGGAGGGCATAGAGTGGAGCTAGCGATAGTTGCCTGACGCTAATCCTATTTCCTTCGCTTGAACTGATTCTTTGTCAAAGATGACTGTATCTGGTCGTTTAATTAGCTAATGAAGTAAAAGACTGACGACTACATTAAAGAGGAGAGTTAGAATCACGAATGATGAACAGGTCATCGAGAGCAATTATATTTATGTTAGCAGCAAAGTATAGCTACAGATGATCAAATTACCTAAATTGTAAACATGAAAAAGTGGAAAGACAAGAGTAATCTACGGGTCGATTTGAAACTCGAAACCTGTAGAATTAGCTGCCAAAAACTCTTGGTTGGGAATGAGGCTTACAATGCTAAGTGAGGTATTGCAACACAGAGACAAATTAACTAAGAGACAAAGGTTCTCCAAGCGCCAACAGCGGCAACCGTCTAGGGCGATTCCCGGGAAACGGATAATCGCTCAGCGGTCACCAGTTATTCAGAATCCCGATGCTCGTTTCGGAAACAATGCTTCCATCTTCATAGGGGGTCCAATACTGAATTCAGCATTGGATGGACCCCCTATGAGAATCATTGTCTGTTAGTTCATTGAACGCCGAGTTCCTTTTTTCTTTCTTACAGAGACAAATGTTAATTAAAAATACATTTTCCTCTATTTTCACACCAAAACCATGGTCGTCGTTCAAAAAATATAATAGATTATTGAGATCGATATTAAAAGGCGCGATTTCTTTGGGATGGAAAGTTATAACTGATATTAGACACTTGGTATTTTTCCTCAGTGATTATTTATAGCCTTTGGTTTTGCAAGCGCGCTTGCATCTTAAGGTACAGAAAAAGTTCCATGAGACTGATCCTTTTCTGAACCAGAAGATAAATACTTTTACAAAACCGGTTGCAAGAAAGAATCACGTGGAAAAAAACGAAGTGTCTAATTTCAGTATCATAGATTTATGATAGAAACCGTTCTTTTTTCTCTTCCTTTCCTTCCACAAAGTTACATCACATTCACAATCGAACAGTCTTATCCTTAAGAATTATAATTCTGTTTTCATCCGCCGGCATATTACGTATCATTTCATTATTTACCACTTTTTTCCATCTATGCGGATTTAGAAAAAGACCTCGATAATAAACGCGAGAGAGTTTCACGTCGAGAAATAAGCATTTTATGTGAACTCACGCATGAATAAGGGCATTTCTTTGAAGCAGCGGGAGTTCTTGCTCCCGCCGAGTTCTATAATCACACCTGACAAAGGAAATGAGGGAGTTGTGAATAATAATATCGGAGAGTTATATTTGCAGGCGAGCGATTTGTCCCGAGGAAACTAAGCATCCGCTGGTCAAGGTGATGCATCGCGTGCAGAGCACACCGATTTCTCCGCACCAAATGGTGCTCGCCATTTGAGACGGGAGTGGCCTTCGTCCGAATTCGTGCCCCTTTTCGACCCTCGTCCTTCGAACCGTGAAAGAGCACCCATCGCTACAAAAAAATCCGACCGCAAAATTTCAAATATTTAGCCTCCCGAAAAAACGGAGAAAGGGTCTTACCAGAGCGCTGTCAGCTCCAGTTTTTATGTGACCGGTTGGTAGACAAAGAATGGTCCAACGTCAACGTTTTTCCGACATTTCAAATCCGGATTAGTACTTCATGCATGCATACGTGCTTAGCGCTCACGCACTTTCAGGGCAAGCAAGACAGTGCCATTTTTTGTTCTTAACGTTCCTTTAATAGTCTCATATGTATTTTTGAATGAATGTGCAGTTATATATTTTTCCTGAAGCTAATCATGTTGTTTATCATAATGTTCTTTTTCTATTTCTTATTAGTATGCAAATATATTTCTAGTTGTTTCATCTTTCCGATAGTGTATGTATATTTTGTTTGCCTGTCTGCTTTATCCTGCTTTCTCCTAAAAAAATAGTGAATCATCAGTAAGCTTCGCACTCCCTTTCTTGTGAATGTATCCCTACTGTGATGTATATTTTCCTAAGCGCAAACATAGTTTTTTAAAACTCAAATATTATTTTTATTCTCATACATATACTCTTATACATATCGTATAGTACTTCAACCTTCAGGAATTATAGCTGGGATGGGATGGTGTATGGTAGGGTACATTCGGATATTTCTTAAAGATCACAAATACATGTTTTGCTTTGTGTATCTTAATTTTGGGACAAATAATTTAAAACGCTGAAATACCATAGTCCAAATTCTATCTCAATCAGTTCATAATGAATTTTTCTTTTTATACGTACACATATCACATTATTAAGCTATACTTTAGTTGCTTGCACTTAAAAGATATATTCTAAGCCTCATTTACTATATCTATTAAAAATTAAACGGAAAATATTTCGTAACGCTAACTCAGCACATCAATTGTTTTCTTTGAACAATTCGGATTCCGAAGTATTTAAATGTAGGCGGTAAGGCGCTCACGTGTGGCATGTTGATTACGCGACGTTTTTATGCGACCAGTTACGCACAATTACCCCGAGAGATGTTTCCGATGAAAAGAGGTTCACCACAAGTAAATGAAGGGAGGTGAACCTCTTTTATATTAAATTCTTCCAGTTCTGCTCCACTCCACTCGTTAATGTCCACTGTTAATTCACATCTATTGAAATGGGATTTTACTCATAATTCTTTTACCATTGAATCTTAATGCGAACATGTTCGACAAATTGGTTTCTTAATATATGTATGTAATTAGAATCAGATAGCCGTAAAATGAAGGTCACCACTGACATTTTCTATGCCATTTTTTCAGTAAAATTAGAAGGGCTTCACTCATCTCCAACAGTATGCTGATACATTTAAAGGATTGGAGCTAATTAATCCACTAAGTGATAATATTATTTCTACGAAAGACGATTTCCAAACAACCAGGTTGCTACCCTTCGAACTACATTTGTCGTCTGCAGAAGATTAATCCGTCGGTGCAGAACTTAGTCGTAAACAGCTTACACATCTGACCATAAACATTGCGCCACGTACGACTGAACTGATCAAGGCGCGGTTATGCAAATGTTTCCTTGGTGAGATACCTACGACTTAAATAAACACCTCCGTCCATTAATAGTGCGTTTATCAACTGATACAAACAAGTGAGTAAGCCAAGGATGACGATAGAAAATTACTATGTTTAATACTAGAAATGATGCATGTTTCGATTGATTTATTTTGCTCGAGGCGTTGAATGAGAGTAAAATCATTTTTATCAACCAAACACTTCGGATAAAGGTTTTTAATAAATTATAACAGTGTGTTGGAGTAGTTGAGATAGAGGGAGAAGTTATTCATGTTGATATGTTGGTAACTACAATGATCCCTCGCCAACCAACTGCCGTGTTTGATGTACTCAAATTTAAACGGTGGAATGATTCAGTTAAGGATTCCATAACCATAGAAAACCTGGAAATTTATTACTTCAAAGACTCTCTTGGGTATGAATGGAACGAATGTGCGTTGCATTATTTTCTTAGTTCTAGTTTTAAATATTTTAATGCGAAATTTCTATCGTATGTAAAATTATAGAAATCTCTTTGTGCTATGTAATGTAAGCTAAATTATTTTCTTTAATCGTAAATAGCATTACATAACTAAGGATACTACATTGCAAATAACATTACATAATTTACCAAGAGATAGCTAAAAAAGCAGTATTTCCCAAACTTTTATATAGTCTTTTAAATCTAATTTACGCAGATCAAATTAGCCATTTCTTTCAAGATTTCAAATCCTTTTAAATATTTTCACAAATATCTTTCCGCCTTCATTCAATAGCAGAAGTTGTGTATCAAAAGATGTAAATTAAAGTACCATTTAGTGAAAATTATTCTTTGACATCTAGTGAAAAATATGAAAGGTAAATATGGATAATAAATTAAATATTCAGGTTAGTGATGTCACATTCTTTAACCGTTACATCAGGAAAATAGAATAGAACCAATTAAAAGAATCCTCCGTATTCATCTACTACTCCTTGACTGAATGGGAAGAAAACATTTTAATACCTTAGTGTAACAGGCAAAATTAAAACGGATCCTGACGGTTTAAATTTATGCACCAATCACTTGAATCGATCAGTACAGTATATACATCAATTCCCTCTTATCCCCAACGATCGACTTTAACGCGGATAACTGTTAAATCATTACGTTACCCATAATGCCATCGATCTCTTTAACGCGAGGTCTGGCTCCGTAGACCGCAAAAGGAAAATACATGTACGAACGTAAAGACGGCGTTTATTTTCGTATTTTCTTTGCGGCCGCGCTCGGCGTTTTTTACTCGTAAACCGATTGGCTCTTTGCCCGAAGAATATAAGCCACGGTCGAGTGCCAGGGTCGCCCTCGTGAATTCATCACGTGATGCACATCACAAGGCATCCGGGATCTCCAGATGGACATCGCATGCAGTCGGATTCATAAGCAAAAGAAAGAGGAGTTGAAGATTAAAATCGCCACGGCGGATTCCAATTGATAGATCTCGCCATCGGAGAGTTACGATCGATATGGAATGGAATATAAAACAACTGGTCACTAAGAACGGTGTTGGGAACATTATGGTAAAGGGAATAGATTTCTCATGATTAGTGTTTCTACACGAAACTGATGTAAACAGTGAGTATTAATGCAATTCAAAGTGGGGAGAGTAAGAATATTCCCCGGTTTAAAATAAAGATTCGTATCTATTAGAATAAAACTTTAATACATATCTAAGATCTTGAAGTGAATGTCGGAAGAATCAAGACGTATATGTGAATACGCAATTACTTTCACTGAACAGTATTTAGGTAAAGAAATGAAGGAGAAAAGGTTAATCTAATGTCAAGCTTTTGAACCATGCCTTTTCATCGCTTATTTGGATCTTTAAATCCGACATGAAAGGGACTCGAACCCATACCCCTTCTCATAGTTACCTTCTATAATTTCCTATTATATCAAAGCTTTAAATCAAAGTTTTACAAACAAAGGTCTGGCAAAACTCAAATGACGAAAAATAAGTTAATCGGTTGTGCAATTAATACCGACTTAAGTCTGAATACGTATGAACTTTGAAGATAATTCGCAGACTAAGGTCTTCTGTATCTCAAACTAATTAAACGTCCTATCTTATACCTTAGAGAAAAAGCGTGCGTTTTAAATTATTTTTTTAATTATCAGGAATCGTCATCGAGAAAGTTTCAGAGAAATATAGTGAGAGGCAGTGATATAAACAAAACTGCCTTTATCATTATACCATGGATTTTAAAACGGCATATAAATATGCTATGACCTAGTTCCATGACGAGTAGGAGATATTTACATATTCTCCAATAACAGAAAAATATGGATGGAAAAATGGAAGTTAATATTTATATGCGATTTATTGTTGAATGTATGCGAAAGATTAATCATTGGAGTCTTTATTCTGCAAATATTCTCAAGTATTACAATTAAAAGCGCACAAGAATTAAAAAGGAAAAAGTCATGGAGTAAAACGTAATTGATAGTTTTTATGGAGCAATGTCAGGTTGGATTTAGTATGTAACCGTATTTCATGCAAGCAAGCATTCAAAATAAACATTAGTATTAAAATTACTTTCAGAAATGATCGTGGAAATCCTATTAAACATTCAGTGAAACATCCTCATATTTTCTATTTAGAAGAATGGTGTCAGCGAACTTAGAAGGTGAAATATATGCATCTAAAACATAACAAATTCTGACGCATTGAAGAAAGTAAAAGACATTTTTTAAATTGGAGCTGCGAGAAAGGTATCGAGGCTTATGGAAGTGTTCATATAAAAAAGATTGACTTGGATGTATTAGCTTCGCTGTCCTAACGAAGGAAATGATTCCTCTGCAGGACAACCTAAGGCTAGATTATATGGAGAGAATAAATGAGAGGATGAATAGTCGTGGGCACACGAGAAAATGAACTATGGCGTGAGGCTTAGTTTAGACTCCCGCTGCGCACATCACTGTGATGATTGACTTTCAGAATGAACGAACAGAATGAATGAGCATTAATTACTTATTCAGGTGCCGGGAAATTCCAACTCATCTATGGGTTTGAAAAACTGCGTAGTTATAATAGAACAGTATAAAATAATGATGCGAACTTAATACAAGAGGAGTTATACATTTGTTTCATTGCAAATTTGAGAGTTAAAGCAAACCCAGCTAGTCCCCTTCATATTTATTGTGTGTAATGTATCAATAAGTGGATCTTAGACATTTCCATGCGCGATTAGATCTTATTATACATATATTTCACAAGTTTCTCTGAGAATAGCTAAGTTAGCTTCAGAATAGTTTTTGCTATGTTCATTCAGCGATATTAACGACATGGTTACATTACATCAACATAAACTTTAAATTACGTCTAATCCACAAATATGCCTACGCTTTCCTTACTTATATGATATTATTCACTAAAACGCCCCACCGAATCAAAATAGAGACCTATCCTAGCTAGATGAAAGTTACGTTCAATCTAATATGTAAAAAACGATTCCATTCTATTTACCGCGCACATTCAGTAGCTAGCCTAGAGCCTGCAAAATTTGATCGTAGCTAAGTCAGTAATAACACCAATAACGAGCTGAAAGCATACTGAAATCGACACATCTCATTATGACCCAAAACATTAATTTTTCTTACGTAAAAACTTCGATTTGTATGCAAAATCATTAGACACTACAAAAAATATTTCGCTTGTCAAAGATTAATTGAAAGGGAGAGAAAGCTGGAATTTTAATTCAATCTGCCTGTGCGTGTCTCGCTTCTTGCGAGATGAAAAAAGAGGCCGTGTACAAATGATAAAGAATCGTCATCACTGTCACTGCCCATCTTTGCTCCATCTCTTGGAGGTAACGCGCGCTGAGAAGTACAAACGCGCTTACTATGAAAAGTAAAGAAATATAACCGCCATTGAAAACTAGCATGCAAATAAGTGCATTCCATTTGCATTGGAATGAATTCATGGTATAGCCGTTGGTTCTATGGCATTAGCAATTCATAATCATCATCCAGATGAAAGCATTGCCCAATTGATAACTTCCCAACCTCTTCTGTATATGCCTTGCTAATTCTTTTTTAACCAAAATTTTGTTTTTCTTTTAGTTTATAAAATTCTGAAGTATGAAATGCCTGCTTTGACCTCGCGTATTCATCATATAATATCTCTCAAATATAATATTCATAGATTACTAGGTCTAATCACATTACTTATAAACTTAGTCATTCTCTTTTTTATGGGATCTAGTAGGAAACTGTTTTCTCTTACTTCTGTAGTTTCATTATCATTTCCATAAAAGGTAAAAGATGAAACATAAAACCATTAAAAATATAAATACTCTCGTTTCCATAAAAGTTTATCGTGATTGAAAGTTACGACAACCGAAATATTTCTACCTTCATCACACAAAAACTGGAATTCATTAAAGCTTTAATAATACGTGATGATGCATTATATTATAGATTACTGTGATGCACAACATTGAATGATAGCAGTAGACACACCCCTATAAGTCAGTTTTTTTACATATACTGGCCAAGTTGCTATTAGTGCAAATGTTTCCTAGTATTACTCCCAGTAAGCTCTCACTACTCTCTAAAAGAATCTTCTAGACAGAGACTAAGTTTTCAGTTATAAACCACCAAACCACTGCCCGTATCCTACCACTAGTAGTAGTGATACAGGCAGCGTACTGGCACACTCACTTGTCAGTATGAAAGTCACTATTGCGAGAGAATATTCATCTACGAATCGTACTATTCGATCAGACTTCCTGAAAATCATTAGTTAAATGTTTCACGAAAGAGATACTTTAGTGAGAATCAAATAGAAGAAGGCATATACATACGATTTTTTTTGGCATTTTCGCAAAATATCCTTTCGTATATGTGTCGAACTTGTCTTCAGTCAATAAATTGAAATAAATAATAAGAAAAAATTAGGTAATAATTTTAGATTTAGAAATTTTTAGAAAATTAGATTACAAAAATTTAATTAAGATTTCAATTTAGAAAAATTAGGTAATAAAGCTATCTTTTCTGCCTTTCTATATTCTTGAATAACAATGATGGACCAGCCATACTAGTCGTAGATCACTGACGGATAAATAAGAATTCCAAAAGTGAAGCAGAGTATCTTATAAAATTATTCCATAATCGACTTGATACCAATTTCTCTTTGTATCGTTGTTAGTTAACTATAAAGACATTCGCTAATAGTAGCCGTATAACATAAATTGCTCAATGCCCAAGAATGCGTATGAATCTAAGCAGAAAATAAATTTTGATTTTATTCTAATAGACTATACCAATCAACAGCAGGAAACTCGATTTCTAACATAACTCAAGCCGTAATAGAACCCCCCACAGCCATGAAATTGCTTCAATATATTACGCTATGCTATTTAGAGATAATAAGATTCCTCATTATGAAATTTAAGATGAGAGCTGTAGAGGTGCAAAATATTTCGAATCGTGAAGGCCACACCTGCTTAGTATCGAATACATTATTGAAATAGACTAAATTAGCGGAACACAATAAAAGTAGGTCATAAATCATAATCCGCAGTTATTTATGTTACTCAACATGACGGTAATGTATTCGAATGAATGAGAAACAGCTATGGAAATGAATTAGTACTGAAAATTTCAGCTTATTATTTCAACCATCGCTGGCGTGCGAAACATTCTTTGTTAGGGTGGAGTGAATTCATCTCCATTCGGCAAGTACGGAGGCGTCATTAATCCACATATTAAATTCCTCTCCGTATTTACATATTAAAATCATCCCACTTATAAATTTCGAAGAGGAGATCCATCAACTGCCCATCGTCCATCTCTCTCCTTTTTAATGATGGGGTAACCTGTTTATTTCTTAGGGCGATGTCTCCCTGGAAACCAATTTCCTCCACGTTCAAACTTCTGATTCGGGAATGTATTTTTTCTCGTCCTTACGCATAGGTTTTCAACGTCTACAGTTAAAACCTAGCAATAATGCGAATTAGAAGTAGGATATCATTATATAAAATTTCATTCCTACTGTGTCAGTGAAAATTTATCTCTACGTATTTGAAATTTGATTCAAAATATTCAATGCTTGAGGAATTTCTTCACGGGAAAACACCCAAAAGTAAACAGAAGTAAAATTAAATAAAAAAATATTTAGCATATTCGAATAAAGGAAAACGAGCTATGAAGCTAAATCAGCAGAGAAGTGTAGCTTATAATTTCTTAAAAGAGTAGAATGAGGTAGCTTTAACGCCAAAAATGAGGTAAGGATATATCTACGGTGATATTTACGTAAGGGGAACTTCTCAGAAAGGCAATTTTCCAGGTTTTGCTGTGTTTCCATAAGCTGGTCACAGTATAGCCTATCGACCACTTGCGTAATGGCTTGAGAACTTTTGTAACCTCCATTTAAATAATAGCCTTGTTCCAACTTTACCTTCCTAGAAACACAATAATGATAAATTGGCAAATTGATGTTTACCTTTAATGTGCGTATGTTAGTGTTATGAATGTAAGTTAGCAGTAATCTTAGTTAATAATGATGTCACTTTATTAGCAATGCTATTTAATATTATTACCTTATTTCTGATGTTAAATGTAATTCGTAGTATATTTATAAAGACTCATATAAAGATATGTGGTTAAGGACTGCATAAAAGAAGAGGGAGTAATAAATAATGTATGTAAGCATGCTAAATGCCTAGTATACATTACGAAACATTTAGTAATGTTTTAATAAACGGATCCATTGATACAATCGATGGATGCGGCCGTGATATTGTAGAACGTCATAATTTGAGATAGAAAAATAGAGATGGAAAAGTATAAATCTATCTCTAATAATGATCCATTGATGCTTGAAAGTCATGAAAAAATTGTAGATTTTATATAGATATATATTTTATAGATGTATAACTTATTAAGTATTCATACCTGAAACAGAAAATATATCAAACTGCGACAAAGTTGAAATAAATAAATGATGTCCTAGATATATATTTTCATCAGGCGCATGAATCGTTTGTTTTTAATGCCTCGGTATGATCAGCGCTTTAATGAGCTCCTCATTCTGAAATCATTCCATGGTTCCTTTTCATCATTTCCTGCTCTGTTTACGAAGGCAGTGGCCTATTTTCCTAGCTTCATTCTTTACAACATTTCAAATGTGCTCGTTCTAGCGAGTGAAACACATATGCCCTCGAAGGAATATCGACAAAAAACCCTAGGTTCGTAATGAATTCCCAAAGGCCAAATATTAGCTTCCTCTCTCAAATATCAGGATCATCAAGGAATTTTCGTTTGGGAGGAAAAAACATGGATGAGATACGGCGCAAAACTATGGTGGCTATAGAATTGCCTTCCGCTCGGGTAGAGTTTCTTTGTAGTCTTTTAGTTTAATTATTTCTGCTCTTTAGTTTCGTGAATGTATCTCACAGCGAATATGCTACTTGTGTGTATGTATCACGTGGGTAATCAGGGATGTAGCCATGGGGAATTAATTAGGTTCAAACCCTCCCATGAGAACCGAAGAATCCGTGGAAAATTATTACATCCCGTCAGAGATGCATCTGAAATTTTGAATAAACATAAAAATACATAAAATAACTACGACTACTATAACAACCATGAAACCAAGAATATCAACATCTTAAAATCAATAAAGTACAAACTTTGCTAAATCAGGTAAAAGAAACTTAGTAGCGCATTGCAGTGTAATTGCACAACAGATCAGATTTCATTAGACATTACATTTTTTATGTAATTTATCCAACCCCTGTGAATCAGGCAAATTTGTGTTATCTCAAATCCCCTTAAAATATGTCCTATACACAAATTTACTAATATTTAATATTTAATTTACGAATATTGGGCATATAACTAATAGCCGAAAATAATTATTTTTTTTAAGTTTTAATGCTCTTTAATCCAATTCATCTATGTTTCACTTGCTTTAGTGGATGTATACAACCGTAAATCTGGGTAGCCTTTGTGATTTCTATGATCTGTCATTTTTAAAACCTAGTATTTTTCCCTGTGCTTTAAACGGGTATTTTCTTAACATCCTATTATTTTTGGATGCATTCCTTCGCATATTCAGCAAAAGAAATATTTCATGTAATCATATCCCAGCATAATTTTTAACCAAAATCCACTCTTTCCTTTCCTTGAATCTCTACATTATTCCTCCCTAGAGCCAATCTTTTGTTGGTGACTTCAGTCAGAATAATTTTCCTATACATTCTTGACAATTGGTTACTCGTAGGATGATACTTCCTTGTATCGATCCCGCCTTAAACTTGTTAGATTGTATATAGAGTGAGGTTATTGGTATGGGATGAGTAGTATCGGCAAGCACGCCTTGTCAGTCAGAGAGCGTATGGAGCAGTCACGCCCACTTCTCAGCAGAACGCCCGGAGACTGTCGATTGAGAAGTCGAGGTGTGCGGACCGTTGTCGCGATTGTGCGAGATACAACAATGCCCAAGGACAATGCGGACTTGATGCTTGTTGTCAGGGCACGTTCGAATCGGATTCCAAAAATAGAGATTCAGTTTGGACACGGGCTCCATTCTGAAGGGATTTCGTAGAATTTTCCCAGTATCATCTTCCTGTAATCTCCAAGAATCTTGGCCCTCCCAGCAAAATGCATTCATGAAATAAACATTCTCAAGCTCCAGCGTGTGTTTCATATTAACGCTTTAATTATAAACGACGCCATAAATTTAGCGTGTGATCTATGGTTTAAATTTACCTTGATTCCGCTGAAATAACTCGATGAACTCTTTTAAATAAATATTTTTGGAGATATGTTACCTCCACGTTTCCATCACCTCCATTTTTATCAAGGTTTCGATGAAATTTCGCTACTTTCGGTGAATTTCGGTATTTTTCATAATAAACTTTGTTTGCTCGTCTCTCCGGTGGACTATGTATATACGAATTGAAGTATGTATACTGTGTAATATATATATCCATTTTATCTGATCCTTCAGCTACTTGCAGAGATTAATAGTAATAATAACTATAGCACACAAAGAAGTCCCATATCTCTAGGAAGGTGAAAACTCTGATTTTAATGAAATTATAATTAACGTAGCTAGGATTATAGAACTCGCATCCACGACCATCATCATCCATTTCAATTTTTACAAGAATCAATTCATATTTCAATGGAAATCAAACATTTCTCTAGAATTACTTGAATCTAAATACCTAGGGCACTCATTCCTTAATCATTCACTACTTCGTAATCCTTGTTTGAAGGCAACCGAAATTCTAACCCTATTCCCTTAAAAATCATAATGATAAAACAATAAAATCATAACAATAAAATAATAATATCGTAATAATAAAATAATAAAATCATAATAATAAAATAATAAAATCATAATAATAATATAATAAAATCATAATAATAAAATAATAAAATCATAATAATAAAATAACAAAATCATAATAATAAAATAATAATAAAATAATTATGGCTTCCTAATAACCACAAATTCCTGTTGATTGAGAAATGATTACCCCTCTTAGTTATCGAAAGCGAGCCTTATTGGTTTTTAATTATTGTTTGCACTCATAGTGTTGAACTTCCTCCTTCGAGGGATGTTTTCCTAAGATCTTCCATGGTGCCTCAGTCCGTGACCCATTCGCCATTTTTATTTCCAAAGCATTCCCATCACGCACCGCACGAGATGAGAGCCAACAGAAGCGCCGTCCCTTCTTTCCCATGTTTACTTACTGACTCAGACTTATTTTCCACGGCGGATAATTTGATCAACGTGGGATGAAATTTTCCGCATCGGTTCCCTTTATGCTGCGCTCCGCGATATCCTTGGCGCACTGTAATCTTCGAGCGGCGGTAACTAAGCACGAGAGGTACTTCCGAACTTAGGCTTTTACTGTCCGTCGCATCGTAAAACGCCGTTCATCCAGACTTCGTCTCTTGAATTACGGCGCTCGCATCTTCTCTCGCTTGAATGCCACTGCACCGACCTAAATTGACCGTGGTTTTTATATCACGAGAACTGCGTTCGTCATGAAAAATATGTAATTTAATAAGCTCCTTGAGCAATTATGTTTTTTCTCCTTTTTGTCGTGGATTAAAATTCTAATGACAGAAATACTATTCATCAGAAACAAAGTACTCCAATTCCGCATTAGTATGTTTGGGATAAATTATGTAAGAAAACTTCGAACCTATAATTCTTGGAATATACTTTAACAACTAAACGAGAACACAACAAGAGAATATTAATCCATAAGCTCCTGCGCAGACCAGTAGACGTATCAAAAGATCGGGAATGTTTACATACCACCAGTAGTATAATAATTACATAATATATAGAATAAATTAATTAGATTTTATATATTATGCATAGTAATGGACGTTACATTCGGATAGACAAATACTATATATAGGCCTCGCATAATATGTTAAAGTGTTACATATTGAGAATAAACATCTATTTTATACCCTGAAAATATGCTACACAAATGCTTGAACAAAATATATGCAATAGAGAAGATTTGCTTGAATTAATTTAAAATTTTGTAATTATTTTTAAAGCGAATCGTATTCATGTACAGCATCGCACGATAATAACATGGGTGGCGATTCTCCACAAATTAAAATTTTTATTTTTTACTTAACTTTTATGAGATAGAATATTTTATTTGAACTTGTAATTATAATGCACAATATTACTAAGATAAGTAATGAGATTGACTTTTCAAATTCTTACATAAAAAATTATATAAAATTTTCGCATTGAGGGTTTAAATTAAATTTGTTCCAATAATGTTTATCTTTTCTTATAGTTTTGAACTGACAGATTTCTACAGAGTGAATATTGCAATTAATCAGGTTATACTACTGCTACATTTAAAAGGATGACTGAGGAAATAATGACAATTGAATGAATGCCTATAGAGAGAGAACGACGCAAAAGCCACTGCGGTTACAAAAAGACGCAGTGGAAATTTCAAAACGCAGTATTCCTCTCCTATGTTTCGCTTAAAGTAGCCAAGTTAATAACCTGGGGTAAAACAGGCATAAAAACTCGCCGTGCTCATTTTCCTCCGAGCAGTCTGAAATCGCAAATGTCAGAAATGCTTAAATCCCCAAAAAATACCCGGACCAAGTTTCGTCCCGCATAATATTATCATAATTAACATCCGCTGTGTCCCGAGAGAGCGCAACTTATATTCGCCGTACGAGATTCCTCAAAAATTTAATCCCGGAATAAATCGCGTTTTTGGAAATAAAAGCGTGCAACCCAACGTTGAGCATTGCAAACAGCGAAATAATTACCTCGAATGACGCAGTTAAAAACGCCGAGCTGACCCTTACAACTTCGGAGAATGGTAATGAAGAGCGTTACGTTAATGCATACGGGTATCAAGAAAGTAGCGCGGAATTCGTATAAACTTCAGCCGGCGAAAGGACGTGGGACGGCCGGGCGTAATCTTTGGAGAGATGGGGGCGCATAATAAAAGGACGCTAATGACCATATTAATGCCCATCACATGCCGCCGAGGCACAAACTCTAATCTGCAAATGGGTCTTATTTTTCCCAGCCTTCCTTCTTCCCTTTCTCTTCCGCGAATTATCTTCCCTTTCTAAGAATGTTAGAGATTTGAGAATTTGCACGATGGTCACGAACAGCGCCAGTGGATAGGTCTAATTTCGTCAAAAACAGAATTTAGAGGAAAGTGTAATAAGTATATATTTTATATATACTTATAACATTATTTACATACTATATAAACAAGTATCAAATAGATAATATAATCCGTGTGCGTCTTTAGCAAAGGATGATTGCTGTGAGAGGATATGTTGTGTATAAAAGATACCAAAAATATAATGGCCTCACCACGATAGCTAATCGCCTAATTTATTAATATGAAAGTATAAAGGAGTATGAAATACATTAGCAATGAGTTCCCAACAGCCTCGTTCAACTGTATAGTTGCATGTTGTCAAAAATTTGTTAAAATTCTCTTGTCCTTCACACGCGCCTTTTGGATGTGTTCAACATTTTTCCAAATTATTACTCAGAAATTCATGATCCTCCGACAGTTTGTTCAAAGCAATAACTTGGATTGGGAATGCAGGCAATGAATTGTAAGAATATTTCGTGCAAATTCATCATATTGAGTAAATACATTACAGAATCCAAATTATCAATGGAGCATGAGCACAAATATTATTCAATAATCTTGAACGAAATTAAAATCCAACTGCGGCCAGAGTAATTCTTGAAATATTCCTCTTACATAAAAAATATGTGATGGGATGGCAGAAAAATGAATGGGATGAGTACCGTATTTTTTAGCGCACTAGCTATAATAAATACACTAGTTAGTTATTGCTATCATAGCGAAAGAGGTATAAAAAGTTTGTTATTGCTACTTATAGTTATAACATTCGGTAAATGGTAACTGTCAATAGAAATTTCCTACTTGTAATGACTTGTGGTGTGGTTGCTTAACGCAGATATTCATATGCAAATTTCGCATAAACAAAGTTTATTTATCTCATCGGTCGGACACGTACCTATTATTTTAGAGAAAGGAACACACCCTGATACGTGTTACGCAGAGAGTAAGGTCCCCTTTTGAGATAATTTACTTATCCAATTTGTTCCTTAATAAGCAGAAGAAATTTTCCTCAAATAATAAACCTATTATACTTCTTTCTCTATTTTATTTTTGGATTAATCTCAAGAAATACGCATTTAGCTGGTAGATTAACTCTTAAATAGACCCGAGCTCGCCAAGTCAGTCAGTCTACGCTAAACACCGGCCACAAGCTCTCCTTTCATTCACATCGCTTTTATTACCGTTAATCTCAAGCTATATTTATTGCCCTATCAAGTGGAATCATTCAAGGATATGCGCAAAGATAGTCATTTCGCTGCAAGTTATGTCAGGAGATTAAATGCTCAAACTGTCACAAGCACCTACGACTGATGGTCTTTGAACTAGCGACCTACATTTGAATTACAGTTATTACTTGTAATGTCGCGATTACTTGAGAACTAGATCGCTTGAATAGTTATGTATGATAAATACGATAAGTTTCGATCGATATCATTATGCTGGCTTACCCTTGTTGGTAGAAAGCATTCAGAAGATAGAATGTAGAATCGTGTACCTCTAGGCAGTGCTTAGATCCGTTAAAAAATAAAAATTTCGTAGAGCCCAAAATTATGACGCACATAACCTCGATAACCCTGAGGAACCAAGCTGTCGATTGAAATATCTTAAATTCTTTCATCCTGATAGTAATATTTCATCCATAGGAAAAACTGCCTGACCTTGCTTTCCAACCGACCTTCATCTTAGAGAACCATTCATTCATGGGTAGGAAAGTGCTCCTTTCGTTCTGGCATCTAAACTCCTGATTCCAAAAGAAAACAGTTCCACTTCTAGCCCCTATGAATAATAATTTAATTTATTCTATATGTGATGAATATAAGGTGTGCTAAAAACATTAAGGTCTACATAAAGTCAAGGATGCAATCGGATACTGATTTACTGGTTCTGTAATCCACGGCAGAACATTTTAAATATTTTCACCGAGTGATAAAGGTAAAACAACAAACCTTGGAAGAGATCAAGAAAACACGAAAAAGATAATCCGATTATTATCTTCAGTTGGAATCGAAAACTCTTACATTATAAGCGTTATAAACTTAAAAATTTGAAATTTTATATAACTCCTTACACTACCTAAGACAATACATATAATGTATTTATGTAGGAAAAATGCTTAGTATTTATCTTTAACCAGATATATTCCGTGGTACACAATATACCGATCCATGATAATCCAAGTATAGATACGTAACACTTTCCTTGTTTTAATTTTGCACAGAATTCATAAAATAACTTATTTTAATTTTAACGAATAACGAAGTTTTAAGAAGGAAAATATACCCTTATATACTAAAACACTAAATTTTCATAATCTAGAATAATTTAATTTTCAATTTGTTATCTAGACAGAAGTTAAGGCTCGTTGGGGTTTGCATTTCCCTTGAAAATATGTGAATATATTGGTGAATTAGAGCAAGGGTTGAGAAATTCGATGGTATGATGAATTCCGTAAAAATTCCCGTAAGCGTCCTGTCGAGGCATGGTATTGTGTTCTAGTTAGGATATCTTCTTTTCAGTAAATATCTTTGGCATCAAAAGTTTCTATTTGCGATTCTTATTCATTATGTAATTTACTACCTTCATTATATACTATTATACCTCATTACTATACTATACGGCAGCATATTCGAACTGTGTTCAGCAAAAAGTACTAAGTGTTCGCAAAAAATTGACATTAATTTCGAATTGAAACATTTGTTTACACTTAGAGTATTTGCGAAATGTTTGTAAATTTTCTTTACCATAAGTCTGTACTAATTCGAGAATGTCCATCACAGAACAGTCGATTCTTGCGAGGTTCAGCAGTTTTGTACCATTCGCCATTATTCTGTCGATGACCTTTTGTATGTATATGAGTAAATTTTCATGTAATTATAGCTGTATAAATTATCAATATAATACTGTATAGATTATTAAGAAACACACAATTTAAGTATGATTATTATCATTGAATAATCAATTATAATTACAAAATAATAATTTACGAATTGACTTGGAGTAAGTCTCAAGCCATCCCTCGAGAAAATTAAATCTACCAAGGTGCTCAATCCCAGCCGCTTGAATACGATTCCAGCGTAGAGCGACGTATTCCCATAAATATTGTCATTAAGTTGCCATTGTTTCCAACCGAATGCTTACGCGTCCTCACGGCGGTGTCTGTATACACATCTCTTCTCTTTTTATCCCGTCTCCCACCCAGGTGGCAGACCTTCGCCCCTTACTGACCTTACCCCAAATCTCTGCTCTCCGTCCGACTCCCACGCCCTCCTCCCAAAACACGCCGTCCCCCTCCGATTGTAAATCCGAAGGTCGCCTCTGCCCACCACGAGCCTGAATTCTATGAGATGAGAGGGAAACTATTACTAAACGTTTATATATGTGTCAGGTATACGTGTGCGCTGTCACGTGTGTGGTGAACAATGGCTAAGTCTCCTTGTGGCGCCTTTAAGAAGATGACGCTTTCTCATCCTAGCCGTCGATTTGTATTAGAGCGCATTGTGGGATTCCTCTGTGAAGTGATCGTGTGTTTTCTTTTGGTGAATGATTGCAAGGCGGCCGTGACATCTCGTGCACGCTCGGTGACGCCCGCGTGCCTGCGACGGAGATTATGACGGTGAATGACGGGGTCGCGACGCCTACTATGATGGGATGGCGGGGCGAAATGGGATTATTAATTCACCTATATAATACCTGCCAGAATACTCTTGTTTTAGAACTCTGTGGCACCATCCGGAATTCAACGGATACTATATATTTTTGATACTTCATTACTCGAGATCTTAACATATACTTTCTATGTCTATTTATGAATTATTATTTAATGACACTAAATGAAATTATTATTTAATAATAATTATAGAATTATTTATTGAATTATAATTATTAAATTATTTATTTAATTATAATTATTGAATTATTTATTTAACTTTATGGAATTATTTATTTCACTGTAATTATTGGTTTCTTTAATTATGATTATTGAGTTATTTATTTTATGATACTAATTCATATCTTATAATAACAATAACAATTTATAAGGCTAAGAGTGCATGAAAATTTTACTCAATATTACTCAATGAATACCAGTGACGGACTATGCCCAAGCATTACTCTTTCTTCACAGTGTAGTGATTTGCTCTGGTCAGTCCTAGTCTTAGCGAAGTCATGCAAAGATGAAAATGAGCGCTAAGAAATGTCTCTTTATAAAAAATAAACGATTTGTGGCGTTAAGAATAATTTCATGGTATCATGGTATGAGCATGAATCCGTAAGTACGAACTGTAATACAGAGCATGGCATAACACTGATACAAGTTTACAGATTGAATATCCCCATTCCGAAATCCCGAATAAACGAAATCCAGAAGATTTCAAAGAACGATACATGCATGAAAAAAATATGAAATGAAAACATATGAAAAATACCGTATCGCATGCAGAATTTTAATTTATATATATTATATCCTTATTTTTACATTTGGAGAATGATTTTCGTATTTCCGGCAGAAATCGAAATAGAAATAATATCAAATGACGCGTTAATTTTTCGCACATTGCGTTTAACCGAAAACTTAAACGTGTAGATTTTCATATACTATGCTACATTAATGACGCCTACCCTAACAGGATTTCTTAAAAAGATTTGGTTTATAAAGATAAATTAATGAATTTGTTTCTAAAAAGGGATCATTTTTATAGAAGAAATTATGGAATTTTTTTGCATAATGTTCCGGAATAAATCAACAAAATTTCACACTGGCATGATATTCACTCCAGGGAATTCTCACAACTTATAACACAATTTTGAAGCCACTGGATAATTGTTAGGTAGACGCAAATAGAAATTTAATATAATATCTCCCATTAAATATATAGTGATGGAAGCATTGTGAACTAGTATCATTTAAAGAGAATCAAACTATAGTAAATTTCTGCAACAAGCTCATCAAAAGTGGATATTAGAAGTTTCTTTTCCATTCAGCAAGGAAGGAGATGAAGTTGAGCGTTAATTTTTCTCTATTCGCAAAGTGTACGACATTACAGCTTTGATATTTTTATCGCATATCAAAGAGGCGTAACTTATATAATGGCCTTCTTTATAAGTAGATTTCTGCAATGGATAACTGATTTATTCTAAATTTAAGCTGAAATAAGTGAATTAACTCGAAACTGATACAATTTATTGATATATATCAGTTTCGCATTATGGAGTTCCACTAAATTAAGGCCTCTACCATCCAAAGTGAATTAATGATTCCATAAGGCTGTTCCAGCCGTTATTCTCTGGCAAATTTAAATTTATGAGCAATCATATCACGAGATTTCTAACAAATTGAGCATACCGAGGGCTGTTGTTCACTGAAAAATTGACTGACACATGAATTCATCAATATTCTCCAAGCGTACGGCCTTCGTATGTTCTATTACAGACACAAACACATTTTTCGTCACAGAAATTATTTATTCACTATTAATAGCTCGGAATAAAGGCTTCTAACCCATCTATTTCTCAGAGGATGTATTCGAATCATTTACATACAATGATCGACCGCCATCATCTAGGACAAAGTTCAAGCCCTCCTATTATTCAAACTACCTTCGCATGACATTTTTCACAATTGAGGTTTCAAAAGAGTCATAAAATAACCAAACAAGACGAGAAGAGCTTGATATAATTAAAACGAAAAAATAATTAAAAAAAAGTTTTCTATTGCATCAAAGGTGAGTCGGACAATAAAATCTAATGATAATCAAAAGTTTTCTCATTCTTTCAAGAGCTTTTAACACCCGAACACCTTTTCGGTTATATTTCGTAACTTCCTCGAAGGCCTTCCCTTTGCATAATAGGTGGCATGAAACATGCATCCTTCCTATTTAGTGTCACGGTCAATACCTCCCGCCGCGAAAAAAGAAAAACTTAATACAGTCGGGACTCTTTACAATGCACTTTTTTTGTCCAACGAATGCCGCCAAAAGATTTCCCATCTGTGAAAGACCTACTTTGTTGAAATCACATCGCATTCAAAGATTAATGAAAACTTTAAGGTTGGATTTTATGGTAAAATTTTTGTTCCAACGAAATTAATTTAAAATCTAATAATTCGGCCTTGAATTTGTAATGATTCTCGATACCAAAGAATAATAAAAACGGAACGTCTTTGCCAAGGAATATGCTGTATTGCACGACCACGTCTTGGCTCATAGTTTATTCCACCTGACAATGACCCAAAGGGTTGTCGTGGTCGTACAATAAAACATTATGTGATAAAGATAACGGCTTTTTACACTATTTTTTATATGTAATTAATTTTGTAAAATTTTCACAATGCTCCACATTTAATCTAAAATAAACAAACATAATCTGGTGCCTGATATTTTTTGCCGTTTTCAAAATGCTACTTTTCATTGATTTGTATTTGATAGCATTTGAAATTTTAATTGATTACTCGCAAGATCAATAATATAAATTTTCGTGTTCGTGTGCTGAAAAGTAATATCTTGTTCTTGTGTCAATAAAACATGAAAAATATTTTGATTTTTCAAAGCGAAAAATAGTATAATTCGTACAATCAAACATCAATCTACAACTGAACATCACATCCCATCATTCCATCCTATCTCATTGACTAAATGGAATAAATTACTTTAGTAAAGAGAAGACACCACTCCGGTAATGTTTCTTTTCTTGTCTGTCCCATGAAACAATTTCTTACACGAAAATCGAACTGTAAAATTTTAAGCTGACCGTGATAAGATGGCACTGCAAGTTATGAATATTATCTCAGTTTGTCTATTTTTAAATATCCGACGGGATTTTGACAGATCTGGAACTCGGCAGTGAATAAACCCAGATTTGTGTCATCAAAAAAAGAGTTGATAATTGTTTATTTATAAATATTTAATACGCGTAAAATTTCCGTATGAGATTGATCTCGGCATTCATAGAAGCAATTAACCCACTTTAGAGACAATAAAACGTATATTTTATGGGAAATTTGTATACATACAACATGCTTTACAACCCATCAATTTTTATGGTCTGTTACACAACCGAGTCTTTGAGAATAATTTTTAAATAAATTAGTCCTTAGAACTCACAGTCAACTCAAGGGCATTATTTATTACACCCTTAACCTTCCGTCACACCTGTTTTATCTGCTACCAACGCCAGGCCATCACATTCTGTTGCTGTATCTTTATTACTCTCGGTTATCGCTTTACTCCGTTCCCTCCTCATTTCTATTTTCTATTTCCCTTTCCTGACCTTTGAGTGATTACAGCTAATTCGTGAAACCCTTGTAAGGTGGCACCTTTTTATTGTTCTGTTTCCTCAGCCTTCTTTCACCTTCTATTTATTCTATACGTTTTTATCCTCTGATCGTGATCCGTTTATTCCCCTTTCACGACATCGAATATTCCCCTTTGTCTTCTTTGGTTTATTTTAGTGTTACAACATAACAAAATCTACTTAGATGTAATACAAAAGAGCAGAAATTTGAGTTTTACTTACATTTTGAGGTTTTATTTACGCCCAGCATGAACAAATATCTTCCATTAATTCCATTATATTGGATTATTACATATAAAATTTCCAAATAACATTGAAATTGGATCTAGTCACCTAGTCCTAACCTAATTTTAGACTTCATCTACGCTTACTGAATGACTTTAAGATACGCTATTCTAATATAAAATCCATTAACTGAAAAAAATTAATTAACTAGCCTTATATTAGCAAACTTAATTTGGAGGACTTTTGCAAAACGCAATTTCTCTCCATTTATTTTGAAAACAAAATTTATTGTAAAAATAGGCAGCACTGGCAAGCACATTCAGTTATTTACTTTTCATCTAAAATTACTATTCCTCTTACCTAATCTAAAAATAAAGGTAAAGATTACATTTTTGATTCTAGATGTAAATTTCTGCTGAATCAATAACACCGTTGCTACATCAAGTTAAATTCATTCATTAGAGTTTCAGGCTTCAGACTCACAGGGATTATTTGGGTAGGCCATAACATTGGACTTATTAAGTTAAAACGCATCTGCATTTGCCTACGTTTTTTATTATTAGATTTTAAGTAGAGCGAATTATTACGGACATGAGGTTGATAGTAATAGTGTTTACATAGGCTTTACCCTTCCTAGTAAGAGCCCTGTTGTTTGATCATCTTCTTGTTTCCCGTGACATCTTAATGGGTTTCCTTACGCCATAATGGTGCCATGCATTACGTCTAAGTACTACTTGGAGGGCCTTCCTACGCTGACTCATCTCTACTGAATGAGCCCTTCGATTCCCACGCACGCCCCTTCTTGATGGATATCCTCCCACTGGAGTACTTTTGTAAAAGGGTCGACAGACGATTTGTCCTATGTCACCATCTCAGTATGCGTATACATGTCATTTTGGGGAGTGTTAATTTTAGCCCGAGTACAATCACACAGCATAATACTAATTCCGTTTCAGACTCTACTATTCATGATGAAACGTCAAAAACAACGTCCTTTTCACTAGGGTTTAATTAATAATTCCATAGTGAATGTTAAATTTGGAACTGACGTATCATTGCAGTTTTAGGTTTTATCTATTTACTTATATTAATTTAATCGCTGAAAGAATATTTTTGAATTTTCACCTTAAGCGTTAAATAACGTAATAAACGTTCGGCGATAAATAAAGTTTGATTAATGAATTGCAATGAAAATTGTAAAATTTTCAAGGAATGTATATTTGTATGGGTTGAATCTTTGTAAAATTGATTTTAAAAAAATTATTCCTGTCTGAGGTAGATGTGTTATTATTTGGTTGCTGTAATTGACATGTCACCAAATCAGGGAAGGAGATTTCTGTTTTGTAATGAATGTTTTGAAAGAATGACATAATAAAATTATAATTATAATCAGCGTCTGAAATTGTTTTGATAAGTGAATAAAAGATCGAGTAGGAATATGTTAAATTTCTTACAGATCACATGTCTGTGGTCCTTTCGCCAGATTAAAAAATAACATACTTTTAGTAAAGAGGTCGAGTAGACAACGAATAATAGAGATAAAGATGGGGTGTGGCGATTTGGAAGCACTGTCGTTGTGAAAGACGGAGAGAAACCAAAGATAACACTGTATAACTTGTCAGAAGGATCGAAATCTCTTTTAGGTCTCACTTGGGAACCGGGTCCCATTGTGAGCTTGATATGAATTTTCGAAAGTCAGAGTTTAACGAATGAGAATAGCATCGAGATTCCACAACGATATTCTGCCCAAATCAAGAGATGGACAAAAAACCCGTTTCATCTACATATCAAATTTCGGGGGGACAATAAACACAATTTCATACGACAAATGTCACGGACTGCTTTATACCAAGCTATTCATCACTCAGGCAGGTGACACGAGTTTCTAAGCACTGGCGATATTCTTGATGCTTCTGTAAGATAACTGACGTGTTCATTTACAAATCCAATAAAGAAAGGCCTATAGTATCTCGCCACATAAGAATCTCTCTTCAGATAGGCTGAAAGAAGCTTTAGAGAACCGTCACTTAATTAAATAACAAAAATTCAGATTCAGAATCCACAATATTTTAGGCATCGAATTCTTTACACTTCATGTTTTCTAATATTAATTTATACTTATAATTAGTTTTGAGAAATGGATGTTAAATCTATCTTAAAAGTCAGTCTTCCCCCCTATTTCAAAGTGCAGTTATTGAAATAAAATCACGGGTCTCTGTTCGTCAGTTTTGAGCAAATTAAGGTTTTAACTCTTAGTTGGGATTAATGAGTGAGAAACAAATTAAATTTGTGAATTAAAGTTCCTTTTGACGAATAACGCTTTCATTCATATAATTTCCGAGTCACTCTCAGGTTAATTTTACGAGGAAATGAGATTAACATTTGAATGAAGTTCTGCAAGCTATAACAAGTTGATTGGAAGAAACGGGTTTTGCGTTAGACAATGGACGTAATCATTAAAATAAACTTCTGAAAGGCCTTGTCGGGGAAGTGAAAGGTGTAAAGCACCTTCATTTGGTTCTTTTCAGCAACTACCAATGCAAACAAAAGTCATCCTTTCGCTAAAGGCTGATTTGTTTCTCTTATTCGAAGCGCTTTCACTAATCGAAAATGCGGAGATGACAAAAGACTAGAGATTGCGTAGCAGTCGCTCAGCGACGCTTAATTCATGTCCACGTTCAGCAAAAGAACTGCATTCAATGGAGAGAAAACGGAGATCAGAAATGAATTCCTATACAATTTCCAGGAGATAATCTGTAATGGAGTGAACGACAACTGGAAGTGAGTTGAGCAGATGTTGAAGTAGCTGAAGGACCATGTGCTTCTGAAAAATCGAGTCTGACCGTGGCAGGATCTCTTGAGGACTTACAATGACTATACTGACATATATCATTTGATAAGATGGCGAATTTAATTCTATACCTTAACGTTATCAGTCGCAGTAATAAAACGTAAGAAACCCTAATTATCGGAAGCCTCAAATGTTCTCTTTTTCTACATAGTGACCAAAGCGGGTCTAAGAGAATTTGCAGACATCTTTAGGCTCGTAGTACATGTATTATGATTTTGTCGATTAATATAGTACCATGCACAAATAATGGAAAATGTCCCTTTTGGCTACTAGGCAAATAGAAATAATTTTTTTAAAATCTCTCAAAACTCATATAGAATTTTTATTATCAATAGCTAATCACTAAAGGTAATAAGGAAATTGTTCTTCTTCTACAGGAAATTTTGGCGATTGCTAACCATCGTCAGTAACCGGTCGTATTTGAAAACATTATTAATAAAAAGTAAAGATGATAATTCCTGTAGAAAAAGTACGATATCCACATTATTCATTATGACGATGGACTTATACCTCGTGAAGATTGAACATATAAGTTATGCTTGATATAGCTAATGTTTACCTTATTACGTCTAATGTATAGAAGAAGGTAAAACATTCTCCAACAGATTATAGGTGATCTATAAAACAGTTGAGAAGAAAGGCTTAACAATGGTTCAATTCCATATGAATCAGCAGTATCTTTACTTTCATAACCAACCGAGCTTACTAAATACTTCATTAGGCTAGGTTAGGCCCAAGAGGGACTCCCTTTCGCATAGTTTAATATGCACTCCATTGTCTATTGCTCAGAGCTCTTACACAAATGAAAAAAAAGGTTTTAGACTTTTGCAAAACAACAAAGGGAAAAATGCTATTTCACCACATGCTTGCGAATTTTCGTTTGCTTTATATCAAATCTTCAACGTTAGTGCATAGGTCAGCTCTGTTTTATTTCCGTGAGTAACATCGGTTGACAAAAAGGGTAAAAAAATGCCTCAGCCGCCAGTGTTTGACCACTGCCGTGACCAGGATTCGAACCTGGGTTGTTGCGGCCACAACGCAAAGTACTAACCACTATACGATCACGGCTATTCCGAGGCTCTGTCGGGCAAGAGAAAGAGAGCGGAACCAGCTTACAAAGCTGACCTAATCTTATCTTTTTCGGAATGGTCATAAATTGACAATAACGAAAGGCATGTTTTCGTTATTCCCCAATCTTAACTTCAATTACAAAGAAAAAAAATTAACTCATTATTTGTAATTCTACACTCATTATTTATAGCCGACGCTTTTCTTCAAAATTCTGCAGAAACGTTATTACTTAACTGAATATTAAATCCATTCAGGGGCAGCATTATGCGATAAGTGATAGCCATAACTATGAGATAAATCAATTTCATGTACATCTAAGTATTTCAGAAGTGACTACCATGAAATTGATTCATTATTATTAACTCAAATTTAATTACCTCTGAAAACATATCCATTGCTGCACTACCCCGACTGCCTGCGTTCCGAGAATAGCACCTAAATAATTCTAATCGCCTCTCCGAGACGTTGTAGATATCAGTATCTAGTAAGCAAGTTAAATAATGTAATTTCCTTTACTATTGTAAACTAAATATAGCTGCGACCTTACGACACAGTAAGGTACCGAAACTTCCTAGGAAAATAACCTCAAATTGAAACGAAAAATCTCAGGCTTTACAGTATGTAACTAAATTGTATGCTCATACTATAATGTAATTGGAATATAATTCTATCGAATCTCTGAATTTTCATCCAATCAAAATAATTTTTTTACGTTCTGCATGAAATTTCCATTCACTTCCGCATTGTTATCCTCCATGAAAATGTTCGGCAGAGCGGCAAGGTAGTCATTTCATATCATACATTATTTATTTTTTATTTGCGTTTTCACGTAACTGAAAACTCTTAATTACACAACGCGCAAAGTCAACGCCGAACTACACTCTACATATATAATAATTAGTTTTATTGTCAGTCACGCTATTCGCAAAGTAATTTTTAATCTTTCTGCCTTATCCATAATAGACATAGTTTTATGACAAAAACCCTATGCATAGGATTATCTTAGGGTGGTTGGATACCACGTTTGAATATCCGTTTGTAGGTTATTGGCATTTACATCGACATTGTTGCATACATATTGATGAAAAATTTTATGTTTAGAATTATACGCTAGAAAGATGAAGCTATAGTTATATGTCTCCACGTTTTAATGAAAAAATCCATATCGGAGAGAAAATTACAAAACATGAAAGAATTCGACCATTATAGTTGTAGCGGCGTTCGCCTGTAAGGAGATTATACAACTCTCAGCCCTATATACTCATTACAATGATAGAAAATTTGGAAATTTGCATTTAGCACCTATCAATAAAACTCCACTAACTACAAATATTACTTCAATTTTATAATAATAATAATAATAAATCGTCTTTATTCGGGCGAGATTGAGACTGAAAAGTCTCTTCTTACATCTAACCCTTCGTCAATTTGAAAGAAAGAGATAGCAGAAAAAAAAGTGCAGAGAAGAAATTTACATTGTGGGCTTAAAAACCTAGGATAGGAAAAATAGCCCACAGCAGGAAAACACCCCAGAAGAGGGTGTGAAAAACCTGCGAAACCTACAGATAGATAAGAAACTGAAAATTTATAGAAAAGGCTGGAATGAAAAAGCAAGGAACATATTCACACTTCAAACTGCATATAAAATAGTCCATAAAAGAATAACAGTTAGTAAAAGGATAACATGAGATAAGATATTAAAACAAACACTGAAAACACAGAATGTTATAAATGGAAATGGCAAAAAACTAGTATGAATACAGAAAAAAGAAAAAATAAAATAAAATAAATAAGCACAAAAAATCACTATCATTTAACAATTTTGATGCTACATTTAAATTTGTGTCATCATCATTGAGTGTCATCTTTCAACTAACAGAAAAAGAATAAAGGAAATGAGAATTATGCAGGTACCAACATAAGAACCAAAACATAAATATGAATATGTGAAAAAGAAAAAGAAGCTGTGTATCAGTTCTTAAGTAAATCAGCAATGTCATCGTCAAAATGGATTCATGCCGTTACTGTAATATCCAGTTAAGGAAAGGGAACGCTTCCAGGAATATTCGTTTCCTTCCAATTTTTCCTCTAAAAAAATTACGTAAACTGAAATTAACCCCTAAATTGTAAACATACTTAAAACATTTGATAATTCCTACTAAAAAAACGAAAAAAAAATGCCTCAGCCGCCAGTGTTTTACCACTGCCGTGACCAGGATTCGAACCTGGGTTGTTGCGGCCACAACGCAAAGTACTAACCACTATACGATCACGGCTACTGCGAGGCGCTGGCGATGACGAGAAGAAAAGCGGTCACAACTTTCAAAATTGCCATCCTCTCATCATTCCCAATGAGTTCGTTTACTGTCTGAATACAACATCTAGACTGAAAGTTTTTAATACTTATAAAGTGGCTCATTCTCATCTTAATATCACCTTATACATCTTTATTATTTGAAGGTCTTTCGAGAACGAAATTCAATTACTCTTATTCGAAATATCAAAAGATTGTTTCCCTTAGATTGAATTTCAGCTCACTTCAGGGTAGATTTAATCGATATGCAGATATATTAAGCACGAGATAAGCATTGGAGTACTTAAACTATAAATTCCTATCCTTAAGTTATACCTTTATAAGCAAAAAAACCGGAAAGAGGGAGAAGGAAAAGATAAAGAGAATCATTTCGTTCATTGTTATGACTAATCCGTTCTTGTTTGGCCGGTTTTGTACTATTTTTGGCATAGGATTGTCCCTGTATTCACTGTATATATTTAAATAGGAATAATTTGATTAATATGGCATCGAAATCAAATTAATAACGTACCCGTTAAAGCCTATCCTCCGTCTATCACATAATTTATTTAAGATATGTATCTATGTAAGATATATCTATAAGAAAATTAGACTTAATTTTTATTTGAATCGAATTAGGTATGTTTATATGTTGGATGTAAACAATTTAAGGCCAAGCATTTACAAAGAAAAGCTGTTTATACTCTATAACAGTATTAGTTTTAAGATGCTAATTCACATTACTTTAGTGCGTGCTATAAATTATATGGCATCATCGTATCAAATTACACTAAAAATAAAATATGAAGCAATGTAGCTCATTTCAAAGAATAAATACTGTAACTACTTAAATATTAAATCGTGAAAACTTAGGACTGAATGCTTATTATGCATCGAGATTCGTTTTTTTTTTAATACTAATACGTTAATAGACAACATAAGGTAGGTAAGGGAGGACATAGCCTGAAAAAGGAGCCATGAGTGCCTGAAAAATCTGGAAGTGAGGTAAATCGCATCTAAATCCAATGTGAATCATCAGTGTCTATTCGAAATATGATAGAATTCGAAAGCTAGTCACGTCTCAATATAGATTTGTAGCTATTTACACATAGAAACTACCAATTCCGTGTATCGAGGTATCTAGTTACACCAAGTGATGCTCCATTGTTAACGAGAGGCGCTTCAGCGGTTTCCCCCGTTTATAGTTGGTGGTTCCCAGCAAAGGAGCAGATCCGTTGTCGAGTAGGCGTCTAGGAGCCTTCGATCTGTATTTGACCCACATCCCTCCACACGCCCACACACCCAACGGAGCGGCCACTAGACACACCACATCGATTCCCTCTTCCTCTTCACAAACCACCGTCTATTAAACGCATTACACTGCTCCCCTTGTTATCCCAGTATTCTACTACTGTTAATAAATGACAGCACTTGCAGGGAGTATGAGCCATACTATATTCAACCGCTAAATTACCAAGGCATCCATCGTGACACGCGCTACACTATGGCTAGTTATCAGATTTTATTAAGTACACTCATGGCCGAAATACACAATTGATAGAAATATTATAGAATTTCCTTTAATAGAAACAACAATGGAGTAATGAATTTTATTTTTACCATTAGAAATTAAACCTGTATTTATTATAAAGACCAATCCGTACGTGATCAAATATCATGTATAAATTCACTTAATAAATGGACATGGAAAACATTTCCGGATTTACCGATTAATTAACGCTATAAAAATTTGGAGCTACCATTAATTTGCAAGCTAATTTTACTCATACATATGGAAAACATTCCTTTTATGAAAGTTTAATAATTAATTTTTCCAACGCTTTTTTCAATCAATGATTACCACCACTATTGGAATGTCACCTTTTTAATTATTAACATATATAGGAATAAGATTCATATTAAAATTAATTGTGATAACAATCCTTTGTAGTAATTGTTAATTTAAATTTAACGTACCAAACATTCATTTTATCTCGCAATCGAATCTACATATGTAATTATGCTTTCAGTTCTCATTTTATTCCATATTTAGCCATGAAAATTTGCGCTACTTTCGATGAAATTAATTGTTATGTCGTATACATAACAGTTTATGATATTCAGATAAAAGAAGTAAAATAAATAACAATATATATATATATATATATATATATATATATATATATATATATATATATATATATATATATATATATATATAATTTCTAGCAATCATAGCAATTTTTTACAGTTGTATTTTAAACAAATGGTCAGGTATTCTGTTCATTGGCCAAATGGTTTGCAATCTTATCTTACAATAAATCAGTCCAAGCAGAAGAGCTCTTTTGCTAGTTTCCTTAAGAAATGAATAATATAGACGTATTGCTATAAACAGCACATTGTTACAATCTCTCAGAGGGGAACGCTAGGTACCACACTCCTCATCTTGCCTAGTAAGCCCCATTCTCTTTCCAGGATTTTAGGAAGCAAATTATTAAATATCCGTTTGCTGTCTATAAGGACAACCTATTCTGTTCTCTAAATTACGCTTAACTATGTTTCTAATATCTACGTCTTCGGTGAAAAATCCGTAGTTTGGTTTATGGCAGCAGAAAAGTTCCATGTGAAGCTCTTGTTTTCGTGAAAATGTTACTCAAGTTTTAAATATTTTAGAAATATCAGCGATATTTAATAGATTACTGGAAACCATAGATGGCATTCAAATTACCACACTCCTCATGTTACCCAGTAAGCCACATTTCTTCCCTAGGGCTTCGGAATGCACATTGTTAAGGAATTCAGCAGCTAACTAGAGGGTGATGACATTACGGAGAATACTGAGAGTAGTAGAACTAAGGCATAAATTAGACCGATGTTGTACCACGACGTTTACTAGTCATTTTGAAGTGTGTAAGGAACTTATTTCCCTCTCCAGCGATGCTCCAACAACTTGAACATCTTGTTCACTCTGCACTGTCTCTTTGGCGTGAACCTGTGCGGTATTTATAGCCGTTTCTCTTGCTATCTCACGCACCTGCACGCGCTTCACTCCAGCATTTCCATACGCCACCCGCCTTTCGAAAATCTAATTCGTCTCGCGAGTGCGCATAAGTTACGAGTTCATTTCCTCCGCAAGAGTTGCAGCGGTTTGCGGAATGCTAATCGAGTCCCTGAGGAGATGTCCTACATTGAAATTCCGCGGAGGGATGCGTCCAGAGAGAGAAGGAACTTTTTCCCTTCAATAGCCGCAGTAGGAATTGGAAAGTATTTCACTCGAAGATACAAAGTCGAACGGATAAAAATTTTGGGAAAAAACCATGATTGCGTGCTTTGAGCGAAGAAACGGATACTGAGGTTAAATTTATGATTTGAGGTCGAGTTATAATCAAGAACACTTTATGATATTACCTTCTTATCACGAAACACTTACTGGCTATATTAATACTTTTTTCACTGTAGTCTAGCTGAAATTTTTAGCAAGAAGATACTTGCAGCGAATTAAAAATTAAGCGCTCCACATTCACAATATTCAATATACTTTCCAACCTTTTCATTCACTCTTTGCGGCAGAAATTTTTTAACGTTCAGAACTTTTACTCACTAAAATATTTATTAACTGAAAAATTTCAAACTCGTCATTGTTATTCAAGATAATATTTTATATGTCCTTTAGTTGTCGTATTCTTCTAAAGAACTGGAGGTTCGAAGCTATAACGGTTAAATATTACATACGTAATCTATATGCAATAAAATGTTAAAACGACAATTATATGTTTTAAATTGCAAGGGTGAACGCAATGTTTCATCAAACGGAATTAAGCTAGGAGAAAACACATTCATACTAATATTATTAAAAAGTTATTTTAATCCAAATAGTAAATTTTGTGGAGATCTGCACAATCGAAGCAAAATTAGGAACTCTCTTAGGAAAAAATATTTGAGAGGACACCGTAGTCCATAAAACATTCATAAGTTCATTAGTAGGTTTAATTGTAACTTATAGTCTGCTATACATGTATAGAATCTAAAATCCGTTGGTAGGTTGTTGGCAGCACATCGCCAACATCTAGATATCGCAAGATATACAACGCCAAGATCAAGTGATTTTCAGCATTGATTTTTATACACTTTGCACCAAGAGTTTAAGGGAATTTTTCAAAATAGTATATTGTTACAAGCATATCATTTAAACTTTAGACGGTATGTGGAACTAGACATCTGTTTGTATGTAAATATGTTTTGTAGCGGCCGTTACCTGAAGGACGGATAACAATTTTAGAGGATATTATGCATTAATACTCAAAACGTTTAGTACAGGATGCAGTGCTTCGTGTTACCAACTATCAGCAATATCAATGCAATACATGCTTCACATTATCGGACATACCTTTATACTAATGCGATTATTTCAGCTGCTTCATTTATAATCATTTCCGAATAATACTTTCGCATCGAAAGGTAAGACAAGGAAAAATTATCAGAGGAATGATGCCGTGGAATAATCAGCAGTACTTCCTCAAACGAGAAAATTAGACTCGAGGAAGATGAAATCATTCACACTACATGTTTGGCTGGAGGCTATTTTTTGTCCGAACGCTTGAGTAAATATTTTCCTCGCCAATTCTGTTCGTCTGTTGACCGTCAGAGATTTAGCAATTCAAACGAGTTATCAATTACGCCTGTTCAAATTGAACTTTCCAATTAAGCATCAAGTATGAATACATCGACTGAGACCGTAGTATCGAAAAAACTTCTACTTCTTAAATTAAATGGTTTCAAAGCTCCTGAGCATTACTATGATGATTGTGTGGTTAGATTTTAGGCATTCAAGGCATTAGAATTAAAACTTGACAATTCGATGATAAACTGAATTAGCTGACTTACTGGTGTAACTCAAGAACCGACTGCTTCCCTAGACGATACTAGAGGCAATACAGACATACTTGAGGTAAAGTTAGCTCCCATAGGATCGAAACATCCCGCAAAACTAGGGCTACAGGGAGGTAGCCTACATTTCTGTCTACTATGCTAATCGATATCAGGAGGTTAGATGTATAAGTCATGTAAATACGACGGGTATAAATGAAACTGCAGCTAAATGGAAATCATTCTAAACTGCAATAATGCACTAAAACATGCATCAAAATACCCCGGCAAAATTAGAGACCAATATTTTATGATTAGAATTACAAAATATACACAAAATATATAGGATTTTAGAATTGATGCCCGTATAGAAAAATCATTCATTACAATATTGACAAGTAGATGTAGGTATAAAAACATTTAAAACATGGTTAACTTAAAAGTCAAGCTAATACGTCATGAACACATGTAGAACAAAAGGGCTGATTTTCCTGCCTCTTCATGCATATCCTTGAAACTATGTTTCAACGTTCGATTGCTGAATCTTATTTTAAATTTTATGGCAAGAGCATGAAAATATATTAAAGTCCTATTAGAACTTAACCGGGATATTTCAATTTGAATTGCATAGATCTGTAGGATACGCGGCAGTTCTGTATCAAAGGATCTTTCGGTACATGTCTTTACCTTCGTATTACTTTATAAATTTTAGACATAGAATTTCATTTTACCTAATGGTTAATCCAAGACGGAGATCTGAAAACTTCTATGATTGTCGAGCTCCTTAAGAGTTTCTCAGGTCTTTATTGGTCTCTTCCATTTTACTTCTTCATAATTATGATGGTAAAGGCAAAAAATAGCATGGGACCTCCTGATGAACCTTATTTGTTTCAGAAGAAACTTGCTTACAATAAACCACTATCCAGTAAATCTGTTGGTTGAAAATTTTTATTTCATGTCAAACGGTTAAAATTAAAGAACAATTAAATTTGTTAAAGTTATAGAACAATGATAAATTAGTTTATTCTAGGATTTTTTCTGTACAAAATATATCAATGTGATGTTTATAGCAATAAATTATAGATATGATAAATATATTGCTGGTGGATATTTTACGATGAATACACAAATAGATATACGTTTCAGTCAAAAATAGGTAGGACTAAACCGTACTATAATATTAAGGAACTCTTACGACTTACTTTATAACTTTATTATTTGATTCATGCGTTGCTTACTACACTGATAAATAGTTGAAAATATAAGCTATATTATTGCAGAAGTCGTATTGTTAAAAATGCTTCGACAGCTGAGGTAATTTCGTACATAGGCTCCCACTGGGAATCGAAAGCTATATTATTATTAATTACTTTAATATATTAACTATGTTTTAATTATACAGTTATTCCTTGATATCCGTTATATTTTGATACTACATATAAATCGGTAAAATTTAGAATTATAAAATATGCATATAATATTTACAAATAAAATATAATTAAGAGACAAAGGTATTCTCCAAGCGCCATAAAATATAATGACTGAAAATTGAAAAATAGTTTGATTCTTTGGAATAACTGACTCTCCTAGAATTCAATTCCTGCCAAGTTGATCAAAAGCTGTTACTTTCCTGGAGTATTAAACTACGGTATGAACAGATAGTATTTATATCACTCGTATCTCCACGAATCAATAAAAAGAAAGAAATATATTCCCATGTACACATTAGAAAGAGATCTTAAGTGCCTCCTTTACATTTCGTGCACGCCGCATGCTTTAGATGCGATCGCACGATGGCAATTGATTCCTCGAGCAAATCCCACATAAGCGTTTGCATAAATAGAAGTAAAGGAGGGAAAAGCATTTCGCATACCTTCGCGATTGCAGAGGTGCGTTTCGTATGAGAGAAAATCGGCCGTTTTCCCGCCTTCTTAGCACTCAATTTGAGCCCTCGCATGCCCTCGCAATTGCAAACTCGGTCGAAGCTGGAATTTCAAGCTCAAACGCCTTTGAGGAGACGGTAATCGCATCCTTTCCGATCCTTGTCGTCGCTTCGTGTTTACCTTGTCAACCACGGAGATCTTCAGCTGTTAATTCGTCAACCGAAAGCCGGGGAAAGGAAGGTTTCCTCCGGATATTTTCATAGGAGCGAAATTGAAGAAAGAGTTGTAAATTTCCTTCGGTATGTATCCTGAATCCATTACGACTTACGTGGTGTGTGTATTAAATTACCCAGGAAATGAAGGAAACTGACTCATTTGAAAAGATTATCATCTCCATAAAAAAGAAGTCAAGGATACTGTAAAACGCACGGATGCAAGAATCTTTTTTATTAGGTATGTTTTGATAAAAATCTTTTTCATAATAAAAATATCATTTACTTAGTATTCCCGGATGTGACCAAGCAATCACACATTTGAAGTTCCATTAAATTCATATTTTAGTAAAATACTCTCAATACATATATAAGAGTCTAAAACCATAATTATATGCTTCGAAGTGTAACTATCTACATTGATATGTACCTGAAGGCGTTTTCTTTAAGCGGAAAACTATAATTGAAGTGCCTCCTGATAGCCAAGTTTTTACCGCGTTCGGCTTTGGTGAGAGTGGTCCCGAGTTGGTTCCCGGTGGGGAACAACGGCCGAAATTGCTTCAGCTATCGAAGTAATTTAAAAAAATATTGCTTGAACTACTCTTAATTAATTATAATTGAATAAGTTGGATTTATATACATAGAATAGTTTCTATTTCTATCTTCTACTGTTAGAGCTTGAAATCCTTCTCATCGAGACATTTGGATCCTAAAACTTCCTTCTTGAGGTTATACTGTTCAAAGGCATTTATGATTGTAAGATTCATGTACTTAGACAGAAAAGAGTTCAATTTCCATCTTCTACTCTTAGAGCCCGAAATCCTTCTCATCGAGACATTTGGATCCTAAAACTTCCTTCTTGAGGTTATACTGTTCAAAGACATTTATGATTGTAAGATTCATGCACATACTTAGACAGAAAAGAGTTCAATGTCCATCTTCTACTCTAACATCACTCCATCCTCCTTATCGAGATATTTTTGGAACATAAAACTTCCTTCCTGAGGTTTTACAAAAGTGCCCAAAAGCACTCACGATTATAATTCATTCAACAATTCATCAACATATCCACTGAAAAGCAGATTCATTCAAACGTGGGCAAAGTGATTCTTTCAGGGATAAAATCCTGCACATTTTTGTAATGAGATGTGAGATGATTGTAATTGCTGTAGAATTGAAGCAAACACGCCAACTTGGACCCCCCATTCCTTTTACTCTTTTGTTGAACAACTGGGAGAACTGAAATCGTGGGAAAAATTTAAAGATGGAGAATAAAAAAAATGGGGAAAAACTTGGGAGGAAAATCCTTTATAAGGAGCTCTCGCGGGGCATTAGATGGGATTTGGCGCGATCGGAAAGTTTTGCGGCGAATGGGAGTTGAAACCGATTCCAAACGACGGATTGGACGCAATCTCCTTTATTCTGCAAGTAAATCGCGAGACTTTTGGAATTGAAATTCCCAGAATATCGATCGGTAGACGGAAAAGTCGAACAAAAATCCATCAACTAAAATCTATATCCTACTTATATAAGACATTCAATGTGCCAACATTTTTATCTAAAAGGAAATGTCTATATCGATGTTAAATGCACTCCGTTAGATTAAATGATAAAGAAATAGTAAAATGTTATATTTTGATTTAAAACTTGATGATGAGCCCTGAACATATCTCGTTGACGGAACTTATCGAATTCAAAATCTACTGTGGAAAAATTTAACGGTGAAGTCCGAAATTTTGTGGAATTCCAACATAATCGAAGAATTGTTAGATAAAACAAAGTTTTAAAAAATTACAAGTTACTTTTTTGTTTTCTAAAACTTTGTTTCATTTAACAATCCTTCGATTATCTAATATGGAATTTATCAATTTTTTCCTTTCAAGATGCGAAATGTTTGATGAAGAATGAACATATTAATTAGCTTGAAAGCCGTTTTGATCCTTTATCCTTTTATTTCTAGCTATCAATAGTTTCGAGGAGGGAATAAGGCTTACAAGCAAATATAAGGAGTGAGGTATTCTATAATCGCTCTGCTAACTTTTCGTAACATTCAATTAGGAGAGATCGAATGCCAATTTTCACTATTATTTATGTCTCAGTTGTGTGAAATTCACGCGATTCCGGTTTACCAGCATTAAAACGGAATATAAAAGAGAAAATTAGGAACTAAACCAAATTGATGGGAATCTTTCGATCCCAAACTCTAGAATATGTAGTTGTGTTAAATAATAACATTTTGGAGGAAAAAAAATCAACGGTATTCATTACCCATTCATCATAAATTCCATACAACAATTTAAATTTAAATATTTAGGAAATGATCACGCCTATAACTCTATCTTGGGCACAAAACAAACCTATGGAATAAATATAGACACAAATGCACTACATCTCAATATTCGATATATTTACATTCTTTGTATTTTTTCAGAGCACATTTAATATATTCTGTATTACTTTCCTATGTTGGATGATTTTCTGAAACTAACGTCATTATCAGTCTGTAAGGTCCATGCAGTGTTCTTCAATCCTTTGAACGTATATAAAATAAAAAAGAAGTAGGCAGAGGCGAGTAAAAGCCAACTACACGTACGAATCAGTTAAACGTGTATACAGAGTGTATACCTCAGTTATAAAGCCCTTTCATAACAAATAGGTAAAATAGTTAAGGAAAACTGAATAGTTAGGAAAAGCGTACCCTAGAAATTGTTAAATTCAACAATTACATAACAATCTCATGCAATTCGGTCGTTTCCTACGCGCGGAATTGTATCAATAGGCAAAGAGAAAAAAAATGAGATATAAGCCATAAAGGAAACGAATGGGAATGGTTCTCTTTACATCTACGGAAACTGCTTTCTGGCAAAGCTTTGGCTCAAAGGAAGTCCTCGGCATCACCCTCTCTTGCAAAGGCATTCTCCGTATAATTTTGGTACGTTTCCTTTGTGGCAATCGCCGAAACAACGCTCACCAAATATTTTCTTGTCTCTTTCTTCCTTATGGTAATTCTCGGACAGAGGACATTTCCGTTCTATTCCCTTTTTACTTCGCTCTTCGTAGAAAAAACGCCGCTCATTTGTCTGTTCATTAATGGCCGCGAGAAGCATTGTTCAGAGTCGCGCGCCGCGGAAGTCTTTTGTCGTCTTACGCAGGAGAATACTTCCCTTTGTGCCTTTCTGCAAATTCCCTCTATCGCGCTCATTCTGTTTATCTCAAAAGGAATTGCTATGCCCACTACGGAAACAATGGTGAGCCGTGTTCTTTCCTAGTTTAAATTCATCAAATTCTATTAAGATTTCTGGATAAGGTCTCTTAACCCCTGCCGTCCATTATGGGTATCTGTTAAAATCTTAGCTTCTGAGAAAATTTCGGGTAAACTGCGAAAGAAGTCTGCAGCTATAGAGATTACCATGCGTCCTCTTCTACTTTAGAGTTAGAATGATCTTTGTAAAAGAACTTAATTCCAACTCTTTTAGAAATAGTCACCATATAACACTAAATAAATGAGAAGAAATATAATTTAGGAAATATTTTATAATCGTATCAACTTCTTTGAAAGTTTCATTCACCTTTTATTTATCAAAGACTTAAGCGAATGGTAAATTAAAATAAATCTGAAGTAATTAATTAAATTCATAACTAAGGGCATAATACTTGACTAATAATTTAATCGATGTTACTTTATTCATCCATGTTAACTTAGCTGCTTTTTAAAAGTGTGAAGAATTTCTTTTCCTCCTCATTTTCAACCCTGAATAAAGTGGATTATGCTGCCTTCATTTGGTAACTATTTATTTACACATAAAAGTTTTATTACGCAGCCTCACTTACCTATTGTACGAAAGTTATAAAAAACGTCAATCAACAATTAAGAAGTCTCATGTGCAGTCACCGTTCTATATTGTTATCTATATGTAAAACGTATTCTTTTTCTAAATTACGCATAACTATATTTCTAATATCTAGTTCTACGGTGAATAATCTGTAGATCGGTGTAAAGCAACAGAAGAGCTTCATGTTTTCTATTGTTTTCATGAAAAATTCACTTAATTTTTATTCATTTTGGGAATATCAGCCATATTTCATAGACGACCGGAATCCATAAATGGAAATCCAATAAGAATGAACTCTTCAAGTTAATAAAAATACTTGTGGGAATATAATTTGATAGACAGCTAAGTACGATCCTACTATAGAATTGAAAACTATAAGTGAATCGAACGTGCATTTTTAAGACATAGTCAAGCATTGGTGCGTTTATATTTGAAAAACTTTTATTGTCTTAACTCCAAGAAATCCTCATAGAAACTTATTCAGCCCACGAAAAAGTAAAATCTTGGACCGGAAGACTCATACAGCTAGGGCCATCAGTATCAAGTAAACATGGCCATGGAATCCATGCAAGTCGGACAGGCTTTCAACGTCTTGTCTTCAACATAGTGTCCAACACTCATTCCATTGTTTACGTTTAATGTACAATTATGATAAGTTGTGAACTATATTTTCCGACATTTATCTGGGAGCATACGTACTTCAATTATATACAACGCATATTCGAAATTATCTAAAAGCATAAATATTAAAATACGCATCAGACGGATACGCATCATACAGTTTCAAAGTAGCGTTCTGAATGATAGGAGCCTTATTAGCATTAGAAATCCTATTTTGTCGAAGCCGGTCACGTAGATTAGGATGTCAATGTAGCGACTTCTCTACGGCGCAAATGCCGGAACTGCTTTCACCTGAAGACGAATAGCATCAATGGGAATCTTGCCATTGATTGAGAAACGTCCGAGTTTCCTAATTGTGATTCAAGATGAGTTGGGAGGATGTAGAGCAAATGTTGAGGGAAATTGCGACACTTGTTGACTGGTGGAGAGGAAATGTAACAAGGGAAGCACGTACAGATTTAGAACTGAAACTACAGGTGATTTGGGAGGACAATGTGATTCAACCCGAGGTTTACAATTTTCAACTTGGCGCACGGAAAGTTTACTGATCGAATTCTAGATGTGATACTTAGTTCCAAAGATTGTTACAATATTTATATGACTGAGTAGGATAGTGTTGCAATGATAGACCTCAACCCCAGCAAGATTATACTTTATCCTTTGCTCAGTTGACGGTCGCACTGATACTTTGTAGTTAAAATTTCCGACCAATATTATTTTTTCCATCTCTTTCATGAAGTAACCTCTTACGCTACACGAATTTCATTTCAAAGTTTGAATTTTCATTTCACTTCAGCCGAATTTTCATTCGCACTTTCGTTGAGTTGACTGAGTGAATTTCTGTTTGTATTGCCCTATGAATTTCCTCAATTTTTTTCTTAGAACACAAACCAAAATTATTTTACCTAAAATCACTGCGATCAAAATTTCTCATGAAAGTTCTTACATTTCATTAAATGTTTCCTGATAAACTGTTTTCTTGCAATGCTGTTTATCCTATGATTTGTACACACTGGTATAGCTTCAGCAACATCCGTAAATATGTAATCAGATTGATAATATATACCTGAAATAAATTCGTTACGAATCGAATGGATTACTTTGATTTACATTGAGGAAGGTTATGATGACTAACTTTATAAGGTTAGCTGACTAACTTTGCAACATTTAAAGTAACACGTTGAATTCAGTAATACGAGAAACTAATTCATTCTTTCATTACTACACAAGGATTTCGACTAGTTGACGCTAACTTTAATTTGGATTAAATATCTTTCTCTATACTAAGGAGGGAAGAACTGTATTGTACAAAGAAGTCACATCACTCCTCTGTCATTTAAAGATACACACTTTATGTAATCACGCAATACATCCGTACAAGGAGATCTAAAACAATATTATCGAAGATAAACCGTAAACATCTTCCACACACATTTAAAAGGTATTAGGTGAACAACCCTAAAAAAACAACTACGGTATCGAACAATGGAAAAAACCTCACAAACACCATCTCACTTTTCCATCACTTCATTCAGGTTATTTCGATTCAATTACCCCGTCCTCTAGCATTTTGAAGCGATTATTTTCCCGCATTAAAAAAATCGCAAAACAAACAAGCGCGCGCGGTTGGACGTAACAAATGCGTTTATAACGAGCGCTCCCGCATTTTTTTACACGGCCATCCACTCGTGAAACCTCTTCGCGGGCAAAGGGCTTCGAAAAATTTCGCGGGATTTTTTCATCTCTTTCTAGAGTGCGCTCGAACTTGGGGAAAGGAAAAAAGAGACACTCACTGCCATGAGAAACTGCCTGTAATGCCCTCTCTGAGCCGGTCCTTGAGTGAGCGTTGCCTCGAAGGTCCGCCAGAGTGAGTCGCCATCTTGGAGTCCCGCGCAGTCCGATTGGTCACGAGGGTCACTGGAAAAAAGAAACGGGGCGGAAAGGGGGGCAAAAGCGCCGCTTTTTAAGGGGGTCGCGGGTTCGATGCGATTCACATCTTCGCGGTCCCTCGACCGTGCACCACTAGCGTGACGTCAGGTCCGTGATGCGTCCGTGCATTAGGACGAGAGTATTCCAAATGAGCGAGCGGCTAAAACACGTCCACCATGGGGTCGAAGTCGTTGATGTCACGGCACTCTGAAAGATAAAGAAGACACGGTTACGTCACTGGTTGCCAAGCGCGGTGATATACGCTCTGAGAAATAAACAAATACGGTCATAGATCATCCGGGAAGCACTAATACGTAACCGACGAACGGGTTATTTACTCCTCATTCGATTGCAATGACGGAGAATTTCATTTCCGAGTTTCGATAGCTTAATCTGCCTGAAGTGTTTGTAATTATTTTATATTACACTAGTGAATCCCCCAATCAAGTATAACAGAATTTTCAAACAGAATTGCTCACTTTTTCATTAAAAAAACCTTCAGTCCGAATTTAAAATTACTAGTTGCCTCAGGCAAAAATTTCGCAGACGGACATTGATATTCCATTTTCCCACCCAAACACATTTCAACAAACACTCCAGTCACTAAAAACGAAAACAGAAACACTAAAACATACCTATCAAACACCTTTATATTCTGTATTGGTGTCGGTTTCATTATACCTCATTTATATCCTTAGATATCGATATCTACACAATCAGTAACGAAACTGTATGAGAAAATAATAATTAATTAATTAATAATTAATAATAAAAAATAATTTTAACTCGATTTTTGACCAAATGGTTCATTTTTCATTTGTTGGTCTAATATCTTGAAGTGCCCTCTCACGCAAGAACCTATACCTTAAATATCTCAAAGCTGATGAGTGCGAAAGGTCGAAAGAGTTACGTTACGTAGCTGAGAAAAGAGCAGTTTCATTATTTTTTCCCTGACATATACAACATGGAAAAATCTATTAAAACTTAAACAGGGGAGTGATTCATAAGACTCGATAACAAAAAGGTAATAGGCAATTTCAATAGATAAAAAGATCTCAATAAATGTATGAAGTATCATTATCGCAAATAGCTATAGGATTCATTATCAAATAAATATGTAGGTTCTGACATTAAAAATAAAATTAAGTCTTTCTTGCAAGTTAAATTCCATACATACCGTTGTTACTGATTATTAGAAAAATTTAGACAAATCTAAATCTTGTGCGATATCTAAATAATCAGCAGATATGGATATGGCATTATTGATATGGCAAATCGTTAAAAATTATATTTAAGAAATATATTCCATTAAATGCTTTCTTATATTAAGTTTGAAGAAACATCAAGGAAGTTATCAATTTGAATCAACTAAACTGTTGTTGCTAAGGGTTACAATATTATGGTATTGAGAGATAAACAAAGTTTAAAATAGCGACATGACTGGGACTCGTCCCATTCTCATTCATTCCGCAATTTTTAACTTCTGTATATCTTTCGGATTTTCGCACACTTATATTGACAAAGTAACATCTTGCCCTATTTATGGTGGCATTGATTGACTTCGTTATTGTATCAAGAGGGAATAAAAAATATCCCATTTATGAGGTAATTTAGCACCAATACTGTTGATATATGGTCAGCATATTGATTTAATACATCATTATTTTTTAACTCTTTATTAGATCTCTAGGTCCAAAAGTTCTACAAATATCACGTTTCTTCATCTGAATCCAAATATATACTGATAAAATAACTCCCTTGAAACTTGTAGCTTCCCAACTATGATAACAATAGACTGTGGAAGCCTCTACTTATTGGAATATCAAAACAAAGATAAAGAAAATAAATAAAATTGGCAGGTATTCCACGATTAAAAGAATGAAATTTTTTCTTTACTCACTATATGAAATAGTGGAATTTTATAAATTATTTTTATTCCCATTTTAAAGCTTGGAATTCTTACAAAGAAAAAGTTTCTTGTCCTTAGACATCTTAGTTAATTTTAAAAATAAGCAACGCCCCGCAAATATTTATGCGTGAAATAAATGCTATCATGCTTTATTTTTGCTCGCTTTTCAGAAATCAATCCGAAGGCATTTATTTTTACGGAACCGTGAGAAACATTTCCGCGAAATTATCGCCACTTAATCGAAAGAATTTGCGGAAAATCAAAACTTTCACCGGATTCGAGAAACACAATGGAGTTCCTCCAAGTTCCAAGGGTTGAGCGAGCGAAGAAGAGGAAAATTGGAGAAAGAAGATTTATTTCCGAAGGAAATCACGAAGTTATTCGGCCGGACGTTTCGCTTGCGGAGAAAGGCGGACGAGGAATTTCGTCGAATTACGGTTTTAATTGTCTCTTTTCCTCCAAAAGTTTTTCTTAGATTAACAAATCGCATTGAAGCTATTCAGGAAAACAATTTCGTCTCCAATTTTACGCTTTTCTGGGTTTCTAAGTAAAATTCTTTTGCGATTCATTGTTCACGAAATTACCGTAGGTACCCGCGCACGATACCAATCATTATATTTTTTTCCTAAGATTTCCACTTTTTTACTTGTTTAATTTGTAATTTGACCCGAAGATTCTTAATAATTGTGAAATATTGAAAAGATATTTCCAACGGATACACAATGATTACTATTTTTTGTCTTATTCTAAATGTCTATTATCAGGTAAAAAGGGAAAAACAGGTATGACTTCTTCACACTCTTCAATTTTTACGCCTTAAATTATAAATTAATTAAATACGTAGATGATGTAAGTCAATTCATAAACATTAACATAAATGATAAAATCAATCTTGTGGCTCTTAACTTGGTGATACTTGGTAGAGATAAAACAAGTAAAAGAGAACATCAACTAAAATAGATAGGGATAACTAAACATATGAAGGTTTGAAAATGATAATATCAGTATCTCATGCTACGGTTTGTCACCACACACAAGTTTTTATTTAATCCCAGGAGTTTTTCAACCGGTAGCAGTACCACGGACGGTGCTTTGGAAAAGATTAAGTGGCACGTGAATAATCAGTTAATGATACTAATGCGATTAAAATATTATAAACAAAATTCACGTAGAAAGAAATTGAATTTATGTAATCAATTCTATATGTAAAATGGGTTACATTATGCGATAGGGGTACAAAAGCTTTTAGTTTTGGCTGCTATAGATTTTATATGGAATTCTAAAAATGAGAAAGACGTTTTACCTACTATGATCATAATCAATCAAAGTCTGAACCATTCTTGTTGTACTAAGTCATATAATGATAAATTAGGAACTTTTGGGGTTCCAATTTTAATAGCTAACGTTCGAAATTTGCGAATGAGACGGGTTACAAATACAACATGCACAAATGATAACAGGGACATTTGCAGAATGGGTAACGCTAAAATTACATCATCGAACCAAAAACATTATCTTTCATGTACACCAACTGCATTAATTTATTTATTTTGATTTATCGAATTCGATTTAAGTTTGCAGCACTAAGAAATTAGTTCCTACAGTTATTTAATTAAAGTAAAAGGATAAAATATATCCTAAAAATTCTATGATATCCAGAAAAAAATATGCTTTAACCGTTTTCAGCAATCTTCATCGATTTTGTCATCGGTTTACATCCTTTAATTACCTACATTTATTCAGAAATTCAAAAAGTATAAGGCTACAGAGAAGAAGTATACAGACGAATAGAAGAGGTTAAAACAATAGGGAGCATCATCCGGCAAAGAAGAACCAGATGGATTTGACATATCTTGAGACATATGGATTTGTTAGGAATGTACTTGAAGCCAGGATAGAGAGAAAAACACCAAGAGGAATACCAAGGAACGAATATATTAGCCAAATAAAGAGAGATATACGAAAGAAGAGATATCAGGATATAGTAGTTAGCACTAGAGAGAGAGAGAGAGGAATGGAGGACTGCATTCAACCAATCTACGGATTGAATGACCTATGATGATGATGATTCAGAAATAGTTCGTCATGTAGTTACATTTTTGCTAAATATGTAACCCCAATATAATGTTTCAAATGTCTAGGCTTCGCACTAGCAGTGGGCATTCCAATCACGTATGCCATTGGCTCAGCAACCCAGCCGTTGGAGAAACTATGTAGACCCCATAAAGAGTAGCACAATTCGACAGCTCATAGTTCGAAAGACCTCCCGATTCCCGGCTTTTAAGCAAAAATGTTTTCGACGTAAACGAAACAGATTCGGAATGATTTCCACCGAGTCGAAATGTAACCATAGATGAGTGATGTTCAGAAAGAACGAGTCGACGAGGGGGCTCGAGAGCGACAATTCTGTTTTCTTTCTCTCCCCAGCTTCTCTGGAACCGAATCGATACAGTCGAAATACAGGCATCCTTCAGATAACGACGTTAATTCGTTTCATGAATATGCGTGGCTATGCGAGAGGTCGCTATGTAAATTCGGTGAAAGCTCTGGCCGTAATTAAATCATGGGGGAAGAAAAACTCTTCCTCGCCTATGAACAAGGAGCCCAAGTTTCCGCGCTAAAACGGGTTACGGAGGAAAATTAAGGCAATGAATTATATTTGTCGAAACTCCGCATTTTATGGTGTGGTAACGGCGAGAGGTGAACCTTTAAAGAGGGCGCTGGCGTAACGAATGGTCAACAAATTGAGCCGTTCCTCTCTGGATGAAAGTGAACGTTCCATCTGCGCCTAGTAAAATGGTCATCAAAGGCTCATAGGTTGGGAGAATCGATTATCTTCGTATCTGTGGAAAATAAGACGGCGAGGCATAATGAACACGCGCTTGATAATAGAATAATACACATAATTTTGCTATAGTTCACCGATGACTTCTCCGTAGAATAGCGTTTTCAAAATCATTATTAAAAATTATAATAAATCAATAAAAATTAATTATCATTATTAATTATATTTCGCATCTATTAGATATCGTTATCATTAGCATTAATAAAAAAATAATAATTATCATTAGCTACATTTTGTATCTATTAGATATTTTTATCAGTAGGTTTTCAGAAAATTTTCACCGCGCCCTTCTCAGTGGTTTTTCTTTACAATAGAAGATTTTTTCCTCAGAATCTCTTATATTTTTATATCCACGCTTCTCATCTTTCTGCGTCTATCTCTTTAAAATTAATATTTGTATAAAATATGAAGATTGTTTGAATGGAAAGAGACTTTCAGCTTTAAAGTTGCTCAAATAAAGACGTTTTCTTATTATATTAGAATACGAGATTGTGAAAATCGTTAGATATAAAAAGGCTTACCAATTATAGGCACCCGTTTTGACCGCTATTGTCTCGTATGACCCTTGTAAATAATTTCCTGGTAATCTTCTCTCAGTTTCATTGAAAAAATCGGAGAAGTAAGATAGTTTAAGGTGCGGATATTTCAATGATAAACAAATAATTTAAACGCACATTTCTATAAAGTTTTGAGACTGAAATTTGAAGTGACTTAAAAGCGAATAAGGTTAATATAGATTAAGTTTCATGATAACGCTCGGGTTTTAACCTCTTCAGAATTCCATAACTCTCGGTTTCTCACAATTATAAAGTGGTAATCCTATTTATATATATAGTGATCAGATATTGTAGCAATAAAGACTGCAGAATACGATAGCTCCTAGAAATAAATAAAATGGACACGACTGTTATTAAAACAGATTTTAAATACTACTTAAGCCGTCATCAGGGTGACCGAGAGCCTACGCCATGATCTATTCAAGAAATTCAAGGAATATAACCGATGTGAGTTATCTTAATTTGATGGAACGCCATAAAGAAAGAAAGATACAAAAATACTTAGTAGTTACCACAAAACAAATTTTAATCTCATTGGTATTCGACTCTTTCATCTACATATTCCTGATTCAGGTTCAGCTTTAGATAGAGGACTGATTCAGAAAAAAAATTTATGTAGGATATAATAAGTTATTCTATTATCTCTATTCAAGGAACACAGCAATACCTCGGGAAGACACGCCTTTCTGAGAAGTGAAAAATCCGTATTTCAGTAATCAAACTACCATCTTTAGGGGTTAGAAAGACTTGTTTTTCATTGGTCATAACATGTTAGTTGAATTGGCTTCAATAAAAGCTCTGACCACCTGTACTACGGCTTATTTAGATTAGAATATTAGAAACAAGAGCATTTAAAATCTCTACACTGTATAGCTTCTGGAATTTAGATAACTGCTTGATAATTATTAATCCGATAGGGAACATTTCAAGGATTGCTAACATCCAATCCAAGATATTGAGGACACAAAATAGGTAAAAAACTAGGCAAGTTTAGCCAAAAGTTTAGATTATTTACTATAGATTTACTTGCGTAACTGAGATTGCTAAGAATTTGTAGATAGATTAAAAGAACCAAAACAGAGTGCAGATTGTAAGCTCGCGCTGAGGTAGGTTCCTCATTAAATTGGTTAAAAATACGATAATATTTAATAATACGATAATATAAAATATTGTATTTTACTGAGATTATAACAGCACCTATTGATATCCTTTGTAAAACCAAAGAATTCCCAGTGATCCACGAACCTCAGGTATAAGTATTTGATCTAGATCAATCCTTAAAAAAATAAAGCATCATTTTCCGATTTGAAGATCTTACCGCCGAACAAATGACCGCCTAAAAACATGACGCCGCAGTGCACCCGATTAACAGTGATGTATGCGAATTTCTTCCCCGTTGAAGGAGCGCTTATGCAGAAGTTTGCGAGAGAAAGACACGGGAATGCGTTCAGCTATGATGAATGCGGGAGTTTGGGAAGAGTTAGCGAGAGAAGCGTTGAGAGGATTTGGGACCCAGTCGCATATGAGAGAGAGAATCAATAATGAAACAGGTTTAGGGACACACAATTGATGGAAGAGAAGGGAAAAAAAGATCTTCCTTCATCCTATTTCCGTTTCCTTAAGTCGCTCTCGCAAATATAAGCGCCGTAATGTGAATTATACGTTCCTTGGTAGCTGTCGTTTTTTAAATCTCCCTGAAAAAATGGGGAATATTATGGATCATTGTTTTTCGTATCTGGGGACGGCAGAATCGGTGTGCCGCCAGAAGAATATTGGCGAACCCAACGATTTCCGATAGTTCTCAAAGTTCGTGCTGTCACAAGAATGCGCGCAGTACAATTCACGGGTTCGAATGGTGAATTTCATTATAGAACGTTCTCTCACGGCTGGTATCATTATAGCATGGTTTTCAACTGTGTGAAAATAAGATTCTTATTTTTTCACTGTAAAATGCAAGCCTAAAAGAGAAGTATATATGCAATATAACATGTATTTATATATCTAAAAGACGATAATTGTCAACTCTGAAAAAAGTCAAATTATACTTTAAAAATTTTAAGGTTTAAGGCAAGAACTTTCACAAAAACACTTAAAAGAGAAAAATTTTAAAATATATCCTCATCATGGTACATATGTGGTATTCAAGTAGCCACACCCTTAGGACGTGCTAATGAAATTATATCCTAGACGAAAGCTTTCAACTACGTACTGTTTCATTCTATTTCATAAGAATTAAGAAGTTTTATTGTTCAATTTAAGAACTTTCGCCAAAGTCGCTTTAAAGAGAAAAGTAAAAAATACCTATGACGCTGCATACGGAGTATTCATAGTCACGCAACACTCCTTTGGACTGACCGTTAAAGATCTTTCTTTAATATTTTCATCAAAATTTCCAAGTAATTGAAAACTTTGATACATTTTTGAATACATACTTATTGAGTATCCGTGTTCATCATTTAACTGCAAGCCACGATAATATTAATCACGAATATTTACACACTTGCAATTTTCTTTATGGGTAGGAAATCGACAAAAAACTCAAACCTAAATTCTGTCTCCGCATCACTCTACTTTGATTCTAACTAGGAAATAGAAAATGCATAGCTATTTAGGTTTGAAAAGAAAATTTTCATACGCCGAAGGAAATTGACCGTTTTCTAAATAGCTCTGAAGGATATATACACAAGCGTACCTATCATAATTCATTTCTTTAGTAGAGTAACGTATTTTTCTCCAGTTCATATATTCTTTAAACGTTTACTTATTTTCTTAAGTCATCGCTGTCTTGATCGTATAATTGTACAAGATTTGTATTTGTGCAAGAATTGTATGACCTTGATCAGAATTTTGGCAAAGGTCCTCTTTTCAATGCAGAGTAAAAAGTTCACTCATTGCTTATTGGAATGTTGATTAGGTAAGTAATATTTGTCCTCGGTTCATTAAAGCCTTTAAATATACTCCATTGAGATTTTGCAAAACCAAAATACTCCCAAAAAGGATGAAAAATAATCCCATAATATAGGAAAGGATAGCCGTTCCGAAGCAATAACTGGTTAACAAAATTCCAGAATCATGCCAGCTTTCCTCTAGAATGAATAATTAGATAAACAGATGCAATTTAGCATCGATTGAAGGTAAGCTTGATTCGATCTCCTGTCGCTTTAATTGAAAATGGTTTGAAATAACATTGTATATTTATACATTTCGTAAATGCAAATGAAATCATACATTTTAATCGAATAAATTGAATTAATTAGTGGCTCATTTATGAAATGAATTACATATTTTAATTTTATGTTGACATACCAATAAAACCGCATAATTTTCAAAGATTAAATATTAGCTGTACTAATTAAATATCGCTACATGCAATGTTCGGTTAAAGCTTATTATCAAGCAAGCTATCAAATATGTACGTAAAAGTTGATAAAAATATGGAATCAGCTGAATATTAATCGGTTTATGATTTAGAACTCGATTAAATAGGTGATTCTGAATAATCAGCTTGAATTTTCCTCTGCTTTTATACCATGAAATTAATTTCTAACATGCTGTTGTTATTTATTAATGAATGGCATATCTATTGCATCATAGTTTAGAACTTTGCTGCCTTTATTTACGAGTATGTGCACACTATGTTTTATGCGCTTGTTCGTGTTATGTACTTGCAAAAGTTGGTCAAATTTCGATACATCCTCATCAATTTCCAAATAACTTTACCACGGTAAGGCCGAAGTACTTGGAAGGCATCTAAAAGTATCATCAAATAAAGCCCCCTCCACTCCTTTCAACGAAGTGCCTCCACATGGCTCCCTTCTTGACCCAAATCTATTATCCTCAAGTGTATCAACAGCATCTTCAAGGTGATAGCACCAACCCTAAGTCCTCCTCCTTCCAGAGCTATGAATGTCGGCATGAAAATGCAGACGGAAATGAATTCCTTAGATGACAATGCGATTAGGCAGGCGTCCTGAAATTCCCCAAGCTCTTATAGTTTTCTACTATCCAGAAAGGGAATTCTTAATGTTCTGATCTGTACTGTAGATGTTGTTAGTATTTATGATTTTAATAACCCTTTATGATGCAATATATCTCTCAATCCCATTTTTCTTTCTATACCTTTTTTCAGTTAAGTTTTACCGACTCTCTTCTCTCCGTTCGTTATTACCTTCAGTGGAAATATTTTTTCTAAGAACCCATAATAACACAAATTATTTACTTCGCAAAAAATCTCTTTAATTCTATTTTCCGCATATCTTTGCCCTTTAATTTCAGAAATCAATACACAACTTCTGCTATTGAATTTAAACATATCTGCATAAATCAATGCGGAACTGAAGTCTCCAAACTACTCAATTGCTTGTGTTGTATGCAATGAGGTATCGAAATAAAATAGACATGAAAATTCACATTATCAACGTATAGAAAAAAGTCCGGAAATTACATGGGAAAATACCTTCTCTAGCCATTTTCACGATCAGAACTTCAAAGTAACCTCAAGTTTTATATCGTACGTAGGAGTACTTAAAAAAATTACTCACGGTTAAGTTAAAAATCCTCTTTCTTATTAAAAAGTGAGTTCCACCCAAGATCATCTAGTATTCATCAATTAACCGAATACGATTAAATGAAATAACTCAATTGGTTCAACTACAAAATTTACTGTACAGGATCGCTTTAAATAGTCAAAATATTTTCGTTTCCTGAAGTTCTGAAAGTGCATCCACGTAAAACCGACTAAAACTAAAAATATATCTTCACTGGATTGCTTATCCTATATTTTTACTTATGATCGTCAATTAATTTCTAAAATTAAGGATTAAGACCAGCAGTTCCTCACTAGGCAAAGCTCTAGGTTCTCTTAGAAGTTGGAGCCTGCTAATGAATTTGAGTGCTACTTGTGAAACTTTAAGGGGCAAACCGTAATTCCTTTGATGTGGTTTATGTTTTTCCTAGTTAGGGAGTGAAATGGGCGACTATGATACTTGAGAAATAGTTGACTTGTGGAATAGAGTTTTGCAGAATTAACCGCATTTCATGCAAGTCTCTCAGTGTTTAAGTTTGGAGACGAAAAGTACTTCTCAGATCTTGACTGATGCTTGCCTCCCTTAAGGTTAACTAAGAGAGAGTATCATTAAAAACAAAGTAAACAGAGATTTATCGTAAACAGTTTGTAGGCTGTTTGAAGATTTATTGATCAGCTTCTAGTTACAGAGTAGCCATCGTCCTACAGGAGTGGTGTAATTGTTGTTATTTATTTTACATAATCCGTAAACTTTATTATGCTATAATGAATATCCATGATAAATTCTGTCATCTTTTGGAATAAAACCACGCCCAGTCAACCCAACGCCCGCGTTCATACACTACTTTGCTACCCATATGAATAACTAAATTTTTACAATTTAATTTTCAAGCATAAATCTACATCTACATCTCGTACGTACCCTGTAAGCCGCCTTTCGGCGTGTGGCAGAGGGTGCAAGCACCATGACTCTACTTTCCTAGTCGATTATTTTCGCGTATTGTTCTCGGAAAAATAAATTTTTGAATCGACTGGTTCTAGCATCTATTTCTCTTATCTTTTTCGCGGTATCAGAACGACCTTTATTACAAGGAGGGCGCATAATGTCGGCTACATCTTCTATGAACGTGCTCTGTCTGAATTTATCTAGTAATTTACATCTCTGATTGAGCGTTCTTTCTTCTAAAGATTCCCACCCTGCCTCCTGAAGCATCTCAGTTAACACTTAACGATTTATCAAAGCAATTATTTACAAAACGATTTACCTTTCGCTGTACCTTTTCTAAGTTGTACCCTTTTTTTTAAATGATTTTAAAAGACGAAAACGACTGATTTCTTAAGCCGTTGTTGCATTAACTATGTAACACAGTCTAGCTAAGGCGACTAGATATCAAAATCTAGTTCCTGCAACCAATGCAGACGTTTATTTTAAGATGTGTATTTACTTTAAAAGAAAAACCATAAAATTAACAAAGTTTTTCTATGTTGCTATGTTTATCTTTTCGTAGAAATAAGACAAAAGTGAAAACTTTAGAAAGAGAACCAAGGATGCTCTAAAACAGATTTATCCTTATAAAAGAAGGCGTTCGGTCACCCCAAACTAGAATCATTCAAAATTTAGGAATTAAAGCGGAAACGAGCAAATTAACTACATCCTGAACGACTTCGAAACTATTCATACTAATTTCTTGGAAACTTCTAATGACTTGAGATTCACACAACCTGATGCCTTATAAACATAACCTAAGCTTCTTTGGAGTTTAATAATAAACGTTTGGGAAGCCATCGTCCCAATTCCTTTCAAACAATTCATTATTAGCCAAACCCTGGTTTTTCTGCCTCCTAATTGGCTAATTTCCTTGAAATATTCTTTTGATTAGAGCATTTCTTACCAACATTTCGTCCGTTCGTAAATTTTTCCTGGAAAATTTCTGCTTCCTAAATGTCGTCTTTTCCTGGTTTCTCGGACTCACTCACAGTCTTTTAATTGAAACACATCCGGTTTCTTTAAAAAAATATTTTTTTCGAAATCATCCCATTTTTAGGTAAATTACTTAATATTTTTAAAAGTAAAAAAATTCTGTCTTACATTATTCTCGTTTCCATTTTCGTTCATCTGAAACGTATCTTATAATCATGTAATGAGCAAACTAAATGACGGATTACTGGGAAATTATATAACTCTCTTTACTTCAGTGGAATGAATGACATGTATCGAATCTCTTCTCTTAGCTACGTATAGGTTCCCCGCTCATTTAATCTTAACTGTGTGAAATTCAACCATATAATTCGCAAAGTTATTTGAATTTATTTGATTTCAACTATCGTAGCTAATGTTTCATGTGATCCTAGTAATGAAAGGCTTAATTTATTTATTGAAATCTCAACAGCTATAATGTAATTCGTAACACGAATAAAGGATCCCCCAAAAACACATTAAAAATATAAAATACGATGCAAAATTAATGAATACGAGAGTTAGAACGGAACCTACAAAACGGATTCGAGAAAAAGAAAAAAAGACAACGTATAGAATTATGTTACCAACATTAATGTCAAACGGAAAATGGTATACCATACTGACTATTACCAGAAAATTAAGATTCGTAAATCTTTGTTTGCAATTATTTCCTTTAAATTTCATTGAATTTAACGTAAATATGTTAAAGTTATATTTAATTAATAATGAATAAATAAATAAAAGTTGGTAATTTAATTATATCATTACTCGGAATACGTGCAAAAAAACCCTCAGCCGCCAGTATTTGACCACTGCCGTGACCAGGATTCGAACCTAGGTTGTTGCGGCCACAACGCAAAGTACTAACCACTATACGATCACGGCTGTTCGGAGGCCTTGTTTAGCCAAGATAAGAAATTGAAACAAATCTCTGCACTGAATTTCCTCTATATTTTCCAAAGTTGGCTATAATTGCCGGAAAAGTATTTTGTATCATACAGATTCATACATTTGTATCTTTTTATAATTTTTTACTTATTTGTATTTTATTTTTTTATTATGTCATTTGTATTTTTTATATTATTTAAATATTTTGTTAAATGGAAGATGGGACTCACAAGTCCCAATTTCGCCAAATAAATTCCCTATGTATGTATGTATGACAGCAATGAATAAATGAGAATAAGCGGAGGAAACTCTAATAAATATAGCATCTAGAGATAAGAAAAGGACGTTATTAGGAGAAAATGAAAGGAGGAGTACAGGAGGGAGGATTAGGAAGGGAGTTGAAGTCTGCCCTTCGAGTTCGGCAGTTTCTCCTCTACCCTGAGACCTTTTAAGAATCTTAAGGGACCCAAAATTTAAAAGTATTTTCCCAAGGGGCTTAAGTCTTATTATACCCCGTATAATGAGACGACTTCTCTTCAGGTAACATTCGGAAAACTTGGAGGGCAGCGCAAAAAAAATTTCACGCCGCTAACGAAACAGAGAAAGTGCGTCAATGCAAGAAGTCCGAATTAAAGTAGAAGGAGGTGAAAGCCGGGATTCTCTAGTTTTCATGGGGTGCAAGTAAGGAGCAATAGTACGGCTTACCTAACAGTAGGTCGTAAGAAAGGATTCCTGTAGCAAAGTGAGTGCGAGAAGTAATTTCTGGGGAATATCAGGGAACCGCAAAAATCAGAAACTTTCTTAACGTCGTCAGTATCTCCAAAAATTACCATTGGTTCATCTTGGTGAGAAAAATCAGAAAATGTAATCCTAAAGCTTCAGAAAATAGAGAAAACAATCTTTAAATGAATGAACATTTAAACTAAGGCATGATTTTATAATAACAAAAACTCCAAAAACTATCAAAAGAATTCTTTTTCTTTTTGATGGTATTTGGTGTTCTTTATATTTATTATAACACAACCATCAGCAGTCACCTCACCTTACTGTAAGGCACGATTTTCTTAACAAATTATGAATTCCAATTCTTTGGTCTTTATGCCGTAAATTTATATTTAACCTAGTTAGTTCTTTGTAAGTAGAGATAGAGTTTGGAACTGGAGAGCAACGCAATGTAACCTTAACACTCCATTGATGGCGTAGATTTTCTTTAGGAGATTCAGTATATACTTCTATGTTCAGTATATACTAAGTACTCTTACAAAGCTTTTACCGACTTACTTATATTAGAAAAAGTTTTTAATGGGCCAGATATGATGTTGTTTATCTGAGTATCCATGGACACACGATAATACATCACAGTTGTAGCGTGGTATCCCACGCAAGCACTGGATTGACAAATTAAAGTGATTCAGTCACGGAATTCGGCTTCTTGTAATTTTCAGAAACCGTGGCGCGAGTTACAATATTTCGATGGCAACAAACAAAAAAAAAACACTTTTTGAATAAAGTGAAACTGTTTTAAATCTTTGCTTTAGTATATTTTATGACTTAATACACTTTACAAGCAAGAATGTAACGTCACAATAAAATTTAATCTTAGAATTGATATAAATTTTCTATTATTTCCCTGAATATTCTAATGATTATTTAATCAGACTTTTCGTTCAAATAGTGACAATATAGAACTTTGAAAAGGACCACATTTCTAAACTGGGACAATCCTGGTCAGAATTGGACGTGTGGTGTTACATATATACAAACGAAACTTAGTTTTGTTCTGCTTTATTCAAATGTTCCATGTCCAAATTATTGGCAAACTTTAAGCATGTCCGGCGGGATGCTTTCAAAATTTTGGCATCCCCTGTTCCAGAAACCGATACCTTGTTGGATAGGGAAGGATGCAGAACCTAAAGGAATTGGGGCGACGGAGACGGAACAGCTGAAGAGCACAACTGCGCCGCAACGGAAGACCGCTACCTCCGATGGCAGTTTATCTCCCTTGCCTACGGGGCAAACCCCTCTTCGCGCCTTCCATGACACTTCCCTTCCTCCTTCACATTGGCCCTCCACTGCTTCCGTCATCTTCCGCACCATTACCTAACCCTTCCACCTCAAACCATACCCAAATGGCTACCGTAACAGCTTCCGACTCCCTCGTAAAAATCACTCGCATCCATAAAAATACGTGTCCGCGCAAGATTAATGCGGTCGCTTTCGAATCGCTCAACTATTAATTTGTTTGATTTATGCCGTATAAAACTTGAGGGCTTGTACATGTACTCAAGCGAAGGTCACCAGGGGTTTCTGTGCCCCATAAAGCAATCGTATCGAAGCCAACAATTTTAAAAGTTGAGTAATAGGACGATAGTTGCGCGTCTTGGAGGACGAAATTATTATATTAAGAAGTATTATAAGAGTATTATTAATTATTGTAAGTATAAGAAGTAACTAACTTTTGCGATGAAGAAGAATTACCTATTCCTCTTTTTAAACTTGGTTTTATGGAATTATATTCATCTTGTACATTTTCTACAGGGGGGATTAGTTTCCGTTTTACATACTAATCCTATTTTGGTCATATGTGTTCGGAAAAGTTCTGCTCGGGCTATCTTTGAGTTTGGGCCGTGATTGAATCCCACAGGGATCACACTATGCATTATACTAAATATATATTTCTTATCTCATCAGGACTTTCATGCTTCAAAAACAAAATTTGATCCCTTTTAGTAATTTTTTATTGTGAAATGGGATGGAGATTACGGTGGCGGAGTGGTTAGCGTGCTACCGAATACGAACGCGCCAACACCGTAGTCCCGGGTTCGAATCCCGGCTAATCAGTTTGTCGGGTAAGGGAATGGTCGTATGTGTTCGTCAGTTGACTTTCAGTTCAGTCAGCCTTCACTCTAATCGGCGATCTGTGTGTGAAACATTTTAATAAATAGATTGATCTGCCTCAAGATACTCGTATCTTCATTTACCCTCTCAAAATTAGTCATTCCAAAGAATAAATTCACAAAAAACCATTCCAAAGAGAAGATGATGCTTGAGAGGCAAGGAAGAGAGAAAGACACTGATGTAACAAATATTTTGATCTATCGAATATGGCGGACAATTGGCTAAAGCGGGTTGCGGTGAATCTGGGGACAGGGGAAATCTTCGACTTAAACGGTGTTTTTACCATATATTTCGTATGACAAGAGCCGTAATTGGGAGAAAACTGCGTATCAAGCGAGATAAAGACAAAAAGCGGAAGCTGCTTAAACGGGTCTTACTGTGCACACAATTACACCAAATACGTAGAATTATATCTAAGTCGACCTTCCGGAAACCTCTTAACATATTTGTGATATATTTCTGGATGACATCCTTCAGATCGCACGTTAAGGATTCTATTGACGCTAGAAAACCTCATTTCTTTCGAGCCAATCATATTTCAGAAATAGATGGGGCGTCACATTTCCACGATCGCATTACTGTCGTCTTTCCCGTATATTCCATCCGTCAATTGAGGAGATTGTCTCCTCAGAGCAGTAGCACGTACTTCTAACGGAAAGAGGCTCATGTTTATTGCCTCTGTAAAGGGGAATTGGACTCTTCCATTCTCGGGGGATCAGGAAAATCTTGCGTGAGATGTCTGGAATAGGTGGAATCCTTTTCTTACTCTTACGCGAAAATTGCGAGTTTGGGAAACTTTTTCCTTCGCAAATGGATGCGATTTCACAGATGTTGACCTTGATGGTTATGCTTCTGGGGAAATCGGTTTTCCTTTTGAATCTATCGCGAGAAGAGATTTAAGAATATATTTAGGATTCCTAGGTGGAACATTTTGACTCTGGTGATTTCGAAAGTGTTCTAAATTTATACATTTTAGTGCCCTTACAAAATTTACTAGCAAATAAGTGGCTGTATGCGGAACTGTATTTTCCAAGTGTTTTTAATGAATAGATGAAAAGAGAAATGATTGGCAGCGAATTAAAATGTAACTCTATGTTCATAACTCTCCTTGGTTGAGATTTCTGCGCCTTATTTATGCATATCCCACTAGATATTTTTAGAAATTCTACATTGATATTGGTTCTAATGTTGAAAGGAAATATAAATTAAATAAAATATGAAGGAAATATAAATAACTGGGTGATAATAAATTATAGATAGCTATTTTTACATCAAATTATTCCAGATTACATATTAGAATAAATTACGAAAATTACCACGTATGAAAAGGTTAGAATTAACCAATACTAACTGAAGATTACTTAAAAATTATACCTAAAATTCTAGAATCTCGATTTAAATATCGATTGGAATGGAAGGTTTTTAAGAAAAGAATCAATCTTATTTTGATTATATAGGCTTTCTTTTCAAATTTTGTTTCATTTGTCTCATATAAGAAGCCTATTCTCATCTCGATGCAAATGTGTATGCAAAAATTCATTATCTAAAGCTTCGCGTAACATTTTCCAGCTAGGAATAAATTTGCTACACGTACTCCCCTTTCTGCAGGTGGCAGGATATCCTATTCTATTAATAAACCTGTTATAAGTATAACATTTTCTTTCAATCTTTCATATATACCACGTCAATTCATCAACAAATACTACGAACAAGGAAATAAAGCAGATATTTAAATTTAAAGAATCAAATTATTCTGTTATTTACTTTGTAACCCAGTAATTCTAAAATTCTCTCTGTATATATCGTATGGAAATACCTCTTTCATTGCAATCGCAACTGGTCCAGGCAATTCAAACAGATTAAACTGAAAGTAAGAACCCAGATAATTAAATCCTTAACGCCCTCTCCCCTTTAAATCTGCAAATATTTAAAACCTCTCAAATTACTTTCGTAATGGGCAAAGACGCGCCAAGCCCTTAGAGACATTCGAGAAAATTTCGATTCCTCCAAGTAGGGATAAGTTTATCAATCCATTAATCTCCGCGTCCATTAAAATTCATCTTGTTCTGTTGCTATCTGCCAGCCTCACCCCCACCTCACGACCTCCTCCTCCTCCATTATCTCCCTCCCCCACTTCTAGAGGGCAGCACCCATTCCCATCAGCGTCATCAGATAGGAAGATGACGAGAGTGATGGGGAGACCTCTTACAATGGGGTATATGTCGGCATTACACGTCTGGCTGGCTGCGTTGACAACTAGGACAGAGAATCGTTGTGAGAGACGATTCGTCTGTGCGGAGGTGGGGTGGCAGAGGGAAGAAGTCGAAAACAAAGGGCAAGGGAAGGACACAAGTGAGCAAGTAGTCCAGGGCTAATGAGGACAAGTTTCCTATTGCTGATTGTTCAACAAAGTATCATATACGTCTTCGTGCCGTTCACTGCTGCTCACTGGTTTATGTGCAGCTAGAGATGTGGATGGAAGCTGCTCTGCAATTTGGGAGTAAGTAATTCCTGATGCCAACGACGGAGATTGTTTTCTACGAAAAGGGGTTCTGAAAACGTTCTTAAAGAAGAATTTGTTATGAAAGAGCAATACGTTTCTATATGTACTTGTAAAGTCAGTTGTAAAACAGATTTTTATTATTCATTTTCGCGAGTACCTTATCGCTCGAAAATTCTACTCTCGCAAATTGACGTATTCGAAGCGTAGTTTAAATTTGATAGCTAAAACACAAAAGCGTAAAAGTTTAGCCAAAAATATTAAAACATAATATTAACTTAAAATTTTCAATGTTTTACTTCCATGAGAATAATCCATAAGAAGTTGCTATAAAGACGTAAATATCTAATTAACATCAGTATTTTTCCTTTTCCAACTTTCTCAATTCCCTTCTCCTCTATATCAATGTACGCAATCATTATAGAGACCTTTTTCTGTTATGCTTTTGTAATATTTTTATCAATTCAATGTTTTTATGTAAATTTGCATTTCTCTTTATTGCCCAATCATCCACCTCACATTAACACCTTGAATTCTCTTGCAAAAATAAAAGCTTTTTCTTTTCTTCATCTTCCTGATTGAATCTCGTAAGCCCATATTTTATCATTTTAATGGAATTTTGGTTTGTTCTCATATTTGTATTCTACAGTATTGTGGTACTTTATTTGAATATATTTTTAAATCTTCTTGTTAGCCTATAGTATTTTTCGATTCCCTAATTTCCGATTAAGTCATGGGACAATTAAGTTTCAGTTTCGTGAAGGAAAGACTTGTGTATTCACATGTACACGAAATGGGACGGTACCAAAATTTTACCGAATCCGATGCTAATATAAACTTCTGATTCCATTAAGATTACCGATTACGATGCCTGCAGTGATTAAAATTCAATGTTATATGTTACTGTTGTTTTTGGATAAAACTTTAACGAATATAAACATAAATTAATAAATGATTTTAGGGTGAATCCCATCTGGAATCGAACTCTGGACCATTTTCACCACAATCGAACGCCACAACGATCACAAATTCACCATTTGATACTAAAATATCTTGTTAGTAGCAGTAACTTTAGATAACTGTAATATAATTTCCGTGATATCATCGGAAACGCATCCATAACTAACTCTTAAGTGTTAGATATGCAATTACCGTTGTGTGATAGAACTGAATAACATTAATATTCATCGATGACCGAATTAAAAATCTAATCTAAAAAAGGTTATTCACAGAACGTTAATTTTAGAAGGTTGTTTTTTATTGAAGAAGCAGGCTCGGAATCCATAAGGAGCTTCGAGATGAGAAGATGAAGAAGAATACAGAAGATTAAGTGGACAGGCAAGATTATAAATGACGCAGCGTAACAATCGATATGAGACACAAGGAAACGGAAGAAAATAAACAGACAAGATAAACTGATGGAGAAAATACGTAGCAGATGTTCAAAATAAGAAGATAAAAAACAAAGAAGTAGATTAAAACGTCGTATGTAATAAAATGTTGGAATGAATTTCCTATGACCCCTAGAATCTAGTATATTTAATTGTGTATAGCTTTCTGAATCTAGCGTATTTATTTGTGTAATATCTTTCGTTATAAAATCTAAATGGTACCAAAGAGAGATAATTCAAAAAAAAACTTGTTTATTCTATTACTTATTTCCCACAGAGATACTATGGAAAATATTTTTACACTACAAAAATACAATGACTGCATATGAACTGTAATAATATGAGTACTTCACGGAAATAGGGTTGTTATACTACTTTCAAAAAATGTTATTCAGGTCAAAAAGGCTTCTGTTATTCGTTCAAAGGGCTTAATTTATATGGATTCCTCGCAGCGAGCTGGGCTATAACGGTTATGCTTTGATCCTCACATTTCAAATTTATTTATCTAAATGTAAATCGAGGGAATTGAATTCATGAATTTAATGAAACTGCGAGTTCCGCAAGCTAAACCGCTCCTTTCAGAAACCTCCGTATCAAGTGATCCCTTTCCTTAATTTGCTTGGAAAGTGGAGATGGGCTCTCATAACGGGTGTAGCAGATACGTTCGAAGTCCATAAAATAAATAAGAGAGATTTATAAATTATGCAATGACCACGGTTTAGCAGAGGGAGATCGCGTGATATTTCAAAGAAAAGTTTGAATGAAACAATTCGTGTATAATAGTGTTCCTGCATTCTCCCTACAGTAGGAATTTGCCAACACACTATATATTTCTCAAAAAATAATTCGGGTTCTAAATTTTGAAACATCAAGGTTTTCGTATTAGTTAACTATTTATTCCTTATTCATCCTGGTCTATTTGCGTAGCGGTGAAAACAGCTAAAGACCATTTCTTGATTAAGAAATGCATATTTCCCTCTCTATTCCGTAGAACCGAATGCCATTATTGTGAACTTAAAAGATTGAATTCTATGAGAGAACGAAAAAGGCTAATCCTCCAACGAGAAGTACTTTTAATTATTTTCCACATAGCTTTTAATCTAAAGTTCTGACATTTAATCTCCTATGTTCCAAAAAAAGTAACGCAATGAATAATTTAACAAAAAAGTCATACATTATAAATTCTTAAAAACACAAATAAACAATTGCTTCCATTGAATAGGAAAATACCAACAGTCTCATCCACATTATCTATTTCCAATTTAATTCTAGGCTTCCTTATCTAGGACTATCGAATGTCAAAAATCATCCGTCAAAATTTCATTTCCCTCTAAATTATTTCAAAAAAATTGAATTCGATTCAACTTCCGATTATTCCCAAAAAATTATTTAGAGGGAAAACCCCGTTTCGCATTGCTGCGAAATGGAACGGACCTATAGAGTATAGAATAACAAAATGTTGAGTTTATTCAATCACTGAAGTATAACAAGAATGACAGTGAAGGTAAATTAAAGTCCATGGACCACAATAAAGAGATTTGATTTCAATGAATAGGAGAGTGAGCAATCAAAGCATGTAGGAATCTATTTAGATGCAAAAGAGATGGGATGGTCCTTTGTTTCCTACAGTAAATTAAATTCTGCGTGATGGCCAATAAAAGACCATCGTCATCCTGACATACTGCATATCGCCTACCTTGGCCTCCTTTTGGCCGAACGTGTGACATTGAAGCGAGCTGCGTTTTATTTTAGATTAAATGAGCTTAATTAACAGACGTGAGAAAATAATGGCTATTTCCATTCAAATACGAGCAAAAACGAGTTATTTGGCACCTTTGTATCCTTGATGCGGATTAATCTCAGCGTTCTGGTCTATATTTTAATGAAGATAATGTTTTTCCCGGTTAATTCGACATCAACAAACGTAAACAAAGGAACATGTGTCGATATGAGGATTAATTTTCACATCAATATCCAAACATGCTGTCACGGAACCAAATTTTAAGCTGTATGAAACGACTGTATTTACAGGCAAATTTCCAAAGAGTTATTGAACATAAATGGCAAATTATTTGGGCATGAAAATGAGATCGCTTTGGTTATGGTGCTTTGCAGTTGAGATTTTCCTTTTAAGGATTAGATTTTCATCTTTCAGTGGAATTTTAGGTCGAAATAACAAGAATACGAAATTTCGGAATGATCAAAGTAAAAATGTCGGCGAATCGGAAAAATTACAGAGCGAATACATGGTTAAATCATATGGATATTTTCTGAGATAATGTTGTATAAAAAATAATATGTTAGACAATATCTCAATAAAATATAATATTTGTCTAAAATTGACAAATTTAGACAAGTTTCGAGATCTATTAATGAATACAAAAAAGGAGTTTATTGGAGATTAGAATTAAGACTGGTCACATTAATATTATTCGAACAAAAGATTGAAAACACAATTGTCTTTATTACACAACAAATAAATGACACTAATGGTTTCGACATGTTCACGTCATGTTCAGGTTTTTCAGTCGTATTTATTTACAAAACTGCACCTTTAATCTGTTCATTCTCTTGAATATCTATATATAAATAATATCAACCCCCTAAGAAGGCAAAGACTCAGACGACCGAAACAATGCGCGAAATTATAATCGACGCCCAGCGTGTTATTTCTCACCCAAAAATGAGATAGCCAAGAGGCGATCTCTTGAGATATTGGGCGAGAACGAATCTGACGTGAGAGTGGGATTATGACTCTGCCGGTGGTGTGAGGGGGCGTATTGGGGAGGATCGGAAAGAAGGAGCGAATTTTACACTTGGCTCGGAAAGGATCTGAGAAGAGGGCTCCTAATTCGTGCGTCTTGTTTCCGCTTGAGAGGACAATCGGCTGGAGGAGAGAAAGAGGAAAAGAAGACATCGATATGTGGACGGACCGTTTTATCAAGACAAGAGCGAGAATTCTTCCTCTTCAGGGTCTTCTGCTTCCCTTGAGAGCAGACTTGGGAGAAATGAAGTAGCGAAAAGCCAGTACGCACGGGTACAGAGTTATTGGCCAATTATAGTAAAAAAACCCGTTTAAGACGCTATACCTTCCAATACGCAATTTTCTCTCGATCACTAGACCTAACCATAACTTTAGATGTTTTAAATGGTATAACTTATCAATCTTATTTTATAGAATATATAATACGGTCTGTTTATGCTAATTTCACCTGATGATGTTACTCCGTAACGAAAACTAGGTAGTGTTACTAAAAGTTTTTGTGTACTCTACCTAGTGAGATTTTTTTGTGTGTGATCATACCTCATCAAATTTGAATATTAAAGTAAAGACATTCTACCAAGAGCAATTTTAATAGTAAAAGGTACTCTTAACTTAATGCTTAGAGTAATTAAGCATCTGTAACTCCTCTTTCAAGGATGATTTTACAGTGATGCTTTCCATCACACTTTCATATTGACTTCTAAATGTTTGAAATTTTTAGTCTAGGTATCAGTACATTTTTACAGGGCACACCAGCTTTTCTTATTTACACGGTATCTGACGGAACGTCCATTCTAACTTCTGTTTCGAATGACGCTGAAATCGTTAATAAGGCTTACGTTGGTTAACTTGAAATAGGGGCTACGTTAAAAGTAATTCGTTATTCGGCAAGGTTTCACATAGTGTGGAAATTGCAGAAACGAGAATGGAGTTGCGAGTAGCTGCGTAAGGCACAACTGTAGTTAAAATTTATATCTGTTTCCACAAATTACCCAATGAGTAGAATTTAAGGTTCTAAATGTTGCTAGGAAGGATTCTTTCCATTAATTACATCCATATTTCTATTTGATCTATTCCCTGCTTCCCTTAACGATGGATAACATTCTCATTACTTCATTTTAATTAGTACGGGAGACTTCTAGAGTATTGTCTAAGGTGAATAAATTAAAAGAGGAAACGTAAAATCTAGATGATACATAGAGTATAAAAATCACTAACTGTAAAATATGTCACGATAGCCTGCTTATATTATTCTTTTTTAAAACACAGAATTTAATGCCCTTACTTCATTCCCCTTGAATGTAACATGGGAATCTCTTTGTTATTTATTTTGATTGTCTATTAATGATTAACTCTTTACAGAGGACTTAAGTGATGTAATTAAAACATATCTATAGGTTCTTGCTTATAGTGTGCTATTATACTACTGATAATCTCTCCCTGATATCTTTCTGATTATATCGACGATCAAAGATACGTGAAGCCGTAGTTATAACAGAGCCTGCGTACAATTAAATATTAAAATAATATCCAATATTTATATATAAGAAAAAATGGCATACCTATTGGTTAAGGATGAAATTATTATTTACTCACAATCAAAATCGTTACGTAATGAACTTGACAGAAGTTTTAAGTTATTAAAGTTTTGTGGACTCTACAAAGTGAGTTTTCTTTCTGTGAACGTTACGTAATGATCAAATAAATGTACTCATAACATTAAGAAACAAAAAAAGAAGTTGCAAGTTGTTTCCAATTTTCCAATTAGCATAATGTATTGCGAAATCAATGATGACTTAACACGTAAAATTATTTCCGAAGAAATTCATTAAATGGGCAATTTCACAGTACGCAATTTGTGATGATTTTAAAATTGAAAATTAAAGCCGTTAGCTCCAGTAACGGCTAAAAACTTACAATCATGAAGATGACCATTAACCTAATTCAAACATTAACTCTCCGGTAAAAAGCTACAAAATGAGGAAATTACAAATTGCAACCAAACGACAATTAAGAGCCTCTTCAACGGTCTAGAACGGCTACATCAAGCCTGTGAAGGGAGAAAATATTTTTGAATCCAAGGAGCGCGTTGAAAAGGAGAAAGAAATAGGCAAAGACGGAAAACAAATTCGCAACTACTCAAAACGGGGACTCAAAAAAACATCGCATCTCACGCTTAACCTACATTTTTCAACAAACGTAGAGAAAACATCGACTCACAAATGCATTCATCAACTCGAAAAAAGGGCCCTGAAAATCATTCTGTGCAGAAACAAGGAATGAAAAGCGACATTTGCGAGAATATAAGACCGTGAAGGGTTTTTCAGACGCAGAAAGCGCCCCCGACTATGGAGAGCGTGGGCAGATGTGGAACGTAAAAATGCACGTGAGAAAAAAACGAGTGGATTTTCGAGGAAATATTTGCGCGCTAAGTTTATTCTCTGAATCGTGTAGTGGAATAGTTGCTGATGTTATAGAAGAAAGAGAACTTGGCGGGGAGGGGGAGGGTGTGAGGAGATGGGGGAGTTGGGGAGGGAGGGAAGGAATTATTGGAAAACTCCGAGAGTGGACCTTTTGTTTCCCTTCTCAATTCACTCAGACATCCATTCGCAGTTGTCGGGAAATTCTCGGGTTTGTCTCGATGGCATTCTCTTTGCCGAATAGACTGCTTTGACATCGACTCGCCACTGCTGCCTCTTTAGCTGCCAATCGTCTGCAGAAGTGCCATTCCTCCTGTCTCGTAGCTAACCAAGAGGAAAGGTTACTTAATATTACCCAGATGACTGGAAAAGAGAAATGATTGAGGGGATTTTGCTGAATTCGACGCAGATATTATATTTTTCTCGAGACTAAATGAGGAAATTTCTCAACCTCATCAGAGCTGCCAATGTAAGTCTTCCTACCGCTACGTCTGACGGCTGGAAAATTATCATTTATCTGCAGAGGAGATTTTGGAGGGAAATTCCGTGATTGGAATCAGGATTGTGTATATTCAATTCCTGTCATTCGAGTTGGATTAAATAGTTGCGATTCTAAAAAGTTCTGAATGACAATTAAAAGATATCCTGGGAGTGATGTTTCGAAAATAGGCGGCGAAAATGACGAAAGCTCTATTGTAAAGTTAAGTAAAGAAAGATCTATTGTAAAATTGCGAGAGAAACTTATAAATTATAACTTAAAAGATTATTAACTTCAAGTATTTGGGATACTACTGTTCTATTCAATACGGTGTAGTAATGAAATAAGAAAGAGAAAGATGAAAATGTATAATATTCTCGAGTAAAGTACAGTGAAAGCAGCAAAAGTTTTGTTATTTTAAATCCTAGGAAACCGGAATTTCGTATTCTATGTTTCCTATAGCTAGAGTAACAGTTTCGATACTGACGTTTTCGCTACACATTGTTTTTGCTGCAGACCATTTTCATTACGGAGTACTTTCGGTGCAGAACTTTTTTGTTACATTTGTAGCTTCATAAAATTTATAATTAGCAATTAATTAAGAACTACATCAGATATCATTTAAAGTTCCACTCGCATAAACGTGTTCCCAGAAAAGGTCGTATTTTGTCTAGCAAATATCAGTATTATTGCAGCAGGAGTATTCATGAGAATACGTCTTAGAGCTCGTAATTCGCTGCGTTGGGTCGGGTTAAATGGTTTGGTTGGGGTACAGAGAGTTCCAAAGGTCATCTATTTGCATCGTAGAGAGTGATTTCTGACTTTCCTGGTGGATTGCTTATAAAAATCGTACTCGGGTTTCCAACCAGGTTAATTCTGGTGACATTGCTGTCACCAACAGCGACAGCAATGTCACCAGAATTAATTATTTGCATCGTATACTGCAAAATATATCGTAATAAATGCAGATTTTTTTTAAAACACCTCTAAAGAAAACACCGGTAGCGAATCATCCGAAGCAAACATTCCTAAAAATACTCTTTCTTTAGCAGTTTTGATAACTGAATTAATAAAAATTCAGGTACAACAACTAGAGTGATCAAGGGGACAAATCAAGAAGTTCCGGTATTTTTTTCCAGGAAGCAGATCCTCAAACGGTAGATTCTCTTTTAAAAGAAAGATTTCTAGTGAATGAAAAATTTCAAGAGTTGAGGCATTGTGCTGCAGCACCTTTTCCAGTTATTTTATTCACAACTTGGGCTTAAATGCTAAACTTGGAACCTGGAGTCAAATGAATTTTCGACTGGGTTACATTAATTTATAATAAAAATGTCTGTGAGAGTTCTGAAATAGTTTGCCAGCACTTCAAATAGATGAAAGTAATAAAGTTTGCTAAGAATCAAATAGTATTCAAGTGCTTGTTTTTTTATCTCAAAAGAACATTTCAGTGATTCCGACGAGGATATCCAATGTAAGACGACGAAATTTAAGTTTTCTCCCTCGATACGAATTTGAACAATGCAATTTTGCTAAAGTTGAAAAACAATAGAGACATCTTCATTCTGGAAATTCATTCAGAAAATTATTTAATTGTATCTTACGTCAGAGGAGTTGTTCCTTTACTCCACCGAAAAATACTCATAAGAAATTTTAGTTTCAGAGAAAATAAATTTTATACAAAATTCATTTTTAGAATGCTTTCATCGATTCTCGTTAATAACTCAGCTTTACATCCATGTTGCTGGAAAGAAAAAAGGAACTCGGCGTTCAATGAACTAAGAGACAAAGGTTCTCCAAGCGCCGACAGCGGCGACCGTCTAAGGGCGATTCCCGGGAAACGGATAATCGCTTAGCGGTCACAAGTTATTCAGAATCCCGATGCGCATTTCGGAAACAATGCTTCCATCTTCATGGGGGATCCAATGCTGAATGGTCCATTCAGCATTGGACCGCTAAGCGATTATCCGTTTCCCGGGAATGGCCCTTAGACGGTCGCCGCTGTCGCCGCTTGGAGAACTTTTGTCTCTTAGTTTATATCCATGGCCAAAAGAAACCTTCGAGTTTATTTTAGAAAACGAAAAATCTTGAAAATGTCTCATTTACTATTTAAAAGAAATCAATACCCTTGAGAAGACGAAGATTTCTTCAATTTCCAAGTAAATGACGAAACCGTCGAACGCACTAATCTGTTGTCACCATAGAGAAGAGGGAATGTATCACAGAAGCTAGCTGACCGATAGTAAAGATTTGAATTCACGTGAAACACGATTGAATAATACATAAGATTCGGGGCGAAAAGAAGGGAAAACTTCTGTCATAATATATACATCACATTTCTTCCCCATTTCTGTTTTTCCGCCCATATTATCCGCTGCATATTTTGCTAACTTATGACTTTTGAGTTAATATTATACAACTCCTTTCCCAGGGACATGGTCACATCTGGCTTAAGGCGAACTCCACAAAGTTTTTCAATTTACGGCATGAAGAAGACAAATTTAATGCAAGCTTGGAATTCGTCTGAAAAGCGCGACTTAGAAAAGTACTTTGACTTTATGAAGTCAGAGAGTGGAAATTCAAGTTTCTGGGGAATTCAAATTCGGGTCAGGGAGATTCGACGAATTCATCTATGATCTCATTCCTGAAACAAGGGAAGATCTTTTTCTTTCGAAATCAGGTAATATAAAGTAATTAAAAAAATGTCAAAGTGTATAAATTTTCACGTGCAATATTTATGCTGATAACGATTTTTCTCTGTGAGTTCAATCTCAACTTATGTTAAGAAAAGTTCAAACTTCAGTATTTTTTGCTATCCAAAGCGGAAAAAACCTTCCTAAATCTTGATATCAAGGGTATCGTCCAGACTTTTTCAGTTAAGACTTTCCAATAAAAAAATTAAACCGATAAATATATTGAGTAGTTACAAGATAAACAAAGTTTGTCTATCTGGACTTCATGCAAGTTATAACTGATAACAAAATGAATGTTCTACAAACGGCATTGAAGGGTATTAACTTAAAGCAAGAGCTTACTCAATACATCACCAGAACAATGTTTGAATGAATATTATCATTAATAATAATTATTTTGTTTTGTAAGAGTATTACGGTTTGAGGTTTTAAGAATGACCGATAAAAATGGTGTATTGGCTAAACCTTATGAGGAGAAAATCAGTGATGAATCTTTCTAGATAACACTGAACGCTCGAAAGATACTACAAGATAAACCTTGGACTACTTAAACCCACTATCTACAGTTACTTCATTAAGCAATCCCTCATCTTAATTACTTTTTAATATGGAATAATTTTAAATTTTGTAATAATGTAATTAATGAAAACCACTACTTCCACATTATTGGTTTAAATCAGAGGTAGCTTTCAATAATAGAGGTATAAGGAACTTAATATATAACACTTCTGTGTCATAAAACTGTATTTATACAGATATATACTATTATACAGTATTTATACTCTCTGGGGAAAGTAAAAGTTACTTTGTTGTTTTTTAAACTTTATTTTCTTTAACGAATCTTTGATTATGTCGAAATTCCTAAAAATTTCGGCCTCTTCCATGAATTTATTTTGTATTTATACAATGCTACACTAAATTGAAATTTCAAAATCGTAAAATTAATTTTGTGCGATCGAAAAAAAGTTATGATTTGACGTTAATTTCAAAGTTATACATAACCTCAAATTTGACGTTATATACACTTAATTGTTTTGGAGATAAAAGTTACTAACGTTGAGAATTATTTGTCAATGTTAGAGAAAATACCATTTTGAATTCTGGGACAATGGGGGAGTATTCTTTAAGTTTTAAGCTTCTGAGAGCAGCGCGTCGGGTATTTCCATATAAAAGCTCTTCCTCTTGCATTCCGATATCCATAAACAACCGACTACTAATATCTTATTCGTAAGTACGAAGAAGGAAAGATATCGACCGATTTCCCAAAATTTATGTGGACTTCTAAGGGTCACAGGCAGAAAAAACGCAAGGACTGCCGAGGGGTGGAAAAAACAGTCCTTTTCGCGTCCCTCCTTAATTCCTCGAGGTACGAAATGGCATTGTAATAATGCACATTTTTTCGGAATGTGTTACTTCAATAAAAATTATAAATGGAGTGACCTCGGGGCAAATCTCCATTTTCCCAGGAAATACAGCGCATTTCACAAATCCGTCGCAGATTTCAGATTCACCACGGTCGCTCCATTATCCAAGGTTACGTCCGCGTGGAGGCCTCCAGGGAGAATATTTCATTCTCCAGAATAGCCTGCCTTCCCCGTCTCTACATCCTCACGCGAGGAACGCTCCAAAAATGTCCTTCTTCAGGGAGATCGAACGTAGCCTAACTCCCCTTTCCTTTCCAAGCCTTACATTTCGATGTTCCCGAGGACGTGCATTACGTAGCAGAACGTGCGTTTGCGTGAGATTCCATCGTTTGACCAACGCTCTTTTGATCGACACCCGTGAGACCGACCGGTTTGCCGACGTCCACTTGCCCGACACTCACCTGAACTACACCCCATTCGGTCCGCCTCGTATGATAGGATAGTTGTTCGTGATAAATGTTGAAAATATTTATAAACTAATTTTAAATGTTAATTATTTCCAGAGGAATTTAATAGTAATCTGTGGCATGTCATTAGCATTACTATTTGAAAAACTATCTACATAAACGTAATGTGGTTTAAAATTTTCCATCATTTTTTGTACAAGCATAAGATTATTTTCTGCATTCTAAATTTCTCTTTGGGTATCTTAAGTTTTTTTCCAAAGTTTTTAAGTATATTTCCTTTCCTTTCACTCACCTGAACGACGCCCCATTCGGTCAACCTCGTATGATAGTAAACTTTTCCGTGATATGCGTTGAAAATTAAATTGATTTTAAATCTTATTTGTTAACAATGAATGTAATAGCATTCTGTGGTACGCTACAAGTATTATTTGAAAAACCACCTATACAAATGTAATGTGGTTTATGATTTTCCATCTCTTTTTTGTGCAAGCATTATTATTTTCTGTATTCGAAATCCCTCTTTCGGCATTTAAATCTTTTTTCCAATTCAGTATCCTATATTTCTCCTGTTTGATTTTTAGATAGCGTACTGCTTGTAAAAGTGTTTATTTACTGTGCTTTCCCAGTTTTTTCAAACGCAAATAATATCATAAATCTTAAAACCCGATTATTCAACTGTTCAAAGTTCTAATGGAACTTCGAAGCAGTCTGTGTACGTTATCACAATCAAGTTCTATCACCAGAATCCATGATGGAAACGATAGAAATAAACTCGATAAAATATTAACGTGATTATAAAGATCAAATAGCTAATGGTGAGTAAGCGAGTTACTTAATTACTCACTGGCAGTGTACTTAATGACAAGTAATATTGAGTAATATATCCCTATATTTTTCAAAAATTACCTCATCTTATAACGAGTAGCTTAAACGATTTTAGCGTATGAGCATGTATTTCCGCCAACAATTGTATATTCTCTAGAAAAATTATATCTATACTCTAAAACCCGTTTGAAATTAGCTATACTCTATGAATCAATTTCCTTAAATGTACAGTGGAACAGAATTTTAGCAAATATATAAAAGTGTGAGCAGATGCTATATTTCAAAACCTCTAAACGTAATTCTATTGAAACTGCGACAAATTTAAATCTTGTACTGTTTCCGCTCAGTACGAGATCGCACGTATGTAATAATGCAATAAATATCAAAAATATATAATGCTAGGACCGTCACCTAATATTTTTGAAAAATACATAGTTACCGCATAGCTAGGCAACTAATTAGACTAATGAATGATTGCTAATTGAACAAGCATCAGACATGGATTTCGAGCGCTCACTAATTAAAATTGCTCTATTTGGACATCACGAAATAATTTGCTCTTTAATTAACGAGTAATGTACATCAAAGAATGAAAAATCACGCTACTAAAATGTCATTGGTAAAAATAAATATAATTTATATCTTCATTAATAGTTTACCAGAAATAAAACTGCATAGCGTCATTGTCCACAAATTATACCCAATAACGGGTAATTATGAGTAAAAATGTGAATGTTCAAATATGCGAAATTTAGTATTATCATACAACATTCAAGCGGGATGAATTTATGATAAGTTTATGTAATGGATATATTTATATTCTATGACTACCATGAGCAAGTATCGTAACTTGAATTAAAAAGAAGGAATGCGACTTTTAGATAGAGTGTCGATATCCCTCTACGCTAGTCCCAAATTTCTTCTAAAGGTTATCATATCTATATTCTCTGTGGTATCAAAGCTATATAATAATTGCCTTGAGCTTTATAAGCAATAAATCGTGATTAGGTGTAACGAATTTTATTGTGGGAATTAAAATTATTATTGCAGTGAATTGTATTTTATAACGTGATTGATAAGGACCATATAGAGTAAATATTTAGAATAAAAAATGTTTGAAACTACTGATATGAGCAGCACGAGTCAGTTACCTTCTCTTAATAAACGAATTGCGAATATTAATCGGAAGAATAAATAAAAACTGGGATGAAGTAGAGCCGATGTATCAATGATGGGTAGCTTTAAGGAAAGACTCCTATTTCATCTTTCACAAAAGAAATTTCAAACAAAAAGTCCTAACTATCGGAAATGATACTGGAAGGTTAATTCAAAAACTCGTATTCACAAAGGCTATGAAGAAAATAAATTACGACAAAGGTGCGTTTTTTATCAGAAATTTAGCACCAGGTGAGAAAATTTTACGTAAATATTTTGCGCTCATCGACGATAAGTTACCACGCTATTTCCATGTATAGTCGCCGTGCAAATTCCAACACTTGTCAGAACCTTTCAAGTTTTCCTATGCCTTCTGTATCCTCGTTTGCCCCCAACATATTGACCCAATCAGTAGCAGCCTCTTTCAGTTCGCCATCATTTGCAGAGTGACTTCGGCCCAATAGAGACGAAATGGTGGATAAAATAAAGAGAAAGGGAACGTAGAGCGGCATTCTCTATGGCCAAAGAGACGGAAGTGCTGTTGCAGGAAACGATATTTAACTAATAGCAAAGTAAATGTTTGTAAAAGTATATTTCGTTAAATTTGAAGCGTAAGGATATAAATAACAGATGTATGTAAACGAGGAAGGAATATAGGAGTAACTTAATGTGTACCCTGATAAACCTAAGGGATACGCTATAATGGAAAAATCGGCGTGACTTGGAATCGAGCCCAGGTCTTGCTGCTCTTTAACCACCATTCCTGAAACTCCTACTCTATTAATTCATTAATTCCATCATCTGTGTAAATCCTAGAGAGAATTCTCTAAGAAATCGCTTTCTTGGGTCTGTTGTCTCAATGACGACCTCTGGTGGTGATTGTTGCCACTAAGTGGACTCTCTTGCTCATAAAAGCTCCCGTTTACAGAAGTTAAGATGCGTGTCTTGGTAGTTCAGTGGTTAGAATGCCTGCCCGGAAAGTGGGAGACCTTGGTTCGAGTCCCAGTCACAATTTTTCACTTCTTGTACAACTTCGGGTTAGTCGCACAACTTAAAATGCCAAGTTTAATTCCATCATTTCCTATTCTATGTGGACAAGTTCTTCTAAGGTCCAGTTTGGTTCTATCTTTCGACCGCGATCTACTAAGAGGAAGGTTAATTTGATATTTGTTGTAACTAAAATTATTAACTTATTCTCAGGTGCCCTCAAGACAGAGCCACCATTTGCTAACCAGCAAAGAAGGGAATCCTAATCACATCGAAATTTTCAACCCTTTATTCCTTGGGAAACTAAATTAATTAGGTTATTAATGCATCTCTTGTGCGCAAGATTAATTAATTAAAAACATCACGGTAAAGCACGACGGTTGATGCTGGTGCAAACAAACTGTAATCATCCTCTCCGTTTATTCCTTGAAAAAAATGATGTAATTAGTCAAGTAATGCATCTGTTACGCGCAGGATTAAACGGGAAAAAATATCGCGGTAAAACAACGGATGGCACCGGTGCAAACACACGGTGATTATCCTCCTTTTTACATTATTCCCGGATCCTAAAAAAAATGGACAGAAAACAGTGAAATTTATTTAGACGCGATGTCTGAAAATCCCTCTTTTTTAATAAGGATAAACAGCGAAAGATGGAGGAGTGTATCTGGCGAGAGAATTAGTTGGCGGAGAGGAAATAAGCCATGCGGCGACCATGACACAACCCCGACGTCGGCCACCTCTCCCTTGGCTGCCTTCCAGAACGCTGTTGGGGATTAGCGTCCGGAAACGGGAATTGTCGCTTCGATTTTGGGAAACTGACTTTTTTTTTCAAACTCCTCGATTTCCGAGAACTTATCGGCGATCCCCTAAACCGCAGCCACAGAATGTAAACGACGATGACGAATTTTCCAAGCTGTTGCGGTATTTCTTGGGAACGGTGCGATTTCATGGAAATGTATACGCGGAAACTATGGTCGCTTTTCCAGCTAGAATGTTCGCCTGGAGCGGGATTCCAGGAACGGAAATATAACGGGTGGTTAGGGAGTGTTCATGCTTGTGATGCGATGGACCATTTGTTTCCGTTTGCTCCTTTTCTCCGAGGCGCGAGATGAGTGATGAATTATCAGCCGAGGAAACAAGCGGTTTGTGAATATGTTTGATCGGTTGACCTGCATCACTCAAGTGCGATGAATGGGCAAAATAGGGCATGTAACCTTTTCTTTTTTTTGTAGTTTTATCCTTGGAAGGCAGACTTCCCGCATTGCACGGGAATATCAGGTATCTCGCTTTCTATCTATCTATTTTATATTTATTCTATCTATCTATCATTTTAAAGAAAGCTCTACGATACATAAGAGAAGACCAGTTTTTACAAAAGATTAAATTTTTCTATTAATAAGATCATCTTTAAACGCCAAATTTATCTGCAAAATAATGAAAGCACACGATTTAAATTAAATTCCCTTTATGATAAGTATAAAAATGAATTGAACTGTCATTTAAGTGTAAAAATAGCAAGAAACGTGATATAAAAATGATCATTTTCTTATCAAAATCTCTAGATAAAAGAAAAACAACGGAAAGAGAACATACTGGCTTAAATTAAATATTCAAGTTAAATAGATCTTAAACTGAATATTTTTCTTTTTCGATATTTCCCAAACTTTTGTGCAGTATTTTTCAAGCCGGAGGCATGATTTTGTTCCTTTGATTGATGTTAAAGAGCGAATTTGGAATGAATATATAGATCTTAACGAATAGATATATTAAACTTCGGATTTTCACATTCCACCATTGAATTCCTACCTTCGTGAAGACTTCCATCGTTTCCTCGTGTATAAATTATCTAGCAATCCTGCATAAAATTAACATTTTCTTGAATTCGCCTTTCTAACTAGTTGCAGAAACAAGATATTCCTTTAAAGAGTAAAAAAATGCGATAAATAAACGGACAGCAGTAGATTGGAGCAGGTTGCCTGAGGCTACTTTCATTGATAAACAATATATATTCCAATTACACCCACGATAAAGACCATTTACTTGAAGTTTGTTATGGCTGATAACAATTCAAGATTTCACATGTGTATTGATAAAGAAATTAAATAATTTTTCCCCTCGTTAAAGCAATAACGACCTTTTCTTTCGTAGAAATAGTAGGGTATATTGTCCCCTTCAAATGTAGGAGGAACATTGAGCTCATCGATAAATTTCGGGAGAGAAATTTACATTTAAATGAATAAATCTCTTGGGATGGATGACTGGCTAAAGATAATACAGGTAAAAGGATGGCTTCACCTTCTTTGTAACTTTCAAATCTAAGTTTCAGATCCTGGAGGAGAGTTTTCGAGAGATAAACAAACGAAAATACTGTATCAGCGTCTTTGATACGCTGCCTAAAGCTTTATCTTGTTTTCTTAGTTATTTTAGTTCCTGCTGTTCTGATAAGTCATTAATATTTAATGCTTAACTAACATTCATGAGACACAGGACCTTAGTTGGTCACGTCAAAAATATCCTTAATTAGTTCCGTGCAATCAATTTTAGTTATTTTTTTAGTTCTCGTAACCTTCAAAATGATAATCGATCATATCGATTAGCCCTATCAGTAACCAAGGTAAAGCTTTTGAAAAATGAACACGGCTTTTCTATCCTGCCTCATCTTTGAGTACTTTTTAACAAAATAATGTTCCCAAAAAGTTATATCATCAAGATTTGTTTGACCTATGACTCTTATCTATCGAAATATGTAGTACAGCGATAAAAATATACATAATATATAATTAATTTTTGTCAGGCGTGAAGTGCCCTTCTCATGAAAAAATGAATCTTCTCTTTCCTGTGGAAAAACCACGAAAATTTTCAAATCTTTTTGTAACTTTTATTCAACCAAAGTTTATAGAATCTCAAATACCATTAATATATGAAAAGTCGGATAATCAAAAATATAAAATAAAAATCTTTAAAAGTTCCTGTTGAATTCAAGGAAATACATCGTTTGAGGACGAGCTTTCGAGCTATTTTCTTCCTTGTGCGTACCTTTAATGCGAAGGTGGATAAACTGTATTCATTGGGAAAATCTCGGATAAAAGATTTTCGGTTGTGTTATTTAGTGACAATGGTGAATTTTTAATCACGGGGTTGGATAGTGTTTTTGAAAATAGTGGACTAAATTCTGTATTGTGTTGTGCTTGGACAAAATCCTGACAGACATTATGATACTCCCTCATTTTAGCACTTCTAAAATGAAACAAATATAAAGTTCATAACGCATTATTTTCATAAGAAATTTTAAATATTTTTGTTTGACTATGGACGAATTTTTACATGTGTGTGCAGGGGTATATTTGGGGTAGTAGATGCCCTAGGTGCAATATAGGACATAGGCCCCCATCATAAATAAATCGAAGTAAAAGGAACAAAGGAAAGTTTCTACTAAACATTAAGTAAAAATATATATTAAAAACTTAGGCAAATATATTAGCTAAATTAATACTGTACTGAGAAAACAACTAATTGCCGAAGATAGACGAATAACTATTTTTCTAAAATAAATATAAATAAAACATTTCATACACATATATTATGTAAAGAAATATGGATAAAATTATATTGCAACACTGGTGGCACGAAAGGAAAATACTGGATTCTAAGTATCACTATTTATATAATTAAGATTGATTATTGATAAAGTTGAGATACAGACATCTGTGTGATGTGACTTATTTCAAAAATATACTAATTTGAAAGGGCGTAAGTTATTGAGAGAGGTTATTTATTGGAGCCCTTCACTAGACGATAGTCCATCCGAACGAGGCCTCAGATGTCTTACAGGCTTTACTTGCGCCAGTTATAATTACAATCATTATTATCATTAGGCACACTAATGAATAGGTATGAAATATATCCACTATCTAGTCCTGTATCTTCTCACAGTAATTATATAAAATAAAATAAGTACTGACAAGACGCGAATAACTACGGGTTGAGTATAAAGAGTAATTACGCTTCATTATGCATTATCATTTGCGTTAATTACTTTCTCTTTTACTCAACTCTCCGAATTAAACGTGAAAGCTAACCTTTCCATTAAATGCCTCCAATCAATCAAACTCCTATCTTTATCTTTCTCCTCTTCATCCACCAAACACTCTCGTTCCACTCTTTCCGAATCCCTCTCATTCCATTCACTACTGCGTTTGAAGTGCGAGCTTAGAGTTCTTAATACTCCGCCGCACAATACATCATTTTAACTTTGAAGCTCGCTGAATTTATTGCCGCGAGTCGGAGTGAAAACTCAACTCCATGCGAGTAAAGGACTTTTTCCTTCGACATCTGAAGCGTTGCTAGCACTTCATCAGCTCCCAATTAAGCTCACGAGGGCCTCTTTTCTGTCGAACTCCAACCGATGGCTGCAAAATTACTTTCCTTTCGCTTGCGCAAAGAAATTCATCGAGGTAGTTAGTACCCTCGAAGCCAGATACAAAATAAAACGACAATCGAATTAATTTATTTTGAGTGTATCCAATGGTGATCAGCCTTTATAAAAAGAGTCATCCCTACCAGGAAAAATCGATTGTTTTTTGCTTTACCGTTTTATATTGCAGAATAATTTTTATTTTCTTTGTTTCACTCAATTATGAAATTCTCTCTGTTTTTGTAATTAATGCGGGAAACTCCATCGAAGGTATTTTGAAAATATTTTCGTGCATTCTCATTTATCATCGATGGTCGAAAAAGTAAAATTGAATTAAAATCGAAGAATTATTTTATGGATGTTATCATTGAAATTGTTTCGATCATTAGTTCGCAAAAAATCCATAGATCCATAATATAATAAAAACTGGAAGCCTTGATTCAACTTTTTGCGATATTTTAATTTGACGATGTAGCAATAGCGAATAATTAACGATATCTTAGGTCATTAATTTTAAGATAGAGAATTAATTACAAATAATTACGCACATTAATTCCCAATACTGAATTTAAAATATAAAAGAGTTACTCTTATCACTTTCTTCACTCCTTCTTTTTATAGCTGTAAATTGTTCCGTATTTTTCTCTCATGATTTACTCATTAATCTAAGCAACTTTTGCATGCAGAACTAAAAAAATAATATCTTTGGCAAAAGTGTAAAAATATCACTAAATAGAGCAAACTAATCTTCAAATACAGCTCTATATGATATTTGCATATTCTTGGATATTGGATATTCTATCCTCATTTCTACCCGCTGAATTCTGTTGCTAACCAAACTCAACCTACTACCATGAATCGGACATGAGAAACTACCACTTATGATAGTCTCATTTTTAAAGTAACGATATTGACGAAGAAGAATTTAATAAACCTTGTTTGAAGCTAGTTTTATCGATAACGTCAAAATATACCTTTATTCAATAATTGAGCAATTTGTTCCCTAAATTTATTACAGAATGGAACGGCGAAAACCATTATAGAAATATCGAGTTATCGACTAGTAAAAATGATACCCGAGATCAAAGCCGTTGGGCAGGCCTTTCTCCTATGACTTTCCAAGAATTTAGGAGCTCTCATAAGTTAGACACAGAAATATTTCCTAAAATATAAGAAAAGAGATACAATTTCGAAATATCTTGTTCCATAGTTTCACATTCTCGTGTTCATTTTTCCAATATAACAGTTACATTCAGCGAAAGCGCATTTATAAGGTAAAAATTTTCAAAAAATACACTCAAAATTGATTGCTGCGGATATTTTTGGTGGAAATTATTTTCGATAATATTTTGATGAAATTTAAAACCTTTGGACCAGGGCCACACACCAGCGTTATTAAAAACGGCAAATTAAAACAATTATCAGCCCAGATATTTTGAAGTTTATTGATACCTTTTCGTACTGTAATTGGATTTATAATAATCAGCCACTTTTTATATTTAAAAATGAGGTTTTGTCCGATAAATTTTCAACCCAAACTTCAAATTTGATTTGTATTTTCAATAACTTTAAATTATCATTCGTATACGAAAAATGGTAAAATATTAATTCATAGTAAGATATAAATCAAATGAATAGTTAAATCAGAAGCAATTAATTCTGTTTAGACTTAATTTATAACCTAGACGTTAATTAACTGAAATATGCGTATTCTACTGCCAAATATTTCGCTTGCTTATTAAAAAGAAATTCAGTAATCGAGAATCAAGTATGACATTTTTCACCTTTAAATCAACCTTACGCCGCACTTATATCTTTGCATCAAATCGCAAGCGTTACAATTTTTTCGTCATTAAAAGTACATGTAAAAGAATTGCCTAGAATAAGTTTTAATTAACTTATATCTGTATTTTTGTAAGGGAATCTCAAATCGGATTTACACCGTGTTTCATCTGAATGGCTGGGACGCAATATTGAGAATCAGAGTCATCCATGCATGATTAAGCGCTTGAAACGTATTATTTGGAAATTCATGGTTTACCGAACCGTATGCTTTTAATTTCATAATTGAATAAATTCATTCGTTCATAAATTTTTTAAGTCTCCAGATCCCGTAGCGGTGACGTCTCGACGTACAAAAAAAATCATTATGTAATTATCTTCATTTGCCAAAGACTTAAATCGAAATTCTATTTAAAATAAGTTACTAAATCTCAAAAACAACTAACCAAAGCCATTAACTGCCGTTTTCTATCTATCTCTATCTATTTTCCGGCAAGGGCCATGAACATATATTTGCACTTATGTGAACATTTTTGTATTTTCGCAAAAATTCTGTAAACTATTTGTCAGCTGAATTTGTATTCTCCTTCTCTCTCCTCTTCTATTATGAATTTCTGTACCCTTTTCTTCCTTTAAATACGCTCAGCTCATTTTGCCTTCCTCTTTCTAAATTCTTTCAGAATACATCTTTCTTCCCCAATCCTTCCCATCCATTCCTAAATTTACCTTTCTTTCTAATCATTTCCATTCGTCATCTTAGCCATTATCTGAAGCTTTCCAAGTACTTCTCTCTTTTCCCCAAAGCTCACGTTTTGCATCCGCACAACGCAATGCTCCATACGAAATATTTTGCAATATTTTATAATATCTATTTTGATATTCCTCGCTATCACATCTCCTTAATTTTGTTAAGTGCGAATTTTAAATTAAATAATAAGTAGGATAAAAATAAGAAAAAAGTGTAATAAATTAAAACAATAATATATAACAAATATATATTACAATCATAAATATAAAATAATAATATATAATAATAATATAATGACATTTTCTAATATCTACCTTGATATCCTTTGCTATCATCATCTCCTTAATCTTCCTGATTACTATTTTAAACATATATAATAAGTATAATAAAAACAGAAATAATAAATATAATAAAGAAAAAATCCATTTAAATTACGTAGATAATAATTGAAAATCAAACAATAAACTAAAAACAAACAAATAACATGGTAACTTATTTTCAGAGCCATTTCATGCTAACCGTATAACGACCAGAAAATGGCTACCGTCCCAAAATAGTCCTCATTGTCAGAGCTCCATTATAATCATTAGGGTCGAAGAGGGCAACATTTCTTCGCAACATTCGCTCCGTAAATAAATATTCTAAAAGCCGCGTTAATGCGACATTAACGACTAGCGTTCGAAGGCTTTCCAATGCCTTTTCATCATGAAAATGGAAACCGTGGGGGGTGATTGCTCCGATTGTTCGATTCGGTAACATTTGTCCGAACTACGTCTTTTTCTAGGGCTTCGTTTTCAATTCCTTTCCTTCGCCTCCTAATCACCTTCGCCTTTTTCTTCCTTTCGCCATTATGCACTCCTTCAGACACCGAATTCCCTCCTCCCCTCAACACTAATTCTCCTTTCTTTCCAGGTCACAAAACCCGGAGGCCCTCCCCTCCTCCGCCTCCGCTCCCTTTCACTCATTTTCTCTCCAAAGCTCTTTCCAGTCCTTTCATAAAGATACTCGTGTTTGGCGTCACCGCCCAAAACAGTCGAATCCGATGCGTATCGGGAACGTACTAACAATCTGACAAATTTACCTCCACGCTCGGGTTAACAATTGGGGAGTGAAATGTTTGCATTGCTTCCTTTTTCCTATTAAGAAGTTCCTTTCGTTTTTTTCTCTCAAGTAAGCACCCTTTTCCGAACTGGTTTCTTTCGAATAAATTAAAAGACGAAAATATGGGAAACGACGTTGTATATTTAAGATTGATCGGAAAGGTCGTCTTTAAGAAATTTAAGTTTTACCATTAGTGGGAGTCGGTTTTTAAAAGTGGCTACCAGTTTGATTTTTATTTTTTTTTAATATCAATTTTAGAGGTTTTTGGTCTTTTAGAAGCTTTGGTCAATTTTTGCAGCAATCTTTACCTTGGTATGGAAAATTGAATCACTTAACCCTGCTAGCAGTAATAATAGAAATTTTAAAAGAGCTTCAGTAGCCGAGTTCTTTTCGCACGTAACCCCTCATCGGAAATTGAACCCGGGACTGCTTTCGAACGCGTTACATGAGTTTTATCCTTTGCAATAGAAAACAGAATTCCTCTTTTCAGCCTAATAGGTACAGAGTTTGACAATAGTGGTAGTTCACGAGTTCGATTCCTGGTGGAAACCCAACTCTCCCGATACAAATTAGTGACAGGAAGGGCATCCTAACATAATTCGAACCAAAAACTAGAAGAGATTGAATATTGGTTAAAATGAGCTTTATTTCTTTTGCAAAATTGAATTAGAAACAATAGTTGTGTAAAATCGAAAGAAGAGAAATTGTATAGAGTTGCTTATTTTGGCCGTGGGGTATGATTTTCGATATAAATTTGCGAGAAAATTGACAAAATACACGAAAATGTTAAGACATTTTGAGGTCGTAAACAACTCGTCTCCTTGACGAACAAGGTAATTGTTGGATCCGAGCTTATATATTTTCCCATAAAAGTACACAAGAGATTTATGCCCACTTAAGAGTAAGTGCAAAAATTATAGATAGATTATATCGAGAGGAGGCAATTTTCGCATTTTATTTACGATGACAAATCGCTGGACCAAATACACGACCAATTAGGATTTTTCCTTCACCTGCTCAATTTTACATCTTACAAAGGGAACAGTTATATGTTGCTTTTTCGCGATCAAGTAGGCAGGAAAATAAGATATTTATCAATACGGAGACAGCAAAGGAAGAAAACTGGAGATTTTTATCAAAGGTGTGCGACGCAAAGAAAATTTCGTCGTGCATTTAAGGCTAGGGTTACAGAGAGCATGTTCGTCTGTATTCTTTTTGAGAATTTTTGATCAATTTCTGAGCCTTTGTTTTCTACTCTCAAATTAAATTCTTTCTTCGCATGTTCCACATTTATGTTTGAACATTTGTCTTTTGGCCTGATCTCACAAATGACGGAGCAATAAAATATGCTTCTGTCGTGAGGACCTTTCACTAATGGTATAGTATTGATGATACATTCCGATATCGGAGTATATTTTCAATAATTAAAATATTCATAGAGTAAATTGGTATTCCTTTGTCTCATTAGTTACATGATATATCTAGAGCTTTCTTAAGAGTCTTTTATGCCGCAGTGAGAACTGGAATTATCAATTTTTATTTCCCCCTTGAGAATCAACAGTATCTTCGGCTAGTGTAATATAAAAAAGACTTGTAACATAAAAAAACTTCGGAAATGAGGCTAATGAGGGCAAAGGAAATATTTTAAAAATATTCAAAACGATGTCTCTTCTTCATCCATAAATTCTAGAGGTCTTCCAATTCTCCTAAGCTCCACCCAATCATGCACTGTGATATCTCGGCTATGAAGTAACTTGGACAACAATCCAATAATTCGATTTTTTGCTTCCTTCGAATGAATCGAACATGAATTTTCGATATTTCACTCTATCCTTGGTGCGTCGAATAACTGAATGATTCTATTCGGATTTTCATTCGCTCCTCTCCATCGAGTGAACCATTTGATGAACTCAATGTTTCACTAGCTCCATGCCATCGAGTGAGCAGTTCGTTATTTCAGTTGTTAATTATTATTTCATAGTATGTTAATTAGTTATATCTTAATTAATTAGCCGAATCCAAAACGAATTAAACGATTCTTTATAGAAACTATGGGAAATGATCTTTCAGCTGAAAAAGATTTCGGCAGGCGCATGTGATTCCGGAACGAATTATCTTCTTTATCCGAGGTATCACTGTATTCAAAACCAGAAAAATACCAAATACCTAAATACGTTGGTCTTAAACATTTCAGATTATGGATTCTCAACCAGCCTAATGATATTTTTGTTTTGTTTTCCAATTCGATGTTAGAGTTCCCATTTTCACGAAACATAAAAGGAAAATATTCTTGAAAATTATTTACAAAATTATGATGGCATTATTAACAATTCTCACTCAGGCTTCATATTGAGTATATATGTGATTTAAGATTCTGTAAATCAACGGTCAGTCGCCCAATTCACTCATCGTAAATTATTTCAACCTCGCGACACAAAATTCAAAAAAAATCACCGTTAAATTTTTTCCCTTTGGCATGATTTGCGCATTATGTATGTAAGTAAGTATGTATGTAAGTTTATTGAATGTATACTTTAATTGTTAACACTTTTATGATTGTATTTCCTTGTAATATTAATGCACTATAATATTAATCAAACTAGTGACAAATTGGATAAACCAATAAATTCAAAGTCAATATCTCAACAACAAAGAACTTAAACTCTGATTGTGACTTTATTTTAATATTATTTAATATTATTATAATACTACTGTAACATTATTGGATATTGCACTATTGTTAATTGTAATTTTATTGCTATTGTAACTGTGATAAGGATTTTGTATTGTAGTGTTGAAATAATAAAATAATTTAATTGGTTGGTACTTATAAATGTAGACGGTTAATTTCTTGTATCTTTTTTGTATGTGTTATTTTCTATGCTAAACGTGGAACCTCCTGACGAGCCTTTCTCTGGCTCAGGGGGACCTTAAAGTTTACAATGAAAAATATTATTTTTATTATTATGTATTTTGTGAGAAAGTGAAATAAAGAATTATTATTATTTATTTAAATCACGGCGTGCGCCATGTCAGATTAACATCGTGAACAATTCGCCACTCTGCCCCTCCGAATCCACCGTAGTTTTCCGAGCGTTAAATTCAATTAAGAGAATATTTGGGCGCGTGTACTGAATAGCACACAGCTTTTGAAAAATTAGAACTCATCATGCTTAATAAGGCGAGGGGTTTGGGAATGAAATATACGCGTCGCTAAGATTAAATCTTTAGCGACTCTTGCAAACTCTACGCTTTACACTTGTCTCAGTGGAAACTCGCACACGAAGTCCATGAGTGCGGCCAGACTTCATTAACGAGCGTGACGTGTCCAATTGAATAACGCGTCTACGCAATCTAAGGGACCCCTGCTGCATTTACAATATATCATTTTCATTCCTGGAAACGACACGTCTCACAATGCACAATTACCGCGGGCGTCCTTTAATACGGAACACGGGGGATCGTTTTTAGTGAGAGGAACCTTTTCAACTTTCTCCGGCAATTACTGGCACTTGTTTCCTCCCCTACTTCTTTCTTCCCCCTCCCTCCAACTTTCTCTCTCCTCTCTCTTATTCATTATCTTCCTCTATAACTCGTTCTCATTCCTATGAGAGAATTGAGTATGTCAAACAAAGCGCGGTATTCATGCGTCTGCGGTAACAATACCAACGGTCCACCATAATATGTTTTGTGAAATAATTCCATTTGCAAAATATTTAGCGAAGGGTGACAACAGATCGGATCCTGACTAATTAACTAACGAAATATTTGGAGAGAAATTTAGAGTACAAAAGACAAGTTGAACAGAGAAGAAAAGCTTTTCTGTAATTTAGTATTCTTCTCTCTACCACCTGCCTCTAGCATCTCCCAAACTTTTTTATCCCACGGTATACTGAAGAAAGGAATTTTTGGAGACAATTAATAAACAAAATCTTTCATATTTATATGACTAAAAATTAAAACATATATTGCGTATTTATATACTGTCTCTTATTTAAGGCGCGACCTTTTGGTTTTATTCAATCAAATGAGAATAAAAAAACAATTTTTCAAAGCTATAGTGGCACAGTTACGAACCCTCTCGCAATTTGGAATACACTACTGCATCGAATTCCACTTGAAGGACTTGACTATGGTCGAAACTTATCGAATATGAAATTCCCTCGATCAAACAAAGCTGCTCCACTATAGACTAATCTGAATCCAAGATTAATCCTTTTTCAAGAGATCACACGGCGCTATTCGATGAGGGTTCCAATTAGAGACGAAGTCGCTATTTCTCTGACCCTCGATGAGCATTCCTTCATAATAATACTGGATAATCTTTACAATCCATACCCCTTTCAGATTACGTTTAAAGGTGCTCATGGAAAGAAAACTATCTAGGGTGTAATTCAAGGGTATATATGAAGACGTAAGAACTCAAAATTATATCCTAAAATCTGATGTTTTGCACGAACAACGTTAGAGAGACACGATAAAATCATAGCTATGTATTTATCCACGTTCAAAGGGAGATACTGATCTTTTCACCGTATAAGAGACGTTAACGGTAACATCTATAAGACGTTATTATTATTATTATATATAATATAAGAACAGATTCAACACAACAAGCATATGCACCTGGATAGCCAAAACGGGTTCAACTATGATGAATGCTGTCTCGGGTTCGATTCCCAGTGTGGGTCTATATGTGCGAAAAGACCTCACCTGTGGATCCACTTTCAAAAATCTACTACTATGTACGATATATAGATAATACAAAAGTTGTTCTGACATTAAACCTAGATACCAACAAAAAATAATGCTTCTTATAAAGCAAAATTTTCGTTGTATATTCATAAAAGAAAACCGATAGTTAATTGTAAGATTTTAAGCAATGTTGGCATTAGTGAAAACGTCTAAAGGGTCTCAAGAAGATAACACGAGCTATCCAAGTATTTTGTTAATACAACACAAACTTTATTTCTATGTACGGAACTACTCAAAAATGTTTACGATATCCCGACTCTCACATTTATTAACTAACGTAATAAATCTTAAGTCTGACTTAACAAACTCCTCTACTGTGTCTTTGTACCTAGCTTCTTCCGCCTTTCTGAATCCGGAAATTATGTTCCCGAGAAAATCTTTTCGTCCAACCTTCCTTACCTTTGTAACTTGCAGAGATGATTTATATCTCCGCTTCTTTTATTATTGTGGAATTGATCCTCATCCTTTCATGTATTAAATCCTTGGGTTTAATTCATAAATTTTGTTTCCTTTAGCAAAGAGGTTGATATTAATCTTCTTCCTTTCCTGTTCCGTAAAAAGAAGTTGCGTATGAGTTTTGTCTTTCATCTTGGGTTGTCCTGGGTTACCTTTCTCCTTGTAAGTGGTGGATATTGCTAAGTAGATACTTATTCCTTCATTATAATAAATTCGAATTCAATATTGAACTACGACTATAAAACCTTCAGGAAACCTAATAAATGGTGTATTGATTCGTTTTAGTATAATTAAGTTCGCACTTTTTAGAGTTTTTAATACTTCTGGAAGGAAAACTTCAAAAACTCATTCAAGTCTCTCCAGATTTTTGTGGATATAAAAAATATTTCAATCGTTTAGAATTTCATATTACTAACAATTTGTGTATAATGTACAAGGGATATAAAATATTATGAATAAGCACCTCAAACTTCACTCCAATCTTTAAACTAAACCTCAATGAATAAGCAAAACATTATGAATAATTCAAGAATTAAATTCTCCATTAAATTCTTCAATAAATATTCAAATCGCTACTTCGTTTCAACATGTGGATATCGCATCACGTATTGGTTAATCGCAATAAGTGTATGAAAATATTTATATATAAAACAAAATTTATGTATGGGATAGAATTAAGATCCCTTCAATATAATAGTACCGTAAACATTTGAAAATAATTGAATTAATGACGTTCTAGTCCTCTCTATCCTGAGCTTCTCCCTGCCATGTTACCTCTATGTATATATGAGTTTGTATATATATAAATAAATAAATATATTATACACACATAAATATATACATACACCACTGATACCGGGGGCAACAAATTCATATGAGCGCTCCTCATTAAAACGCGAATTTCTCCCTCCCAGTGTGGTCACAAGGGCTCAGCGACATACATATTCAGAGAATCTATTTAGAATTTAACTTACGACCCGAACAATGAAGCCCTCGAGTATAAGAAAGGCGCCCTTAAGACCAGAATTTCGCTTCAACAAAGTCCTTTCTTATGACCATCATTCTCCTTCCTTCCTTGTTCTTTCCCTCTTCACACACCTTTCCCGTAATCCTGCTCGCTACACTGGCTCCAAACACAGGGCCCCTCCTTTGACTCGGGCCCGCCCCCTTCCGGCCACATCCCCTCTATCGAACGCCTCACTCCGCGATGGGCCCACATTGATTCTTCCGTGGAGAGGGAAGTGTATACAGTGGGAGGAGATCTTGGACAGTGAGATAGAGAGAGTATTGGGAAGGTGATAGGCTGGGGAAAACAAGAGAGAAGCTGAAGAGATTGAAAGAAGGGGAGACGTGGTGGACATTGGAAGAGGAAGATAGGGTACAATATACTCCAAATTAACCGCTCTCGGATTAATTGGGCTCGATAAACAAAAGGGTGGCTGATTTAACATTCTGTTCAAAACCGTCTCGTTTTCCGTGCCGCTCGTTGGATTTGCCTTGATTAATGAAAGGAATAAATTAATTTAGAGAGTTTCATAGCACGTGATATTTATTCTCTCGTTGTAATTAAATACCATGCTACATGGTTTTTTGATACAGTATCTGGATATCTAAAAATTGCTGGACGACTATATCGTCCAGGAACCTTGAATAAGCGCAAGTTATTAGGAAGAGAAAGAGGCTAATTCTATTATAAAACTTTCTAGGCATTCCTAGACGGTCTCAAAATGCTTATTTAAATCTAGCTCATGGGAATTTTCGAACGGTCAGTATTTGAAGAGTTGGTCGCAAGAATTTAGCACTAGTTTTTATGTTTACGTTTATGACTTACTGACATGTAAACACTACATTAGGATTACATAATAGTGTGTCTCTTAAGAAATAGTAATCAATTATTATATATGGAAATTTAACTGCTGATTCAGAGTTTATACGTAAAGGAGTATCTTTCGAAGGTATTCCCAGCGTAACGAATAAAAATAACGCAGTAATGTACGGTAAATAAATATAAATAAAATGGCATCTTTTAATCGCAATATATGGTTTTATCGAATGTGTTGCTTCATCTTATATGAATATAATATTAATACGAGAACGACAACGTGGATGCCGAACCATAATGAATAATCCGGATTAAATTTTATAATGTGGGTACAACGTCATATTCCTTTCTGATATTGCAGTTGTTTTCACTTTTAATCTGTCAACGTCTCATGAATTTTTATTGAATATGTATTCCTCATCTAAAAGAATGATGATTCAGAGCCGATTCTTTATATATTATATCTAAACATCCGTTTTCGGTGACGAGCGCTTTACTCCCTTCACACTGCATCAAAACATATAAATGACTCACCATTTTTTAGAGAAAGCTTCCCAATTCCTGATCAAAATAGACTAAAGATGAAAAATGCATCATCTGTCAAAAATCGGAGTTAAAATTTGAATTAATGAATGGGTAGACATCGATTTCGATATAAACGAGGTACATCGAAACGGACATTGATACAGAATATGAATGTGTGTGTTTTTTAGGTATAAGAGTTTTTGTTTGGTGTTTAAGTACTCCTTGGTAAGGATTGAGAATTTTGCTGATATGTATTTTGTGTAGAAATATTATTATTATATATAACAGAGTATATTTGTTCGCCCACGAAATTTTCCCACAGGGTAGTAGTAGTAGCAACCTATTTTGAGAATACTTAAAATTTTAATAAAATATTTTTGTGATAGGAAGCAAAATAAAAATTTAATAATTTCAGCAGAGCTTTACATACAGCAATCAATGCCAATTTATGATGAAATATGTAACATGGACGATGATTCTTACCATATCTTCATATTATACATCCATACTTTAGGATGTTCCGCCACGTAGGCCAGCATTATATACCCGTACTGATAGAACTTGGCGGAAATAAAGAGAGTATACCTCTCAAAGGGCAACTTAAATAGGAAAGAAGAAAAGATAATGTGATTGATTTAAAAATACTGCAGAGGGAATAGTTTGGGAAAGGGAGATTATTGAAGAAGTATTAGGGTTTACAAAAGAGAGAGGGAGAAGATATATGGGTGAGGAAAGAGGTCGGCAGGGAAAAGCTGCGTAGGTGAACAGTAGGATGAGAAAGGATTATGGCTTCGAAGGGAGAGTTTTGGGGTTTTGGAGACCGCGGATGTGGGAGAAGTAAGCACAAGAAACGGATGGCAAGGGCTTGATCGGACGGACTGATGAAAGATGTAATGGTGACGGAAAGCTCGCGAGCTGTGGGAAGAGATGGAGTCTAGAGAGAGAAGGGATTTTGGGATGAAAAGGACTAGTGAAGGCAAATTGAAGATAAAGCTAAGGAAACTGTGGGAGATGAATATAGAATGAGCATTCATGTGGACGGATGCAAAACCACGCGTGAATGAAAGTGAAAGATGATTCAAATTAATACTTGTTTGTGAGAACCAGCGGAATGAAAACGCGTATCTCTCTAATCAACAGCGCATACGGTTCGTTGGCAGTTGGACGACGAATGGACTTTGCATGAGGGGACGTTGGACCTATCTAGTAAAAGACTATTCGATAGTCAGGTGGTCGGAAAGACATCTCATCGACATTACGTAGCCAAAAATATTAACCGAAGACAGCCTAATAGGCATCAAGATCATGGTATGATTGGTAAATATTTTAGAAGTAAAGTTCTATTTGGTTAAATACAAAAAATGGGAAGTGATACATACTTTACCACAAGTTCTATTTACTAGCGGAAAATTCCTTTCGGTCTATTCCATAGTAAAAGTTTTAATTTAAAACTTCAATTTCAGCCAGCATTCTTGTCGATGGCTAATTAATGCTGATATGGGTTTTCCGGTAATGAATAAAACTCGTGTAGAAGTAAACATAACATCTCACTTATTGCTATGAATTTCTAGCGGCTGCCTCCGTAGATTTGATATTTATTAGCTTCCCAAAGGGATGTAGTTACAGTTATTAATAACGAGAATGGTAAGTTTTACGTATATGAAAAAAGAATTACTCCCTCCGAAAAATCAGTACTCAAAAAGGTAAACCTATATTACTTCGTTTTAACTTAATCTAGTCGATTCTCTTGCACTACCACTTTGCTAATAGAAACGCCGCTCACGTTGTTCTGCTACTCTGTATGATAATATAGTTAATAAATCACTTAAATTTCATTTCAACGCATAATTTTCCGCCATTTAATATCAATTTTCCCAAGTTGACTGTAGCCGATCGGCACTTTTACCATGAAAACGGTCGCAATTCTACTTCTAAGAAGTGCTGTCGACTCAGAGACTCTCATAAACTCATAAGCACAATGGAATACAAAATTATATCGCTTTTTGATGCGGTGTTGCGTGATAAAACGGAAATCATAGCCTTCTCTCGTATGTACTTCCATCTATTTCATGATCTGATTCATACAGAAGAAAGTAAAGTTAAGAAAATAGTGGTATAAAATAAATAATCCAACACGTTAGGCAAAGAGAATCAATGCTAGAAAAACTAAAGTAAATAAATTAAAGATTAAGTAAGAAAAATACAACTAATCAATACTAGAAAAACTAATTTCACAAATATCAACTTTCTCAGAAAATCAATCTGTCAGCTAGCTCCGGATATGTTCACTTATTACAAATTTAATTTATTTTAAAGTACAAATATTCCACTTTCAATATGTTTTGCTTGGGTCAGTTTCTGTAAAATTTGTCACTACAAATTTTGTCCTCTTTAGACTCACCTAAAGAAGATTTTTAGGTGCCTTATTTCGTTTTTTATATTCTAAAACTTCTTTTGAAGAGTTTAAGCATCTTAAGACAGTTTTTTCGAGCCTCTATTCTGCGGGTGATTCCCCGCCAGGTGTATTTTCCTAACTTGCGAAGTTGCTAACTTTTGAGTTGCGGGGATTTTTCCCGTAACTTTTTCTTTTTTCATTAATTTCATGTTAAGGTGTACAAGGTTAGGGGTAAGAGAGCCTTAATCGGGCCTAAACTCGCAACACAGAGGCGGATTCAGCACCATGCAAACTAGGTGACCGCCTAGGGCTGCACACTTGCTTAGTGGCCTTGCTCTTAAAAATTTGGTTGAGAATAACAGAAAGTGAAAATATAGGAAGTTAAGAGCATATGGAAGGAGACCTAGGTGAATTGTAAAATTAGCAGAAGTAAGAAAGTAATGAAAATAATTCCCTGCATTATTCTGAGTAGATTGATGAATTTACTATAGTGAAACGTAGAGAGACAGTGCGGTATGTATGGATTTTCTAATCGTATGGATGCGTCGATGCTACAAGAATTAATAGCAAATATATTGAAGTAAAGTACTTTTTGAGAATGTGTTCTCCTATAAAAAAATGTTGGGACTACGATAGACAATTGATAGTACCGTGATCGATCTAATCTAAGAAATTCAACTTTCACTTTGAAATATCAATTCTTTCCAGGACTTAAAATTAAGGATCGATCGATCGAATAACCCATAATTTGACAAATTATAGGATCACCACTCCAAATATATCCAATCACCGTTGCCACCTGGTCCAAAGACCAAATTGCAGCGATTTTTTCAATAAATAAATAAATTGTGAAATTAGCATGGCAGATGACACAATATAGGATCCATGGCATCCAAATCCATCGTAGAATTTCCGGGGATTGCAGTGCAATGATTTTCTTTGCATTGAAGGAATTCCCTGCTTCCCAAAAAACAAATTACTATGTTTTAAATATCTACGCCTATGAATGGGAGTAACTACGTAAATTGATGCTGGTACATATCATCAATAAACACTCCAAGCAATACCAGCGAATACACAAACATACTTGAAAAACACACTTTTGAATATAAATCAATTACTTTCAATTTAGTTTGGCGATATTTTCTCACGGGGCACATACTGTACTATTAACATAAATACCTTTTACGTTAAGTTATACATTCAGGAAATAACAATATTTCATCAAGCAAAAAACAAGATTAAGACCAAGAAACAAAATAGCTCTTTGCTGAGCCACAAAAATCTGAATATGAAGCGAACAATGACAGAACGAGCTGAAAAAAGAGGCAAAAGAACGAGCTGCGAGAAGACAGCGTTGAAAATAAGTTATTTTGATGGCCGCAAAAAGAAGACGATGGAAAAATAAAAGACGAAAATGTGCGCGAGAGGGATATGACATATCAACGGAAGAATGTTCGGGGCGGTTACGATGGCGACATTAATTTTACGGTAGTCATAAGAGTGCTTTACATCGATGATGTTAAAAGCCATCGAGGCAATATCACGGAGGCGTAACGCCAAGTATGGGCGATAAAAGTATTTTTTTCGCCGCGATAAACATTCCCACTCCTGCGGTCTTACGCCCTGAATAAAAAGGACGATGATTTCCTCTCACTAAAAGTGTTTATATAAGAGAGATATTTTGGAGAGATGGGCGATTACTTGGAGAACGCGAGCGATTGGAGAGACACCTATTGGAAATCCGCGCGCTCATCCACGTAAATATTTTTTCCCTAAGGTTCTCGTTCCACTTAGCGGAATCCTTGAACTTTTGGGTGCAACAACCTCCGGAAGGTTAGGTGGTAACTGAGAACTTATGTTGACCTTTTGCGATGGAAAGTGTTTCGTTAATATGCAGTCCCGCTACTTTATCTCATTAAAGTAACCTGCACTTGTGTAGTGTCCTACTTATCGTATACTCTAATGATAGCATAGCGGTATAATATTGTACCATAGTAGTAAAAATCTTGTGTAGTGTGTATCAAATAAATAAAATATGTTGCGACTATATATACTGTGCATGTTTGTATACTTTAACATGACTACACATATGATTTATGTAAATAAATAACACTATATTTATTAAGTTGGATGTAAAAATTTAACACAACTACAGACGTGATATGTGCCTGTTACATTTGTTAAATTCAATTTTAATTACTAATTTTTGATGTATTTATCATAGTACTGCATTTTGATTCAAATTTTAGCAATTGTAATTTACTCTATATTTATACATACTGAGTTATCTGGTTTATTATAAAACTAACTCACTCACTTTAGTTTGCTTACCAATTTCCTTTTACGAAATGTAAATAAAAATGATACAGTAATAGGAAATCAGAATGAGAAATACACTTATTTATATTGAAATATGTTCTTCACAAATATACGAAATTTTTTTTCCAAAAATCGGATATTGTATCGATTTGAAATCACGTAAAGTTTGATAAAATACAAATGCCACCTGTAAAATATTAGGTTAGGGATTAATTACCCATTCAAAGGTGGGATGTGATAAACTGTGTGATAAATGTGGCAAATAAAATATCAAAAGTGAATATTTCAGTAAAAGAAATAATATAATTTAATTGAATGAGTTGTGAAATACCCTATACTGTTGCTAAGCTTAGCTGAAAAAAAATTCAGTTCCAAAATTTGGCCCAAATATTCTGTTCCATGAAAATGCAATATTTCGCTGGAATGAGGGTAAACACCGGAACGAATTATATTTCTCCTCGTGCTTTTCTAGGCCTCTACTGCTCCGAGATACATCCGAGCAGCTATGCCATAGGATAGATATCCGAAAGATCAACAAGTAGTTCCATACGGAGTAAAGAAGCCCATTCTAGTTTCCACAGAGCAAACTTAATTTCCGACATAATATCAGGTAGAATGCGAAAATGATTCGCATCTAAGGACAAACAGAACGTAATACAGAAAACTCTGTACATGAAAAATGCATCTTGGCGAAAAGACTGTATAATGAAAAGAGCGTGGCATAAATTCATGCAATGAGGATATGTTCTAGATATAAAAAAATTAATATTATAAGTAATTTAAACTTCTACATAGCTCTCCTATGTATGTGAATAATTTGGGTGAGAACGTAAGGAAAAAGATTTTTAAGAATGTAATTTAAAAAGCTAATAACTCTACTTTTGAAAGGATTTTTAATCAACGAAAATAGAATCAATGAATGAAAAAGAAAATTGCCAATTTTCAGGGGGTGTGATTAGAAAGATATTGAAATAGGAATGTCATTGCTCAGCTCTTGGGAATGTAGTGGTACTTCAATAAAAAAAGAACTGGTTGTTCTATGCAAACATTCTGATTTCAGTTTCACAGAGAACATAAAGTAGGAACATAGGAAGAGGCAGTGGAGTTATAGAGAATATAGGGAAAACTAATGAATTTTAATTAAGAATTTTAGTTATAAGATAAAGTGGTTAAATATGGTCTTTAATATGGTATTACTGTTGTGACATAATTTATCGTCATTATTTCGTATTAATTAACTGAATTTTGAGAGGTTTGACTAAAGCATTGAGTATATCTTTTTATCTATGAAGAAAAGTAAAAGCTTTTCGAAACGGAGCCAAAAACTTTAGAAACCATACGTGATTGAGCCTTGAGATTACAAAGCACTATAATTTAAAGATAACCACAAAGAATCTATTATTTATTGGTCTAGAAACTCTGTAAGGTAACCTAAAGAAAAAAAATTTGGACATCAAACTTGTCTAGATAAAATTTTCTCTCTTACTTTCAGAAAATAACTTTAATGATATAAGAATATTACCCCGCAATGATTTTATTATTATCTCATATTAATTCCGCTATATTTAAGCACCATAAAGCCTTCCATATATTTATCAATTTTCACTTTTTGCAGCGACATAAAATATTACATTGTTTACCAAATTTGAAATTACTTTTGAAATTTAGAATTCGACCCAGAAATTATATAAGTTAATAATAAGAGGTTTACCCCTTCGGTACCACAGCACCATCACACTTAAATAAGGATATTAATATCTTGCATGTAAAATGTATTTTTAGAATTTACTGCACATTGACATCTCGTCGCACGCCATTAGAGGCTTGCATAAAAATAATCTCCCTATTTCTATTATGGTATAAAATCGATTGGCAATTCGTCTTGACTCATAATAGCCAGGGTTACTCTGTCTTCCAGTTAACCTACTTTGAGTGATGTAAAATAAAATTCGGGTGATTCTCGCCCTTTCGCCCACCCTAATTTACAAGAAAGCCTCTGCGATATTTACGATAGGCCATAAACTTTTTTACGGAAGCGCCTGCTGTTCTTCCTCCGGCATCTGCTTCTACTCTCTGAATAATTACTCTTTTCGCACTTTGGTTCGGTGTCGCTGTTATCGGCGCCTAAACTTATCTCCGATGTGTCGTCGACCGAATCGAGGTCATCCCTTTGTTCCCGACTGGAAAATCTTTTTGTCCAACGGAATGAGTTCTTAATCTCGGACTCGGAGATGTCTTGATTCCCTTGCAGTATGGCTGACGTAGCAGAAGATCCTTCTGAGTAATGCGGAACGCGGCCGCGCTCTTGCGGACAACATCAGAGTTAACACTTGTCCAACGGACCGAACTTTCGTAATTCGACTCGAAGGGAAAATGTTCTTTGATCAGTAAAGAGGGTTTTTGTTTTAACCCTAACTTTTGTTTCGGTAGAACCTGCGGCGCGCCGATGTCTTTTAACGGTCCGAAAATGTCCCTTAAGTTTTATTTATACTTCATAACATAACATAGAGGCATAACAGAGTGGAATAAGTTGCCTGATTCGCTTTTGAAGCCCTTTCCAGCTAATCTCAAATCATTTAAAAGGAAATGTGATAAAATATTGTAGATGTAGATTATCAATAGGTCAATTGGATATTGTTCTCAGCATATTTTGTACGGTTATATAATTAATGCATATGTATACGCTGCCACCATTAATTTATAACATAGATATTTTTGTTTGTACTATGGGTGACTGATAATTTTATATTGTAGTAAGAGTTGTAAATCGGACTGTGATGACTGAATATGTTTAAATATTTATTTTATATTTTCTATATATTTTTTATGAGTTGCCACCGGACAGTTGTCCACTTGTAACTTACATTGTAAATAAATAAATAACCCTTAAGTTATATTTACTAGTATTACTTCATAAATATGTTTTATTCCCAGAAACTTGTAGACGTTGACTTAACTGATATAAGTGAGGGAATGCTTTATATGTACAATGGGCTGATATTTATTTTGGTAATGACTACAACTTACAACGAAGTAAAAAAATTGCACTAAAACTTTCTACAGTACTTGAACATTGACTTCTTTACTTTATCATCTCTAAAAAAAATCATGTTACAGAATATAAGAATACATAACTCCAACAGGTTCATTTGTATTTCACTTGTCTAGAAATTTTAAAACCAATACGATTACCTCAGTTTGAGAATTTTCTCTCTTTGCCTTCAAAATGTGAATTAATTCTAATAATTTACAACCATTTCGTTAGAATGACTTATCACATAAAAGTGTATACCTGGGAAAAATCTCAGGGAGAAGAATGTTTGAAGGGAACGAGACTCGAACCCGGGTCTCCGAATCGTCGGTCAGTTGCTCTACCCAGTAAACTATCTGGGGTTGTGATTCCTGAAACAGACAGGACCCCTTAAAGCTCAGTGGCTAGAGCAACCAACCAGTAATCGGGAGACCCAGGTTCGAGTCCCGACTCCATCTCTCTTCATGAGCGTTTTTTCTTGGGATAAGAACATTGAGGTTCTGGACCCATGTCTTTATTCTAGTCTGAATTGAAGTCTCATTAATGAGTGGTTTTCAGTGACCATTGATAAGGATTAATTTAGAGGTTGATTGTAAGCATTGAATTAGATAGATTCACCAAATAAAACCGTGTTTATTGTTACTAGTCATGGTTTATAGAGCTTCTCTTCCAAGTAGAAAGTAGTATTTAAGCAATCACTAATCTAAATTGAGAAAAAGATATATCTAAATATATTACTCGCGAAAAAGGAACATCTGCTTTACGTAATCGTCAAACATAAATTTAATAGCTTTTTCACTAAAAACGTGTTACCTCATATATACATTTAGGGAAACTCAACTGTTTCTAGCCCTATAAAGTTAGTAGTAGAGTAATATAAGTGGTGCGCTCCCTTAAGTTGATTCAACTATGCAATTTATATTTTAACACTAGTACAATACTTTCCTCATGATCTCATAATAAAATATAGTACAAAAAAGAAAACTTATGATTGACTACACAAAGACTCAGAACTATATCCATTTCCTCCGTAACGTCATTTATGCATGGGAAAACAGTTTTATTTTCTATGACGCAACAAGCATAGCACATTGTTCCGCATTCATAAACCCCCTTTAAATCCTTATAGCACAAGTTAAGCCCGTTTTGCAAGGGGAAATTCTCGTGGGCAGCTCAACGTCAGTGGTGGCGTATCAGAATATTAAAGGATTTCTCTTTTCTGCTTGATGCGTGGGATTAGCAAGTCTGCCATCTTCCATCCCATAGCTTACATACGTGAATTCTTGAAACAATTTATTTTGAGTCTCTCTAGGGTAGAAACTAAAGTGTGCATTCACTAAATAATAACGTGTATTCACTAAACATATTACGGGGTTACTGTATAGAAGCATTTCTTACGGTAATTCACCTCTATAACTATTTTTCTTTGCTTTATCGAATTTTCCGACGTTAAGCCTTGATGTTTCGCAAAGTTTATCCAGGTTTACGCATTGTAAACCCAAAGCTATGCTCTAGACAGCTGCCAATCCCACACGTGAGTGATGGAATGTTTGGAACACTAACTCAAACAAAGTTGTGCTCTTGTGATGCCTATTCGTAATCGATTTTCCTTAACTCATCCCATTTTCACCTGAGAAATCGATAGAAGATTGCTTTGTGTGCTACTCTTCAATGATATGGGAATTATACGCTGATAGATATTGTTGATTGTGTACGTGATTCCTCGTTATTGACGTAATGTAAATTTGTTTTGATACAATTGGGTTGTAGATGGTGTAGCTATCAGCTATAAGTTATAATTGATGCTTCTTATTTATAATAATTATATGCTAAAAGGTGAAATGTTTTGGGTGGTTTCTATCATAATACTATCGCTTATATGCAGTCTTTTAAGGGCTGATAATAATTATGCAGTACACAGAACTTAAGAAAACTGATAAAACTCTAAATAGAGAATCAATGCAAAAATACCCTGCTAAATTAAAAATATTTTTAAGAATTAATAATTTTTAAGTATTTAACAGACTAAGATTTTCTTGTTGTCTGAATCGATCGTAATTCTTTTCAGGGTGCGATGAGAAATGAAATAGTTTGTCCCTATTGGTAACACGAAGCTCTCTACGTCCGTAAAAATATAAAAGAAATATTTACACCTTTCGGAATACAAGTTAAAGAGATAGAATTTCCAATGAATTTGTCGATTGATGCATTATTAATTACAAAGGAATATTCAAGGAACTATTTTACTTTAATACTATCATAAAGTCCTCTTAAGGCATGCACAAAGGTAGACTAAATCGACAGGTACGTAACACTTCAATACACCACTGGTTATCAATTTCCTTCTGAAAATCATGATGCGTTCATTGCCTCGACTTTGAAGCCAAACGGTGGAAGCTAAAATTTAGGTAACTAAAAGGAAGTGGACTATATTCGGAACGTAATTTTACCTTTGTTGCAATTTCTGAATTCCTGCCCGAGCTGCCTATAGGAACGAGGTTTCTAATATCAAATGAATGTATACCTACTGACGCAGTTCACACGGTTCCTGCGTTTCCTTTGGATGGAACAAAGGGATTAACAGGAAATTGATATCCCTGCTTCACAGCATTATCCCTTTAGAGAGGACCTCTATTGAGATATCTGATATTACACAAACCCTTTAGCAAAACCATGGCAAATCACCGTTATTCCGGAGTTACCGTAGACATGATACAAACTTCATGAAGGTATGATGTAATTACTTATTTTCCGTTGATCCTATCGCGGGTTCAGATTTTCCCTTTCTCTTTCATTGATAGAAATTTGTTTGTTATCTTAACTATACATTCTTTTTTAGTTCAAATTGATGTGGGGAATGTAGAAGATCACATAAACGGATTTCTGGTAAATTTCATTCCTTAGTTCCATTTTATTTTTATTATTATGCCCATTTTATTCAGATAAAGATAGAAGCAAATGCTTGGTATTTTATATAAAGGTTGATAATTTATCTCAAAGGTTGATTGTGCTAAATTTCTAACTTTATCATCCAAAATCTTTTCATTCATTTTTGTTTGAAGGATAAGGAGAAGTTGAAACTGCAATTTCGCTCGATTCAAATTACAAGGACATAGCTCCTTAAAATAACCATCTATTTATTTAATTAGTGAATAGTTATCTTCAATGTTTTAATAGGTAATCTACAAATAGATACAATGGATGCTTCCATAAAGGATCGTTCTTTTCTTTTTTCATATCTTGACCGGATTTCTGAGGTCTCAATTATTTTTAACGATGATAAAATCAGAGTTTCGATATTTAATTGGTGCAAGAAATTCAAATAGAGGAAAATAAGGAAAGGAAAGCAAATTAGGTCTCGCATTTCGTTACGGTTACAAGTACACACGTTCCCAAAACTAGCATATATTCTGATTGAAAATAGTATAAAAAATCGTTTGATGAGGCCGTACTCTCTCATGTAACGTCTATACAATATTGTAATGTAATCGCAGAAAATGAGAGAAATACGTAAAACTTCCTACATAAGTAGTTGAAACTTCATGTTTGATGCGATCTGAAGTAGGACCAAATTTAACAAAAATGAAATGTAGAGTATATAAACAAAGTAAACCGTTATTATATAGTGTTGATTAATTTTCAGCCATATTATTTTGTCAAGGGACAGGAAATATCGTTAAGTTTGGCAATCCACCAATTCCAAAAATCTGTCCCACCGCGCCTCGAATACGGTAGGACGCATCCTGGAGATTAGGTATCACGCATGACACAAAGGCAACTTGATTTGCATACTCACAAGGAGATCACAGGAACAAAAATTTGTTTCTCGTAAAGCAGAAATTTGAATACATACAAGCACAAAACTAAAAAAGATGGTTAGAATAAACTCATTAGAACTCGACATTCATAGTTATCTCGAAATTATTATATAATCACTGAAAAGAGGTTTTCTTCGCTAGAGAATACTTTTACATCTTTGTTGACATCAATAACGAGACGTTTCACCCAAACCGTTTTGGCCAAATAGACAATTTGCCCAATAATAGTTCTTGCAGGAACTTATTACGCAGAGACATCACTTTCAAGACTTTTATAAAGGCATTATTCAACTGAGAGTAACGGCTAACTCAAGCGATATTTTGCTCATATTAATATTAATTAATATTTAACCCACTGCTTATTTTACACAAATTCTTCTATATCGCATTTGAAAAACGCATTCGCATTGAAAGGAAATTGTTTTAACTTTAATTTTGCAAAATTTATATAATATATAATTTATTTTTACGAAAGAAAATTTATTTTGATCTCTGCGATAGAAAAATAGGTTAATTTGTTATGCAGGTTACTCTAATGATCACTATTTCATCTTGGAGGGTAAATAATAGACAACTTATCTGATAGATTTAGATATTTTAAAATGAAATTGCGCAATATTTTCTCTTTTTCTATATACTTTACTAAAAGAGATGTTATAAACCCTTCATTTCTGTTGAGGAAACATGTATTGGGTTTTACCCAAGTACCAAGGGGTTTGGAAAGTACTTGGGTAAAAATACTTAGTGAACAGACTACTGGGTAAAATATCAATTTGATGAAATTTTCTGGAATACTACTATTTACGTGAATTAATAACAAGTACTATTTCCTTCATAATCATTCATACATTCATACATATCTGTGCTAACAAATCTATGAAAAATTCCTGTGTACTAAGAGCCAATTTCGAGAGGCGTTCCCGTTAGGATTAACTAAGACATTCAGTCAACATGAAAAATAACCCGTCATTTTGGAGGCCATTCCTCGCAAAGGTCAATATAAGCTCCTCTCCATATATGGCTCTGTTCAAATAATAGGATTTTTCCGGGTCGTGTTTGCAAAAGTATCTCCATTATAACTAGGCAGTAGCCGGAGGCGCCAACTGTATTTAAAAGACCTCTTCAGTTTCATCTCACACCAGAAATCTTGCGCCAACATGAGAATTTAATAAACCTACATTAAACGCAGTCGCCCGTGATGGCAATCTTCCTCAGAACAAAGCTTCTGGTCGACTACCTCCGCCCTTGGGGAAGCAGAGTTGTCGACAACATTCGATTAAGCGCTTATCATTCAATAGACCGTCGACCGTGAGAGACCGTGAGCTATGAGAAAAGCAACCAATCTAATAGACACGCACTCAATAAGCCTCGCTAATCTGTCCATGTTTACCGCCTAAAATTATCTCACTCGACATATACGAGTATAATGACCATAAATTAAATTACATTTAACCGTGGGGTGCGTAGGCATTCTGCCTAAAAGCATCCTACAGAAACAAAACAATGGTGCTAATATAGCTGATGAAATTTAACTATCGGAAGATTGACTTATGTAAACATTGAGATTATTTAGAATTCGTACATTCCGTATTAGAATTAATAAATTTAAGAGATATACGAAAATCATTCATAGCAACATATGACTTACTCAAATAGCAGCTACCGGCATTTTAGCTGGAGATTTCTGCAATTATCATGAGCGCTCTACCTTTCAGAGGGTTTAAATGCCCTAATTTTCCCTACTGAACGCTTTCTTACTTTCCTACTTTTTTATTTCTTGATTAATTTGCCCACCATTTATACCATTAATTCTAGTGCATATTTTGGTTAGTATACAATTCAGACTTTTTGTGATTTATTAAAGGAACAAAATAATAAGTCTCTGGAATATTAATATTACTCAATACGCAATATTGTTCATTGTACACTACGTACTGTGTGAATCGAATTTAAAATCGCACAAACTATTCACACAGAATAAACATAGGCACGTGAATCGTATGCGACATTCCTCTTCGGAATAAAACAATATTTGCTTTATTTATTCACAAATATGCTCCATACGTAGTTATTCTAGCATAAATATTTCGTACATCATACGGTTACCAGACGTTTCATCCAAAGACGCTTCAACTAAAGGACGAGCCTCCGATAGCGGTTCACTCAAAGGAATTTTTACCCAGAGATATTAAAGACTTTCTATGCAAGGATTTTTCACAAAAAATCTGTTCGCCCAAAAATATTTAACCCAAAGGATATTTCATTCGAAGAATGTTTCAAAAAATGGTATTTCGAAAAAGAAGTAGGGTTCAAGAAACGGAATTCCAAAAAATAAAAATGTCAATTACTCTAATTTGAAATTAACATTCCATTGACATCTACCGGAGTGTTTATTAAAACCAAAAATTTTTTTACGTAAAGGGTTATTATGGTAGTGTTTGTAGATGACGATAATCCGGAGGTTAACGATTAAACTAAATAAGGGACAGCGTTCTCACATAGTTAAGTTCAACGCAAGGTAAATCCACGTTTGGGTCTATTACTTGGCTACCTTTCGAATTTTTAAAATAATTAAAATCAGTGGTTATTTGTTTTGAAAACTCCTCTGCTTTGCAAAAAATACAATTTCCTCTCTTAATTGTCGTTGTAAATAATGAGCCAATTTCCTGAAAACCTTCTAGGCAAACTTGTTTTACGAAAAATGAACAAAGAGGTAAATTTTTGAATAAAATTCACAGACACAGGCGTTGTCTAGTGGAACTATTCCATAATGAGCAAGAAAAATTTGTACTTTTTCCACAAATTAGTTTTATTATAAACAATAAAAGACAGTAAAACACAGTAAAACACACACGACTAGTTTCGGAGATTGATCTTGATTGAACTTGATGATGGAGATCAATCTCCGAAACAAGTCGTGTGTGTTTTACTGTCTTTTATTGTTTATAATAAAAATGATTTGTGGAAAAAATACAAATTTTTCTTGCTCGTTAGGTACATTTTTGTTTCATTGCCTAACTTTCTTCCCTATATAAAATTTTGGAAGCATAATATAAAACGCAGGCACACAAAAATGACATAAATTCGATTTAATTTTAGTTAATCTCAATATAAAAAAACAGAAATAAGCAGTAATTGAATATCTTAATTTAAATTAAAGAGGCAATTTCAAGATTAATACCATAAAATTAGTAGGGGATAAGTAGTAACTTTGTGAATTTAAAGCCATGGCCACGGAATTTCAAATTTCTGTTCAGAGGTCTTGAAAATTCTTGCGCTCACGTTGACCGTCTCATCTTTTCCTGGAAGGACCGAAAATTTGCATTAACGATCTTTCCACGAACGCTTCTGCCAATGATACTTAATTCAGCGTATTCATTCCCGGAAGCTATCTTTCTGGAAAATAGCCTTGGGGAGATACCACAGCGCTAATCTACATTCTCTCACAACCACATTTTTGATCAAATGAAACGACTCTAATGAAGAACTGCATACACTCTTGAAAACTGCGCTACAATTTCCATATCTACCAATTTATGATCATATGTAGAGATATTTTGGAAATATTTTACGCTATTAATAAACACGGGCATACATCTCCCCATGATTTGTCTGCAATACATCTGTAAGTATAATTAGATTGATACCTAGCAATAAAAATTAACTTTACATTTTAAAAATTAACTGAAGTAGGCAAATATATTCACCTACACCAATTGAGTGTTAAATTTAAAAACTTAAAAGTAAAAAATAAAAAATAGTTCATACTAGTTTCCCCGTGCGAAAATTTCACTCAACTAAATTGAAAATAATTGATTTATACGCGAAGGGGTGTTTTTCAGGGCTTGTGCATGTTTGTAGTGATTGGAATGTTTACTGAAATATATTTGGATTGGGAAATAGAGTATCAGTGATCGTTTCTATCCTCTTTTATATCAATAGATATTGATATAATAATAATAATAATAATAATAATAATAATAATAATAATAAAAGATTGATATCTACGCATCCGACGAAAAAGAAAACGAATAAGAAGTAACGAAACTCTACGAACTAATTCAAATTTTAACACACGTTTTTGAACTATGGTGCATTTTTCATTTGTTGCTCCATTTTTAGGAGAAAGCGGGAAACTGTGTTTAAGATGGCGTGTCATTAATGTGTTTAGATGGAGTGAGAAGGGGAAAAAGCGCATGTCCCCCGATGTTTAGAAATAATATATAATGAATCTTGACCATTTACCCGATAAGAAGAACAAAAACTGTATTGAGAGATTACGTCCTAGAACAGGTATCAATTTCTAACATCTAGGATGTGACACAAACTACGAAGACATGAATAAAACTGACCTTTCCCAGAGAATATGCGGATGATATAAAGAAATATGATGAGAAGCTGAAAAGTTCAAACAAGAAAAAAATTCGAAATAAAATCTTTTAGAGTATTTCCACTAGTTCCCACCATTGGGAGGGAAGGAGGGAGGGAAAATTAGCAGGGAAAAATGGGGGGATGAAATAGGGGTTATAATGGGGAGGGGAAAAATAGAGGGGCAAATGGGCAAAGGCAATCACTCTCCTCCCTTGATGAGTTTCTATTACTAGCAAAACAAACATTGGAGGCGCGATTTCTACAAAAACTTATTTGAATGGGTTACCTAATTTGGGGTGCAAGTTCTTGAAAGCCGTGACAGAGAATTTCTTGAAAAACGACCATTCGCGATAAAATTATCTTTCGGAGGATATCACCCCCCATTCAGCGACATCTACTTCCATAACGCCGCCCCACATTTCCACCAACTCAGAAGTGAACTCGGAGATTGTTTTGTGCGAAAGAAAGGTTGTGGACCGCGGAGGCCATTCCAACGTCCTTTCCGTGGAAGGAATCGACAGAGGACGATGGGATTTTTATTGACCACGTGCCATGAAAAAGTGGATCGGAAAAAATTCCCCCGTTATTCACGTTTGTCTCTCCTGAAAATGTCGAAGAGAGGGAGAAGTTTGTAGCAGCCCGTGCCAAAAACCGATTGAAGGGGAAAAAATGGAATCGTCCCTAGCAGATGCACGAGAAAAATGGGGCGATCAATTTTTTCGGAATTAAAATTCGAGGTCAGTATTGTTCGCGGATATCACATCTCACACAAAAGCTCCGCCGAATTCAGTGTTAAATTTCAGGCGTTTACTGACCTTTTCTAACGCCTAGGGTGGCTATGTCAACGTGAGGAATGTATCAATATATGCTATTATGTTGATATTATATTATATTTTAACAAAAATATGGTCAGTATTTCAATAAAATTATTGGAGGAGAACTTTCAGCATTTTTTTGGATTCTTTGAGCATTAGTTAATATGTCATTATAGGTCAGGAAAGAAAAATTTACAGAGAATACATCAGCATGGTAAATTTTGTATTTATCAAACTCGTATTCAAATCTTTAAACATATACTGGGATAGTGCTTTCAGTAAAGAAAATTTACTAGCTTCTTTAACAGTAGTTTTGAAGGTGTTTCATACTCATTCTCCTTTCATGTCAGAAATGAACATTGTTCTGGCTTTTCTGTGGTAAGAGCTCGATTTCGTATACTTTTTCAATTGTATATAGAAATCCACCGCAGGTATTGGGGCCATAAGCAATTTGAAAGATATATTTTCTAAATATAAAATACGAAATCAAATCTTTTACTCATAATAAAGAGATTGCTCTTTTTCTATATTTTATCAATTTTAAAAGTAAATATTTTCAGTACTTTCCAAGTTAATTAAGTATGATTTAACTTATAACTTTTTAAATAAAACTTCGCTACCTAGGTTTAGATGTATAATATTGCATACGTATAAAACAATCCAGCTGCGTTGCTTGTTTTTAATATAATTGGATTAGAATATATTGCAAGTAGGAACTATTCTTTCTCTCATTTACTTATTGGAGTCAATAAAATAACTATTTCATTAAATTGGAATCGATACATTTCAATGTATATTATTGTTTTCATTATTTTGTAACGAAAAGATATTTTCCATGGTTAAGCCACTATGATAATTTAAAATAAGGGTCACGAGCTAATATTTGCATCTTAGGCCTCCATTATTGCATATTCGCTCCAAATAAATGATGTTGAGGAGCATTTATATCAAGTAGTAAATGTAGGAACACCGAGAACAACTATTTGGATGCGGTGTATAAGGTCACAGAAAGAAGGGAGTATCCTTAATAAGAAAATGATATGTGTCTAAATATTTATAGATACAAGTAAAGTGAAAAAATGTGAAGAGAAATGAAAGGGTGAAGAAGCACTGTAGATAAATGAGGGAATTACCGTGCCTCGTACGAAAGAAATAGCGTTAGTGATAGGAGTGTTCAGTCCGGATTCTAGAAACGAATCACAAAAATTCTTTTTATTGCTGTTGCATTTGCACGTAAATGATAGTAGAATGAATTTTGTTCATCAACTCTAACATTCTCGAATTAAAAATAAGAAAATCATCATTTATTTTATCTCACAAAATTCATTGCTTCGCAATTTTGCGCTGAATGTATTTACCTTGCGTGATCGAATTCTGAGTTTGTTTTCAAAGCAGAAATATCGCTTGAGCAAAACGACGCGGAATAGAAATGCGATTTCCCTTTTAAAGTGCACCTTTTGGATAAAGGCACTTTGTTTAGCGTATCATTTATCGAAACCAAAATCGGATAAGGAATCGGATCGACGTGATGTTCACAATGTGATTAGTTCGACATCGCTATCAGCAGCGACCCATCACTCGCTTTCACGAATTCAAAAAAAAAACAACAACGACTTTTGGTACCGTGACGTTTCCCATCCTCTACCCAAATTCTTTTCATTTTTGGTTTGCCTCGTCAATAAAGCATGAGCATCAAAAAGGAAAAAAAATGACGAAACCTATTTATCGAATCTCGAGTTTATTCATTTTCTTCTCATTTTATCCGGATCGAGGTCATGCATTCACCAGTCAATATCGGAATTGGATACGAAGGCACTTATTTTCGAAAGGTATTTGGGCTTCACGGTGAACATAATGGGCGAGTGTGCGCCGAAAACAACTGCAACTCGTGTCATTGAGTTTAGTCCGAGCGGCGTGGGTGGAGTTACGAAACTCCCACCAGAGCTCAAACTTTGAAAGGAAAGAATCCCAATACTACCCTCCCAACAAGTAGTATTCGAGTTTGACAATAGTTATAGTTCGACATTAAAACCCCTTTGATCTATAAATTCCAGTGATACAATCAAAATCCGACAGAAATATTTCTTTCACCTGTCTGAATGACTTTATAGGGGAAAATTTCAACAGAGACTGCGTCATTTTTATCTAGTGTTGATGTCTTTAAGTATCACATTACTAACCATTATCCGCTTCCTGTATTCTCTTGTACAACATGATCTCAAAGCTAATAGATATAGACGAATCTTTTAGACGGCTTAAAGGTTATTTTGTTTCCTAGTCGCAATTCTATTGAATATAGGAACGTGTAAACCAATTCACCTCTCAGAAAATCCATCTAAACTCTATTCATAGTTCCCATTTCGTAATTTACCGTATACACCCGCGTATAAAACATTGAATGTAAGAAATTTTTGCAAACATTTAATGCCAACAAACAAGGTACATATTATAGAATCATATGAAATAATATAAATATTATAACGAATAATGAGAATGACGAAAAATAATTATGAACAAAGCCCTTCTTTAGAGGGCCTAAGGATGTCTTTGATTCATAAACGTGATTCTATTTATAATAGGAACATGTAAACCTATTCTTTTAGAAAGACTATTTTAGCTCTATTCATAGTTTCCTTTTCGTAATTTACCGTAAATACCCGCATATAAGACGCATTTTTTCCGATAGAGTAAGACTGAAAAGTAATGTGGGTATTATAGGAGGATATAGATTACTATTGGTATTTATTACCTTATGGTATATATTAGCTTATGATGGATCGAGAATACATCCCATAAACCTTGCTGCGTCTTATGCGCGGGTGGGAGTATTTCATTTTTGCATAAACTGCTATGAGGATTAAGAGGTGAAAATTCAATTCAACTACCGATTTTCTTTCATATCCGGTTCTAATTCACCTCACATAGGTCTATTTGCTGTCCTATAAAAATGGAATATTGCTCCATTTGGAAGCGCCGAGGGTAAATCTGGCTACAGATAATTAAAGAACATGTTCTTACAAGTCAATGTTACAAGTATTAGAGAAAGAGAATATAGACTCCAATTTTGAAAGTGATGTAATATTAATAAAGTGAACTTCGAAAAGTTATTTAAGTTCAATCAAACGCCGAGATCGCGGAAGGAATACCTTAATCGTCGGGGAAATATTCATGGAATAAATTTCTGAGAAGATTTAAAGCACAAGCCAAAAGGGAAATGTATTACGCGAGGGATAACATATGATGAGAGAAGGACTGTAAATATAGAGCTTTAATGATACAGGAAAAAGATAAACTGAATAGAAGAGGGAAAGGGACGGTTCCAGGTAAATTCTTGGAACAAAGAATTCCGCTGGTAAAAATATTATCGAAAATTAAAGCTTGGTGAGTGTCAAAATAAATTTCTACTGATAAAAAACAAAATGGCTAACACTTAAAGCGGAAAATTACCCCGATGTGAGGAATTAAAAAAAAAACTTTCAAGTATATTATGTATATTAAAGCTGTTAAGTATTAATAGGATTATCCCACATACAGGAAAGAATACATTGGTGAAAACATCTCTTGATTCTTACATTGATAATATAATAACTCTTCTATAATAACTGTTCTAGGTAAAGCATACAGGGTGCCATCAGAAGAAAGTAGTTTCCGATAGTTATAAATTCATAATCATAACCATAACATATTCTAGTACAAATCGTCTACCTACTGTATGGCATACCTGCCAAATTGAAACATATTATTATCGTATATCAACTTTCTACTTATTTTCAGTCTTAAAACAAAAGGAGAAAATTAATATTATTACTCAAGCATTCTCAAAATTGAAAAGAAAAAATATAAAGTAAAAACATTGAGAAAATGACTGGCGCTTTTCACTGAAATCCCTAAATTAATTTCACTCAGTTTCGTAGAGTTACTGGTAAATTCGTTGAGTTATTGATGTAGAAAAAATACTAAGGATTCAAGGTGAAAGAGACATTAATAGTACATAAGACTACGTTTTAATCTTTGAAGAAGCAGAAGCGAAAGATATCATACTTGAAATACACGGACAAAACTTGTTGTTGACATAAGCGGAGCAATGAAATAAATTAAGCAAAGAAATTTTCCTTACTCTCAAATAAATAGGTAAAATGGAGTTAACAATAAAGTATGAAAAAGTTACAGCATTGTACAAAACCTAGAATACTGAAATATAAAAATATATCTAAAGCACAACTTGACACAATTTAAAGTTTTATCATGTAGCATTGGTGAAACTGATTGATAGCTGTGGCAGCACATCAGATTTGGGGCAAAAGACGTAATCCAGTATGAAGAAAAAAGGATATCGGGCATTTTTACGTTTTATTGCATCAATTTCGATTATATTTTCAAATAGTTAGTGACAGACTCGAGGCATAATCTGTCGATCTTTTTTTCCAATATAATGCACATGTATCTAACAAACAACGCATAACCAGTTTCTATGGTCGAAATAGAAAGTAAATCACTTCGAATGTCCAACTACGATTGCGTTACCCGAAAAGAAATACTGTCTTACCTCTAGATAAACTCCAAATAAAACCCCTCTTACGATTGGAGTACTTCCGGTCAATACCTTTCAAATTCATTCTCTTTCGGTCGTGGTAAGAATCCATCTAGAAACCAATCTCTCGCGTGCTCCGAGAATCCCACCACTCTCGCTATTCCATTTACCGAAACCTTCCTCAAAGGAGAAGAAAAAATCCGACGTAACACACATAGGGAACGATCGCCCTCCCTTACGAATTTACGTCACCGGCGTATATTTATAAAACCCCCTTCCGTTCCCAATGACAATTTTAACGCTCGGACGGACGCAAAAAAGCGCAATCGCTTCGCTTAGCAACATTTTCAAACAGCGCCGCCGGGCGCCGCCACATCCGAGTTCAAATAGGCGCCATCGATTCCGAGTGTGGCGCCACCTGATCGGGCAACTTTAACCCCACCGGTGGAGAAAGAGGGCGAGGGATTATCCAGTTCACCGCGCATGCGCACTGATTACCTTTCTCCCATCCGAAAAAGGGAGTTGAAAATAAGGTCGTAAAATTCCGAAGATGAACATCCAGAGCGTGTGTATCCTCGAGGGCGTCCATCCCCGCCTCTGCGTGCTCCTCTACCGCTTTTCCCCCGACCCTGCCTTTATCCCTCCACCGGCAAACCCCTACTCGCCCCAGGACGATCCAAAAGCGGTGCCCACATTCTACCGCCCTTGACTTACACTAACACTGGGGGTTGCGCTAAGAATGTGAAATTCGCCTAAACCTCTTGAGTCGACTAATCCTCAATCGGACGTGCTTCTAAAATCAGAAATGCGAAGGAAATGTATGTGGACCTTATTCCTTAGATTTATGGAAATATATAAGGAAATATGTTACGAGTGGAATAAATAGTGACTTCAGCTACGTAACATTAAGGGCTGTATTTATACCCGGCTCCCATGACCAGGCAGGACCCTAATACAAAAGATGATACCTTATTTTTGGTCTTAAGGGACTACCAGGTGCTGGAGGATTATAAAACGGTCCATTGTCTCAATCCTCTCCCATTTTTGAGGCACAATATATTGATAAAAAGAACATTTTTCATTTTTAACTTGATTAACGTTAAATATGATGCAACCGGACTTAAAATTTCTAATTGTTTAGTCCCACGAAAGCTTATGGTACTCCGGTATAGTTTGAAGTGTAAGGAGAACTTATAAGGGATATTCTGAGATGAAATAGAGACAAGGTCATTGCTGGTCAATACCATGTAAAACAACCCATAATCACGCTATAAACATTGACCATAAAACTCGCTCAGGATTTGTGGTTTTCTATCCAGTACCATAAGAGTCATTTCAATTCAAATCTCAGGGAAATTTACACCAATAATGGTATAAGTCACCATTAAGGGGACTTTTACAGGATTTTATAAACTTTCATCGTTGCTATTTTTCTTTATCAATTCGAAATCGGATGATATGTTTATTATTGTCAAAATCAAAGACTACAGCCTAAAGATCCACCATAAACATCAACAAGCAATCACTAGAGAGGGCTTGCTAGCTAAGAAGAGGTGTGAAGTAGTTTTTCCTTACTTTGCTATAGACAGAATTATTGTATATAGTCATTAACTAAGATTTAATTGATATCATTGACATCAGGTTAGATGAAATAAGAGGATTTTCAATCTTAATCCTCTCCTAACGAAAGAATTTTAATAGATAAACGGAGCGGAATTGTGGAACAAGTACACATAATTGAAGTGTAATGCTCGAATGAATAAAATCTTCAAGCATTTAATGAGGAGTAACTTGATTGATTCCCATTACTTATTACTTAGCAGCTTTTATATGATTATAGCCATGTGCATGACCGAGGTTAGAATTAAACAAAAGTTATATTTTTTCATCCTCTACAAAGAGGAAACCCAAATATTCATCAAAACAGGTCAGTCGATTCGGCAATGATACAAATTCTTTAAATATACGTTTGGAAGGTTATTATATATTTTTTTGACTAAAGCAGCACTGATACATAATTTGGTAATATTAATATATATAAATAAATATATTTTCTGTTACTTTTACACATGCGTACATCGAAAAAGTGAACTCTAAACTGAAGCAATAAATTAGCAATGAAATATAGAAATTATTTAGCAATAATTCAAGTAAATAAGTACCTTGACCCCTATGTGTCTAACATATAGCTATCTTCTCTAGGGAATCGATATGAATTCAAGGTAAAGGAAAAGATTCCACTCAAAAGCTTCCGAGACAAGTTTTAGACAAGGAAAGTATTTTCCTCGAAATGGAATCTCGGAAGAAAAAGGAAAGCACACTTTCTCTCCATGGATTTGTCTCCGGCGTATCTGTTTTCACACCAAAATTTGCGTGAAAAGTTACAAATTTCTTTAACAGGCATTTATTCGGCAAGAAAAGTCTTATCCTCTGCTAAAATCTTTCAGCAGAAAGATTTTAGCAGAGGATAAGACTCTATAATATAATAAGATTTTAGCAGAGGATAACCCTCTATTTCTATTTTCCTATGCGTGAAAGCTTTGGCAACGCACAGTGGGCTAGAATCGAAAAAAGCTGGCCAAAAATACGAAAACGCTTTTTTTGTGTGAGGACTACGAAACTTCGCATGATTGATTTAGAATAAATTCTGCATAGAACTATGGAGGTCATTTAAGTAGGATCCTCCCCATTAAAATTATACAGGAGGTCAAAGTTGACCAATTTTTGCGAAAATTTCCAGTTTTCGATTTTTCACGAAATTCTTCAACTTCAAGTCAATTGTGAACACAAACTAGGAAAATCATCGAGTAAAATATGATGCCATTTTATAAATATGTTCTTTGTCCTTCATAAGACTTGGTTTCAATGAGCTCTGGTGAATATTTATGTACTTTACATGACAAAATGGCGGACCCTGATTTTGGAACAAATTTTTACATAAAGCGAGAAAAAAAGTTGATTGAGACACCGTGTGACACGGAGTTATTTACACCACGATAAACTACAAACCTTCGTTAATGGGAATCTGAAATAAAATCTTGCCCCAATTTGCCCCAATAATATATAAGTCGACTTTTCGACAACGCTGCAAGGGCCAAATCCGCGCGGCGGAGCACCGTTCTCCGCAACGCTCTCGTGTTTTGGGAGGAACAACGAGCAAATACGTTTCTGATTCGTTCTTTTTGTATATTTTGAGAATTATTATACTTTGTACATATCTTAGACATCAATATTTATTACAAAGTCACCATTTCTTGTAGGGTGATGATTGTGAAAAATGAAATGGGTTATGCTTTAAAGTATGGGACCACGTAAGCGATATTAATATCATATATTAGTTTACTTTTGTGCGATAAAGCTAAATTTCTACTAAATCATGCAGTCAAAGTTTTAAGTGAGTTTATAATGAAGTATACGGTGTTTTTATAAATTACCTTTTCTATTAAATGCATTCCTCGTCTGAAGAATCTTCATCCCCATAAGCCAATTCCTCCTCATTGTTCATGACTAGGAGCCCCTTAATCTCTTTGCTCATATTCCTCGATCCTTTCGTTGTTCTAACTGGTGCCGATATTGAAATTAGCGAATCAGAAGTTAGAAGTAATCTTCGGAACAAATCTTCGTTCGTGGCCACTCTGGAGTGTTTCCTTGTGTATCTCTCCCGGTATTTCCTTGCGTCTTTATTCCGGGCCTCCATTGCCTCTTCTGTCAGTTGCCCTAACGGAAGGATTGCCTGTTTTGCTATTTCAGCCCCGTGTATAAGTACTTTATGTAATGTTGGTGGCATATAGTACCACGGATATAATCGGACATACATCTATGCTGTAGCACAGCAATAATCTTTGAACGCTTTTTCATTTAGTGGAAAACCACTTGAAATTACCTTCAAGATATTGGCGAATCTTTTTATGAGATCTTAGTCAATTGTTTTTATGAAATGTATAATTAAATTTGGGAGACGGTAGTTTAGGAAAAAAATTAATAATATAAAACAAACCATATACAGAACTCTTATCTTTGTGAGTGAAAATTTCTTCTTTATCTTTTTCAGTATCCTGTTTTTTACATTTAATAAAAGATTACGCATTAATAAAAATAAATTCAACCTCGCACCTGTTATTTCAGCTGCTAGATTTAACTAGCGGACTTTTAAAGAAACGCTTTGATGTATTTCCATAATTTGTGGAGCCATATCCTGGTTTAGGTACATTTACAATCAGTCCCATCTTTTTTCTAAACTCTTTCTGAATATGATATTTTCTCTCCTGAATATGATATTTTCTCTCCTCAAACAGTAATTTGTGATTACCACGAGCCTACTTAAGAATATTAAGATAAGTTCCATGGGTACGTCTTATGACATAACATCATACTCATCAATATGGTACTCTCACCTACAGTTGCTTAAAGGTAAATAGGAAGGATATGTAATAAACACTCAAAAAATTCTAATTCAACCATGTAGCGTAGAAATGCTATATTACAAATTTTCTGCGTCCACTTTTCGATTACTAATCGCCGATAGATTGTTCACATTCGAAAATTTCTCACCGCAAATGTAGCATTTTATAAATCATGCAGGACAAAGGGAGTAGAGAACACTCAAATAATGTGAGCACATTTTAAAACGATCAGAAAATACATCATATTTACCACCGTATTCTGATACATTAAATAAAAGGGAATATATAATGAAAAAACATACCTCACCACATATAATTCCTATGAAATATCTAAAACCTCACTCGAGGAATGCTACCAGGAGATTGTCGAAGACTTCTTGTTTCACAGAACTGTCGTAGCTACAAAACACAACACCTTCTTATCCAATGTTCAAATAGAACTGAACTATTCCTAAGCTTGTAAGGAAAAATCACGGACATGCAATTCTTAGGGTACTTTTAATCCGGAAAAAGCGCAGCTGCCTGTCATAAAATGAGCCCTTTGCCGAACTTTTCCAGAGCACTGCGACGGTCACCAAAACAACTCCAGATGTGGCCAATTTTTGTATTTGAAGAAAATGCTACGCTATATGCCACCATTTTCATAATATCACAATTGTATTTCATTACTGTTATGAAATTACACAAAGTGGTGGCTTTTTGTATCGATTTTGTAAGAAAATTTTCAGTATAGTTGAAAGTGAGAGTGAAGAAGCATTCAGTATCAAAATCACAAACATAGTTATCTAAGATATGTACGAAGTATAATAATGCTCAAAATATACAAAAATAACGAATTAGAATCGTATTTGCTCGTTGTTCCTCCCAAAACACGAGAGCGTTGCGGAGAACGGTGCTCCGCCGCGCGGATTTGGCCCTTGCAGCGTTGTCGAAAAGTCGACTTATATATTATTGGGGCAAATTGGGGCAAGATTTTATTTCAGATTCCCATTAACGAAGGTTTGTAGTTTATCGTGGTGTAAATAACTCCGTGTCACACGGTGTCTCAATCAACTTTTTTTCTCGCTTTATGTAAAAATTTGTTCCAAAATCAGGGTCCGCCATTTTGTCATGTAAAGTACATAAATATTCACCAGAGCTCATTGAAACCAAGTCTTATGAAGGACAAAGAACATATTTATAAAATGGCATCATATTTTACTCGATGATTTTCCTAGTTTGTGTTCACAATTGACTTGAAGTTGAAGAATTTCGTGAAAAATCGAAAACTGGAAATTTTCGTAAAAATTGGTCAACTTTGACCTCCTGTATAATTTTAATGGGGAGGATCCTACTTAAATGACCTCCATAGTTCTATGCAGAATTTATTCTAAATCAATCATGCGAAGTTTCGTAGTCCTCACACAAAAAAAGCGTTTTCGTATTTTTGGCCAGCTTTTTTCGATTCTAGCCCACTGTGCAACGGTAACATTCAATCATTTCTCCTACAGGAAATAATATTACTATATTCTATTTGTATTATTACTATATTATAATTTATTTTCTATTCATACGATAATACCTATTGAAGTTTCAACTTATAAAAAATTGCTATTGTTATGTAAAATTTACCATCCAAAGTTTAGAGTTTTGAATCTCTGTACATTGCATAATATCACTGGGATGATCTTTCATTTCCGTACAGGAAAACATTCCCTGTTTTTGTAATCCCTACAAAGGTCTTATGTAAAATTTCCCTCTGAAACAACGAGCTTATAAAGGAATCCCTTACAATTCGACATGTTTATATACAATTAGTATAATTGAATGAGGATGGCATATTAATGCAATGAGGTACTCTACTCTCCAATTTGAACAACCTCACTCAAAAATGAACTGTTTAAAAACATTACTAAAGATATAAGAGCTAATGGATATTAATCTCTTAAGCGATGAAAATATAACCTCATTTATAGATAGGAAAAGCACAAACAGAGTGGGTGTAGGAAAAAATCAACCGATAATATTAACCCAATAATCTCACAATAGAAATATTTTAGTTGGAAACAGCAGGGATTCGATTAAAATAAATTAATAGTAGTAAAATATGAAACTTCATCACAATATTAAATAAATAAAACGCTGAAAACAAAAGAGCCATATGGAAGATACTATGGAAACGGAAGGAAAAAATAAACAAAAGCAAAAAATAACCAAATAACCTCGTAAAAGATCTCCCTACCGAAGATAAATTTCAACATCAGAAAGCGAGAATAATATTCGATCGGGCAGATATTTTTCAAGCAGTAAAATTTACCGTGAGATTATTTGCCGAAGGATTTAATGCGATTCGAAGGGGCACGCGAGTTGCTCATGATCCACTTAACTGCGGATACTCTGAAATCATTTAACGAAACGAAGACGCGTTCTCGTCTCGAGCTCGCGTGATTAGCTCCGTGAGCGGGGAAGAGACACGCCAATAGTCTAGGGACTAGAATACCCAGAGGTCACCTGAAGGGATGTGCTATGGTGGGGGAAGAAAAACATGGGGAAAGGGATCTTGAAGAGAGAAACGGAAAGGGCTTTGGAGGTAGTTGTAGTAATTTCTATCCCAGAGGAGGGGAATCTGCCTTAAGGTCACATACGACCCTTCCGGGCGTTCAAAGTGGCAATTCACGTCACTTTCTAGAAAGGATGGACGTGCTTAAATACTCTTTTTTCCTATTTCCGTTTATTACGTGATGATTAAATGGACAATATTCTGACGGAGGAATAGATGTGAATGTTTCTCAACATGACCGGGACTCGAACCCAGGCCCATAGCATGCCTACTCAGTTTCACACTATTAGCGGGTATAAGATCTATTGAATTCGCCATCACTTTGTAGAATTCCATTAAGGAAAAAAATATACACTCACTTTGTAATAAAATTAAATTAAAAAAAAATAGTTGAATTTTTACAAAGTGAGTGTATATTTTTCCTATTAACGGGTGATTTTATGTCATAGACTCAAATGTCGTTACCACATAAAGAGGTTGGTTGGCATAAAAACCTCACTATCAAGCCACATTAGCAATCTTCGATAGTTCCTAACTTTTAATCACTGATCACACATGCACTAGTAACTACACTCGAACTACAAACGGATTGGTAAAAAGCAATTTAAGTGAGACCAATCACCATGTTCCATCATTTTCTCTCCCATAAACTCCACTCCTCATATTTACCGATTTTTCTATACTTCTTTATACAAGAAAAGTAGTTGCCAGAACTGAAATAATGGAAATCTCTATGAATTTGAAAAACCGATCCTGAACCTTTTCAAGTGAGAAACTGGACAAATGAAAAGCCTCATTAAGCGAGTAAAAATTGCCTCTACCTTAAACTATCGCATCCAGCTTCAACCGTATATAGGTGAAAGAAATTGGTTATTCTGGATATACACAAAATACCCCACCTTTAAGTCCAGCTTAGAGATTCTTTCACCAGTACATTCCTTGTGACAAGGCAGAATTTTCCAGTAGCAGCCCATTCGATGCTACTACTTCCCACTCTTCCCTCGTCCTGACACAAAATAATCAAACCCGTTTTACTCTAGGCATACTTCAAAAAGAAGACTTTTCTAGAGTAAATATTATAGCTATCAGGGAAATCTAGCCCTGACAGTTTTACGATACCATCTCGCATTCACTCCCAAACGAACATTTTACGAGTTAATCTGTAAATCTCGATGGGAAAAAAATTTAAGCGAATATTTCTCTGCCGATATTACACGGGGTCTCTAGGGTGTTACCCGAAATATTTACGACGGGGATATGACGGCCGTAAAGCCCGCTTTTAGTCACGTAAGTGACGCAGATGAGAATGGATGAAATAAGTGTGGAAAAGAATAATGGTCCTTGGGTTAGCGGAGCGAATTTTATGCGCTAAATTGAAGTTTCGATCCTCGTATTACACTGTACTCCAATGAGAAGGATTTCATCACTTACGGGGAATAGTACATCACTGTTACAGTAGAGGTATCTGTGGAAAATAACCTAAAACGATAAAAATTTCACGGAAGGAGATTGAATTATTAAAGTTTCAAAAGTGTTTATCTTAAATTCTTGTTCAAATAGTTGTGAAAAATTGATCCACAATCGATGGAAATGTAATGTTTCTCTAATATCGCTTTGTTGGGTGGCTGCCTCGACGAGGACCTCTGGTGGTGGTTGGTGCCACTAATGTGGAGCACCACTACCTTGCCCATATAAGCTCCCATTTACAGAAGTGAAGAGGCGTGGCTCGGTAGTTCAATGGATAGAATACCTGCCCGGAAAGTGGGAGACCCGGGTTCGAGTCCCGGCCAAGTCACAATTTTTCACTTCTTGTATAACCTTGATCCACAATATTTAAAAAACATTCTACCGTTCACCCTAAGGTGGAAAATAGGTCAACATATTGAATCATCTTGGTGCATTGGGAGTTGAGGTAACAAATTTTATATAAAAGTTCCAATAAGAATTTAAATATCTTATTCTTATTTAAATATCTTATTATTTTTCTTATCCAATAAGAAAATAAAATTCATGTAGGCTTTAAATCATGCTGATATTGCCTCTTGCATGGTGTAAGCTAATGCGACAAGTTGTACTAGACCAATTGAAAGCTCACTATACGGAACCGCTTTACGTAATTTATTTTGTGGCAATCGCAGTATTAGTAATTAAAGAGCATCGACAGCTGAGCTCAATTTACACCTATTGAAGATTTATATCGTAACCTCTCTGATCAACCACTGTGGAATTGTAGTATCACATTTTCAAATTAGGAATATCTAACAGAATAATCAAATGAAAACTTAATAATATGCTGAAAATTCTGGTTATTTACAATTTATTAAGAAATGAGATAGATATAAATTTACAAGAGACAAATGGAAAGTTAAAGGGAAACATAACTGTTAAAATATAAGGAAAAGCAAATTCCATTTTAGATAAGTATTCAGCTTTTTTAAAAGCCCTGTTTCTCTAAAATGGCACTACTTTATAGAGCTTCGGCAATTGTCCTTATGGTATTTTCACATAAAATTGTCCACTTTCTCAAACACAAATAATCAAACTCTCTAAATAACTTTGCTAAATCTTTCTCACGTCATTACAGGGTGGATGGCTAAATTAAGTCTACTAATAAGGTCTTTCCTCTCGACTTCGGGTAGATTATTTAATTGTACATATGTTCTCTCGATTTATATGAACTGTGTGTCTATTTATAGGTTAACCCTTTATTTGTGTACAGATAAGCTTAACGGTATGTTGATATTCGGCAGAAAAATAAAGAAATATTTTTTAGTATGAGGGTTAATTTGATTGATTTTTATGATCACATGTATGCTATTGATTTCTGCACACAGTTTTGAACTGTGATCAAACAATCACTCCAATTTTAAAATTTTCACCGTAATAATGAACTAAACGTTTTAGAATTTTCAATTTATGAGAAAATTTAGCCAGGAAAACAAATATGACATAAAATTTCTCTCTTTGAAAATGTTAGATGAATGCCGGAGCTTTATAAAAAGGTTAAATAATCGCACAAAAGAAAATAATATCCCAAAATCTTGATGTAAATGACTTTAAGCTAAATAGATGGGGATAATACCAATCATGAATCATATCTGCATATTCAGGGAAATATCTCTGTTACGGGGAAAGGTAGTCCTTTCTCTTTCCAGCCACTCCTTCCTGTCTCCCGGTCTCGCGGTCAGGAAATTCACGCTCCGGGAAACACCGTCACACCGCGGCGACCTCGCAGGTTAAATCCACTTCGAATTGATGGACACCCCTAATTCAGAGTTCTCCTGCACCTCAAAATAGAAGCAATTCGCTACCTATTGTACCTCCGACTCTACGGAATGATAACTCTTTGCACCACACGGTTCCAGCCATGCGTTCTCCCACAGCTCCCACGAAGAAATTCCTCGTATTCGGTAGTTTCACCTTAGCAAAGTTTCGACTTAGAGACGGTTCACCCAAGATATATTCCAACCAATGGAAATCTCATCCGATGGAGGTACAGATTCTACTGATTGAGTATTATTATCTTCTATTAGCAGATTTGTATTTACCAATTGTTACCTCAAAAGCGCCAATAGTAGTTAGTAGCAATATCGTCGAACGTACTTCGACAGCTGAGCTCATTTCGCACGTAGACTCCCACAGGGAATCGAACCCGGAACCGCTTTCACCAAATTCGAACGCGCTATTAAAAATCCGAGTGTCCCATAAAGAATGTTACTTATGGATTATATTGCCCACGAAGGACATTAGAGTTCAATTATCTTCGATGTCATGAATGTTTTTCCAGATTGATATTTCTTAAAGATGTTTCGGTTACGTTTGCCTGAGGGATTATTACTTACAATTCTTTCCACGAAATAAATTTATCATTGAAAGCTATTAAAAATATTTTACTTAAATCTTTCAGAAAGGACTAAGGAATTAACCAAGCATCCAGTCTGAGATAGATCGGAAGACAATACGTTTCTTAGGTCTTGATAGATATAAACGAAATTTTCCTACATACAAACAATCAAATCAGAAGTATTATCACAAACTGTTTTTGAGATAGCATTCAAATAAACATCAATTTAGCGACTACCTCTTGCATCTAACACATCTTGAATGTAATATTGTTGGGTGAAAAATTCTTGGATGAAATATTCTTAGGTGAAAAACTCTTAGTGAAGAAACCTTGAAAGTATCATTCTTTGATGAAAAACCCCTGAGTGAAACACCAATCGGAGAAAAATCCTGGGGTAAAAAGTCATACGGTCTTAGGTTTATCTGGACCTACCATCTTACGGTGAATCGTCTTATATGAAAACGCTTTGGGAGAAACGTCCTGTAACCGAAATACCCTCCTTGTGATTAAAGAGAGCGCATTTTTGGAGTTTACGATACTTTCCGCGACTCCGCAGAATTCGTTCCCCTCATTAATATTTATGTGGAGAACAACAGTTGAATCCTCCTTTTGTAAATCGCCGAGGAGCCTGGGGCAAATAAAAATTGACGTGGCTTGTAGTTATCCCCAGAAAATGAAAGGTTACTTTCGCACGTTTTTCCCGAAGAAACAACGGCTCCGAAATTATTAACGTCCACTCCGAGTGACCATTCCTTCCAATAGCCTTTTTCCCGGAAGTTCCCTTCACCGCCCAACCCCTTCTTCCGTTCTCAATAGCCATTTTCCCCTTCCACTCCCTTCCGATCCCAGGCAAAGCCGAAGAGAGTTTTCAGAACAAGCTCCGGAGGCGCCGGGCTGTCCGCCCCCCCTCAACCCTCATCCTTCGATACCTCCGAACCATACCCCGACCACCTACAACCCATCAATTGCCTCTCCCCTCCCAGGGTTTCTTTTCCCCATGTAATCTCACTACCCCTTTCCTTCTACAACCATTCCCAGAAACTCCCCTCTCTCTCCCCTTCAACCGTCCGTTTTGACTATCGGGCATTAACTTTATTCGCTGACTGATCAATCAATTCGTCTGACAACTTCGTGAAAAACAAGACGCCTAATTTCGAAATCCGAATGATCTGATTAACAGAATATATTATTATGGACGCAGAACATTAGGTAAAAGATTCTATATTATGCTCGATGAGATGCATTACTTTACAATTCGTTGCTACGTTGCGTTGTGGTTTGTGATTTTTCTTTGCATAAAAATACTCGCAAAACATGCAATTTAGCGTGTTAAATTATTTAATTAGCTATTCGAAAACTGACGTAATAATAACAGAACATGAGATCTGAGATATTAAATAAAACCCGTCTTACCCAACTTGATAAAACCCATTTTTACTAAATAATAGGGTATGCCTAAATATTGTCAAACATCGAGTTAGCAGATAAGGCGTCCATTAAATGTTCTTAAGTTAATATACCAATCAAAAGGCATGAAAAGAGCTGAAGAAAAAAACCTTTTGTTGTTTAAATAACTTTTAGGAAGAATATGATTTTAACTCAAGAACTGTAAAACTAATGGACGTAGTAGTAGTAAAGAACGAAATTTGACACAACCCATTTTTATCAGTAAACAAAAATACATTTATCCTCCGTCAAAGAAAGATAAAATGAAATTAAGGCATGGTAGCAGAGCATACATCCAGATAAATACAATATTAATAAAAATGGCTTTATAATAATGGGCGAGATTGAGACAAAGTAATCTTTTTTGACATAGCTCTGATATAAAATTTGAAAGAAAGAGATAGTTGGAAAGAAAGTACTCAAACAATATCCAGGTAAAACATCAATAATAGAATAGAAATATAAAATCATCCACGTTTATCAATGCAGCTTGAAGTTTCTTAAGTTCTTAGTATAGGTATATTCTTCCTTAAAAGGTACTATATTGATAAAGGCATTAATCTCAATTTCTCTCCATTCAACCTCCATCATAGATAAAATTTTCTGTCAATAATTCATCATCAGTAGCCCGGGACATTTCAGTTTTAGCCTCTAAAAGATGCTGCCTGCCTCCACCTTTTTTCGCTCGTCATTTTCCCACTCCTTCTCACAGCTTCTCGCAAATTTCCCTCTCCTCTCGACACCATCAAATTGAAACCAACGCTTTTCACTTCCGAGATTCCTTCACTCACACGCTCTCCAATCTTCGTATCCTTCTAAACCACTTCCCCTTTTCTAACCCCCTTCAACCACTTTCAGCCTTGCTTTAGACATTCGTCTTTGAGGATCAAACTTCCCTAACTCTTAGCCATAGAGAAGAACACCTGTCAGATAATCTTATCCTTCACAATCTATCCTTAAATTTCACCACCAGGGTCGCCTTCCGACACTGAGCGAGTGAGAAGTTCATCTCAAGGCAGTAAAGGGGTCCAGTAAAATTCACTATGAGGTACGTTTTGCCTAGGACAATACACCACGAGTATCATTATATATAATCATCTTATATATTATTTCTAAACATCTCCTTTTTGGAGACCTTTTCTTACTTCACATTCCATCAATATATATATATATATTACTGACCATTAGAAAGAAAACGTTTCTCGCTAGCTGCTGAAAACCGGACCGACAAAAGAAAAATGCACAATTTAGCTAAAAAATCGAGTTAAAATTGGAAAATTTGAGTTTCGTCTCTGGATGTGTAGATATCGGCGTTGCCTTGTTTAGAGTTTATTGTTTACTTGGTTACCATTGTTATGGTAAATGAATGGTTTTCTCATCGAACCGTGATATTTATTCTCGGTCTTAAAATCATCGAAACAGTTTTCGCAAGTAATATTATAGTATTCATAAACAAAGACATCGACGTCATACGCAACCATAATAACTTTTAAATAAACCGGCTTAAACTTGCATCTTTTGGGAGCAGAACGACAACCACATAAACATGACCACTGACTAATATGAAAGTTTTTGTCACACTTTAAGACAGCTTACATAGTCATTTCATTCAAACTACCGCTTTCATTCAATTAAATTGTACGCACCGCAGTGACTATCTGTGCGAAATTTTCGCACGGAACAACTTGTGTATATTTAAAAAGGAAAAGATATTTTAATTTATTACACAAGGTTTTCTTGTTTTGAAAGAAATTTCCACCCACCTATCCACCCCCACGCAGCTTATTTATAGCTCGTAAAAATAGCTATGATATCCGCTGGATAAGTTACGAATTGAGTCGTTTAGTTTGTTCTTTTGAGTCGGATAATTTACTACAGTCTTTTGCGGATATGTAGCCTGCGGATACGGTTCCGCTTCAATTATAGACATCCGAATCCGTGTAGATTCTCGTAAATTGTAAACAATGATATAATTACGATTTTCCAAGGATAACAGACAAAAATTGAGACGCAATAAAAACAGCAAAAAAGCTGAATTATAAGATATGGAAGAAGGCAAACTAGATAGCAACATATCCTATCAAGTATTTATTCTTATTATTTATTTGTTAGTATATTTACTATTCGGATTTGTTAAATATTTTAACTCGTATTCTAACATCACTAGGCTTAGAGAAGTGAATTTCTCCAATGTATGAGATTGATGTAATTGAGAAATGAAGCGGAGGGTGCAGTGAGGAAGTGAAAGTAGAGATCTGCATCTGCATGCAAATACTTATTTTTAATTAATATTTTTACAACCCTTAATTTATCCTGATATCCACAAGCTGCGAGTCGAGACGGATAACGTAAATCTTTTACGGATAATTACCTTCGAATTCGGTTTTGGGGACGAATTTGTAAGTGTATCTGTGCAGATCTCGATTTGACATAATTGGACAGGGTTGTAAATTACTCATGGCGGAATTAAATGATAAAAAATGCTATTTAAATAAGTATAACTAGTTGCCCCGTGCGAAACTTTCGCAGACGACACTGATACTCAATTTCCCACCCATATACACTTCAACAAACACTAATCTTTTCAAACAAATACACAAAAACTAAAACATACCTAAAAATACACACCTCCATATTCTTTATCAGTGTCTGTTTCGTTATACCTCGGTTGTAGCGATGGATATCGCCTTCTACACATCCAGCAACAAAACTCAATAGCCAAATAAAATGTCTTGCGTTTTCTAACGCCATACCATATGAACCCAAACAAAATCCCTATTATATTAGAGAACGTGAGAGTATAAATGTTATCGAATGTTTTAAAAATTTTCTTATAGTAGTATAATCACGAATGGTGCGCGTCATCACTATAACGATACATGTATCTTATCCTACACCGAATACCTCAATTCACTCAATGCATTTATGACTAAATGAATTATGGTAAAGATACAAAATATCACTGCCAGCTTTACCTAAATCTGTCGTTATAAAAACCACTTCCTTTTATACCGGCAATGAAGTGTCACTTAAATAACCAAGATAAAAGAACGAAACATACCTTCTGCATCCACGTTATTTATTTATTTTCTATGTTCTTCTCTTCATACATGAAATACAAAAATAACTACTACTCGTCTGCAGTGATCTGATCTGGGAGAGGAGAGCTAGAGGGGAAGCTAAATGTCACACTTTCATACGAATACATTGTGTTACATTGTCAAAGCGCATAGCATTCTCCCCGCATTGGAAGTCTCTTACATCGTTAATGTGGCAAAATAATACATTCTTGTGCTTCGGAGATAGCGATTGGGAATAAAAGCTTGGGGCTTTCGTTAAGCTTGTACTACATGCTGGTGAGTTTTCTGAAATCGCAGGACATCCTTTTCTTCACTCAGAAATATGATTAAATGTTGAATATTATCTATTCAATGAGTGAAATATAAACAATAAAAATCATTTGATATCAGGTTTAGATATATAGAAAATTTGCAACATACGAAACCGGGAAGTAATATGATGCAAAATTATTCAAACATACCACATGATAAAACCGTGACGCAAACTTTCATATTCAGCAATGTTCATGTTTCTTTGGCTGTCGTTCTGCTCCCGCAAGATGCAATGTGGCTTGCTTATTCAACTGTTATGGTTGCGTACGACGTCGAAGTTTTCGTTCATGGAGACTGTAATGTTAATTGCGAATCATTTTATGCCCGAGAATAGATGCATTATCCGAATTAAAAATTTGTTTACACTCGTCACTAAGTAAACAAATTGAATCTGTATATAGCAACCCGGGCCTTTTTTCGTCCAGTAAAAAATGGGATGATTAAAATATTATTTCAATTTGTTTAACAAATGGTGCATTTTTGATTTGTCTGACTATTTTTCGCAGGAACCTGACAACTTTTGCCATCAAACGGTCATTCATTTATATATATTGATGGAGTAATAAGGGAGAAAAGTCCCGATCACCAAAAAAGCATGTTTTAAAATAATATATAGATAGATAGATTAAATTCGTGTTACATTCCCTATACATAATGACGATCGAAACTACCTGTTTGCCTTCAACTACCGACACGAACTTCAATTCCAAACTACTACAAGTTAAAAAAGAAAAGAAACTCAGCTTTCAATGAATAAGACACATAGGAATTCTCCAAGCGCTATAATCCTTTTCCGAGGAATTGCCCCTGACGGTTGCCGATATTCGGCGCTTCGCGAGAATTTCTGTGTCTCTTACTACAACTTAGCTGCTAAAAAACCTTTGACTGTAGTTTACTATAGTATATATTTCATTTAAACGAAATATGAATGTACATCAATGACAAAGATATCAGAATACTTACGCACAAGCCTTAAGGCTGACTCTTCCTCTCTAATATTTTTATCTTAGCAGTTATGTATCCAAAAAAATGGAAATTATCGATAGTCATGACTAAAATCTTCGATCATTACGACCATAGTATATCATTTGAGGTAAATTCTCATTTGAGCTACACCATTTAACTACCTTTACTTTCTACTTACAGGATTCAACATTGAACTTCAATCTCTACCTACAGGATTTATGACAGAGCACCAACCAGCTCAACAGCTGCTTTTCCAATCGAATCGTTCAAAGATATCGAACTCTACGAATTTTAGATTGATCGACACCTATCGATGATCGAGAGAGAAAAGACTTCCATGTTAGTATACACTTACTACTAAGTATCTCACTTACTGGTTACTCTACATCCCATAAGGAGCCACAGATGGGTAGTTAACCAACCAAGAGTACCTTGAAGTAATCACCACCGCGTAACAGTAAAGATATTTATCGACGACTACCACCACCGATACTTTTTACGACTCAAACCTCAACATCTTTCACCACACTCTGAGCCATTCTCCCCTCAAACTTCTTTGACCTCTCCCATTGCTGGCAACCCTTTAGAACTCTCGTCACTCTAAACCCTCCCTGACCACAATTGTCTCTTCCGGCGCAAACCCCATCTCTGCTAACCCTACTAAAAACTCCTACCAACGCAACGTTCCCTGACCCTCAAAATAACCCTCCCATCCCCACTCACTTTCTCTTTTCCTCCCTCACACGGCCCTTCTCTGCCATCATTCTTGGGCCACTACGTGCTCACACACGCAAAGATGCGCTAGCGCACGCACGCCCTATCAAAATCTCCATCGCGCTTTCTCCGTCACCTTCCCCACCTTCGAGGAAAGCCAGTGGACTCATCCTCAATTATGGAAGTGGGGAAAAGAAAGAGAGAGTTGGCAAAATAGTAGAGGAATCATACTTCACGGACGGTATCCTTCAACGTGTTCCGAGGGTGGAGAGCAAAGTTTTTCCAACTTGGGGAAAGCTTTCCGTTGATAATAAATTAATTGCCACAAGTGGTGTCGAGTTACGGGGGGAAGAGGAGAGATCTGAAAGTTAACGGAGATGTGCCGTGCGAGTTTACCCCGACGAATTAGGGGACGATCCTACGGGAGGAGCGTTTGCGTCCAAATTATGATAAAGGGCTCTGGAAGAGTTTAATGCTAATGGGAATTTATCTACTGGTGGAGCAATTAAAACGGAAGCGTTCCATTTGTGCTCATTCTCAGAAACCTCTTCAGTTAGTTCTAAGGGGACTGATTTGGAACAGGATATAAGTACTGTGGATTCCGGACAATCCTTAAGCTGATTATCCGTGCACGATTTCGTTCCCTTCGTCAGTACTTTCCGCGGTTGCTTTTAATAATCCAAACAAAGAAATAGCATCTGTGTTTTTGCGCTCTAGTACAATGAAGATTTACATAAGGACATTTACATAAGGACATTTACATAAGGACATTTACATAAGGACATTTACATAAGGACATTTACATAAGGACTTTTATCCGGAAATAATACGGAATACAATGACATAATCGCTGCTAACCCGATCTTTTCGTCAGAAGAAAAACCCTTAAGGTATCCATGAAACACTGGAATATATCAGACAATGTTCGCAAAAATAATGAATTGTTTATTTGCGTAAACTATGAACGATATAAGAAGTTAAAGTAAAAATTTAAATATCCGAGTTCTCCAATTATTTATACATCCTCTCCCAAACATTAGCAAGGATAATCGAGAGTTCACTGCATATTATTTTAAAGAGCGGGATGTGGTCTCGAAATATAGATACTAACAATTTGATAATAATTGTACGTACATACAAAACGTAGTGTGTTACTGCTACTAAATAACAAGAAGAATCTTTGTATTCAAAATAATCATCCTTTATATCACACGCGGTCAGAAAATTTGGTGTTGGGGAGTTAAAAACGAAGTAAAATTTTAAATCAATACATTTTTCGATGTTTCAGAGTGTAATTTTCAAGATACTAGGGTTCATCATTGTATATTTTTCTAAAAAAGTAAAGTATTTAAATTGCACTCTCAAAAGATAAGAAATTCCCTCTTCTTCAAAGCATTCCAATGCTTAAAATAATGGTTTACTAAATATTTTGTAAGTTTTATTAGTTCACAATGAACATAATTAGCTCAGTATTTAAATCTGAGGTGAGAAACTCAAGAAAAGGCATCAATCATGTGAAAAAAACAGTTAAATCATATCTAATAAATGAAAATTTAAAAAAATATCTACACTAAAAGAAAAACTGGGAACATAAAAAACTTTTAAGAAAGAAACATGAAAAAATCTAGGGCAACATTTCCGAATATTTTCATTAAAGAACGAAATGGTCCACTATGGTAAAAGACGAGTTAGAGAGATTAATTAAAATAAATTTTATAAAATAAATTCCTCGTAACCTCGAAAGAGACGAAACGAGGAAACTTTACAGAAATCTTCATTATGGTAACCTAATTCCATCGTAATTATATTGATCTTAAGTATCAAATTGACCTCTTACACAAAACAAAACATTAGTCGGTAGATAATAGAGGAGAACCCTAGGATTACAGGAGAAGAGTATCGCCCGCGACATCCAGAGCATCTCGTAAACATCAGTTCACAGAAAACGTCGAGACACCGAGACTTCAGACTCATTTATTCACGGACAGAATTTAACATATTCCAAGAATGCCCGAAGAGGAAGAGCTCCACCAGGATTTATATTCTTCTCGCGGGGTTTTACGGGGAAAAAGTCCCTGGCATTCCTTTTTAAAAAGGTCACCTCGCCCCTCCGCCGGACCTACACCCCTTCGGGAGAAATCCCACCGGCGGTTGGAATGGTAATTCTAATCCCTTCTCCGGACACCAAACCACGCAAATAATTACTCCCTCTCCCGTGTCTCTCTTTATCTTATTTTCCCTCTCTTTCGCCTCTCTTCCGTGGATTTACCTCCTGGATATCACCGGTGTCATCCAGACGTTCGTTTTTTGGGAAAGGAGACTCTGAATAAAGCCTTGAACTCGGCTCAAATGAATGTAACTTTAATCCTTTCATTGTCTCTCCGGGGAAAGAAAGCCACGACAAAGTAGCGTACAGAAATCCCGCGGTCTTCTTGGAACGTGCTCTTTTGAGGACTTCGTAAGGGAGTAAGGAACTGAAAGAAGAGCGATCCTCTTTGGAACGTCGAAGGATGAGGGGATCTGGTTTACGTGGAAGAAAGCTCAGGAGCAAAGGAATCTAACGTGATTCGAGCAACAAGGATGTATCCCTAGAAGAATACTTTCTTTCCATCGGGGATGAAAAGGAATTGGTGATATCGAGGATAATTTCATTGTGATATAAGTAAGTGAAAGTCCCTTTCAGAGACTACTCGCCCTGAAATAATACTACTAAGTAACCGATCATCATAGGCCAAAAAATTTGAGTCGACTAATAGTTTTGACGAACACCATCGGAATCTGGTTTATATTTTTATAATTTTTAATTTTGATAATTTAATTAAAAAGATTTATCTGTCCTCTCTTTTTGCGGTTTGTTATCATCTCCCTTAGTGTGGATGTTTATCTACAACATGGATTATTCCTTATCAATCTTCAGCTGTGGAAATACCCTCCCAGAAATCAAATCTTTCCGTTAATCCTTATTTTTTAATAGAAAAATTAATATAAAAAGAACGTTGTGATTGTAACAGAAAAACGTTATGAATGCACATTCAAACTAAAAATATAGATAAGAACAGATTGTTAAATATATAATTTCAATGATATAAAAAAATTAAGTAAGATAAAAATAAAATCCAAGAAAAAACAAGGAAAAAAAGAGAGAAGGAAATATATGAGAGTATAAAAATATTGAAAATATAACAAAATCACAAAAATAAACAACAAACTAATTATATCAGATATATTATCCTATAATCTAATGAAAAGTGCAAGAAAATAACTTAGCATATCGGTTCAGGCGTACACTTTAGTGATATTCTGGTTAAAATCGAATACTTAAAATAAGCAAAATGACTTCTTACTACTTTCAGGCATCAATGTTCTTTAGGCAGGGGATTGTGCAATCGAACATCTTTCCCAGATTAAAAAGATATATGCCTCGCAACTAGAGAATCGAAATGTAACCTAAAACCGTTATTCATTCCTTCCCATTTTATCAATCCTTTAAGATCACAAGTCTTACCCTAATGTTTCATTTTAGTTGATGTAATTGAAAAAGATAAACATGCTACCATTAGTTATGAAGTATATAATCTTTAAAGAGAATAGCGAAACAGAAAGGCTTGGAAACGGTTCGGTGGATGGAGCGAAACGAAAACTGAACCGAAATTTATGTTTCTCATTGAACAGGAGCGAAACCCAGAACGGAAAATATTACGGTTCGAAGCATCACTTGTTGGGAGAAATGCCTCAACGGGTAATCTGGCTCATTCAAACCATGCGTACATATTCGACAGAAAATAATCACAATAAAAGCAATGTAAAAGGGAATAATTGCGAAAATTTATGACATATTGTGAGATACATACTTTAGATATCATAGGCTGATCTAAGATACGTATATCAAAAATAGCTAATTAATAGAGTTAAAATGAAATGTAAAAATTGTAACTGAAGCAGTTAAGTATGATATTCTTATAAAGAAACCGAGCTCCAGCGTAAAAGATGACTTGAAAGCTACTGAATATTAAGATATGAACATTGTCCTTAAACATCGAGCTGACTGATCTCAGTTCATTAAATGGTTTTAAGTTAAATGACTGATTGGAGGGCATGAAAAAAGCTGAAGAGAATAACTTTTTATAATTTAAATAACCTTGATGAAGAATATGATCTACTCATGAGGATCAGAAGAAATAATACTGAACAGGGAAGAAACTCACTGATAATTAAATAAGGATCCTGGAAGAATCCTCATATGGAAGTAAATAAAATTAAAATGAAATAAATGGAAAAGACCAATGTATGTATATAGGATTTCTATCACATATCCGTGACTGTAATAGAAACTTAATTTACCTAAATTACGTTGTTAATAGGCACGACGATATTTTAGTAATATACATCTATCAAGTTTTCATTTTCTTCAGTTCTTTACCCACAAACTTTATATTGTTTTTCGCTTTAATATCGCAGTATCAAATATCAAAAAGCAAGGCATTAAATCAGCCCTGTAACCATAAAATTTTACCTCCAAGAAAGGCGAATGTTAATAAGTTAGTAACTTATCAAATGAAAAAACTTCAAACCTCATGACTTTCAAACTTCTCGCGTGCCTTTATATCATCTCTGACAAGGGTATCGCTGTAAAATACACTGAAAAACAAACCTTGTACCATCACAAGAAAGTTTTTCTCGCAAGAATACACGTAATGAAAATAAAGCCCTGCAGCAATATGCGTTGGACAAATTCAAGCGAAAATAACCTCTCCTGAGAAGGCTTTTGTTTTGCAGGCAAAATATCTTCAATATTGCTCCTCACCCGTGGAACCTTAGATGAATTCTAAAAAGTAATGTCAATTACTGTGTCCTAATGAAAGTAGAAATTAAAATAGGCTCAAGAACGAGTGATTCTCATTTTTAAAAATAACTTCATGATATAAAAATTTTTATTCCTCCAAAAATTCTCATATAAAAGCTAACCTATCCTGATTAGTCCTCTTTTTGCAGTCTCCTTTGTATTTTGTAATTTTAAGTTTATCTAGTCCAAATATAAGAAGAAAAACACGTAGTTTTTAGAAGGGGAAAAGAAATTTCTTGATATTAAAAAATGATTAAGAGGTAGCTTATATTTCTAATGTATCATGCTTTCTAGAATATTTCTCATTTCCATTTAATGACCTAAATGCATCTTTCATTTACTTTTCCTTCAATCTTGCTCATTGCTGAGATGATATTAAAGCTACTTAAATGGCGTTCATATTGAATCTTATGAAATCTATTATTTATAGAGCCACAGTGAAAAATTTTCTTAGATGTTTCCAAATTTTGAAACTCCTATTCATAGAGGAAATAAAGAGCATAGTATCCCTTTCCTCACCTTATTTAGTCGCTTCATTCTTGCTTCAAAGCATTCTGTGAATGTGATATTGAACTACGAATATAAGATATGTGAATTGGGAATCCACCATCCTTCGGGCTTCACAAAAATCTACAATCCAATTACAATCATCAGTTAAAACTCTATATCTTAAATGCTAAGAAATTAGTGGGGTATGAAATGGGAATGTACTGATTGTTATTAAGCAGACGAGGAAGTAAATCGCGATTCTCCTACAACGGGATACAATGTTAATAGAGAATACGATTCCCCCAAAACGTCCCGTTATTTCCCTTTCTAGATTTCTTCATATGTTCAATAATTCATAATTTCATTTTATTCCTGGACCTTAATTGCCCAGAAATAAAATAAAATTATCAAAGCAGTAAAGTAAGTTCTATAAAGTTAAAGATAGGGAAGCCCAAAATTATAACTAAAGTGGAACTTATCACAAAGAATTCGCGGACCGCATATGATTTACTTGGTTGCATTTCAATGGGTGATAAATCCTATATGATAATATTGATGATATCAAGCGATCGTATCTTAAATGGCATAAAATTAGCTTAGCGGCGTATTCAATGATAATTTAGATATATACGTATACTCTCTGCCAAGAAAATGAGGAAGAAAATCGCGGATATTGAAGGGTTTCTCGAGTTGTAAAGGATTGCATGCTGTCTCAGGTTGAGCTCCCCTGAACTAAAGGTCTTCCTAATAAACTACGACTCTCATATTTCTCTAACATAAGTTACTAAAGGGTTTAGGAAATAAATATTGGAACGAAGAATTAAAAAATAATTACGTAAGATGAGTACGTCCTCTATGAAGGTACATCCTTAAAGGATACGACTGTAAAAAGAAGAGTGTTTGCCCATCACTGGCGTCTTTGAATTCGACGCCAATATCACGAAATTTCTTTCGTCGCCGTCTTAATTCTCTTATAACCCCAATCGGATAAGCCACAGTCCTTTTTCTTATTGCGTCTCGCAAGAGGGTATTGGCTATTGACTCACAGCTTTCATTTAGCTCGACCTTTCTTACGGACTTTTCCGGAGTTAATGACTCGGAAGTTCATTTGAGAGGGTTCATCGTTGGCACTGAGTCGTCTAGAAGCAACAGTGTCTCCGAGAATGAGGTTTGTAAAGGGAAAAATATCACCCGACCGTCCACCAATGCACTTCAACTCACATGCGCGAGAGAACGTATTGAATTGAAACCTGCGCATCACATTTTCCTCATCGGAGATTATCAAAATAATGATCCAAAGAAATTGATGCTTGATTAAGCGTGGCTTCAGGAAGAATTTCTACACACATCTCTGATTACAAAAGAGGATATTTCTGTTATAAAACACAAGTATTTAACTGTTAAATTTGGAACAAAATTTCGAAATATTTGTGAAATGTAAGCATTTATTACCGTTAGTATGTAGTCTGTATACTATCATATTTTTTCTGTTTCGGTATATTTTTCGAATAAAAATGAATTTCTCTGAAGGACGAGAACGATTTCTGACGATCAAGTTCGGAAACTCACCAGAAAATAATACTGATAATAATGTATGACAGAGCCTGGAGAGGCTTTCTTGTAATTCACTGTCACTATCAAATTCGTTAAAATAATTGACTGATCAGTTAATTTTGATCGCAGAGATACCTAATAAATAAATAAAAGCAAATTGTAAAACCAATTAGGAGTGCTTTCTACACACATCTCTAATTACAAAAAAAAATAAATTTTTGGCATAAAACACAAATATTTAACTAGTAAATTTGAAACTAAATTACGAAATATTTATGAAATTTAAGTATTTTATTAACGTTACTTATCAGAAAATAATACTAAAAATAATGGATGATAGAGCCTAGAGAAGCTTTCTTGTAATTCACTATCACTCTTAAATTCGTTAAAACAATTGACTAGTCAGTTAATCTTGATCGTAGAGATACCTAATAAATAAATAAAAGAAAATTGTGGCGCCATTTATAAGTGCAAAAACAATAATTTTGTCTCCATATCTCATCAATCAATAAAGCCCCATTTTTGTTAATGCAACAGCAATAAATTGAGAAATAACCTGAAATGATTCTAAATAATAAAACCTAGAAATAAATTTTTAAAGCTGATTTTTTCTACCAGTTGAGGCAAAGAATAGTGGCGAATAATTCATAAAACAGGAAATAAGCGTAGACTCTAGAAGGCTTCAGAATTACATTCAATATTATCTTTAAGACTCTAAAAATAGTACCAACAATTAAGTAAGACTAAATGCGATAGAATAAAACTCGCTCAAGCGAATGTAACTCAAAAATTCTCATTTAAATAATATAATAACATTAAATTTTAATGTTATTTTATTATTGTTATTTAAATAAATTGTTTTATTGTTATTTAAATAAATAAATAACAATAAAAATTCTCACTAATAAATAAAAAGGTTGAACCTTGAGAAAGCAATTTGAAATTTAAAAATATTTCCAGCATTCTTCGGCGTAAATCTTAGTTAATCTTACGCGTAACAATAAAAGAACCAGGACAGAAATTAATTTCTATGAATCTCTCCAGAGATATAATTCGAAATTATTCTGTTCCATATCTTCGGTTGATTGCTCCAACGCCTGTAAAGGATTTTGACAACTTTCGATTGTGGGTTGACGAGCCTCCAGGTGATTTAATCTGAATCGCTGACACTCAAATTGCCTCGAAACACGAATCCGGGAAACTTTGGATGAAAGTTCGTGAAAGTCGATGAAATTATTGGATTACAGATTCGGCTTTTTGTTTCCTCTGACATCCAACGAAGCTTCTACGAGTTCAACTTACTGAGTAAACTATTGATTCTCATCTTCACGCTATTGCTGTAGTTTATTTTTCATACATTCAACGTCACGAACATATTAAACTGCGTTTTCACATCGCTTTTGCCGTTATGTTGCTTGAGTATAAAATGTACAGGCTCATTCCTAATTGATACGCAATTAATTATTGGAATTATTATTAACTAATTGGATAACTATTCTCTTCCCACGCCTTAAGCGGATCGAAGCGAAACAGGAAAGAGCAGTTGTTGTAGCCGAAGTGAAATCCGAACCCAAACCGAAAATAAATTAAATCCATGAAGCCGAATGGAAACCGAAAACTGTTATTTATTCCGTTCCGATTTTCGACTCCAAACAATATTATTTTATTTATACACAATGAAGAAGGTTAACTAAACTTGTGTAAATACGAATCGCAGCTATCGCAAAGTTTTATTCCAAAATGTAAATGTTAATGAAAACATTAAAGTTCGAGAATCAGAACGAAAATACCACAGTACGATGCTATATCGCCTTTATATTTAAATTTTGACATATGTGCTCAAAACTTGTGAGTCTGGTATACACCGAATAGATATTTTACCGAGGAGTTGTTCGAATTTTCACAAAGTTTGAGAATGGCTTAACTGTATTACAGTAGAAACAAATATTTCAAAAATTCATTCTACAAGGAAATCGGCATTAATGTTTAGCAGTAAAATTTCCGGATTGATTAGATTGAAGGTTCTTTACTGGTCGGCGTGTTTCTGAAGGGATCAGAGTTATATAATTCAATACATTAACGCACTATTTTACGTTAATATTACCGTATAAAAAATTGATCTTAGAGTAACTGCAAAACAATTCTATAAGTCTGGATTTTTAAAAATTCCTTTGTATGATTATTACATGTATATTATATTATTTACGCCGAATACTCTGCTATTCAGTCATTTATCAGTCGGTTTTTTCAGTATACAGATGGCACTTAGAAACTCCAATCATACTAAGATTTTCTAAGAGACAAAGAGGTTTATTTAATTTAAGACGTTTACACAGAGATATATATTTTAATTATAAACAGTTAAACAAATTATGTAGTTGTTCAACTTAAACTTCAAACAATCCATTTTCAATAAATGTCAGTATTCAAATAATTTGAATTGTCTCTATAATTTTGATTTCCTATCATGAAACTCCAGAGAGCGTTTAATGATTTTGTTTACTCGAGTTTCCTGCCTCTTCAGAGAGATTTTCCTACCTCAAAGGTTATAGCGTGCACTCAAAATTATAGTGATAGAGCGATAGAATCGTGTAAGTCCCTTCATAATTTATACTATATCTACGTCTAAGGAGGATTTCGAATCATCGACTGATTCCGGAATATTCAGTCACGCTAGCTAACCAACCGATGTCCCATTGATTTCTTGCCATAGAATGAACTTTCCCCGTTAAGATTATAATTTCTATGCAATTTTCAAGTAAATGGGTCCTTTTCACGCATTTGAGTATGAAATAAATGTTGGTTAATAGAATGGAAAGAAGACTAAGAGAGTTTGGGTTTAGAATCCGCTTGCATTGTATACTAATTCGGAGAATGAAGAAAGGTGTATTATTTTTACAAAGAAAAACATTTTAGTTTTTGAAGATACATGACCAGACTTCGACGAGGAATCGTCATTATCGGGTGACAAGCAATATCAGCCGTATTTCCTCTAGCAAAGAAAATATATTCTGTGGGTAAAGTACAACGTCTCATTTAATTCCACATGATGAAATTCCACAACCCCTTATGGAGAATTTTATAATTTATCGAATTAAAATTGTAATGTATGAAGGTAGCAAATGATAAACTTTATGGATACTGAACTAATTTTTGTATTTGTGGACTATTCCTGTTTGGATAAAATAAATAAATGATAAATATTTAACCGAATATTTGCAGAGGAGAAATCATTGGTGATACTATTTCAAAGGAAAGCAGACATACCTTGAAACAGCGCTTAGAAACGGTTCTCTAAGCGTGAAAATATCGATCTGCTCTATACTTAAGGCCAGGCATGCACAGCAAACGGCCCACGAAGATTTTGAGATAATGTGCATACTCACAAATATTGGTAATCAGCTGAGTTGAGAATGGAGGACAGAAATTATAGCATGCCTCCAATCCACACCAAACATGTGTGTAGGCACGTTTTAAACATAATTTCTGTTACAACAGTTAGAAAACTTGAATTCAAAATTACTTCGATGGCTGAGATAATTTTTCACGTGGGCCTCCAGCAGGAATCAAAGACAGGATCACTTCTACCAAGGAAAAACGCGTTCCCCACTTGGTTATATGGGTTAGAAAATGTCCTTAGTAATACTATTTTATTCTAGGTATGTGGACCTTGATCTTTTCGTCATAAACGTGGTTTTCTTTGATGAAATGTATCCGCTGTTACCAACCAGCCATTATCTGGCGTTATATTGAGGGTGAATAATAAGATCCTTGTGTCTTCGAAATAATATTTTCCTCGTATCTATCTTGTGCCTCATCATAATACTTAAATCATTGAACGAAAGGAGGTTAGAAGTTATGTTGCGACTTCTTAACAAATTTAGAGAAAGCACGTTTTCCGAATACGTAGTTGATATTATGTTACTTATCCCCGTTACTTCGGCCGATCCGATAATGAGTTCGAAATAAGATAAATAGACTCTACAACAAATCGTTTTAAGGACTCGTTCTTTCCGCGAACAATACGCGATAATAATAGGCTAAAAAAGTAGCTCAATTGTTCGGTGTTTACAACTCCTGCGACACGCCGAAAGGCGTCTTGCAGGGTATTTATGTAGATGTAGAAATCTATGAATCAGAAAAGGAGAAGGATCTAATTTCTTGTAACGAAGGCAAAACAATAAAAATCACTAAAAAATTCCCATTTGAGTTCCCATATGAGCGATTATGTACAAGTATAGATGCGTCCAGACTCATGGATAGTAGACTGTAGATATGCGATACATCTATATGGTGTCCACTTTATGAAAAATAAACTTTCATCCCCTGCAGGGTAGGAAAGAATTGAGACAATGCAATCATTTCAGTTTCAGCAACACTCTAACACATTGCTTCCCGACCTTTAGTCTTCTTGGTTGAATCAAGCTTCGCAGCACTCTAACTTTTTATCAATGTCTTTCTTAAATCAAACGGAATAATAAAAACATCAAGCGTCGCATAAATACAGGTGCGTCCAGTCTCATCAATGTATTAAGATCTTAGAGAACACCAAGATCCCATTCTCTGAGATTCCTCCTACGCAATAAGTTAAGGAAATCGATTGACGAAGGCTTGACATCGTAGAAATCCATAGCACAAGAGTTTATTTCCATAACTACTATAATAGTACAACATAATTATTAGTAGTTACGAAAATAAGCTCCAGTCTATGTGCTAAAATTTGTAGTTGCCATGAGAGCTTCGTGGGATGCGCAGATAACGGAATCGGGTGAGGAAGAGTCCAATCACGGAAAGCCAAACCCATGGGGGTGAGCATCCAGGCGTTGTTAACCCACCTCCTTCGCTGAAAGTAACCCCGTCCTTTCCCTTTCTCCAGCCTCGATCTCTCACGCGACAAATCACTCTCTTACCAAATGGAATTTATTATTAAGAAACCAGGCATGATCTTTGAGGAATTAGAAACTGGGACGGCAGAGTAATCTAAAGTAGGATCTGCAGTAGTCAGGGCATCGAACCGTGATTATTTTCGTTGCGATGGAAACATCAAATTTCAATTGGTTACAGGTATCGCTCCGGCAGTGGCCGTCGATTCGGTTCGAGCTGTTTTTTCTTTTTGATTCGGAAAAATAATTCCTATGGAATATCTAATTACGCGGCTCTACAATAATAAGTTATGGAATTAAATGATACAGTAATTAAATAATACGTAGAATTTATTTTAATGAAAATTTAGAATAAAACTGTCGATATGAAAGTATCAAAGTGTGAGTTCAACGATAATAATTTTTATGTAAATTTGTGATATTAAATTCAATTTTGAATATTTCTGAAATATAACTATATACTTAATGAGAATACGAACCGATAATCGGAACGGAAAAATGAGTACCCGGTCTCATCTCTGAAAACTTCCATTTCGTATAGAGAATTTTAATTTTTCGTTTCGGTCTTCACTCCCGCTAATGTAAAATTTTTCGGTTTCGATTTTCGATAGTATTTCGGTTTACCGTTAGATCCTGTTTTCGGTTCTTTCCCGGTTCGATGCCCTGGAAGACAGTCTTCTAATTGTTCATTAGGGAGAATCATTAAGGCAGTAAATAAGTCAGTCATAAAGTTTTCCACTCCGTTTCTATTTACCTATGCGTTATTATGTTTTGATTGACACCATTCACGACAGGTTATATGGAAGAATAGACTTTTATGACTTTATTTCGCCCACGTATTGACCTTTAGGTAAAAGCAGGCGTTGGAATTCACGGAGAAGTAATAAGAATGTTTCAGTTTATAGACAGAGCGAAACTCGTTGAAAAGAGAGTAGGCTCAACAAGGAAGTTGTCTTGTCTAGGGCATCAGGAAGGATGGGCTTAATATAAGTACAACCAATAAGTTAGTTTTGAGGCGAAACAGAAAACTTTCAAGTAAAACCACTCTTAGGAACAAACACCAAACGAAGAATTCTGTTATTTTATAAGATAACCAGCAATAGAATTAGCGAGAGTGAGAATAAAACCCGTGAAGAGAGCATCCCAACGGAAAAAATCAATTCCATACAGAAAATAATGCAGGATAAGTATTCTTGCAGCCGAACACGAAATACGAAATGCTTGACCAAGGTTGTTTTGGAATATGTGAAGTTTAAGAAAATTGATTTGATTGTCAAAAATAGCAAAGAAGAAGAAAACTGAAAAAGAAATAAGGAGGTGATTCTTGCGGGAAGAAGTTCTAATATGAAATTTCAAAGGTATATTCTAGGTCGTAAAATTTAACGACCAAAGAAGCATTGGTACTAGCTCATCCTGTATAACTTTCATCGCTTTAAGTTATGAGCCGCTTGGTTGAGCAGAAATTGAATTCCAACGAGCTTTACTTCGCATAAAGCGTAATTATTCTATCCTTTAGCCAGCAAAATTTTTCTGAAGAAAGAAAAAACGATTTTTGTAATGAAATTCGGGTCGAGACAATTATGGGACAGTAACGAGTTCAAAAAAGTTTCATGTTTCTAGATGTCTTTTCATGAGGAATGCAAAATCATGATTAAATTCGAACAATCTTCAAATTTTAGGGAAAGTTTAAGAGAAAATAAATTACGGAACGACTACATTCTTTATTTTAATGCCGAATTTAATTGTCTTGAGCGCCTAAATTTCCTTGAATTTTTATGCTCTGAAAAGAACTAAAGACGTTACAGCTATCAGAGAGATCTCTTCCGAAAACTCAATTTAAAAAAACGCTAAGTTTTTCGTTCTCTGAGAAAAAAGATCTTACCGAGGAGATGTAGCCTAACGAATCTCTTCCCTTCTTTGAAGCTATCATTCTAGAAAAATAATCTGCTTTCTTAGGTGACTTAACATATGTACGAAAATGCTCTGAAAATAAAATCTATTGAATTTGTGTCGATTAATTTCCACGGCGTACTAGGAATTCATTAAATTCGTGGAATAGATTTTCATCATTATCTTTTACGATAAAATTTCGCCGTAATCATCGTAGGAACAGATCATCTCATTGTCAGATGAGTTCACAGAATTTACAGTAACAGTTACTTTCATTGGAATAAGAGATTTTAAAGACATTCAAGGAATCTGATTGGCATTTTTAATATTTTGTCAATTTTCAAACAAACTGAAACTTTTACTTCTAACTTCTAACGTTATTTATTTTTATAAGTACATCCTCTTGCTCTTTTGCATGAAAAATCAGCCAGATTTTTCAAATAAGCAATTCAACGACACTTGTAGCTATTTAAGGTAAATTTTTCTCTGAATTTGGTGTTAAATAACATATTTATAATACATATCATATTACATTTATAACATATAAGGACCCAGATGACAATGACTGTGTCTCATATTCCCGTTTTCAGTAACACCTCTCTTGTTCACATATTTTATACTCTTTTGTCAATCCTATTTCTTGAGTCTGAACGGGTGTTACAGGAGTTACAATCAGATAACATTGTGAAGGTCTAATGATATATTCCCTGCGTTTCTATTTCGGACTCTACCAATAATTTATTATAACTCAGTCACATACAATAGCTTTATCGACTACTACACTCAATCTATTTATTTTATGATTATGGTAAGTGAAGAACAAGTTTCAGTTATCGTTGGATATTTTCACTGGCATTGTGATGAGGATTTCGTTTATGCTTTAAAAATTTGGTATTAGCGCGTTAAATTATTCCCATAATTGACGATGAGATGGAATCACATATGTAATATAATGTAAACCTTCACGTACAACCAATCAGCATTATTAAATCAGTATCATATCTAAAATATAAACTATAGCTTAAGAATGGATTCAATAGGGTTGGGAATGGTGGTTCTCAGTAAAGGTCACTGATCTAATGCACTGCCCTCTCACCTTTAATTTTCAAACAAAATATTAATTAATCAAGCAAATAATTAAGCACGCTACCATATAGTTTTACCTAAAATTCTTATTTAAAAACCTATTTCAAGGGGTAGATACGCTATCTTTCTCTCCCACCATGTGTAATCCTCTTATTTCACAGACAAGTAACTAACGTACAAATATTTATCGAAATGTAAATACTTATAATAGATTCTAACATGGTTGAAATACTGCTGTTTTAACTACGCAGCCCAAAAACAGCTTTTATTTTTCCTTCATTCATTTCCTCCTACCAATTCCTATTGTAAGAGTCGATTATACCTGACAGAGCTTTGCGCTTCCTTTTTGGAAAATCCTGTTTTAATACCTCCGTATAGATGAGGAATGAGCGTGGGATGGCTATTTTCGAACGAGCCGTAGAAATTCAAATAAAAACGAATAGGTGTATTGAAAGGTATCACAGCTGCGTGAACGCTAAGCCTCCGAGAAATGGAAATCGCGAGAGATTACGCCACGCATCGACGAGACTCTGTGGGTGAATGGAGTTTGATTTTCCGAGATATTCTTCGGGATAAAAACTTTCCCTCGATGCGTGAAATGTAATTTTACTGAGAAAACCAACAGAAATATGAATCTCGCCATTCAGTAGACATCTTTACACAGGCTTCTTAAAACCTGCTGTCTGGAAAATACGTAGGAAGAAATAGACCATTTAATTTAAATCTGGGATGAGTGGGCATATTCGATATTCCTATTTCTATAGATACAGGAAAGATTAACACGAAAAGGATTACAAGGAATACTGGTTAACACTAAGGCATCGAACCCAAGCAAAAATTGTCTTTAGTAAGAAAAAATAGTTGCTACCATCTTAATAAATATTTATTTTTTATTGTTTTTATTTTTTTCTGTATTCATACTATTTTTTGCCATTTTCATTCTGTATTCATACTAGTTTTATCTCTTATCTCATGTTATCCTTTTTACTAACTGTTATTCTTTTATGGATTATTTCTATATGCAGTTTGAAGTGTAAATATGTTCCTTGCTTTTTGATTCCAGCCTTTTCTATAAATTTCAGTTTCTTATCTATCTGTAGGTTTCGCAGGTTTTTCACACCCTCTTCTGGGATGTTTTCCTGCTGTGGGCTATGTTTCTATCCTAGGTTTTTAAGCCCACAGTATAAATTCCGTGCACTTTTTTCTGCTATCTCTTTCTTACAAATTGACGAAGGGTTAGATGTAAGAAGTGAGTATTCAGTCTCAATCTCGCCCGAATAAAGACGTTTAATATTATTATTATTATTATTAATAAATATATCGAAGCTAAAAAGAAATTTGAAAAACTACATGCGGAATATAGCCCTACATGGATCAGAAACAAAAAATAAAGAAGAGAGGCTTTTGACATACGGCATATGGTGCTGATAAAGATTAGAAAGAATATCTAAGAGAAAATAAACCAAGAGGTCCAAAAGAATGTGAAAGGAAGAATACAGTTAATAAACACCTTGATACCACGAAGAAGAAACTGGATTAGTCACATTTTTAGAGACTTGAAGTCGATAATCGACGTAATGAAAGGTAAGGAGCAGAGGAAGACCTAGGCTAGAATAGATAAAGTTATGGGAGATGTTACTAGGCGATGAAAATACTGGCAAAAAAACAGGGAGGAATGGAAAGGAAATTACAGGAGCCAAGCAATCAGAAGACTGATTACCGGTGAAGGAGGAACTTTTCTATTAAATTGAATTACATTTCATAACATAACTAACGATAACATCATAATCAAAGTCTTGTACCAGATATACGTGAATGTAATTTAGCATGTATTTTTAGACTACAAATCGCTTTTACTCATATTTAGTAAAGCTTTATCAGTTTATTCTTGATTGAAAGGGTATTGCTGTGAGCGGAAAACCGGAACGGAATAAATAACAATTTTCGGTTTCGGTTTGGGTTCAAAATTTTTAATCTTTCGGTTCGGATTCTACTTTTACTCCGGAAATATTAGGGGTTTTAACGGCTTTGGTGTTAAGATCCGGTTTTCGGCAATGATTGACACAAAATGTGGAATTTTCTTTTAAATCTAATATCTACTTACACTCGTCCCTTTCTGTTACAAACAATTTGTAAGAAGCTGAGCTAAGAATCTCTGTAACATATTTAAGGCACGAACATAAATTTACTTCCTTTATATTCCTTCACAACTGAATGAAATTATTAGGGAAATCATATTTTCGTCGAGGATACAGCATAGCGACATAATATTGCGTTTTTCTTCTACTAGGTTTCAATAGAGGCCATACTGCCTATCTGAAGATCATCTACGTTCTGTGACCTTTCATATTATGCACACATATGAGAGTCCATTCCTTTCTCCTTCTTGGCTTGCGGATTTTCATTCGGAAGCACGATAACTTAGCTGTAGAGGTCAAGGTTTCCAAAAATATTGCGCTTTTTCCTGGTTTCGAAGAAGAGCTGAGAGTAATATTGAATGTTGCTCCAATTCTGAAGATATGCGATACATGTATATAGTGTCTTCTTTATGAAAAATAAACTTTGATCCCCTGCAGGGTGAGAATAAAATTGAGATAATGCAATTATTTTAGTTTCGGCAACTTTTCAACGCGGCGCTTCCAGAGCTTTAGTCTTCTACGGTACGTTTGTGTGATAAATCAAGCTTCGCAGCACTCTAAACTGCCTCTTTATAAGTTGATCACTAATGTCAAACTAAATAAAAACATCATGCGCTGCATAAAATTTTTCAATGCTTTCCTAATGATACAATTTTACGAAAGAATGTATAGCTAAATAATGCACAGGAATAACCTAAAACTATAATAATATATTGCCTTCGGATATTAATATTGACGTTAATATAAATGAAATATAATTATGTGCAGAATGCAGATTATATATAGTAAATATAATAGAAAGATGACAGAAATAACTGAATTGGTAAACAAAATTCTATCTCTAAAATTAACGTGGTCATGTAACGCGGAGAGTAGAAATAACAACCTTTTGAATCAAAACTTCGCAACTAAGCTCAGAAAGATGTAAAAAAATGAAGAACAAAGAGCAGGCTTAAAAGAGGCATGATCAAGTCGTTACACACTACTAGGTAGTTGAGCGCTCAAACCAAAACTGTGAGGTAAATCTTGGATTGGGCCACATCAGATGATATAGATATATTTATATATGCATAATATCAGCTGTGTCCGATGCAACGATGGAAATAAGCCTAAGGTAAGTTCTCCGACTACCTCTGTTTCGAGCTTCTATTTGCACGACAAGTGCAGATGCTTGATGGTATGTTTCACATTTACTTTTGGCTGATTTCTAATTTCTTTACATCTATCGGAGGCTATTTGAGAATCGTTTAAATGGGATCAATTGTAAAATATTCGTCTCCTCTCAATAACGCATGAGGGGAAGATTCTACAATTTGTTCTGCTCATTTTACGAGCCTAATTTCGTAATTAGCTGCGTTGCGTTGATTTGGGTTGGGTCGGCGGGAATTCCTTCGATATAAAAGAACCTTATGCGGCCTTCTCCAAGAAATACATTAAAAATTTTTAAACCACTTTTATTCAATAAGATATCCTCTACTAACAATTTTGCCACGGGCGAAATTCTACGATGGAAAACATTTCGGGTGGAGGTTGTACACTTCGTAAAATCAGAGGCGGGGAAATTCTCATATTGATTGCTTAAATTGGTATTTATTTTCTTATATAACTTTATCATATGAAATCAGTTCACCGCATTTATTTGAACTGCTTATAACGGACGTCCGAAAGTATATGATCTCATAAATTCAGACACTTAAAGGTAATAATAACTGAATTCTATGTTTATAATTTTTCAAATGAGCCATAAGTTTACCGAATTTTATTATTTATGTAAAGTTTTTCCAAAATTTCTATTTTATTCCTGATTCCTATTTGTAATCCTTGGATAATGAATACAGAAGAATGGATATTATCTGTGATAGCTCGCATCAGGAGAGAAAAACTGAATTAAGTAAGAGAAAATTTTCATAGAAGGTTAAATAAACCACGACCCACATGCAAAGCTATTCGTAAACTTGCGAATAAGAGTAAATGAACTGGATCCTCGCAGAACGAGGTAAGAAGAGGACGGCCAAAATCACACATTAAAAACTGAACAAATTCAACAATTTTTCTAACATGTATAACATTTCACCGAGTCCAGAGTTAAGCACTTACGAAATCGCTTTTATATTCATTAACTACACTCCTTTTATCTAGGAGATTATCTTATCACTTTTTCATATTTCAGCATGACATAACTTAATACATGTAATTTTTTGATTTTTTTTAAGCGTCCGATTTAATAAAATAGGTACTTCATTTTGGGACAGCATGTACGATGCTAGTGGAAAAGATAATTTTCTCCTGATGCGAGTTTAACACTGGCGCTGAGTGTATGCCTTGTCTGTTCGATCTTTTATCTACGAATAACCCTCTACGGTTGCGTAAATAACGTGAAATCCTTTTATCTCGCAGTTAGCGAGAGTGTGGCTTTCATTCGTATCTGCAATCATTGTCAGATCGTGCGTCGTTGTTTACTTTTTTCGGCGAACTCATGACATTTCTAGACAGAAGGACAGCTATACATACTCTAAGCTTAAAGCTGTTCCTATCACATTGCCCCCAGTTTTTTCTTTCGAGCGCGAGAAAATGGCACAGAGGTCCTTCTACTATAATATTAGAAAAAAGATTTTCCGAAAAACGTTTCCTTAAGGTAAATAATAGCATGAAGATCTTAACGAAACCGTATGGATTAGTTGATCTTATTTATATTCCTTTGATCAAATGTCACCATTGCGTAGAATATGGTTAGTTGCGACTCATACGTGGAGAGAATTTTCTCAGGAATTCGTCGTGTATAATTTGGTATATATTTGCACTGTAAACAGAGCATCGAACCGTAATATTTTGCGTTCCGTTTTTCGATCCGGTACGACGTAAAAACCAAATTTCGTTTCCGGTTCCGCTCCTCTTGCCGACGGTTCTCTCCGACGATCAGAATATAATCCCGTTCCGAAAGTTATTTTATTATGCGATGCCTTTACGGTAAAATACAATTTAAATAAATTTTAGAATATAACTTGCGGTATGAAAGCAGTAATGATCAATATATTAGACTATATAAATTTATGTGAAAAGATTTAACTTTAGTTTGTTGAAAGTTGCTGTTAAAAATATTTTAAATGGCTTCATCCACCCACAGTTATAAGTAACATAAATTGTGTTGTTAGGAGCTTGATTTTGGAAGGGAAATAACGACGTTTAACAGTTTCGGTTCGAGTGCCAGAATTTTAATATTTCGGGTTCGGGTTTCACTCCAGCAAAAGTAAATGTTTTTATCAATGCCGTGACTGAATATTAGAGCTGATTGAATTCTACAAATACTAAAAATTAGCTTCAATTGAATTCCTTGTCTTTTGTTATTATGGAAGTTTTTTTGGTACCATTCCCAGTTAAAAGGCGGGTGGTTTCCAACCAATTTTTTGAGTGCACATCTTTCGTATGAAATTTGAAAGACTTCACCTTTAATTTTCATACATATCTACTAGAAATCACTCCTTGTGAGTTCTATAATCGTATCTGAAATTAAATTATGCCAAGGTACGAATGGAAATTATATTTTTGTAAATTATATTCTGCCTGATTAAACATCGCGCAGCTCAGTAATGTAAAAGCTTATACCAATTTTATTTGAATCATGATCAAATTGAATTAGAACCCTGATTTAACATAAACAGCATTAAATTAATAATTAATCAAATATATAGCTTAATATTAAGCATCCGTTTCTAGTTACCACCAACGAATTTATTGCTAGATTTTATTGAATAAACTTTACAAATTAAATAGTGCCTTCACATAATTACATAATCAAATGGAAATTTAGTTCAATTAAACCGTAAATCAATTTTTAATTTCCTTCTTGTAAACATTATATATCGCGTTCATCGATAACCTTTGAAATTGTTACTTTGTGATTTAACTTTTTCTGAAAGCCTGTGTAGCATAAGGAAAAATAAAACCAAATCTAAAAAAAGACTTCAACGAACATATGTTTCCATTCCTTTGTATTTAAGGAACGTAAGTACGACAGGATATATCGTGAAACATTTATATTTAGAATAAAAGCGAAATCGTTCTATAAGAATGCTTCCGAGCACAAAGGCATTCCAATAAACTAACATTCTTCTGAGAGATTTCTTGAGTGAAACGGTATGACAAATATTCTACAAGATTCTTCGGCTTTGCCAGGAAAATATTCAATATTTTCGGGTTAACTTTTCGTCTTCCCTTCAAATATAACGTCCCTGTTAGAGGGGTCACTATTATTGCAGACCCAATAAATAAAATCGAACCTTTTGAAAATAGATTCTCAATGTTACAGTCAAGTTAAACATCGTAGGGTAACTGGCCTAATATTATTGATAGCGATGATCGATATGACACTTTTATTTGAAATTATTCCTACGGAATATGTTAATTGATGATGCTAATAATCGAAGGGAATCTGAAAGTCGAAAACATTCGTAATTGCTTGAAATATTACCTGAATATCTCTTAACACAACATTCATGCATATAATCTGTTACCTGAGGGCAACTTTAAATCTTGAATTTCTTTGTTAATATCAGCTAATTATCTTCCAAACTCTTCAAATAAGTTACCAGAATGTCTCAGGGTTGAAATACAGAAATAAATAAAGGGAAAATATGGGGCTCCCTCTTAATTTATGCTTTTTCCGTGTCGAGTTTATTCGGCTGTTTCGATAATTAATCGTAATTGGTAATTTATTCTTAGATTAAGGCTATCTGTTCTCAATATAGCATGTACATCATACCAATCGCACCTCATTATAGATGTTCCGTAGTCACTAAATCAGGCCATCGATAATTTCTTTGCTTGAGACTCCGAAAAGTTGTAATGTACTGATTGAATTTGCGTTTCCTTTTCTCAAAATGAAATAAAATATTTAACTCGTCGTTTGAAGTTTCACAAAATTTAGTGTCATAAACTGATGAAGACTTAATCAGAAAAATTCGTAAATCCGCTTCGTTGAGAGTAACTACGAAAAATTGATACCTATTAGCAAGATATCTTTTGACTGGTAATCGTTAAAAGAGTGGAGATTGAATTTTAGGTTAATATTACTCAGTAAAGCAAGAGAATTCTTAACGACGCAATAAATATTATTCATAGAAATAGGCCCTCGTAGGTCAATTAGATACCGCTAAAAGTAGAAATGGGCAGCTTTAATAAGCTTCATAATATCATTTATCCGCGGACGTCACACGAAAGTAACCGATTAAAGAAGTTGCCACACCCCCGAAGGCATACGTCGCAGGATACATGCGTAGGTGTACCTAGATGCTAATCACTTCGAGAAAACATACAAGTTAGTGAGTAAAGTTAGCAATCGGATGCCACGCCATTAGGCACTTCTTAAGCCGAGATCGTGAATTCTAAAAGCAAGGCGATCAATTCAAACCAAGGGGGAAGAGTACGGAGCGTATTTAAATATCGGAATGCTTCTGAAAATTGAAAGCAACTCCAGCTTTTCGAGCTATTAAACCCCGATCGAAGCAGCGTTGACATCAGGGCACGTAGCTTTTCCGTCCCATTAGCGCAGGAATGTAAATCATTAAACAACCGTGTGCATTCACGTTGAGGATTCTTCACGGCCTGCATTCGCTCGGGCTAAAGTTTGAGAGAACGCGAGTCCTTTTGAAAAGGAAAAATGTTCACGGAACGAGGCTACGAATCGCGCTGTTTTTCCCCTGGCAGCGAGAGTCAGCTGAACTGAAGTCGCAGGTGGTTTGGCTTTGGAGAGCCTCTTGGAGGTGGTGAACTGGCAAGGAGTAAAAAAGGCCTGTCGGGGCAAGATATGCGTCGGTGGCTCCACGCAGCGGAGAAGGGAGGGAATGAAAAACAAACATGCGCTATCTCGCGCCAGCCACACGCACCGACCCCTTCCCCCGACGCTTTGGCATCCTCTCGTTCGCTCCTTGAAATCATTAAGCCTTTTGTTTACCCTTGTCAGTCTGTAGTTTAATGGAAGTTTTAAATGCACTCGCTGTGAAGTCTACCCATTACGCCTCATTCCGCCCAAACTACGCCCGCTGTTGAGAACGATAAGTTAGATATTAGGTGCTCGGGAAGGAGCCCTGTTTTAATTAAAGGAATTTCATTTGAAGATAAGGTTCTCGGAGGATATCTCAAGGTTGGATGAGAAGAGAGATTCTTTCTCTGAAAGAAACGGTAATTATTGGGAACGCATTCCTAGTAGATACTCTATAAATGCGCTAGTTGAGTCGAATGCGCCTTTGGCAAATTGGAAGCTTTTGTGAAAAAAAATTGAACTTTGAATTCTCTTCCATTTCCTCCTTTGTACTAAAAAAATCACAACGGTTTTGAATGCCAAATTAATCGTGCATTTTATGGCTTCTTTTTCATTTGAAAGCAAATTGAGAGACGCTCTTACATAGGAATGTTAAATGAAAACAGGATTTGTGATGAAAATTTCTTTTGCTTGTCAAGAAAATCCGTGAAATAGTTTGATTAGTTTTTATGACGTATGCTAAGGTGCGCTGGGACAAAATTAGTAGGGAAAATAAATAATGGATGCATTGTAGAAAAGGTAATATTGATCTTATAGAAAAATAAGGCATTGAAGTTGAAACGAGCAGGAAATAATAGTGAGATTTTTGCGAAGAATGAAAGGGCAGGGAGTTTCTGGATACAATAATGAATGAGTAAAGAGGGGAAGGTCAGGAATGATGAATGCGTAGTTTAGGAATCACAGAACATCTTGAGATTACTTATGTTGCCTTATTTACTCATTAAGTATATACCCCTTCCATACCCCTTTTTAAAATGCCCTTCTCTAAGATCTCAAGCATATTGAGGATGGCCATATTAGTAGTTTGAAAGAGGACAGGGATATATGTGCGAATATGTAGAAGATTTTTTCATTGAAAGGAAAGTATGGAAATAAACTGTACATAGAAGAAGCAGTTGGCTTGCACAACCCGCATGGGAACGATTGTTATTTACTTCTACATGCACGTAAATTTTCAACGGCTACAGCAGAATTTTTTCAAACGTTTCAGCGGCATAGAAGGCGTCCGAACGTACATCTTTGGATGATATTTATTATCTCAATCAACATTTTTATCTATTTTCGGTGATTGTTACCTTGCATTAAATGTGATTCATATTGGTAAAATACATTAGAGGTTCTCGAAAGTTTAAAATGTAAGATATTCTAAAGGAACATTTGTCATATGGGAGCTAAAATGATGGAACATTACATCATATGAGACCAGCAGTAACGTTAGCACGGACTTCTGCGAATTTTGTTTACAGACTACAATGCAATGTAGTTGCTGCAAACTATGGGTATTTTTTAAAATATTTTTTATTTTCTGCACTTTTCAACGCAACATATTCATACAAGTTCTTTTTCTCGTTCAGAAACTTAATTTGTTGGCAATCTTGTAACTAATTTACACGAAAAATTTTAGATCTCCCAAATAGAGCGCAACAATCGTCGTATTTCCATCACCTTCCATAAATACATTTTATTCACTTTTAAAATCACTCCTTTGAACAAACCTCTTTAGAAGAAAACGGACGAAGAATCTCCAACAAGCACAACCATACGTGTAACAGCTTAGGGTTAAAAATGACCTTAATGGTTCCAGGAGAAAGTTAGCATGAGAGACAGAAGCAGTTGGCAATCCTTGTCAGTTACCACGTGAAAAGGAGTTATAGCCCAAAGCTAAGTTACCGCAGGTATCCATTTCTACGTTGTGCTGATGAATACAACTCGTTAGATCGGAAAAACCGAACCTACGGCAAGTGTGCCAAAAATGACACGTGAAAGCATTTTTCTGGCACGCTGAACTCTGAAGAGACTTTATTATTTAATCTCAAATAATCATTTTTCATTCGATATTATTCAATAAACACATCTGAAACTTTAAGCACACCGTATGTTTAGTCTTCAATTCTTAAGCGAAACTCCAAGCTCAAGTTCAAACATCCGCTCTCTTAGATTATTTATTCCTTCCTCCTTTCGATCTGGTGAATAAGACTTGGAATTAAATCAATGAAATTTTAATCAGGATTTAGATGGACGAATTAGAATTATTGGCGACAAACGATACTGAAATAAAGAAAAGTTTTCCGAAATAATGTACGTATTTTCCTTAGACGATTGGCAATAAATGTCAACTTAACTCTGAAGACGCCATCCTCTCAGCTTCCGCCATCATGGTACCTAAGAATCGTACCATTAGTTTTTCGGAATCGACGTTTCCAAAGCGGTGTTTCGCTAAAATAAGTGAGAGTTCCGCTAAAAAATTTTGAAATTTACGTAAAACTCGTAAAGCTATTCTAAACGTTGCGATATGCTAAAACATGCTTCAAAATCAGAAGCTCTGTTTTGCATGGGGATTGCGAAGTTGCTGAACTCTTTTACGTATTTCCTTGGTTTATTTGTGATTAAAATCTATCATTCTTATTGAATGGTCTGGATACATCTCTAAAATAAATGAAATGTTGAAATTTTCCGCTGGTAAAAGCATAGGACACGCTTCTACGCGATTTTGATGTACTCTATATGATTTAAACTGATTTTACCGAAACGGGTTGGCATGAAAAAAATCTCCGACCAACAGAATGTACTTGAGAAAATTCCAAGTCAAGAAAAATCTGTATCACAAACAAATTGTTTTAAGAGCACTATTTTCCTCGGAAGGCAATTTGAACAAGTTTAAAATCCCAAAGACAACGATTTAATAAACCTCCACTTGAAGAATTTCCAATTGTATTCTTCAGTAATTCTTCAGTGCGCAGTATTCACGAATTCTACACGAATGCGACACATATATCTTTACACGTAATACTCCTTTCGCGAAGGATATTTTGCCTGGCGGAGTTTACCAATGTGTTAGCGCTGTCTCAGCAGAGTAGCCAGCTGAGTAAACAGTGCTCTTGAGTTAATGCGTTTTAAAATGTCTACCTCGATATATATCGCTTGAGATTCTCCGAAAATCCAAGTGGATATCCTCGTCTGATGTTAAGCAAATTAGTAAAGATTATCACTTGGGATTTATCGAGATAAATCGTGAGAGCTATTAACAAGTAAATAAACTTTCCGAAAGCAAGATAAAGGAGTTAGTATGAAGCCGATATATTAAATTCCTTTTCCGCTACGTTCGATCTTTTATACTGATCTAAAGAAAGATGCGTTGTGCCACTATTCCATAAAATACCAAAGCAATAAAATGCTTTCATTTATAACCTTTGCTATTTTTTACCATAGCAAATCAGTGCTTACTAATGTTAACGTAAAGGGAGTATTAAAAACATTAAACACGTATTTTATCATATACCTTCGTGAATAAGAAGAACCTAAGTGACAGAACCATTACGAAGATAGGAAATTAGCCATTTCAAGAAAGTTATGCGGTTCATTTCCTGCAAGAACGCGGAAATTTGCCGGTGGAATCCATATGCATGAAGGTCTTCCAGATAATATTTAGAATCATATTCAGCAGAACTCCAGTAACATGGATCGTTAAAATATAAAAATGTGCTATAGCCAGTTTTGAGGGTAATTAGGGGTACGTATTTCGTACAAATTAACGTTTGATTATGATATATATCATATATAAGTTAATAATAATTAATTGCAAATAGGGAATGATGAGTTAAAAGTTTTCTGCTTTATTATGTACTGAATAGAGGTAATATATCATAATGATGATAGTCTTTAGGGTCCTATATTTGGTGTCGACGTGTTTCTTTTCCATTAACAATTATATGTATTCCACTGCTTTTCATGTTAAATTTTCAAACTAAACAAAGACAGCCGTGTATGAATTTTGCAACAATCATAAAAATCTACACATTTTCTTGAAGATAAGTTTTAAGCCCGCTCTTTCTGATTTCAACCCTATTCTGTTCCCAATTACGGAATATTTGCCGATTTCACCCTTTTCTCTATATTCATAATCAACGCATAAAAATAACATGCTTTATATACCAGGGCTAACACGCACTCAATTTCTCTACCATTTCTGAAGTAATTGAAGAGTCACAATAAAAGTGTATATAAAATAGGGTAATCAAATTCAGGAATTTCAGAGTACTATAGGATATTCGATCAAAAACAAATATTGTGTTATTTTACAGAAACACCGACCGCGACCTTGGAGAGATGCCATACCGCTCGCTTGGCTCTAGAATTGCAGACGAAATATCGAAAACTACTTAAAAGTAGCATATATATCAATCCTTACTCTACATTTTTTTATACTGAGGGTGGCTAATTTATGTTTCCCGAATGGTTTAATAGCGACTCCTACTTTTAATGATTACAAACGATAAGTTGTGGACGGTAAAGTTGACTCCTCTTTCTTATTAACGCTTACAATACGAGCTGTGACATCGTAAATCTAAATTGAGGCATCAACTTGAAATGGGAATTGGCTCTTATTCTCCGGAAACAAAAAAACTTCTTCGGAAAATATTCATTATCAAACTATCATCAAATATCTTTTCGTATGCCCAATGGCGTGCGCTAAGTTTTTGCGTCTTCTTTCTCGGATTGTTAACTATCGAGTAAATTTGAACGGAAATAAATTTCTATGGCGCATTTTCACATGTTGATTTTAAATTAATAATAATTATATTTAATCTTAAACAACTGAAAACCTTTCTGAAGCCATGAAAATTATCCTTTTTGAGTAGGAAAAATATTTGACGATACTAATTCGAAATGCTCCATGCGGCAAAATATTCCCTAATTAATAATCAATATATGGATCCTTAATCGTGATAACGTTGTTCACGGCTAAGGCATTCTTTGCCGATATTCATATTTGCATTTATATCCTTGGATGTATATCAGTATCTTAAGGAAAAACAATTCCTTTTGACTACAGTTTCTTCCACAGCCTTCTGGTGTAGAAGAAAACCAAATATCAAACTGCACCTAAGTTTGGTTTTCGTAGCAGAAAGTTTCTTGATGATTGTTTTTAAATCATGAAATTTTAAACTGCTAATAGCCGAATTTATTAAAAGGAGCATAAATATTAAATTGAAAGAATTGTTGGAAAGAATCATTCATTTCTTTACAAGAATCATTCATTACTTTCATTTCTTTAATTTCAAATTTCTATAAATTTATATGAGACGGAACTATTTCATTTCCTTATTCCATCACCTAGTGACTCGTTTACTACTATTATTGTTTACTATAGAATAGTTTAGCACAGTGCTATAGTTTACTACAGTATAGTATTATAAAAGTGCTGCGACAGCTGTGGTCATTTCGCACATACGAGCTCCCACCGGTTCTTGTTTATGTTGATGTTTTCTCAATCCGAATCGCCGTAAAGTAAGCAATTCTCTCCAAGCAAATATTTCGTAACAATTCAACAGACCCGCAGATCCTTCAATAAGCATCGGCAACCTCGTTTGCGCTGAAATATCAAACAAAAAAGTGGAGCATAGCCATCATTCGATTACATCCACCCTCACATTGGAAAGAAAGGAAAAAAACCTCCCTAAGTATTGTCACCTTGACAACCAGTCACGTGCTCTGTAACAGGATGAGTCTCGCGTTACAAAACGTCCGGAATCTAATTTCTCCGTTTAAACAGAAACCCGACAAAGGCGCCCGACCTACCCTTTAGCCATACTCCGTTTGACACAGTGAAAAATTCAACCACAAAGAAAATTTAAACCGGAATCGAACGCTCTTGGAAGGCGGGGGAGTCTGAAAGAATCAACTCCGATTTACTCACACTTTCGAATTAGTTTGCCGTCCCGAGTCGCGCGAACTGTCCGGCGATCACAGAGCGCCGCGGCGCGTCGCGACGGAGAAGAATCCGACGTCACCAGGAAGCACACGGAACAAAACTGGGGCTGCGCCGTCAGATAGGGTACGGTTGGGGGACAGGGGAGGGGTAGGGATCGGTAGGGGGTGAGGGACTACTTGAGCGCCGTCGGAGAGCGAATCCCGAACTACATATGTACTCCAGCAAAGAGGAGGAATGCTGAAGACTTCTCCACTCCAAAAAATGCCCGAATTCCTAGGAAACGCCTCCGATTCCTTTCTCCCAGAAGAAGTGCATGCAAAAGAGATGCATTAGACGAGGGAGAAATTCATTTACGGCGCGGGATTTGTTCCAGGGTTTTCGGATTAAGTGGGGCCCCGATAAAGGAATTATATCCTTCATTAAGAAGGAAATGAAGGACTGCGCTCGGGAATGAGCGCTCGAAAAATCCGGATGAAGGACACCTGAGATTACTTTCACAATCCCATCTTTCTCGTGGTGAATTTCCATTTATACGTCGTTTCACCCATGAGAGGTTTCTTTGAAAGACGTTTTACCCAAGGGACGGAATCCGCGCTAGGACTGTTCGCCCGCGGGACTTTGTACCCAAGAACATTACGTTCAAGACTTATCATTTACCCAAAATTTGGTTATATCCAAAAGATATTTCTCTCAAAAATACTTTCCAAAGTCAATTTTTCAAATATACAAGATATTTTACTATTTTTTCAAAAACCTGGTAGTGTTGCGTATTTCAATTTTTAAACCTCTTCTCTTCACCTAAGAAGAGCTATATTTAATTAAATAATGAAAATTTAGGTAACTTATTTAAAAAATTTTAGAGTGCGCAAATTGTAAGGCTATAATATTATCATTATAAATTTTTTTAAATATTTTATATTTATTACATTATGAAATGTTTAAATTTCTTACATCTCCAAATTTCTTTGCATATTCTAATGGGAAAACGAATGAGATCAGATTCAAAAATCACCTTGATTATCAGTGAGGTTATTTACAACAAAAAATTTTCGTCTAATTTATCATGACTCGGATTTGTTATAGGAGTAATTTCAGAATTTATAGAGTCAAATACGGGATTTTAAAAAGTATCGACGAATTTATGGTTAACTCTCATAGCCATATGTTTGGATTCCGCAATTAAAGTACTTATTTTTTCAGACCAGAGAGGGAGGAACATTTGGAGAAGACAGAGAATCCTAACAGAGATAGTCAGTACTACGTGACATTTGGGTTTCTTACCAGTAATTGTGCGGAAAATATGTTCTTTTAATATTTTTGTAAGCCATAAACAATTACCGCCTAACGCTACCTAACCTGAACGAATTTTTATAATTCAATTCTGAAAAACTTCCATTTGGAAAAACATCCTATCACTAGGCTGAAATATCTCTCGACTGAAACGACTCTTGTGTAAAATTCTCGAGTTGAAAAGTCTTGAGTGTAATATTCCTGGGTGAAAATTCTACTGAGTAAGCTTGTGGGAACCTTATGCGAACCAACTCTTGAGTGAACGTCCTTCGCAGAAAAGTCCGGGCACTTCTACGATTACATTTCGTTCTATTACTTAGTGATGAATTTACATGTACATACATTCATAATTATCAAATCTCTATGCGTTCATTAAAGGTACTCGTATGTGCAAGTGTTGATTTCGATTATATTTTCACAGAATCTTTCGAGATACTTCAAATAATAGAGCTGCATATACCGGGAACGAATATTCCAAAACTATATGAAGAGATAAGAAATAAAATACTCCGTAGTTTCCACAGTGTTACGAACTCATCTCAAGATTACGTAAATCGGAACCGGTCGGATTATTAAAAAAAACTGTTCTTTGGAAACTACAATATATTTTATTTCTTATCTATCACGTTCGTACAAGAAATTTTAAACCTACTCAATCATATGTGAGGAGAGATTTCGAAGATATTATTTCTTTACTTTTGTTAATGAAGTTTTACGGACAAGATATAATTTCGGGATGGATCGTATATTATTTGGGGGCGAATTAGAAGGGCGGAAATTCGAGACAGGCAAACAAACATGCCGTGGCAACGTGGTGGGATTGCTTGAGGAGCTTTCAAGGTCCAGTGCGAGTGCCCATCACAGAGAGGGAACTGTTTTAGTCTATTATTGGCACCGAGTTTACGGAAGACTTCGAAGTGATGGAGCGAAGAGTCGTACAGCGGGAGTCGAAGGCAAAAGAGTCTTTGGATTGGGGAGAGAAAGGGATTAATTTGGACCAGACTAAGAGGTGCCGGTCTTAACTTAAACCTTAAAAGAGGGAGACCAAGATGGATACAAAGCGGAGAAAAGAGAGACAGAGAGAAACAATGTGGTATTAATGTTGAACACATTTATGTGCTACCTCTTCCCTTGAGTTATACCCTTAGGATAAGGATATTCGTATATATTACGAGTTATAAAGTACGGCTGATAAACTAATACGATTACAATATGAACAATATTAAAATAAAAATAGTGTTGGATATTATAGAAACGTACTAGTAAGAATGTACGTGCATCGATACGTTTTAATAAATTGCAGAACGCATGTCGTCTAAAACTACTTAAAAACATTTAAAAAAAGTTTGTCAAACAATAAGACCGATAGCGATATTCAGTAACACTGAGTGTTATAGCATAATTCGTACGGTAAAAATAGTTATAAGAGTTATGTGATAACAATAATGATAAACATTTTAAAACGCCTGAAAATACTTGCATCGATACGATTAGATAAACTTGGTACTTACACCCCCTGTCATACGCCCACATATGTAGATTTAGATGAACAGCAGAACGTAAGTATACTTTTTTTACAATTGCTGAACAATTTATCAACAGCAATTGTTATGCAATGAAAATAAGTTAGCGATATTCGTTAATACCACAATTTATAACATACTTATGTCAGCATAATTTGCACGATTACGTAAGTTATAAACTGTATTTACGAGATAAAAATAATGAAATACACCAAAGCGAAAATTACAGTTAACTTCTTAATTCGCCCTTAAATGTTCAAAATATACCATAAGAACATTTCCCCGTGTGAGGTTTTAATCCTGTCCGCTTTTGCCGTTTGCGGTAATGTCATGTAACCGATTGTGACGAACCCAGGTCTCCCCCACACAGGATACCTGCCCGGGAAGTGGGAGACGTGAGCTCAAGTACCAGTCATATAGGACTGTTTCGTTCTTGATATTTCTTCGATCTCACAGAACGGTGTCATAGGTTCTCGAAGTATGCGACGCAATTTAAACCGGCTTATTACCATGGTGAGATAAATCAGAGATTGGCTTTAAATTTAAAAATCAGAGTCCAAACGCTAAGTACTTAAAACAAATATTTATAAAAAATAGTATTTAAAACAAAAAAATACTTGCATCTTATACCTTTGGATAGGTTTATGTACCTTAAATTTCCCTACTCAACGCCCTTTTTTCACTTTTAGTCAACAAAATTCTCATAGTATACATTCTAGTCATTTTTTAATTTATACTAACGTGTAGAATCCATAGTATTTATCACGTTTGAAAAATCCTACCCAAAAGCTTAAAAATATTCCGGTTCCGGCACGTTTCTAGATATGCAGTTATTTTTAACAGTGAGCAAGAATGGTCCCTTGAAGTGTATCATTGTAATACATGTCGGACAAAAAATATTACGGAATACCATTAAAGATACTTCTAGTTGAATGGAGCATCTTCTAAGGCGGAAATATATGAAAATTTAAAATCGTTGTATTCCTCATAGGGAAGTTTATATCATACAGTTATAAAAAGTCTATAATATTTTTGAGATTAAATCCCTCAATTACTCAATCCCTCAACATTATTTATCTTAAGCATTATGATATATTCATAAGAATAACATTCAGCACAAACGATTCGCTTACTTTAACTAAGAGAAATCATGTCTTACGTTGTGAATGCGAGTAACTGCAGTTAGGGAGAATGCAAATGTTATTAATTGGTATTATATGATTTGAAAGCCTAAACTGGCTCCAAATACACAATAGAAATAAGTTCCAAAGCATAAGGTATATCGAAAAAAAAATTTCGTATGGATTTATCTTGGAGTACTTAACTGATGATTGTATTGTAAAATCTGTATTCATAAGCGCGCAGTGTGTGCAAATAAGTGTATGATATTCTCTTAAGAAATATTAAAAATTTTCAAGAGGTCTATTGGTAAATCTGAGAGAGTTTTTACGATAAGGCGAATTACTATATCGCGAAAACTTCTCAAAATCCCCATTCAGTAAAGTGATTCGATTTCAAATTTTTATCGACAAACTATAAATATTGCAAGAATTCTCTCCTGTGACTTTATTTAAAAAGATTCGTAAATGCATATCTCAGGAGAAAATTAACACCACTGAAAAGGTAGTTGTATTCCTGACTGCCAACCTTTCCTTAAGCTTTCTAACAGTTCCTGATTCTTCCTGGTTCGAGTCGTACGCTCTGTACTTTTACCACACCAAAACTTACTCCTGAGCGCTGCAGACCGGCGCTCTTGGCGGTTCTCTGATGAATCAGCCGATGGGGGAGGGAAGGGGGGGATTGGGGGGGACAACCTATAAACCCTAAGAAGTGGACCCTCCAGGCCGTTGTGACGTGCTATAGGGTTCACCTCTATGCCTAGAGGGCCCCCTGCCACAACTTCAAGGACAAGCTCCGACCTCATAGACAGAAAGAACGAGCAGGTGAGAAGTGAGTGCTTAGTTACCTCACCCCTGCAGAAGAAGGTGAAAGAAAGGCCCCTGAAATAGATGCCTGCCTCTGTAGGCCCACAAGTAGGCTAGGTTTGTAGGGAATGCCTTCCCCACGCCCCCTACAGGGCAGGTGGTTAATACATTTATAGTGCACTTCTTGAGAAAACTACTGCCAACTGTTGACAAACTGATTGCAGCATTTAATTCTGATCTGGCTGCAGTAATCCACCGTTCTTGCTTAGTTAAAGAAATGATTGAACATGAAATGTATTACTAAATTGGTGGTTAACTTTTTGTCTTTTTCTAAAGTGCAGAGGATAATAAAATCAGCGTGCGAATGCTGGTTCTTAGAGCAAGAGAGCAACTACTATTGTAGGCGCACTATACTCTTGAACATCCTCTTGAATAGAGATTTATTTCATAGCTATATGAACTTGAGAGCTTGAATCATATGGTCAGAAAAGAAACAGAGTACTCACGTTTGATTCAGGAGTTGATGATGCTGAATTTTCCTGTGAGAAAAGAGAACAAAATCATTAATAGTTATAATCATATTTTATATACTTATTTATACCGTTAATTTACCACGAATCCATTAAATTTTTATAGAGGATTATAAAAGTGTGATACGTTTTAAATTTTAACATACATTGGTAATTGCCTGAAAAGGAAATATTTCCTTCCTGTCTAAAAGGACCGATCGGAAAGCGGTGTAATAACTCAGTCAACACAAAATCAACATCTTCTAAACAACAAGCACATACGAATAATACTGCCGGATATTTTCGTTTGAGGTTACCCTAATTTGTTTTGTTGTTCAATGTTTTACAAATCGCCGTTCGAACTTCATCTAGAATAATCGTTAGTCGAATATGGGGAATAGTTTGTATGGGAAATGTTTCACATTCCTCATGTGGATCATGTATATTTCGTTTAATAATTAGATCACAAATTTCGAAACTCTCTGCCCCCTCTCTGCCATTTATCTAGAACTGCATAGAATTTCCAACGAAAAGTATTCTCTAGGAAGATATATCTAGCGAATGAAGGTATCAGCTCATTAGATGTGAGTTGTTGATAAAAAATATATTTACGAAGCATTATATTTAGCTCCGAAATTTTGCAGCGATACCATGCGTGAGAAAAGTAGGGTAGTAGCTTCAGAAATACTTTTGTCCATAAATTTTTTTGGCTATATTAAAATTTCTCTTCAATGTAAGAATCTACTAACCAAAACCTTTTTACTCTTGTAAACGACTGCAAGTACAAAAGTATATCTAATCTAAAAATTTGCTCAGTATACATTTCAAAATGCAAGCAGCAAATGACAGTGATAAGCAAGAGAATATCCAAACTTCTATTCGTGATTTTACGAGTACAAACAGACAAAGGATATCGTGTTTGGAATACGCTAGTAGCGTACTACAGTCGAATTATATTCGAGGTGAAAAATCTTGCTATAGCATTCCGGTGTGTTCACGAAATATTTACGTTTAATTTAGAAGACCTTAACACCCTTAAATATTGACTTGCGGACTCTCTGCAGCATTTATAAGCGTGCAAATGATCAGTCTGCGTCACCAGATTAAACCCAATGAAAGACTCATGAAAATACTGGAGGATGGTAATAAAGGTAATTCTACTGTATTTGTTCACGAAAATGAGAAGGAATTTAAACGTCGCCATACACTTGAAGGTCAAAGAAAACAAGGCCAATTCTATTTATACTACCTTAAGAATGAAGGAACGGAAAACCATCTGTCCCTGGAATAATAGCAAAGTCGTTGCCATAACCTTTCTATGTACGTACACTTCATTATCCTCTCATTTTTATTGAATGTAAACAAAGGCAAAAAGGAAAGTTCCTCTTGTCTAGGACGAAATGAATGAGAGGAAAAGTAACTGGCAGGTGATACAAAAATCGAACTAAACAAAGGAAAGGAAATTCAAAATAACTCCGAAACATTTGTTGCATATAAGCAAAGTAATCGTGTGAATACCCGATAAAATAGAATTTATTTACCTTTTAGAATGTATTTATGCAGTTAATAATTGATATATAATATAATGTTTTTGTTATCGGAGAGATGATTGGGGTAAAGAAGGCGCATAGATGTTGCATTGTCCTTTGCATAGATGCAGAATTTATTTTTTCACATGATTTTTATCAAAAAATAAAAGGTCCGGTATTCATATTGTCGAGTTTTATTTTGGTTTAAAGATCAAAACAAAAAATCGATACAAGTTACAGATTTTTCATGATTGCGACTATTCATTCAATTTTCCGATTTATTTTGAAGCATGGTTGCTACAATAGGTGCATAATGTTTAACGTTTTCCGGGTTTATTTAAACATTTTGTAAAATGAGTGGCTAAAGTAAAGTTCTCCTGAATATTATCATATAAGTTTTGAATTTGGTTAACGCGCATCTACTGGACCGAGCTAAAAAGATCGCGGTAACCGAATTTCATGTTCAGTTAATCACTTGATGAAGTGATTTCAGTTCCTTCAATAAGATTCTTTCTAGAATAGATCTTTTTCTATTTTTCAATAGATTTTTTCTTCTTTAAGAAGAGTATCATCAGTTGATATTCATTAATTCATTGGGAAGCTGAACTCATAAATGTTGATTATAAAATGATGGGGAAATGACGAAGAAGAAATAAATATTAAGCCCTCGTGGAATAACTTATTAATTATGATCCCACAAATAATAAAATCTGTGATCTAGAAAAGGAACAAGTTGTGATTTATTTATTTTAGAAAGTAATTGGTAAAGGAATATTTTCTTCATTTTCAGATAACCATTTTAAGGTTGAGCGTGCTCTCGTCTTAATGATTGATACGAATTAATATACGTTGAAAGTTATAGGAGACATAAGAGACTAATGCAATTGCTCGTTTTATCCTTTTAAGGTTAAACTTAATCCAATCTACTCAGATTTTTGAATTTAATATAAGGCTCACTAAATGAAGATTATTTATTGTTCAATAAATTATTATTAATTGTTTCTGAACAACTTACAACTTGTTTTTCTCCCATTATCCTTGATCTCTTCAGTGCCCTTCTACGATTACTCCGGAGAAACTCACAGGTAAAGAAGTGCCGATAAGGGAAGGAAGTCACAATCTGGAAAAATAGAAACACAATTTTAATTCATTGCTGTATAGTAAGGATAAGTTGGGGTGATGTTCTATTGTATATATATATATAAGAGCAAGGAGTTGTCAATATCAATTCGGAATTTGACTACGATGATATAAAGAATATCCTAATCCGCATCGTTATTCTTTTCAATAAATTTATTAGTATTTTATTTAATTAATTGTAAAACACAAAATTCGTAAAGAAAAATAGTAATTCTTGTAATAAATACAGTTACCGGGAATTTTGAACTAAAATGAGAAGGGAAACTCGATCTAATAGTGTATGAAGAATAAATAGGGACCAGCTTGTAAATCAAGAAAGGAATTTGAAATATTCAGTTAAATTTAAAAATAAATACCCAACTCCTATAAGAGTGCCATTAATTACTGAATTAAACCGTTAATTTGACCCTTAAATCAATTAAATCAAATGAAATACCTGAATATTAGTTATGAGAAGCTTTTTACTGACTTGGTTACTGATAGCTTTTGAAAATGAACGCATTTTAGTGAGCATGAAAATTTGTGGGAACTCAAATTTGAAAAACCAGATGCACTTTATGCATGAATCAACTATTATAAGAAATTAGAATGCTAAAAGCTGATCCTAAATTCTATTTTCAAATTCCAATGTTCATTCAATCAATTCGAATTTGAAAATAGAAATCCATCAATGAATTAAATCTATCGGTTTAAAATCATCTTACTTAAAAATTTTTACTAAAATATTACTAGCACAATAAATTCTACAGAAAAGTAGTTTGTTTTATTCAATTCATAGCGAAATTAAATCTTTTTATGGTTATTTAAGGAAGTATATCTGATCGTTTAGTGATAGCGATATTTTTAAACTGCGAATAAAAGGTCGTATTAATTGAAAATGAGTTCCCAATCAAAATTAGATCAAAACTACATGTTCAGCTGATGGGAAATCACGTTGAAGATAAGGAAATTATCCAATTAATGTAATTAATAGCAGATCGCAAAGTTAAACTTAAAATTTCAAACGTATTTCCGTTAAAATTCCAGATGGCAGGAAAGGCTACAAGTAGAAAAATAACGGAATGTCTATTCTAAATCAGAAATTGGATAAAGTAAGGCGTAACTGGAGTTGATTGCTCAATTATACGACTTTAGATAATCATATAGAAATAAGTGATACAGAAGTATTAGTCGCAGCTATTCAGAAGAATATCATACTTCACAAATAAATATATTCCTTAAGTTTACGCCCTGAAAATAATTACATATATAAGAAACAACAGTTCACTATATTAACAATTTCGTTGAAATGCAAAATTATTTTAGAAAATTAAAAAAATACGATTCATGTTACTTACCAAACGTTAGGAAATCCTTAAGAAGTCCTATGGTCATCAATTACTTAGGAAAATGTCTTCTTTTTCCTTAATTAATTATAAATCACGTAAAAACTGCAAATTTATTACGATATACTTAAATTATACTTTACGATTACTGAATTTTGAATCTACCTAACAGCAAGAAATTCAAATTTTAACGGATTTCTCGAAAAATTCTTCAACACTTCTACACCCGGCGAGGTTTCCAAATCAACTAAGAATTTTGCCGAAATTCAACGGTTTTAATAACCGTGAGAGGCTGTTCAATTTTCTGTCACCCCCCCTCTTATCCCCCTACTGGAGAAAGTTGTAACTGATTCATATGTATATACTAGCATTTAAATAAATTTTCATTAATTTAAACAAAATTTAAATTTAACCCCACATTTAACAGAAAAATAATAAAGTTTCGTGCTTTTTCGATGTTTCCTTTCGTACTTTTACTCGTTTCGTCGTAAAATAAATGATCATGTGACGTCATCATGGCGTTTGTTCTACAAATTGTATGCGAAAATGAAAGAATTTCAATTATATGATTATTGTAAAAAGTCCATCGAATTTACAAATAATTAACATTATATCTACGTTTAATTAATATATAAATATTATAGGGCGTAATTGTATTGTAATACTTTCTTTGTTACATCATAAGCATAACAGATGAGATTTTATAAATGCTAATAAAATGCAAATCGTTATATTTTTACCAATAAAGTAATAATTAAGATAAATAATATTTAAACATTCTCATAATCATTTCACGGAATATTGCAAAGAAACGGCATTTGATGTTAATTATAACTTTCCCACGCTGTTATCGATACCTTTCGACCCATTCTTTCACACATATTATGGTTAAGAATTTATCGCGTATTATGACTTTAGCGAGTTAAGTATTTCTTTCGGCCGAAAAACCTATATTAACAGCCTACACGGAAAATAAGTGCTGAAGATGTATGAGTAAATTAAGGGAATTGAGCGGCGGCAAAGGAAAACAGATTTAAGATGTATCATTTTGTGAGAATCTAGAGATATATCTTTGTTGATCATATGGTATTGGATAGCTTTGCCTATGAAACATTAAAAGTTCGAAAATGATGTCTAAGTTGGCAAATAAAGTGAATGATTTGCAACAATTCAATTCCCTCAATAGTACGTTCAACGATGTTCGCCGTGCTCTTATTAACACGCCATACACAAGTCTTTCAACGAAATTTCCCAGGAATATTGAAATAAATTTCTAACCATTAGATGTTTTCCTGATAAATTCTCATTATATTCGAAATGTGACGACGGAATATACAAATACTTTCTAACTAACATATAATTGAATAGCTTACGTTATTGTCCAACTAACAAGTCCAACGGCGAACGGCGAAATCTTCTTTTCGAGCTTCTATGATGTCTTCCTTAGACATCTTTTCCTTCCTTGTCTCGTACAAACGTTTTGCAGGTGGCGAAGAACTACTTCGTGTCACCATTACAAGTGCTCCATACTTGGAAAAAGTAGGTGACTACAGACACCTTAATCCTTCGATTCCTACTCACGCTATTTTCAAGGAAATCACTGAATGTAACGCTGAATACACACTACACAAACTCCATTTCACTTCTCATTATATTTGGAATTCAGAGAAAAATGTGAAAGACACCATCTTGAACACAATCCACTCAGTGAGACAAAGAACAAAGAAGGTTATGTGGCGCGACGAATGTTTCGTTAGTCACGATTTTGTATACCATAATTCCTTTCAAAAGCGCGGAAACACGTCAAGACCTCATGCCATCCTCAAGAAGAGCTTTCCCATGCTTCTACGAACTTCAAATCTTAATTATTTGTCATCGGTAAGTTATATTTGAAGTCTTAGGACAGTGTTATCTGGTGGAATATCAATCGCAATATGTTTAGCAAGTGCTCCGAGTGTATGTGGAAACCATGATAAGGTGTGTTTGTGCATTAGAAACTCATTACTTACTCGTTGCTTAGTGTTACGATCGGTGATTTTTCAAAGGGTATGTCAAAGCATAGCAGTGAGAACAGCCTTTGGTTGAATACTTATTTCATCCTTTGGAGTTCTTATGAAGGCAGGTGTTGACACAAGAGTGCAGTATTTCTGTAAAATTATAAGTCTGTAACTCAACTGTGTTGTTCAAGATGCCATCGCAACCAAACTGGATGGATTTCTTGGTAGAGATTAATGGATACGGATTCGTCGTGTCGTTCGTCGTCAAATATTGTAATTTACTTCAATTGCAATCTGAATTGGGTAAGTGGGCTAATAAGCAGAAATTATTGTGAATCATACGCCATGAATTTGAATTTGAACCACATAATTTATTTCAAAATACCAAATTCAGCTTGTAGATTGCCATTCATATAATTTTAAGCTAATTTAAAAGACGTAGAAATATGAATATCAATTTGGGAATCTTTTGATTCCACATTTCTTTCACTCATTGGCATAAGAGTAGCATTGAGGTTTCTCTGTAACTTTATTTGTATAAGGGCTGGGTAGAAGTTCCTTTTCAAGCTATGGAAGTATTTGGAGAAGAGATGAGGCTTACCAGGCAAGATGAGGGATGAGGTAGCTTTCTGCTGCATTATTCACTGAGCCTGAATGCAACATGTGGTCAGTTCTCATGAAAGTGTACTGTAGCGTAGAAGTTTTCTTAATACCCATTGAAAAGTGTTGAGATTGTTACAATGATCAAGAATCACACATTTTTGAGTTCATATCATATAGGTACTGCCATGAATAAAACTAGGGGCATGTAATTGGAATATTTCTGTACTAATAGAGAACCGAAGAATCCTCAATTCCTCTATATATGCTGAATGCAATATCACAGAGTTACATTTAGCATCATATTTCCTTAATGAAGCATGCTATTTTCATGGTAAGTTTGCTTGAATTTTTCCCACATAATTCGCAGAGTGGCTTGACTCAAGGGGATTTATTTCACAAAAAATTAATGCCATTCATATGCCAAAACTTTTGCAAATCTCTTTTCGAATTTCATAGAGAATATGCATACCCCATTTACTATTGACTAATAGTAGTCTTGAGCAAGTATGATATAATTAAATTCTTCCAAAGAATGAGTGATTTTGAATCCATCATCTCTGAATAACATGAATAGTGTTTTTCATAGTTTCATAGTTCTAATTTATGTTTACACTCGTAACATCCTGGTGCTGGGAGCATGTATTATTCCAGTGTATTTTTGTACATGTATTTCATAAGGTCGTTGCGTGGTCGTTCTCTGGCTCGTTGAGGAAAGAACGAAAAATACCTTCGTATTCATTTTGCCTTGTAAGTCTCACTCTATTTTCAAATTGGCCTTTTCTGAATACTCGAATGTAGGGAAAAGCGTAATGAATAACCTAGGCAGAATAGTATTTTGTTTCTCCTCATAGTAGGCGTCTATCATATGTATCGGATTATTATCATATATATAGGATCTTTTTCGTCCCCATCCCCTTTTACAGTAAAATGTGCGCATTTACATTTTGTATCGTTGACTGGGTAAAGGTGTTATACACTTTTTGTTTTTAGTCTCGGAGGAAATAACTTGTTTGCTACATTCACGACGTCGGATGAATTCCTTTCGGGTTAGAGATATGTCTAAATATTTCTGAAATAAATATTAGAGTCGTTGATTGTCTTTAATGTAATTAATAGAAATATTCTGTGTGTTTGTTTAGATTCAACGATATTTAGATGTTTGATTTTATTCGTTACTATATGACGTATTAACTTAAATACCCAAATCATTATTCCTCTTCTTACGATATTCTAGTTACGTGAATGTATTCCGCAACTCAAGAAATATATTACGTACGTAAAGTTACGTATTTAATAAATTTTATCTTTCATTAGTTTTTCTTAAGTAATCAATAAAAAGGAATACAAGGTATTGCGTTATGCCTTTGTTAAATAGATGGAAATGAAACAAGAGGGATGGGAATCATAACCTATTTGGAGATTAGCGAAATCATTGTGCGATAAAAGCACTGAGCGTTAAAGTAATTCATTTTCTTAAAACTTTTCAAATTAAATTATTATTATTTTATACCTATAAACTTTCAATTTAACGTTAATAAGTAATTATAATTGTCACTTTCTCCGGTAGGGGGAATAGAGGGGTGGTGGACCGAAAGTGTAACAAAATCATCCACCAATCAGATTTCACCATTTGTTGAACCGTTGATTTTTAAGGCTAAATCTTTATTTAAAATAGAAATTTCGCCGAGTGAAGACGCCATAATGAAATTTTCGAGTAAACCGTTAAAATTTAAATTTCTCGATTTGTAGTAGATTCAAAATTGACTAATTGACTGGAATGTACTTTTAGCGTAACGCAATCAATTTACAACGTTTAAAAATCATAACTTTATAAAAAGTATATAAACGGAAATACAGTATTTCTGGCTTCATGGCATCTCTGGTGCATCGTTGGAATTTCTTCAGATGTGGTAAGGGTAGTAAGTCTATTGTATTTAAGTTACTTGAGTTACTTCTGAGGTTTAAGATAGTCGTTGATTTATTGGTTCTTAAAATGTTATTTATGTGACAGCCGTTCGTGAAGAAATTTTTTCGTTACGTAAGACACTTATGATTAACTACTATATTTAACCAATGTCTGCGTGGTTCATCTTTTAAAGGATTATCTCAGTAGCTTTAATTTTTTTCGTGTTGAACTGCGTTGGTGGATTATAATCTCGTAAATTATTTTAAAGTAATACTATTTGTTGGTTTCATCGCTTACGATTGACTAATTTCGTAACGTGGTGGATATTTAAAATTTCGACCTTCAATACACTCGCTATGTAAGACTATTTCAACAAAAGCTATGATAAAAAAATTAATCTCTCTTACGAATTCTTTCCTTTATATCGATGAATCTTTTTCTCGTAATTTTCCTGCTTTTCCATGATTTATTCTAAATTAATTCAAATTTGAGTGCCTTTTACTTGCCTTGCCTTCAAAAGCCAAGGTTCTACTTTATGTTGAATAAAACGTTTTTATAGTCAGTTTTCTCATACTAATTAATGAGTAATAATTGTTTTATTGTTCACAATAATAATTTTAGTATTGAATTAAATTAGTATAATTCTGTAACATTAAGGTAATGTATACAAAGTGTCGTTTCACGGTTATTGCATTTGGATTTTTAAATATTATTTTAAATAAACATTACAGAATCAGGAGATGTATTGTAGAAGTACAATTTTTCAAGTTTCTTTCCAATATTTTAAACCTTATACTTCGAAATTATGCATGTATTTCCTTTTTATTATTTATTAGATTCTAATTTACATTCAATTTTTTAGCTGCTGAGGACACGCTTACTGATATTATACTGAACTCCAATTTAAATAATTTAATTTTCCCGATTGATATTGACTACATGAATACAATTAGTATTTATGTTGTTTGGACTTATTTCTAGATTTTATGCAATTAGCATAAACGAAAATTTTTAACAGAAATTGAGCTTATAAATTTAAGAATTATCTTGCAGATTTTTGTCTTTCTGAATCACTTGAACCTTCAATTTGATTATCGATTCAAGTATGTCTTAGATGTGATTCGCGAATTTTGAATTCTTACTTATTTACAATAAATGAGTTTCATAGTCTCACATTCTGTGGTTAGTTTTCACGAAATAATTCTTTAAAGTTGTTTGTAATTGAGGCTCGAACTGAGTCGAATTGAAATTTGTAGGAATCTTAAAAATTATTTAATTGTAATCACTATTCAGTAGAAATAGTCAACAGTAATTTTATATGAATTGTAAATCAAATTTCACAATTGTTGCAAAAGATGTTCATTTTAAAAGCAGTCTCAGTTCTATATCTACTATTAGTTCCTATTAAGTCAGTTTGGATATATTTTTTCTTTGTGCTTGTTAGATAGTGTGTATTAGATGTACTACCATTTTTCTATATGCCTTTTTGTTGAATGAAATATAAAAATTATTCTACTGTATTATTTATGATGTATAATAGGATATTTTTAAAATATATTCCTAACCAAAATCCTAATCTGAATCATCATCATTGGAAACTACTCGCTCTTATATATCCATAATACAATATTACCCTAAATTATGCATGCTATTAATTTGTGAATTAATGTGGTGTTTCTTTTTTTCCAGCTTGTGACATCCTTCCCTCCTTGGCACTTGTATTATCTTGGAATTTCTACCGTGTTATCGTGGAAGGGCAATAAAGAGGCATAAGCAGGACCAAGGCTAGCCGGAGAAACGCTAAAGGTAAGCAGTTACCAATTTTTTCACTTTTGAATATCGTCTACGGATAGTACAGTATTAATGCTAAAACTTAATGCATAACTCGTTTATTAAAACGTATGACATGAAATCTCGGCTGGCCCGAAATGCATTATTTGTCTGTTACTTCTCGTATAGGCAATGTATTTTAATTCGTTTCAGAAAATAACCTTAGATGTGAAAGAACGGACAAGGGAAACATCTTTTCCGCAAGAAATACATTCCCACTAAATTCTCCTGATAATAAATAATGATATTTATAATGCGAATTCAACCCACCTTTAAAAATGATAATATCGTATTTCAAATGAGTTTAAAAAGTTTCAAATAATACTCTATTTCTTTTTAAGGTAGCTTAGTTGACCTACAGTCAATTAATTCTTGAAACGTTTTTTCATTACATAAATATGAATTTCTTTCCCTTATATAATAGACGATAAATATCCCTTTCTGTAACACAAAGCGACGGATATCTTTATCTATCATTATCATGGAATTCGGTTATAATGAAACACGTCGCACAGTGGGCTAGAATCGAAAAAAGCTGGCCAAGAGGCCAAAAATGGTTTTTTTGAGTGCACATAATTCCCATTCAATCTACATTTAAGTATTTTGAGTAGCGTTTGTATTCTTTTACTTTATAGGAAGAAAATTAAGACCATTTATCACTCCACTGGTGAAAACTTAAATCATTACTCAAAATATCTTCCTTTACCATATGAAAGAGGAAGAGAGATCCTAATAAAGAGTATGCTACACAAAGTGAATTGTTGCGTTAAGCAATATTAAAAAAATAATTTTCACAGATTTATTATACAAAAGAAAAAATGCATTATTAATGGGATTTTAATCAAGAAATAATTTATCATTTCGTATTTGAATATCGTTTAATTTTGTTCATCATTGCTCAATTATATATTATAATCAGCATTTGTGAGTTCAGTTTCCAAATTCATTCAATCAATATCCACTTACGATCCTATGTATTTTGAATTTCGTTAAATATTTCTGTTTAATGTAATTAATAACACACTTTTAAATTTTTCGCTGAATACGAAATCATTTCATTAATCACATTGATCCACTACATAGCGCCAATTTAAAATCTTTCGTTTGTTATTACGTGAGGAACATTTATTGTAACCACTGATTCTACAAATCGTATGAATAAACCCTTAAACATTTAAACCTTCGGAGCATGTTCAGTAGCCATCAAATTTCAAAAATATCTAAACATTCACTACATTTTCGTCTTCAATTCCGTGAAAATTCGATAAGTTTAATCAATTTTTTATAATTTTATCTAAAGTAACGCTGTACGATGTATATCAGGACCTGCATGAATTTCAGACTATAACTGATCCTCTTCTAATGTCGCAACTCTTATTTCTATAATTAAAATCACGTGAGAAATTAAAGTCAAAAGCAGTACAAAGAACGTGCTGTCTTAAGTTGGTCATCTCTTGGAAATAATAGACATGATCCCAAGGAAGAATAGACTTGATTAACTTTCACCTTCACCCATTCCTTGTTTACATAGACATGAGGTGAATAAATCTATCAATCTTCAAATGTATATATATTCGAGAAGGTAATCATCAGAAAAATAAACTTCCTTATACACGGGTATTCGCGATAACTGTTTCGGCGTCATATCGACTTTCCTTTCGTTTCTTTTGTTAGCTTTTTGAGTAACCTGCCAGTCACTTTTCCTCTTATTTATTTTGTCCTAGATACGAGGAACTTTCCTTTTTGCCCTTGTTTACATTCAATGAAAATCAGAGGATAATGAAGTGTACGTATATACATAGATAGTTTAGGGCAACGACTTTGCTATTATCCCAAGGACAGGTTTTCCTGTTCCTTCACTCTTAAGGTATTATATACTGAAATGGCCTTGTTTTCCCTGACCTTCGAGGGTATGCCGACGCTTATGTTCCCTCTCATTTTCACGAACAAATACAGTAGAATTACCTTTATTACCATCCTTGATTCTCCAGTATTTTCATGAGCCATTCATTGCGTTTAATCTGGTGACGCAGACTGATCATTTGCACGATTATAATGCTGCAGAGAGTCCGCAAGTCAATATTTAAGGGTGTTAAGGTCTTCTAAATTAAACGTAAATATTTCATGTATACAACGGGATGCTATAGCAAGATTTTTCACCTCGAATAGAAATCGAATGTAGTATGATACTATCTCATTCCAAACATGACTAACCTCACACAGGAGATACATCGTTGCAAAATTTCCTCCTTCGAATTAATGTATTATCACTAACGACTCCTCCACCAGCGACACTAACTAAATATAATTTTTTATTACATCCATCCACTGGAATATTTTCACCTGGAAATTTTAAATTTTGTGTTGGAAGCAATGTTATTTTTTCTTCTACATATGCCTTAGAAAGGAATCTCAAGATTCGTGTTGAAATTATTAAACCAACATTCCTCTGATGTTCCGCTCTTAGAATATTTAATTTTTATTCATCATTTCTGTCACAGTTATATTCTTGCTTCCAGTTAAAACGGTATTATGTGTACTTATGTAAGCCAAACTAAGAATAGTAATCTCAAATTTGAATGTTCAAAAATTTTATTTGTTTTCTATTTGAAGTTTAGCAGATGACGATTTGTCATTTACTGAGTTTTTAGTCAGCTTTGCGATCTGTGAAATTTAGACAGAAAGGAAGTGTGCAACTCAAAGAATCAGACACAGTAGAATTCCTCACAAAATGCATCATTGAAAAGATGCTCTAAATATCTTCGTATAGCTTAAGTATATTGCAAATTTATTTTTAATGTTTAAAATTATGATAGATTCGTGAGAGTATAATTGATTATATAATATATAATAGTAATTAATAATATATTTATTCTTTTCCCACAGGAAAATTCAGCATCATCAACTCCTTAATCAAACGTGAGTACTCTATTTCTTTTCTGACCATATGATTCAAGCTCTCAAGTTCATATAGCTATCAAATCAATCTTTATTCAAAAGTATGTTCAAGAGTATAGTGCGCCTTCAATAATAGTTGCTTATTTATCTTTGCTTCTAAAAGCTAGCATTCATACTCTGATTTTATTATCCTCTGCTCTTTAGAAAAAGACAAAAAGTTAACCACCAATTTAGTAATACATTTCATGTTCAATCATTTCTTTAACTAAGCAAGAACGGTGGATTACTGCAGCCAGATCAGAATTAAATGCTGCAATCAGTTTGTCAACAGTTGGCAGTAGTTTTCTCAAGAAGTGCACTATAAATGTATTAACCACCTGCCCTGTAGGGGGCGTGGGGAAGGCATTCCCTACAAACCTAGCCTACTTGTGGGCCTACAGAGGCAGGCATCTATTTCAGGGGCCTTTCTTTCACCTTCTTCTGCAGGGGTGAGGTAACTAAGCACTCACTTCTCACCTGCTCGTTCTTTCTGTCTATGAGGTCGGAGCTTGTCCTTGAAGTTGTGGCAGGGGGCCCTCTAGGCATAGAGGTGAACCCTATAGCACGTCACAACGGCCTGGAGGGTCCACTTCTTAGGGTTTATAGGTTGTCCCCCCCAATCCCCCCCTTTCCTCCCTCATCGGCTGAGCCATCGGAGAACCGCCAGGAGCGCCGGTGTGCAGCGCTCAGGAGTAAGTTTTGGTATTGGTTAAAGTAGAGAGCGAGTGACAAGATCTGGGAGGAATCGATAAAGATTAGGAAGATTAAAGAATGATCAAAAGTCAGTTAGTTATCAATTCAGTATTAATTATTATCTTCTGATTTTTGAATTTACGAATCTTTTTAAATAGGATATTTTTAACATTAGAGAATTCTAAAAATATTAATAGATTGACGATATAATTTTGAAATCGAATGTGATTAAACCTTGTGATTGAAGTTAGAAACGGGAGTTTACTTCAAGAGAAATCCACACTTTTCCACGTAATTCTTCACTTTCGATATCTCTTACGTTTTGGAGCTTATTCTTATTGTGTTTTTGGTGCCAGTGTAGGCTGTCGAAACATTTACGGCAATGCAATAACATTTGTGCATCCCCAGCTGCAGTTACCTGCATTCTTAATGTTATCTCTTAGTGAAAGTAAGCGAATGATTTGGGCTGAATGCTATTCTTTTAAGTACATACATATATGAAGCATTTTTATGTGAAAGAAAGCACAGAAAAACACCAAAATTACTCGTTAAATGGTATCGCAACAAGTTCCAGGGGTCTTTTTACGTTTGCTCTGAGTAAAATACTCGAAAAACGAACAAAATGAAAAAAATACAGCTCATCATGTAAAGCCCACGACTTACTTTCAATGGCTGATCTAGATTCCGTCAAGGTTTTAAACCTTCGGGTATAGAAATAACACTCGAAATATGAGTAAAATTCACGGCAAGTTAGCAAAAGTACTCAACCGGTTTCAGCACTGTATTTTCACGGGAATAGCAACGAAAATTTTTTAGAATTAACATTTTTTACTTAACTTAACGATAATTAAACAGAAGATATTGAATATTTTCAATGGAGCAAATCTTTACAACGCAATAATCAAATAATTCTAATTTATATTTCAGATTTAACACATTATTCTACAATTTTTGACGCATTAATGTCTTTATTAATTAAATGTCATAATCTGAAGAAATTTTGAAAATCAGTGACGGGGAATGGAGTTCAGATTGCTTTGAGAAAACATCTGGAGAGGGAGAGATATGTTTATTAATTGTTTATCCTTCACCTTGTCTGATGATAGCACCATAACCATAATTTACGTTTGGTAATTTAACTTGTAATTCAACGTAACCGTTTCGTAATTTTAATTACTTTTGGGGTATAACGTAATGATCGTAATTCAAAATATTGTTTTGTAGTGGATTTCCTCTTTTTGAAACCAACCTTCATTGACTAAATTCAGGTACAGAGATGAGATGACGGGAGGTATAAGACGTAATGCATAATAAACAGTCGAGTAAAATTGAGTTTTCCATTATGATGTATTTTATCATTAATTTGGAAGTTTTATCCCGTATTTCATGAATCAATTTCGCACGGATTCATTTGCTCAGAGAACATTTCAAAAAGTTGCAGTAAGGCTTCCTTCAATACGATTTTTCAAAAGAGTCCCACGCTTCCTGATAGCCTTCCTCCGGTAATCATACACTTTGCGATGAGGCATTAAAACTTTGATGAGGCTCATCTTTCATCCGCATCAAAATACAAAAAAATGAGTCCGTCACTTACTTTGAAAAGCGTATTGTCACGGAGAACTTTACTTTTTCAAATTTTCTAATCGAATTCCTTAAACTTTGTGAAATTGAGCCTCTGCACAGAGCTGGGAAATGTATTTGCTTGGAGATGCAAGTTTCATTTCTTTTTATAAACCCAAAGTTCAAGATTAATCAAGTTTTAATGCTGGTTACAGGAATTATTATTTTCATTATGAAAAAATTTTCGAGACTGATAGCAATATAAATGTTTTGCGTTAAGGATTAGAAGTGGTAATTTTTATTTCTTTCTAAAACTATAAGCTACATTTTAATGACTATTTTTCTAATTAACAATGCCATAGTAATCCCCTGCTCTGCTTTATTAATCCAATCTAGATTAAAATTTTTAGAATCCGATTTCGTGCACCCCTGGAAATCGAAAGGTCAATGGTCATATTCTCCAACTCCTTTCCTCATTAATGCCTTTTTGGTGACCTTTAAGAACTTAGTTATTGGAGATCCTCGTCTTAAATTTTGAGAAAAAGGATACATGATAACACAAGGAAAATTTGGAAACTTAATATAATCGCAGAAGTTTGAAAAGTGAAAGTCATAATTGTTCAATATTACATATTGTATTAGGGAATCATCGTTTTCGGAGATTGAATATTGCCAAAAGTTTCTCTGAGCCTCTTCTTCCATGTCTCTACTTCTACATTAATGCCCATGCAGTCCGCCTTCCAGCTCGTGGCAAAGTAGTGTAAATACCGAGCCTTCGGGTTACTTTTTTATCTTGATGTTATCACATATCGCTCGCAAAAAAATTAGCTCTTAAATCGACTTACCGTAACATCTTTTTCCATTATTTTACGCTCAATATCGGATCAGCCGAAGTAGCAAGAGGTTACATTATACCAATTATGTCTTTCAAAAACGAACTTTCTCTAAGTGTGTGTGGCAAGCAGCCTAGCTTCTAATCTCTTTTATTTGAAGGATTCACAAACCGTCTGAGATCATTTTCGTTACACTTGCTCTTTCATCGCAAAACTTGCACTGTACTTTTTGAGGTAAAGGGTACACCTTCCATTCGTCAAATTCCATATACTAGCCGTGTATTCCAGGTAGTGCCTAACGAAACTGAATTAACATCGATCTTCGCATCTACCGACAATACGCTTCATTAAGCCAAGCTTTTTAATTACTTCATCACAGATTTTCCGGATATTTGCGCTACGCGTTTTAAAATTATTTTTAAAATTATATATATAAGTATTAGTTTAAATTATATATATATATATATATATATATATATATATATATATATATATATATATATATATATATATATATATATATATATATATATATATATATATATATATATATATATATATATATATATATATATATATATATATATATATATATATATATATATAAGTATTAGTTTAAATTAAATATATAAGTGACCCCGAGATATTCATTAGGCTCGACTATATTTATATTTATTTCGTTAATTGTTAACGTCAATTCTGACGCAATTGTTTCCTTCCAAGTGAATGAACATTTATTTACTTTAGAGATCCAGTTTCCAATTTTTCTACCAACTTTGAATAAGAATTAAATCGTTTAATAGAAAAATACTGTCTACCTCGTTTTTCATCTCTAAACATTAACGAGTAATCCAAAAATATTTTTCATGAGTTAATATTCAAATATTTTTCCATTGCATAATTGCTTAAATAAAATCTGCCGCACTTGAAATTTGATTAAATTTACTTAAATATGTATAATCCCCATTAAAGCATGCGATAATCAAATTATTCGTAATAGCATTAAGATCATTGAGTTGATAAAATTAATTTTATTTGGGCCTCTCTAATTTCAAACATTTGGTATCAAAACTTGTAAATAATCGATAATAACCAAAAGAAAACAAATGAAAACATAATCAAGTAAACAAGTAAATTTATCAGCCCCTGCTTTCTTTACTGAGCATAAATTGCTGTGAGGGGATAAACGTCCTCGCAAGTACAGTACTGTGCCCCTGTGAATAAAACTTCTCATAGGATTTAAGGCATGACCAAGATGAATGCATTAATTCAGTATCAGAAATACAACAGTATCGAATTGGTTTTAAGTGCTTCTACAGCTAAGGACATTTCGCACCCAATAGGCCCCCAGCGGAGATCGGGAAGTTGTACGCGCTGCCCACTTGTCTATCCGGGAATCCTGCCACAAAATCTTTCATATAATCACAAAACAATCATGACAGAGATTAAGGAAATCGAACATAAAATTTTCTGTTTTCTGAAGAATGACGAAAAATATTCAGTGTTTTGAGATATGGCTACAATTACCATCTAGCCCCAAAAAAATTAATTTACATTTTCGAAGGTGAATTTTCAACCTTTTCCTTATTGAATTCCTTCTCCAATACACAACCCTTGGCAAGAGACAAAGGTTCTCCAAGCGCCGACAGCGGCAACCGTCTAGGGTGATTCCCGGGAAACGGATAATCGCTTAGCGGTCACCAGTTATTCAATCAGCATTGGACCCCCTGTGATCATGAAAGCATTGCTTTCGAAATGCGCATCGGGATTCTGAATAACTGGTGACCGCTAAGCGATTATCCTTTTCCCGGGAATCGCCCTAGACGGTTGCCGCTGTCGGCGCTTGGAGAACCTTTGTCTCTTGGTTCATTGAACGCCGAGTTCCTTTTTTCTTTCTTCAAACCCTTGGCAACTTCAAAACAAAGAGGAAGAAACCGCATATTGAAACTTGACTAAAACGCAGTTGGTCACCCAAGAGACCCAAATCTAATCGCGAACCCATTCTCTACCGGCGACAGAAAATCCTTTCTAGCGCGAAATTGTCGGTAATCGAGAGAAAATGGGGATTATAAAAAAAATTAAAAACCTCATCCGCGGTCACGCTCGTGTAGGTAACCTTCCAAACGTGATTAAAATCCTTTTTGATCGGTAGTGGATTCCCGTGAGGAAGATGCGTTCCAATCATGTCCGCCGGCGAAGCGATCTGCTAATGGGAAACAAAGTAGGGCCGATACGATTGGCTCGCATCCCTTGGGAAACCGCCATCTACCGCACCTTACCCGAAACCAGCGACGCTGACCTACGCACTATTAATGTGTTTGAAATTGGTATCTTAGCCCGTCCTTTACAAACAAGGGATATTTACCCAAAACGGGGCGCGGGTTGTGGAGTCAGCGAGGCAACTTTTTACGCCGCTCCTTATTTGCGTTGCCGTTTATTTATGGCCGGGATCCGTCACAGTTTGGCCTTTTTCCAGGGTATAGGGTCGTACGAATTAAAGGGACAGATAACACTAGGAACTCAAAATGTTAACATTTTTACCTACAACGCGTTCTCACTAAATGTGCATTATGTATGCATTTGACGCATGCTTGATCAACTGTTTCTCGAAATATGCCTACTAATATGTAAAATCGCATCGCATTAATTAGCAACGTTCTCTCATAAACGCTTGGACCCATGGTTCATACGTCGATGAATTTAAATATGTGCATAAATATCTGAATGTTGATTCTCATCATTTAATCTCGAAAGCGACGATTACCATCACCTCCCAAGCTGAAAGGTCAAAGGTGACAGTGCTTGGGTTGTTTTATAGTTGAATTCTGAGTTGTTTTGAAGAATATCACGGGTGTTTGTAAACTAAACTAACTTAGGTGAAATGTAAGATTTTTCTGTCTTTTAATTTTTTTCGACATCCTTTGCCTAATCTGCTATTCTTATTTTAAATATTCCAGTTTTCCCTTAATTAGCTAATAATTCATCATCTTTCCTATCATTCGATATTAAAAAGAAAACTGCAACATCTCTAACCGTCTATAAACTGTACAAAGGGGCAAAATAAAGATACAGGTAGTCAATGTACAGTATAGTATACTTCACAAAGGTTTTGATGACTCGAGTCGATCAAACGGAAATACGAATCATTCACTGTACATTTTTCCGCCAATCGAGGTTTTTACAAAAGAACAGGCTTTTCTCTCTACTTGTAGAGGTTTTCGAGTCGTTTGAGTCTCGATTGTATGCTCTTAAAATCTGAGTAGGAAAGCAAAAGGATCGGGTCGTTTTTCATTTTCGCTGAAATAAAGTAATTTTGATTTTAGCCGCATTCTCCGTAATAATAAAACCATTTGCCGCATGATATGTTACAAAGAGCTAATAATCTCTAGAAGTAAAATGTTTTTGTGAAAATAAAAAAATATGTTGATAGTTTTTTTACCTGTAATAGCATTTTTCAATGTGTCTCACATAACGAATATGTTTTTCATTTCCCAAAGATGCGTGACAGAATTAGTTACAATTTCTGTCATGCATATGAGTTAGGAAGTATTCAAACGGATTGTTTTTTCCCGCACTTGATGAAAACGTTTCTATCAAGTATATTAAAATATAATTCCATTCTAATCATTGAATTTAAAATGAATACTATTTTATTACAAAATAAGGGTAGTATTCATTTTAGATACGAGAATTCATATAGTTAAAAAAATTATTAAATTTTTGAGCTCATAATGACACGCAATCTTGAATTCTTCACAATGAATTCATAGCAATTAGTTCCTCACCTTTTCTGTCATTTTACGTAATTAAAATTAAAATTACTCCGCAGTAATTAATCTTTCATAATATCCATTACTTTTGTCTTATTTTCATTAATATTGACCACTTACTGTAGGCTAATAGTGCATATCTTAATTACAACTATCTTAAATTAGGAGCGTCAGCATAAATTTCTAAATAACCTGTTTCAGGTTCTTGACATAGCATATTTCTGTGCACTTAAATTCATCTGAGCGTCAATCCTGATGGAAACGAGTTCTGTATACATTGATCGCATTAATTAGGAATAAATCAATAAATTAATAATAATAAATATTGGTTCTGAGAGAGCCAGTCGCCGCACTAACGTGTTTTTACCTTTGAGATAATAAAAAAAGACGGGGGAGTCTATGATTTTGCTGCTTTTTATCTGCTACTCATATACTATACGGATCGTTCTATCATAAAGCCAATTATTCGATCCAGTGACTAAAAAGCACAAAAGTTCAGATATCACCTCACATATTTTTCTCCACGATTTTTTTTCCTTAGCTTTTACTTCAAATATATCAACAGGATTGGACACAAAGGAAAAATCCGCAGTAACCTCTTCATTGTCAAGAGGATTCGAAACGACGAATCGGCTGAAAAGTATTGCTGGGATGGATACACACGGAGTCCTAGTCGAAAATTTGATTCGAGTCAAGAGTTCTCCTCAGAACAAAGGATTGAAACGGACACGCAGGTTATTGAAACGTCAAACAGGCTTTATCTCCGAATCGTGGGAGGGAATGCATCGCCAAATAAAGCCACGCCATGACACGAACATCAGCGGGCATGCGAAGAAACCCATGCAATGCTACGACATCTATCCTAGGATCATTACGAAAATTTTCGCATATGGCCTGTGGATATTGTTACTAAATATAAGTTTTGGATAATTTATAGCAAATTTTTTTGGAAATGAAAAATAGAGTCCTACACGGACTCGGTTTGGGCGACAGGTATGCTTTCCAGGCTATAATCATAACTAAATCACACACTAGATATTCCGACGTAATGAGTGGTTTCATAGGACTTCGAAGATTTTAAGTTTTTCGATCACGATAAGATAGGAAAATTTTTGAAATGATCCATATAATGTTGTGCTGAGGCAAGAAATCAAGTTAGGGAAAATGAGTTCAAAACGAGTTGTATGCACACAAAAAAATCAACATGTTGATGATCGTATGAATTGTAAATGTACTCGTTGAAAAGAATAAAGGATTAACAGATTCTCTGACCCATGAAGGATAATTTGAGTACGACCGTCTTAAAATAAAGAAATGCAAACTATCCGATGTAGCTGAATTAGGGAAGTAAGTTTTAAATTTAAAGCAGGAATGAATACACTTGAATGGGTCCAAGAATTCTCCTTTTTAGATAGCAAGATCAACGATACTAGGAAAAGTAAGAGAGTAAATGCAGAAGGAATGGAAAGGCTAAGTAGGCGTTCTAGTATAAAATACGACAGCTGATAGAAAATAATACCAGCGTAGTTTTAGGAAACAGTTGATGAAAACTATGCAGTAAAAGCGTAATTATGGAGTATTAATGGAATTTCCATTTGCATAGCTGTAGAACATGCAAAACTGTAACGGAAACAATTTAGCATCCTAAAATTAATAAATCTAGAAAAATTAACAAATATCCAATGAATTTTGAAAGAGATTTTTATATTTACAATTTTATACTATTGTTCGCAAAATGGCAGAAAAGGATAATCTACAAACTTTAATGATGAATCGTAATATTGTTTTTCACAGATTATTATACAGATTTTAATGATGAATCTTAATAATGGTTTTCAAATTTTGGGATTGAAGCAAAATTGCGCATACTGACTGATTTGATATTTTTTTGCATTTCATATTAATAAATTAAATAAATAAAAACGATAGAATATTTTACCAATCAGTAGCGTGACCTTTACGGACATTACGTTCTATCATTTGTGCATCCGTATATCATTATATGCTTGCATGCATTCATATTTTTGTTCCAATACTAAATAACATTTTATCTGTTGACGAGGGACTCGAAATACTCTATCAAAAGACAAAATAAAATTTCAGATGAGATCCACCTTGTGTCCTTGTTATCGGCGGAGGTAATCGTAAAAACCAACCGCGCAATTAAACCACTTGTAACGAGGAATGCTCACTACATCACCGGAGCGCGACGGAACTGCCGATTGATGATTCATTAATGCGACCAATTCCAGTTTCATACGGCTGATCAAATGACCAATGCACGGGTCGTCCATAAATAAAAGAGTGAATGGGTTACTGTCCAATAATCTTCATCAATTCCGAGGAATTAATTAAAAAATTTGGACCTTTGGAGCCGTTCGGAAAAAAATGAGAAGAGAGAGAGATTGGGCGAGGAAAATTTTTCGAATCGAAATTGGAGGCCCTCTAACATATCTAGCGAACGAGAGTGAATAGGTATTTCCAATCTGGATGTCAGAGATTTCAATATTCGTTAAGTGAAGAGGATGGCCTTTTTAAATTAACAGAACCAAAGCTTTTAAAATCCAAGTTAGAAAGCTTTCGGGATGGAAATTCGAAAAAATAATTTCGACTTGAGTAAGGCCTTCGTATGTTGATGATGATAATAGGGGGGATGAGGTTACAGTTTAATAAGTCATACATTGATCGTACGCATTAATGTATCATATAATCACATATATGGAGTTAGGTTATTTCTTATTTGAAACTTAACTTTTTCATAATATTTCTAAATATGGTCCCAGAACAACAAAAATTATTGCTTGCGTTTCTTTCCACCTTCTTATCATTGAATTCCTATTGAGACTCAACTTCTACTTATGGTTACCTTTGAGAGATCAGTTCTTCTTAAACAGATATACTAAAAATATATTAAACTGTAAATGTCGATCCAAAGTTTTGATTTCCAAATAAATTATTGTCTGAGTGATATGGTGATCAACTTAACTCGAAATTTAAAAAAAATGTAAAGGATACAAATTCTACGATAGGAATAATAATACATGGAAGTAGAGATGATCTACGATAAGTTAATTTACAGATTTGGCTATGTATAGAAGAGTCGAATGAAACTGAAAAAGAAAAATCAATGAAAAACTTCCCAATTTTTGAGAGTATATATGGAACTAAACCAAAAAATCAAGGAAGGACTGGAAAGTAAGGAGGAATACACAAAAAATAGATAAAGGAGTGAATCAGTACACATGTTAATATTGTTCATATAGTTCATTGGGATTGGTGAGAGCACTATGTGATGAAGAGAAAAGGTTTGCATCAGGCTTACCCCGATAAGGCTAGTTAAGCGTGTATGTTATCAGCATAGTAAAAGTCAATATTTCGTTATTCGTAAATGTTTAAAGTGAGGAATACGAAATTCTCGGAAGATAGACTCGATGCTAAGTTACTTGCTTTAATGGCAAATCTCGAAATCCACGATTATTAGAAATAGCATACATTTCCTGAAATTATTCAGCAAAGAATAGAAGTGCGATATTAATATAGAGGTCAATAAAATTTTGATGTAGAAATACCTCCGCTAGTTATAGAAAAATTGGAGAAACTTATATGGGTGTACACATATGCAATATTTCATCTAAATTTTAAACCTCCCTAAGGTTGGAATCTTTTTAATTCCACATAAAAAACCAGGCCTTTGCCCGTATCCAAGCATGGGGTCCCACATGGATTTGAGTACAAGAGGCGTAATAATGAATGTGCTTCAAACATAATTCTTCATGTAAATTCAAAAGTCCCCTTATAATTGTAATGCATACTTGAATGGGCTTTAGTGAGACTAGGGTAGCGATATAAAATACTCCTTAAGATGTAAAGCAGGTCTGCGAGAGATTACGTTGGGTCAATTCTGAGACTCAGCAAAGGAACCAAGGGAATCCCGGCGTTCCGAGAAGAACCTGATACTCAGAATACGAGATATTTGTCTAGCCTGGAAATACGTTATTCTCAGAACGGCACAAATCTCAGATTTCCTTTGTTGGGCTTTCTGAACTGACCCAAAGTAAGCTCTCGAGCACCTACCTGACAGCTTAAAGAGCATTATAAATATATATTTTAGCCACGTGACACGGAAATTGCAATTCTCCTCGCTTTCAGTGAGATTGTTCATAAAATCACAAAGTTCCAAAGGAGAAAAGAAGTTTTCACGTTGCTTGAGATATCACAAGCAGTGAGAGAATTCCACCATTGTTTACTTCGATATATGATGAATTTAGTTCGGCATGTTTACATGAAAATCATTATCCCTTTGTTTTAACCAGATTTTCATTCCTGGATTAGCGTAGTTTTACGTTTCAAATTTAAATATAAGAATAGATTATGAATTCACTCATTGAAAAGTGACTGAGTTTTTCATTTTTGGCGATAACATATGATGACGGTATTCTCTTTCATTTTACTTGATCCTTCGTCTTTTTTTCCTCTTTTGAATAAAATGAGACGGAAACCCATTCACAGCTATTTTTCGCTTTATGCGAATTTAACGAAAATTTATGCGTGGAAATTTACAAATATTTGACACATGAAAAGAAAATTATGTTATGCAAAATCTTAGACCTAACTCCATACTTAACCACAACAATTACATCGCGAAAAATGATGGTGGAGGTTTTGGTAACGGATAAGTTCCTGCTCTATTTTTCTGAGAAAAGCTGAAATCACTGCTTGAACGGTAAAACATGCTTAGAAGTTGGCGTTATCCGCTCTTTAAACTTAACTGTCATCCAAAAATGCAAAATCAATACATTATATTATGTGAAAATGGACCCCTTAAGTCACTAAAACTTAAGTGTTCATCTCAATATTATTTCCAGTGAATTAGTTGCAAAGTGGTCAAATTTTGTATCAAACAATTTATTGATGATTTAATTAATGTTTTACGCCATATGTGGAACCAGAAAGATCTTTTTCTTTCCCGGCGTTTTTTCTACAAGGAGATCTCTCGCGATGCCAGCCAGGAGAGGTCATCTACAATCGTCGACATTTCAGTCTCTTACATAGAGGTCAGAGTCAAGATTACTTTTTTCTTCGAAGAAAGAGGAAAAACGACGAAGAACTTCGTTCTGAACATGAAGGAGACCAAAACGTTGACCATCGAAGATGACCTCATCCGAGAAATCTTCTTCCAACTTTCATAAAATGCATTCGTGTAATAATACACCCAATCCCTGCCAATAAATGAAAGAATGAGGTCTATGAAGTGTTTCATTCAATACTTATGGCCTTTCAAAATAACCTATACACGCCTTCTGTTAGCAAAATTTTCCAAATCCTACGATTTAGCAAAAACATTTTACTTTGATGCAACTTTGCTAAAAAGGATTTCCCTTAAAAGTAAAAATTTTCAAAACTTTACAAAATAGAGGTCAATTTCTGTCGGATTTTCCGTGAAAAGGCATCCATACAATTGCTAGTCTCGACTAGTACGATTTCAATTTGTATTGCACTTTTGTGGAACCGATTCACCGTACACTCATTGCACAATTTTATATGATAAATCAGCAACGTCGTCTGCCAATGTAACAGGGCCCATGTCTAGCTCCATATTGCGATGAGGAAAAGGATCATTCTGATGAAAAATATTTGCACTGTGTATCGGTAAATACGCTTCAAAGGGGCTGAACCGAATTAAGGCAAAATGCAAGAAGGACGTGTTTTATTAAGGTTGCACCCATTGACGCCGTCTTTTGTGCACGCGCTCAACAGGTGCGACCGGAGGGCAAGTAACCTCCGGGTGTCGGAGGGGGCTCTGAGGAGCAAGGATCCGCGTAAGACATTCCATTAGATTTTGAGACGAATTATCAGAGACAAAAGAAAATAAAAAGAAACGCGAACTTTTTTCCTACCTTCCTTAGGATGGAATGTGAAGTTTCGACGCTGTCATTTCACCGCCATGAATTTTCGAGGAATCAAAATTCTACACATGCAATTAAAATCTTTGGGATTTTTTTCTATTAGTTACATATTTATTTGTGTCGGAATCCTATAAATAAAATCTAGAAGACGATGATAACCTAGTGATACCTTATGTGTGGCGTTTGTATCAAAACGAAAGCGTCTAACCTGCAGCTGCATTAGGTTTTAAGAACATGATTCTTCGCAGGACAAACGGTGGTTAAGATCTCTGACAAAGTCTGTATGGGACATCATGGACATTACTATATTAAATTCATTGTGACCTTTTAGTCACTTCCTAAAAGAAATACTATTTTTCTTCCACTATCTACATGCAGATGCCAGACTCGTGAAAACTGGGATAGAGCGATGTATAAAGTGGAAAGAGAGCCGTACATATTGAAGGAAACTAGGATCAATAAGGTTTGCGGATTTTATGAGTGCAATTTAATTCCAGTTTCGTATGATTAAGAGTAGCGAGATTAGTTCTATTGCTGAATGGCAATAATGCAAGATATACATAAATGTAAGGATTAAGAATTTAGGCGATGTTATCCTGAAATCGGTATCACGGCGATAATTTTTCTTGTAATATTAAATTAGGAAAAGGTTTAAGGTATTTTACTATCTTCTTCTATGGTAAACTTTCTTTTTGATATCAAAAAACATATCCCAGGCCAACTTCACATGGCGAACAGCATTGCCTTGATGACCTGTTTAATGAGGTACACCATACATAAGAGAAGAAGTTTTCTACATCTACATCTACATCTGTACCCTGCAAGCCGCCTTTCGGCGTGTGGCAGGGGGTGCGAGCACCAGGACTCTATTTGCCCAGTCGATTATTTTCGCGTATTGTTCTGGGAAAAAAAGAATTCTTGAATCGACTGGTTTTAGCATCTATTTCTCTGATCTTTCTCGCTGGATCAGAACGGCCTATATAGCAAGGAGGGCGCATAATCTCGGCTACATCTTCTATGAACGTGCTCTGTCTGAATTTGTTCATTCACATATTGGTCCCTCCATTATTCAAGGCGGGTAAAGAGACGAATGAATAAAAAAATAGGCACCAAGTATTGAAATAACCATCGAGAAATCACAAGCACAAACTATGAATTTCGTTTCCAAGACCAAATGCTTTGATCCTTAAATGGAGAGATTAGGACAAAGTGGTTGGTCCCTTTCACCTCACCTGAGAGAGTCATTTCAACGAAAAAATCCGAAATTATTACCGTTTGGAACAGAATGGGTAGGGGGAGAATGAGAACGGGAGGCGAGAGGAAGTGAAAGGAAAGCCATTTCCTTAAATTCTGAAAAGAGAAGAGAATTATCCGACAATGAAAGAGTTAGAATTGCTTAAGAGAACAAGGGTGAAAATATTATAACAAATATAAGAAAAAATAATGTAGTCTCAGGAAATTAGTGCCCAACTGCATGAATGTAAATGATTCAAACAGGAGCGGGAGCAAATAAATGCGATATTAAATTAGAATATAAATGTAGATATTTTAAATTAAGAATTTTCAACGTTCCATTGTTATTTTTTTTAAATTGTTGCTTTTCCCTTGACATTTGTTGGAGTCTACAATTTAAAAATTGAAATTATAGAGAATAAAACCGCAAGATTCATTGATAACTAACATTATTGCATAGTGTAACATCTTTACAAGATCATTTCCGTTGCCACTTGAAATGACCCTTTGAGAAGTTTGAAAGAACTAGAAAATAAAAGAAAGGAACTATTTCTCTAAAGTGAAATATTTTGCTTAAAAAAGTGCCTGATTCACCAAAAACCATTTCACAATGTTTCATAAGGTATGCAGAATGAAGTTGGAAGAAGTAATCAGAACATGTTTACTGTATCCCTTTTCTCTGGGTAGAATGTTGATTAAAATGTCGCCTTTCGATTTTTCCTATCACCATAATATTTAAACGTAAAAAAAAGTTATATAAGAGTGTTTTGTTGGCTGTTGAGAATAGTCTCTGAGAGAACGTACTCTTGACGCCTTCACACCACTGCTATTAAAATCATTATTCTTCCCTAACTACCTATCAGGTAAAACATGCTTCATTTCAAAATTACAAAAATCAAGTAACTAGGAACCTCTCTTTGTGCGAAAGCAGACCATTATTCAGAGATATGATAGAAGGCAACCAGAACTACACAACCCGGTTATAAACTTATCCCACTTACAACGTGATTCTATCTTGGTTCCACGAAAGCGTCTTAATTGGGTTTTACTGTAGTTTGAGTAAAAAAAACAATTTTCAGCAAATTGCATAACTGTATAAATGCATTCGATAGGAGGAATTATGCAGTTAAATTCGAAGACTTGAAAAAGCCGACGATTAAGCATAAAAGAAAGAACTACCTTCTCTTGCGAGTGATTGATGGGAAATTTAATATCTTTTCCTTTTTAAAGAATGCAAAAATATTTATATTCCTGGAATACAAAGAGTTCTCCATATCCACGCGCTTGAAGCTCAACACAGCGTATTGAGATTAAATTCCACGGATTCAAGTAATCTAAAAAGGAAATAAAAAAGGAAAGATTCGCATTTTTCAAGGAATACTCGTATATACTCCGGAGCAATAAAAGTTTATAAAATATAGCGAGGGATCGAAAGAAAAAAAAAGAAAATCGACGTCCTCATAATTGAAACGCGCCGCGAAGCTCTTTCTGTAATCAGGTCGTGAGATCTTTCTTTAATGCGTTAATCCGCCGGGTGTTTCTGAGATGAAAGGATGAGATAATCTTGATGTATTGATTCCGAAGAAAAATCACAAAAGCGTTTCGTGCCACGGAACATTTCTAAAGAACCCTTCGACTTTGATACTTGTATTCCCACGCCTTAGAAATTAAGATTTTTGTGAAGCATACAGACTGAGGGCTTTAAAGCTCATCGCCTCTGCCATTTATTTATTTATTTCAAACTGAATTCATAAGCAGCAGAACGCGTTTACATTGGATTAAAAACAGTAAAAATAAACAACGCTAAAAATAACTTCGAATAAACGTAACAAATTAGGCAAACAAAATATGTTTAAAATAGGTCCCTGAATACATGATGGAATGCCCAGTCGTATATATTTGGGTTCTGATTTCGATCCGGTTCGATAAAGACCAATTGTGGTTCGGTTCCGGTTTATCTCCGGCACCAACCGTTAAACCGGTTTTAAACGGTTCGAACAAGTATTTTTGCTCAGATAAATAATATCCGGATACGGTTCATAATATAAATGATTCTTATACAGAATTTAATTTTTAAATGAAATCATTCCTTCCATAGAATTTATAAAAAATAAGTTCGATATTTAAAATTTTATTTTAATAAGTTTCAAGACACCGTTGAATATTTGTACTAAATATAATCTATCAAGTTGTTACACTTAATAGGAATGCGAACGAGTAAGGAGAAAAGAAAAATAACGGTCTCTGGTTTCGCTTCAGCTTTGAGAGTTCAAAGTTCTTAATTTGGGTTCGGTTTTCATTCCTACGGTATTTTCGGTTTCCGGTTCAGATCAATTCCCTGGTTTAAAAAGAAAAATAGGTGGAATAGAGTAAACGGGAAAACTAAATGCAATAAATATAAATAATGAATTAAAGGATAACAAATAACAAAGGAATCAAATGCATCTGAAGAAGAAGAAAGAAATGAAATCCTTTTATATAAATGAGGTGTATGGTAGATAAAAGATATTTTGGTGATGGGAAGGCCAGGTGCTGTGCAATGGATTAAAGAGTTTAATCTTGTAAGGCGAGAAGGTAGGCGAAAGGAAAATGAGAAAAGTAAATCATTAGCTCAAACTTTACGGTTGATAATATCCAGGAAAATAGCATTATAAAACTTCGGAGAGGGAATGAGATTATTGAAAAAGATGAGGAATAATGTAGTTTTCCCATGCTTTTCTCACCGAACCTTAATATTGTGAGAAACGTTAAACAAAAACTAGAGAGATCAGCCTAAGAAGGAGACGTTGAATAGAATTCCTTGTAACCAAAATTATTGCAATTATTGAGCCGAATTAAAGCCGCATCAGCTTTCATATTATCATAAGTATGAAGAAACTGAGATAAAAGTAATAAAAAAAATTCAGAATCCTCTATCCTGTAACAGTTAATTACAAACGTTTCAATCTTCGAAAAATAGTCACAGACGAAAAACCGAAGTCGAGTTTTTCTCCTTTTATTAAACAGCATTTCAGAGTAATAAGAAAGGATTTAATCAAATGTGAAAAATCATCAGAGATTTATTAAATTGGATCATAACAAGTGAAATAATAAAAATTCTATTCTAAACACATACATGAATCTCCCATCTCTCTGAAGGTTCACTCATCTTAAAATTCCCTTCATCTTTTATCTCCTAACTTCTGACCCCTATTTATTTCATCCGACAATTTTCGTATTTACCTTCCCTATCTTTACCCTGGTTTCGATGGCTTCTTTTAGCTAATATTCCACTTTCAATATTTGTCCCACTCTTTCCTCTGCCACCCTTTCATTTCTTCATTTAAAGCCCTTTTCTCTCCCTTCCCACCCACCACATTTTAGTTTGTTTTTCTATCAACCCAACTCATTCTTCGCCACATCACAAAGGACTCCGATCTTTTAATATCCTCTTTTCTTATGACCCAAGTATCTCTCCCTTACATCAAGATGGAATTAAGATTTTAATTTCAAATACTTGCTTTGGTAGTCCATTTCCTCAAAACATTTTATCCGACTGTTACTTTTATACTCAAGTTATTTTCTTCACTCGAAACCTTTACATTCTCTACCGGCTGTAATACTTATTTAATTACCGATGAACCCAACTTATTTTTACCATTCTAGGACACAGTAAAATTTCATAGATTTCCGAGGCGATCGATTGATCTCTGCATGGTGTTTAGGAGCCATACACCCGCAAGGAATAAGAAAGATATAATCGTATTCATAACATTATGAAATATTTATTTATCGGAAATAAAGTAGATTGTATTATTCCCATTCAGTGAAAACGCATATCAGCAAATCACTAAGAACGAGCCATCATATGCTAATGATATGCTATTGATACATTAAAATGCATTAGTCATAACTTGACTAATTCACTAGCAGAATTCTCGCATTCTGATTTTTCACGTAGTTAATTCTGAAGATTAATTATAAATACTCACTCTTCCAGACCCGTTTAAAAGAAAAATTAGATGATTTAAAGTAACGAAAAAATTGAGGCATGAAACTTCTGAAGTAAATACGTCAAGGAAAGTAGTAATGGAAGAGATCTCATCGATAACGAAGTCATCAGACCCGAACTAAAAATGTATTGCCTAAACGAAATGATAGATAGAATAGATGGGGTTGTGGGAACCCCATCAATTCTATCTATCATTTCGAGATCTATCCTCTGGGGAGGATGGATCTCGGGAGATTGTCTGCACATGCATCACATTATGAAAGCATTAGTTATTAGATTTTAGATCAATAGAAATGTCTAACATTTAAAATAGTAATCGTTAATGAAAACTCTCTCATTAGATGGCTTAATTAATATGCTCAAGATAAATATATAAATAATCATGATATGGTGACTAACGTAAATAATTAGATAAAGCGATGCAATCGAAGTCGACGATATTCTCACGTTCGTTAGACGAAAACACTTTTCTTCGGACGTCGGGGAGGGAAAAATACATAGTCTTAGATTCGAACGGATACGGCATATCTCTAATTAACATATTTTTTATATGTGGTGCGAGTTTTGATCCACATTTCACGCAAATACCCTTTAAAAGAAGCAATAGAATAGCACACCTCAATGTTTCTGTTACGACTACGCGTCGTATCTCTTATTTCTCTCTCAGCGAACTGATTAAAGCTTGAATCGTTCCGAAAGCACTTCCTTGTCGGATGGACCGGGAATTTATATCGCGATACTTGATATAAAAGAGATAAAAGAGGAAATGTGGAGAAACAAATGGTCAGCAGTTGAAATTTCTATTCTAGTTGGGCGGTTCGGTTAGGGCGAGAAACAGATGAGGCTCCGACTTTGGGATCCTTCCTTACGAAGGAGAAAAAGCGTCCATTCGCAGATGCGTCGTCGCCACCTATCGAATCAATGGAACAAACAGTCGTTCCTTCCGTGGGAATTTAAGGCGCCCTTATCCCTCATATTATTCCAAGCCAGAAACAAAATCGCCTTATGGGAATTTTCCCTCCTTCCATAATAATCTCGGCAATCAAGCATTCCTACGTGTTTGTCTTCCTCTTCGCTGACCCGATATCTCACTCAAAGCGTTTCTCAACTGTCATGCGGATTATCACCCAATCACATTACGTCTTTGGACATTGATCAATCCGGGAAGCCTTTTGGTTTGTTTGGATTATCATTTTGTGATTAATTTCTACCAAATAAATATAGGGAGATGGGAAAATCCTTTACACGCCTAGAAGACGGTCCTGTAATTGACCTGGTGAAGACCTGAAATGGATTGATAGTGCATTCAAAAATTCATAGAAGGGGAAAAAGTGGATCTTTCGTTTTTCTATAGAATTTTTCAAAGAATGACTTTTAACTTATTCGGGAAAAGGCTAACTTTAATCTTCATATAACATCACGAAGGAATGTGGTATAAATATGTGTTAACGAGGAATTTTCCTTATTATTTTACTCATAATACCCTGAAAATATTTTCCTCTAGAAAATATATACGTACATTTATAAAGTACGTAGATACACGCCGGATTAACTGACCAAAACGGCAACCCAAAGATGTAAAGTAACGAGATTGACTTACTTAAGATAGATTATACCGTTACTCAAACTTAGAGACGCGCATCATAGAAATCCATAGAAAGAAAAAAACACGCAGAAATACGTTTCAGTTTCGACACAACTCGCATTTTTAAGATTCGTAAGAGTGAACATTATTAAACAAAGAGGAGAATACAATATACGTTCTATTACTCATATTCCAAATAGAATAATTTTAGAATGGTACAGTTCTTTTTTCTGCTTAAAATGGATATACTCCAGCAGAAATCACCGGAATTGTGAGTCACGAGCCTTATAAAATACACGATACGGGTTTGAAAAATATTAGCCCTAGCTAGTTGGACCGAATCACGTGAACAGAAGGGTCAATTTATGGTCAGGGTAGGGCTTGAACGAAATACTTCCGCCCTGGCCTTCCTGATTTATATTCTCTAAGAATAAATCGGTAAAAATCCTTCACTCGATTAAATATATAAAAAAACTATCCTCCTTGGCCAAACCATAGGTAAGAGATTAACGAGGGAGAAAAGTGGGCTAGAAAGGGTCATTCCAACATGAACCCTTTATTGATAGAAATGGATTTCATTATATGCCATAACCAGATGGCTAACGATGCGATGGAGCCATTTATGGAATATTTACATACAATTTAATAAACATATTTAATATATATTTAACATACAAGACATTAAGGTTGACAGTTTAACAAATAATATGATTATAGAATATTTACATATAGCATCTGAATACGCATAATGCACAAACAGATTTAAATAGCATACCATTCAACTAAAGTGGTCAAATAAAAAGCAATTCATACTATTTCCTCATAAAGGTTGTGGAAATTATAAATCATTATCTGTTAATTGCTTTATATTCGCATATTTTATATAAATTATTACTGGCGATTGAGCTTTAAAATCAAATAATGAAATGAACTAAATTATTATTTATGTAGAAATAACGTACATCGCTTTTTATCTGATTGGTTTAATATGGATTGCCTCGAAATCTCTGCTACTTCAGTGGATTTATCCAACTACAATTTAGAGGCAAATACGTTGGGTATTTCACTTCAAATCAAATATTTTTACTCGTGCATATTTTTCCTTAGTTCTTGAAAACGCCAAATGATAATGAGCAAATGTCGTGTACTTACATGTTAACGAAGTATAGCATCTAAAGAATGATATGGAGAGGAAAAGATGTTAAATATATAGTTTCCGTAGTTTCTCTGTTTGTGCATCCATCTGTCTGTCCGAAAATAACATTAATGACTTATAAGCTAAATCGACTACATAATTATTGCATCAAAACTATATCTCGGAAAGTCAATAAGAAGTTATTGTTTGTCATAAAAAAGCGAATGGTATACTTCCTCAAACCATCCATTCAGTTGGTGTATCGATATAGAATTTCGGAGTTATGTGAGAAAATAACACAGCAACACGATTGACGACCCACATCATTTTAATGCAAGGTATTCAGAAGGGTACACTTACTTTAAAATCCGAATTCCAATCTGTGATTGTTCCTTAAAGCGGCTGCGCGATGAAGTACATGGATAGCAGCCAAGTGAGTACCAGCGAAATTTCAAAACGGAGAACAGCACATTTTCCTGAAAATCGAATGAAAAAGCTATAAGTTCATCTCATTACGTTCATGAGTTATAATAATTCTTAAATACTTTTTACTTACTTTAATCCAAATAATTATTTATATATATTGAGTTTGAATAGGAACCTGGTGAGTCTTATTTTGGGTCACAATGATCTTAATATTTTTCTTACTAATTTTTGCTTAAAGTTCGTATTTACAAGTTTATTGATAATTATTTCTTTATCCTTTCAGAGTGTAGCTGTCATTGCTATCCATCCCTATTTCCTAGCAAACCTACTAGTAACTTTCCTAACTAATGAAATTCTCTGTATTATGTGTTCAATAAAACCGAATATGCTGATTTATTTCTTGTTGTAAATAGACTTCTGTTTCTTTTATTGTGTGATTGTTTCATGCTAGGTGGAAGATAGGATATAATTTTTCCACTCTAAATTAGTTTCACTGTAGTATAGTATGCTTTAAGTTAAAGAACATTTTACTTAGATACATAAGTTATCATTTACATAAAAGGTCTCGAAATTTTGAAATATTATAACTTACAATTAAATAACCTCCTCGGATAAAAATCTCGGACTTTGGAATTAAAAGAAAACTAAAAAATAATATTTTAATTTAATAATTTAAACCGAAATAAATATTCATCCTATACGTAAAGATCTGTTGATGCATTATAAATTATCAAATGTCTGTATTTATTTAAATCATACCTTTAAATATTTTGTCTTAATTATCCTTAAATGTATACCAAATTGAAATTAAAATCGAGATTTATTAGATTAAGGTCGATCAACAAGCTCTACAAATGAAATTACTAACGGTAATCTACTCCTTAAATATATCTTGAAAAGGAAATCATAATTCAAGTGCGAAGTCATAAAAGTAAGACAAATGCTAGATAAATGCTAAGGCCTAGCATAACGGCATATGTTGTTGTCACAGAAAACCGAAGCTTCTACCTGTGACATAACTTCATTAATGATACATAATGCTACACCGTTAATATGCGCTTCAGGGCATCTTGAAATACTATGTGATCACCTTATTATTTCTGTGCGTTTTCTTCTATTAAGGAGAAACATACTAAAGCTTCACACCGTAATCTTCAATAATAGAGGTGGAGAAAATGATGAAATCTCTTTATAGAACATAATAGAAACCTTTCCCCTTTAGTGCATTTCTCGCAGCGCTGTATCGATCAAGAAAAAAGATCGAGAGCCCAGGAGCCAAACTACATCTAAATGAAAATGTATCGATTTCAACTTACAATATTTGAGCTTGGGATTAAAAACGCTCATACGAACGTAGCGTAACTTTGTTTCTAATCTTCCGAGGGTTTTTCAAAGGGAGATCTTTTGGTAAACGCGAGTCATTAATCTCAATAGAGAATCCAGCAAACCTGTGAGAATATGGGGAGGAAAATGTAAATTTTTACGACTTACCATTCGCTACGAGGAGTCATTACGAGTGTTTCTCATACATTCACTGAAAATTCTCAATTGAAGTTTGTTATTAAGCATTAAATATAATTTAAAATGTTCGATGGCAATCCGGCTAGAGAGAACGGACATTTAGGCGACATAATGCAATAAAAGTTACACCCGTCGAATCTTCTTGGTTAGTAAGAAATACTTTCTTAAAGAGAGATCTTTCAAAGTTGTCAAAGTACTCAAATGACAATATGAAGGCGTGTTACGAGTGTAGACAAAAGAACCCTAATCTCAACGAAAAATTCCAACTAGACTCGAATTTGCTTTCATTCCTTTGCCAGGTAACTAATTGAGACTACATCTACTTCCATGAATTGATGGTACCCAACTAATCTTACTCCGTTTTAGTATTCCATGGTAAAGGTTGGGGTGTGATGCCTCAATGGTCAAAGCATTACCTCTGAAAGAAGTCCTGGGTTTCAGTCCTACCGATGACATTTTTCCCTTGATATAGAGGAAACATTTTGATACGGTTTCCCTGTTTCCCGAGTATTTAAATTTTAAGCTTCGTAAAGTATGTAGAACCCGTAAGGACGAGTGTGCTTGCCGTTGATGTATTGCAGGTGGAGTAGGGAATTGTGTGGTAGAGTAATTTACAGTGTAGATTTGTCTTCCGACCGTAACGATAGTCGTGAAGGCCTACCAGAAAAAATTCGATGCATGTAAATTTGCATTGAGTAACTTTCAGCTTTTGATTGAAAATTTATTATGTGTAAGGCATATATTTATATCGAAATAATGTATTCTTGCAGCTGGGAGATATTAGTGTTCTTATAGTTTTTTCTAACAGATAGGTAATATATGTATTGTAAAAGTGAATAGCTGGATGTGACAGTGATCGCAATGATTGTATGATGGCTAGATGTTAGTTTTATCAGTATGATAATAAATAAAAATGTTCTCAATATTTTATCTGCAATAGTTAATACAATTGTATTACTGCATTTGTATACTATATCATCATTGTATATCTAATATATAACATTGTAAATACCAATGTCATACGGTATTGTAATTAATAAAGTCGCCGCCGGACTAATATTTCATCTGTAACGAATGTATTAAAGATAATAGTATCACTGATATGACGAATACCATTTGATGGGGAAAGCCAAATCGAATTCCTTAATACGTCTTAAAAAACCCGAAAGTCATTCACAGTCTCAATGTCACCCGTGAAACGAAACCATGTGAGCATCCATCATCGAACACCCTTAAACTCTCACTTAAAGCGCGCATTATTTCTCCCAAACCTGATACGTATTAATCACAAAAGCCCTCAAAGAGCACGGAGCGAATCCCACGTGCGGCCCATTCTTTAAATTAAAAACGCCTGGAATCGATGGCCATGCAACACCAGATACGTCTCAACCTCCTCCATTTTTTCGAGCCGCAAAAATGGCAACTGAAAATTTTTGCCATGGAATAACAGGAGCCGTTTGAAAGGTTCCCTTTTTTTCTTTTTTTAGATGGGGAATAAAAATACGGCCTAAGTGGCATTTCGACGCCAGCAGAAGTTTCCGCGTATATTACAAGAGCGGGACGAGGAGTTCCTCATCGATCCACTGTCCTCATTTGCAGCCGATAACGGGAATTTTTGGGAGAGAGAGATTTTGAAAAATGCAGCGCGCGCTGACTGTTTGCGGTTTTCGCCTGTCCTCAGAAACTTCCGCTGAATTTCTTTCCGTGAGGTTTAATTCCGTCGGGGATTCAATCTCCGACTTTGTGACTATCGCTTCTCGCGGATCTCTTTAAAATAACTTTTCGACGGATTTCAATCTGCGCTCGGTGGGAACCTCGACTATCATGCGACGAAAAATGAGAATATCTCTTTCTAATTTACCAGTGGGCTCGAAGTAGAGATGGTGAGCGATCGGGAAATTTACAACTCCGAGAAGGGAAAAATCCGTTACGTTACCGAGAAATACATGTTGTCGTCATTTTTGTTGTGAGTGGTGTTAAAAGAGGGGTAGGGAACCTTTTTCCATCGGAAGGCCGATTTTATCATTCGGTTACATTAGAAAGGCGGCATATGAAACCATCAGGCAGCACTTAAATTTTTTACTGCAACATTCAAATAGTTTATCATTGGAATTGTGCACATGAAAAAAAAATTTCGCCAATTGAATCCAACCCTTAATAGTTTCCATTTTATCTTCACTTTAATTCTTGATCAAGATTGAGAAATGATATTCTTTAAATATGAGAACTTGTTTCTAAAGGGACTAAAAGGCAGCAAAGACCACCAAGAAAGGCCAAATGTAGCCTAAAGGCCGCAGGTTCCCCACCTCTCACCACCGCTAACGTTTTTCTGCATATATTATCATGTAATCGATGAATACACTACCATATAGAATTTATGTGTGATTCGAAACACCTCTTGGCCTACCTAAAACACCCCAGTGAATTAAAGGTATTTCCATTACGAAACAAACCCCACAATCACGGCATCATCAGGTATTTATTTCCTTTTATATAATTTTTATTGGATATCAACTAAACCATACATGTAACCGAAAGAAAATATTCTATAAATATGATAGCATGGCAGGAAAACGGCGCCGCGCCATCGAAAATTAACTCAAGCAAAACGGCGGCGAAGAAGTGGCTGCGGCGAGTTGTCCTGACCCTGTGAATATTTCACTTTACAGGTTTGTATGTATGAGGTATGTTATACCTCTTCACGAGAAACATTGAATCTTATGGGCGCTTTCATTACAGCTTAAAATTAACCCAGTAAAGTTGATGATGAAGTTGTATTACACAACACTGTCTATTCCTAAAAATCCTCCAAAAAGCTGCATAGAATTTTAATGCTAAACATTAGGGAACACATTCTGACCGGATAGCTCATGGGTTAGAGCAACCAACCGGAAATTGAGAAATCCGGGTTTGAGTCCCGGTCCCGTCAGACATTTTTGTTCTACTTTGTTTTTTTTATACTTTTGGTATGTCTTCTTGTGTTTTATAAGCTGTTTTTATGTGTTTTCCCTAATCATAGCTTTCCGATCTGTAGGTTTCGTAGTTTTTTCACACCCCCCTTCTTGAGGGTGTTTTCTTGCAGTGGAAATTTTTTCCTAAGCCCTTAGCTTAGGTTTTTAAATCCACAAATTAGTCTTCTTCTCTGCTCTGTTTTTTCAAGCTATCTCTTTTTTAATCTTATATGACGAAGGGTTAGATGTAAGAGGAGACTTTATAGTCTCAATCTCGCCCTAAATAGTATTATTATTATTATTATTATTATTATTATTATTATTATTATTATTATTATTATTATTATTTTCCATCTCTCCTTGGGAATCTTTTCTGGGTTCACAGATATATGAGCTAAGTCACCCAAACCAATTTACTAATATAATCGTATGCTTGTTGTGTTCCTAAACCAAACAATAAATGTAAGATCTTTCCATTACCTCTCTCATCCTTTGAATGACCTTCTCTGGTTTAGAACCACTATCATATTCATTTTACAATACTATACAAATTAAATTACGTTCAGTCGTAGTTTATTTCACTGAAATTCATGATTCGCACCAAATTTTAACGTCTATAAAGAGAAAGAGCACAGCCTATGATTGAAGATGATAAAATAGAATGTAAACGTATAATTTAATGGAATTTATGGAACCAAATTACTCAAATACTCAGAAAAAATATCTGCCAATTCTATCTTGAAATCCATTAAAATTGACGTCCAGATAAAAAATTAAATTATAAAGCTAGCGCATAGAGTATTTATAACTCACTAATGGAATTTGTATCAACAGCAAATACGACAATAGAAGTTACTCGTTTTAACTTTTTCTTTGGATGAATTCATTCGTTTTTGTGTATTTTATAAATCTCAGTCTCCTACCATACCTTTTACGATATTGTATAGGCTTTCCAGACGAATTTTGGTCAAATCAGATTGTATTCATGATTTCTGAGCGAATCTTGCACAAACAGCGACCATGGCAACAGAAAACACGGACTTCAAAAACCTTTGAATCAAACATGGATCGCCCGTCAACAAGGAAAGGCAACAGTCAACAAAGATGTATTCCGTATTTATCCTCGAATTGCCATGCATGTGGAATGTTTGCTTAGGCTTCACAAGGTTGGGTGGATAAAATGAAAATAAACTTGTTCTCTTCTTTTTCTGTAGGGGGCGCCCTGAAATCCAAAACTTTACGTGGGAATGGCCGTGGACTGTGTTTACCCTCCTCGACAATTGTTTCTCTCATTCGGAAGTAGGTCGGGAAGCAACCTGTAGCTCCGGGAATCTTTCGAAGGAAAACTCGCGAGTACTTGTATTTTTTCAGTGCTTTTATTTTTTCCCAAAAGTACTCTTTCATATAAATTAGGGACGGAATGGCTCCATACCGCTCCCGGGTAGGGAAATTCGTGGTTACGATAGTTTGAGCCAGGCTGGGAAATTCAACTTGAGTTACTTTTACGTAGTAAGGCAATCGTAGGCGGTGTTCTACGGGAAACGGCATTAAAGAGGCAGGTGTTTCGTTTGTATCGTCGACTCCATGCGCTTACCGCGGAAAGGATGAATATTTTTAATTCCTCGAACTCGATTGCGGTCATACACGTGCAGACTCTGGCGGGATTACCCTACAAATTCAGTGCACGTGATTCTCCAGAGATGAAGGGATGATTTCGAGATACTGCGAAGGATATTTCAGTGCCGGTGATAGGAATGATATCCGCTGACAGAATATTATAAGGAAGGAATAAAATGAACTTCCCCTTACATAAAATAAGCCTAGGTTATCCAATCTTTTCGGGAGGAGGACCAAATTAGAAATGTCTTCGAACACGTGGGCCAATGAGGGTTTAATGAATTCAACCGCCATTCTTTCCGACAAATATTTTGTATTTTCGCATATTTTTAGCAGTTTAAACTAAATAAAACATGGATAAGTTCTACCAAATATCGCTAGAATTTTGAAATTTTATTTTGTTTTTTTGCTATACTTTTAGCTCCAAGAAACACGCAAAGGTAAGCAAATACCTAGTTATATTATTGATAATACATACATAAATTGAATAGAAACTAATTCAGTACACAAATGCAATGCTTTTCATAATAAGAATAATCTTAACAAATTATCGTTTCAGGGTTTATGACACACGTTTTATCTGTGAATACAAGTATCCGAGGTTGAATTTTTTTTATTTGACTCCGAAAAGATCGGGGCCCGGATTCCGGTTCGCGGACCTTATGTTGGACAACCCTCCTAAAACGATACTTTGACTTTGGAAACTTCTGCGTCGTAATTAAATTTTCTCCTCATTTCCTTATACGAATAATTAATTCTCATTTTAGGCCTTATAATGGTAAAAGATAAACACACTTTAGTTGTAAGAAAATCCTTAATCTGTTACTATGATTTAAAACAAGTCTTAATGCTTCAGTCTAAAGATAATCAAATACTAGAGGATCCAGGTGTCTATTTAAAATTCTGGGATATGTGATTAAAATCCGGGGAAAATATCCATTAAAGAGGGATCTTTTGACACTGCTGTACAAAATATAATAAAGTTTGAGCATTATTCGCGGTGTTTCTTGAAATATATTTAAGCATTTCTCATAATGTCATTCGTATTGTTGTTTGATGCTAATCTACCAAGGGAAATTTTACAAAAAGCCGCATGTAAAACCTTCTAGCAGCACTTGCATTGCAAATTGCGTGCATTCAAATGGATTAACTTCGATATTTTAGAGAAGAAAATTAATTTGTTCGCCTTCTGGATTCTAAGAATGTTATTTTCATTTTTCTTTCACTTGAAGTCATAAACGAGCTTGGGAAATAAAATTATAAAAATATTAGTAAAAGGTTTCAGAAATATATTTGTTCATTAACCTTATCTCACCTTATTCAACGAGTTATTTATGTAAATAGATTTTTAAGCGTAAACAAGTAGGAAAGATTAACAGAAAATCTGCCTTATCTTTGGTCACGCTACCGTAGGAAATCAGTTCTTTCCCATCATTTGCAAAGTACCAATATCATTCACAGTCCCGTCCCCCGCTAAGAAATCATCTTTTAAACTATCATGATATATTTTAATCATTCCTACCACTGTGAATTACCCCATTATAAATAATAATATTAAAACGTAAAATATGATCGTATCTTTAAAATAACGTGGCGTGGGAGTAGAATATTAAATTATTAGATTAGATATTGTAGCCCTCTGGCTCGACAAATTAAATTCTGCTGTTCACGTCATCTGAGCAACATTAACTTGTAATGCCCTACCAGCTAGGATTTATGGGATACGATCATAAATTTTGTACAATGAATCTTTAACTTCTGCATTGGAAAAGTTAATGCCTGTGAGTATTAACATAAGAAATATTCGTTCGAGCTATCGATATTCGCAGGTTTTCGTCAAAAGGTAGTCACTCCAAAATAAACGGAAAGGTAAGGGAATCTCGAGTTTCCATATATTATTTCCGACATGAAAATGCTTCTAGAAGATATGAAAACTCTCTTGTAGACGTTGTAAGTTCAAATCCTACATCCTTCACACTGCTAGTGGTAGGTAAGCTTCCTCTTATCGCATTTGATATTCTAGCGAAAGGCTGCAATAAATTTCAAGGTACTGCTATGAAGATTAAATTTTCCCAGTAAAGGAGATCATTAGAGAATATAGAGATACTATTAAAAGATAGAGAAACTATTTAAAGTAAAAACACACATTTATCTTAAATAATAAGTAACTAAGTAGTTAACTCCCCCGTCAAAATTTTAACTTAAAAATATACAGCTATCATTGTATACATATGAAATTTTCTGAATAACCCTTAATGATCCCTATCTCATACCTATCATGTTAGAATCTGAAGCTAAAAACATAACTAGAATGCCTAAAAATAATTTTATAAACGCTTATCGAACCTAGCGGAAATCGTGAAAATTCACACTAAAAATCTTTTTTTATATCAATATGGCTCATTTTAAGGTAACAACTAAATACTTACTACAAGATAAGAAATGACTAACAAGGTAATAACTAAAAAATCAGAACAGTAGCCAAACGAGTATAGACTGATAGCAAAACTCTAATTTGTGTTCCCAGAATTGACAGGAGAGTGAAATAACGATAGCGTAATGGAATTGTTTTCTGTGTACACATCGGGGAGTTTGGGAAGAGATATCATTTTCAGTAGACAAACATGAGGCGTAAGATCGGAAGCAATAACTGGAAATTCATTCATTCGGAGAGTGTGCTCATCAATTAATCCGTCTATTTCCTGAAACAGGATCTCTTTCGATGAGAATTTATTCTAAGAATAATCATTTCGAAAACAAAAAAATGTGTCCATGGAAAATATAGGTATGACCATGTTGAACGCCTGTACTTCCTCAGTTTTAGGGACTATAATTACTAAGCACAAAGACAAAATATACCACGTAAATTTTAAAAAAATCTGTATCAGAGATGGAAAAAGGTAAAATACATTTACAAATTTTAATTACTAATTGCTTCATCAACATGTTTCCATAGAAGAGATTACTTTCCCGCAAGAGTGGAAGTAAGTAAATAAATAGGATATGGAGATAGCGTTGAAGAAAACAGTAATACGATAGTTAGCCATTATTTACTTCTGGGTAACATTTCAAACTTGTAGACGAAGATTTTAAAAACAGAGAGGTACTTTTAGTTTTAAGATAAAAGTAAAAATAAGATACTGCTGCGGACGATTTCATCGGTATTTTAATGACTAATAGCTTAAACTATTTTGTATCATATAAGAAATATAACTGAAAAATTGTCACTTAAACGAGTCCCAACGACGTCCAGCGGTTGTTACAAAAATTGATATCCGATAAACGGGAACTCTAACTGTGGTTAATTAGAGGATTTAAAACTCTCCGATAGGCGTTTGTAGTTAAACGGACAAATGTCCGGCCAGGCCTGGAATAAGAAGACCGGAATCACCGGAGAAGAGAATTACCGGCCTTCAAGGAATCATTCAGTGCGCATCTCTATATCATCGTCAGGTATTCAAAAAGGATGAAAGCATAGCTATCGAAATGCGTATTGGGTGATTCCTAGATGGTCGCCGATCCAGGGCTTTCCGTTCCAGTTCCTGGCCGGACAGGTTAATTAACGGCCATGTTCCAATTTCTTTTTTCGCCTATTTATAATGTAATTTAAAGGAAATTATATCCCTAGAAGTAGCCTGAAGATGATACTACGTATCGATACAAGTTCGCATTTTTTCTAAGGTACATTTTTAGACGATTTTGATATAGATAAATTTGAGCTCATTTGGCACAATTTTGTTGCAAAGAAAATTTTTACTTCTTTACGAGGGTCGTCCCAGAAGTACCTGACCTAACAAATAAGAAACAAAAAATTTAGGAAAACATATATTTATTTCTCAACATAGTCTCCTTTCAGCTCGAAATACTTTTTCTAGCAATATTCAATAGTTTCGATACCTTGTTTATACTGATAACCGTTTAGTTCCTCAAAATAACTATCTAATGCAGACTTAACCTCTTCATTGCCGGCAAATCTTTTACCACCGAGCCTTTTTTCCAAGTTCGGAATTTTTTTCATGTTTACAAATTCACTGAGAGTGTTTACTATTGTTGACAGTCAAAGAAATACTTAACAACGTAGTGTCTTCAAAATTCAAACTTAATCTTGATATAGTTCATACTTTCGAACAGTAATTATTTTTTCAGGCAACTACCACCATTTATACGTCAGGTCGGTTACGTAAAGAGGACCCTCGTATTTTGATTAATCATATATTTCCCTTCCTCCAGCCTAAATGATACGCCTAGACGAAGAGTATCAATAATTACTTTAAATAAACATCTGTACGAAGCAAATGCTTACACTTTCTACTAAATCAGTAACACGACGGACCATGATCAAAGGATTCATAATGAGAAACACCAGATAATTCAATCGCATCAGTTTTTAAATAATTAAAGACACCGTCTCGATTTAGAGCAGGTTTAGCGAGTATCTGCGCATTCCATCTTTTCAGATATTCGCAAGACGAGCTTTCCCACGAATCTAGATTATCTCCGCTGTGGTCTCGTTCCGCGAAAAGCGCAAAGATAGACTTAAAGAGTACGAGAGAGGAGGCGTGCTGCTTTAATTACGCCGCAGAATGGAAAGGAGAGGGCGTGGTGCCCGCGTTGGAATCGCCGATTAGAGAAGCGCCCACGCACGGAGACCGTTAAGGTGAGCATCACGGTGAAGGAGGGATTTATGGAAGAAATGGGTGGAGATGGTTAGTATATGTGGAAAACTTTGGAGGGTTAGGTGAAGGGAGGCCGTGAACTTATGGCTGTAATAAACCCCCAAGGATGTAGGCATAATTAAAGAGAAATATGTTTTAGAATAGTTCTGGTCCATCGACCACAAAAATCTAGCCTCATTTCGTATATTGATCTGCTAGAGCCTAAAAGATATATAATCAAGAAAAATGACTACTTATTTTTTGCGGTAGAAGTTTTTTCGGGTGTCCCACAAGGTTCTGTGATCGGACTGCAAATCTTTTAAATACATTTCACTATCTCAATAAAGGGAAGTAAAAATAATTCAATGGAAATCTTTTAAATATTTTTCTTGCCGATTTTTATAGTAGGATTGCCGTTCCTGTCGCCAACCGTTATCAGGAAGTTGGGTCACCCTCAATATACTGTTACCTAACTGGAAATATCTGCTTAGCCGGAATTCGAACTAAGGTAGAGGGACCTTGGGGTAGAGGCAAAAGCAATGCTATCCACTCGTTAGCGCTCTTTATAATTAAAATAAAATGAAGATATTATAATATATCGACAGTCAATAAAACAATTTCATCCAAGCGTAACTATTTATCATAATTAGTCTATAACGTAAAATTATTTTGCTAAAATGTTTACCTTTGGACCAATAATAAAACCACATAATAAACCTAATTTACTGTCACAAATGCCATCATTTAAGACTCGGTGACATATTTGTGGATTTCAATGGAATTCAGCGTGAATAAAACCTAATTTCGTAAATCATACGTATATAAATACTTGAAAACAGCAAGCAGTAGAAATGGTATGGCATTTTGATCGGTAATATGTGGTAATTAACGGTAAAGGGAAGGATAAAGAAACCCTATATAGTTCGTAGAAATATTATATGCTTAACTAAATCCACAACATGAGATATTTAAGGTCATTCGTTTTACGAAAACTATACTCAAAAAATGAGAAAAATTACAAAATTTAAATTAGGTCCAACAACGATAACTGAACCTACTGAAACGGTAAGGAGCTCGGGTAAATTTGACGTGCAAAAGGAAGGAAGAATGGGATAAAAAAGGAAAGGGAAGTGAAAGAGGATGGAGGGTTAAGAATAAACAACAAGAGAAACGCCTAGACTAGAGATTTGCGTATAGAAAGAAAAGATAACATGGGACAAACTACGCTTCCGGGAAGCTTCTCCAATAAAGATACCGTTTGTTGACATGGATTACACCCAAAGCTATATACTTCCCACGTAACGAGATGATGGCATTATATTAAAACGCATGTTCCCGGAAATTCTAACCGAGAATTATAGTCCCGCGGGGCTTCCTTAATTGCAGCAACACGCAATCTCACGTTGGCTCTATTTAAAAACATATTGTGGCGTATCTTTTTTCTCTGCGTTATATATTATGGTAGCTGGGGAAAAAAGTGCGCAGCCCCATTCCCGGTACGCAAGAAAACGGCGCTCTAAATCATTTGAGAAAACGTGTTAACTCGGAATAAATTCGGTTTAGAGAAACTCTTCCCTTAAATTTACTCTTATTTTCTGCCACGGAGACTAATGATTTCAAATATAAAGTACATTGTTTTCGTTAAAAGAAATGAAGGGTTGAATGATATGTAATTCCTTCATGTAGCATTATTCGAGTTCCTGCTTTTTCACTTCTCGTATTACCCAGTTACACTCTTAAAAGATTTTGTCAGCTAACGGCGGTGGAAAATAAATACAAATTGACTTTAGACTGATGACTTTACATACAGAGGGCGACATTCGAAGCTTTCATTTGCAACTTGATACAAAATTACAAATGCTAAGATACAATAAGGAGTAAACTGGTTTCTGCGCATACGCTTGTCAATATGGAATGCGATCAATAAATATATGAAATAAATTTCACAGCACACAGGAATATCAGATGTCATAAGAAGTAGTTATAAAATGATGATGATAAAAATCACACAGTAAAATAAGAAGATTATTACGAGACCTGCTACCAGAAGCATTACTCATGCTTTTATATTTCATGACAATACTGCCTTACCGCCAATTGTAAGTTGCGAGAGAAAAGGTGAAACGAATGAAACTTGATTTTTTGTACTTATGCTGAGCTTTATTATTATTATTGTATATTATACATATTATTATGTATTTAGTATTATAATGGTAAATATCAAAAACTAATTAAAATATGGAGAAAGATAGCGATTAAGAGACCGGAATTTAGCTTTCATTAGAAAACCTAATATTGGTACAAATATTATATTGATAAAAATATTTGTAAATCAGTCCATTACAGAATGAAAATATTGTCTTTTTTCTCTCATAAAGAAAATCACTGTTCCTTCAACTGAGAAATCAAATTATATCTACACATGTCCGTAACAGAATTGAAATAGCGAGAATCACGACAAATGCAAACACTCTTAAACAGAATGTTAACTTAATTTAATTAGCATCAGTTACATATGCTCCTTTACGCTATGGGAGTTCTGCAGAGCGAATTTCAAGCCTGAGAGACCCTCTTGAATGTAGTTTCTCCAGTAATCTACGCAACGAGTGAAATAATCGTCAATTATAGATTTCAGAATGGAAGCGAGTTTATCCATTCCATGGAATTTGAGTCAATTTATGAGATGATTAAATTACATGAATGGGATCGGTGTTTCCATTGTCGTAATCGAATGAAATTCCTAAAGGATATCTTTGTCAGTGTACGAGTTCATCTATTGATTAAATATTCCTGGGAATCCTTGAAAAGCTTCACTCGGGCTAAATAAATCATCAGAATGCATTGAAATTAATTTTAGATAAATCCGTGAAATGTTTGAACGAGTATACTATTCATTATGGTTTATGAAAACCCAGGAAGATTAGTAATTTGTATTTGGTACATTTGTACCGCAATGATTTTCTTCCTTGATTTGTTTTATTTTTCTAGTGAAAACAATTTCACTTCATTAGGAAATTCTAATGTTCTGTCCATATTCAGCGTGGTGATTATTATTTCATCAAATATGTGCTCGATAGTCTAATCTAAGTACGCAAAATACTTAATCACTTATATACTACATATTTTAGATAGCTGCTTATAACCTTCACATTTTATGTGTCCATGTTTAATTTACACTTTACGCAAAGAGGTTTATAAAATTATAACTTAACTGATGAAGGACAGCTAACCTTTCGGCGTGTGAGAGTCTCATCAAAATTTGGAAATATTTCACCTCCATTAGAGTGACATAAAGAATTTGTATGAAGCTCAATAGTTGAAAAAGATCGTCAGTAGTCGATTGTCGAATGCAAAATTATTATTATATTAATTTAAAATTACTCATGATGTATAATGGACTTCAGGGAATTTTTTCTTATAGTATTATTGTTAAAAGTGCTTCTGAGGTCATTTCACGCGTAAATTCCCATCGGTAATCGAAACCCGGGACCTTGTACTCCGAAGTCAAATGAAATAAAAATGTGTAATATCCTGATTATAATGCTCTTCCACTTCGATTCGATTCCCTGAAAAGAGTCTTAACCACGTTTTACTGCATGTGTGAATGTGAAATTTTTTAGTATATACCCAACTCTCGAATTCTATATATGCATTTAGTCCTACTTTGTTTCAGTTCCAAATAAAATTTTAAATTTAAATATCCTTTTAAATAATTCATTAATTAAATATTTATAAATTATTATAAAAATGATATGAAATAAAATAAATTAATTGTTTCTTTATTTCAAGACTAATTTGCGAGAGCTAGATGAATTTTATAAGAAAATTGTTCCCTTAATTGTTTGGACTCTAACCCAATTTTTTCAATAAAAAGGTTTGCTTAATCTTTCTGTTCTATTTTATGATCTTTTGTATCTTCAATCAACTGAATTTCTTACCAACAAATATTATGTTTGTTAAATATTTATTTCCAAAAACGACATTAAGTATCAATAATGAATTTTACTCTTTGGAGGAATTGGAAATTTAAGGGAGAATTGTATCAGAATAGTTCAAAATTTTGGAATCGTCTCAACTAATCTCAATTCCGCATAAAATAGGATGAAATCTTGGTGTGGAATTCAGAACTTAACAGGGGTCATATTAGTCTAAATACTATAGTCCAATGATGCCTCAGACAACGCATATGAACGGTTGAGACGTAGAAACGTAATTCAAGGGCCAATTCTTTGGAACGCAGAAAAACGCGCAACGAGAAGCATCTTCAGCTTGTATTACTTTTTGGAAACTGCGCTAAAGAGAGCTTTAAAAGCGCCCTCAAGAGGAAGGAAGCGAGTGAAAGTCCGGAATGAAAGAGAGGATTGACGCGGAAGAGGGTCGAATAAGTGAAGGCTGTCATTGGATTGATGCCATAGCAACGCGTCCTCCAAGCACGGCTTCTTGGAATCGGCTTCCCTTATATATTCCGGAAGCACTGCTTCCCCTCGCCACGGAGACCTTTTTTCATCCTTTGATATACCGAGAATGTTTTGCGTAGATTCTTAAAACCATCCAAGGAAATGGAGATATTATGGCAGTCTTATGATGAGTGTAAAACTCATCTTATTAATCATTGAAGAATCTTCTACTTTTTGTAGGTGTCAGCTTAAAATATTTCTTCCTTGAGCATCATAATGTTAGTGAAAGAATGAGAAAGAATCTTTAAGAACAAATGTTATAAATATCAAAGGAATAGAAGAGTTAACTATTTAACTTTTTGTAAATTTATCATTATTTAAGTTTTCACAAACATCATTGGTAATTGGAAATATATCATTTACCCTGAACTACCTACAATTAATTATAATTTTATTATGAAACTACTTTTTATTCAATATTCAATCATCCTGGGCTTTGATATACCGAGAATGTTTTGCGTAGATCCTTAAAACCATCCAAGAGTGGGAAATGGAGATATTATGGCAGTCGTATGATGAGTGTAAAATCATCTTATTAATCATTGGAGAATTTTCTACTTTTTGTAGGTGTCAGCTTAAAATATTTCTTCCTGGGGAATCATAATGAAATGATGCGATTGAAGGAATAGCCTTGAAAATCAATGCTGTAGCGTTCAATGTTAGAAATATCAAAGGAATAGAGAACGTAACTATTTAACCATTTCGAAATTTATCATTATTCTAATTTTCACGAATTATATCGTAAACTCTGACCTAACTATATTAAATTACAATTTTATTATGAAACTACTTGTTATTCTTGATTCCCTTATGGTTTGACTCCCAATAATATTTATTTATTATTAAACCAGCTTAGATACATAACGTTATCCGGGCATAAGGGATATGTATTTCTTTAAAATACTTATTTAAATATCCTGCTTCCAAAGAGAAGAAAAAACGGTGTTGGAAAATGATATCAAAATAGCTGTTTGAGGTAAATAAAAACTATTCCACATATGAAAATTGCAATATACGGAGAACCACCTGAAAAGGTCGAGTTATTCTTAACAGAAATGAAATTGGTGATTGAAATTCGTGCAATTAAAGGCCATTGAATGTTAATCTTTAACTACAAAATAAGGAACATTTCATTCTTCGTTTAAGTAATGATATCCATTGCAATTTCTTCCGACCATTATATTTATTTTGCAAAACACAGATGCAAAGGAAAGAGCTTTGTTTGTATTTTGCAGTGGTATTCAAAACAAACAAACGTCAAACCTGGGGCGATTTGTAAGATGAAACGCTGCTTATTAAAGGCAGGAAGCTTCAATTTAGCGATGCAAAAAGATTGGAATTTGTGCTCTCTCTCTCTCTTTTCCCTATGACGAAATATATAAAAAAAATTCTAAATTGTCGCTATCTATCTATCACCAAAAAATCTTTCTTTAAGTGATGATCTGCAATAGGCAAAGATATACAGGTAGGATTGTGAATTATGCTCACATGTTTGTATTACCTAGCATATTCTGGCACTGTTTCGTAGTTTTTATGAATAGACACGATCTTATAACAAAATATTAAGGAAGTTCTTGGCCGTCACCTATCTTTGTCTATAAATACCATTGAAAATAGTAAATCCCTTGTAAGATACGTACCGTTGTGTATACTAACATACCATTTTTTGAGGCTGATAAGAGCAAGTGCGCGAGTTAAACTAGAAAATAATAATAATATAATAATAATAAAGGACTTTATTTAGGGCGAGATTGAGACTATAAAGTCTCCTCTTACATCTAACCCTTCGTCATATAAAATACGGTAAGAACAGAATGAATTTATTGTAATATATTAGAATACAAACTCGGAAAACTAAGAACTTCTTTATTCCAACCTTTAGGTTGCTTAACATTTTCGTTTCGTGGGGCAAGGGAATGTATTCCACAAAGAAAACCTGAATTTCAACGCTTCAAGAATTCTGACGACAGTGCCTGCCGCGACACTGAGCGGGAAAATATAGAAACTTGTTATGTTGATACTCGGCATGTCCCCTTGAAATGGGAAATGTTTACGTTTCTCGCAGCAGTGGAGTATTCGGAAGAGAGGACAGCGAATGAAAACTCGGGGAGTATTATACAAACGAAAAAACCCTTCCAAGAAAGTCGTCGGAGAGGTTGGTTTATGCATAAGTATTCCTGTGCCGGACAGTTTTCTAACTGACGCCTTAACCTTTCTTAAAGTTGCCTTTATACTTTTACTCCATATATTCTGGCTGGTTTTTCTAATTTCTCCGATAAAAGATTTTTCTACAATTCTGAAAAAAGAAGATAATAACCTTGAGGTATTTCTATAATCTTCGAATGAGAAAGGTAGAATTTGACATACATGACATACTGCTTTTAAATGAACAAAACCCAATATTAACGCTAAAAAATCCGTCCATAACATAAAGGCAGACATTTAGCTTAGCCGTTTCTAATCCAACTTCGAATTTTAGCTCTTGACCTGAATATCGCAAGTAGATTTTGAGAGATATTTTAAACATTTTTCTGAATGAATTTCGGATCTATAATTCAACCATCCCGATAATATTTATAGGTTCATTATTGCAATGATTCTATTGATTACGCCATTGGGGGCAAGGATAAAGTATATCTTTGCATGTTAAGCAATGCGGCATAAGAAACCTAAGGAGAAACGGACGCAAAACATATTGACTAGAACTCAAAATCAGTTCTCCTAATCTCGTGCAGGTATATTAAGCACTATAGCATGCAGATATTTTTCGCTCCTGTTTCAATTTGAATTTTGTTAATCTCTCCATTATTATTATTATTAATATAACATGTACTCTGTAACTCATTTTCGAGATTTGAATCATTTCATATTTAGCGAAAATGTATGAGAAAAGCGGTAAGAAATAATTAAACATTTTTTCTGAAAAGGAGGATACACTTACCAAAAAGTATGAGCCAATTCGTGGAATACTTTTAAAACAAAAAAGACTGTACATCACTACCACCCTTCTTCACATAATTTCGTCCTTAGAAACTAAGTTTCACGAAAGATCTACGTGGGAAGAGAATGGCTTTTTTGGAAGACGATGTACCACATATGTGAAACCTTTCGACAGAAGCGACGTAAATATTATTTAAAGGGCGCAAGAAACGTTCTTTGGGATAAATTCTTCATTAATACATCAAAGAAATATGATCTCATACTCATAATATGAACTGTTGTTCAGAAAAACACGCTTTTCCAAAACAAAATTCAAGATAATATCGACGAAACCTTTGTGTAAATAACGCTACAGCTTAGAGATCGTAAAGAAGTTAATTAAAGCTAATAAAACAAGCTATTAATTCAAAAAACGTTCTTCGTTTCTATTAGACATCTAAAAGGCTTTGAGTACAGCTCAACTTCTCGAATAACTAAAGGCATCAAAGGAAGCTGGTGATTGAGTAGAAGTATCTGAAACTTGATTCAAGGTGAAGAGCTACACAGATACGTAAAATCAAATAAATTGAAATATGATTGCCAACTATCGCTCAAGTAATCATTCAGTTTCTTGCTAAGGAATTATGAACGACGTAGCAGGGAAAAGGTCTCTTAGAGAGAGGTCGGAGGTATAATTTCTTGCTGAATTAGAAGATAGAGAACACAGTAAACGAATAAAACTTTAAATGAATCATATTTGCCTCATTGAACAGTAAAATGAAATTCAGGACATAAATAGCGCAAAAGTTTATATTTTAGATAATAGTATCATGAAAAGGCACCTATAAACAATATTCTTTACTTTCGTGAAATGAAAAGTTATCTTAATTGTCTTTGGAATATAGGTAGAGAAAAACAAATATGATAACTCAATTTAAAATTATCTTCTAGAACTGAAGACCTTTAAAAGTGAGTATCGAATGGAAGGTAAAGTAAGTATCTTGAAGTTAAGATGATATAATTCGTTCATTAGAATATTAAATGAATGCGTAAATGTGGACATTGGTAGAAATTTGAGAACGCAAGAACAATATAAGCAACTGCAGTAAGAAAGAGTAAAGAGTAGATTTTGGATGTTTTGAAATACCAGCTTAAGTAAGTATAGATAATTCCAAAACATTACTCCAAAAAGATTCTGAAGGTGTCAAGCAGCATATTTATGCTATCCATCGCCAACATAGATAAGAAACTTCATTTCTTTTTATCTTCAACTCCAAATATCAATTCCTCAATTTTATACCGTTATCCTTCATCTTTACTTCGTTTTTTGATAATTTAACCCTTCAGGCAACTTCAACCAATACTAAGAAGAAACTTTTGTAACGAATCACTTTTTACAGCTGATAGATCGGGGTTATACAACGAATAGGTGAGTAAAAAAAACTGTAACTTTGATAACACAAATTACGACTATCTCCGATTGAGCACGTGTATAAACAGAAAGGTGCAAAATAGTATCACACAATATTGTCGATGATTTATCGCCCCAGCCTAACCTAATCGAACCCAGAAAAGCTATCAATCTATTACAATCTACTTCGTTCATCGTACCTGCTGGTTTGAGGCCTTTAATTCCGAAGCAAGCCTCAATATTTATACCAACAATTGATGAAAGAATCTGCTGAGTAGCGTTTACTGATAGCAACTAACTTGGAGCGCTTAAAATTATAGAGAATCTGAACACAAAAATCACAGTTTACTTCTTAAAATCATGTTGTGGTATACTATAGTAGCGTTGATGGAGAGAAAATTAAATTTTAAGTTACAGAAGGACCACAAAGAACAACGAAAACAAAACATCAACTTCCTGTATTCATAATTTTCTTAATCTAGACCGATTTCTTCCTGTTCTTCTTTCACATTTATTTTATCATATAATATTAAAGTACATACATTAATTCTTTTATATATGAATCCAGCAATTGGACAATAAAACCCTTTGCCTCCTGCTCAACTTCCAACCTTCAAGAGCTTAAACAAAATCTCACATGTTACCGATTTTGAGCGTATTTGTTCCGATTTCCAGCTATTGAAAGAAGTAACAATTATTCTGGACATAGCACAGAGAAAACGCCTATCTCCGGTACAAATAAATTTCCTCTTTTTCGCAAAGAGGGAATTTGAAGTGAACTCCTCACGTGACCTTCATCAGTGCTCCATCCTTGAACTCCGTTCAACAAAGAGCATTTCACTAAGCGCCTTGTAATAACAGCTAATTAAGAAGGCCTCCCAATTTGCCTATTTTTTGCCAAACCTCTCTCTTGCCCTCTGCTTACTCTCCCACGCAGCCTTTGTTAATTGCTTGTACTTAATGCGTTTGCTATAGTCCTTTTTGACCTTACCCCACATTATTAAGTGTCTTTATTTGGAATTATTTCCTCGCATAAAGCTCAGCTTTAATGAATATCACGTGATGTTATTTAACGTGATCTTTTCAAGTATCGATATATTGTGATTATGCAGAGTACACTTTACTTCTAAATAAGGCATGTAACTATGATGCTTCCTCTAGATCAGGAAAAGGCAACCTTTTAAAGAGAGAATACCAAAATTGGTAAAATCTCTGACTCAAAATTTATTTATGGGACAACCAAATGTTTTAAAAACATGTCATTTAATGTCTTCTTATCACATATCCGCCATTATAATCTAATGAAAAATTAAATTTCTTTTCTCAGAAGTAGGCTCACTTGTAAGCGTCAGACCCCTGTCTCTGCCGCTGAAATGTGTCCTTTCAGAATTGAAGATTAATTGTCAAGGAATTGTTTCGCGTGCCAAAAAAAGTCATCGGCCTGCCGTGTTTGGCTCGCGTGTCAAGAGACACTCCTGCTTTGTAACCTAACAATAATTCCAATAGCAGCACATAATTTATAATTGTTAAAACATAGCTTCCTCGTATTATATATATTACATGATGTAATATAGTCTTAACAATAACTTACTATAATATAGGCCACTAAAAAATGAAATAATTGATTCCCTGAAAAAGATTTCATACAATATACATTTAGTCCTGCTCACTTATAAATAAGACTTAAGTAGTTTTAATATAAGCCTAATCATTTAATCTAAAATTTAGAAAAGAATCCCCTAACCTTCATCGCCATATACCATTAAACGAACGGAATAAAATACTAGATACGTGCCAAAGTGAGAGCTGACATTAAGAAAATAAGTATAATTAAACCACAGATGATTATAGAAGCAATGTAGAACCAAAGCCGCATAATCAGGTGAGCAAGCACAATTAACGATTGTATTAACATTTAGGAGAAATGTTAAAATTATAGATGATTATCAGTAAAAATAGGGGAAGTGAAAATTGATTAAGTTAAACGTAGAAAATTCCTTTTTATAATCTTTTAGATATGAATCTGATCTGTTTCGATCACATCGGTATTTCCCGCATTTCCATATCAATTAATACCAGAGATCCTGCTAGAACGCAACCCGCAATACTCCAGTACATTGTTTAAGCCTACACTCTAGGATACCAGTCAGCATACACTAAATCTCGAAAATCAAAGAAAAGACACACAGCAGGCTTTAAAAACATACATGTAATTGAATTCTACGTTCCTAAAGCTATACTGGTATAAAATGGCAATTAAAAATATAATAATCAATCATCTTGATCGTGGAATGAGGAAAGAGTAGCATTGTAACAATGGCAAATGCATCCCTTAAGTTTCAAATACTTTCGCAAATTCAATAGACAAATATTGGACGAATGCTAATAAATCATTTCTTGCGATTAATAGAATGCGTCTAAACAAATATTCGCCCAGAAAGAGCAAATATCAACACAATGAGTCGAAAATACTAAAACTAAAAGGAAAGGTAGACAAACTTTAAGATACGAGTCAATTCAATATTTGTTCGTTTCATCCATATTAGCTAGGATTTTGCGAGTAATTTCCACTGAAAATATTTTAGCTTAGTCTTCATGGCATGTTTAACGTCGAATTTTACAAAATATTTCATATCAAATATTCAACTTCAAGTACAGGGGTCTAGAACCGGGATCTATCACATTCCGAGCGCATACTTCAGCTAATTAAGGTATCTAACCAGAATATTAAAGCTATTTTGATGATCCTTGTAAGCAAGGACGAAGAGATTCGTCCGACTATGCAACATTGCCCACGGTAAATGTCCTCACTGAGACACCAGCCATAGAAAGTGGTGGAACGGAGAAGCCCCTAAAGGTAAAATGTGATAAGTGGACTGGATGGAAAAGTCATCCAAGGTTACGTATTATCCTTAAGAGATATTAGTATTTACGTATCAATTATCCTTAAGGGATAACTAATGCGTAACTTTGGACGGAAAGGCGTGCACCTACGAATAACGGACAAGATAAAAGTCTGACAGAACCAGGACTCGAACCCAAAACTCCGCTTTTCGGGCAGATACTTCAGCCAATTTTTTCACATAAAATCCCCTTTGTTCATATTAGGAGAACATGGCTACGCAGAGATAACGAAGAAAGAATGGCTATTAAATTTCTAACGGACTCAAATTAAAGATATAAGCTAGAAAATAAATTATTTACAATGGCGGCGCACCAAAGTAAATATTCCCCATTCCCAAAAAAGGTAATACAGCCGCAACGGTAGCTGCCACTCAGTCAACAAAAGAGAAAATCCCGCTTTTATATAAATGAAATCTCAATAGCTTCTCGCAGAAAAGACTGCTACGGAATCACAGTATTATTTATATACATTTTCCAAAGGGAGAAGACTTATTTACAATCCCAACAAATATATCAACATAGCAGATTTTTAAAAAAATTCACCGTAATTATTTGCTCGGAAAATTACGGGACGGAATAGCGAGAGAAGAAGAAATATAAAATCGGATACAAATTAAAGACCTTAGAGCGAAGCACACCAAATATTGTTAATTACAAAAAAATATAATGCTACAAATCTCCTTCTTTTACATCTCTCTGTTATACTTATAAATTAAAGTTTATCAGAGTATCATTCCATAATCGATATGAGCTATAATTTATCGCCGCAATTCAAAGAAAAACAACCACTGTGATTAATGTGGAAGCACATTTGTTTACAGCGGAAGGACTTCAATTTTCTCGATATATCACTCATGTAAATTACAACGATATTTGGAACGACAGCTAGATGAAATGCGCCAGATCGCTTATTGTTTCTGAGAGAATTACTTATGTGATTATTTTCGGGTACTTTGCCAAAGAATGTTTGCCAAGCAAGATGTTTCCCGCAAAGTGAGATCGTAGCAGAAGTATGTCAACCTCCTTTTATGAGCATATCTTGCAAGAAAAGGTAGTCAACTATATTTATCGGAAAATTGTTTTGTAATCTAATAGACAATTTTTCAACCAGTTATAACATGGCGCACTAAGTACGAATGTATTTCTTCGCTATAAAAAATCATCCATAAATGACACATGTAAAGCTAATTAAATCTGAAAGACGATTGATATAGAATACAAACAACCAATAAACTTCGCATATAAAGAGAATTCAATGATTCACTTGTAGTAAGAAACGTGGAGTGAATAGGAGGTCGAAAAATAATCCGTTAGCCACGAAGAGAAAGAAAGAACCGGCGAATAACTGACCTAAGAATCATCATCCACTAATTTATTTTTGATTCATTAATTCCCGTATATTGAAGTTAAGGTCTTCCCACTCTTGAGACAAACGTGTTTGAAAGAATAGTGGTACCTAGACTTGCGAATATAATTCGTTCCAGTTCGAAGTTAGCTACTCGGAAATTTTCGTTCTTGTAGAAGTAAGGGAAAATTTACTTACAAATTTACTCTATTTACTAACGAATGTAAAACCATTTGTAAGAAATTAGAGTAACACTGTTATACCTCCACGTGATTTTACACGTATGAACTCCTACTCTTGATTTTATCTCACTTTTACGATTTCACTTCATGGTGTAATATTCTTAATGTAAAAGCTAAGATTTGAAAATTATAATTTTAAGAAAATTAAGTAATAATTGCGATTGATTACTGTTATGGTATTGAATTAAGAATCTGTGGCTCTATTCTGAGATAACGAGAAGATTTTCTAGTCTATTTATACGTATACATCAGATCTGCTGATCTCTTTTGATCAGCTTCAAGCTAGTCGAGTCATTTGTAGGTCGGGAGTTCTATCCTACGCTTCTCAAAGCAAAAGTCAACGGAAACCTCGCCTTCGACGGCCGCCGCGGAAGATTTAGCATATCCTCATATTCCACAAGACGAGGGTTTCAGGTTCGAATCCCGTTACCACTATACCCCTGCAACCTGAGAGAGATGATCGAGTTCTGAAGACGGGTAAATTAGGCAACACTGCATCCACATTTCCCAGAGGCTCTCGAGATCTGACGGTTGGCGAATTGAATGTAGATGAGCCACGTTGCCAACTGAGTATCCTATGCTTTTGTGGATCGATTCTCACCACAGATTGTAGGTCGAAACACTGCCTACGTGCGGAGCAAGATCGATCGAAGATCTAAGCCACATCAAGAGCATTCCACTCGCTGAATTTTGTTACTCAAATTTAATTTTCCCTCCGACAACTGCGAAAGGATTGAAGAAAGGACCGATTCTGCGAACAAAGTCCTCTCTATTGATGCCGAATTTGGATTCAAGTAGAATCTTGGGAGGTTTAGTGGAGTTGATTGGATTCGATTTCCCTCAAATTTTGCCTGATTGACGAGCGGAATTTTGATTGTGTTGTGGATTCCTAAGCAGGTCCCTTTTCCGAGAAAGTCTGATATTATCATCTCTTCATCTGACTAAAAAGTTATCCATACCATCATTGAGTGGAGCTAATATAGGATCGAATACAATTCCTTCGTGTTGTTTGACACCAACATGTAAGTAATTTAGAACGATTAAGAATGTGCAAGTATCACTCCAGTTCCAATGTGAAGTAGTAAAATCACTTAATCACTTTAAAATTATCTTGATTATAAAATATTTTGTAATATGTAATGTAAATAAAAAAATTTTAACAGTCAAATATAAGGTGAACTTTCACTAATATATTACATAGTAAATCTATAAAACTAAGGTATATGACATATGCGTTTATGATAAACGCACAAAATACATGAAAAATTAGATATATTTCAGTAATTCAGAGCTCAATTCTGTAAACTGCAAAGAAACGTGTTGTTTTCCGCTTATTTGAAAAAAGGTACAACCCTCGCAATTTTAAAATTTTAGAAAAAAGAAACAAAACTAAAGTTCTCATATAAAAGTGAAACGTATTTCGAAGAGAGATCATGGCTTTGTTTGGAGACTAGCTAATATAACAGATCAGAGAACGTGCATTTGTCATTTCAAAACATTCTGAAGAGGATAACAATGAATCGTTTTTTTAGTGCAAGATTAAAAAAGAAGACTGGAAGAAAAGACTTTTAGTCTTTTCTTCCAAGACAATTCATCTTCATTCTCAATATAGCAATTAATTCGATAAACATAGCCTAAAAAAGAAATTAAATGTAGGCATAAAATCCTAATAGATACTTAGGGAAATATTATTTTCAGTAGAAAACACACTAAAAAGAGAGAAGGAAAACCTCCGAACATATCATAGTAACAGCTAAAGGAATTGTAGGGACGTAACATTGAATTTTGCGAACAAAAATTAAGTATGTTTGTAGGACAAGTTCACGTTTTCCGTCATTGTTACATGCATTATTTCCGAGAAAATACACGCAAAATAAACCTAGAGAAAACAAATCCGCAAGAACTTCGAAATGTTTTGGATGGACGAGAGAGCAGAAATCACGAATGTAGGAAAACTCGCTTGATCTGCTGGATATATAAAATGCACAAAGTAATCCGGATGCGGGATGGACTCTCATGTTACCGAAAAGGAGCGCTGCCTTGAGTGAACCAGTAAATGATTTAAGCCTGAAAATACGCAGAATCACTAGAAAAACGAAAGGTAAAAATCGAAGTCATACAAAAGCTTGGAAATTCCGGTTTCTATTTGAATCCGGCAAAAACACTGCTTCTCTCTACCTTTAAAATGACGAGTAAAAACAAGATTAATAGAGCCTTCCGTTGTTTAATCAAATAAACGCGCTCTTTCCGGATTATCCCGTCAGGAAATTACCAAAGCTTCTCTCAACATGCTAACCGGGCATATTTGCACGCATTTCCCTTACGATAATACTCCTAGGCCCTTATTAAAACATTTCTCTGTATTTGATTTTACTGGGTCACTCTTCCTGATTTACAAAAAGCTTTGCAGTGCATCAGAGAGCAAATATATAAATTGTGTATCTCACGGAATTAATGTACAATTGTAATAAAATAAAAGGTTTAGCATATATCAATTTCGCATAAAAATTTAATTACATATATATATATATATATATATATATATATATATTTATAATTAATATTGTTTATAATTTAATTCGCTGCACACTTAAAATTTTCGAGCGCTTACGCAAAAACTTCCACAAATTTCGCATTTCGAATGATAAACAAAAAGCAAGATGTCAATATAATTAGTAAGTGAATAAAGGAAGGGCGCTAACCGATAAACTTCTCTTAACCAACTTTATCTTAAAAAAGAGAAGATCAAAAGACCATCAACCATGGAACGTGGTGCAGATTAAAAAAGGAAGTTTGATGAATATAAAAAATTACGAAGTTATTAATTATCTAGAGGTAAAAAGTTTGTCAGAAGAAAAAAAATAGAAACTGGGTGAAGCGGAATCAGAAAGAGAACGGCTTGAAGCAATGATGTAGCGAAAATAAAAAGGAGAGAAGAGGAGAGAAATCTTGGATAATGTCAAAGGAAACTTTTTCGAGGCTAAAGGAAGGTCCTCGGTAAATAATGTATCAGTAGAAGATGTAACGAGAAATGAAATCAATATAGACCAAGGCTTAAAAACAAGTAATACTATGAAAATTGATCGAAAGATGTTTGTTTGCAAGGTTAGATTTAAAGACATTCTTCGAGTACAAAGGTAATTGGCACTACAAGACAGCCAAACGGGCAATGTGCTCGTCTTTGTTGAAAGCAGTCCCGGGTTTAATTTTTCTTGGATTCCCACATGTATCGGTACTCACCCAGAGTCAAAATGAATATCTGAGATAACTTATAAGGTCAGATTTGGCCATAAATAAAAGCTTTTGTAATCGATGTGTTAACCATGTCTCTTGAATGAAGACCATCTAGTTATCGTGTTCCTAGTAGAAGGAGACGAATTAATTTTTCAATTAAAGCGGAAATTTTTCATGATAACGAGATAGAAGTAGGGCATGAAAAATCATCGAGAAAAATTTTTGCCGTACCCAATGTTTAGATGATCATTTTCTTTGGAACCTTTTTTTAAATAACCAATTTTGCGTAGTATTTAATAATTGTAATAAAAGTAAAAATCTTGAGAATTCAGTTACTTAAATTTATTTAATTATATCTATTACGCATAAAAACAGCCTAGACTTATTTAGTAAGATATTCGACGAGCTGAAATTTAATTCAAGGTTTTTGATGAAGATGCTTTTGTTTACTTCATCTATGTAGTCAAAATAATCTAATAAATAAATATGGCACAGAGGTAAATATAAAAAACATCATTTAAGATTTACGCAAATATGGGTAATGATAAGAGCGTAAGTTCTTTAAAGAAGATATCAATTCAAACGAAATTATTTCCATTCTACCAAGCACCAAAAACGAAAATTAAAAGCAATATTGCGTCAAAGTAGGCGACAATTTAAAAGTAATATTGCGTCAGAAATGAACGGATAATTCTATACCATCTTAAGTGAAACATCTGGCGCTAATTCCAGAAAGGAAAGATGTTTATCTGTAGTGGAAGGCGTAATATCAATCGATTCGATTGAAGATAACCTCATCCGAAAAGGCCACCGTAATGTAGGGATGGGGCGGATTCCACCTTGTCACCTTCTCTTTGAAAATAATCCGAAGCGCTTTGGTGCTTATCATGTACGTGCCCGCTGAAATCCGAAGCATTAGCCACGCTCCGTTGGAAAGAGGCCATCGGAATGTGAGCCTCAATTCGTAAAGGCCTTTTCCTCCTCAAGGGAGAGCCAATCACGAGGCGCCTGGACATTCCTGGACCCCTAGAGATGTCCTTCTTATCTCCCGCTTTCCCCTCTCGGTTTTCCTCTCGTTTTTACTCTCACTCAGATACTTCCCTTAAACTCACACCCTAAGCGATGATATTGACCCCCCTCCATGCATAAATTTATCCCCATACATATTTTTCCTGACGCAATCTTCCTTGCCCTTTAACACTGTACTACGTTTCTTCACTTCTCGCTTTTTGGCAACACACACGACTTTTTCGTTACATATGGTAAGGGAAGAATGATTATTTTTGCTGATATTTCTGCTGATAGGCCTAGAGGTAACTTTTTAATAGCATTTTCATTGATTCATAAAATCACAACGTATGATGATTGCACGAATCTGGAGCGAGACAAATTACAAGTCGATCCTCTTTTCTTTTGAATTCCACGAGGAAATAATTAATGCTAAACAATGCTCAGTAGTACAATAAGTAGAAATGGTACACTAATGAACGTTAAATATACATTATGCAATAGAATTTTAGTGCAGGATTTTCTTCGCCTTAGTAGGAGGAAGCCTCCTTTTTCCGCAATTCAGAAAAGGAAAATAACATCGCCTTCTATTCGTTCAAATACGGCTTTATAATTCCTAAATAAAGAGGTAATTACAATACAATAATTCGTAACTAAACCCTATTGAACTACTTCATTGTTTCATACACGAAAGGTGAACTGGATCAATTAATTACAATTATGTATGTAACTCATAGAAGATAATAGAACATAACGTTAATACCAACGTTCATAAATAAATGCAAGATTTCAATGGCCCTTCACGCCTTCTATAGCGGCCTTGCCTATGCAACCATTTATGCGTTTACGAGAATATTTACGTTTACGTCATGCATTTACATTTGTACCCTACAAGCCTCCATGTGGCGTATGAAAACACCTGGGTCATAATACATGAAATTTATAGCGCGCCTAGCACTGTACATTAAAAGAGACGGGTTCAGTCCTCGCTATTAATATCTAGAACAACCTCTTAGCCGTCTAGCTACGGAATTTGCGCTCGCTTAGGGCGAGAATACTACGTCGCGTATATCTTCATGCAAATCACTACCTAAGAATTTATCGGAAAACCTGAAGAGAAGAGGGATAAGCTCCTTACTGATACATAGTTGACAAACCTATAGCTAAACACCGCCCAGAAGAACTCAAGCAAAGGAGAAATGAATGAAAAATAAGTCAACTCTTTGGATCTCGTTAGAAAATTCCAGAGAACATGATTATATAGCAAAAGATTGTTTTTCTAAAACTAAAGGTTTCTGGATAGCCAAACGGATAGCGCGTTTACCATAGGTGAAAGCAGTCTGGGTTCGATTCCCGTGGGAGATCATGAATGTAAAATGACCTACGCTGTCGAAGCACTTTCAGCAGTAAAACCACTATTGGCAACATATAAATTAACTTATAAAACTAAAACTGGACAAGATTTCAAAGAAATTCTTCAAAATCCTAAAATCAGAAGTATTTGCTCTAAACATAGATTTGCACACTCATATCCGCTATTTGTGAAGCTCGGTTTACTTCCCCTCAAAAATTTGATATCTTATATTAAGTTATGAATTGTTTTATATCATAAGTGGTCCATGCCTACTATTAGTGACGGTGCATTTAGTTCTAATTTGAGGAAAGCCAATGTTTATTTCATCAAGCTTTGACTAACTGATTTAAAGAGATCTTTTGTTTCTATCGGTCCAAAAATTTATAACATGTTATCAAAAAGGTGAAATGAAGAAAATAAAAGTTTTTCAGCTTTCCAAGTCTAAGCTTCTATCCAATAATAGTTTAAGTTTGTTTATTTTGAGTTTATATGGTTAATTTTCACTTCTATCTTACACTTTTATACTGTTCAATGTATTATTTGGCAAGTTTTATTACTCTTTTGCGAGGAAAGCATCAAAATTACATTTCTATCTTAAGGTTGCCTCAACCCAGATTTACCACAGAGGTGACCAAAAACTTTAATATTATTATCTTGCTTCAGTGAAATATTCTGTACCCTATGATGTAATGAATGAAGGTAGTTAAAAATTTAAGTAATGAAAAAATACATCAATGTGTATCCATCAATCAATTCATAGACATATCTAGCAGAATACCAACCCCACCCCAACCAAACTTTCCCCAAACTCCCCCATTCTTACTCCATAATCCTTTGCGTGGTAGCAGGGCAGTTTTGGGAAGGGCTTGTGAATGCCTGTATGGGGATAAGAAGTATAGAGGACCCCTCCCAGAGGGCCAAAAGGGCTCCGGAGGCCTCCGATTCCCTTCTTAGACATTCCCTTCGACCCTGCCACTGAGGCGGCACCCGCTCAACTAGTTGCTCCTGCATCTTTAAAAGGATTAAACGCCGCTCCCCTCCCTTCCTCTGCCATCCCTAGGGCCGCAACGCTTAGAACTGTGGGATCCTTCCTCTCGCATTATTTTTTTAAGGGCTTCCCCTAAATGCACACAGCTCTGAATTTTGAAATGTTTAAGAGAGAGAGAGGAAAAAACGTTTGAGTGAAGCAATTACCGAATCGATGGATAATTTTCTCGGAAACGGGAGGAAAGATAATAAGCCCGGGAGCTTTTGCGACGCAGATGGAACAGGAGTCGAGGCAAATACGCCCGGCTTTCTTCTTATTCAAATTAAATTCCGCGTTTATCCCGAATTTAAATTGAGCGTCGATAATAAATGTACGCGTGTTGTCTTCCGCGTAATGCTATGCTTTGAGTGTATTGTATACCATCCAAGGGAAGTTTAATCTACATTAGTTTAATTTACGTAATTGGTCGATGAAGGAAAAGTTAGAGATATGGGCACAAGAGCAAAAGGTTCTAAGACTCGATTTCTCTACAACAACGGGGAATGTATCATTAAATTTAATAATCATCGTCGAGTGCATATCTATAAATATATGCATTTAATCATCCAATGACAGTAAATTTTCGTAACAAATGCATTAAAGCAATGTTTAAAATTAATCTTGAGAACTTCCCGGTGAGATAGAAATATAAAATTTAGGCATTCCCTAGAGGGCCAATGGACATTTTGATAGTGATAATTCATACTCGTATTTCCAAATTACTTGTATTATTACTACTCTGTGTTACATCTCATATCTACATATCTACATATTTTCTATATTTTTCGCAGGGTTTTCTTATCTCCATTCCCTCTTTGGATGTTTTCCTGTAGTCGAATGTTTTTCTTTGCGCGCATTAAGCTAATTTAAATTTTATTTCATTTAAACCTTTATTTCCTTCCTATACCCTTTATCTATGGCTTATTTAAAGCAAATTCTATGTATTACAGCTCTTTTTGTAGGTATAGTTTAAGGATTTAAATCAAAATTAATGTAGAAAAATGAAACAAATTGATATTTACAATACTGGTTACGAGAAAAAACGGGATTCATTGATTAATCGATGCATCTGTCGATACAGATTCTGTCGATTTTTCACAGTATCCTTACTATTTTGTGCACAGATAAAGTAATCGTTGAATGCGCATACTGACACTCTCATCTGTGGAGCCTTAGTGCAGTAAAAACTCAAAGAGGCTGGGTAAAATCCGCCCTTCCGTCCAAGCCACATAACAAAGTTATTATCCCTTTTTATTGGAGTTCCAGCAGCTATTTCAAATACGAAGCAATGGAAGGGTTATTAGCGCAAAGTATCTCCAAATGGAAATTGTTCGTTAGAAAGTTCTAGAAAATTTCGCAACAGAATGAAGGGCAGTGCAAGAGATTAGTGCAGAAAGCGTCAATTTAGCAGGAATGTGTGGTTTGATGCGGTTTGAGCAAGTAATGAGAAAAGTTTGGAGTTTTCTGTTTACAGTTCTGTTAATATATTCAGCTGCGGATTAGCGAGCATGGAAATTTCATTTAATGGTCTTAAATTATGCTGAAGCATAACCCTCGTGAAATGTATATAGATAAATGAGCTATGGATAGTTAATACCGTGGAAAAATATTTTCAAAATATTGACTTTGTTAGCCATGAACTTTAAAAAATCTACGGAAATGTCTTTAGAAAAACTTCAGAACTTCTCTATTATAACGTAAGAGCAAAATGGTTGATATGAATATGGAGTATAATGAATAGATCACTAAGATAAGGGCGATTGAAGTTGAAAATGATAAGGGTTTGATTAAGTTGCGATACAGTTGAGCTGGTTCACAATCAATATGTAACCACTGACCTATGAATGTTAAAATAAAGTATTAAGGTATTATAATACTAGCAAAACGAAAAGCTGATAACTAAAATTTAAAATTTTTTATCGCAATAAAAGCTACGAAAACTCCCTGAAAATAATTTTTTAATCAAATTATATAAACTTTTATTAAAATAGGCATACTTCTCGGTATTGACTTTATTCGATTAATAAGTTATTCTACCTAATGTTTACAGCTTCTATCTAAAATATGGCAGCAGTAGAATTTATCTTTTAAATTATACAGCAGTAAAACTTACCTTTTAAATATTCATTAGTTTTCAGGAAACTGATAAAAAACATTGTTTGACAACAGGTTTAAAATTCACGTACCCTTTTTAGCACGTGAACCTAAAATTGGAACGAAGATATAACGGTTTCCGGTTAAAGAATATTTTGTTTCGGTTTCGGATTTCACTGCGCCGAAAACGTTCATTTTTATTAATTTTTTCGGTTTCCGGTTCGACACTAGGGTTTCAATGTACAGGTATTTATCATTTCGTGATAATGATACTCCTGCAATGAGAATCGAGTTACGTTGCTCCTCCCTACTTCTGAGATATTCTTAAAATAAACACTTAATGCTTCAAATCTCAACACGAACAAACTGCCAAACCGTATATACATTTTAAAGCATGCATAAATGCGAATGAAACTATTTAAAACAATTCATCGTATTTGAACATCATAAACCATAGAATGATGCATAAAAGTATAGCATAGCATGTGCACATTTACACTAACAAAAAGGAGGGAAATCCATCCGGAGATAAGCTCTTGAATGATATATCTATTCATAAAGATGTCGAGATATTTTAAAAGATTTTAATTAAGTCCCGTGAGAGGGAGGTTTTTCCCCTTCGCTTTCATACCGTCCCTTTCTCCAATCGTGTACCTTCCCAACCCTCCGCTCCAAAATTCTACCTTAATTGACCTTCGGCTGCGACCCCGCCAAGATTTATCGAATCTTCAAACGGCCCAATTAAATGTAAATGGAGTCTAAAGATTTAGTAAAACGACTCGACCGTTTCTCTCCCGTAAGATTCTCTCATTTCGCGACCGTCTGCTTTTCCTGGGCCGCGCCCTAATAGGCGACCGATGTTTCTATCTTAAAGTCAAAGGTCGCCGTTCCCTCTCTCTCTCTAACGCCGCAAGTGTTCCAGAATAACTCGTTTATCCGCTTGCGACGCCCGTTTGACAATGAGGGAGTCGCCCGACCGATTCATTTCATTTGAGGTACGCTCGTTAATTCATTTTCGATCGTCTCGATCGATCGGCGAGCTGGTGGTACGGGTTCCTGGAATTCTCTGTAACCTCAGGTTCTGCGACGCATCTTCGTTAATTACCTGTGGGAGTTTGGTATTCTCCGTACACGCGTTTCACCGACCTGGGAGTAAGCAAAGCTAGCTCATGCTTCTACATCTACATCTACATATGTACCCTGCAAGCCGCCTTTCGGCGTGTGGCGGGGGGTGCAAGCACCATGACTCTATTTTCCTAGTCGATTATTTTCGCGTATTGTTCTAAGAAAAAATTAATTCTCGAATCGACTTGTTCTAGCATCTATTTCTCTGATCTTTCTCGCGGTATCAGAACGGCCTATATAACAAGAAGGGCGCATAATATCGGCTACATCTTCTACCAACGTACTTCGTCTGAATTTATCTAGTAATTTAAATCTCTGATTGAGCCTCCTTTCTTCTAAAGATTCCCATCCTGCCTCCTGAAGCATCTAAGTAAATTCTTCTCTGTAAAGTCTTCAGTTCGAAGGCTGGTTAAATTCTAAGTCCCTCTACCTTTCCTTCTCAGCCTCATTTCCTTCACTTATGGGGTTTGCTGATGATTTTTGATGATTGGTGATGATGATGAATTCGGTTTTGGCGCTGACTTTTACGGCCGGATGCCCATCCTGCCGACCCTTATCAGGAAAATCGGGTACACATACAGCCATTCCTTAAGCAGAATAATCTGATTAGCTGGGATTTGAACCCGAGTTCGAATAAGGTTGGGATTGGAGATTAGCGAGCTAGCAACGCCGGGATCTGGATCTAAGTCCCTTCACTATTGGCTATGGAATGCTCTAGAGCAAATTTTGTGGAAGCTCGGAATTGGAAAGACCATCTGAAGGCTATATTTACCATTCGGCTATGATAGACCATATGTGAAACCATAAGGCAGCTTTTATATTCCCTACATTCATATATTTAACATCGAAATGGTATAGAAGAAAATGAATTCATTCGTTGAGTAAACTAAAAGATTTCAAGATGGTGGGATTAGCTAGACTGAGAAACAAATGTATTTAAATACGAGAATTAGATTCAGAACGGGATTAAAAAGCCGTAGTGTAAGACCTAGGCAAAATGATAAGTTGAAGTATAATAGTTCAAATTACTTTCTTCTCTGACGTTCTATTCTATAAGCGGAAAACAAGTATGTACGTTATAAGTGCAAATATCTAGGTGCTATATTACAGTTACACAGGAATATATTTTTAATAGGCCTAAATATTAATCTGAGGTTTGAGTTCTACAAGACGTATAATTAAATTGAGTAGCTATAATTTTACATATTCATCTTGAGGTAAACCTCACACATGAGAAATGAAATAAATGAAAACTCACTTTAAATTTTCAATCAAATATTACAATAACCCCTCTGAGTCATAGAAACCTCCTGATTCCGACAATTACTTAGCAAATATTTTACCAAATAATAACAATAAAGGGAAATTAGCTCAGAGCTCAATAAAGGGAAATTAGGCCAGACCCTTGTTATTAGAACAATATTTTGGTACTCTCAGATTCACTGCCGTGGACGAAGAGACCTTTAAAGTTCTGCAAATCTGGTCTTAACATACAGAAGAGGTATGCTGTCTTTAAAATCTTATGAGATACCCGCATGACGTAAGTAAGAAAATGTAAGGTGGATGAAGAAAAATTTATGAGACTGAATGAACTAAGGCGGAGAAGGAAAAAATTAATGCGCGAAGTATAAAAGAGGCTGAGAAAGGATGAGGAAGGAAGTTACATGAGCAAGAAAGGAAGTGAAACGAGAAATATAACCGGGGAAAGGTTTTATGAATAAAATTTAAGTAAGGTGGAACTAAGGGAGGTGCAGAATTTAAAAGGTTACTAACACAGAAAAATACTCTTGTAGCTCCTGGATTGTTTAATGAAGTCAAATGTACCAACGCACCATACCCTGATACACCATGCATAGATAGAATACCTGATACCTTTACAAATACACAATCCATTTCGTTGGGGCTAACTCAAAGATAATACTATAGAGATCTGGATTATATATATAGGCTTACTGTATTCCATGAAGTTCAAAATTTGATATTTCCCATCAGTAAGAAGACTGAAAATGGAAAAAGATCTTCTAATGATTTTCGAATACTATTTTTTTAATGAATGACTTAAATAACAAACTTTTATTAGAATATAATCGGGCAAACTACCGGTCTCGACCTGAGTATTTTAATAACCAGTCATAAAATAATATATGTTTGACCAAAAAGTCGCTATATTTTTTACAGTTTGCTAGAAAAATTGATGAATAGAAGTGCGATGAAAATATTACTAAAAATAAATCATTAGCTTATATATGCATCTTAATGTTCTCAAAATAATATATACTCAGAATATAACATCCATTTTTTTAATATCAGAACATCTGAGCTACAGCGTCAATCCGCTCAAAATTTGGTTATCATTCATTAACTCCATCGCTCTACTCTGTTTAAAAGACTTGGTCTTTCCGTAATGATTATAACTTGAAAATCTTGACATCTAGGAACTGAGTTTCAACATATACGTTATCGTGTTCTCCGGGTTTCACTCCTCTATTAACTTGTGACCGTGCTTGCTTCACCGCTCCCATTTCTCATCGGACTTATACAGCTTTTGAAAGGTCTTCGGAAACAGCCAGTGACCTTACCATCGCGTGGAAGGAAACCCCTCAGTTTATCGAATAATTGGAGTCAAGCGAGGGAGATTTGTACCCTTCAACCCGACTATGCTTCATGAAGGCCGGGGTCAGAATGTGGGTAGTTTGTATTTTGCTCCTCCGCTTGTATGATTTATCTCCTGCTATTTGACATACGTGAGGGAAATCTACTAAGGACTACAAAACGCTGCTTCCTAAACGTTGAAAGTTAACGTTCTCCCAGTCCACAGAGGAGCAACTTAGTTAGCTAACTATTCTGAATTAAAGTTTCCTAAAATTGATTAAAAATCTTTGAGGATCTGCTTACAATTCCAAAATTAATTTTGTGCAATATAAATACCGTCCTATTGCGATTATATCTTAAGAAATATCCATTATTAAGAAATGTGAATTGAGCTTACAACCTATCATAAATGAGTCTTTTTCAAAGGATTTTAATCCCTACAATATGTATAATTTACAGCTTACTTTCTATATAAATACCTCATATAACCTTTCCACAGATCATCTCAGCCTTCCAGTATTACAGATAAACATTAAATTCATTCAGAATTTTCTGATTTCCTTCAATATTATATAATCAACCTTATATTGTTAAAAAGCTACGAAAAATTAAATCATATTTTGAACTTGCACGCAGTGAATGGTTCAATGAGTATTGATTTTGAGGCATCATACAACGCTCCTTATAGAATGTTAGTATATATTTATTTTCTTTACATATCAGGCATCTTATTGTGGGCGCAGCTATGAATGAAAACCTCTCAAGAGATAAAAAACGGTTGACCTGGTTATTATCAACCTGCATGTCCAAATTACAGTTGCAGATAATATAAGTAGAGAGTATAATAGACAAGACTAACGAAGTAGTAGTTTACGCAGCGTTTTATCTGACAATGGGTCAAAATTATTGACTCACCTGACAGACTCCAGCATCAATCTAAAGAACAAAAGTAACTCGAACATTGAAACACAACCAATTTTGAATAACTTTACGTAAGGAAAAAATCTCTGAAGTATATATAAGCTTAAAGTCTGAAAGTATTGTCCGAATATTATTTTTAATACACACTACATTTTTTAAAGACAAAATTTAGACTGAAACTTCTAGATTGCTCTTCTTTTAGATTCTCTCTCTAGATTACTGTCACTCCCTCACACGTACACTGCCCGCATGAAATGTAAATTGAGTTTCGCGTGACTGCGTTTCTGTCCTCTTCTAAGCCTTTCGCGATTACAGAAATGCATTTCTATATGCGGAACTTTGCTGTCAAAGTTTGAGTTTTACCGTTTATTTTGCCTTGAATCCGCAATAACGGAGTTCCCCATCGTCGACCTTTAGCCTCTGACCTCTCATTATTTTCGACAATGAAGAGTCGTTCCACTGACGATGACATCCAAGGGCAACACAAGATAAATTCACTAATATGCGTTCAGATGACGACCGGCATGTCCCTTGCAGATGGAGAGGACGTACTTGAATGCGAGGAAATGATTCATACTGCAATCACCGAAAGATACGAAGAATTGCGCTGAAGGTACATGACATCTTTCCTAATGAAACAAAAACATTAGTCCAAACTGAAAGGGAGATATAGGATAGAACTTAAGCTCGGTTCAAACAAATAAGCTTTGGCAAAACTGAGCACGAATGGCATTTTGGAATTCATAGAAAATATCTGCTATAAAACTGGACGACTCTTTCCTACTAAATGCATCACTTTATTCCAATTTCAGTTTCCAATAGCTTTGATTTACCAAAGGAATGAATAAGTCACTTCTGAGTAAATTCTCATCCACATTTTTTCATAAATTTACAAAAAAATACAAAACAACGCATTGAAGGAATCAAATGAAGCTTAAAATCAAGCATTTAGCTTTATCATGAGATGTTTTTTAAGTCGATAAAAAATCCCTTGAATTAGATACTCACTTATGAAAATTTTTCCTTAATAAAATCACCCTCTTTGGCTCTTTTCTATTTCACTTATGATAATGACTCTGAGCAACATGGATAAGAGGGTAGAAGGTTGAGAGAGTGAGAGACACTCGCTTTTAACCTAGTCAAAATTAAAGATTCATTCATTTATATTTCAGCAAATCCACATGTAACAAACGATTCGATGATGGCATTAGGTGAATTTTGTTGCTTTTATATTTGAATAGCGCATTATCAAGAAAAATCGAAGAATCGTGATATATAAAAAATATTTTCCATTTCAATAGAAATATTTGTAAGTAATACACGTAAGTATTTAACTTGCTATACACTCACGTTCTCCAAAATTCTCCAAAGAATTCCTTTCAAATCTTTTCCGGCATAAAATAATGTATCTTATAAATTCAAAATTTAAAATAATTTCACAAAGATATTCACATGAACACCTGTAACAGTCATGTTTCAATTGGGACATTTTCAAAGGATTCCTACGTAAACAAGTCAATCTCTTAATTTAATTTAATTTTTCGCATATAAATGGGAAATTGAGGTCACTGCTACTAAAATTGATAGTTATAATATCTTATCCTGCATTTTTACGTATTACTTGTTTTTGAGAAAATTATTAATTTAATTTCATTTTTCGCATCTTGAAGCGAAATTAAGGTCACTGCTACAAAACATCGACAATTCTAACATCTTATCCTGCGTTTTTACGTATTCCTTGCTTTTGAAATAATTAAATACAAGAACAGAATTTATTGAAAGAAAAGAGATGTCGAAATCTAAACTTTAAGACGCAAACAGAGGGAATAAATTGAGAGAACAAGAGAGAGAGAGTAAGAGAAGGGAGAATTGATGTTGGTCTTCAGAAAAGAAAGAGCCTTAGGAAGGTGTTTATCTGATTCTTCCATTATTTGTTAGAAAAAGAGATTATCTGAGACAAATCGTTATCGATAACGAATTGTAATTAAGGTTCGTCTCCGGCTTCAGAGGTCAGGGCGCTGTGCAGTCCCTTCTCTTAAACACCTCGCTACCCCTCTTTTCCAGATCGACCGCACCCTGAACCCTTTCCATTCAACCCTTCCCCCCTCCCCTCTTTCCTCTCAGCATTCTCCTTTCACAACAGTTTCCCTTTCGCATTCTCCACTTCATTCCCTACCATCTGTCTCCATTCCTTTTTCCTTACATCCATTCCTATTCACTCTCTCTTTAAGTCAACAATTTAATTCCTTAATTACTTAGGATTAAGCCGATCCAACTCCGACAAGTAAAATCGGGATTTCATATTCCGTGTAAAACGGGATTTCTATAAAGTTTTCGAAGGACGCTTCGATGCAAATACTTTTAGAAATTTATTTATTTATTTATTTACAATCTCAAGTTACTAGTGGACAACTGTCCGGTGGCAACTCATAAAAAATATATAGAAAATATAGAGTCATAGTTTTAAACATATTCAGTCAACACAGTCAGATTTACAACTCTTACTACAATATAAAATTACCAGTCACCCATAGTATAAACAAAAATATCTATGTTATTAATTAATGGTGGCAGCGTATACATATGCATTAATTATATAACTTTACAAAAAATGCTGAGAACAATATCCAATTGACCTATTAATAATCTACATCTACAATATTTTATCACATTTCTTTTTAAATGATTTGAGATTAGCTGGAAAGGGCTTCAAAAGCGATTCAGGCAAGTTATTCCACTCTGTTATCCCTCTGTTTAAAAATGAGTATTTAGCTATGTTAGTTCTCTGCGGTCTAAGTTTTATTTTCTGGCTGTGACACCTTCCTAAAAAATCAGGCTCTGAGCTGCATCATTCTATTTCTAGTGTTTTAACAAAATGATAGCGTATTACGAGTGCTCTTCAGTAAGGACAATGCTCTTTTTCAAATTATGCAGTGAAGAAACAGTATTGAAACACTTCTTCGTGATAAGAACAGATCTCGCGTCATTGGCAGACAAATTAATAATAGGATCGTGTGTTAGTAAAATATTATGCGAAGAGCGTGTGTGTGCTGGTTTCCAGCAAAACCGCTGATACGCCACGTAAAAAGGAGTCACTTTGTGATTAATCGTTTTTCAACCACAATTCTGAGTGAAAGCGTACACAATGTTATGGTAGGCATATGGGAATGATATTCTACAACAACCAACCGCACGTCATTGCCTCTTGGGTGTTTAAGGAGAGCCGTTTTTCGACGGCAAAGCAACAACGTTTTAATGGTAAACTGGTATGAATTATTTAGTGGTTTGACTACGCTCTTATAGTCGAAAGAAAAGGAATTGGAACTTAGCTGTTGATAAATATTAAATTCGAAAACCTCTCCCATAGCCGATAATGTCGGTGAACGTAGGACCAGATCCCTGAATGGGAAAGAAAGCTGCGGATTACCGACCTTCCAGGAATCACCCAAAGCTCATCTCGATAGCTATTTTACCATTCCCAGAGACTGAATGAATGAATGAACAGAATCTCATTCCTTATTTTCCCCTTGAGAACGGTAGTATAGCTATCGAAATGCTCATTGGGTAACTGACCTGGCCCGACGTATTCAGCAATGGGAGAATTTTTCTAAACTCTTACTCTTATACGCTCTTAGAGCCAAATGGTCTGTATTCGGACTAGCACCGATCTCAGGGTCTGAAAAAACGAGAATCCCGGAATTAACTACCCAAAAGCCGTTAAATCACTCCACAATTTTATCAATATAATAATCCACAAATTTTACTTACGACACAACAGACAGAAAGATTAGATTCTGCGAAAAAGAGAACATACTCGTATACTCGAAAATATGCTAGATAACTAGACCTGACAGGTGAACTAACATTTGTATGCCATCTTCTGTGACCTCCGTTGACCTTGCCACAATTTCATACCAACCTAAGGATCAAAGATGCCAATATTATCAAGATGGACAACATCTGATGATACTAAGGGCATCAAAGACAATACTACTGCAATTCTAAAGGCGATTTCAGAGGTGTTCAGAAATTGCTTTTAATAGTGGAACACGAGCTGAATTGGCATACAGTTCATGAGAATAAACTTGAAGGTAAAAATAGTGGAACTCGGTTTTAACATATTTTTAAGGGAAAGTACCCATACTTAAGTATCTTTCCTCGAATATTTTGGAATTTCTTCTTACTATATTCTTACGGTAATTATCGTTTGTGACTGAGATGGATAGGTAGGGTAGAACGGTTAATTCAGCATTCCTACCCTTACATGGAGATCGTTAATTCCCATTTTCCTCTGCCTCCTCCACATTTTGACTTTTCCTTATCCATCTTCCCCTTTCCTTTTCCACGTCCTTTCTCAATCACACGGAAAATCAAGTCGTTCTGTCGGCTTGTTTTACTACCTACGACAAATGTATAGGCTGACTTTCCTCTTTCCTTATTCCTTTCTGTTTCAGTTCTCTCCTTGAATATTTCTTTAAAAATGACTCTAATATATAAATAACTATCATGGAATTAAGTTTACCCTTAAAAATAAGTTAAGATTTGTTATGCTCAGTTATTTGTCATATTCTCTTCAGAGGTATTCAGCTATCACAGTGGACCTGAGTTACAATATTAGTATTGTAAAGGTGCTTCGACAACTGAGGTCATATCGCACAAATAGGCTCTCACCAATATCGAACATTGGACAACTTTCATTAAAGTTTAAGCTCTACCCACTTGGCTATCAGGAACTCAATGAGCTACAGCAATAATAATTTTTGCAGTAAATATTATCGCCAAATCGTTTCGTTTTTGCATGTGATCTTTAAAATTCGCTCTTAAGTATTAACAGTGATGGTAGTACGGGAAAAAATGTGTTGATCTAAGATATTAAATAGGGTAGAAGAAATAGATGGGTTAAATTTTAAGGTAATAAGAAAACTAAAAGGGAAATTAAAAGTATAATATAAACACGATTGAATGACTGCTCTTTTTGCATTATTCGTTCTAGGTGTTACAAGTTTCTGCAAATCAGTGAATATTGTAAAATATTCTGGAAGAATATCTGTAGGGTATTCTCAGAAAAAAAGAAGAACATTTAAGAAGATGTAGCTGATACTGTTCATACTGATTATGTAGTCATTCTGTTTAACAGGCCGATAAGATACTGCAAGAAATTCGGAAAAACTGGCCGTGTTAACTGTTCCACGAAAGATACGCTACAATAAGAGATTAAACAAAAACACTCATGGCTCATCCACCCCAGCCAAACATTGAAAAGCAGCCAGCAGAGTTAATTTTTAAATTGAAAGGAAAGAAAATACACGGCTCTTAATGAGTAAGAGCTTTGGAAAAACACTCTGGTAGCCATTTTGTCAGTCTACGAACTAGCTACCAAAGGATGGAACGGGAAGTCTGGGATAATTCCTAGAAGGTCGGTAATCCCGGAAGTTCCGTTCCATCTTTTTGAGGACTAAACCATATAGCGACAAAACGTCTATCGATTGTTAAGGGAGATTTCAGATTTGACAGCAGTGTTTCAGCTATGATAGAATCCCTCGGTTGGGATTCGCTTAGTGACAGAAGACTTGATTACCGTAGGAAGCTTTTTCATAAATTTATCACTACGGATCTCAGGGAGGAGGTAGTTGATATTGTCATACCAGTTAATAGCATACGTGATCTTCGAGACAAAACGACGAAACGTTACAGGGAAATAGTTGCCAGGACAGATAGTTATTTCTGGTCATTTTTTCCGCGAAGTATTAGAGAAGCCAACAGCAGTCAAAGGTAGATAGGGTTTTCGGTGTTTCACACCCCCTGCCATGCGCCAGTGGCGGTTAGCAGGGTCCTTATGTAAATGTAAATGTTTCCAAAACCTCTAAAGCACGCGTAATGTAGATAAATAAAAATCAGGTTCAACACGACGCGTAAAATAAAATTTTTTCATCGAAACCTCCACTCTAAACCGAGACTTAACAGTCCAAACACATAGAAACATCCCTAAATTACACGAAATGAATAAACTCAGCAATCCACCGTAATTTGCCTCACCGTGCGTTCCCGAGCTATGGGAGAACGTGTATGCGAACACTCTATATAATAGATCTTCCATTCACTTCATTCTCATTCCCCATTGTCCCACTCCTCCATTCTTTCCCTCCTCTTTCCCTCACGTGAGAGTACGTCATCCCACTGTAGCAATTAGTGGAGAGAGGCAAAAGATTTATCGCTCGTCCCACGCGCTGTACGCGGCGCTTGTGCGAGAATACTGCGCGTTCCTATTATTTGTCGCCGATTCTAAATCTCTCTTCGGATGTTACACAGTAAACGTCACTCCTATTCGAGGGAGTACAGAGACATCTCGATGTGGAACTCGCAAATCAAATTCCCTTTTATTGCTCCGTTTATTGCTTCGCTGTATTGACAGCGCCCTTGTCCCTTTTGAAATATATTTTTGGAGGTCGTACGTGCGGAAGTGGAGGCATGATTTCGAGGGGTGATTTTCCATGTTCTCTCGTCGACGTCCGACTGCTACGCATTCTTAGTTATACGGCTGGATTTACGGATTGCGGAAACGGATTCTAAAGTAATCGTTTAATTTCGCACGCGGAATTCAGGGTAGAATTAGTGCCCGAGTATCGGAGGAAATTGGAATGGATACTGCGTCGGATCGGAAGTACAATTACGAAGATAAATTGAAGAGAATAAAAGGATGAGAAAAATCCGTTCGCGTGAATACGCATCACGATTTTGCGCACATTGAATTCGAGATATAGTACATTTAAATTGAAGTAATTATTAAGGGTAGAATAAAGTGGGCGATTTTGCGGGGCTATTAAAAAGGATTCCTTCTTACATACAAGAATAATTGGAAATATTCTTCATTTTTATTTGGTACAAAATAAAGAAAAATGTATCTTTCATTTTCAGTACAATTCCTCTTAACCGGATTGGCATTAACTAGCTGATAAATTAATCAGCTGTTCACTACATGTTTATAACGACCTGTTTACGTAGAAAAAAGAGATACTATATGATTTCCGACTACACACCTTATTTTCTAAATATTATTCGGTGGTTTAGATGAGTAAAAGGTTTTTGGTTTTTTAGAAGTTTTGGTTTTTTACAGGATATCATAGTAAATCATCAAATACTAACTCTATATAAAAACTATTAGAGATGATAAATGGAAAATAAAAAATATAAGGAAGGGAAGAAGATTCATCTATCCTCTTTTATATCTATGAATATAATAAATTTACATTAATCTTCTTTCAATCAAATTTAGTAATGATGGACTAGTCATTGTTTATACGAGCTTAAGTTATAAATATCATGATATGAACGTTCCTAATCTATATCCAAACTCTTCTTTGATTTAGTGAGCAAATAATCGTAATTTTCATCCCAAAATAATTCATTTTTAACATTCGTTATATCTTAATGTCTGAACTAAATCCTTAATTACCCGTGAATGATTTACGTTATAATTTCTTAAATTATCATCTCAAATTCGAATCTTAATTTCCCTAAGGTAAAGACGATTTGATAATAAAAACAATTTCGGATTGAGGGGATGTTGTCTAATCTTACAATCAACCCAAAGTTAATTATGCTAAAGAAGACAAACAACCGTTCCCTAACCTGAATTTTTTCTGTATCACTTTAAAGTTATCTGCATAATACATGACAGTGGGTTAGATGGAAGAGAAAACTTATATTCTCAATCTCGCCAAAATAAAAATTATCAACATTATTATTTAAGCCCAGACCTCGTTGCTAGGTTGCCTTCCAACTCCCAATGTTTATAACAAAACACCATTTACCAGGGTATGAAGCAAGGCTGTAAAATAGGGCACGCGGCCCGCTAGGGTACATCTTGACCTTGTTCACCCAATGGAATTTTTTTCAAGAATTGGCGATTTCTTTGATGGTTCGTAATACAAGATTTAAATAAAATAGAGTTCTTATAAAATAGTTCTTGAAGACAGAAAATTAGAAAATTTTTCATTTTTAGTAAATTTCATAATTTAAATATCAAGGAATCAATTCATTCGAAATTTAAATATTTATATCATTTAAAGGAATATAAATTAATTTTAAATGTTCGTCCTTAGTTGTAAATTCGTATTTTTATATGTGAATAAAGTGTCTTGGTAAATCATAAAAACCTTAATTTTCCCAGAATGCTTCACTGCGGAACACGATCATAAATGTCACATCCATGCGGTCCCTTCTTACAAGTTGAGCAAGCCTGGTATGACGTAATCTAACTAATGCACGAGGAAATCGAGTTAAGAAAAAATACTTCCTTTGGAAGGGATCACTCATTACGCAGAGGTCCTGCGAGCTGCAGATTGGAAAAGCGGTCGGGTAAAAAGGGTAAAAATCATGAGGGAGATGAGAACTAATAGAGGAGAAAGGAAAAGTTAGAGGATGAGTGATGTCCTTTTAGAGAAACAAATTAGAGATTGGGCGGAGGTGAGGAAAGGAGAGGTAATGGGAGAGGAGATTTTGGATGTAATCCTCGAAGGGGACGCTAATTGATGGAAGAATGGGAAGGAGAAAATATGGCGATGAGGAAAGTGTCTGTTAGGGGGAGAAAAATCGAGAAGCTGAATGGGAAGAGTTAATGGATGGTAAGGAGAAATAATTATGAAGAGAGATTGAGAGGTGTGTACCAAAGCCTTATCTTAATGAAATTCCGGAAATGAACAAGCATACGTTTACTCCGGAAAAGAAACAAACGTCCCAGCTACGAAAAATACACCCTTGACAAACAGAGGGAGTATCCAGTCTTCGAAATTACATCAATTTAATTGCCACGATTCTCTTCATCGCCCGTAATCCTGTTTCTTATTGGAAAAGTGCTTTCCCCGCTGCTTCCTGTTTCCTCGTTGCCGTTACAAGTATTAAGATAAAGTTTCAAACTGTTCCTCTTTAACACCATTATTTAAGCATTCATGATTAAAGGATTTTCCTTGATGGAAATATACGAATTGGATTCTTAAATTTCATCTGGTAATTATTTAATTAGTGCCAGGATTTCTTAGATATTTTCTGGCTTTTATCCTGATCTAGCGAAAAGCTGGTTACGAGTAACCGACCTCGGTGTTGTAGGGCCTAAGGACGCCGATGTCCCGGGTTACAGTCCTGGTTGTTGGCAATGCAACGAACTATGGTCGTTTGTGACTGAAAAGGTTAATAGTAAAAGTGGTCTTTCAAAACCAAAAATTCGCCCTATCGAAGTCGTTATTATAATTACTGGAGTCTGACACTCCTAAGACTTTTCCTTCGATAATAACTTGGTATTTTGCCAAGATTATTTATAAGCAACAAAACAAAATTCCCTATCAGTATGTATTTACGACTGTGAAATAATTACAAATTAATAAATCCTAATATGAATCTACTAAGTTTCACTATCAGATACCTTTAGGCACTGAATCAAATTTCCTTGGATAATATCAGCATGAAACCTTAACAACTATTCCAAAGTGATTGACAGGCGATGAGGTATTTACTAAGAAACAATCCCCTTTACCGCATTAAAACAACTTTTTTCAAACGATATCACAAACTGCATACTTAACACAATCCATTTCTAAATATGGAAATTAAACGCTTTCCTTTGATCAAGGCCAACACAGAAAGGTAAGAAATTAATGAATATAAATAGAAAAATATCATACATAAGTAGTTCGATATTTGATATCTGAACATTAAAAGTCATAAATTTATGCAATAACATGTTTCTCTGTCTTTCCAATTCCACTTTAAGTATCGCTGATAAAACCGTCATGAACAGAGACCTGATTTAGTCTTGAAGATGCGTCTTCCGCATAGGGATTCATCGCCTGCATATAACACGTGTCAAACGACATGTTAACAGCCTTAATCTTCTGTTTCTCACTCCTGAAATTAATTCACTACTGGCTGTGAAGAGCTCCCTGTTTGAGAATGGGAAAATTATGGAGAGATCAGGGTACGGTTATACCATCCCCTGTACCTTGGTGTACAAATTTGTCTTCAAATAGCATATTCTCACTCTGCAAGGCTTTACAGAATAGACGGTACTTACTTTAGCTAAAGGATAAGCTTAAAACGAAGGTCGTAAAATGAGGTTACAGTTTCAGATTTTGATCCTAATTCAGGGTACAGTTAAATTTTGGGCGAAGAAACATCTCCGGTAGGTCATGAAATCCTGCGTCTTCCTAAGTCAGAAATATGGCTCGTAAGTCGAGAAGTACCCTCCATGTATATAAATCAAAGGCGAATCTGCTCCTTGAAAAAGGTGATAATTAAATTACTCGTGAAACTCGATAGCGCCACAAAGGTAAAATACCAGCATCTCGAGTAGGACTATCTATCTTCAGCGAGCATTCTAAACCTTCTTCTTGCTTTTGAGCAGTTAACACTTCATCTCCAATTAAATCCACCTTTAATATGTCCTATCCTTTACCTCATTAACCTGAATTTTTCCACCTTAAAGTAAAGTAGTCAAATTAAATTTCATTATGCTTCGTATGTGGAGATGCGTAATGGGCTAAAATTGAAATGATAGGCCAAAAATATCTACAAAAATGGTACTTTTGAGTCCGCATTTTAAACGTATATATGGTTACTCTCAATTAAATTCTGTAGGCGAATTTTCATTTTATTTACGCTGATTCCTGCGCATGAAAATTACACATGGGATCAAGGTGGGCGGAAATATGCAAGAAATTCAGGTCTTGAATTTTCTTCGAAGTTTATTACGATACCGAACTCACTGGAAGAAATTCATTGGGTGAAATAAGACGCAATTTAATTAACTGGCCCTTCATCTTTAATATTTCTCCGTTTTAATGATCACAGTTGAAAACTGGCATAATTATATAACGAAATTGCCGACCCCACGCAATGAGGGTGGTCCGACGCCGATTATTTTAGGACCCTTATTTAGTTTCGGCGTTGACTATTATTTCCCTTGGGTTGTCAAACCTTATTGGGTGTTTTCCGATTTCTTGGTAATACATTGTTCGACCTCATTGTATAATCATCTAATCCCTCTTCAACATACATCTTTTTCAAATCCATTCAATCCATTTCACTTCGTCTCCTCATTGCCTTCTTTTTAATGTTGCTATCTACAGAACAATACTTTCACATAATCTGCAGCCATTTCTTGCCTTTACCCATCACACATGTTACTCCAAGCACTCCTCCTATACCTAACCTGTTCAATTTCCTCGTCTTTTATTCTCATTGCTGTCTTATTCGACTTTCTCTCGCGGTAAATTTCTCTGTCCAGCTATTGCCACTTTCAATTCTTCCTTTCCTTATTCCAATCGCCATCTTATCTCTATTTTTAGAAATGCGAAGCTTAAATTTTCACTCTCAATCTCCTGAAGAAGTCATCTGACAGTAATTTCGCACCTTGATTATGCTGACTGCTCTCTTTCCGTTTTCCTCACCTTCTGCTACGCTAAAAAGTCTAAAATTGAAATGCAAAAGCGTGAAATCGTGGAATTTAATAGCAACCTTCTTAAAAAAGAAAATATTTGTAATTTTCACTTCAGCTTTTTAATTTGATAGGTAAAGTCAACGTGTTGACATCTATGTTGGAAGTAACAAAGTCTTCTTTTCTTTATTAAGATAATTTTTATTAATTTTTAGTCAGTAGCCGAGTTACATATACGCCGAGTTGTCCTTACGCCGAGTTGTCCTTACGCCCAGTTGTCTTTCGGCGAGTTGAACCACTATGATGGCTTACAACATCTCTTACAAATCCAACATGGCGTCATCGATTTCTGAGGTGGCGCCAATGTCCCTCAAAACAATCCAGGACTAGAAAACTTTTTGTTCGGAGGAAAGGGAATTCAAGCGAAGGCGCGCTTCCTCAGTGTGATTCCTCCGAATCATATGACGAAAAACAGGGGTCCAAAACTTTTGAGATGGATAACCCCTTCACAAACGCCTTTGAGTTTGTCCACAGAGGTTCCTTCCTTCACAGATTTCCATAATATCACCAAACGATCCATCCTATAATCCATCCCTTTTTGATATCACATGAACTTGAGAGTTTCCAGCTCTATCAAGGAAAAAAGCGGATAATTCTATCATCGCAAATTATTCAAGAGATCAAACGATCAGTCGAGGATAAAGAAAAGACGTCGACAACTGAAACTTATTTATTAACTAGGTTATTCTTATGCTAACCAGTCAAAAGTGGAACACTTCCACGCTGTGAATGAGGCCTAACGAGAAAAGTTTTATTTATAAATGTTATTTCTGTTTCTACGATCCATTTGTTGAACGTATCTTGACCGTTCTGCTGCTGATAATCTTTTTTAACTAGAGATAAAGTACCCTATTTTACACCAAGCTATCATTGCAAATTTCACATAGTGACTTTCTCCAGTAGGGTTCTTTGCATCCGTTTTTGATGTGATACATCGAATTTGAATCGCAGCATCTATACATACAATTGCTAGGATAACAAATAAAAATATCCATGAGAAATACATTGAGAAACTAATTCAAAAATAATTCACTACACTCCCTTCTATGAAATAGTATGAATCACAGGATTAAGCCGAATTGGCGATGCAAAAATTTTTCGTTACTTTTACTGAAGTATTAGTGGGTATTGAACCCCTGAGGATGATAGAATAGTTATCGAAATATAAATTGGGTGATTGCTAGGTCAGTAATACGGGAATTCCGTTTCCATCCCTTTGAACTGGTCCGTATACTGGCGTTCGGCGAACGGAGAGTTTTTCATGCCTTTTATTTGTACTCTAATTAACGTATTCCTTTGATTTTGTTATTTACTTCTACTTTTTCCTGAGTTCGGCTCTATAAGGCTTGAAAATATTTCCATTAGAAATGAGCGTAAAGTTCGTTTTCACCTCTTGCAGATTTCGCTTCTTTTATAAAATTAATAAAGAAATAAATAGAATAAATTTAATTAAATTAGAAATAATTGAATAAGAAATTGTGGAGTTTGGAAGAAAGGGCTTAAAAAAGAGTCGAAAAAGATACTGTGATCATCTAACGTGAGATTTGCAAAAATAGGTTAGCACATGGTTATCATTAGTATATATTGATTCTCACTCATCTTTTTCGGAAATATATTTTCTCAACAACCAGCGTCGATAATGTAAACACGACGTGGATATTTCGTCATCCTCACGTACACCAAAATGTATTTGTATAACTAAATGAAAAACCTCTTTACAAGCAGCCAAGCACAATTACGAAGTTCTTGAAGAACAAAATAATTTTCACCCAGATCCTCCGAGCGTAATGAGCATTTTTCTGGGTGATAAGTCACTCGCTAAAATTTTTAAGTGTGCTCGCTGAGTGAGAAAGGGCATTAAGAGGCTTAGAAGGATGTGCTGAGGACTTGAGTACTCGTGTAGCTGCGCTGAAAGACGCCACAGCCGTTCCTTTGTGCGGCTATTGACGTGCAATTACGCCTTGCCTTCAACGCTGGAAGAATGGAGGCAGTTAGTGAGAGAGAATGCCGGAACTACCACGGTTGTTGTGCAGCTTAGCCTGAGGAGTTGCTCACCATTCCCCACCCATTCATTCCACTTTGTATTCCCTTCTATGAATAGGCTTTAATTTCATACCTTATATGCCTAAGGTATCGATGTACTGAAGTGGTTACAAGAGCGTGTTAATGCCTCGAAATGTACCACCCTTGGAATCCAAGATATATGTACCGTATCTGCATCGGAATTTCATCATTTTCAGGTTTCAAAGTATTATTCAGGATTCAGTGGCGGGAATTTTAAATAGATTCTTTAATACTAGGAAAGAACGATGCAGAGTCAGGATTAACACTGGGGTACTTATTAATGTGTAAAAAATCCATAGCAACTGAACTTTTACTAGACCACTTAATTAGTACTCTAGTAAGTATACCAAATACCTATACCTAAGTATATCTAATAAGTACTCTATAAGTAGTCTAGTAATTGTTTGGAAAGGTTTGGAGTAGGCAAAATCTAAATACGATAGTATCAGAGAGAATACCACCTGTTCAACCTGACGCTACGAGAGTAATTCCGTCATGAGACCGCATTTTTGTTAACCAAGCACCCTAACATATTCTGAGGGCTAAGTACATTGTAAATCACCTACCCCAGATATGTTGATTAATTACAAAATGGCGTTGGTGTCCTTATGGTGACCTCATTTACCGAATTATTAACCTATGTGATCGCTTCAAATTTACCTTTGGTCCAAGATTATCCAAGGACTAAGGCAGTTTGCCCTCGTTTTCCACGTTCACGGAAGTGAAGTAGAATGACTCTACGAGCAACACTTTTCGTAGCATGTCATAAGGAGGGACCTTAATGAACGCCATTGTACAGCTTCGCTCATAGCTCAGTAGCTTTCATACTTCATGGTTGAGAACGAGACTGAGACAAAACTAAATACATCTTTCTCCTTCTTGGACCAAAAGACAAATGGAAAATGTATCATTCATCAAGATATGGTAGCAGTACCGGTGTTACTACAATAAAATATTTGAGCCAATTTGTGGATAGTAATTTCAAATGGAAAAGCATTTTCACATGACCCTAAAGTGAGTAAATGGAGTTTAAGAATTGAATCTAAAGACACGATTGTGAAAACCATAACATACGACGTAATAAAAAGTTATCTCATAAGTAATACGGCATTACACTTACGAATCTCTAACAAAAGACAAGGATTTAAGAGAAATGGCTCACAAAACTTCCTTAAAGAAGAAGGGATCAGTGCGAAGTGAAAGCATGATTCGAAAGATTAGATTAGAATAGCATTCATTTTCAAGGAAGTCTCAGAGTTTGAAACGCTGAATCGTCGCGCAATTACTCTGCATTAGAGAGAATAAATTGCTCCTGAAAGATCATTTATCATTCAACACGCAGAGCCAGTATAACGACAGATAACCATATCGACGCTAGAGATCGTGCCGAGCATAACGATTTATGCCATTGTGTTTCCTTAGAAACATACCTTTCCCCTACACCCCTCAATTGAAGAAATAGAATTAGGTCCTCGATTTACAGAAGGAAGATAAGCATAATTAAATTTTCTCATTGATTTTGTAACGATAATACTTTCACACTATCAAAAAAGTGTAGTACAATAGTCCGAAATAGAGCTCTCACATATTTTAAAATAAATATATCTAAGCTCTCGAGAGCTCCTGTAGCCTTAGAATTAAAGATGATGAGAATTAAATGACACAATCTCACTCCAATTCTTCAAATAGAAACACAGTTCATTCATCAATTATAACGATCATCGAGATAAACATTACGAAAATATACTACAATTATATGCTCCAGCCGCAACGAAAACATTTTATAGCTGATTAATACTTTCAAATAATTAAGTTAAGTCTTACATGACTTTAAATTACAATTCATTAAGCTAGTACCTTTTATAGTGTAAATGCAACTCACGGAGACACGCAGACTAAAATAATAGAATTCATTCGCAACAAAGATAGTGCCGTCAGAGTTTGCCGCCATGTTTCACACCCATATACCAAGACGCTCTTGAGTAATGATTTTACAGATCTTTTCCTGACACTTCATCCAACCCTTTGTCATTGTTCTCATCCCCATAGCTGTAGTTCTTCTGATTTCAACCCCTTAGGCGATTCCTTACTCACAGAAGAGCACAGCCAGATACGAGAATCGTTCCTTCTGCTCTAGTTTCTTTCCATTCACCTTAATTATTAACTATGATAGGTATATGATAATATCATAACGCTTAATTTACCAACGTATTCATTTTGTGTACTCCATACTACGAAAATTGTCAGTATAATATCGAATATCGTATTGTATGTTGTACTTACGCTTCAGTCAAAGAATACAGGTTTAGTAAAGAAAACAAAGGCAAACTATCCCAATCCTCATTTTTTCTAGTCACCTCAACCTCATCCAGACATTTTAATACCTAATGCTAAAATATTAATATTAAAGGTAAGGTTTTGACAAGTATTTGGATTGAATACTTCACATAAGTTACTGATATTTTTCCCAAGGAAGAAAAGACTTGAAAAAAGTCCGACGGGACTGGGAAACAAATCCGGGTCTCCCAGTTTCCGGTTTGGTGCTCTGTCCGTTGAGCTATCTCGTCGGAACATTCTCTCAAGCTATTCGAGAAACTATTCGTCGCACTTTTTTCAAGTCTATTTTTCCCTGGGATTATGAATGCACCCCATTTACGTTCAAAATCACCAATACCCTTCTCCTTGTACTGATATTTGGCCAGCATGTGATTCGTTCTTAGTATATGCAGACTCAATGTAGCGACTTCCTAGAATATCTCTTTCTCTTTACCATGGCAAGAAATAACCAGATTTCCGCGATAAAACTCGACACGTTCCAAGCGTACTTCTCATATAGAGGCGGCATATAAAGAGAGTGGTGCTGCAAGAGAGGGAACAGCCTGGATGGCGAGGAAAGTATCTGCGGGTGATACGCATCGTGAAAGGAACTCGTTGGATGGAGAGTTTTGCAACCCTTAATTACTTGGAACCCTTTGCCACTAGGACTCTATTAAAGGGTCTTGGAGGGCGTCAAAGGAAGAAGAAACGCCCACCAAATTAGGGAACGTCCCCTTAGAATTCAATGCCCTGCAGATCCCTTTCCTCGCATCATAAGTGCCTTCGGCAATGCTCTAAGACTAACTTTCATACTTTTTAAGACATTTTCCATTCTCAACTATACCCTTGATGAGCTTCAATGAATTTCCCTATCCTGCTGAATTTACACCTGCTAGATAACACGTATTTCAAAAATTATAATTATAGCTTTATTATAATTTCATTTCGAATTTCGTTTTGGGTTTTTATGCAAAGTATTCCAAAATTAAAAGGCAAGACTATAACAATCAAATAGAGAGGGAATTAAAGGTTTTGAATTTTATTAATAATTGGTAACATTCCATGGAATCAAATTTCATAAAATTCATTTAGCGGCTCGATATCTGTAAGAGATGGGCTTAATTTAGAGTTTCCAAATTTGTATCCATCATTGGAGTTGACGATCTAATGTAATGCACTCCTATATTTCCTAATATATTTGAGGCAAAATTACACAATGCGGTTTAATGCGGAACACTTTCAACAAATTTCACTTTCTGATTCTTTTTACTACGCAAAAATCTTCACAGATCGAACCACTGCAGAAATATCATTTATCTTTCATGATTTCCCATACCCTCCTTCTCTCGGAGGGGTATGTTTCTACAAAAGAGATACTTCTTCTGTGATCACGTAATATCACAGATTTTGTGCCACAAAACAAACCCTTTTTCTTTTCCCTATATTTTGCCATTTTAATGTAACTACCTGAAGATTCTTAATTTAATAATGACCTTATTAATTTTCATATAGTATAAGAAAATCTGACCTTGGGTTGAATGGCAGATGAGACTTTTTTCCCAAGTTAACCCAATATAGATGTTTGTATATCATCATTTATGCATAAACAAGAAATTTACTCTGGAATAAAATACTGTAAATAAAATATTAAACACGATAATAATTAAAAAAAGAACCTTCTCCATAGTGAAACAGTGCCTTGTGGGAGATATATAAGTTATGAACAGCCCGAAAAGAGAAGATTCAGTCTTGTCAACAACACGAGATTTTTTTCCGACACCGTCCTACACTACGGTTGCCGATAAAGCTGCGTTCTCTTCAAAGTGAGCCCCTGCAGAACCTCGAATGCACGATCACTAGCTACGTGACAAGAGTACGCAAACTTAAGAGGGATCGATATACAAAGCCAAGAGGGTTTCCCAAACAGAGATTTTCGGTACATTCTTCCTATCTTAATAATCCTAAAATTACTTGCTAAAATTCTACGCATCTCATATCGCATATAAAACGGAAAACGTAGGCCTCATTAAGCCTTACATTCAACGAAAGCACGTCAGTATTTCTTTATCTTGCTTTTCATCGTTTTAAGGGATACAAGAGGAGAATTTTCAAAGGGGTTGATGCTTAATTTTAAATCACGACTCGATGATAGGACTGAAAAGTCCACGCTAGATTATAAACACACACTATTTCCGTATACTGATACGCTAACTAAATTAGCTGAAAATCTTTACACTTCAATTAAAAAAGAAAATTCAGGGATTAAAAATGAGGCTTGAATCTTAAATACGGACTAATTATGAGAAAATTAAAGATTAAAATGATTTCAGTGCCAGAAAGAAGATAAATTAGAGTAATTAAGAAGTGAAACTACTTATAGAAATGAAATAAGCAGAGGAATCAGAAGAAGAAAACATTAAGCAATATCTGAAGGAAAAGGTTCCAAGAAAGTGCAAAGAAATAATTCTTAAAAGCTATTTTTCCTTTCATGTGAAAGTTTCTAAAAATTTTCAACATCTATTTACCCTCATCCTCACATTGTATGAGGCGTGAAGTTGGACAATGTTAAAAAAAGTATTCGACGAAATACAGGGTGCGGAAATGGAATTCAATCAGCTCAGGCTTTACTTCGTGGAATTTCATATTTAAATCAATATTATTTTTATTTGTGAAATAAAAGTAATATTCATTCAGACTTCTTAAATATAATTGAGGTAACCAATACTAGCTGTACCGTCCAAAGGCCAATTACAATCTTAAACCCCTGACCATCAGCAACATAAAGCTTTGAAGAGAGGGCAAGATGACTTGGCAAGAATAGAATCTGAGGATTTTTTCCACAGAATAGGCAGAAAAAAATCCAAGATTAAGTAACACAATTATTCGATGAATAAAAATTTTCAGTCAATGAGGAGTGACAAACTTGAATGCCATTATCCATTCATACCTCAGTTGCTTTCACTTCATAATAGCCGTAGGCGAGACTAAAGTAAACGTAAAAATATATACATATATTTCTCTCCATCCTAACCAAACAAATTCTTCCTTCATCAAGATATGGCTGCAGATGCAATTGATGAAGTCTATTTGAAAAAAATAATAAGAGCTCAAAGAGAAACAGAGATGAAACAGAAAAATTACGGACATGAGATGACTGGAATCCTAGTTGCCCCACTTTCTAGACAAGTGTTCTGAACTGCCATGCCCCCTCAATTCATACTGCTCACGGGATGCATAGATCACCAGTCCAGATGAAACTTTCACATGAAACACATGGTAAAAATACAGCTTAAGATGCTATGCTAAACACAAGGATTCTTCTCGTCCCCAGATGCTCTGCAACCCGCTTTAGCCAATCGTTCGCCTCATTTGATTAACCAAAAATTTTTTTATATCATCTGTGCCGCCGTGATTTCTCTACTCACGCATCGTTTTGTCTCTAAAATGATCTTTGTGATTTTTTCTACGTAATTACCAATTTAGTGAGAATAAAGTGAAGATATCGCGAAACAGAACAATCTTTATCACACTGCCGGAGATGATACGAACATTGAGATCTTCTTTATCAATTTTCGCTTAATTAAAATCACTTGTCGCTATTTGGTTTCATCGCAATATTAAGTGGTAAAATATCGAACAACTCAGAAAGAAAATAAAGTTATTTTGAGCAGTTAAGCGTAGATAGTGTTCGAAAAATCGTGCTTTGTGATTCCTTTTCACCGTTAATGTTAAAAATAAATCGTTATTCATCCACAATTGTCTGATAAAAATCGTTTCATTGTAGAGTGTGAAATGACCATAATTAACTAACTAAAGAAGAAGCTCTCCTTGTGTAAAAAGCATATCATTCTTCAAAAATCTGACGAAAAGGAGACCAACATAATACAATCCGGTTATAACGCTATTCCTCATATAATGCCAATTTTTCTTACCGAAAAGTTTCTTAACCGGGTTTAGCTGTACTACTTTTGTACGTTGGCCTTGGAAGGATGGAGGGAAAGAGACTCCCTTAAGATTGTATTAGAAAGGACACAGGAAAGGAAGATACCACGTAGACATCGGTGGAGGAAACGAAATCAAAGAAGACAGCGAAAAGATAGGAGGTAGGACCGGAGTAAGTGGTTCGAAGAAAGAGGTAAAAGAAGAAAGTTAGTCAGGATGCCAACAGTAGTTGGAGAAAACGAAGAGCGGAAGAAGAATATGAAGTGGGCGCAGATGAATTTATTAAATAAGCGAACAAGGAATCGAACTTATCGAGCGACTTCTTTGCCGACTCGAGAGATCATTTTCTCGCCCTCGAAATGAGATCACGTAAAAACGCTAAATATAAATTTAACGTGAGAACGGAGTGCACCCGAGGATATTTATGGCCATGGTTTCGTTATGTAAGGTAATCGATTTATTCGGGTGACAGCGGACCCTAAACGAGTGAGCGGCACGAATCTCGGAAGGAAAGTGAAGACGTGTTCCCTCGCCTTTTTTTCGTGCGCCATTTTTTATTTATTGGTTCCCCTCGACTTATCCAACTGTCCCTTTCTCCGCTATTCTCAGAATCCAATCTTTTTATTTTTGGCGAATCGCAGACCAAGAGAATTAAGAATGTGTATTGCTTGTCTTCGAGAGAATAATTCCTTCAGAAATATGTTCGTATTCTAGAGGTGATCACAGTTCGATGCAGCGACCCAGAAGATTTTATCACTTCATTTAAAAACACACGTGAGCAGAGTTAGGCGGGGCAACAGAGGCACGTATTCAGGGCAGAAAATTTAAGGAGGAAGTCAAACTTAAGAAAAAGTATAATTTATCGAAATCCCCCCATCATCTTCCTATCGCACCCAATAAATCCTGCATGTACTCGAAATATTTACATCTACATCTACATAAGTCACGTTTCGGAGAGTGGCAGGGGATGTAAACACCAAACTAATGAGCTATTTTTTTAGCCTGTTATTATTACGTATTGTTCGCGGAAAGAATTTTTCCTTAGAACGTTTTGTTCTTATGCTCTTATTTAATTATTTATTCTTTTATTTAAACATGCATCAACAAAGAGCACGAGTCCAATTACAGCCGTGAATTGAATAAATAAAATGAACGATTATGTGAAGTATAAAAAAGAACAAAAAAAAAACAAACGTAAATTTCAGAATTTATTAAACTAGTTGTCCCGTGCAAAAACTTCGCACAAATGGTCACTGGAATGCATGCAATTTAATTAAAAGAAAGCTGTAGTTTGAATAACAGAATTATTTAAGCTGTCTTAAAGTGTGACAAAAACCTTCATATTCGGCAATGCTCATGTTTCTGTGCTTGTCCTTCAGTTCCCAAAAGATGCAAGTTTATGCCGGTTTATTAAAATGTTATGGTAGCGCACGACGTCGAGATCATCGTTTCTATATATTAGTTGCGAAAACTACGATCATTTTAAGACCGAGAATGAATATCATCATCCAATGAGAAAAACTATTTGCTTACCACAACTAACGTAACCAAGTAGACAAAAAACTCCGAACGTGAAAACGCCGATATCTACACATCCAGTTACGAAACACGAAAATTAAGAATTTAAGTCGATTTTTTTTACCATATGGCGTATTTTTCATTTGTCAGACTATTTTTAGCAGGAATTGGAAAACTTTCTCTTTCAAATGGCCAGTCGTTTATATGTTTTGATAGACTGTGAAGGGAGGAAAGTCCCGGTCACCGAAAATAGATGTTTATAAATAATATATAGAGGATGGGCTTAAGTGGACACTTCAGACAATGGATCAATCTCTTGCAAACACGCTAAGGATCGAGTTAAGAGGATGGAATGGAAGGGATCAAATATTATCCTTTGATAAATTGATTTTGAATCTGTAAATTATATGAGAAAAAGTTACTACATGTTTTTCCACTCGGTAAAGCCTTTCACAGTCAATTTTATGCGTAAACTATATATTTAACATACTGTTGCGATGTGTACTATCGATGTAGTACGTCGAGTGAAAAATAAAGTGATTCCAAGTCTCACTTGTTACGTAGACTATCTGTTGATTTCACGAGGAGCCAGTAGATTGCAATTAATTCGGAACTTTTTCGGAACTTAAATCGGAAATTTTAATATTTACGCCGTAAACCTGAGAAAAAGGATTCTCAAAACTTTATTACTAATCTGATGATTACTGATCTGATAATACTGATGAAAACATTTTGCATGATGATCAAGTCGAAAGATGTTATCATTGATAATTTTGAAAAGAAGAAATCGGTAATTTTACTTAACTCAGCAATAGTCAAACATAGTCTAAATATTTCAAGATATCTCGTCTATATTGGTATGGATATATTCGGATAATGGAAATATTTGTGGAATTGATCCCTTAAACAGCATCTTATATTTATGGTGTTTACCCTCGTAATCCCCATACCTACGCCCTATTTAAAAGATTTTCAGCTTAATAAACTCTCTCTTAAATTCTCTGTCGGAATCCATTATTCAGAGTTAATTCCCAAGAATTCACTGTCAGAAAACTGAGAAATAACGGTGAGAATCCGTGACAGAAATGGAAACGAAGATGTTTCCCGACAGATAATCGGTACGGAGAAACAGCAGGAGTAGACAAACACCATAACAATTCGGCCTTCAAGAGCTGAGAGTTCTTGGCTAGAGGGATATACTTTTTCGTTCTCCCCCACTTAGTTCATGCTTTGGAGGTGGACTCTTCCTCACCTTCAATCAAACAGTGCTTTCTCTATATAATATTGGATATTGCATTCAGCGCCAATAGAGTGTTTCTCGAATTTTACTCACCATGAAAAGGCTAAGTATAACGTGTTCGACTCAAATATAAATAAAATACGAGAAGAGAATTCTTTAATCGGGTACGTTGGGATAGTAAATAAAGTCCACTGAATGATTGATCCGTAAGGTATTTAAGCACTTTTGCGATTAAAAACTTAATTAATGTTCAGGGGTAAGTAGGGGTAAGTAGAAATACTCGAGATAGAGAGAATTTTAATATTTTAATAAGGGATAAATGGCCAAAAGAAGCAATAAGTTGTACAGCAGTAGCTTAGGCAGCTTTCATGAATATCAGGGAGTAGAATACGGAAGGCATTGAAAAAGATTTCAAGGAAGTAATGATAATTAGCTTAGTTAGCAGTAGGCCTTGCAGTATGAATGTGGACATAAAACAGGGACACTAAGGACAATATACAAAGATTGAAATATGGTTTTGGTGCAGCATAATGGTGCAGAAAGAAAGCGGCGTTAAAAAAATATATGGAAGTGCAGGTTTTCGCTAAATACTGTGTTTCAATTCGTGATTTTTCAAAAATAATCTAACCAGCTTTTGTAGCAGAATGGACTTTGGACATCCATTTTGTCTTATGAGACCGTATTCTGTACTAATGTCATGAGTAAATTCGTTCATATTATAATAATTCTTCCAACATTTCTTATCCTACGTAAAGAAATCTTAAAAAGCTTTTAAATTCGTCTCAGCAATTTTTAGCAAAGCAAACTCTATTTTTATTGTATTTGTAATTTGTAAACTAAATAGAAGTTACTAAAAATTATACTAGGATAGTATTGTAATAAATGTAATATGATGTATTGTACGATGATATATATATATATATATATATATTGTTATTGTAAACTCATTATTTGTAAACAATGGAAATTTTTAATTTCCTAATTCTTCAACTGTACTTTGATGTTATGTAATATCTTTTTTTTCAAGTCATTGTATGTGCAATTAAATGGTGGATGGCCGGACAAGATTTGATAATCTTTTGGCTGTCGCAGGCACTATGCACACTGTTGTGTGTTTGATTTTTTTTGTGAATTTTACTTTGAGTTGATGTAATTCCAATTATGTTCAATAATGTTCAATTTTTAATTCAATTTAGATGGTAATCCGTATGACATTTTCCAATTCTCGAATACAATTCTTGTCCGTAGGATGTAACATACATAATAATTCAAGGTGGGTATAACATACGCGAAATAGCTGCTCTGACAGTCACTTCTATCGCTTCCACCGATAATGCGTTTGATGTAGTCGAGGTTTCAAGAGAGTCCGCAAATACAAAGGTATCCAACAAATTTAGAATAAATCGAACTTTTCAAAAACATTTTTGCCCATTTTTTCTACCCTCGTTAGTCCCTTCCCTAGTTAGGTTCCTCATCAACTCTGATTCAAACATCAAAAACACTTCACAGAGATTGATAATCAGTGGTGTGTGCTTGACTGCGAGGCCAGGTACACCGGGCAATCTGGAAGTACAAGAGCCTTTGAACACGGTGTAAAAGCACTACACTCTCTTCTGCATTCACATGGATCTTGCTTGACCGCAACCATCAAAGGGATTACATCCCAGAGAAGAATGCACAGCAAGGAAAACTACACCACCTAGACCTTCTTGATCAAGGACAAGGATATCCTCGACAACCTGGGAAAATTCCAAAATTCTTCCCTTCTATTTCCCCCAAAAAATCTTTTCATAACCTTGCCACACCCAAACTTTCTTTCTTCCCTATAAAGTTGCTCTAATATGTAAATACATTGCCTGATTATGCACTCCAGCGGGACTAGTCTACAAAAATAGAACTGTGGAAACTATCAAGTTGTATTCTTTCTTCTTCCTCAATGGTAGTCTTCTTTGATCCTCCATTCTTAGTTAAATCGGAGAGTAGTACCTAGGAACTAAAGCCGAAATGTATCTAATAAAATACCTGGGATTGTAGACTAAGGTAAAACTTCCCTAACACATTGTCGTCCTCATCTTTATTTTATATAAAATACCCAAACATTTTCATTCCCTTCTGTCTGTCAACCCGTCTCTTGAACTATTTTCCCCATAAATACAATTCTTTCCTCCATTAAATAGTATTCTCTTTTGACTAGGCGCCTTGTTTTGCTTTGTTTGTTATTTTTTTAAGTCTATTATTATGTATCACTTTTAATCTAATTTTTGTTATGATTCAATGTAATAGGTCATTTAACTGTTTTTGAATCTTGCAATAAATAATTAATAAATTCGCTCGTGGAAATGAACTCTTCGAGAGTTCGCGCACTCTAGATCCTCCTCGAATCACCTCGTAAAATTTGTATCCGTAACCTGTGACCTTTTTTCTTCATCCTCGGCCTTGACACGTGGTCGAACAAACAAGGCCGCGGTGGCGAACAATTTCACATTATCTCCCATGTATATTCATATTATGACTTAAATCACCTCCGTGAAACGTTTCCCATAGAGTCTCCATTCAGTTCCGACGCTTTATAAACTCGACGAAAATAATAACTTGGGGGAAAATTCCCCGCCGAATGGAAAGGGACGCCTCCGGTTGAAGCGGCTTACGTGAAATTAATATTCCGCAAATCCATCCCCAAACGTGTAATTCCCCGAGGCCTCTCGGTGTCTTCAAGTTATTCTCCGGAATAATGCTACGGAAGTTAACAGGACGGAACATTTTTATATTAATTGAATTTTGGAAGGAAAGAAAAGCGGTGATACGCTGTATTTTTTTAGGAAGGAAAACATGAAAATTACGGAAGCGTCGGAGAATTATTTCGGCGAAACTTCCGGCAAATAATATATTTTTATCGTTCGAAAATTAACGAGTTTGATAATCTGATTTTCCCGTTGATCTGAATTGAATTCAAAGAATTTTTCCAGGAAATTCCTTCTTTTATCCTCCCTCACCTTTAGAAAATATTTCCCTCTCCGAAATATGTAGTCGGTTCAAAAAATCTTCCTGGGAAAGAATTTTCTTGAAAACGTGGACTTTCATTCAAAATGTTCGGTTTTCTTAGAAATCAAAAAATTTGAAACCCCACGCAATGCTCAGTTCGCTTGTATCTTTGGCAGACCCGGAGAACCGTCAAATTAAGTATTCCAAGAAGCAGAATCACCAATCACGATTGGAACACTCATTTATTTTCTGCGCAGATTAGAAAAATATATATTCAACTTCCTTTTGGAAGTGATAAAATAGAATCTACCGATGTATGAGTGATAATAATAATGCAGTTTGTCCTCGTTTCTCCTTATTTAATTCTATGAAAAGTGTTATTTGTAGTCACCAGGCGACGATTACGAGAAACCCACCCCGTAGTAGCATTCTGACTTCTAATGACATTCTAATGAAAATCCAAAGCAAATTACCTCACTCCCCATCTTGCCTGGTAAGCCTCATTCCTTTACAGACCTCTGGAAATCCAAATGGACAACATGTTTGTCTTTCTTAAAATCGGTCCTGGGTTTTATTCCCGGTGGGGGCTAACCTGAGAAATGAAAAGCTATCGAAGCACTCGTAAATTATTACTACTACTACCGTCATTACTACTACTTTGAATCATTACTAGTACACTTTAAATTACTACTACTTATTCCGTCACAAAAGCTTATAGTAGCTAACGATGGAGGGGCATAGGTACAAACATGAAATATAATAAAGTGATAAAAATTATAAAACACGTGACAAACACCAGACCCGTCACCGTATTCCACTAAAGACCCAAAAAGGAATATAAACGAGAAAACTGACAACGTAAGAAATAGTTAGCGTTAATAATAGTATATTTCTTTGAAATGAAAGGTGTAATTCGGTAATGGACTACGAATAAAGCTGCCTTCTAAGGATCCAAGCAGAGGACAAAGAAACGACCTTATAATCTCCGAAGTTGAATTATCTAAGACACGTCCAGAAAAAAATCTTGGGTGAAACAAAAGAAAAGAGCAGATGGCAACGTGCTTTGACTCGGACGACGCAAGGTCACGTGACGGGAATGAGCCCTTCCAAAAGCAAAGGAGATTAGGATAAAAAGAGACCCTCTTGCGAGAGAGAGGAAGGAAACTCGGTCGGGGACTAAAGCACCTTATCTCGGAATCGCAACGAGGTTTCCTCAAAGAAGGGGCACATCCAATGTCGCTTGTAAAAAAAGGCGGAGGATATTTAAGTTATTCAGAAATGAAGAAAGGCTAATAAAAAAAACAGGGGTGATCCTCCGTCCTTAGGTTAGTTTTCAAAATATGGAATTGACTAGATGTTTCCTTGCACTAGGGGATAAACTCAGCCTTACTTATACCACCATGATTATTTCACCGTTATTACATGCTTTCAGTTTTCCCAATTAACAAATGTGAAATTAATGGAAAAGAAATTGTGCTTTTTCCACAGGTTTATTCTGGTGATGGCGGAGGTTGTCTGACCAGAAGATGGCAATCACTCATCGAAATCGGTCGTATTTAAATTAAACTGTGGGAAAAGTACTATTTTTTCTATTCACTTCACATATTGGATTTCCACCATATATCGCCTGACAATGTGAATTTAAAATTAACGAATTTCATTACAAACAGTGTGCCCTTCCTTAATATAAAATCACAACGATACTTTATAGGAGATAACTTACTGACGAGCTTTTCGACCATCCAGCATCTTCTAGAATTCAGCTTACAAACACGGATTCAAGTAAAAAATTATTTAGTCCAGGCATAAAACAGCTCAAAATAAACAAAAATAACCTATTCATATTGAATGTTGTTCGTCATCTCTTGATAGTAAAAGATTTCGGCATTATCTTTGGTAGTTTCAATACGTAATTCGGAAATTTGTATAATTTAATTTCAATCAAAGATTTCACAGCAAAGCGATTTTGAACAAAATAATTTTCGACAAAATACTTTTGTACTTACACAAAATTAAAATGCAATAATGTACTAAATATTGATTAATTTTTCATAGCTATATTTCATCTCTATAACATCAAGCTAATTTTAATTTTACACTATTGCGACAAGCGTTTCAAACAATATTTATAAATAATGATTTAAATAAACTAAATAATTTCAACTGAGGATCCCTCAAAAACAAAGCATTATTAATCCGCACTACGTAGAAGTAAAACTGGATTAGTTTATTTTCAATTTTAAAAACCTTTTAGAAAAAACTACGACAGATAAGTGCCTATAAAATGATATTTTAGATTCAAATACGCAATCCTATTTAAATAACATCATTGCTTCTGATACTGGAAATTTCTAAAAATTTTGAAATTCTATACCACGATCACTAAGTTCAATTTATGAATTTTATAATGTATTGGAAGAGACAGCAATCGATTCGTTCGGGCCCTTCATTTATTTCGGATGCCATAATATCACGGAAATGTAGTTATGTTAATCAATTGAGATTTGGATGTATCAAAATCATTACAAAACAGATTATGATTAATTTTGTACATGCACTTCCGTATATGTTGAAAGTTTTGTCTTCTGTAAATTGATAGATGATGGCTAACACATAATTTCTTACCACTGATAGTTTGCTTCCGCAAATGCTAAAATTCAAATCCCTAAAATATGCTGCATGTATGCTGCATCTATAAAGATCTAGAAATATAATGCATCTATAGTGATCTAGCTATTTTTAAATAATCTGGCTATTTTCAAACCAAAACATAAACACAGGTAACTTCCCGTAAAGGAGAGCATTAAATTATGGTCAACGATCTCTTAGCTTACACAGATATTTCAGCATTACATATTTCAGGGAGATATTTCGTTAAAACGAGCAGTCAGAGTGGAAGGCTTCTTTGTTCCTCAAAAAAATCACGCTCGAGAGATTAAAGCGAAACTTTCTATTAAAGCATAATAGAATGTGGACATGCTCAGTGCGCCATGTCTCTTCCTCACATTTCCAAGGCAAACTCACCTGGGTCTCTTTTACAACCCCTCCCACTGCCCTATTCTCTATGAAATATATATCTAACCACCTCTTTTCCTTTTCTTTTGTCACATTTCTCTTTCATCTCCTTCTCTTTACGATTCTCATACTTCTTCCCTTCAGCGTATTCCAACCCTTCTCATTCTCTCCCCATCTTATTTTCTCTTGTCATCTCTGTGTTACTGCGCCCATTATATTTCTGCTCGTTCGTTGGTTTCACTGCTACAGGTTCCTCTTTATCCTCTTCGAATGCTTCCTTTCATTGTGGGATCTTTTCTCGGAAGGACTATATACCTTTTATGTCGCACGACGATAAGTTATTTCTCGCATGACGAAATGGTTTCTATCTTACTATAATTTGAATTCTCGAAATATTCCCTAGTAGTATTTACATGATAAAGTGACAACTGCGTGAATTCGCAAAATGGCCAACATTTATCAAGAAAAATTCCAAAATTATGAGTGATTTCATGCAGAAGTAAGAGTAATGCCTTCTTTCGGACCAGGGTATATTGTATCGCTTTTCTAAATTTAAAAATTTAATTTAGTGAATTTTCTTAGGTTTAACAGCAAAAATCAGAAACAAGTTCCCACTTTATGAGATTTAATAACATACTTATAGTAAAAGCAGTTTTTTTACATGCACTCTTTCTTATGTTTTTCCATCCTATTTCCTTTCACACATATATCGTTTATATTTTTATAAATAAAGTTGACAAGTCAGATGAAAGGAGAGACTTTTAACCTCAATCTCGCATAAATAAAGACCTTTAAGACTGTAAAAATAGTTAAAATTTTTTTGAAGTTTTTGATCGAGAAGTTTACTCTGGAGTAGCTTGATGAATTTATAAAATCGACAACCCATGCTACACAAAACTAGGTTATAGAGAGGTTAAAAATAATACCTTAAAGATTTGAAGAAATAAAGAACTCTTCTTCAGATTACTATATTATACATAGTAAGGAACCTAAGAGGTCTTTATTCTTAGTAACGTTTGTCAGCTTTGCTGTTTCCATAGTTAAAAAGCAATAAATTACCTTAAGATAGCTAACAAAAATGCCTAGAATCAAGATTTATCTCCCAAATGCACAGCAAGTCTTCCATTTCCCTTTTAAATTCCGCATGCGAAGCTACTTTGCGCTAGTTAGGCCTACGCAGTATGTGAGACCCTGCTGAAAAGTGTTGGGCTCGCGAATTAGAAAAAGTACAGTGAAAGGCAATGCGTTTTAAAGGATTTGCTACGACAAATCGGTTAGCGTTCCTCGGATGTTTCAGGAAACAGTATGGGTATCTTTAGAAGAAAGAAGGCTCAATCAAAAATTCAATTTACTTGATAAATTAAGAGAGAGTACGTCCATAGAAGATGTAGTCTATATTATGCGCCCTCCTTGTTATATATACCTTTCAGATACCGCGAGAAATATCAGAGACCAGTCGCTTCAAGAATGCATTTTTTTTCTCGAACGATACGTGAAAGTAATCTATTTGAGAAATAGAGTCATTGTGCATGCACTACATGCCACATGCCGAAAGGTAGCTTGCAGGGTAATGTAGTATATCTCTCTCTTAACCTCTACCACTCCATTCATCCTCCGCTATCCCCAATTCTATTGATACCCAACCAATCCATATCTCACGATAATCTGCTTATAAGATGATTATCACATCTCACTTGCGACCTCAAGGTCTGTAACGTAATCCTCTAGAACAGTTTAGCAGCCCATGGAACGCATCTCTCTAACGCATTTGTCTCTCACTGGTGGGACTAGAAACCCTAAGCCCCAAGATGGAACTGTGGCAAGCTGATTTTATTCTCTGCATCAATTCAATTCTATTATTATTCGATTCTGCTACCAGATTTAGATAGCTGGAAAATTTAAATTTTGATTCAGGAAAGGGAATATGCATATTTACTTTTGTCTCTGTCTTGTTTGCGGCTATAATATTAGCTACAAAGGTATGAGTGAGTCTTATTATTTTTCATATTGAAAATTCCATACAATGGAAAGATTCATTCCTTAAGTCATTGTGATACAATTTCCTGCCGTCCAGATCATATTATAATAATAGTACTATCTCTTAGCGAGAAAACCAAAGGCAAACTACTTTACTCCTAATCTTACCAAGTACTGATTCCCTATTCAGTGAAAGCTAACTGTGGGGAAATCCAACTCGTCTTCGTGCTGATGACTTTATAGAAAATTATAAAACCCCTTGCCTTGCTTATAGCCGAGAGAAAAACAGTTGGACCTTCAGGGGTAAAGGACCTATCCCCACAACCAATCCCTTGCCATCCCTTACATCCCTGAGTACTCCGCTCTACTCTGCAAATATTTGTATTTTATAATTTTTAAATAGAACCAAATGACACAATTTTCTGAGGACAAAATGTACGTAATCATACTTAACACATCTTTGTTGAGATCTTTGTTATTTATTTTGAGTTTATATTAGTCGTGGAGTATGTGGGGAGGAGTTAAGTTTCGGTCGGTATTAGAAGCCCCAACTTTTCGATGACCTTGAAGCGCCTTTTGTTTTGGTCTCGAATAAAGTTGCCCTCTCCGAAGCTTTCTAAACTAATCGCTTAGAGGATAAAGATCTAATCATCCTCTGATACAGGCAGTAATAAACCTCTCCTAAAAGTTGTCCTCCACACTCAGTCACAGATATAAAATTAATTATACACATATCATTCATATGAAAATTAATCACATTTCAGAAACAAACTCCCCTCCATCCCTACATGACACGGGTTTTTGAGGCAACGAAGTGTGGAGCACAACTTCCACAAGATTAGGAACAAATGCTTTAGAATATACACTTCTCCCCTCCAGTATATCTTCCCTTCTTCCACTTTTCTCTCACTTTTATTCTCCCATCAAAATAAAGCTATACCACCATACAAGATAATTATCGCTTACAACTTAAAGATAAATATCACATCATCTCGGTATGCATTCCCGCATCTATCCTCTTACGACTTTTCTCTCCTTCTCTTCTTATCTCCACCATATTCTTCACGTTTTATATTTATCTATATGATAATTATCCCTCACAACTTTAAGATACACATCACATCTCCTTAGTATTCATTCTCGCATCTATCTTTGTCCCCTTGTCATCGTATCTCCACCATATTCTTTTCCTTTTATATTTATCTATGAGATAATTATCACTTATAACTTAAAGATACACATCACATCGTCTTGGTATGCATTCTCTCATCTATCCTGTTACGACTTTCCTCCCCTTTCCATAGTATCTCCACCATATTCCTCCCTTTATATCTCTCCCCATTTACATCCCCATTCTCCCCTTCCCTTCTCCACGCTAATCATTTGGTCCGGACTGCCTCTTTCGCCATCTCGGATGGCTCGAGGCTCCCGTAGACACCCCCCAATCTTTTCCCCACCCATTGTGCCCGCGTCATACGTTCGCATAAACAAAAGAAGGCTATGTTGAATGGGAGCGAAGGACAAACTCCACGATGGACTCCAATCTCCGGTCCGAAATTTAAAAATAAAAAAAAGGGAGAGGAAAAAGTGTAATTTTTTCGTGGGGAATGGGAAGCACTGTGAAGGTTGAGTGCTGCTGCAACAGCGGCCAAGAAACAAAAGCGAGACGTAAATAAAATGGGCCCTTATTCCCATTCTCTCGAAGGATCGAAGCTAACGGGGAATGAGAAATATAAAGGAGTGGGGAGAGTAAAAGTCTTCTCGGGGTAAGGATGTCGGATTCCCTACTCCTGTATTCTTTTAGAATTTAGATTTTTTCTCTTCAGCGTTTCAATCATGGTCGAACCGAAACCGAATCGAAAATAGAAACCGATATAAACCTCTCGTCCGATCTCGTCACTGTGAGAACCAAGCCGAACAGAACCGAAATATTAATGTCCTTGAGCCGGGTCATCAAACCGGAACCGAGATGCAAACCGAAACCGGAAAGAATCGTCATTTTCGCCGGAATGATAACCGGATCAGAACCGAAATAACTGAATTTCTGAACCAAAAATTGATTTTTATTCTGTTCCTACTTTTGTTTCAAACAATTCATGTTTTACTAAAGTGTAACGGAGGGAAGGTTTATTGAATAGAAATTCGATTTTCAACCAGCTATTTATAAGTTTTGTTCTAAACATTTAATGTAATTTATTGTAAATGAAAAAGGCAGAAATAATAAAAAAAAATTTGGAAGGATATATTATAATGGTTAGATCGAAAAAAAACTGCTCGATCCAGTTTTACATTGGCATTAGTGAAACCAAAACTGAGCCGATATTTGTTTTTTCGTTGAACTGGAGCGAAAACTAGAACGAAAAATACCACATTTCGATGCCCTATCATGAACCTGAGTATGAACCGTAGTCATTCGTACTGTTCGGACTTCATAGCAGTTCTATTTCTTCCATACTTTCATAGAATGGTCAGACTATTTTCATGCTCGTTTCTCCTAGGGGAAGGCTAATAACTGCCTTAATGACTTTAAAATCTTCATAGAGTGGAATAATTTCCACGTACGGGCGTCCGCCTTATAAGTCACCAGGATTGAGAGATATCTACAACTACATCTACATGAATACCCTACAAGCCGCCTTTCGGCGTATAGCAGGGGGTGTAAACACCAAACGATTGAGCTACCTTTTTAGCCAATTACTATCGCGGATTGTTTGCGGAAAGAATGAGTTCTTAAAACGACTTGCTCTAGCGTCTATTTCTCTTATTTTGCTCTCATTATCGTATCGGCCGAAGTAACAGGGGGGTCGCATAATATCAACTACTTCATGGGAAAACGTGCTTTCTCTAAATTTTTTGAGAAGTCGCAACCTAGCTTCTAACCGCCTTTCTTTCATTGATGCCCAACCTGCATCTGATGGCATCTTCGTGACGCTTACCTTTTTCTCGTAGCATTTTTTAACGAATCGTATCGCATTACGCTAATATCGACGTGACTGAGTCTCGAACCCTGGAATTTTACATTCCAAATTATTTCAAACTACTACTAAGCAACCAGGAAATTTCGGAGTAAATTAAATAAATTATTTCAACTAGCGCTACGATAATTTAAGTATCAATTTTGAAAGACCACCAGTTTTTTCTAAAATAAAAAAGGAAATCATTGGAAAGTTTTTTGAAAAACCTCTTCATGACAACAATAATGTTATTTAATTTTTGCATAGGAAAATAAGCTTTAAACCGGTTGTAAAGTTGACGCCGCAGAAAAACCGGAAATTAAGGCATTTTCAAAGAACCGGAGAGAAAACAAAAAATATTACGGTTCGATGCCCTGATTTCAATTTACCGCCAGAGTGCGCTGTCCTCGAGATAAAACATAAGATGAGGGTCCTTCGAATACTAGAGATCGATAAACTCTTTTTTAAAAAGAGACATCCGACGATCGATCCGTAGCTTCGAGCTTCTTTTGCCCAAATATCGATTGCGAATATAAAAACACAGAGTTGAAGGCTGGGAGAAAAGGAAATTCTCGTTTTTTTTTTAGTTGACAATCTCTTTCGACGCCCTATAGACCCCTAAAAATAACGAAAGCATCCGTGGGATTTCTTTTTTTCGTGCAACGATCTCGGAAAAGCGCTTTTGTGATCAGTTCTCCCGAAAGTGCGGTAGGAAAAGACTGTTGGCTGTGCATCTCATTTTTGAGGCCACAATGAAAGCGGTAAGGTCGTTCGAGTAATGAAAAAGCATTTTAAATACCTTTACCGAGAAGTAATTGACAATTTATCGGGTACACCAAACGAAGTCAAGAAGATATTTATCACCTAAACATTGCTGAGATTCTTGTATTATCCTCAATTTATTGACAGACACCCTAGAAAAAAAGAGTGGAGTAGTAAGTTTTGATTATAGGTAGAATAAAAATGCCAAAATTCGACCTCATCAGCATAAGACGTGGAATTGTGTAGCAATCGCAAATCTTGTGTTGAGAGTTACTTGTAGCAGTTATAGCATTGAAATCAAGTTAATTAATCAATAATGAATTATTTACTACTATTCAAGTTCTCTTATACGCCACGAGGAAAGAATGTGCATAAATCATAAATTCGTTGAATGCTTATACATCATAAATATTAAGTTAAACGAAAACTTTACGAGCCATGTTTAAAGATGAATGTGTACTGGCACCTAGAAAATTAATCCTTGTTGTATACCTGATACTTGTGAAACAGACAAGAAAATATTGATTAGATATTTATTAGACAAGTCTGAAAGATTTAGATACGATAAAAGCGGACAAAACGATAATTCAATTCAAAATGAAATTAATAATATTTATGGATGGGCGTGTTACAAGGAAGCAACCGGTACGTAAATATTATATGCTATTACTATTTACCGTTAAGGAAGAAGCATCGAGATAACTTCACTCCATCATTCATCTGACAGCCATACGTAAGCGACTTAGGCAATGAAGTGCAAGCAACAAATTTTGCAATTAAGAAGTTAAAAGACCAGAATTTGGGAAATGCGAAGATCAGAAATAGTATTCATGAGCAAACTTGAGTACAGTAAAGCTTATAAATCAGAGGTAGTAGTGCCTCTTAAAATATTGAAGAAAATCTTATCAAAATAAGTACATACATCTAATATACTCGGACTTTTTTATTGTAAACACATTCTTGAAAGCGTTCTCTCAGAGATAATCTTCTGTTTTTAATATTTTTTTCAAAATTCAAGTCGTTGGTTTGCGTTCATATAAATATTTTGACTTTCTGATTCCTGAACTTTTGGGCAGTATTGGAAAGCGAGCATTAGTATTTCAGAAATTTCCAAATAAAGATTAATAATTCCATCATCCTTTTGGTTCCGAAACTAGGACATTTGGATTGCTGTAATCTATAATGTAAAATAATTAAAATACTCTCGTTATAAGCATTATCCTGCGATTACATTAAAACAAAGCACTCTGTGAAGTGCATCACATAATTATCTAAAAATCATTTCAATGAATAATTAGGTCAGCCTTTATGCATGTTATACTCCGGATTTTTATGCACGTCAAACAATCCTCCAGTTTGCACATGAATGGTCCTTCCATTACCAAATGAATCGAATGCTGATGGAGGAATTCCGAGAATTTGCCGCTATCAGATATAATCACCCGACACATTCTTCGAATAAATCCCTCCCGACGCGCACGGATTCGAAAATCCATAACATTTGAAATATTTATCGGGGAATTAATAATGGAAATAGGATCCGACCGGCAGAAAAAAGCAGAAAATCATGTCAAAATTTATCACTGAATGCGAACCTTTTAGAGTAATAAAAAGGGCATAACCAATTAAAACGAGCCTTTTCGAGCGGCGGCAGTAATTGCGCAGATATTTCGGCATACCAATTACGAGAATCAGTCATTTTATACTAATGGTGGCAATCGTTAAGAATCTCTTGCATATCGAATGATTCACGTACCGTACTTTCTATCGAGAGGTTTAAGCATTAACCTGGATATCTAGCTCGTATATGTTAATTGAAACTGCATCAGAATAACTAACTTCCCACGGGTTAGTTTTGATTGAAGAACTCTGTTCATATTGTGATCATGCAATTGGAAGGTTTGAATTTTAATGTTCCCGATATGGAACTAATGCAAAAATTCCGTCTGTTACCAAAATTAATTCAGATATCATAAGGGTTTATACTGGTCGCTCAAGAACCTTTAAGCACTTGCAGGATATATTTTTTTAAGGATGATGATCTTTGTGCATGTAGGTCGTAATATTATACAACATCGTTAATGATATTGAATGTAATCTGAAATTTACAGCGCATTTTCTTCCTTAATGTATTGCATTAACTAATCTCTAGCTAAATGCAAAGACAATGGTAGGTAAAAGAGGTTCGAAAAACTCTCCAATCGCCGATATGCCGGTGACCGTCGGGCGCCGATTCCTGAAAAGGATAACGGAGACCGCGAGTTACCAGTTTTCTTATTCTTAAAATTAGATATTTAAGCATTAAACCCCCTTGATGATGGAGACAATCTCCGAAATGCGCATTGGGACCTTATGAGTAGGTAAGAGGCCTACGTGATCCTTTCGAGGAATTGGCGTCTGACGGTCACCATCATATCGGTGATTGGAGAGTTTTTCTGATCTCTCATTCATTAACGATCGAGTTCCATTTTCTTTCTTTCGATAGTAACTACGTTGTAAAGGTTGTTTCAACAGATTTGTAAATTGGTCTAACAATGACTAAACATTTTTATCACGTTTAACGTATATAAAGTTTTATCAATGTGGCAAAAATAATTTTTAAAAGCTTTAATATCGTAATTTTAAGTAAATTCACGATCTCATCTATCTATCGACTAAACTTGATGAGATTTCAACAATAATAACAAACATTAACATCAGGGAATTTTATTTTATATAGTGTTCAATCAATTCACTGTAATCTTTCAGTTGTCTTATATAGTAAAGTATTCCAATTTACTAAGGCATCCATAATAAATGTTTACTATTAAGTAGTATCATATGTAACTCTATTCAAAGAGGATATATCTGCTGAAAATCCTTAATATTTTCGTCTCAAGACTTTATGACTGTACTTTTATACCTTTCGTACTCAAAACCCTTTGTGTTCTGTTTCGCCTTCCGGAAAGGAAGTCCAACAAAAAAGTGATGGCGAAAATGAAAAGAGATATCGATCATATATTTCCTCTCCCCAATGCCATCGCGTCGCGATATGCGATCCTTGCCTTGAGAAATAGGTAAACTTTTCCCATCCGTTAGCCGCCATGTTTAATTTTTTAGGCGGTGTTTGTTTTCGTCACTTCCGTCGGATAGAAAGGCACGTATGAAAGGTATTCCAAACAAACGGCGATAAGTATTGGTTTTCGCTACGGAGCCGAGTTTACAGAGAGTACTTCGTACTAAGACGAAACTAACACATATTCTAACGCAAAATCGATCATGTTAATACTAGTGCAGGTAACTTCCACCTCTCCAGTTACTAGCGGTTGTGAAAGGTTGAAATATAGCTTCCTGAAGGGATGTAACTTGTTTATCGCGTTGGAAAAATTACTATCGAGGTAAATACATTTGAAACTGCAGTCCTATTAAGTCAGATCTAAGTTCTCACGACGAGTCTATCTTTCCATTGACTTCGTAATGTGAGTGTAGATAAAGGAGAAGGTTCAACTCAAATGACTAAGATAAGTTTCTTCTGCTTCTAGTTACCTTACTTCGCTTTGCATGGGACAACTTAAAATAAAGCACCATAAAATGTAAGGAAAGGGGTTAGAGTATCTTGACACATAAAGCCTTGAATCTAGATATAATCCCATGGAAAAACCATGAAAAAGTTTGACGGTACCGATAATCGAACCCTATTTTCAATTCCCCGTTCCATCGTAAGACAATATAATGTTCTGGACGAATATTTTAGTTGGCTAAAGCAGCCTCCCAGGAAGAGGAAGGCTCCGGGTTCGATCCCCCGTCCAGTCAGACTTTTTTAAGTTCGTTTTACCTAGGTACCATAAAATGTCATGCTCCTGGAAGCCAAACTTTCTAAGTGAAGCTGACATATTGATTCAAATCTTGACTTTAAAGTATATTAAATAAGGAAAAATTTTGTGAATCAGCAAATAAATATGTGCACCTAGGAAAAATTCCAAGACGAAACGGACAGTAAAATGGAACCGGATTTCAAACTCGGGTTTCCTAATTGCCGGTACGTTGTTCTATTAGCCGTTGTAGTCTATGCAGACGATTCTTCTATTCTGTTCCGGGAGTAAATTCTTTACCTCGTTTCTTCTTTTTTGGAATTTTTTAGATTTGTTACGAAAATGTTGATGGATCTCTGATTAATCTATATAAGCATTTGAGGTAATTATTTGCTAATTAACGTTTCAACCTTTAGCGGCCTCATTAAGTGATAGCCTTTGGGGTCTACAACTAAGTGCGGTCCCGCACACACGTATTTAATTATTTTTATAAAGATACAAAAGGAAATTTAAGGAAATGTTTTGCAAAATCATTGGTATGGAGCATTTAATTTTATGGATGTGAAAGTTGGATACTGAGGGAAAAAGAAAAAACATGGATAGAAGCAGCAGAAATGTGAATTTGGAGGAAGATGAACGGAACAAAATGGACAGAAAAGAAGAAAAAAGTAGAGATATTAGAATGAGTGAATGAGAAAAGGAAATTGCCGGATGAAAGAGAAAGAAGGAAAATTAAGTTTATAGGACACTATATGAGCCACAATGCCTTTCTAACCAACATTTTTGAAGGTAAGATCCTAGGAAAGAAATGAAGGGGTATGCCAAGGAAGAATTATTTCGAGGATATAGGGACAAGAATGGAATATTCCGATTACAACAGGATTAAAAGAGCAGCTGAAGTGAGAGAGGAATGCTTGCACCGACAAAGTATTGCCTTTAGTTTGTGAATATTATTGAATGTGAGAATGTTATAGAAATGTTTTGATTATTGATGATAAATATATGCTATTATGATCACACCATGTAAATAAATTTCATATTTACGAGGCATATGATGTACGATGCATTAAAATATTCACAGCATTAATTGAACTCATAGAGAAGGTTAAATGATGACAAAGAACTCCAAATTTCCTTTTCAATTCTAGACACAGTTAAAAGATATCGAAATACCATGAAGTAATTTAGGACAAGGCTTTAGCATTTGAATGAATGAAGGATACTAAGACTTACGGGTCATTAGGGATAATAGGGTATCGCGAAGCAGATCTTAACTTAAAGGGGACAACTTTTGACCAGTCGTGCATTGCTCACCATCCCTTTAAGAGTTATCCAAGGCATATTTTGATCAACGGCCTTGGACGCGCGCAATGGCATTGAAAATAAGCGGACATAAAATAGAGTTAGCGCCCGCTGTTAAGGAGGAGGTCGAAGTGATCATGCGAATGATGAACCAAACAACGAGATAAACAGCTGAAACCGCCCGAACGGTAAACTTCACCCCGACCGTTCGATAAAGCATTCCTAACAATAAATCTAGAAGGAAATGGCGGGAGGGAGCCCTCGATGGAATGGAGGAACTCTACGCCAAAAAATACGCCGTTCAAACCCCGGCATTAAAAATCCCTGACGGAGATTACAGCCCGCTTTATCCGTAAATAACTTTGGCGCGAAATGGCTTTGGGTTATAAGGACACCGCGGGAGGACGGGTGAGGGTCACCTGGTGAGTGACCTCTGAAACGGGAGTGCAAAGCAGTAAAAGATGATGAAAAAGTAGGAGGAGCGGTGGCGAGGAAACTGGAATAAAACGGGGAGAGGAAGGGATGGGAATCTTGAGGATGAGATAGAGTAGTCCACTTGGGAGAAGAAGTGAAAATGGGAGCAGCTGAAGGAGGAAAATTGAAGGGAAAATGAAAATCTTGGGATGTATAAAATGAAGGCGCAAGGAATAGTTGGAACACTATTGTCGGGTATATTTATTTGTGTTGAGGTTCTTGGAATATTTATCACCCAGTGATTTGGTTCGGAAGATTTTTCACGTAGGTGATTTTAGTACTAGTAAATTCGTTGAAATTGTTACTTAAATCTCTCCCATCGAAAGTTTGGAGCCTCCGTTGATGCTGTAATGACATGCAGGCTAAAAGATTCGTAATATCAAATAAAAAAGCTTGCGTTATTACTGCTATGTACTTTTATATACTAAAAGACTCATGTCACCTTCAAATATAAAGACGGTGATTTTCTATATTTATTCTTAACAATTTTCCTCCTTACTTATGTATTTTACATCTATCCACCAAGTTAAGCCTTCTGATATCGATTTTATTGAATCACATGTCAATCGCTCAGAATTCGGAATCGATACATTGATAGATTATTTCTTTTCTCACATAAAAATTCATCTTCACGAATCATTCATTTTCCTTCTACTGCAATGAGGAATTACACCCCCATAGTTGTAAGAGAGTTACACAGCAACATAAAGCTCAAATATATTGTCTTTGGATATATATGTATTTAATATATTTTAATCCGTTAATTTGTATCTTCGTTGGCATATGTATTACCGCAGGCATACAAATCCATGGGGAAAAAACAACTAAGTTCCCCTATAGCCACTTCTGACATATCAAGATTATTTTACGAGATGTCTTTGCAATTTATATAGAAGTAAGTCTTCTAACGATATTTTGATTCTCAATTCTCTATCGTCCCGGTATAAACTTTAAAAAAATTCCAAAAATTCTCACAATGCATTCTTATGGGCTAATCGGGATTTTGGGGCCTTTTGGAATCGAACCGATGATAGCTAGGATCGATATTACACTTGAGCCGATGGCTTCCCATTGGAGCCAATACAACACAGGCCAACTCAATGATCCATGCAGTTATGGATGGGAATTTCTATCCGGTATGTAGCTGAGAACCGTTACTACTATTTATGCCGGATATCCTGGGTTTTTGACCTAATAATCTGTACATTTGATAAAAAGTTTAAGGGAAAAGGTAAAGAATGTATATATAGTTAAAAATTGAAATTAAATGTCGAGAAACCAAAATTTTTTTGTAAAAAATGTGGGAGAAAGCATTTTCTGCATGGAAATTTTCACGTCACTTATTTATACGTGGTTACGCTCGTGTATGGCGTGGTTGCCTAACTCCAATTTGCTTACGCGAATTATTCATAAACAAATTCCTAACGACTGCAGCGGTCGGATACATCTTGAGCAAGGAACGTACCTCTGAATCTCGAGCGAATTCGTATTACATAAAATATCGTTCCCTAGGCGAGCAGAACTATAGCGATCGATAACATATAAATTCAGCTGAAAGTTGAAATCAAATCCGGAATATAAAGATATTACTTTCCACAAAGAAAATATGCGCAAAGAGTGCCACTTTAAAAATCAATGAAATGCAATAATCAGGAGCGAGTCACAGATTTATCCGTCATAAAGTGATGACTCGGGGAACTATAAAAAAATCAGAATTGCGTGCGCATGGAACGATACGTAAAAACCTCGATTCACGTAGTAAAAAGCAGAATCTACGCGGCCGTAAAAAAAGTGAAGGCAGTTCGTGAATCGGGGGAAATACCTCGCTGGAAAAAAACACGTGAAAATTGAGGAATGTGTATAAGAGAACGTATATCCTGGAGGGCAAAAACATGCGTGGAACTAGTCCACCACTATTTCTAAGCATCTCTATCCGTGGGAAGTTTAAATTATTTTGAAGGGAGAGGACGGTATGGTCCGCAGCAGAGTTTCATTCAACGAAATAAGTACAGTTTTATTGAGTGAATTGAGAGGTGAAAGTGGAGATAAGGAGAGGCTAGGGGGATTGTAATAGAAGAAAGGGTGGGGGTGTAGAAATAAGAGGAAAAGAGATTGAAGAGAAGGGGAAGGATCTATGGCGATTGAGGGGAGGGGGGAAAAGGATCAAGAGTCGTAAAAGTGAGTGGCAGGAGTCGACGAGAATCGTAAAACTTGGAGTATAGGAAGAGGGGGGGGAGGGGGAAGGAGTTAGGGGAGGGGATGGCTGACAGAATGGGGTGATACAGGATGGAAAATTACTGTAGGTAGAGATAGGGAAGGAAGTATGCGGGAAATGAAGGGATACGAGGGAAGGTCTGACATCTTTATTTCGGGCGTAAAGGGTTCGATTAATCCATTATCTCTTTGCTGCTATAAAGCGGAAAACAGAACGTGTACGGTGAGAGGAGGTGATACACTGAAAAATGCTTGGCAAAGTAATTACTGCGATATGTAGAGCACTAAAGAGTTTGAAAGACCAGCTGGAGGAAAAAGCAACGAAGGCTTCTGGTTAGATTGATTGAAGACATCTCACCATTTACTAAAGTTATCAAAAACTAATTTTTTGGTATTTTGATGAAGAAAAAAAGTAAATTTCTTAGACACGATGATAGCTTTCGTAGCATCGAATCTATACCCTATTAAATTTATTTTCGTGGCTTAGTAGGAGATATATGATTCAAAGACGAGTAGATTAAAGTAACATATCTAAAGACTTGAAGATGCTAATAATATCCTTAGTACTCCATATTAAATCAGCCTTATGAATTATGCACTGCCATTAGTAATATACTGCTATTCTTATTATTATATTTATATCGACCCTTCTGGAGTCTGATAAACGATATTGCTAGGGGTTGATTCGAGCTCGGAAGTCGATCGATAGTTAATGGAGAAACGTTATTTCAAATTTACTAATTCAGTACTTAGAATAGAAAAACATTAATATGCTATATGTGACGCCAAAAAGATTTCTCATAGAATTCTAGGAAGATAATGAGGGCCTCCAAATTTAGAGATAAGTCCCTTTAATCTACTCATCTTTGATCGGTCTTCCCTCACGCCCTAAATGAGGTTCTCTTTCCTGCTTCTCCCCTTCAGCTACCAAGATAATTTTAGAAGACCTTAGTAGCCCTTTCAATGGTGTTCAGTGGATACCAAAAGCCTAGGGTTTTTATTTTAAAGATAATAAGTGTCTCTGGAAATAATATTTTTCATTTTGCAACAGCTCTGACGGAAATGAAAATATAACACGCATATTCCAAAATGTAGAGAATTATGAGAATAATGAGGAAATAATTACATAAGGCATTTACCAAAACGTAGGTGGTATTCCTCCTAAATAAGTAGAATTAATACTTTCATTGACTAAATAGAAATCTTCCAGTTTTATGTGAACAAAAAGAAATTATTTTTATGAGGAAATAGGTTTGATTTGTTTTTAATAACTAGGAACGGAGAATGTTCATTCTTCAACTTTAACTAAATGTTCTAATTTGGACTTTAAGGAATTTTTTCTTTAATACTGTAAAGTTACATAATTACAATCACCTTGGGAACGCTAGAAATCGAACAATGACATTATTTATATTTATATATTGATTACATATTGATCTAAAATAAATTTACATATTGATGTAAAATATGCATATACAAGTCTTGTAAAACCTCTTAAAAAAGACAGGATGAAGATGTAAAAAAATGTATAAAATAGAATTAATCTCGAAACATACTTAATGATAGCTTTGAATTCTACACGAATTCCGTGACAGTGCATGTACCAATTTTTCCTGCGCATACTAATGAGATAATCTGTTGAATTATACGGTACATCTACTTATACTATTATCATAAGCTTACTGTACCTTTGCAGTGGGAGATGGATGCAAACACACAAAATATGAACTGTATAACCTCGTAATATATGCTTTTAGCCTTAATGAAAAAATGACCAGAGGAACGTGAGAATTACGTATTATTCTTGAAACACAAAACACATGTTGTAGCTTTGTATAGCATGGTAGGTAAAATTCTAATTATGCGCTTCATTTGTTTTACAATGGACATTTAAACAATTGTTCACCTGTTTATTGTCAGCGACGGCGTTACTATTTTTAAAAATAACAGCGCCATCTTTTATCTGAGAGCAGAACGAATGTGCTGACAGAAAGTTAAACTACAATTGTACGGGCGAATTACAACAGTTCTTCAGCTATAACAGCAAATTAAAACCAATAGATTAGATCTGGAACTCGATTTTCTCTTTCCGGCAGACTTCTACAGTCCTGAGGTAACAAGCATATGGCACTCTTGCTATCTTCGGTGCACTAAAAGATAATTTTTCCCGCAGAATTCTGCCGTCGCTATTATGAAGTATTTACTTTAAGAATGAAGTAAATATATCCTTAACTTGAAATTCAACAAGCCTAAAAAAACCCTATCGTCTCATTGATTAAAAGTTTATGAACGATAAAGTTAGATACTTACAGTAATAATAAAATTATATGAAATTTAAATCTTTCCGTAGTTAATTTTCACGATGTTTATTATTATATGATATATATTTTATGTATAATTATTATTTAGTTATCATTATATGACATATCGGTTTTAGTTTATTATTACATGACATATTATTTGATGTAATTATAGATGAATATCCATCTTTAATAATGTCTTCGTAGATTGATCATCGAGAATAACTATGACATCGATAATCGAGAATATCGATCTTTGAGCACGTATCTTTGAGAATATAACTTCGAGAGTATAGACGAATTTCGATCATAGAGAATATCGACTCGACTAATATCGATGAAAATCTATAATCGAGCATATCGATGAATATCCATCATCGCGAGATTCGATCGTCGAGAATATCGACGAATTTCGATAATCGAGAATATCGACGGATTTCGATAATCGAGAATATCGACGAATTTCGATAATCGTGAATATCGATAATGATCGATCGAATATCGATAGGTTGACCGCAATATACTTGTTAGCTACCCCTGCTCTATAGTATATTCTAAACGGGAACGGAAGAAAAAGCAAAGAGGAATGTAAGCGAAGAAGGTGGAAGAGGGGCTAAGACGCGACAAGAAGAAACAAGTTGAGAAGGTCTCCGAATAAAACGCCATAAAGGAGGACAGGAGAGGGAGAACTCGTTGAGGACGAGAGATGAGGGAAAATCACCTTGAGGGCGTATGCTCGAAATTCCGCTTTACGAGGCGATATTCAAAACGGCTCCTGCCGCATTGATTTTCTTCGGGGAATTAGGCGAGTACGTGAGGAAGATCCCTCTCCGCTGATGTTTCCGAATGCAAATATTCGAAAGTTTCGACCTTGCAATCCCATGGACGGAACATACGTCGAGCCCTTGGTTAGTTTAGGTGCCCTGAGAGAATGGAATGAGACGTCACGTGACCACTTCTGTCCATTTATTACCGGGTGCAAACTCCGACGAACTAGTCCGTCGCTCAAGTTTCGACGCGTAGCTAAACGTAATGGTTTTAGGCGAAATAAACCTGCATGAAAACTCTTAAGAAATGAAGGGCTGAGTTTAAAACTTGGTGGATGCATTTACTGAACTAGAGATGCCAGGAGAATGACCGATGAGACTTTCAGAGTGATTATGCTAACAAAAAGGAAAGTTTAGAACATAGCAGGCTAAACAGAAGCGGATGTTACACAAGTGATAAATGCCTTGTGATATTAGGGATACTGCGGCGCTCTTGGATATTTTGTTAATAACTATGTTTACTTTTAATTTTTTAATTCGTGAATATAGGCTACGATTTCAGCATCGCCATATCCTCAAATGCTGACTCTTTCTTCAAAATTACGAATACGAATATTATCTGGGCCTTTTGCTCAATGATCATTAATAATTTTTATTTTGTTTTCTTTTTTCTTTCCGTTTATACCGATCTTTGTAGCTCTACGTTCTCATACACTAACTCTCTTCACTAACTGACACTTAGGCAGTGGTAACTGGTATTTGCAAATAATTGAGTATAATTATTTCTTACTTTTGCAGATCCGTTAGCAGGGTGCCTCTTGTTTTGTATAGATGGGTTTTCTATATGCTGAAACACTGCCACTTAATAGTGAATTTACTTTAGCTAACAACACGTATCTTTTAACGCGTAAACATATCAATAAATAACGCACGAGGACATAAGAGCCCATCTTTTGGCTCTAATGGTCAATCGAGGCTCGTAAAAGTTCAATTTCCGCCATAAAAAAACATCTTTGGCCTTTTTTATCTATATATATATCCCACTTCGTTCCGGTTTACTTTGCGCACTCTCTTATTGAAAAAATATCTAAGGTAAGTGTACCAAATAAGAAATGTTTTCCATGAAATACCTTTTACTGTTCATTTAGATTGTTCATATTGTTCATCGAAAATATTCTCTAAATCTTTGACCTCTCGAATATCATACCATAAAGTTAATTCATGTATTGTTTAAATACTTCTAAGGTACTAACAAAAGATGCTCATCAAAGAATGTTAGACGTCCATCAGCAAAAACATTTGCTTAAAAAAGCATATAAATTACGTGTTCTTGAAACATAATACAATATTAAGTTACAACGAGAATAGAACATCATTAAAGTGGATTTTTGTATAAATTAACCATATATAGTACGTAAATATAAATACATAATATTTCAAAAATCCCATAATACACGACTATTTATAATTCTACAGGTGGACATTCCCCACGATTCATGAGAAATATATTGAAATATTAAAATTTATAATGCCATTTCCAATTTTTTGCTCATTAATTGTAATTGTTTATTGGATCATTTGGAAATTAAAGAAAGAGTATCAAAATAAATAACAGACTAAATACATTAAAGGAATAACAGACTAAATAAATTAAAGGAATATTACGTTGGAATTCCTTCTTTTCATCTAAAAATCAAAACAAGTTTTAAATTAGAGAACACCTCTGAAGGCACCATATTTTTTTACTTTCATCTCCGCAAACTTTTGCCCTCGCGGTTAATTTTATATTTAACGGCTCATAATATTTGTTTCATATCTTCCGGATAGCAAAGTGGGCAATTTGTTCGACTCCGGTGTAAATAGTTTCGAGTTCGATTCCCCACATGCTAAATTACCTTAGCTGCCGAAGCACTTTCAAAATTACTACCACTACTAATATAATGTTCTTTTTATTAATATTTCATTGTGACATTTTATTTATTGTATTGTTCTAACCACTAACAGAAATCCACGTCTCATCCTTTTTAATTATAAAATTTTCATTTGACACGACCTCGTTACTCTTCATTTTCCCTTTTGCTTTTCGAAATTGAAATTTATCATCTATTACCGACTTTTACTGACCCTCCATGACTCCCTCTCTAATAAATATAAGTCGCGCCCCTAGAATAAAGCATGACCCAATTTTTATTTAGCACCTTAATTTCAGCTCACGGCTTACTTCCTTCGATAAGAAATAAGTTTTATAATCATCGATTTCTCTGTCGTATAAGAATTTCTTAATTTATCCAGCTAATACTACATTGCGTGAATAAGAAATAAAAGTATCAGATTATCTCCTTGACACCCGCATGTCAACGAACTGAGAAACGTCATCTGGAATGTTTTTTTCGGTCATCCAAAGTCCGCATGAGGGTAGTAAACCACAGAATGGGAACGTACGCTCCAGTGGTAAGCAAAGAAAGTCAGTGATCACCGTAAAATTTAATCTGTCCTATTCAAATGCTTTGAACAGCTCAATCACTTCATTAACTGATGTTGCACGTAAGTTTTATGATAAAAATAAGATGAAAAATATCAACGTGACCAAATTTTGAGTTTAACAGCTGTGTTTTGTGCGAGCATTTATGAAAATTCATAAATAATAACAAACAATGAGTTATATGTTTCCGCAATTTAATTCTGGTTCGATATAGAATTCATAATTCCATTTTTTGTGGGCCCTAATTCCGAATATCATTGAATTTAAATTACTTGAACAACTAATATAACCATAACATACTAAAAGACAACGAAAAAATATTTTCATTTCCAGCCTCGATATTCAACAGGCCTCTTTTGCTAAGGTATATAACTAGGTAATTTTATGCCCTGATATGCAAAAACTTCATGTGAAACGGAAAAGAGGATACATTCATACAATTATATATATAATTTTTCCATTTGAGAGTAATACCTACTTAATTCGAATCATTTTGGTAAAAATGTTAATGACTCAACATTTCATACTCATACATACGATATTTTTCCAATGCAGATGTACTTTGTTTAGAATATTTAAGCACCGTGATAATTCTCACATAATAATTTCAGTTTGTTTATAATTCTCATGGGAAACCCTATCATGTGAATAATTTTGTGGCTAAATTTATGAATAGAATTATTTGCGAGCATACGCTATCAGGCAATAGAACACTGTGTCGAATTCGTGCCATGACCTTACCAAAATGAGGGTCATGATTTTCATTAAATTGCATATAAAAACTTGTATCTTAAATAACAAAACCATTTTGAATTAACTTTCGAGAACAATCTGGAGCAAGAAAAATGGAATTCCTAAGAGTGATATTAAAATTATTCTTGAACATAGGTTGTTGTAGTTGATTTGGAAATATCCTTATTCCCAGCTGTCGTTTAAAGGACTGACTCCTATTTCCCTGTTATTTTCAAACTCATCATCTTGTAACAGGAATGCAAGCATGCAAACATCCCAAAATAGGCCCTTAGTGGAAGAATTCCTAGAAATACAGCGAGCCGAACTTTGAGGTAACTGAAACGAGTGTGCCTGAGATATTTCATATTTCAAATTTCTAGGCAGCATAATCGAGCTTATTAAGAAATGTCTACTATTCCATTGCAATTGGGAAAAATAGAATCACAAAGGAAAACAGGCAACTTGCGTCTTCATTAGGTATCCTCCTAAAACCTTTCAAAATAAGTGTCTTGAATATCCCTATATTGTGAGAAAAATACCTTATAGAATCCCTTTACCTTAAATACCTTAGCTTTTATCGAAGGATACATTGATAAACATTTTTCCCGCCCATATAACCTTTCATATTTCACCTCCGAGCAATTTCCTGGAATGCTGTACCAAAATCCAATATCCGAGCATTCTCCGATTTCGGCTTCCATTTTTACATCCGAAACGACTTCATCTTCGGCAAACTCGGATTCAACAGATCTGGGTTTTAGAGAATCCCCGGAAGAAGACCAGAAACAAACTCGGTTCCGTTTTCATTAATAAAGGGAGTATGCGCTAGATTAAAAATGTCGAGGACAACATAGTTCCGGGTAAAACCTACAAATGGAGCACACCAATCGGAGACAAATACGTGATCACTCTCAAATTAATTTCACCAAATTCTCGAGTTGCTCCTTGTGGAAGCATTGGGAGATACTAAATGTCCCTAAGGCCGGTGTTTTTTAATAAACTTGGCATTTAAAATTGTTTAGTCATTAAATATTAATCGGATTACCCAAACGCACCGTTTAAAAATCACTTTAATTCACAAAAACCTTAACTGAAATATTTAAAGGCATATAAAATGAATTTATGAGGATTCCAAGTCGAAAGTTGCATTATTTAAATAAAAATCGTCGACAATATTTAAATAAACTCCTGGTATTTGCTTGACAAGTCTACTTGATTTATTGTAAGGCTCTTTAAGAACGAGTGAAGCTATTTCAATAATTCTGTTCTATGTCAATCGCCTCATTATTTATTTATTTATTTATTATTTATTTATTATCAAATTGCTGCAATTTGGCCATTTGGTCAGGTAGCAGCGGTGAAGGGGGACCAATCTATATTAATTTAATTGCCTGGCATTCGCCCAAAGACGGGAGGAAAACCCCTCCAAAAACCTCCCGCAGGCAATGTCAATCACATACTATATATATAAAAATTATGAAATATTACATAAGATATACATTAAGAAAAAAAAGATATTGAAATTCTAAAAGTATAACAATGATACATACACACTGATTCATTAATCAATGCCTAATTCTACTACACATACATATACAATGTGCACACATAATACTATAGAAACATATTAATAATTGGTATTGACTGTTTACAATTTTACTAACATCATAGTTACAAATAAATATATATACAATTCAATTACTATTATACCTATCACATCATTAAATTATATGGACATTTAAAAATTACAGTTACTTTTTAGTCTATTTTTAAAAGACATATATATGCTAAAGATTATGCTATATGATCTGTAAATGGCTACTTCTTTTCAACCGATTCTTACTCATATTATGTGTTTCTATCCCTCCGGGTTTCATCTGAAGTTTTAGAATTTATTTTCGGACTGGAAAATGTATTCTCAGGGATAAGAGTAACAACAAAGATTAATGAATGGAATTTTCGACTTCTACAATCAACAATTGTATGCAGCAACACACTTTAGAAATTATTGGCTTAAATATAAATTCGAAGAAATAAATTAATAAATCCTGTGCGCCATCTCTATTGATTATTCTTCGAAAAGGTTGGAGCAACCTATTACATTACCTCAATCCTGAATTTGTGCTTTATTGAACGAGTTTATGAAAAATACCATGGAAATTGAACTGAATTTCGTAGTAGCAGCCATTTTATAACGTTAAATGTAGGTACTCAAAATAATGAAAAAAATAATTATACATTACTTGGACTTGTAATACTGTGTGAAGATAATCCTTCGTGAATAATCTTTAATATTTATCGGTAGAAGTATTTACATCCAAAGCGAAAACCTCTAGATATGTGAGGATCCTAAGATGGGAACCTTCATGATATATTTTACGAATCAATAAACTTCTCGAGTATCAACATCACAAACGTTTTGGTAAAAATTTGCAATCATACGAATTTCAGTAATTCAAAGACGACACAAATATTAATACTGACCTCTATGATAGACTTTAGTGATAGTCAAATATCTCGCAGTCTCTCCTACCTTATTAAACAGAAAGAACTAATTAGTTCACCTTTTAGGAGTAGCAATTATATGACTACTACTAATTGCCCTAGCTTCTCACACCAACGCAAACACCTTGCAACACCAAATTAAAACAGTGATCCTCGAACGAGCATCATTTTAAATAAACACAGTTAAATTCTCATTTTTATCGTCGATGGCAAATTTATGAGCAAGCAGCGAATGTCACTTTATTAACATAAACATGCAGCTCACACATGAAGATTTTCTCATCCGAAAAGTTTGTTTACAGTATCTACGGTAACGGCAACATTCAAATAAGCCGATAAAATTAACAAATTTCTGAAGCTCTTTCAAGGTTCATATTTATTCTAATAATTACATCAACATAAATTACTGGTTGTTTAATAAAGGCAGCCAAATATTACCGTAATTAAATGGTGAGGAGAGGGTGAGGATTACGTGAATATTGTTATATATTTAGTTTTGACGTTCAAGTCTCGACCAACCTTTTAATATTTTTCTTCGTTCGACAGTATTCCAATATATATATAAGCTATTTAATTTTATAAACATCCTCTCAAATCCGCTTGCTTATTTAAATTTTACAATTTTTAATCTTTGAAGATGAGAATAAATAAATGATATTGAAAGAAAAAATGGGAATATGCGTCACAGCGAAATATTACCATCATTAAATGGGTAAGAATTAAGTGAATATTGTTATATATTTAATTTTTGCGTTAAAGTCTCGATCAACTTTTTAACATTTTTCTTCTTTTGACGACATTATTTCAATATGAGCTATTTAATTTTGTAAACTTCCTCTCAATTCCGCTTGTTTATCTAAATTTTACGATTTTTAACCTTTGAAGACGAGAATAAATAAATAATAATGAAAGGAAAAATGGGCATATGCGCTCTTCCCTGACTACTTGTCTTCGCCACAGAAAAAAACCTCAACGGGATGTTCCTCGTAAATATCCTGCCATCACCCGAAACCTTTCTTTACTCTCGCTGACAGCGAAGAATAATATCAAACATTTTTCCCCTCTCCAAACTGCGGCGTATACACACCTGCCAGAGGCGAAGAATCTCAGAATTCATTCGACGTATTTGCATATTATGTATCATTTTGCCCTGCAATACATCTCATTTGAAGGGAGGCTTTCCGATTAAAGTTGTATCTTAATTTTATTTTATATCCGGCTTTAAATAAATGTTTACCTTTCCCGTAATACGTTCCAAAATTGGACCAAGTTCTCTATTTTAGGAAATATTTCCTCTCCGAAAAATAGCCTCACGAACGCCTTCTCTGTTTGCATAGGTGTTATTCTTGTAACGACGCTGCTTCTCATTTTCGATGTATGCACGTAGAGATATATCTACGTTCCATGATGATTATATGTACAACTATTATCAAGCACCAACGTATACATTACTAAGTTTTGCATGTATGCAATACGTTACATCTCTCTAATTCGTCATCATTGTCAGTGATCCATTTAATTTATTTCTGCATCAAAAACTGTCCACCTTACAGCCTAGAGGCAGGTTTGACCCTCTGCAATTAGCATCAAAAGCAAATCAAAAAAGGCAAATGAGACTTATTATGCGAGATAAGGAGTGAGGTAGTTGCTTTGGCCATCCTCAATGAGCCAGAATGCTAAAAGGGGAAAATTTCCACGTAAGTGAAGCATAATCACCCAATGAATAACAAAATGAATTTAACAAGGAGAAATCAAAGTTAATGTGATTATTCAGCATCACTTATACTCAAGTAGCTATCATACTAACGTGGCCATGAACAAGTCAAAAAAGCCAAAAATGCAGAAGCAGATGCATTGTCTTTAATCGTGCACAAAATGACAAATAAAAAATATCTGCATTCATCAAAGTATGATAGCAAGATATGGATTTAAAATATACCTTAAATCTAGCTATTTTTTAGATTAAGCTAAATCAAAGCTTTCCTTTTTAATCCGGATAATTCTAAAAAAAAAACGTTACACCCTTTTCCCAACAATCTAATAACCTGGGCACCATAGTTTAAATAGGCAAACTTTACATAAGGACTCATAACTCTGCAAGACTTTCCCAATGTTTGATAGTGTTCCTTCTCAACTTTCTCATCGCAGTTAACAGTGCTCTCGACGAATCCTAGCTTTAAACTTACCTCTAAACCGGGTGTGCGTCGGGTCTCCCTGTGAAGTTGGGACTAACTGCAAGGAATTTAACTACTACTTCAAGTTTACTCGTTAGAGGTTAAATTTGGGATTTGTATACATGTTATGTTCCTGTGTCTTACTGTTGCGCGTGACTTACTAACTACGAAACGTCATCGCCAAACTTTGAAAGATACAAGTTAATCCTACATTTGTAATTCACCATGTTTATGAAAATCCTTTTCTATACGCGGAAAAAATAATAATTTTAACTATAGGATGAATTAAATTCTTTATATGCATTAGTTATATTCAATGCAGATAATATACTTAATTACAGAAACTGAGGAAGTCATTTTAAATTGCCTAGACAGCGGAACACTGTCGAACTTCGACAGCTGAACTTTCCAAACCGCAAAAATGATAACAAAAGCAAAAATATCGATAAAGATACTGGAGTAATAATTAAATAGTAAATGTAAATGGATTTAATAAATCGTTCCAAAGTCACTCGTTCAATCGATACTCAAAAGACCAAAACTCACAAGATCTCTTTAAACCGAAACTTCCTAAATAGAACTATTAATCAAAAAGTACTTCGGTATATAGTTGAAAATCTTTCAAACGCCTATCATTTTAGTATTTCTAATAATTAGCTCTTTTAAAGTGATTTAAAAGTCTTCCGTGATGATTTAATAACTATTCTTAAACATGATTTAACAACTTTTCATAAGTTATTAAATCATCATTCTAATCATAATTTTAAATATTATGTTTAAAATTTTGCGTGACCATCACCTAGTTCGTTTCTATATTTTGTCATAATATTTACTAAATTTGTAATGTTAATTATTACTTAGGTACTCTTAAGTCTTGGGAGACATTTATTTTTTGAGCTGTTATAACTGTTGCTCGGTTTTCAATAGAGGAAGAGTTGCTATGACTACCTGTATTATTATTATCGAATACAATGCCATAATAATAAAACATAGAGGAGAATTTAACTTTCGACATCCCATCATAGTACCTTAAACCGTGCGTTAACTATACAATTTATTCGCCTCATGAGGCATATAATTAAGCTATTTGACAGAGATTATTAATTTTTAAACGTAAATTTTTAGACATACCTAAACGAGGCTTCGGTGAAACTCGAGCCAGTCAAGCCTAGTATCGGGCAAGCATTGTGTCCAGTGTGGTAAACTTCTTCTTGAAACGAAATTAAGTAATTAAATTAAGAAATTAAATAATTAAATTATTTTGTAACTATGATCTGAGACTGTCATACTTGAGTTAAGAGCTATAGCCAGAAGAATGTACATTTTATCTTATTGAACGGATTTCATTTATCATCTAATTTGTTCTACAGAGACGTACTGCAATATTCATGAAATAGTATTTTTAGATATCTTTAAAAACTATCACTACTGTAAACAATATTCGGATAAGGTGCTGAAAAACTCAAGTACGTATATGTAAATTATATCTCAGAAAAATGATTTCCTTGCATTCCTATACAAGATAATGAAATTTTTTAAATTATTGCATTGTATCGACTTTCAAAATTGTATAATTCCCCAAAATATGAACATAAACCCTAAATACAGTACAGTAAATTTTCATACTGTATTATTCCGCTTTTATTATAATTTATTTACACAAGACTTCAAAAAACTTCTCAGAAAAATGTGGAAGATTAGCCTAAAAAATCATTCACAACATCTTAAACGTTTCCAAAGAAAACTTCCACCTTATTCCAACATTTTAGTCTAACAGCCTAGTAAAATACTGCCGGATATACTTCGGCATGGTTTTTCCTGCGAAAATAAAATAAATATGATAAAATTAACTAATGAAGCTTTTAGTGTGTGGAACTTCATCCTTGCGATTGAAGAAGAAATAACTTTACAAAATTCCACTTCCAAAATAAACCCGTAAAGTGGAACTTTGTAAAGTTATTTCCTCTTCAATCGCAAAAATAAACGTGGACTGCAATTATACTTCTCCTCCCATTTACATCATACTAATCATTCCTTCTGTTAATCACATCCCATTTCATGAATGACATTACCGTTCCCTTAATCATCAATCAACTTCAACCTTCCCTTTTCAAGATTAGGTCGTTGGAACATTTAGAAAGTTGAATGGACGTGAAATGAGAAAGTTTGCGCAATGATAGTCTTTTTCGCCGAATCTCTGAGCGCTAAGGAACTGTTATGAGGGTGGAAAAGAGCGTTGACCGTTATCTCGCGCAGTTCCCCTTCCAATATATCACAGCGGAGGGCATTCAGAGGCAGATAAGGGAACGTTAGAGATAAGGGAGAAACATCCGAATTAGGCCAGAAGACGCCAAAGTCACCTTGCCCTCTTCCTTCCTTCCTTAAAGTCACCTTCGTTTTTACGCCTTCTTCGAACAGGTTTCCAATTCGTAAGAATACGAAAGACCTAAATATCAAGAAAATTTCCAATATATTCGTTGACATTCCACATGTCATTAAAGAATCACAGAAGAAAGAATTCATAAGAGTTAAGTTAGGATATTTGGGAACGAGACCATGATTCACAAAGAAGTCGAGTAGACATTAGAGACGACAGATTAACCCTAATTAACACTTTGGAAAGGATTATGAAATAGTGCGACGAATGTACTTAATGTAGGCAATTATTCAAAAGGGGAGTTATCAAGAGGGGTGACGTCGTATGTATATTACAGACTTGTTTCAACTTGCTCACATATTGTGTGGCTATTGAAGTTAACAGTGCATCGGAGCAGTTTGTTGAACATTTACATTCGTATTTTAAATTGTGTGTTCCTGAGTATTTAGAAATAGTTAGAGAAATTGTGAGATCGTTTTTTCCTGAGATTCATATTGATTTGCAACCGTGTCGATCTGAAAAATCCTGCTTGAAGTATATATCCAAGGAGGATACTTTTTTGTTAACTAACGTGAGTACCAGTAAATTGAATTTAAACTATAGGTTGTATCATTGGGCTAAACAATCTCCTTATTTTAATCTTACTGATCCTTTTGTTGTTGAGCATGCTAGAATATATAAATTTTTAGAGGGCTACCATAGAGATTTTTGGATTTTTGGTGTAAAGTTAGTTCTTTAATTATAAGTATTTGAACGGGAATTATTATGGCTGGCCTTCTGAGGCTCGTTCTTGGTTTGACAAGAATATTAACAATCGTTGTCACAAGAAGAAACAGTTATATCTTTATGGGGATAGTAATGTAGGAAAAACCACATTTGTTGAGAAGTTGATAGTTCGGGAGAACATGCGTTTTGTATATTATCCTGACGTCGGCAAGCTTGCATATTCAGAGTTAAGAGCTAATTACCATAAGATTGTATTGTTTGAAGAGTGTGACCTCAAGTATCAATTCAAAAACGTCTTCGAAAGAAAATACATTTCCAGTGATTATTTGTAGAGCCCCCGAGGGGTATCTTACTGAATCGGTGAAAATTCGTAGAGTAACCTTCACGAATGACTTAACATGGGATATCCACATCCGTAATATATGTAGACGAGCTCTTAAGAATCTCGGTTTCGTCAAGAGGATAGTCGATAGAAGCAATTAAAAAGTCCGCGAGGGATGTTAATTTGTGCTAGTTAGGCCTCACCTTGAGTATGCATATAATGTATGGGAGTCTGCCGAAAACTACTGAATTTGCGAACTAGAAATGATAGAACAGAAAAAAGCACGTTTTGTAAAAAATATTCTACGCCAAATCTGTCGGTTTTCTGGAGTATGAGATGGAGATTGTATCGATTTTCAAATAAGATGGCTTTATTAATTGAAATATGAACCTAATAAACATATTTTTCTTTCTAAGACATCAGATCTACATGGAAAATAAAATTTTAAGAAAATTTCATGAAAGAAAAGAAAAAGGAATACACTGAAATAATCCCACGAATGATTTAAAAAATATGACGGGAGTAAGACAGCAGCTGGTATTAGAATTGCTGTAGCACATAAAGAAGAGCATCCTTGCTCTCAGAAGATGATCTTATCGTATTAGAGATAATAATAATTCAAGGGAGATACATGGAATAAAAAAACCCGGAATTGGGGGTCAATTTTTACCCCAAGATACGAAAATTCTTACTTCCCTTACATTTTCATGTCGGAAATAAGGTGACTAACACAGGAAATGAGTCGTGTACTGGGGTGATTCTTGATATAAGTTAAAATTAGAGAAGTAAGATTAAATTTGAAACTTTGATTTCCCTCTCACATGGTCCCGTTCTTAGCATTTCCAATAGTTTCTCCCGTATAACTTCATCTAGTGAGAATCTAATGCAATTCTCTAGCAATATTGCTACCTATAAAAATTAGTTTTGTCACTTTCCAAAGGTTCCATAATTGGAGAAAATATGCTAAGATAAACTTATAATTAAAGTCACATGAAATAGTTGTATAAAACCTTGTAATTCAACTGTACCTTGTATAAAATTAAAAATAAACTACATAAAACCACTTTAAGTTCAAAGCTAAGATAGTATCAGACAAAGAAGTGTTAAGAATACCGAAAAAATGGGACAGAATTCAAAGACGACCTCTTTATACATGAAGGCGTATACGTATTATCTATATTTTGATAATTCTTTCATACATGGAATATCAAGGAATGCGTACTTTTACACAATTCGTTTCTCCGATTTGAAAGGATACTTTTTGTTTGATGAAAGAGTCTACAAACCGGATATTGGTTGAGCAAAACTGGAGACCGGAGATGAATCTCCAAAAGCCAGAGAGTTGGCCACTTGAATAAAGTTCCCTGATCATCTAAAGTCAAGCTTACCTTGTGAAAATTTATACGACATTGTTTATCCTAATATCATGACTAGCTCCGTAACTTTCCATTAAACACCCTAAACATTACAGAAAGAAACCAACGCGCTGACAAACGAATCAGCAAGAGGACTAACTAGCCTGATCTAAAGCGGCTAAGATGAGATAAAATCAAATCTGTTTTGCAGAGATATATATACAAGTAAAAACGGAATTCTTAGGAAATGCGGGATATTCCTTGCCTTGGTCATTCTTAGAGCAGCGAGAATAAATGACGAAATTAGAAGCTGTACTTCTATAATGTGGGATGTTTCATTACTAGGGGAACCATATTTTTAAACCCACAAACAGAGAATTTCAGCAAAATCATTGATTTTAAAACATTAACTTTGGAGCAGTTTGGGAGAAATAGGACTAAAAATACGACACGACTGTTACGGCGTACCTATCAGATGTCCTGCTATAATTTTGTCGTATAAAGACATCTTTTTTCTTAAACTTAAGTTCATGGGATAGTTTGTTTAACCTCGCCCATTTCATGCAGTCATTACCAAGAATCGCAAATATTTCTAGTATCAAAAAAGGCGGATTTTTAATCACAATCAAATGCGGAAAATATTCCTTCGTTTTGTACCGAAATGATGAATTCTCATTTCCTGTAGGAATATTTTACCTCCTCACTCATTTTGTACTGAATAATATTCTTACCTTACGTCTGAGGAGAAAGTGAATATCAGCAAAGGTAAAGGCCCAAATTGAATTGGATTAAAAATAAAAGTTTTAATACCCGAGCACGAGCCTCCATGGAAAATAATTGCTAAAAATAATGGGAATATGAAGGTTTTAAGAGAGATAGAAGATGAAATCAGTGAATTTGACCGTTTAATAGCCATAAAAATATAGAAAAATGGAAACTCCAGAAGGAATATGACTCTGGATGAAATTACGGTATTAAAATCATTGTAGCATAAATAATCTTCATACGTTAAACTTTCTTGAAGCCATAGAAAGCAGAAGAACGTTTTAATACGATCTCTTTAATAACTTTGGAAAGAAAGTGATATTCACTCAATGCATAATGTATTGAAGATAAATTAATAACCAGAGCGAAAATAAAGCTTAAAATTGAATGAATGGATGGTAAAAATGCTTTAAAACATAAGTAAACGTAAACTTTTTACAAGATGAGAAATTTTCTGGAGACTTTCTTTTCGGTGAAACAATTTCTAATATAATTTCACGTTTTTCGCCGTAGGAGTCAGTTCTCGGAAACATGTTTTCATTCAACATCTACTCGTTTTTTCTAAGTTAGAATTTCCCACCCACGGACGACCTTTTCTTGCTAAAACAAACTCGTGTAGTGAATCTTGGAACAACGGTATCAAATGCCTGATTCTATTCATAACACAGCGTAGCCTTACAAGAACATCGACGAACAGAAGTCGAAAACTGCGGGGAAACGAAAGAAGATGGCCGAACTTGGTAAAGGAAGAAAGATGGTTGGTCGTTACCTAGGAAATCATAGCTTGATTAGTAAACGTATGATTGACGGGGGGAACATTGAGTTAACCAGTAATATTAGGATGAATGTCGTGCGCTGCGTAAATACCAGCAATGAATCAAAAGCGGAAATTAAGAAAGAGAAGGTAGAGATGGCCTCAAGGGCGGAGAGATATTATTCAATTGGACAATCAATTTATACTTGCCAGAGAGAAATTGCGCTGCATTTCTTAATGTAAATACTGGCTAGAAAAAGCGAAGTCATTCTCTACTAAGTGAGGAAATAAAGTGGATACGCAGAGTAATATATGGACAAAGAAAAATTGTAACGGAGTGAATGGAAAGAATCTAACGAATAATAAGATTCACTCTACGATAATGGATTTCTGTTACTATTTTGAAACTTTCTTGGCTCAATTCGAATTTCTGTTGGGTAATCTGAAATTAAAATCATCCTATGCGGGCCGAGAAGTGACGAGAATGATTTCATGATTGTGATGTTCTTAGAACTGGCAAATAACTTCATTATTTGACTTCGGCAAATAAATTTAGGTTAAACATGCCACTCTGGATCCTTAAGGATATCCTTTTCCGTTTTACTTTATTTTATTCATTTTCGAATTCTTAAATTATAGTTTATGAAAATTTTCCTTATTGATTGCAACCGAGGATGGTTTTTTTTTACTTTTGCTATTATTATTGGATTCTTTTTTGACTGGCTTAAGTCCAATTGGACTATTCTCTTCCACCTTACATCGTATGTATTTTATACATGAACATTCATTATAAATAAAAATAAAATACAGAAAGGAAACAAAAGGAAAAGGTTTTACTTATGAGAAAAGATTTCCACAACTAAAGATTGGTGGAGAAAATAACCCACTTCGCGGGAAACACCCACAAAAGGCATTTGGTGGAAAAAATACGCCAAAAACACAGAAATACGGACACATTTAGATATTTTTAGAATGAAACATTACGATCCTCGTATCAATCGATGCGATTATATGGCTAAACTAAGATAAATCATGATACAATAAAAAATAAAATACATAAAATATCTCTTATTCAAATTAATTCACCAATGATACGTTTCAAGAGCTGAACATTTGGAAAGGCAAATCATTCTCTCTGAAGGAAATATAAACACGGATTATCGAGGATAGAAGGATTGGTTTCTAAAACGTAAATAACTGGGTAGATAAATAGGCTTTCTAAAAAAGGAGGCAGTAAATAAAGACTTATACACCTTAGCACAAAATTTTATTTACCGATCGGTTTCGTCAACTTTATAGGATGACATAAAATAGCCCTATCTTTGGCCTGAAGCCCTCTAAAGAGCAAACAACATTACTTTCTGAAAAAATAAAACCCGAAACGAGATAGGGAAACGAAAGCACCATCCCTTCCTTTTACTTCTTTAAGACTACATTGAATCCATTACATTATAAGGAAATATACTAATTTACAGTCGTAAAAATATAAATGTAAAATTGTAAATCGAGCGTATATGAACCTCACAGCTACTTTCTCTTTCCTTCTTTTAATTTACGATACTTAAATTACGATATTATTTCGTCAATTTTTGCAATTTTGTATCACGTGCATTTTATTGCTATTTTGTATCTGTTAAACGGAAGCTGGGACTTTTCAGTTACCATATCACCGAATAAAGTAATTTTTATGTTTGTACAATCCGTAAATTTGTATATATTTCAAACTTTATCATTTCTATTTAACAAACTAGTGTCTTAATTTAATTTTTTATTTCGTCTCAATTCATACATCATTTCATTAGTCCAAACATTTTCAACAACGAAACCTTATTTCATTCACCTTCGTCTAAGGCCTACTTTTGTTTACGTTGAATAGAGCTGTTCTTGCGTTAAAATTGTCAAATTTAAGCTTTGCTTATATTCCTCATCTACACCCAAAAATCCCCGATTAATTATTCCGCACATCATCATGCTCTTTTTTTCCTCTCATCTTCACTTAAATCGTAGTTAAATTAATTGCCCAAATATTTAAAGAAGTTTTAACTTTTTCCATTCCTTTTCAAACAAAATTTGTGTAAAGAAGAGGAAACGTTTACAAAACCAATCGTAAAAGGAAATACCTACTAAAATTGGATGCGTCGCTTACTGATGATATATACATTTGAATCACATAGGTGAATTACGATTTATAGATTATATTAGATTAGGTTACAAAGCCCCACCATTTGTACTGAAAATTGTATATTGGTTAACCTAGCCAATTTGGGAAAAAACTTCACTGCAGGAAACCACTTAGGAAAGAAAGATCGAAGAAACTGCAAAAGCTTTCAAAATTTATCTCCATAATTTTTAGGAAATTTTTCTATTAGTGCTTGTTTACAGACAAAAAGTTCCTATTATCTTACTTTTGCTTACGGAATATGAAAAAGCTAGCATGAAGATTTGATAGACAGACCAGGCATATAACTAGATTCAAGGATCGAAAAACAGAATAAGAAATCTAATAACCAAATAATCAAAATCATCCATCTAAGCTTCGCCAAAATTGCATCCATAATGTTCAAGAAGGAGTTTCAGTATAAGGTTACATGGACAAAAATGAGGCAACGAACGAGTCGAACAGGTTGTCGAAGCAAATTTTTCAAGCAGCCCCAATTGGGACAACACCCAGAGGTTGTAGACCTCTGACCTATACCGTATAAATGACCATGGATCGGAGTATCATCATCCCACGACTCTTGGAAAAGAGCCAATCGGGTCGAAAAACTCAATCGCGCTAAACATACAGGTATACATGCATGGGCATGAGCACTTCATGAAAAATTCTTTCCCATAGGAAACTATCGAATATCCATCCTCTTTGGAGTTGCTTAAAACCCTTTAAGGCGTCCCTTTCAAAACATTCCCCCAGATTAGATTACAGACACTGCCTGCGGAAAGAAAACAAGAAAATGTCGCGCGGAAACTCTTGGCCGACTTGGAAGAGCCTTCCCTAGGGTGTATCCGCCCCTTTTCTTTCCAACCCGAACCCTTCTTCACCACCTTCTAGACTACTTTTCCTTTATCCTTCCCCTGCCTCCCCGAAATTCCATTCTCTATCCTAACGCTCTCTTCCAAAACATGAACTTCCATACGAAAACAAACGGATTCTTCCAGGCTAAAAGAGGGCGTCAAAGGTTTTGCCGGATTCTACTTTCGGATCCTAATCAGTCCAAGTTTTCCAGAGAGAATTATTTATCAAGCGATTTACGGCTCTGCGCATACCTGTGATCATGCGTGGGGTGAAGAAAATATACTTATATTTTCTTTAAAACCACGAAGTAATTTTGGGTAAATCTAATTTATGATCAATTTTTAGAATTTTTGAATTATTCTTCTTCCAAAAAGAATAACAAACATATCAATTCTAACGAGCATAAATTACAAACCTTTTTGTATTATTTTATTGCTATCCAATTCTCGAAACTTTTTATAATTTTCGTATGTTACACAAATACACGTAAGAGGTAAGTATTAGAAGTAAGTGGATTAAACAAATTACGAATTAGCTTCATAAATATTGTGTGGATTAAGGAGGGTGTATGTGGAAATTTAACGGAAATAAGCTATGTAGACAGATAAGACGCTATAAATTGCCATATCATCTTAGATTCACATCTAATTTTTCGAGTCCAATGACTTTAGTAATAGTTATATCCGTTACCTTAAATGACGTTCCCGTGTTACCAATTCAATTTTATACGATTTATATTATGACAATTCTATTAAATACCTAATTCCGTTATATCAAATTCATGGAAACGCGTACCAGAGGTATTCGAGAATTGTTTCTAATTTAGAGTGTTATTAACGGAAATTTTATTAGTTTAAATACTTCCTTTCAATATCTTTATAAAGATACAATGTTCACATCGTAGCCATCATACCAGCAAAATAGAGAAAGCAAACACACTTATTTATAAATTTTCCTTACAGCAATATTTAAATGAAGAGGTCTATAGACAAGGTTGAGAGCTTCAATATCTTAAATACACATATGATAATCTTCAAAATTTCAGGACTAGTAAACACGTAATAAACCGTAATCTTACCAAAAAGAAAATTACACCCTTTGTCTTTAGTAAAAGTTTTTCTGAAACTATTAGCTTGATTTCAAATGCGAAAATAGTTCATTTTTCATTTTTAAATTTACCTTAATTCTAGTAATATGGTCTTCTACCGCTATCAATTAAAATAATATTAATGAAATTTATGAAATAATATTTTTGTGACGTAGTACAATGAAGTAGTATTCTCCATGCAATAGACTATGGTTCTTACGGGAGATGCAATATTTCTATTCTCAGATTCTCTTGAATGGGAACATAATTAAAACATCGACGATTTTTGCGATCAAATAACTGAAAAGATGCTATAATAAATATATCTTGCATAAATTTACATACATATACATTTTACATCAGCAGTTTGGGGCAGTTATCTGTTTCTCTCCATAAAAAATAATAATGTGTTAACGCTTCAGAAGACTGGAAATCGGGTGGAGCGGAAAGCTTAGGGTTTGCCTCGGAAGTACGGAGTTCGAGTCCCGGAAGGTAATTATTCTACTCACGTTACGACGGAAGCTTCCTCGCTGTAGGAGGTTTGCTTGAGTGAATAGGACTTCCGACCACGCGGTAAGGGAGAGAAACTGCTGTGTTAGGAGAGGGAGAGGTGAGATCTACTTGAGCGCCCGTGGAAACTGGATCCAGAACTACCTATGTACTCTTGAGGAGAGAAAGGAATGCCGGAAAGATCGCTGTCCTCTCCAAGAACAAAGAAATTCTTCCGAAATGTTTCCAATGCCCAAAAATGCCGCTAAGGAAAGCTAAAGCCCTGATGCCAATTTATTGACTTTCCATAAGAGCTATGGGTTCTGACGTTGCATATTTATACCTGGATCGTTTAACTGTTTTTAAATATTAGAGCGATTGAATAATAAACGAAACTAGAGTTTTAGATTTTTCGGAAGAAAAATATTTCATACTATTAACAATATGAAACCCGAGACTCATTTTCAATAGAAATTTTAAACCAAAATTAATTCACTATGATATTCATTGCGTATTTATTTATCTAACTGTAGGAGATCTTTAGTTATGATTTCCGTCATTCCGTTTCCGTCAACAAGAAATCCAGATATTACTACAGATGAGGTAAAAATATATTGTGCTGCTAAAAGTGATGCACATAGCATCTGAAAATATGAAAGAGAAGAATATCAAACAAGACTGTTAATGAATTAGAGGTTTGAAAAACGCTCCAATAGCCGTTTTGCTTGTATTTGGAGTAGTGTCCAGGGCATGGAATGGGATTTCCAGAATTACAGGGTGATCGGTAATCTAGAAATTCCCTTTCCATGTCTTGGACTCTAGCCCGTATACCTAAAACAACTGCTATTGAAGCGTTTCTCAAACGTAGAAGAAAGTGATTAAGAATTTTGAAGAACATTATATAGCTTTATTTCAACCCACACTCAAGGACAGCAACTTTTAAACTAAAGTTCGCAGATCTGCAGGGATCCGCTTAATAGTCCGAGAGGGTTCGTGAGTACAAATGTTATTGCTGATTCATTATGTCCACAAAAGTATGAAATGACTAACATGAGGTCCATAGCCTACTAAAGTTTAATAATTCATGCTCCAAGAAGTCGAAATTCAATTTTCGATATTTGTTTTTTGTTATCTTCGAGGATTATTAATATGTGAACAAAAACTGACATAGAATAAAGTCAAATTAAATCGAAAATAGTTTTATAAAGATACGATGATTTTCAATGAGCATTCAGTTAATTTGAATATTGTGAGTTCTGAATCATTACGTTCATCTTAGATTTTATCTCGTGATTGAAATGACTCCATTATAGGTATATTTTAATATAAATCTTAATTCAGGTATCTTTAAGAATAACTTCTTAAGAAACACCTGAATGAAAAAAATAATCCTGATTTTTTTTAGACAATAGGTAGTCCAACTAATAATAAATAAGAGATAGAACCAACCTAACTTCCATCCCATTTTCCAAAAGTTAACCTCAATGTTTCCCTCGCATTTAAAATTACGAGATCGAAAATGTGGCTTCATTTTAAAAAGAAAATTTATTCCTTTGCAGTTTCGACCCGACTGAATGGAACATCGGAATATGAGGTTGTAACAGTTCACTATAAAACGGGTTTCACGCAGTTTACGCCCAGCACCGACGGATTCATTTCAGCGAAGCTATTTTCAACCCGCGTTTTACATCTACAGAGCAGAATGGGTAATATTTTCTCCAAATATATCGCATCCGAAGTCTCTTTTTTGATGGAACTTCCCTACATTTAATCCGCAGTTAATTAAACCGCAGACGATCCATCAGATGATGCTGAGATGAACTGAAGTTTCCAAGAGTCAAAAGGTGTAATCCAGCTTTCATGGAGCGTACTATAGAATCTCTTTTTCGTTCCCAACGTACGAACTGCATAGAATGCTTAAAAGCGAGATCTTTAACCGAGAAAAACTCAACATAAATCTGTTCTTTAGCTATTACTCTGTAACAATTATTTGAAGAACATATAGTAGTCAGCTTATAGGAAATAAAGCTTACAATTTGAACACTTCTATTTTCTCTCCTCGAGAAATGTTTATGATGAATTTATCAAAATCCATTGTTAGTATTTCCTCTGACAGATAATTAAGTATAATTACTTTTATAAATTTTCGAAATACTGAGTGTGTGAATCCTTATCCTTATATATTAATTGTTAAGTAATTTGCTTCAATGTCAGTAATAAACACTACGGTTAAGAAGATAATTTTCTTTCATAAAAATACTTGCAGAGAAAGATTAACCTAAAATTATAATATCATATAAATATCTCAAATAATAATGTGATGCGTTAAATAAGTATTTTTAAATGTACTCTGCTTCCCAATATCAAATCGAGCAATTCTAGCAAATAGCAAAATTCTAGCAATACTGAGTCAATCAAATCATTGCAGATAATTTCATCAATATTCAATTTTACCTCGTGATAGAGTAGTATATAAATTTCCATTTAAAACGAAAAATCACCCAGAGAAAAAACATCCTTTCGTATATAAGGGCATTGATTGGGCTCTTGTCTTCGTGACGTACTCCCGTCTGTATTATCTAGGGATCTCGAAAAGTTATTTTTATCAAGGCGAAGCAATTCCTCAAATACTTTATGCCAGAGATTTTATGTCAGAGGATTGGGAATGAATAGTTGCTAATTATTTTTCCCTAGTCGTTTTCTCTCATTTCACATCAGATATGTCAATTTATACACTACTGTTATGTTAAAACACAAAATCGATCAACATAATCATCAATATATTATTGCAGCAGTTCCTAACTCTCCAGATTCCTACAGATGTGTTTTTTTAACATTCGAAGAAATTTTATCATTGATAAAACTGTAAAACTTTGTAGTATAAAAACGAAAAAAATTGGTTGTCTTATTTACGTTCACATTTAATTGTTTTGGTGAATTTATTAATGCAATATTGATTATTTTGCCATGTGACTATAATCGTATCCGTGCTTGCTTCCCTCTATACTCATATTGAACATCTTTGCAGATGATATAAGCAGCTTCGAGAGCTTTCTCTGGCCTCCCATCATGAGATCATCTGGGAGTTGATTAACATCCAGAGCTCCACCTACGATTTTCTTATATGAGGAAAAGTGTGTAGGTTGTCGATCCAGGAAAAAGTGATATCGCATCGGTACGTTATTTTCTTTGAAGATGAGAATGCCGAGAAGGAATTCATGTAGATATCCTTCATTCCAGTAAGATTTGCAACATTTTTAATTCAGAAAGGGTCTTCTAATAGACTTGGACAGGAAATGAATCATATCAAAGGAGTTCTGAGAAATTTTAATCATCGTCGCAGACAACGGTTGCCGGATGAGAAAGGGGATTCAAAATGAAACTTATTTTCGGACTCCGCAACTATGAATGGAGCTTCTATGAGATCAATCGATAAGCAAGACTGAATGGAATACAGAAAAAAATTCATCTGTCCATTCCTTATTTAAAGGTAAGGTAAATTAAATAACTGGAATCAGTAGTGTGCAAGATTTTAGAAGCAATAGAATTTTATAAATACGGGCTGAGAATGTCTATAATACAAAATAAACTATTCAAGAACTTAAAATCGTCAGGAAATAATGAAAAATCATCATAAATTGACGAAAAACTGACAAAAATCAATTAAAAACGGTCAAATATCAATCAAAAACATTAACTTTTTAAAAGAACGCACTAAAAATCGCCCAGAAAACAATTTACGCCTCAAAATTTTTTTTAAAAAGCGCCTAAAAATCTCCCAAAATACAACAGAAATAAATTAAAAACTATTAAAATCAATCAAAAACGTCAACATGTTTGGAAAACGCACTGAAATACGAAGAAATTGTCTTCAATACGAAAATAAACAATTTATGCACTTAAAATTGTCGAAAATTAATAAAAAGTCGTCCAAAATTAATGAAAAGTTATCAAAAATCAATAAAAGCTATTAAAAATCAGTCAAAACCTATCCCAAATCAATCGAAAATCAATCAAATGTTAAGATTTCTACATAGAATTTGCAGGCCGCGAATCATATAATTTGTTGTGGTAGTGATGATTATAATTGTTACACCGACTATGAAGGCTATTTTGTACAAATTACAATATTTCAACTTCAATTACTGATAAATTTGCCGTCAAATAAAAAGAAAAACTGCCATTAAATACCATACCTGGTAAAATTATTTGATAATTTATATCCCTAAAAGCATGACACATTAATTACCTTAAACGTTTTTCCTATTCCTAGGTTCCCAAGTTTAATTATGAAGTATGAAGTTATTTCATTCATTCATTTTATGAAGTATTTAATTCGCTTTATCTTGAAATGAAAATAGCACAGCAAAATGGTCAGTTTATTTTATGATACTTATGCCGAGAAGTGTTTCGTTTTAAAACTCTGACTCGAAATAAAACTTGAGTTTCCTGAACTCATTTAATAATTTTTAATGTGAAAATATTCAATTCTCTTGACATTTTAAAAATTTTCTTGTTGACCATATATCAATATAATTGCGGGTTTGGTAGTTTATACACGTGTGTAACGACGTGATATCCCACAGGAAATCACCTGTAGATTATCAAAAATTTTAACCAACGAATAACATGTATTCCCAATATTCAAGGTATTAATCAAACTCAAAAATGAAAGCAATAAAATTTCCCACACCTAGTCTTAAATTGACTTTCGACAAAGGTATTTTATTAGAGCATCATAAAACTAATTGAAGAATTAAAATTTTGATAATATAGCCAGATGAAGTACAGCATCAGTCATCACAGTATACAAAAACCTCTCGCGCGACCCTCAACTGCTTCCATTGTTTCTAACGTATGAAGAGGGCGCAAGGTATTTAGGCTAAATGGTTCTAGGGTTAAAGAGCCTCGAAAGTGACCTTACTTTAAAGGAGAACTTCATTTACTTCTACGCAGCCTCAGGACTACTCTTTCTCTTTCACTCACCAATCTCTCCCTAAAAAACAATAAAAATAGGGCTCCCGCATAGCCGAGTGGACTCCGCGTTCGACTGTGGTGAAAGCGGTCCCGGGTTCGATTCTCTGTGGAAGCCCTCGTGCGAAATGACCTCAGCTAACGAATCACTTTTACCAATACCACTATATGAACAATAATGTTGGGTCGAAAGACAAAGTAATATAAATAAATGATAAATGAATTACTCTTTAAAATTATGAAAGAGAGTTTTGATATTCCGTAACACGAAGAAACTTTTTGGATGCCCCTCGGATAGGAGTCGAATATCTAAAAAAAAGTCTGAAGTAAGAATAAGGAATATAATGCACACAAAACTTAAAATAGCGAAAAAGAGTTGACTAATGTAAATAGAAATGTGACTTTTTAAAGAATTTTCTCCTCCTTATTTAAGTAGTATGTAACTTTTAAATTGTATGATATATTAGGGATGAAGAACGTTATCCATCGAAAGGCATACATTTGTATCATTCAAACGCATAGAAAGCAATGCAGTCGCACTTTAGTTACACATAACATTCAAATACTTGGTACATCGAAACTCGGTAGAAGTGAAATAAAACAGAACATTCTCCATTTCGTTTTCACTTGGCGTCACCATCGAGTTGTGAAACGAAATAGTTAAAACATGTTTCTCTATATAAAGTGCTAAACAAGCCGTAGGTTCCCCACTTCTATTGTAGATGATAAAGCAGATAATGTAAACAAGCATTCGCTTTCGATATCGAGTCAATATACGAATAAATATAAATATTTATTCAAATCGATAACTATCAGAGATATTGGAAGATATTATCAATAGCATAGAGAGTGAATATTGATCCACATGGATGTGTGGCTATCGATTCAAATAGCTATGTATATGCTATCGTAGATAGATTCAAGTTCGATAAAGACTCCGTTTCTTCCAATTTTTTTCCATTTATCCCCATCAATATCGATAACTCCATTCGATCCCTAGCGATATTGAGCGTAAAAAATGAAAGTCAAATCCTACCGAGATATCTAGCTGGAATGCGTTAACAACATCCTTCCCTCTAGGGGAATTCCGCGCCGCTGTTCATAAAATAAAATCTATTCGTAAATCCGGCCTAAGGCTCATTTCCATGTTATCCGGTTAATCGGGAATCTACTCCTTCGGTGAGGGTAAAATAAAAATGGAGGGAAGAAGGGTAAGCAAGGAGGAGAGAGTGGGAGGGAAGACTGTTACATGGGAACCAGCAGGTGAGGAGAGCCAAGGCGTGGGCGTGAAGACATTTCTTATTCCAATCACGCCCTTTTCTTCCACTCCTTGCACGTCACCCAGCCCTAAGGAGCGCCCCTCGTGGACACATTCCTCCTCTGACGTAAGCTGCCCCATTTCCACAGAGTGCCGAGCCAACTGTCTCACAGCCAACACCCAGGAACAACTTTTTATTACCGTTGCTATAGAAACAAGTGGTTCATTAACTTCTGGTCTTTCGAACTTCTCGGCTCTATCGAATTCCTCCTTATATAACGGTTCATCAAATAACGCTGAAGATTTCGTGCATTATTTTTAAAGTAAATAGGGTAAACATGTCAATTTACTATCTGCGAAGTTTTATAATATCTCAAAGTGTCTTTAACGTCTTTACTGAGTGATGTAGTTAAAGTATTCAGAATAATAGTATAATATCGGATGTAGCTAATTTATTTTTTATGTATTCAAAGTTTTAGGCTTAAGGCTACGCTGTAAATGCACTACCAACCAATCACACAAATTATCTGGTATATACCAACATCTGTACAAACATATTTTTATTTTTATAAAAGGCTCAATTCTTAAGTTTCAAATAAGATCTTCTTCGCAATGCTCCGAAAACAAGTATTCTGAAGTTACAAATACTGTCTCAGTAGTCACACAACTATTAAAAATATTACTGAATACTTTTCCTATGAAATTATTGATCACTCCCTTAAAATTAATTCACGATCGCGGAAAATCATCCAGCATAAACAAAAAACTCCTTTCGGAGAATATCAACCTAGCATTGATGCCTACCTCAAAAAGAACAACCTTCTTCGGTCAGTACAGGAAAAATAGCTCGTTCTGGTTGTCTTGATTTCCTAAAAAGCCATAAAATAACGGCATTAGATTGAGAGAATATTTTAAAAGAATTGGAATATGAATACAGATAATTACCTTTTTGTTATGCTCCGTTAAAATACTTCTTTCTTCAAATCACCGGAACCTAGTGAAAAGCTAGAACAGTGTCCTTAAAACTATAGTAGTAGGTGTTAGTTTGGCTGTAATTGTATTGTATAATGGAAACTATTCTATCTATTACTGGCGCAGGTTTAAAACGCGGACCTGTTCAGTACAAAGTGAATTTGTTTCCATTATACAAGAACCTTTATAACTAGTTTTTATACGTGGGAGAAACCTATCACCGCCTATTCGAAAACGCACCTAGCAGCAATATCTGTATCTTACATATTAAACAGATTAAGAACAATAATCATTCCATGCGGCCATTATTTCTTCGTGTCGAATCCCCTAAATATGTCGATACGTATAATATAAAGGCTCGTTGTGTCAAAGGAAATTTTTTGGAGATGCGAAAAGTCATCACGAGAAAGTGTAGATATGAATTAAATAATGAATGGTAAAGTCCTTGCTGCATAAAATGCATCAACACTGACGTAAAACCTGGATATTATTGTCAAAAGAGAAGAATGCAAGATAAATTAAACCATGAGAATAAGAGATTTTGGTTTAGTTGTATATCAAGGAGAACCTGTATGAAGGAAAACAGTGAGAAGATGATAGAGGTTACAGTGGAGTACTGAGTAGAAGGAGAAGCATAAAATGCTTGGAGGCTTAAAATAGAGAGTTTTCAACATTGAAGACAAATATAGAAAATAGGGTAAACTTAGACGATTCCTAAGACCTGTTGAACCAGCTTGCTGATGAAAGGATAGGTACTAAGATGATAGATAATAGATAAATATGATAAAGCTGATCAAAATATACTTGATAACAAAATGAGCATATGAAAGAATTCAATAAAGAAGAAGAAGTAACACCTATTAAGAAGATCTGGCAAATATGTAGGAGAGAGTGAATCAGTAGTAAATCAGCGGTGAACGTGGACTGAAAGAAACTAGGTTGAAGTAAATTGAAAATTGTATTTAGGGCTGGTCTATAAGGAGAGGATTTACGTGATGTATGCTGACAGAAATTAATTATAACGGAGATTGAGGGGTGAAAGGAGATTAAAAAAGAGACCTGGTTAAATATGACGAATAAAATCCTGAGGAACAGGAAGGTATGATATTCTTCGAAATGGATCATCCTTGAAATTGTGCATGGACATGTCTGAAGCAAAGGATACAGATTAGAATAGGAAATTAAGGAGTGGAAGAGTGAATAAATGAGGGCAATATGTTTGTTCTGAAAGGACTGTTTAGATCTACGAATACAGACGGAAATGCAGGAAAGATCTTCATGGTTGCGAATACGCAATCAGGAATTTAAAACGATCGCGATGGCAGCATGAAATGATTAACACTTGGATTAGTATAGAATGTTAGTATAAGGAATCTTTTTCTACCTTTCGCTGGGGTTTAGGACATCATCCCTCCGGTGGGTGCGCCATCTGCGAAGGATTATCACTGACCTTACGATTAATTAATCCATCGGCGGATTTCTCCACTCGTATACAAAGGCTTCCTGTCCTGTGTTTGTCCGGGCATCCTCTTCCTTCGTCCTCTTCCGCCGCATAATAAAGCGTCCTCCCTTTTGCGTTCGCAGAGGTTTTGCATGATGATTCCTAATACTTCTGACTCCAGCTTTTCCTAAGGAATAAAATAGTAATGAAATGAAATTTTCAATTATATCTCTTGTATACAAATTTATATAACCTTAACATCTAGGAATATAAGCACCTCTGATAATAATTTTGATTTAGGGGTGCCATACACCAAATAATGTAAATATATAATGTATCGTGTATCTATAAATATATAAGGCTGTTTCATATATAAAGAATAAAACACAATTAGAATACCTTTAATTATTATTAATTGCATTATTTAACTTAATAAACGACAAAAAACATTTTTTACCAGTTACCATCCATCCCATCCAAATTCCAATGAATGCACAGCTAAGAAAACAAACAGAAGAATATATTAAACTAATTCTGAACAGGAGTTCCGCTTTATTATGTGACATAAGACATTTTAATGGTTTCATTGAAGTTCACAGCATTTATGATGTTAAACAATTCTTGAGAAAAGAAATGAAATAATTTTTGTGCGAGAAATTGATACGAAATATTTCAATCCTTGTTTCTGTTGTTTAAATTTCAAAAATTTTACAAAGTATATAACCTTAGATTTTGTTCTTTGACTTCCTTGTGAGAATGATTAATTTTGTCCATGAGATTGAGTCTACCGAGAAAGACTGTGGACCTCTTGAACAATTAACCTTAGTATCCTGCAGGTTAGGCAAATTCTGCGAGTTAAAAGCTATGCGGGTTGCTTATGCTGAAGGATGTAAAAGAAGTAGCTGATCAATTGGTTCCAACATTTCGCGCAGACCTTGTCTTTCTGCGTTCACCTAACGAAATCACACACGTGATTGGGATGTTGTGATTGGATGTTATGTCTCTATAACACTGAGTGCTTGACCCAAATGACCCGAAAGATTTAGATTATGCTATGCTTTAAAATAAAATGATGATTGGGAATTTAGGCTGGAGGAGAAGATTGGAGAATGCCGTAGGATCAATATTGCTAAATGAGTCGAGAAAGTTTTGGAGAGCATGTTCATTTAGTTGCTTTGGTAATCGAGAAAAGTTGACCCGCTTGGCAGTGGGGTGTTCTTTATCAACGGATTAGACTAGTTTACATTGCATTTGCTTTTGTGCGATCGTGTTTGCGTTCGCTAGACTGTAGTACTGCTCGAAGTTCCTGAAAGGTATACGACCGATCATTGGCCCTTTTACCAGACCATTAGGATGGCTGAATTCTAATAATTAACTAGCAAAGTTCATTGACATCAATTTTCACGGGAACCAAAAACCATAATTTTAAACTTTTTACAAAATTTGATTTAACTTCATAACATTGTATTTCAATTACATCCAGGACTAATATACAGATACAGGATACAGAACTATAGAATATAACTAACCTACAAGTCTTCAATTCCTAATTAATTATGCCTCGTTTGAGCTTTCTCGGCCGATTATCTCACCCAAATCTTCAATTAAATAACTTTCCACTTACATATTATTATTGAATTCATTAGGTTAATCTTCTATATCTGTACATGTAACGGTTTATGATTGAGTGGAGCTGTTTTTCCTATTTAAATTTTTCCTTCCACTATTTGTTATATATCCCAAAGAAAAGAGTCGATTCATGCTATTATTGAGCTGTAAATAGAAACAAATAAATTATAGAATTCTTGAGGTATTTCGGTCGATACGATAAAGACTTAGCTATTATTCCTTTCAATTCTATAAAACAGATATTCTTTCAAGGACCCGAGAATAAGTATCATACTTATCATTCTAAAGTTATTCAACGAGATAAATTCCTTCATTTGTCTTCCCACATATTTTTATCACTCGTTTTTGTAGTCATTGTCCGTTTCCTTATCCACAGTCGTTTGCCCTTCGCATTACGAGGCAGTCCACATTTTTTCCTTTCTCGATTGAGTTTTTACGATCGCAAGTTTTCTGGATTCAAGCCTCGACCAGAAAGCTGGGCTGAACGGCTCCGCATGATAAAATAAAGAGCAAGACTTTAGGAAGAAAAGTGCAAAGTATTCCAGTTCAAATGCATTTGGAGAGGAAAACATTACCTCCAGGGCTTCCTTCCTCCAAGAGAATAATTTTTCGAATCGTTGATTTACGATAAGAGCTGGAGTTGACGTAAGTAAGAAATAAAAACAAACAGAGAGAAATCACAACTGCCCCGTACGGTACACTCGTAACGAATTAGCTTATTTTTATGTTTCAACTTCTACCATTCCGTAAAGAACACTAAAAGGCTGGACAATTCAAAGGAAATCCGTTAAAATATCAGTGCGCCCTAAATGCCATTAAATAGTTATCGGAGCCATTTATAATGAGACATTGTATCTATTGTAAAACTTATTGTCATATACGCTGCACTTACAAATTTTTAGAATTCTTTAAAATTTCCTTTTCACGGACCGTAGGTATTTTAAAATCCCATTGTAAATTAAGTCCCGAAAATTACTTTTTAAAGCTAATTGGAATGATTTATTGCTGGAGTTAAAAACTATAATTTTGAATAAATAACATACTAATTATATAAAAAATACTTTTCCTATCTCTTTTAAACGTTTTAAAATTTAAGAGATTCTTTAGACAATTAAGGCAATAAAGGATTGAATGAAAACTTTGTACTTCTAGAAAATACTACGCATTAAACAAAGTTAGCTTTTAATTTTGAGTTGAGAAGGAAAGGCGGCATTCAAAACTATTCATTTAAAGATTACACTCTGATGAAACAATGAAACAGTAACAACGTTCTCCCATCATAAATGAGCGTTTAGAAGACATTGTAAGAATATTAACCTTTCTTTTATTTTCTCAGTATGGAAAGCTTCCGAGTGGGCAGCGCGTTTGCCTTTGGTGAAGGCAGTCCTGGGTTCGATTCCCGATATGTGCCCATATTTGCAAAATTACCTCGGCCGTCGAAAAACTTCTAAAAATACAATTACCACGAAATTTTATATTGGAAAAAGATGTGTGGTGTCACATAAATTATGCTTTAGAGTTTTTTTAAACAAATAGTCTTCGAAAGTTTTAAAAATAATCACAAATTTCCCAAAATTTCTCGCATGCAGGCAAAGATATAATTCATTGTTCACTCGTGCGGCCCTTTTCTTCTTAAATTTTTGGTATACTCTAAAAATATCAAAGAAAGCACGGCGAAAATCTCCAACTTTAACCATCGAAATATAAAAGTCATTAAGACACCCACAGGAAAACAGCCAGCGGGCAAAGAAGGGGGTTCGCCAGACACACGGCGAGACTAACACCGACTAAACCAGACCGAGTGCGAAACTTCAGTCGGGACAGAAGAAAAAGTATCCGGATGAATTCCGACGGAAATCCAGAAAATGATCCGCGTCCGCATATCTGTCGTAATCGAAAGCATTGGACCGAAAAGAATACGAGGTGCGAGTAAAAGGAAGAATCGATTAGGAAGAAATTTGAGGAAAGGAAGAATTGATCAATCGGTTCATTTTTAAATGGAAGGGTCGAGGAAAAGAGAAAGGTGGCGGATGGAAGGGATAGGAAAATTTTGGAGACACATGCTCCGTTTTTGGGGAAGGGGAGAGAGTTTTAAAACCCCTTCCGCCGAGGGAAATAGTCCGCTGTGAGAGGAATGGCAAACAGGAAGATAAAGCCATGTCAAAAATTCATAAATCCCTCAAGCTGCACTCGATCCTCCGAAAACGCCTTCCATTTCAGAGGGGTGGGGTTCGAGAGAGTGGGGGAGAAAGGGTTCCGACGGGGGGGGGGGAGTTCAAAGAAAAAGCGATGGTGGGGTAAATACAAACTACAAAGATAAAAATAAGGAAATGTTACAGTTTCTCGTGCTCAACTGAATAACACTGACGATTGTAGGCAAAGGAGCGATATGAACATACAGGAGAGTATGGCAAAAGATCAGAGGTTTCTATTTAGTACTCCCTGTCAAGCTATCAAAAGCCATATATTGTAAATAAAACTGATGTTTTCAAGCGTAACTTTGTGGAATTTAACGCACATGATGGAGAAGTGAAGACCGTCTGAATATGTCAAATCGTTGACGAAACTATTCGGTAATATACCTCTCGTGGAATTGTACTAAGATTTCATTTCTTCCCCATCTTGGCCATAGATTGTAACTACATCACCCTTCATCCGACCCAGTAATTCAACGAAGCTTACTAGGAAAGATGAGAAGTGAGTTCCTCTTCCTTTCTCATTGAGCCTGAATGCATAAAGTGTAAAACCTCCATTTGAGTGCAGTGCAATTAACTTATAATAAAACCTTTCACAGTATTTCGTGAGTAGTGTTCGAAATAAATGCCATTATTCGAGATCAATCATGCCTCGGCATTAACATTATCTAAGTAATGACCAAGATTGAGTCATAAGTAAATCAAGAAAGGCACAATTTTCTTTGTCTTGTGCCAAGAAAACATTGAAAATTGCTCCTTACGTCGAGATATTGTAGCAAGATCCAATCGGAAGGTCATTAGACTTTGATTGATATCACACTCTAACCAATCTAAACAGTAAGAAAAAGACAGAAAGCTAACTGAATACGTTGAATGCGAACCGTAGTTTGAAAATTAAGAGGTTCTATTGAAATGCAAAAGATGTATTTGAAGACAAGACAGAGAAATAAAATACACCTAGTAAAGAAAGGAAAGCGTAGACGGTAGTAGAGTACTAAGAAGAATTATTTTCTAAAGTCCCTGTTACTTTTTTACTCCGCGATCGTATCTAAATACCATATCAAAGAGGCAGAAACTAAATATCCGAACCCTTGCTGTGGGATACAATTTTTAATAGTAGAAGTCTTTTCCCGTTCTGGAAATTTATAATTAAAAGGTTATATGATATATATAGTGATATTATTACTATCACCACTAATAATATTATCAAACTATAGATTTCATCCTTACAATCTCTGAGCTAACATTTTACAATCTCTGAATCTCTGCTCGATCCATATTATGAAATGAGAATGTATTGACCGGTTAATCTGGATTCCTCAAAAATCTAAGGGGAGAAAGAGATTCGAAGCCGTTTAATTCTTTTGACGGAAGTTTCAAAGTACAACATCACTTGCAAGCCTCAGCTGTAATGCAGTTTCCTCGGAAGGAGTAAAAAGTACTCCCACCTATTCCAAAGCCAGACTTAAATGATGTATTTTATATTCAGAGCGTCTCTGCTTCGTAGTTTCGAAAGAGGGAGCTAAGAGGGCTATCCTAGATTTAATGCGTCGTTATGATGAAGTTTTAAGAAAAAAAAACGTGTAGGTTAAAGACATAACATATTAGAAGCTTAAAAATACATAGTGATGTGACTGTACTGGAAAGGGTTAAATACATTTGATGAAGAAATTATAGGGCTAAAAAGAGAAAAACACATAAACGAATAACGTTTTTATTCGTGTGAGATTGAAATTAAGATGTATCTTCTTCTAACCAGTCCATCACCGTAGTTGATGAAAACAGAAGGAAAAATAAAACAATAATTCAGACAGAGACAAAAATAGGGAATCCATGGATGTGAGATCTATAGGGAAGTATAGGAAGAAGTGCGCACAGCAGGAAAAAAAACTAAGAATGCAAGTATGAAAATTAACGCAAACCGTAGCGTATAAATAGTCAAAAAACATATCCATACGCATGATAGAGAAATAAAATATATAATAGAAGTAAAAATACATAATTGCACGTAACTGATTAAGAAGTGAAAATGGATAAAGAAGTAAAATAACAATGAGATAGCAAAAGAGTGGTTGTAATGTGAAAAGAGAAGAGTTAAGGATGGGTTAGGTAAATTCAGAAGTATAAAGAAGTGAAAGAAGGGTAAATATATGAGAGAATGAAAAATGAAACGAATTTAAAGAGGAAAATATAAGTAAAAAACGGAAAGGGACGACATTGAAAAATGGTATGAAGGTGAAGAAGGATAAGACCCTGAAAGACGAAGTCGTTAGAAGAGGCACATAAGTCCAGAAGGATAAACAAGTGAAAGAAGGATAAAGAAATGTGAGGTGGACACAAAGTGAAAGGAGGATGAAAAAGTGAAAGTAGTACGAAGTGCGATATAGAGGCGTAATACGCACTGAGGAGACACCGAAATGAATAACGGAAAGAGGCTGGAAAAAGTGAAAGGAGGAGGGAAGGGAGGAAAGCAAAAGAAAAGCTGGATGAGGAAAGATTAGGAAGAAGTAGGCGATCGAGGGTGCGGAAGATGGTGCGAATAAGGGGAGAGCTCGAGAGGTTAAGAATGGAAGAAAAGAAACGAGAGGAAGAGGCAGAAATTAGGAGAGAAGAAGATGCTCAGAGATTTGGAAAAACAGGGGGTGGGAAGTGGAGGGGATACAAGGGCGTTTGGGAGGGAGAAGTAGGTCGTGTGGCATAGCAACCGAGGATGGTGACAGGCTCTTTCTCCAACTCTGCGCGAAAATCGGTTCCCGATGAATAATTCCGAGGAACGCTACATATTGATTCCTATCGTTTTGAATAAAATGAGGGATAAACTTAAAAAGAAATCGGGGATGCTTCGAGATGGGAAAAATAAGAACCGTGCGAAATAATGATGGTGGGAAAGGTGATCGAAACACTGAAATGGGAAAAAGATTGTGAAAACATTTAATAATAGACGGTAGTGAATGATTGAGTACACGATATGAACCCAAAATATGCTGGAGCTTTGCATATATTTGTACCATATTGTGAAAGAATTTTTCTCATTTCAGCTATAACAGCAATATTAAATGTTAATATTTTAAACTTAATATTTATTATGCTTACAACAAGAGAATCTACATGTAGTTTTGACACTCAGTATCAACTATTAAAATTTTAAAGATGTATTAATTCAAAAACATTATCAAACCAGTCACAAACCTTTTTCCAAATGAAAAAAGACTCAAAAGATATATGTAAACAAAGTTTCTCATATATACGTCTCCTATAAGCAACATTCAGATAATTATTATTTAAACTAAATTAAGTACCATAAAGTATGATTTTTTACCCTTTTACTCACAAATGCTGATTAAGACGGAGATAAAACATCGAAATTTAACATTACAACTATGGAATATGGAATAATATGTGGAAATGAAAAGATTTTGATGTCAATACCATTCTTTTCATATTTTAAACTTATCACTAATTGTTGGATTTTTACCAAAATACTCAGTATGATTTTTGAAAAGAGCTCGATAGAATAATTTAAAATAAAATTCTTCTAACTTCTGAATGTATTCAACTCGTATGTATTAAACATTTGAAACACAAATGTATTAAACATTTGAATTAAGGATAGAGGGCACAGTCATAACACGAAAACATTAGCTGAACTACTGTGGGATTAAGAGCGAATGACTACCACTTCATTAATAAAAGCCATTCATGATAAATAATCAAACTCCGCTCTCTTCTGTGATATCTTCTCTCAAACTTAACAATTTACACCGAAAATACCTGTACCTAAAGGCACTAAATCCAAAGAAAACAAAACCAACCTACTTCCCCCACTGATCCACTGCTTTATTACTGACAATCAGGAAGCTTTGGGTCTAATTATAAACCCAAATCACCTCATAACATTTGCAAGGGATCCCCGAGAATCGTGACCCGATTTAACAACCGCTTACGGGAGCAAAGGAATTTATGGTCCATTAAATAGCCAATCAACGTGTACAGCGGCTTCGATTTGTTACGAGTCGTAATCCGTCTTGCGGAAAGATCCCTTCCGAGACAAGGACAGGAAGCAAGAAGCAAAGGGTCCCAGAACATGGATTCCCTGAGGGTAAAGGCAAAGGTGCCCTTAGTTTATGCCCTAATACTCAATAACGCAATCTCGAATCACTGTGGTAACTCCAACGCAATTTTAAAGTCAAAGTCAAAGACTTAAGTACACACAACACTTCGTACTGTTAGAGAAGTAGACCGGGAGGAATTCATTTCCGACTTTTCTGAGAGTTATGCTTAACAATTCTGTGAAGGCTGAATTGAAGATTAAAAGGATGTGGAAGTTAAATTTCTTCGCTGCATTTCCCAGACGCGGTACCTTCTCACGTACTCATATTGGGTGTTTACTTTGTAGTTTTACAGAGCTAAACGATTCTATGAAGCACTTTAGAAAAGTAAATACCTTGAAGAGAGGGGCAATTTAGGAAGATAAGCAGAATGAAATAGCGAGAAAGGCTATTTGAATTTATGATCCATACATTGATTTTTTATAGAATGAAAGACAAAGTATGCCTTTATTTCTTTCGTATTCCTTAAAAAAACTTCTATACAAAGATATACTTAAGTATACAAAATATGTAAATGCGTTATTGCATTCTCGATAAGTTTTTAATAACTGATATCAGCAATTAATGTAGTTCAGAATTTAGTACTAAACTTTTTAAATTTAATATTAAAATTATATTTCAAATAATACGGAAATAAATTCCACATAGGACACGTTAACGGAATTGCAGTAACCAAACACTGAAATTTAATTCATAAATTATGTAAAAATACAAAAAACGAAAGCTTTTTTCGTGAAACGAATTCCTTCAAACGGGGTGCGGTCAAGTGAGTGTCTGCCAAACGTGGTCTCCTCATTCAACTACTAAAAACAAGTATCGGCTCTACAACTGCCATACGTGAAGATTGAACATATTACTATAATTTTAATTCTGGGGTAGGTTCTTTATGAATTTGCGTATTTCCACTCTGTTTATAGAGTTTAAGGACAGAAATAAGAACGAAACTTTCAAAATTAAAGGGAGAAATAGCAAATAAACCTCAATAAGCGGGCGAGAGAATCGCGAATTATTATTATTAATAAGAGATTAATATTGTTAAAAATAATTCTTAAAAGACAGGAAATAAAATATTTGCTCATAAGAATTGTTACAGAATGTATCGGTGGGAGCTCCAAAAATGCTTCATACATCGTAAATTATAGCAAATAGCGCAGATTTTAAAAACGACTACAATTAGGAAGTAATGAAATTAGAACTCTTTTGTTAACGAATAAAAGGTTCTGAAAACTCTCCTGTACCCGAATGCGTCGGTGAACGTGGGGCCATTTCTCCGAATGGAGAACGAAAACCGCGGATTACCGACCTTCTGGGAATCACCTAATGAATTTCATTCTGAATTTAGCTCCTGAGGATGATAGCATACCTATGCAAATGCGCATTGGGTGATTCCTAGAAGATCGGTAATCCGTGGCTTTCATTCTCCATTCGGAGAAACGGCCCCACGTTCACCGACGCATTCGGGTACAGGAGAGTTTTTCGAATCTCTCAACTACCATGCACTCGTTAGATGAAAATATGGGAGCAGAGTTAGCGATAAAAAGCCTAAATAACGATCGCAACCGCCTTGCGATACCATTATGAGTCCTTTCAGCAGCAGAGAGTGGGTGCGCGACTGTTTCAAACAACGGGGGAGCGATTGAAGAGCCTTTGGACTGCGAGCAAACGACCCAAGCGGCACATCCGCACCAACCTTGCCATCAAATTGAGCGCTAACAAGGTCAGGGAGAGCTTTAAATTATCGATTTTGGGGAGGGACCAGAAGAAGAGAGGACGAAGAGAGAGACTAATCTTCATCTCGAAAGAAGAAAGACTTTCCACATCGTTTAAGATGCTCGACACAAGAGGGGCCTGAGATCTCGCAGTGACGAAGGTCGGGCGATGAAAGTTTGCGCTGCAGACATCGGGGGAAAGTATTCCTAGGAAATGCGATCTAGCGGACGTTTTCTACGGGCGTTTGAGTCCCAAGATCGCCGCTCGTGGTGATGGGGAATGAAGGGATGTTTTCCGGGCGGTTTCCTGTGTTAAGGTCCATCAGAGAGGTACTATTAAAAGTTACCTTAACGGCCTCTTGCGGAGATGTCTTTATTTTTCGAGGTGAAATGGAAACGGTCGATTTTCTTACTGTGGTCTCCGCCGATAGGCTGGTAGTAAAAGTAACTGTTATATAGTAGTTAGCAATATCCGAAGATAGCTTTAGGTGAGTCGAGGTAAAAAATTCTAGTATACCCTGCATACATCCTAGCGGAATGGTTAGCACGACGCGTCGCCATAGTCAAGGGTTCAAGCTCCAGATAATCTATTATTCCCAAGGGTATAACATTATACATATGTTGCGGTACAACTCTAGTACAACCATCTAATAAACGGGATAAATAATTTTGAAGCTATACGACCATACTCGCTATTACTAACTTCCAACATAACTAGATTTAATACGTTTTGAAGCCATTTTTTTCTTTTTAGACCTACTTGATTTTCTAGTGCGGAAGTCCGCATATCATGTATATGGTACTCACACGAATCCATTAAATACCATATTTCATCAGAATTCAGCGGTTACTGTGGGAGACGAGCTACAGATGGATATTATTTTAAAGTTCTTCGTAGAATCGTGTAGTAGAGAGAAATATTCACTTTTAATTAATCCCCCTGCATGTATTTCTACAGAAAATTAAATTTAAATAATCTTAAATATTGTTTCCCGAACGGCAAAGTAGTGCGGAAAAATCTATGCTACGTAACGGCTGTTCAATGCCAATATTTTCTGTTTAAGGGGAATTCAGACGCAAGAAAATAGTCTGAGCTCTCTTTCCCATGTCTGAGCAGTTATATTTATCTAAGACGTCTCTTTACTATCGCATCCTATTGTTAGAGAAAAAACCCTTTCCATATTATGGAATATATGTGAATTATATCATAATTAAGTTACAACTATTAGGCAGTACATGAAAGTGTGTTGGAGGATAATTAATATTGCTTAGTAAATTAGTTATTGCGTCCACAACTCACGTTATCTAAACAAAAGAACTAATTCCCATCTAGCATGAGAGAAACATCTTTAACAGTTTCATAGGTTAAAATTATTTTCAAAAACTAAAACATATTTTTTAAGAGACTGAAAAATATTTTTGTGGAATTAATTTCAGGTAATAAAAATAATTTAGCTAAATAATAAACTATATATAAATTAATCAAAAATTTATAGGTAAACAACATCAAAACACGTCCCAGTAGTTGGGAAACAATTCTTTTGAGAACGTATTGTAATCTTAATTGAGATATATTCATATGAATGAGAAAAGTTATAGCTGATTATTTTACGAGTGCAAGACTGCAAGTTGTGCAATCCTTGGTAATGCATATTTATTATTGCAAACTCCCACATGGATATTGGAAAGCATGGATGAGTTAGAGAATTATTACAGGTGTAATAATTAGGAGGAAGAAATTTTGCAAAAATAGAAAGTCGGCACATTTGCCCTCTTCGCAATTATAACTTTGTACTCAAGATCCAAGAAACAAGTATTCCGTCGGAATATCCGAAAAGAAGAAAATAATCTGCCATTACAGAAAATCCAATCTTCTTGCTCTCACTAAGGAAAACGCATTCCCTTCTGTTTCCGACGCAACTCTTCCAGAACGACCAAACCTTGCCCATTTCCGCTAACTCTTTTTTCCCGGAATTTGCCATCTTTCTCTCTCACTTTCCTGGTATTTCTGCCCAATCACCTATTCCCTGTTGATTACTTCCATCCCCCTCTCCCTTTACGACCCTTTTCTGTTTAAATGCCTTGCTTCCCTCTCTCCGCAACTACCCGAAGATCACGCTAATGCTTTCAAACAGGTGGACTTTTTATTTCCGCTGGAAGTGCAAAAGTTTAATAAAGTCGGCGAAAAAGGTTAGCTCTGTGATTTTCCTCTCCGTCTCTTTCTGTACATTTCCGAGGAGAAATTCGCTCCTATTTGAATGGCGAAAGTTTTACATAAAAAATGGCAAAGTAATTATACATTTGTAAACATTTTCAAGCCAGAGAATTATATAATTATTTGGTCGCGTGAAACTGACAGAAATTCTTCTATTGGATAGTTGATCAATGAAGAGACCCGACGAAGACTTAAATTCGAGCCAGCAATCTTTCCAATGTTTTAAAAATTAATTTTATAGACTTAGGAGCTTGGAAAAATAACCGTAGCATAGAAAACCTCACATAACCATGCTTTTAAATTATTCTCGTTCGAACGAAATGTTTTTACTGAATACTTTGCCACTCTGTTTACTTGTATAATTTTAATTATATAGTTAGCTATTTGCTCACGTGTATGAGCTTTTTAGGGTAAACATCTGCACAAAAATTGTCATGCAAAAATGTGAAATACTTGTGGGAGAGAATGGTAGTCTCATTTAAAGTATCTCACTCTCTTTCTCCTTATTGTCCAACATATTTGATGAAATTTCTAACGTAGCTCTCCAGTGCAAGTCAGTCAACCAATGAGATTGAGAACCCTGCTATAGATCCTATTACGTGACTTCTGCGGTTTGTATGACTCGTGACGTTCGGTTAGAATCACGTGACAAGTAAACATACTTAGCCTAACAAGGGGCCTAAGCTTACTAACTTCTTTATATTCAATCCCAGAGTAAAGGTCTAGGTCAGCACTGTTTCCTACGTAATCCTGGTCCAAGGTTGACCAGAGGCTAGGGACACCATTATACTAAAAGGGGGTAACAGAGAAGGAAGTTCGGACTGTTTACATCTGTTAAATCAGTAACGATGTTAGAAATATCCGCTAATGAAGAAGCGAGGCTACAGTTATTAATATATGAGCGGATAAGATATTGTTGTTGATCGGAACTTCACAACGAAAATAAATAATCCGCATTATTATATTCACCAGTTCGATTGTTAATCTATACATTCAAATAATTCCTTTTAATGCGAAATGATTCCTACAATTATTTAATATTATGAAGAAATTATTAAATTTTTATTTGTATTGGTGTTTTAAATTTTCTTAGAACAACGTAGATCAATTGTCACTTTCGCGAATTTTTTTGAGATTTCCCCTTTTACGAATTTTCCAGAACATTTTCACGAAATATGAATTTGTATTTACGTTCAGAAAATATTACATCGAAGTAAAAAGACTACAGTTACTTACTCATTCAAAAGAAAATACTTCCTCGTATGATTATCTTACGACCTTTGATTTGGTGTTTTCGTTCTATTCCTTCCAGAATTTATTTCCCCTCTGTCGGTTTTGCCATTTCCTAACTATCTTGATATATACCTCATATTTTCTTAATTTTAATCTCTTTTCCTATTTGTCGATCATAATTCACTCCGTATATTTTTATTCCGCGAGAAATCTCAGCATAATTCAATCAGCTTTCATATCCACACGGAGATAATATACCACAGGAATCATGGCACATAACGTATACCCTCTCTGAAAAAACATTCCGGAGAACCGCCGTGTTTGGAAAGTATATTATAGCTATCGTTTTGACTTCCTTTCTCCAAGACCGAGAGAGTGACGTTGAATTCCCATGGGGAGGCGATGATAAAGGACGAGAGAAAGGTTTCTTAGAAGAGGGCGAAGACAAAGAATTCGGGGATCAGCAGTGCATGGAGGCAGGTGAAGGAAAGGGACAGTCCGTGAAAAAAGGGACCGGCCATCGGCGCAAGAAGTTCCCAGAAGGAACCATGGATTCCGGGAAATCTTCCCCGATTCGACCGCTTCCTAAAAAACACTGTTTTTAGGAAGTTTAGGGTACGAGTTCCTGGAAATACCGCGAACACTCACGTCGTTGATTTATAGTTCCATTAAAGAAGTTTGGTATGTAACTCTCCTTTGCTTGTTCTAGCTTAAAAGGGGATTTCCTTCTGACGGTGTCTACATATTGGAACGTTGGAGTTTATCGTAGCACAAAGTAAAGTAATATCGACAGATTACGGATGTGTGATCCATATATCAACATGAAGGATCTTTTTGAGAATATGATTTTCTATTTCCTTACATTTTTAAAGCAATTAGCAGCGACAGAAAACACGTTTACATTGATAAATGTATGCTTAACTTCCTTTCTAAAGAAGGGATTCACAGTTAAAGATTAATTACTTTCTAAGTACTACAGTTATAGAGGTTCCTTTTTTCAAAGAGTATTCACATAATAGTATATCATGACTAATGATCCATATTAACTTTGAAAAGAATTTTTAAAGACTTATTAAAATATAATGAGATCCTTCTGTTAAGCTAAATATCATGCTAGAATTTTCTGACATTCTGAAATTTACTCTATATAAACATTTCAACCCATCAACCTACTTTTTATATCGAAAATTACTATCAATGGTTGATTACAATGGAATATTTTCTTCCTTTATTCCACGGAAAATCTAAATTCCATGCGGATTTGTTTATATCCAAATACCACTTATCTTCATCACTCCTTTCATACTGCTATACAAAGTGTTCAAAGACGTTATGAATTTAATTATTCTTAAGACCATCTTACAAAATGCAAATACGTGGACATTTCCCACAAGTAGCATTCTGGCTCAGTGATGAAGGAAAAGAGAATCCAACAAACTCCTCGTCTTGCTCAGTGAGCTTCATTCCTATTCTAGAATATTTATTTAGTCTCTATATAGTGGAGAGGTGAGATTCAAATTGGCCTCCAGGTTGAATACCCTCCAGACAGTTCCGTAACCTTGGATGTCCAGTTGTTACTGAAATATGAAAACCCTGACAGCCGCCACCGCAATATATTAGAATGTCATGCCAACAGTGTCGGGTTCACCTGTAGGCCCTACGGGCCGAAGCCTAGAGCCTCACATGTAAGAGGCCTCCACTCAAGTTTAAAACAATTTTAACGCTCTCATTGGCCATTTTTACTCACATCGCCATAACTTACTCTTCTCTTTCAACTACATTTCATTAAATTTAACCGATGCGGCCTTGATAACGTTAAAGTCAACCATAACAATAAATAATGAGGATATCGTACTTCTACAGAAAAGAAAAACATTAATCTGGAAGGAAACTTTCCGGTAGAAGAAGTACGGTATCCTCACTATATGTTCACATTTCATTAATTTTTCCTGCAACTCTACGGTTTATAAATATCAATGGATATTAAGGAATAATCTCACGTAATATGGTCCATTTTAGAGAAATACCATATTTAGTCAATGATTTACCATTGATTCTAGTAATTACCCTTTGACATGTAGTAAATAGTGAGACAGATAACTAAAAAAAGAGAACAATTTCAACTTTTCGGGGCAATGATAATCGCAATCTCAGTGATTTTAATAATATGACAGTAGTTAACAAATTCATCGAATAATAGAGCTTATTCCACTCAATTTTTACAAACTTATTAAAATTTTTAGCAATGCCAATTTTAAGATTTTTAAGTTAAATCAATCAATAATGGATTCTATAAATAAAATTTTACGTTATTATTAACTCGAGTTTGTTTCAAACAAAATCTACCTCATTAGCGAAACAGCCAAGAATCTCTACTCATTTAAAACTGATCACCAAGTAAACTCTTCGGTAACCGCCACATGACTGCCGTATGAGTATTCTAATATGGCTTCGCTAATATTTCTTATGGAACCGAGAGAGGACCCGAGATAAATCCAGCAAATATGGGCCGTCTCTAATTAAGCGATGTCCTCATCCAATTTCACACCGAGTGCAACGGAACACAATGTTCACGGAGGTAGAAAGGGCGGTGAGGTGGAAGATGCGTCGGGGGAACTTCGCACAAGAAAGTGAGGGAGAACGAGGAAATGAGATGAGTGGATGGGATGGGGAAGACGGGCGATAGGAAATCAGGAGGAGAAGTTTGTTAGGGAAAGCAATTCCCTTGCGAGGAAGTGGAGAAAGCACAGCGGGCTCCTCTTGACCAGCCAATCATTCTCCTCTGTTACTTTCTCTTTCCCGAAAAATACGAGGAAAAGTCGCTTTATTTTCCGGTGTTACTTCTCACTCAAGAAGTATAGAAAGGGGTGAAATATCCATAGGTCTTTAAGATTTTCCACAGTCATAACCTATGTATGCAATAAAATCGCGCATTTATGAAACAGTTTTCCGTAAGTTTAGGAAGAGTATACTTCCTTAAAAGTATCAAAATCTTTTCTTAATGTTGAATAAACCACCGCGAGAAATAAAGAAGAATAAATTTATATCAATACTTTCACATATTTTTTTATGTATTTTATTTTAATCGCAGACAAGTCTGGTGGTCAAAAAGCTTTATTTTGTTTCGTTTCTCCTGTTCTTTAAAATATTTGAATACTAAATAATAAGTATAAAAAAACAGATTCTAAATACTATAAGTACTACAAGAGATATTTTACAATACTTTTTTCTTAAGCTATACTTGCACTACTCCTCTCAATAGGTTATTTTATCACTTCATTTGAAGGTAAAATTCATACGAAAGCGATAATCCAATTCTATTAATCTACATATCTCAATTTATATATCTACATGTGTATGTATAATGTGGCAAGGGGTACATGCCCTGTAACTAACATTCCTAATCAATTACTAGTCGCATCTAGTTACTACCAGAAGTAACTAGTCCTAGCATCTATTTTCCAGATATTTCTCAAAATATTAGAACGTCCCACGTAACAGGGAAGACACACAATATCTGTGCAATCACCCCAGAATACTTACTCTGGATTTATTAAGTAAATAATTAATTTAGACAACATTGCCATATGTTTTTAGCTAGGGTCCCGGAAAATAGGTATCAAAAGTAATGAGAAAACGAATTGGCTATTTTACGAAAAACTCATGCAACCGTAATAATAATTGATTTCAATACGATTATACAAAAAGATCCCGATATAAACGAAATCAATCGCAAGGAATGATTTTTTTCTCGACCTTGGGAAAATTTCATATGATTGACTTAAGTTAATAGCAACATCTGTTATAAATCATTACCTCAGTGAAAGATATACGATTTAAATTATATATTAATATAATTTACTTAAAATTATTTTTATAGAAGCAAATAATATTTATTTGGGGCATTATTTTATCACAGTGCGTTACGTTTTACTCATGGGTTAGTATCGTGAAAGATAAAGCTGAAAATAAATTTACCGATTTACTTGATTAGAAAGTGACATCGGGAAGTATCCACCGTAAAATCAACCTTTGATGTGAACACTAATTTAAAGCAAAAGAGTACTGGAAAAAATTTCATCACCACCGGGCAATTCACCACTATTTTTTCCCTTTCGAGCCTCGAACCCCTTCGGCATCTACTCGAAGCAGTTTTGGTTGGAAAGCCCCAGAATGAAAAACGCTGATGCAAGAAGAAGAGGGAAGGATAGAGAGGTAGTCTAGAAGGAGATCTCCTTGAAAAAGAAGGACGGCCTATCGCCACTCCCAATAAATCCTCCTCTTGTGGAGTTTTCCATCCCATGGCCTCATGGGGATTCCTTGACGATGGAGCCCTCTTCGCAACCTCCCGCTGACCCCCATCGTCCCCTATTCCTTCCACAACATGTACCCAAATCCAATATATTTTTCGCCGAAATACCTATTAGTTCGAAATCCCGATTTAAGGTCCCGGAGTTAAGGTTTTCCCCCTTATTTATGGCTCGTTTTTTAAGGTCTTAGACGAAGCTCCATATAAATTAGCCCTTATTTTTATCCGATTTAATGTTCCTTGCGCGGGCGATTTTTATTTCTCGCATCCCCCTTTGGTTGGGACGAAAGGGAAAATGCTTCCTTGCGAATGATTAACATCGTCTTTGTCTCCGGCGGGAAACTTTTTCAATTTCATTGAAATTATATAGCGTATTATATATCATCTGGGATAGTAATACGCGAGCAATTTCGCGGTAATGTCTTCCTGTCCCGATGTTATACACCAAGTTACCGTTTTAGCAAGTTTTAATGGCAGTATCCGAAATTTTATGCTTAGCATTATCGCTAAGTCACTTTCCCACCTCTAAATCCATTCGGAAGGTTATTTATTATTATATATCCTTCTAAGCATGAAAAATGCACATATGAGATTAGAAGAAAGAATGGCGGTAGTTAAGAGAGCTTTGACGATGCGAAGGTAACTGATGAAGAAGGATCTTAGAGATATCTATCAAGAAAAGATTACTGTAATCCTTGGTTCAGAGAGCATTTTTATAAGGAGAAGAAACAAGGACCCAGGGAATCAAAGAATGAAAATATGGAATGCCTCTGAGACGTGGGCTTGAATTAGCTGAAGTAAATTACGAATTTAGGAGAATATGCCAGTAAATTCTGTAAATAGCGGACGAAGATAAGTCTGTTTATGAGGAAGTCCTATTATGCCAATAAACACCGAGTGAGATAGATATAGAGAAGGAAAGAGCATCACTTTCTATTGATTAAAGAAGCGAAGGTTGGAAAACAAAGAATACTTAGGCAGAAAAGTTGTAGTATGATATAAAGAGAGGAATAAATAATCAAGAGATTCTCTGTAGTCTCTCGCGTAGTCAATAGTATTCCATTGATATTTGAATTAAACAAAGAAATTAATACTTTTCACATGGTACAGCCCTTATTTCCTTCCTATTTGCCGGCGTCGGTACCCCTTACCGACCTTACCTCACTCATTTAAATTCGAGCCATTTGCAGGTTTTAATTTTTCAATTCCGACTACATATATGTTAAAGAAAGGTTTAAAGTCTACTATGATTCCTTCAAATCGCATCATCAGAGAGATATTAATGATGCTTTATTCAGAAAAGTTAAATATCGGCTTTTTTCATTGAAGTACCGCTGGTCGTCGGGAAAAGATAGGGATTTAATTAAATGTGAGTGATAGTTCAACTTTTGTCTCTAATATCTTTATATAAGATATATTTTGGTCCATTATAGGTGTTTGATTTATAAAATAAATGAAATTATTGCTTTTAACTGAAATAAATCTTCCCGTAATTTCATTTTCATTCGAATTTTGTAGTTTTCCAATATTGAATTTCCAATTATTAAATGCTTAAATTTTGTTATTTCGTCCGTTTCCTAGCAGCCGATATAACTCCTTTGAACGTTTTACGGGGAAAAGAAATCAAAGTTATCGCAATCAATACTGAACGGTTTGAAGGAAGAGACGAAATGCAGCCTTCTGTTAAGCATTTTTAAATACTTAGCATTTCATCTCGAAAAAGTCGAATTTACTGACAACACTTCAGGCAAAACCATGAGGTAAATCTCCTATAAGGCATAGTTGTTAAAAATAGCATGCGTCATCATTTCCTAAAGAATATTACATTCATAAATCTAATGAGTAAAGTCATCATTCGACTCAATAAATAAATCTTAAAATCTTTAACATTAAAACGAGGAATAGATTTATTTCGAATTGAAGGAAACTTATGGTGCGTTTTTCTTTCTGAAATCTATATTTTCTCCTCTTTACATTACAGGGGCAAGAGCTTCAACTCCCTACCATGCTATTTTTAATGTATATTCTCCAGCAAATTCGTTATACCTCCGTCGACCCCGATCTTTACGTTCACATCCTCCACGACACACGCCGTTATGCACTGCGGATATGTAGATGTGATTCTATCGGTAAACACCATGGCATAGAAAGAACAGCTGCATCAGCATATATTCTGTCGGAATATGTACTCTGCAAACACGCATGTTGATAAGAATGGCGGAGAGAAGCAAAGCGTAGTTTCGAACGACAAAGAAAAACTAATGCCCATTGAAATGCATTTATACGGGTGCCTTAACAAAACACTGTCCCCGTAGATAAAGCGTGGGGAAAATGCAAACCTTATCTACAATGTCGTTGTTTCCTTCGTAAGTGGGACAACCAATTAGAATTCTGACTAGAACGTCTTAACTATTACAACCGATTGTGCGTCATTATAGCTTTGCAATGAAGAATACCTGGCCTGATACCCCTTTGAGTTCCGACAAATATCATCTAGAAGCCATTAGTTGAACGGAGTACGGTCGTTCATTCAATGATATTATTGAATCAAGATATTATCCCATGTGGATTGAATAATACAATTTGCTGAGTACTGTATCACTGTATTTATTTTTATCTTTACTCCGTTTAATCTTAAGGCGTTTCGATCGATATGAGGATTAACTTATAAAAATGTTTGAAAGTAACTCTGCCATGAATTGTGATTGAGAGTGCGCCATTGGTCACTTTTTGAAACTGGAAAATAATTGTTTTCGTACCCGAGAAATATAATTCAGGAAAAAAACTTACACGAAAATTATTCGGCTGTTTTGAGTTAAATTTCATCAACATGTTAAGGCTTTTGAAATGAGTAAACATTTAAGCATTCATTCAAAGAATTTGTCAGAAAACATAGCACCGAATAAAAGAACAATACATTACAATATTTCACATCCAAAGAACTGCGATCTCCTCATAAGTTGTTGGTATATTGCTGAATTTACTACTTTATAATTTAATTCATATATTGCACGAAATCGCCCTCTGGTGTATGCAACGAAGTAAGCTAAAATCGCGACGTTTCATTTTAATTTATATATTTGTCATACTTGACCCTACCATTATAAAAATTACCCCTACATAAAATTAAGTTAGGATATTTTCTCTGCAGTGAGAGAGATTGAAACATATGCCCACTAATGCCTACATCCACGGATGATGATTCGAAAAAGGTCGTGCACATTGCAGCTGTAATGGAGATGGAGATTTTCCATAAAACAGTATCTTGCACCCAAAGTACTTTGCATCCAGACGTCCGCGTTCTTATCGCATTGCTTAATATCCGAAGCTATAGAAGAACTTATTTTCGGAATGTTCAACTCAAGCGTATTTCCACGACGTGAATGCATAATCTTAAATGATGTGGTTAAATGTCTTTAGAAACAGCTATTAAGAAATACTGCTAAATACACGTAAACTTCCGTTAAAAGACGAGCTGCACGGAATTTCCCAACAGAAAGTTATAGCAACTGGCGCCAGGCAACTTCCACTTCACTTCCGAGAAAGAAGGTGCTTGAGAGATAGCCTTTCATCAGCAAAGTTGCCCAAGTTTCAGCCGTCGTTCGAGACTTGGTCGGTAATCGGAGTACGAAGTGCCTGGATGCTTCAATCCATCGAAGCAATACAAATGTTTCGGCATCGAAGTTGACTTCGCTAAAAATAGTTTAACCACCATAATGGAAAAACTATTTTCTGTGTGTTCCATAAGTTTCTTCTCGGCTAAATTATACACTCCATTTCCAGAGTGCTATTCCTTTTCGTTTACACAATAATTTCGAGAAATAGAATGTAGAGGTAAAGATTTAAATTCCAGCCAACATTTTTCAAGTTTGTTTTTGATATACAAAAATGTGAGTTACTTGATACGTAAGAGGAAGAAGTAATTTACTACACTTAACAACGGAAGATTTCAAATATTACGCGGGAAATTTGCAAGGAAATATCTGATCCATTTCTTTACTCCCATTTCTGTTCAGCACATACAACTTTGGAGCACGTTCTGAGGAAACCCGCAGATCAGCCTTGAATTCTCAAAATATACTTTTGCGCCCATTTGCAACTCTAATTATATATCTGCTTTAATTTACTCTAACCTACTTTTCATTTACAATAGAAAATGGAAATAAAAAATTTAATAACAATTCGAAAAAATAAGTATTACATCAGAGGCGCATCTGCATGGACAGTTTTTCATTTTTGAGCAGTAAGTTATTACTATTGAGCTTGACACCCAGGATAGAACTGAACAAAATTAAATTTTGAATACATTTGTTTGCAATATTAGCGCAATTCAACTCATAAACCTATAAGGGAAATAATCGTTTAGCTATAATAATAAGTGACTTAGGTTCCCGGATAGCCAAGAGGGCAGTGCATTCGCCTTCGGTGAAAGGGTTCCGGATTCGATTCCCGGTTATAGCCCTTGTCTGCAAAATGACCTCAGCTGTCGAAGCACTTCTAAAATACTACAATAAGAGACTTCATTCGGGTGAAATCAAAACTAGTGAGTCTTTTCATACATCAAACTCTACATTGTATAAAATTTAAAAGAAAGAGGATAATAGAAAACGACTTTGTTGGTTTAAAAACCTAAGTTTGCCCTCACGAAAAAATACACCATAGCAAGAAAACAACCACAAATGTGGGAGTAAAAAACTGCGAAACTTACACTGGTATCTAAAACTTTTTAATAAGCCTTATTTCATTATATAACGTCGCTTATACTCTCGAAAGCTCTTTGCACCCCCAGGAACCCATGCTTTGCTTTTCTGTTTAAGAATCACAAACATAGCATATAGAAACAGACATCAAAAATAAATATGTTGGGACATGATAATAAATAAATATCATTAATACACGATAGTATAATATAAATATACTGTATCAATTTATGAGCAGTAATATAATCCAACTTGTATTTAATTAATGGAGAGCACTGTTTTAATTGCATAAGAAGTGATTAATATTTTCTCATTAAATTCCTTGCGATGACGTTTGTCTCTACGTTATGCATGTTTTCTCTACGATATTCACGACTAATTGGCAATCAATCCCTCACAGAATCTGACTAATATAGAATAGAACTTTATATTTTCCATCTCTCTCCAAAGTTTTATATCTCTAGTGTGATCCTCCCCAAATTCCATTCAGAGCGATTTTATGCAGCCAGTGGAATGGCGTTCTTTTCGTCGGCATTCGAATGGTAAAAATGTATCTCGAAATAATAATAAAATGTGGAAATTGCTCAAGTCATTCGCTCGTTTAATGAGGTGAAAAGCCTCTTGGCGGGCTAAGGACGTTTTCAACAATGGCAGTGCCCAATGGCAGCGCTGAGCGCGGGAGAGGCCTTCACAATGAAAGCACTCTTCCGGGAAAAGGGTGCTCAGTACTTCCTCACGCGACCTCACAACTTCGAGTGCCCTCTTCTCTTCTGAATGAAATTAACAATTATGATTCAAAGGTTGAGGGAAGTTTAATGTGAAGATTACGGATGTATTAGTTGATGCCGCATGTACGTATACTTGAGTTTCTCTTGAACTTAAATATGTGCCTGTTCCAATTTTCTTGGACGAATTGGGATTTTAGAGAAAATTTAATGAATTAATAAAGATGAGATATTGGACCTCATCACTTGAATACTTTCTATATTAAATTTATCGGTTCAAAAAAGATTTGACTTTAATGAATTCTCAGTAAAAGATTAAGTTTTAGATATTGCTGTGTCGCTTTCAGCATGACAGTTTATATTACTATGGTAATGAAATAAAAAGATTTCTCCTATCTAATCGCTCTCGATATTTTAGTAGTATTATAAACTCAAAGTATTATTCTTAGATTCGGTCTTCAGTAGTACGGTATATAATAATTTAATAAAAGAAAAATAATATTTTAAGTGAATATATAGTTTGTATTAATACGACAGTTTAAACAAATAGTTCAATAAAGGCGACCAATGTGATGGCCAGCCCTGCTATACATCAAGATAAACATTTTACCCTCTCGTAATAGTTCCGTAATAAATGAATACGTTTCAGTGTTGAAGATATTATTGAATCATTATAATATGTCTTTCGAAAGCGATATTAGTTGATTGGAGAATTCGTGTGAAGGATTATACCCAACCTCAACTGCAGATGGATACGACAAACTTTCCAAAACCAAAAGTAGAATCCGAGACATCAGTATAACTGTATAACGCTAACTGCCGCTAACCCGAAGCCGAGACTTCTATTTTAATCTCATATTCTAACAAGAAAAAGTAATAAACACGTGTTCTCACAACGCTAGTATATTTTTAGTTTAAACAGATAGATATTTTTAATAGATTAGATTAGCTCATAATTAATAAATCAACCATTAAGCAATTATAGTATGTAGTTTCGAAAATGGAGTTGGATCTCTCTATATTAATAGAATTTTCTTTCACGATTCATTTTTATTTTTGCTTCCAGTCAGAAACTATGTAAGGAGAATAAATCGCAGAACTGAGAAGAATTAATATCGGCTATAAAATCATGAATATATTTCATCACAACGTTATATAAATTCTATTAATCAATGTATATTCTACTTTATTCCGCATAAATATACTTATAAGTAGAATAACAACAGTGTTAGTGAAAGACAGATATTAATATAAAGGAACGAACAACGTCATGTTACAAGTTTGTAATGACGCTAATATCAGATAAATAGATTTCACCGATGAAAAATGTTACAATAAAATTCGAAAAGATCTGAGTTTAGTTCGTATAAAAAAATTACATCTGCGTAAATAGAGTTTCAAATCTAACTAAAGTTGTAAATTACTTAAAAATGTCAACGTAAAATTTTTACTGTACCTCGTAGATGACCGCGATTTCACTTCATAAAAAATGACCTTAAACAGCAGTCATTTAGTAGTATAGCAATCAGCAGTAATGTTCATTTTCATCCCATGTGCTTTGGTTGAATCCCGTGGCCTTCGTATCCCAAGATACCTGTAAGAACTTTTCATTTGTACTTTCATTTCCTTACAACAAGTTTCCCGCTTATCGTAAAAGTGCAATTAATAACATTCATTTAGCCACGAGTAGAAATTAGTTTACTCCGCCACCGCCACAACGAAACAGCAACTTCACTCGGTGCATTTACCATTAGTAAAGATAGTATAAACATTGTAAAGATAACACTAAGTATAATTCAATTACTTTCCGCAAATATTTCGTAGAAGGAATTCTATGTTTAACTCTATAAACTACGGATGCATTATGAACATTGTAATTATAAACGTAGGAACTTAATTTGTTACCCCTGACTCAGAGACCTTATATTCTTGCTCTGATGTGCGTATTAAAAACTGAACTACTTTGAACATGGGTAGGTGACAACTCCAAGGATCAATCTCATGATTGTGTTTCTAAGGGGTAGTAATCGATGAAATAGAGAAAAAGAACCCTTTAAAACGAGTGGCATTAAAGTAGTCATTCCACCTCGATTAGGCCCCTGATAAAAAAAAAAGACCTTAACGACCTCAAAAGGGGAAACAGAGGGAGGAGAGGGATGTGATCATGTACCTCGGTTGGCGGAAAGGGAAAAGCGGCTGTTTGATTTACATCCTGCAGCCGTTCCACCCTGGGGGGCGTCGCTCTGCCCAAAACTGGAGCGGTATTTTTTCAGAGGAAACGGGATCCGCGGGCAGTACAGATAAGACCAGTGACCATTTCACAACAGTAGACCGTCACTATAATTTTTAACAAAGCCCGTTAATATCCGAATATTCACCAAGGGAAGGTGCGCTAAACATTAAATGACTTTGAAATTATCGAAGAAATTTTCCCATGAAGGTATTACATATTAAAGAGCTAAGAGTGGCTCGCGAGCAGCGAGTTCCTCTTGTCTCTCTAGGAGAATTACATACCCAGATTTAAATAATATTGATATTTTATCAATAGCAATATTACTCATAAGCCAACTGGCGTGTAAAATAAATAGCATCGTTAAAATCAAAATCAATTGCATAACACCTTCTAAGCACTTTTCGATGAGCGGTTGGGTGAATATAACATTCAACCTAATTTCGTTTATATTTCATTACATCTGAATCTTAGGAAAAAGATAATTTTATAAGTTTTCCTAGCAATTTCTTCCAATTTCCAACCAATTATTTAAATTAATCTACCATTTTTTATGTAATTAATGTGAAAATTGTAATTTAATTAATATAAGGTGACATTCAAGGTCGAGCATCCCCGAAATCTTATGCAACTGCTACCTTTTTTCCATCTTTTCCTTCGTAGAACCCAAGTCATTGTAGAAAGGGTCACGTGCTAAAAGGGCAATTAAATTATGGTGACATATTATATCAATCATAAAACACAATTAAGGTTCTAAGAATGATAATATTAACATTCAAATATTACAATTTCCCATTCTTAAACGAGGATTATGATATATTATTCGCATAAAATTTCAAAGAGCCAGATATTTGAATTAATCTTGAAAATTCCAAAAATATCACTTTCGAGGGTTTGAAATTACTATTTTATGTATAATTAATATGTATTATTGATTATAATTTTATTTAATCTTATATAGATATTCCAAAAACATCTAATTTTAGATGATATGATAGAGTTACAGCTGTGTAAAAAATGTTTCAAATTTACCGAAAGTTATAAATACCTTTAAAATTTCTAAGTAAATTTTTTACTGTATCTCGTAGACTGCAATTTTACTCCACAGAATGTAACAATTAACAGTAGTAATGTACATTTTCTTCCTGGGTAGGTTAATTGTAGCCTTGGTAATCCAAGATACCTGTAAGAACTTTTCATTTGTACCTTCATTTCCTTACAACAAGTTTCCCGCTCATCATAAAAGTGCAATCAATAACATTAAATTAGCCACTTGTAGAAATTAATTCACTCCGCCACCACCACAACGATACAGCAACTTACCTCAGTTCATTTACGTTAAGTTAAGGAAGTTTAAAAATTCTAAAGAGTTAAGATAGTTTAAACAATCTAAAATTAATGAAAAGTATAATTCAATTAGCTCCCGAAAAATTTTTGCAAAAGAAATTCTACTTTTAACCCCATAAATAACAATTGTATTATGAACAGTAGAAATGAAATAATACCTTTGTTTAATTACACATAAAAGTCTAATCAAATGTAATCAAACAGTTTTCAAAAGCTAATAATTTCTATGCATACGACTACCTGCTCGGTACATCTTAGTACTTTCTACGCTTTGTAAACTCAATGATGATATTGAAAAATTACCGGTTGTGTCAACTTGCAGTATCATTCTGAGAAGCTTTTATAATTATTTGGTATTTCTGAGCAGAAAAAGCGAAGTCGCTGTTTTGAAGCTCCAATATAACTTGATGCAAAACTCTTGCTGATTATTCAAACGTTTTGTGGAGAATAACGGTTAAATTCAGTACATACATCACAAATATCAAACGTCAAAGACTTGAACGGACTTGAAAATCTAACTAAAGTTCAATTGAATCACAGCTTTCACTGTCCGCCGCTAGATAGCCTCACAGCCGCCACGGCGGCGACTGATAATTTTAAAAGATGAAAAAGAAATTCTGCACCACCTTTCGAATTTTATTCATGTGCAGAATTTTCAAAGTAATTAGTATTTGTTAACCCGACTCAACGGTGAGCTGTAAAATCTAATGAACAATAACGTCATCTATTAACGTAGAGAAAGTAGCATAATAACGTTCCAACACATTTACCCTCCAATGAAAGTAGAGATTTTGCCAGACCCACCGGCTCAGGGCCCATATTCTATAACGCCAAACCAGTCGGTACGGTAGCCATCTAGTTGGTAGTGACGTCAAAAAAATTGAAGGGAGTTATCGATGTGATTCTATAAGCAGTCGGTCGGTACTCCAGCGAGCCCCAGTCGGTAAATTTTACCGACAGGCTTTAGCTGCCGATAACTCAGAGGGCCAGTCGATAAGCAGACGAAATGCTTTGGCAACCGCATGCTTATTTCGGTTTACTGTGGAAAATTTACCAATTTAAAGCTCGTAAATGCAAAATAATCAATCTGCCATGAAAAGAACGCAGTACAGACAGTTATAATACCTCTTATAAAGATTAATAACTTTACCACGAGAATAAGAAATTACGAAGTGAATACATGCTCTTGTGTTCTACGACTCATCCGAGCTCTGCGTACTTTCAGTTCGTTATTTATAATTTTCAGCACCTTTGGCGTATCGTAACTTTAATAATATAATTGCCAGTTGGGAGAGAATTCTTTATTACCTGTAGTTAAGTTTATTTAGTGTCGTTTAGAAATATAATTTCGTTCGAAGAGGTCAAAATTGAGTCACGAGAATTTATGCAATCTTACTTTCTCATATGTAAAGCTATAAGGATTTTTTAAATTGACAATTATGATAATATATAATATGATATATATATAATATTTTCAATTTACTAACGTGTCATTTTCCGTGATTCTATCTCCTAATGCAAGTTACTATATTCAGTTGTACATACAAACGTGGGAGGATTTCACTTCTACAGCAGATACAAATATGCACAAATAAATTTATTTAGCAGAAAGTAGCTACACTTACACTATACTACACTTATTGATATGAAGACACCAGAAGTAAAAATAATGAGAAAATAATAGTGTGAGCGCATGTACTTATCATGAATAGTGTAATTTTGAAAAGTAGTTACATCATCATTCAGTGCTTGATATAATTGTAACACAGTATGTTATTAAACGTCACTGTAACACTTAACAGAAATCTTACTAAATGACCTGTTGAAAACGCAGGAAGTTTGTGTCGTACAATGTATTTCGTATGAGTTTCACATTGAAGTTATTAGCTTTCGTCTGCTGCCATCCCTTAATGATGTGATCCACCAAATGGTTTCCTCACATTAATATTTTTTATTCTTTCATAACACAAAACCATCTTATAGAAGAAAAATTTCCTTCAGCATGCAGATGTCACAATTGATAATCCCTTTACCATCATAAGGCGCTTTTAAGATCACGTATTCACCATTCAAAATGTGAAGAAAAAACTTCAAAAAAGGATTTCTATACTACTGTCACTATGCTTGTCCAATCAAACATCTCCTATAATACTTTTCCACTCCAAACCTTTCACATTAGACCTTGTTATTATTAACACATTTACATCTTTAGCTCAATTGTTCCGCAAAACATATAACAGAAAGCTGAATTGAGCTATGCAGAATGTAATAAATGTGGAGAAAAGACTACTATTGATTAAGTTATTAGACCCTGAAAATATAATATAATTTCATTTCCTAAATTAGCTTTATTTCGCACTTCCTCATTAAATAACACGTTACTTCTCATGGATACTAGCAGTAGAGATTATGCACCGTGTTTACATCGGTCTTACTCGCGGTTGGCGGAGACGAAGCATGTGACCTCCTCCTTCGGAAATGTTCGGAAAACTTCCCCTCCATTGGCTTGAGTACCATATCGCTACCAACAAGCTTATAGAATCTGTGATACCGACCGAGTCGGTAATTTAGATCCAGTTGGTACGGTATGGCGCACTATCGGTGTGGTTAAAACCGAAACCAGTCGGTACGCTACCGACTAGATATAGAATATGGGCCCAGAACAGTTTCGAAATCACTGTAATATATTATAATAGGCAAAGTTTTTGGGATTAAAATCGACACTAGCAAAATGAAATTTATTAGTTTTAGAATAACAAAGACAAGGAACATGTAGTGAAGAAATGGAGTAGCTGGAAATAAGCAAGATTAAAGTAATTCATGGTCCTATACCTAAATCGTTTTTTAACAGGAAGTAAAGTCGTGCTCAAAAGTATTGAGTCAATCAGTGGCATTTATGGGTGATACACTGGGAGCAATAATACTAACAACAGGGGCAATATTGAGCAAGCTGAGGAAGGATAAGGGAAAGTCCACAAACTTAAATTTCCTTACAAACTCCCACTGATTTATTTAATTCAAAAGATTTGTATAAGCACTGCGAAACCCAACCATAGCATATTTCCCTATATTTCCTCTATAAAGTGTACTTAGAAACTGAAGTGTTCCAAAACCAAATCTCTTCTGAGATCAGAAACATTTCTTGCAATGGTGCCTATGAGAATTAGCTATGCCATTGTTCAAAGAGTACATGATTATCATAATAAACTGACAGAAAAGATAAATTTATACAGGAGATTACTGACAAATTAATGTAAAATTTTTAATATACCTTTACCTTCATACAAATATAACTCTAGAGACAAATAGGCTCCACCAAATGCTTTCAGAATTGATTACATACTGAGATTTTCATCTTATCATTCTAGGGGATAAAACTAAAATCTCTAAGATAACTTAGCACAATCCTTATTCTGCCAATCACTAGATTATTATACAGCAGAAAACATTTTATCAGTGAAACAATAAAATTTTGCATATGAGACTTGAATGTTGCAACAGCATTGTTTCCTTTCCATTTCTTACATTCATCACCACACAGAAATGACAGTCTGTTGGGAGGCTCTCAGCAATTAAAAATAGGTTAAAAATCTTTGCTTCCTTCCAGAATTAACATTAAGAATGTTACGAATAGAAGCAATATCTAAAATTTAGCAATACTTTTACAAAAAAATCCCCATGTAATGTATCTCAAAAAATGATAGTAATGCACATGTAAGATGCAATAAATTAGAACCAAACAGTACATACCTTTGGAGATTATAGGGAATTTCTTTTGCCTTCTCAGGCAATGCAAATATGCCATGGCACACTAGGCAGAAAGTAATGCTCTTAAAGACTAGCACTAAAACTGAGTTCTTTCCACCTGCTGAGCCTTTTGTAATAGAAACACTACCCATACCATTACTCTCTAGGATTTTCCTGCATTTACAAAAGAATGTATTCAGTGAGGAGGCAAGGACATAATACATGAGAAACAAAAATATTTCAATCCAATAGTTTCAAAATAACTTTAAGGTCTCCTCCAAATATGTATACCCTATCCTTAGCTTCCCCATTGTAACTGTTACTCTGCTTACCTGTTCTCTTTGCTCCCAGTAGTTCCTTCAGTAACCATTGATAAAAAGTATAGGGTGCTTTATTAAGATTTAAGACTACTATACAAGATTTAGGGTAGAATAAAGATCTAAGGAAGCTTCTGTAAAGAGACTATATCTGATGAGAGAGGATCTCAGAAAATGTCAATATAGGTCCAGAAGATAATCCTTCCTATAATGTTTCGGGTGCTACATAGCAATTATTGGGAACCTTTGAGGAAAAAAAACAAAAATCTTATGCAATTCACACACATTTCAAGTAATAATCAAACATGATATCATGACATAATGGAAGTATGTACTGAGAAAAATATAATTCCTGTTTTCTTTGTGAGAGTATTCATTATTTCAGAGGATTGTATTTAAATTACTATAGATCTACTGCACTTTCTTTCACAAAGATCCTGAAATATTGTACCACATTCTTTGCTACCTTGTTGTGCTACTTTCTAAGATATTATTTTCTTTGTTCATCATTAACACTGGTGAAATCCATGAAAAATGTGTTTCAATGAAAGGCATGACCAGCCAACATGGCTTAAAGGCATTAGTGCTTCACCTTCTTCTTAGTGGAACCATAAAAATTTGTTAAAAATATTAAGGAATGAATCACCATTGTTAAATCAGTGTCTTTCAGAGACTTCATACAAATATCATCGAAAAAACTTATCAATGGAGAAATGATATAGATATCCAAATCCTTGGATTTAAAGACTCCATGTAGAGAAATCTTTAGCTGAAACCATTCTGCTTTGTAGCCAAACTTCTTTCAAATAAAGACATCTTTGTTTCATATTGATGGAGATGCTATTTTTCATGGAGTTTTCTACTTTCAGGAAATCACTTAAAATATACTTATTTTCCTTCTCAGGCTTATTAGCATCACTTAAGTGGTTGGCTGATGATTTATGATCATGGTAATTAATTTGAAATGATTTTTGTGTCAGGATACCTACCCTGCCCCCATCAACTAAAAGATACTAAATGACAGATAAAAGTATAAGAAAGAATTCATAAAAGATAGTTTAACTTGGATAAGTTGAGTTTTAACTGGATAACTTCTTACCAGATGGAATTTTACCTTTGTATTTCTCAATTAATGTCTTCAAATGCCCCTTTTCAATAATTGGAAGATAATTCTTATCAAAGGAAAGGATAGATATGAGCTGTAGTTTAGTATGAAGCACTTTCAATGCATTAATTTCTAGTGACACCAATCTAGTGTCATGAACTAATAGACTTCAAATTTTAGCAGACAACAAAGTTTTGATAAATGACCAATGATTTTTTTATCATGAATAAGTCAATTCTAGTAATATTCTATAATAAATTAGTGCCATAATACGGTGCCATTGCTTAAATACTTTGAATAGAATCAAAAATGATAAAGGGAAACAGAATAATAATCATTCCAAATGTTAATTCAACCATATGTTTAGATTCTTTAAATTATTTTAAGTTTTCCAACGTTTTTATTAATTACTGAGTATCTGAAAGTAGTGCATTAAAGGGTTATACATAAGTAGAAATAAATCTACAAATAAGTTATAATACTTACATTAACTAAAAATAATGCAAATCAGTCTTAGTAAAAGTTGACAAATGGTTTATAGAACAATATAAATAAGTAATGACTGTTAAAATGAGCCAACAATGCAACAGAAAATTTTATTGATGGGTAGGCTGTACAGAATCAACTAACTGCCTACTCTGAGACAATTCATCCCAAAGCAAGATCAGCAATATTTACACAAATAATTTACACCCAGGGAATAAAGGTGACTAAAACATATGGCAACATTACTACAATTTTCAGCTTCTAGTGGTGTACATATCTTTATCCCTTGGATTGCTCTGATCATTTGTGCCTACTGGTTTCTTCTGAAACAAAGGAAAAATACTTTATATGAATATTCATCCAATAATTCAATATCATGACATTGATGAGAAATTCCTGATTTATGTAAGACCAAGTAAAAAGGTTAGGCTGATGCATAAATTTAATAAGATGGCTGATAAAATATAAGTAGTTAAAAAACACCAGTTTTGCTTGTATCATATACGACGAATGTCTTCCTAAAAATCGAAAATTTAGAGATTTTCATAAGTAAATAAAAGAAAGTGAACAAGAAATCTATTCATAAACTACTGGAGGAAGTATTAAGATGTCTCTTTATTGATGGTTACCAATGATAATATTACAATTTATGCCAAAGACAATGCTGCAAAGGATAATTAAATTTATGTATGAGAAAAATAATCCATATACTGAATTACACACTTATTAAAGTTGCCATAAATTACTTATGTATTTTGACTCATAAAAATATTTGACAGACATCTACTGAACCCTCATATCACTGTAGTTTCAAAATTGGAATGTTAGCAAGTATTCCTTGAATATTTATCGAAACCCATATAACAACATAAAATTATATATCTACAAAAAGTTGTATCTTTATTAAGGCACTATAAATTAAGAACATCAAAATTTCAATGAAATTGAGGTTACTCTGCTTTCAAGCAGAGTAACCTCAATTTCCATTTTCATAAAAGCTGAACCGGTACATCTTTTCATACACCTACCAGAATTTCCCAATTATAAAAAGAAAGTTATTCTGATACTCAAAGTGTTTGTGAGCACAAAGTTATCATGAGTACAAAATGCTTATGATGTTAATGAAATCCATGTAATATTATTAATAATCATTCACTGTACACAAACCTCTACCTATATCACCTCAAACATTTGAACTTGAAGTCTACATTAAATGATATTAAGTACTCAATCAGCCCAAAAAAATGACAAGGATCACTATATATTAACAGGGTTATTTATTTTTAAGTAGTTCATAGTGAATCTTTGAATGATAAGAAAATGAATATCTGTTAGATGCCAAAGTATCAAAAAATATCTCCTCCAAATGCAAAATTAAGGTCAGCTTGAAATTGATAAAAAAACAAATACTGTATTAAATTTAATTCTGTATTAGCTGGTTAATAATATTAATTACAATGAAGGTGAAAGTTTTTCCTGTAGTAATGCATGTTCTATAGAATTATTAAAAGAAAAATTAGAAACGACCATGATCAACAGAAAAAATTTAATTTAAGAACTTCCTAAAATAAGAAAATATTGCTGCTTTAAGAAAATACATTAACAAAAGCAGACAAGCTCTCTAATCTTATCTGAAAAAAGAATGAGTTTTACCTCCATCAGCAAAGGCTGATGGCAAAATTCAAAGAAAATACAGAAAAAGATACTGATGCAAGAAAACTGATGTCCAGTAATTAGATGTTTATGTGGGCTTCAGAAAATAAAAAATGAAACTCAACTTAAACTCAATAAATTACACAAAATGTAACTAGCAGTTTTGGTTTTGGTAAATGACTCATTTATTTATGTAAGTAGATTATGATGAAGCCATTAGCATTAAAGCTCATTCCAGCAGGGGATAAGTCAGCCACCTGAGATATATATACCATGTAGTCTAAATTTTGCTAATATTTTCAACGTATATTTTTTAAATATTTTTATGGCAGTTTCTAGAGAATGCTTATCACAGGTCCACAATTAAAAAATATTACAAAAAACTTAGATAGGTAGACAACTTAATATAAACTGAAGAATTAATCATGACTTTATAAGGCTAAAAGAAGAGTAAAAGCAGACTGGTCACAGGGATTATACATGAGTATCCACTGGCTAAAAACCAAATGATTGTTAAAGAATGAAACATATAGTTAAACCTATCTGCATATTACACTGTCTTGATCTTAAAAAGTGTGCAAAATTGGCATGGAATCAATGTCAGGTCAAATATTTGATACCAATATTTCACTGGCTGATATCAACTGAACTCTAAGTCTGATTTACTGATTAATGCATCTATTGACTCAACTGACACTACAGTCAGCCATTGAAACATAGGTCATAAAATATGTTACTTTCTTGAAGAAACATAAAGATTTGAAATGCCAGAGATGGAGAAACCACAAGATCTATCAACATTTACAGAGACTTGAGTTAATGACCCAAAATTCTGATATTTCCTAAAAGAATGCATAAAGCATAATTTCAAGATGCTGTTAATGGAGATAATTTTTGAGATACAAAGACTTCTCTAGAAATTATACTAAATTCAACACTATTACACTAAATTCATCACTGGGCTAGAATGAGAATTCCCCCGTAAGAAATTTATTATGGTGATTTTCAGATATGTTTAATAATTTCCTAAGCAGATAGATAAATAACACCAGGAAAGTGGATAGAAGTCATAATTATGTTTTATGAACACAGTCAACTGTTTCAAAATGGATTCTGAGCTAAACACCGGGGCAGCTTAAATATTCTTCCACAAGAAATGTCTGAGAGGGCAAATAAGGTACACTGAGTCTCTGATTCCATACACATTGAGTATTGCAATCCTGGTATATATATATATATATCATATTTTTCCTTAGCCTGAGTTCAAGGGCCCTTCTGAGGGCAGGGATGTCCAACATAAGACTCTATTCTTGGAAAATTGGGATTGTTATAAGATGTAGACATTTGTGGTTCACATTGTGGTGGTGGTTTGTTGCCCTTTGCAAAGCACTTGTAACAAAGAAAACATGTTCAAAATTAAATGTGATGCATTTCAATTCCCTAATGTTGATTCATCATTTATTTTTAATTGAAACTTTAAAATATAATGCTTACAGAATGCAAGCACTTTCTACTTATAAATAATAATTCAGACTTTCAACATATTTTCTTTTATTTTTCTTTATGAGATATAAAATATATTGATTGGGACAACTAAGCTTACATATAACTAAATAATTACCTGGAATGATGAATTAAGATTGCATACCCAATAGATTTCTTTAAGGAAACATATTAGTAAAACACCTTCACATCTTAGTTATAAAATCATACTGGAGTAATGGGTCTATGATTCCACACAAATTACAAATTTACAGCTACCATACAGCATCACCATATTAGCTTAAGTCTCTAAATATGCGTAAATATAAATTTTCATGATAGATTATAAGGCAATTGCATCCTCTTTATTAGTTTCAATTACTGAAGAAGAAGCATTATGTTGTTCAAAGCTAACAACATCATACAGATATCTAAAAGAAATTTCAAATATTTAAGAGGGGAAAACATTGCAATAGAGGGAGTGCAGAATAAAAATTAGTCAACTGCAAAATCATGAAAGTGGAAATTATCAAGCAATAAAGTACCTTGTCAAGTCTATGTTAGTTGAAAAAGTTAAGTAATATTACCATTTGCACAAGGGGAGGTGGTAGAGGTAGTTCCAGGTGGAGGTTCATGAATTAACATCTTCGGTGGCAAGGAAATTAGAGGCAGGAGTTCAACTGGTTCTTCATTGATAAGAGGTTTAGGAGTAGGCAGAAGAGGTTCATGTAGGCTGGATTTTGAAGGAGGTATAAATGCAGGAGAGGATTCCACCACATAGCCATCAGAATAATCATCTACAAAACATCGAAGAAAGAATAAATAATGAATTACCGCAGGTGATGCTACCTTCTGCTCTTGTACAGGTGCTGCCTTCTTTTCTGGAGGATTAGATTCTACACCCTTAGACTCTGGTTTCACTATAACAGATAGAGGATAATTCTAGAGTAATGATATGGTATTTACAATGAAAAATTACAATTCTGGTGCCTTTCCAATTAAGTCTCTGTACAGAAATTTCCATTCCAGCATGTGAAGATCGTTCTATTTCATTTAAAATTTTTATTTTGTTAACAAGTAATTAAAAATTTTGTCATATAATCAAAAAAGTAATTTAAGTTTTCATTTCAAAAACAAAAGCCATCACATTCATTATCAAAATGCATCAAAAATAGCCCAATAAGAGCCAAACATCCAATGAAGCTATATAAAGTTTATTTATGTAATATTTGAATAAAATATTCATCAGTTAGTGCAGCTTCCAATGATTTTGAGTAGGGTTACTGCACCAATATGATGCTAGACCAAAAGATTTTTGAAATGATAGTGAAATACAAAAAAGATATCATAGGTTATAAAGGTTACTATTACAAAAATGTTTTTTAAGAACCAGAAATTACGATGATTACTTAGATATATCTGATGAAAATTTTACTAAGTCACAACTTTACCCTACCTCCTGTTATGGTTATGAGAGAAAACTTGAGTCACTGTAATAGAAATGTAGAGGAGATACTATAGATGAATCTCCTTGAACAGAGTACTCCAGTTTAATCCTCGCTTTAAGTGCAGTTAATCTACCACTATATGAGTCTTGAGTTCCATGTTCTTTCTAGAACAAGAGTTCTCAATGTTTTCAGTAAGTGTACCACTGGCATATAAGTGGCGAAAGATTCTGTACCTTTATATTATGATTATTATATTTTATTTCATTACTATGGTTTCATATATCAATCACAGTTTCATTATCAATTTACCATGTATGATTTTCAAATTTTACCAATTATTCAAATACCACCAAATTGTTAGAAAGAAAGAATACCAGTGGAACAAATACTACCAGTTGAGAACCCCTGCTCAATATATTTACATTGCTCCTGAGATCAGAATAAATCAAATGAAACGTTGACTGTACAATTCAAGTTATGTAACTATTTAGAGAAAACAGTTACATTTAAATAATAGTTAGTATTACTGCAATAATTAATGTGAAAAGCAGCAAAGTTAATTTAGATAAACATCAGTTAGATAAAAAGGCAAATAAATTCAAAGTCTACTTTTGTTAAACACTGCTCAAAATTAGATGTAAACTTACCTTTCAGTTGACTTTGATTAATGAGGGACAAATATACTCAGTAATTTCTTTACAAAATAATAAAATCTGTTAAGTTAAGTAAAATTAAATGCCTATTTTCATAGACACAGTTTTACAAAAGGTTGATATTATATATAATCAATGGAAACAGCTGTCTCTTCATTTTAATGATTTTTAATGATGATTTTTTAAGTATTAAATTGACAAATGTATGAGGTGAAACTTATTAAACCCAGCCTAACAAGACTGAAAGACATATTGAAGGAAACGTGTAAGTATTCATGGTACTACAAGTAGAAGTGGTCTTCAGTTATAATAGACCAAGGAAGAAAGTGAGTACGGAGAAAGAGTACATGATTAAACTCTTCACAGATATAAGTTGGGATGTAGCATAAGTGTACACAAATACAGCATATTGCCATAATAGAATGTTACACTTAAGAATAAAGAGAATGAATCAAATGGGGAAAAAAAGAATTAAAATAGAATAAAATATCACTAGGAGGAAAAGTGATGAGTACAGCACCAGCAGAGAATGACGAAGATAAATAAAAGGTATTGAATAAGGAATGAAAAATATTTATAACAAACAACGCAGTGAAAAAGTTTCATGTATACAAAACATGAGAGGGTACTGAAGACATGAAAAATACAAAATATATGGGATACATGGTTAGAATGATGAAATTGTGTTACAATTATAAGGTGTAAAATTATTAGACAAACAAAGAATGCAAGAAGGGATATCTTATAGCATTATATTCATATAAATCTGATGAAAGATATGATATTAAATTAAAAATTGAGCACAGCAATACCAACACAATGCTGATGAAGTCAAAGAGTGCAAGCAATAGAAAATGGGATAACTGGATACAGATAGAATTTCTAGAGAAAATCTGGAATATAGGTCCAACAAAATTATACAATTAAAATGATCTGTTTATCTGAAAGGTAGTCATCCTTGGTTATAGGTAAATGCTATCATTGTATGTACCACAACAAGGTAAGTAAGTTGTAGATTATTAACTGATATGGTATTGAGTATGTTATTAAACCTGGTAGAGGATGCAGAGATAAAATATTTTCTATCAAGTAATTGACTGATAAGACTACAAACTTTGAGAAATACATAATGTAGTGCATTTGCCAACTTGGAGAAGGCATATGTTATGATGAGCAAAATGAAAGTTCTGGAAACTTATGAATATCAATTCAAAAAATACATGATTAATTCCTAAAGGCTATAAATGACTGGAGAGAGGTTTGTATCAGAGTCTGTTGTTAGCACAGTGAGTTAGGGCTGAAAGAATAAAAGGTGTATTATGTCTTTCTACTTAATTAAAATTAACATACATTGATTTAAGAGAGAAGGCACTAAAGAACTGAATTTACTAACAGATCAAAATAACAGAATTTGGGTCTTTAAAACTCTGATCAAAAACTTTTCAAAAGCATTTGTAAAGACAATGGTATTTAAAATAATTCTCTTTCACTCCACAACCACAATTAAGCAATTTAAGGTGCATTGTTGGTATTAAGGAAGACAATATTCACCAGCAAAACCCCCACTTAAAAATAATTCTCATATTAATAGGCAATGATGAATGCACACAACAATATCTCTACTATAATTTAAAAGTGAAGAGAGAAACTAGCCTATCTTATTGAAATATAATTACAATAAAAATTTAGTAGCATTTTAAATTTATGACTTTTATGCATTAATTACATGCTTTTTGTATTATGTTCCCCTAAACTTTTTTTAAAGAATTACCATCTAATGCATCCTTTCTTAAATTTCAGAAATGGGCATAAAATAGATAATGGTATGCAAATTTGTTTCTAATCAAGAAAATGTAGAACAGAAATACATTATTTTCATTCACAATGTGATTCACTTCACAGAATTCACTATCCACAAAATTTCATACACAAAAATTTTGTATCAAATCCAACTGATACAATAAGAAAACATTTCAGGCAGTGATTTGTTTGGTATTCTTTACTTACATATAAAAAGGATATTTGTCAGATTCTTCCTAAATATCCAGATATTTAAATTGAAGATAAAAGTTTGAAAATAGTTCATTAATCAAGTTAGGATGGGGTGGCATATAGATTAGCTATAAAATTTACTTTATATACTACACCAAGAGCTGCTGCCAACAAATACCTTTTATAGATATACAATATTCTTTTACCTCCAACAGCAAAGTTGTATCCAATAAGGGCATACTTCTTGGCTGCATGATATGCTTCACTGGAATATTGAGCTGCTTCTCTCGGGTAACACAAAGATGCCATTCCTAAAGAAAAAAGTAATAAGAAACAGAGAACTAGAACTGAATAGAGGAAATTTGAAAACAATACTAATATATAATCATCAGTTTTCTCATTACATTAAAATTAAATTTAAAGGATCAACAGGGATATGATAAATGATATTCCTTTCCATGTCAAACAAGGTTAAACTTTTTCTAGCATAGCAAACAATTCCTTAGTTTTCTTTTAAACTTTTGTATAACTATTTCAGAACTAAAAGATAAAGAAAGAAATGCTGCTAATTATGGAGCATATATCAAAGGTAAAGATTTTTTTCCTTCTAATCTTTAAAATAATGGCAGTTATGAGGATAATACTATTGAGTTCTCAGTGAAAGGATATAATATAAGTTCTAAATAATAACATTAATATTAATGTAACCAACAGAGAATACATTATATAAATGGCTCATTATTTACATACAAAATCACCATTAAAAAGGTATTGATGAGACAGGATATTGGAAAACTATAATCTACATCTATACTGCATTGCTCAAAAACAATAACGTACATGTAATAAGGCAAATAATGTGAAAAATAAAAAGAGATAATAGGAAATCTTTTTAATATTGATATAAGAATAATCAAGATATGATATAAAATAATAGCCAGAATGATTCGATTCCTTATCATGCAAATAGATAAGTAGAAAACAGATGGCTTTTGGTTTACATGAAGTAAAATTATATCCTTAAAACATCATAACCAAAGTGAGAAGCTGGGAATTTTCTGTGTAAAACAATTAGCTGTGACAGAAAAATGGTTCCAAATTGTATTTAATGATATCCTTGGAGACATATTGAGTAATTAAAAGTAATTAAATTAGCAATTAAAAGTATCAATGGTAATTCAGCAATTTTGTTCCAATTTCTAGAGACTTTTATTCTATTTCAGGGACACCTCACACTCCATCTAGTAATTTCTGTAACATATACACTCTAGTACATTTAAAGAACATATCATGACCTGCTATAAATAAATCAAAGTAGCATTATGTTTATTTGAGAACAGTCTCCCTGTTTATTTGATATCTTTCATTCACTCAAGATCTGAACTGGTTCATTATTTGTGACAGCAAAACCAAACCGTTACAATAAAGTATAGGTATAATTCACTAAATTATTATGGGAAAATGTCTCATTAATGTTCTGGTTGCCTGAAGATGAGGTAATACCTTGAAAGCAGTAGCAATGAAATAAATATTAGTAGAATCAGTCAAGTTTTTTGTTTCATGTAAATAGGTATTAGTATTTTAAAAGTACTTCAACAGCTAAGGTAACATGCATAGGGCCCCACCAGGAATTAAACTTGGGACAATATTCACAACATGCTGCACATTGGCTATCAGAGAGCCCCATTTTAATTATTTGGTCACATTTTTATGCTTGTAGTGATTTTGAGCTATTTTTAGATTGCTTCTAACAACATTATCAAACTAAACTGGCATTTCTGAATGGAAGCTTCTAAATTTCTGGAAAAAACAACACAGAACAAAGAGATTTAAATTTTTGTGCTATCAAAAGTAATGATCACCTGCTAAATACTGATAAGAACATTTTCAGTTACTTTATAGACCTCTGTAGATGGATACAATTCAATAAATATCCATGATGCAAAATAAAAACCTAATAATCTCATCTAAAAATTTAAACCTGAAAAATTTGAGTTGGCAAGCTCTAAAATATATAAATACTTATAATAGATTATATCACTAAAAATATACACTAAAATAATATACAAGTGAATATATATGTTATATTTTACAATATGGAATATCAAACAAAATAGTAACATGACGTTTGACAATAAAGAACTAAACTTTTAAGAAAGCAGACTAACCTCCAGCTCCAATAGAACCATAAAACAGGCGGCGGAAAAATCCTCCTCGTAACCCAAGCACCAAACCTGTTAGACCTCCGAGACCAATGGCACCAGCTCGAGGTAGAAGGTTCTGCTCCTCCTTTAGGAAATCAATGATGACTGTATGGAGAACCAAGAAAAAGAATACTTACTGAAATACTGCAAATTTCATAATTGCATATTAAGAAAATTAACAGCTGTAATCATACATGTATATGAATTCTCTAAAAATATATCATATAAACACATATATTTGAAAAAGATGGAAAGTTTAATAATTCATCCCACTGATAATATTAACCAATATGGCAATATACAAGCTAAGCATAAAAATATCCTAAGAGCCTAGGATGAAAGTGGATCACTCCATTACTAATCAACTACTTTGAATATCCTATTGATAGCAACCAATAATGCATGATTTTATACATACATCAAAGTTTTTAAGTATAAATAGCTAATCATCTACTTAAAACCTGCATAAACCTTTGATAATTACAAAATGACAACAAAGAAATGGCTGTAAATACTTATGTGGAAAGATAAACATTATAAAACATCTCAAAATTACATTTCATTGGAGAATTAAGTACCTGATGCTGAATCACACATGAAGTCATCATAACCAAATTTATGAACCATCTAATGAAATCCCAGATTTATAAGAAATCAGCGATGAATGATATACTAATCCCAACGTTATTAATGCAACCGTTGACACCATTCCGATCAAAATGGAGTTGGATCATCATCAAGGTATACTCTTGATGGTTTTCTTTGTACTGGAATAATATGTAAAGCAAAATTTAAAATGTATGACAGCTGAATTGAATGGTTCCACTTCTATTTACACTTCTTCTTGTTGTCTTTCACCTTCTAAAAACTAATACCAAAAAGAAATACTAACATTCTGTATGTGCTTTCCCTGTTTCCACGTACTCAACCACCTTCTCTTTATAACGATGAATATCGTCGACGTAAACCCATAACTCTTTCCTGACGACAGAAATAGCTTCCTCGAGTTCACTTCTCTTAGACTCTGGTTCTGGTGGCTTGCTTGAATGTAAATTGTATAAACGTGATCATCACAATTACAATTTTACAGGTAAACACCTCCATTCTTCAAATTAAGACACTGAAATTACCTCACAACCTGAGGCTGCTCATAAATTGGCAATTCACTGGGTTTGATCAATTTACTAGGTTTTGCAGACTCTTTATCGGCACCCGAGTCCTTTGAGGAAGCTATAACAGGGGCAGCAGCAATAACAGCGGTGGGTAATAGGAATTTCTTCATGATCTAAAAACATGAAAGCGGCATATCGAAATTTATTCCCAAATAATAGTTCTTGTACTACAGTACAGTTCATTAAGCGTATCATTAGAATTTTGAACGTATATTTAAAAGATAATGGAAAAGGATAATTAATAAAAAAGAGTAAAATTAGAGTTTACACATGGGAAAAACATTAAATGTTAACTTAGTACTGACATTCGAAACGTTACGCGCAGCCATCTTCGATCTAGAGGACCTAACATTTGACATGCGAAAATTCACTGCAGGTAAGAAAACAAGAATTGGCGTGTGCTGAATCAAGTGAAATGAAACACCTTTCAATCAAGAGTGATAACTCCTGAAAAATTCCATGAAATGTATGCTACTGGCTCTTACATTGATGAAGACAGTCGAGCGCTCAGTATTGTTTGACTAGGTAAATTGTTTCACTGTTTTATCGCTGTAGTAATTTCTGTTTTCTATGCTTTAGAAAAATAGTATTAGCCTGAAACCATCATTTACATCATAAAAGATATTCATAGAAAGATATTTATATAACACGACTGCTATTATTACATTATTCGATTTTAATACAAAGGTACTGTCTGTTTTTGCTGGTAAATCTATGTACAATCATATCTTTGAGCGTAGTTTCCTATTATGTATGATTTTATTACCGAGTTTTCATCACCGTTGTGGATTAATAAAGAGAAACTTTGATAGATGATGCAACTTTATACTATTCTTTACTGTGGAACCGTATCATATTTCATGTTGCTAAAAATAAATTTACCTCAGTCCTTTGTAGGACCTATGAAATTGTTAGCGTGAAAAAGACAATATGACGAGTTATTTAGATAACGAGAAAATATTCCATGTTTCCTCATGGTACAATTTTAACGAATCCTATTTAATACCCAACTACATCTCGAACCTATCAATTGAAAGAGAAAATTTTGCTCTATAGCTGAATTTGAAGGGGAAGGCTTCCGCTAAGTGCAATTAGCGATTGGACAGATGGCGCTGATATTAAGTTACAAGAAATTTGAAAATATTTAAATATACCTGAATTTAATAAAGTGTTACTTTTACTTTCTAGATCATTCATATTGTGTTCGGGTACATGGAAGAGACCTCTTATAAGGTAATTGCTGATAATTAGAAGTAGTTACTTACGTTTTGATCTGAAAATTCAGTATTTTCTGAAACTAGAATCTGATACTCGTCCATCGGATTGGAGAGCTTTAATGAAAATGTAGAAATAGAACTAACGAGACAACAATGAGCTTGATTATCGCTTACGTGCATCCAGAATTTTCCAAGGTTATAAAAAAGTCCGTCTTCATAATTGTGAACTGGTGGATCTAAGTTAACGATTTGGCAAAAGTACTCGTTAATTTTGTGCATTCCCTGGATTACCGAATTAAGTGAAATTATGTGAAACTACTGTTGCTGCCCATTGTTGCGTCCAAAATGATATTTGTAAACATAACATCCCTTATATGTTTAAATAATTTATTTTCCACTATTTTCTACTTGATGAAACAAACGTCTGGGTTTTGCTGTTTCTGGAGTCTAGATTCTACTCGAAGCATTTAATTTATGATTAATTACCTACTATTGATTTTTTTAACCTGTAGAAGTAAAGAACCGTACTAATTTTGGGGCTCTTTAAAAATGTCTTTAAGGTAAATCTCCTCTACTCGTTACGATATACGTAAAACTACTTCTAAGAATTATTGCTATGAAATAGAATGACTCGCAGAAACTTCTACATTTTCCAATTTAGTATGTTTTCAGCTGAATCCGAAAATTAGTAATAATAATCGTATTCTTTATCTTAAATTTCGTAAGAAATTAAATAAAACATCAGATTGAAGAGGTTTTAAAAGTTGATAAACGAGGTATTAAGAATGTCGTTAAGGAAAAAACAAAACTTCATACCTGAGGAATCTTCCTTGACGGGAAGAGTATTCCTTGGTATCCCCTGAAATTTCTCTCCAGCGATAATAAACGTATCCAACTATAGAGCTTTATCATAATTACTGATATAACCTGAATTTGCACACAGATAGGCAAAAGCCGTCGGAGGCTCTTGACTTTTCCGGTGAAAATAAACGTTGCGTGTTGAAAGAGCTTTAAATTCTTTCGCTATAACATTCGATAAATGACGAAGGTAAGATACTGTATAGGGCTCACTGTAAAATATTTAATCCGAGATTATTTGAGACTTACAACTTATAAACACTACTTTTCAGACGGTGGAAAGATTTCTCAAAGGATTTGTTTTGATAAAAACATATTTCATGACGTCAGGAGATTCCATATTGTTGTATCTGTTGAGGTTACTCATGTTTACCCGTTATTCAATGTTGATGAATTGAAATCAACATGTGACTATTAATTTCCACAGGTTAACATTCACGATTCATTTCACTACCGAGGTTGCGTGTTCTGATTACCTATAATTATTCGTGAAACATATACTTAGGAAAATTTGCGAATAAATTTAGAGGTAAAATTTGATCTAACTCCATCATATCATCAATCATGTTACATCACTTGATGAAACTCCATGATAATTTTCTGAGGTAAAATTTGATGAAACTCCATCTTTAAAGTAAAAAATGAGAATAGATACATGTAATTTTTCCATAAAAATTTTATTGCGATGGACCATATTGCGGCGTACTCATGCCATCACCAGTTGTCCAATTTTTTCTCTGAACCAAACGAGCAGGATTAAATTATTTGCTATAAATTCATCTTTTAAAAGTTGTTCCACATATGTTGGGAGCATAATAAATTAATTTATAGTAGCATACGCATAGAACTTCCGATGAAAATATTTCCACCTAAAGGATGTTATTTATCGAACGAGAAATCGCACAATACCCAAATTTTTCGTGCTAATTATATATTACAACTCCTTTATATCCTTTACTTCTTATTGAAAAAATAACTTTTCCTTTTAATTCATCGATAAAGTCATTCGATGCGGAGAAATAAATAAACCATTACCGAGAGAGTAAATTTTGGGAATCATAAAGCAAAAATAAATGCGCACCATTTAATAAATAAAACCACATTCAGGCTCGAGTGTACATTTTTTTATAAGCAAACAACATGTAGCTGCGTTGAGATGATTTCTTTAAAAGCAGGTCCATAAAATCATAATGCATGGATGAAAAGTTTTCCAAGGCAAACGTAATGAAACAATTTCACATTTCGGTTTTGTGGAACTTGTATTTTTAAAGAATTTTGTTGTGTGATTGCTGTACTACGAGTACCGCCAGATCAGATTTTGGTTGTAGTAGCTGCAGACTGATCCAATCCAGCCAACGGGGAAATCCAATGGGATTTTCGCATCGGAAATGTTTATTCTTAATGAAGAGTATATTTTCATTTGCCTTGGCAATTCATCAAATTCCAATCGCGAGGACGTCTGACATCATAAACACGTTGACATTGCCCTCCTTGGAAATTTTCTCGTACTAAAATCGATTTTCCAGATAGGCAAATGAAAGGCGGCCTCATTTTTTAACATTCAGTCCACCAAGACTATTGTGGCAACCCTGCAAAAAAGTAATTCAGTATGTTAGATCGATTTTAGAGTGTATGTGTAGTTAGATCATAGGAAAACCAATTTCCGAAATTTATTTTTAGATCTTTATCTTCGATATGTTCCAGAGATCGAGTACCGAAAATCGAGCAACATTTTTCAAAAAATCCGAATATTAATAGGAAACTGATTGGATTGAAAGCATTTCAAAAATTATATTGAGGAAAAACTTATGGTTATTACATTGATGAAGCGATATCATCCTTAGCGATGCCCTGCTGAAGATAATGTTAAAAATTCCGTCACACACAAAAATATTAGAGAGGCCTATATTCAACATAGATTGTATTAAATTGTTCAAATAATATACTTCATCGGTGTATGGCGGCATTGTCTGTTGCATAGGAGTATTTCAGTTTATTTCAAAATAATTGTTGAGATACGCAGCAATTTATGCTCAGATACATTAAGTATCCTTCTCTCTTTAAAGTTTTCAAAATTATATTTTAGGTTATCCTTTTAATGATGATTATAATTATTGAAATTCTATCAGAAATAGTTAAATTTTAAAAAAATGTATTTGGAGAACTTGAATAACCCGGTACCCAAGTGTTTGATAAATGATTAATCCATTACATGGTTATTCGAAAACCCAGGTGTATTGGATTCAGTAGTTTTTACGCAGCACATAGACCAACCATCAGTAAGCTTTATTTGGTACATACATAACAATTCCAAGACTTGTTATAATGTGGCTGGCGGTAATTAATTTGGTAATTTAATACATACTTTTGCTGTTTTTCCTCCATGATGAATTCAACTTTGTTCCAAGGACGCTCCTCCACGGATCCATATATCACATACATGAGATAAGTTAAGACTGAAATGGCTGAAACCATGTAGAATGCGATGGACCATGTAGCTATGGAGCGCTATAGAAAAAAAGACATGTACATGAGTTACATACGAAAATATCTGCACGACATAGAGGGTACTAGAAACGACTAGGATGTAGCACAATATAATAATGAACCCAAGAGGTTGCTGTTGAGTAGCGAATGGATACAGATATTTCTAGGTATACGTATATACTGTAGGATCTCTTTTTATGCGGATCATTTTGATGCGCTTTAAAAATTTTGCTGCTTGTATGTCATCCAAATATTTCTTGGACGCATACATATATCGATTTGTTTAAGAATCTTGCGTATAGACAATCGCCAAATATCGTGGTAAGTTTGAAGCTTAATCCATTTTTTCCACTAGCATATAACATTTATGAATGTAAAGCACAGCTATATCTACCTTAACTCTATCATGTACATGTCTGCGATTTGTCTTAAGAGTTAGCTTCTGCAGTATGGGGATTCCCCATTGACCTGATACTTACCGACGACAAGCCGCTATTACATAATTCTGAGTTTCACATTGAATGGTATAAATCGTAATTGTTCGGAAGTTAAATATTATGTTAAAGATTATTTGTACATTTGAATAATATCGAGTTTAATTTTGCCGATTTCAAGTTGCAATAAAGTGTCAAGTGCCAACAGCACATTCTGATTTTTGGATTTAAACATATATAATGTGAGTGACGTGCTTTATAGCTTCATGCAATCTCAGAAAATAACGGAATATATATCCCTACTTTTTCTAGGTAATTTAAGTCTTTTTTTAATGCCATCTTTTATTTGCGCTTTTCTGTATAACTTTTCCATCGCATGAAACGAGACCTTACGATATTGCATCCAAGTTGTATACAGGTATTAGTTAGTCGTTTGTATACAGGTATTAGTTCATCCCTTAGATTCACTCTTACAGCTTAGTAGGATTCATATTCAAATATAAAAGTAGGAATATGTGATAATACGTACGCTTTCCCCCACGATAGCCGCAATGATGAGGGGAATGAAAATTCCAGAGGAATTCAGGAGAGTATGCAGTATTCCTGCGATAGGCCCGGCGTAGTTCACTGCCAAATCTAAGTGATTTACGTAAGATCCTCCGAAGAAGAATGCAACGAGTACGCCATTCACAATCAGGAGACCCACGATTGCATTTGGATGGTATCCAACCTGTGTGATGGCTATCATGCAAATTGTTGGTCCCAAGGAAGCTGTTTAAATAAAAGTATTCATAGCCTTATGGTAGATGTGCGGTGAAAATTAGCGTGAGAATGCAAAATATTTTATATAGAGAACTCATAAAGAACTCTTTGCTAAAAGGAGGAATAAGAAACAACGAGCCATCTAAGATGAAGAGATTGTAAGGAGAAAATACGTTTCGTGTAATATTGCAGCCAAAGCATCTTATTATTGTAATGTCGTAATGTGGGTACTTTTTCTTCTACCCGAACAATTACATACAATTATCTTCCTGAAGCTCAAATCTCACCGTATAGAAAGTTCTCGATCATCTTATAGTAATATATCTATAGTAAATGGCTAATTTAAATTGGCTAATGACTAAGTTATACTGACCTAAAAAATAATAATAAATATTGTGATTGGAAATTGCAGTTTTGAAACTACGATTTCTCCTTGTTACTTTCAGTTTTTAGTTGATAAATGACTCAATACAGAAAAGATAACATGTTGCAACAAATATTTATCAGTATTTTGTGATTCACCAATTTCTAGTAACATTAATATTATGCTATTTAATTCGATTTTAATTAATAGGTATGAGTGAAATCTCTAACAAATAATCAGTATTATTCATAATTGTATCTTAATGCAACGAATAAATAGCATTCAAGAATGTTTTTGAATGAACTTTGAATCAGTCATCATCTATAAAAATAAAAATCAATGATAAATTCAAAGATTTTTTGAAAAAGGAATTGCTTTTCCTTTCATTGAAGCTGCCAAGGCCGCGATATATTTCTAAGAAACAGCATCGGAAGAAAATGATTGAAGAAAATTTACCGATTCCATTGAAAACTTTGTACGCCATTATATGAGAAAGGTATCCTTTCCTCCTCAACCAATTGGACAGCATGCCGAATACAGGACTGAATATCCACGTCAAGAAGAATGGAAGGGCTGACAAGAAAGCGAGCTGAAATAACAGATCATAAGTTCAGAGAAATTTCCCTCACTGAGGTAGAAAGTAAGTACAGGAATCTTTCAGTATATCATACCTTTTGAATGTCAAAGTTCAGAACTTTCTTCATGTACGTGGGCAAATCCGACAGCAACATGTAGAGGATCCATCCAGTGCCCCAGTGGAAGATAATTCCAGTCCATACGTGGATATCTGTCATGATATGTCTCCAAGGAATTGGCAGCAATTTCTTGAATACCAAAAAAGTTTTATAATTGCATTAAGATTATGGAAATATTAAAATTTAGATTTATCGCTGGAATGTAAAAATGAATGCATTTTTCTTACAAGAGTTGAGTTGAATCGGAGGAATAAATAGCAGAACACGGAGATTATTGTTCTATAATACATCTGTTCTTATGATATTGATGGAGCTTGAGCAAGGAGAATATAAAAAAAGGATAACAAATCATCGAGAATTTGAGAGAGAAGAATTCGGGAATTATTTATTTAAAGATTCGGAACGCATGGAAACATAATAGTAAAGATACACAGGAAATGAGACGTGGTAAATTTTCCACCCAAATTTTAACTTTACGACCAGTTTAGCTGCAGGAATAGCATTATTACCACTTGATGATGCTCTTATCTTCTGTACTATGGACTTCCACTAAGTAACACCTGTCTACATCAATTTCATTTAAAAGAAGAATATTTAGAGCTACCCTACAGAATGGTTTTTAAAGGAACAGAAAGTAATAAAAGATTTCTACAATGATACACACATAAGAGCAAATAACGAAGAGGAAAATTGAAAGATTAGGGCACGGATTTTTGGTTTTGATATACTGATATCACGCATCGCTGAGCACGGTAGTTATAGAAAAAGGTGACCACGTTGAGGACTATTTGGTAGAATTGGGGGTCCTGAGATGAAGACTTAAGAAGCGAGAATCCGCATGAAGACAAAGGAGACTTAAGCTCTTGAAAGACTAAAGAGTTAGTCATAATTCTGACGAACGTTCTTTTGGAAACTGAAAGGTTAAAAGTGGCGAAAAAGTCGGATGTAACTTGTGGTCTAGTCTAGATCCTTCATTCAAACCAAGTGAAAACGCTCCTACCGTTGTGTTTAGAGAGTTGTATCGGCTTAATGCCCTTATAGTCAGAATTTGGGTTAAAAATGTGTATCTAGATGAATTTTAAAGCATTCAATTCCCAAACCAAGGATGTTGGCGAATGAGAGTTGCAGTTTAATTATGTAGTTCGTAATTGAAGGAATAGCATTCGCAGTTTAAATATTTATTTATTTCTTTAAACATTTAGTCAGCTGTTTCTAGTTTTGAAGTAGTACTCAAATTTGACAATAGAATTTTCATTTGGTATTTACTTTATGTCTATTACGATATCTATGTTATATCTCTATTATGTCTATTATTTATCGACTACGGATTATCACTTGATTACTTTAAGCATTAGGTGGACAACAGATTTTGGCAATATGTTACCAGTACTTACTCTAAAATCGCTTTCCTTTCCGAGAGCACTGAGTATGTACTCCTTCTCTTGTCGAGATATCCGAGGATGGTCTTTTGGGTCGCTGTAACACAATAACCACCACGGAATGATTAGAAATGCTCCAATGGCGCCTAGGAAATAGAAAACCATAGGCCATCCACCTCCTTCCAATGGCCATCTGCAAAGTGGACCAGATGCAGCCATTCCTATTACGGTCCCACCGTAAATTCCTGTGATAGCGTGAAGAAAAAAGCATTTTCTAACCGATTTTCTGATGTCGAAGATGTTTGTGTAGTTTTTGAAAAAAATAATGTACCAAACAGGTGAATGGGTGGTTGATTTTTTAATAATTTCAGAATTCCCTTCGATTAGGGAATATGGGGTCCTCCAATTTTTTTAAATTAAAACTTTTGAAATGGGATAAGAAAATATTATTACTTAAATTAATATTTTATTTCCCAAGTTTTATTTATATATACATGTTTACACAGGGAAACTGGTCATTAAATGCAATTTGAGGATTTTGAAAGATTATGAAAGCGAAATTGTAGTGAAAAGTAAGTAAGCATTAGTCAATTTTCAGAGTTTATTATACATTTTATCATCGATAGCTAAATGAAGTTTTCTAAACCTTGATTTGGATCCCTAAGATGTTTTATATTCTATTTAGTTCGTTTTTATGGGCAAATTTCGGAGGGAGAGTTGAAACATTATTACTTTCGATGTTTCACTGAGCTCCGTGATCGAATTTATTTTTATGACTTTGAAAAAGAGTAGGAAATAGCAACGATAAATGTACAATCATGCTTTTTGTCTTGCTGGCTTTAATTTGGTATTGCACTGTCTGTACTCACCCGAGAATATTGCTCCCGAAAATGATAGTCGTTCTTCGGCAGGAAACCAAATAGAGAACATGACATGCAATCCTGGCAGGATAACGCCCTTAGGAGAGATATTAGGAGAAATATTTACATATAATAATAGTAATAATAATAATTTCTTTAATGGAAATAGGAATTACATTACCCAATTACATCCATTTTAATAATTATGGACGAACACACTTGAATGCCACGTAAAGAGTTGGTTATTCATCAATTCCGTTTCCTTAAATATGTTAAGATACAAAATCTTAGGCATTCAATATCCACAAAGCTTAGCTTAAAGGGTGATTTCAACGGACTCTTGCCATCATCAGATCAAAGTCGATTTTCTAAAGCAAAATATCCGTTTTTCAGAAAATTTGCCTAACTCGCATTCATATTTTATCCTAAAATGTTTGACATAGTGAAGATACTTAATGGTAGACTATATATCATATTATAATATCAAAGTTAATAGTCTTTGTAACGAGTATTTTTTTAAAGAAGGAAAAATCTAAAGAAATTTTTAAATAACGCTTAGGTGGAACAGTGCCAATCGAAGCTAATTCTTTTTCACACTTAACATTGTATGACATGTAATTTGGTTATTTTCTTTTCTGAAAAATAAATGTTATCATTATTATCATCTGCTAGAATATAATTGTCTCACTCGAAGTTATGGAATTTCAAAGGGTGGGAAAATCGTACCACAGTTACTGTGACTGAAATTAAATTCAATATCTATCGGGGAAGGCAGAAGAATCTAAATACCTTCAGTCTGAATAAACTTGATCAATTGTGCTTGAAATTTAAGAAAACTTTGAGAATTTTCCTAGGGTAGCTACTTCCGCAGCAAATTTTATAAAAATCTGATTGATATAATCTCAAACACTAATTTGTAAATTTCAAATTTTTTTCAATAATAAATCATAAATTAATTTAGCATTTTTAAATGACAATATCAATTAAGATTTGAATAATTTCATGAATCAACTAACGTGTCTGCTCGGTAAAATATCACTCAAATACTCCAGGTGCCAGAAAACGGAGCGATTTGGAATAACCACCAGCCAGTGTGTAAAAGATAAATTGGAAAGGAAGACAGTCGTGAAAAGTTATTCAAAAACAACTAGATTACACTCACCGAACATAAGCCTTGCAGCACTCTCATGGCAAACAGGGCCCAAGGTCCTCCGCGTCTGGCAGCCACAGGACTGAGAAGGGCAAATATCCCTGTGAGAGAGACTCCGGGTCCTACAACATACCTTCCTCCCCAACGGCCGGCTGCGTATCCACCCAAGAATTGTGTTGCTACGTATCCGTAATAATATGCCGCCAGGACGTGCCCCTGAATCTCCATGCTCCAGTCAAACTCACCCTCTTCTTCCTGCAAGATTTTTGCTATGTCGTAGGCTTTGGTGTAATTATTTTATCTGATTGGCTTTCGGGAAACACAGTATTAAACCTGAAGGAACTGGCAGGAAAGACATTGTAATCACGATAAACAAATTGTGTTTTCCGAAAACCATGAGAATCAATTTGCTTAATTTCACATAGAGAATAGCATTAGATGTCAACAACATCCCCCAAACTCATTTTGATGAATCGTATAGAGAAGGCTTACCCTGATTACGATAAAACATAAAATACCATTACTCTTTTGATTAAATTGAGTTTTATCGTGAAACTGGAAATAAAAACCTTGAGAGAGTGCGATTTTTTATAGTGTCATCATCTTTTTAGGACGCATTTTTTTCCACAACAGTCATACGCTATGATTTTTGATTTCCATGAAGTTCATTGGAAGAGTAGGCATGGGGAGCCTTTTTCCGTCGGAAGGAATTTAACAGTCAGTTTCTTAGGAAAAGCAGCATGAAACTATCAGACCACTTATGCGTGTGTGCCAACATCCAAATAATTAAACATCGAAGTATTATGAGAGAAATTGAACTCATTCGCAGAGTTAACCGATCGAGAACACTTATTTTCTTACTAGACATGAAGTGAAGGATTAGAAAGCAAAATTATCTGAATTAGTATTTAGTGTTTTTGGGGGAGACTAAAAGGCCATGATGAAAATCCAGAAAGGCCACCTTTGGTCCAAAGGCCGCAGGTTCCCCACCTCTGGACTAGGGTTTGCTTTCATTTAGTCATTTAGCTTATTGATTTTATGTCATTTTTGTTTAGTACTGCTCCTGTGACTACCATGTCATACGCAGTTTTCCTTTATATCTTTAAGCTTGTACTATCAGCATGTTTCCGCAATCTTTTCACACCTACATCCTTATGGGTTTTTCCTAATATTATTTTCGAAGATAAGGTCTTAGATTTTATCAACATTCACTACTCCTAAAATTTTCCTCCCCATTTCTATTCACAGAAACATTATTTATATTTTCATTAATGCCATTAGCGATAGGTTGGATGTAATAAGAGACGTTTCACCTCAATCTCGCCTTGAGAAAGATCTGAAAGACTTTATTCATCACCTTCTGGATTATTCTCGATCTAACTTTATTTTAATACTATCAACTTAATTTATACATTTGAATGAGCTTTACTCAACAAGTATTTTTGTACTTCTTTAATTGGAAATATTCTGGAAGATAACTGTACCACATTAACCAAAGTACTTTTATTTGTATAAACATCAAAGAATTTTGTTCACCTTATTTTAGTTATTTTTTTATTTTTCAAGTTTCCGCTCTTTTTACACTCCTCTAATGCCTAAAATCTGCTTGTATTTCTTTTGTGTATTTACGTTACTTTATCCTTACATTTTCAGTGGGCGAAGAACCGGCATCTGTAGAATTTTCCTTCGGTAGCTTCACCATTGCCACTATCCCCACTGACAGGTTGACTTTTAAAACGTACTGCATCGTGAGGCAGAGGAATGACATCACAGCAAGAATATACCGCTGCTGGATCCATCCTTTTAAAGAGAAGGTAAGAAAGACGTAGCTGGTGTTCGTAAATTATTTTCTAGGATCAGAATAACAGACTACCGTTCTATAAGGTCGGTAAGTAATATTATAAAGTTTGTTTTTAAAGAGCTAATCCGAAATGAGAATTTGGATCAGACAAGGTTATCTTACATCTTATCTTACATCGACGCATAAGATCTTTACCACGCGTTATTCCCATAAAATACGATCCAGGATGTCTATTTCGACAAATGCTAAAAGTTTCGCGTTGTATTATTTAATATTGTATCTTAAGTGACATTTTCAGTCAAGTCTCAAGAAATGTTTTATTAGCCTTTTACTGTAGTTTAATCATAATCATACAGAATTAGCAAAGATTACGATGAAATATCCTTTTCCGTTTGCTGAGAAATAAACATTCCGGAAGATTACTCGTCACCTTTTATTAATATAGTTTTTAGGTACATACCGAAGACTTATATGCAAGATTATGGTGTATAATAAATCATGAATAACTATAATAAATCAAAAGTTCGTAAAACGTCACCTTCAATATATGTAATTTCATTCACAGTTAAGCACACAATAACAAAATTCCGAAATGGCTCATTGGGAAGAATAATTAAAGCTAGAAGTTAATAAAACAATTGAAGCAGCTTCTTATCAATTTACTTATTCAGCGAAGATTTAGGAAAAATATTCTAAAGCATTCGGCAGTGATTTTTCCATCAAAAGAGACCTCTAATTTTCAGCAAATGATGCCTATTTTTCTTCTTCTATGCCTATTTTTCTTCTATAAATTGATTTCTTACATAATTTAATAATTAATCGCCTGAAATACTTTGGGTTTAAATTAACTCAGATTTTCCGTCCCACAGTTTTGGGTACTATTCAAGTGCGTGCTGAGCACTTCATCACCTTATAACTTCTGAAATTAAAAAAAATATACCGAGATTGTAAATTCAAGACATAGAAGCGAATTTTTTGTATGGAGTTGCCAATCACCATACTCAGCAAAGAAATTACTTATGTTCTTCTATTCATCATCTCTAAAATTACTAATATTCTTCTATTCATCATCCCATGACAATGTTGAAATCATGAAAATTAAATTGACGACTTGCTTCTCTAAGAAACTATAACGAGAGGATATGATGAATTTGGAAGGCATGGAAACGCCGGTTCATTCATGAAGCAAGCCGCCAATAGTCTCACAGACCAAAATCATAGTTCAGCAAATATTCTCGGCTTATCTATGACCATCAAAGTTATCGTCACGCCGTTCGTCTGCGAATTATAGAGAATTCAGCTTACCTTTGGGCTTAGGAACCGCTGGATCTTTCCCTCTCTCACAGACTGAATCCATTCCGAACGATTTTGGTTTCCGAACAAGAAATTCCTGCACCCTTTTCGCCAGTCTCTTTTAAAGAAACACGTGGGAATGGCATCGTTCCATCGAGGAAACGTAAGTTTGTATAATTTACCTTCTAGTTACAGAGGACGTTATATGAATGCTGTTATCTCGATGTTTTTTCCTTCGATTAAAACGCGATCCGTTTGTGATATGATAGATTAAAAGTTCTGGCGCGGAATTATCTGATGCAAGGTGTTCTTTGATTTTTTCGCCTCAACCTTCGGCTTTATCTTTTTACATTACTAGACGTACGATTCAAAAGAATTTTTTTATTATGCTTTTTACAGAAGTCCGTTTGAATCTCAAACCCTCCACCATTGGGTACCAAGGTTTAGGTTGAGGCTATGGAATAAGACTAACTATCCCAAATATATCCTAGATTTTCTTGCTTCATTTCGATGGATTAACATCAAGTATTGTACTAATTGTCTCCGAGTAAGCGGGTTATGTGAGGATAGACTGGTGATAGCTGAAAAGAGGAAGCAGGTCTGCTCGATAACATGGGAATTTTTGCTATCATCTTATCAGTATGGTCCGTCTCACAATGTGTTTTTGCTGTTGGTGACTCAGAATCATACTTTGGAATGTTGATATATATCATATAGATCGTTTTAGTAATGTTTTGGTGCCTCTTAAAAGAATATAATGTTCTTAGGCATCTAAAGCAAATAATCCAAAAATTATACATTTGCACGCTTTGCACTTAATAACGGAAACCAATGCCGATGAAAAAGTCGATGGAACGATCACAAGATATGGTCCTTTCCTAAAACTATGAAATAATTATCGGTCCCTTACAGACAAGCTGTCTGATACCCGCGTATCATTCAGAAAACAGTTGCATCTTTCATCGTTCTGTTGAATTATGGCTTATGATGGTACATAATTACATAATTATTTCTTAGGATTTTAAAATTGAGATGAAGGTGAGTAAATTTACTGTCATTACCTACTTTACCTTGTAAATAAATTGGGCATTGGTGATGATTTTAGAAATATAACTCATGATTGGAAACGATAAAAAAAACTGTCGTACAGAGTAGAGCACTTTGTTTGGTTTTTCCGTAAAAATATTTTAATATAATGAGAAAATAACATGTAACAAAATAACAATAAATTATCTGTGCTTAAATTACTAAAGTATCTTGAGCAAATATTCCTTCTTGCAGTATCTTTATGTTCTTGAGCTACTTTTCATTCATTTACTTCACTTCAGGAGTTTACAGTTGAAATCCTGTGGAAATAATAAGTATGATTGATTTGTTTGGTAGAATTGTCACGAATAAAATGCATAAAGAGGAACGTTGATCTATGTTAGATTTACAATTTATTTTTACGCTTCTTACGTGTTTCACAAAGTGACTTTTAAGACTTCAATAAACCGTGCATTACCGTACCTTTATTTCTTTCCTTCTTCCAAATCTTCGACCTTGTTCCATGGCCTCTCCTCCACGGATCCAAATATCAAATATATTAGATAAGTCAAGGCCGAAATTCCTGCCACCAAATAGAAAGCAATGGACCACCTGGCTATAGTGTGCTGGAGAGAGAAACGTTAATTATTGTCTAATTCAGAAAAGTTCTTAAAAGAGGAAACCTAAACATCGCAGAAAAGATTGAAATATTTTGTTTTGAATTTTCATCAGGATACCAAAGATTTTCAAGGATTTTCAAGTTATACATCTCTAGTAAGTTACATTTACATTGCCAACTTTTAATAACATACGTTTAAATCTGGTTTTACGCTTATAATTATTTTTTCTGTTTGTATATCTCAAAAGCTTTGTTTCTTTAAGTCTAAGTTCTTGCTTTGACTCTATGTTTTCAATATAAGTTTTCAAACTAAGATCTCTAATAAAAAAAGTAAGAATATACTAAGGCTAGGCCCCAAAACTCTGCGCCCTCTTGTCTTTTGCCCGGATGACAACGAAACCTCAAAACTATATTTATGATTCTGCTTATCCACGTGCGTTTTTTGTTATCAATTAAAACTTGCGCGCAAACATTTTCATCGGTCACGTAATACGAGAAAGTAACAGCTGTGATCCATTTTAATCTTTATGAAATTTTTTTGTCGTGTCTTTTCTCCCGCTCCTCCATCACAAAAAATCTTAATTCAGTTCTTCTTAGTGAGCCTCTTATTCTGAGAAAGAAGATCACATTTGCGAAGACTTTTCTAACTTTCTCAGATTTTTATTTCGCAATCTCAATATTAAACTTTAATCCTGAGTGATTCGTGACACCTGAGAAAGTACTTTCCTTCCGATCTAGTATCTTAGCATTCGAGAATCTTGATTATGCACTATACATGTATAGTCACCTCCCCGTTGATAACCTCGCCTTCCTTCCACAGAAGAAAATCCTGGTAGAGTAGAGATCCAGAAGAAACTAATAGACAAAGGTTCTCCAAGCGCCGACAGCGGCAACCGTCTAGGACGATTCCCTGGAAACGGATAATCGCTTAGTGGTCACCAGTTATTCAGAATCCCTGATGCGCATTTCGGAAACAATGCTTCCATCTTAATAGGGGGTCCAATGCTGAATGGATTCAGCATTCAGAATTTTCTTTCTTCTATCCAGAAGAAAGAAAAAGGAACTCGGCGTTCAGTGAACTAAGAGACGGATAATCGCTCGGCGGTCACCAGTTATTCAGTTTCAGTTGGATAACAGTTCAGTTGAATAACTGGTGACCGCCGAGCGATTATCCGTTTCCCGGGAATCGCCCTCGACGGTTGCCGCTGTCGGCGCTTGGAGAACCTTTGTCTCTTAGAGATTCAGATGCAACGAATTAGTAAAGACCAGAAATATTGTTCTCGGTCAGTGTTTTTGCATCAAAGGGACGCTATTACAAAAGAAACCTATCCGGAATACTATTGCAGTGCTACGAAATGCTGAACCAAAGGCCAGACAAGAAGAGGATTTAACGGCCAAGGTGGGGTAGTGGTTAGTTAGCCTGCTAGAGCTACAACCACATAGTCCCGGGTTCGAGTCCCGGCTAATCAGATTTTACTGGTTAGGGATTGGTTGTGTTTGTTCGTCAATTGATAATTATTAAAATGATTATTACTATTATTTTTCTGTATAATCCCAGAGCCTACATCTACCCAGCAAGCTGCCCTTCGGCGTGTGGTAGGGGGTGCGTGCACCATGGCTCTATTTTTCCAATACTTAATAACATGATTACTTTTGTGTATTGTTCTCAGATAAAAATTATTCTTCAATCCACTTTCTCTAACATTCTCTGATCTTTCTCGCAGTACCAGAACTGCCTATATAACGAGGAAGACGAATAATATCGGCTACATCTTCTATGAACGTACTCTCTCAACGTACTATTTATCAAGTAAATTAAATCTTTGATTAAATTTATTTGATGTCTGTAAGAAGTATTGTTATTTCCAATAACACGCTTAATTTATTTTGAGTTCTTAATCGATTACAGGAATATCAATTAATTTTTGCAAATTTCGCTAGATGAACCGTACGAAGAAACCAAAAAATCGCTAAAATGAGAAAAATATATGGATAAAAAGTGATAAAAAAATGACTCAAATTTTCTTTAAAAATAACAGCTCAGGAGCTGCACAATTTAATTATATAGCGTGATTTTTCTCTTACAGCCAAAGTGTAATGCCATTTCGATTCATAAGTAAGCCAAGTAATGTCATAAATATGTAGTGATGAGTCTACATAACAGACCATGCTAGATACACACAAACATAACACATACAACTTGAATTTAGGGTGTAATTGGGACTGAATAGTCTCGTTGCACATGAAGTGTGAGATATCGCGTTATCTCGCACTTATCGTTATCTGGTAGTTTTCCGATCCTGTTTGATCCGCCATGATTCCTTAGTAACAATTCAAAAGTGGTGCGAAAAATGGGAACTAAATCTCAATGTGAGTAAATGCTCCGTAGTTAATTTCTTCGAAAAGAAAGAATTGCGTCATAATCATCCATACTTAATAAATGGAATAGTCATAAATGTAGCCGAAACAGTTCAGTATCTTGGGAAAACTCTTACCAATAATTGGAGCACTCACATTCGTAAAATCTGCGGTAAAGCTAGTAAAAAGCTCGGCTTCATAAAGCGTATTGTCGGTAGATGCGAAGAGAAAATTAGAGAGCGATGTTATTTCTCCTTGGTCAGGCCCCATCTCGAATACGCGGCAAGTATATGGGACCCAGCGGATGAAACGGGTACCCGCGAACTGGAGAAAATTCAGCGCAAAGCGATACGTTTCGTTAAAAAATGCTACGAGAAAAAGGTAAGCGTCAGGAAGATGCTCTCAGATACAGGTTGGGCATCATTGAAAGAAAGGCGGTTAGAAGCTAGGTTGCGACTTCTTAACAAATTTAGAGAAAGCACGTTTTCCCATGACATAGTGATATTATGCGACCCCCATGTTACTTCGGCCGATACGATAATGAGAGCAAAATAAGAGAAATAGACGCTAGAACAAGTGGTTTTAAGGACTCATTCTTTCCGCGAACAATACGCGATAGTAATAGGCTAAAAAAGTAGCTCCATCGTTTGGTATTTACACTCCCTGCCACACGCCGAAAGGAGGCTTGCAGGGTATTCATGTAGATGTAGATTCCTACGCGAAAAAATTAAACGGTACCTACGTAAATAAATTTCTACCTTTAAATTCTCCTCTAATTTTATTATTCCAGCTGAAAAATTACATCCAAAGACTATAAAATGCCAATATATGCTCACTGCATGTATTTAATAGCATTGCGGGTACGCTACTAATCTATCTTAATTCTTTTCATATTATTTTCACATATTTTTCAGATGGCGAACGATATAACTGTAAGAAATCTGGTTACGTCCAATAACATGATTTATTTGTTTTAAGTTAAATTACATAGAACAATGTCAGATCACTTGCAAATTATGCTAAATGAACTCTAAAAAGAGGCCTTCCCTTTTTTAATTGCCTGTAATTTTATGACTTCAGCTGAAAAATGACATTCAAAGACAATAAATAGTCAAAATTAGCTCACTTTTCCTTTGTGTATATTTAGTAATATTGAGGATACGCTACTAACCTGTCTTCATTCTTTCGTATTGTACTAACCAGCCGCACGGTTGAAGTTCCGAATCTTTTCGGGTTATCTTATCCTGTGAAGAATTTTACTTCTCAGTATGCCTGATATTTAGCCCTTTTCAAAACACAATTTTTCCGTAAATCATAACTTTTTGACGATTTCGATCACAGTTTACTTTTAGATTAACATAACGTTCTTTGCTTGTAGAGAATCGACGAAGACATTCGAAATATCATAACTGTCGTATGAGTTCGTCCAGGATTAATTTAATGAATCAAGATAAAAGTTAAACTAACCTAAATTTCACAATTTGCCGAATCAGCAAAAACAGTCGGTGGAGGTATTAATTGACCAAAATCATTATCAGATTAACATTAATTATCTAAGAGACAAAGGTTCTCCAAGCGCCGACAGCGGCAACCGTCTAGGGCGATTCCCGGGAAACGGATAATCGCTTAGCGGTCACCAGTTATTCAGAATCCCTAATGCGCATTTCGAAAGCAATGCTTTCATGATCACAGGGAGTCCAATGCTGAATGACAATTGGAGCATTGGACATTCAGCATTGGACTCCCTGTGATCATGAAAGCATTGCTTTCGAAATGCGCATTAGGGATTCTGAATAACTGGTGACCGCTAAGCGATTATCCGTTTCCCGGGAATCGCCCTAGACGGTTGCCGCTGTCGGCGCTTGGAGAACTTCTGTCTCTTAATTCATTGACCGCCGAGTTCCTTTTTTCTTTCTTCTATTAAATTATCTGTTTTGATTTGATTTTTTCTTCGTACGTACATCATCCTGAACGATTGCTGCAAAAGTTGGTGGAATGATGATCCCTGACGTGTTGACAAATGTGTATAGAATTCCGGCGAGTGGTCCAGCGTAGTTGAGAGCCAAGTCAAGGTGATTCACGTAGGATCCTCCGAAGAAAGCTCCCATCAACACCCCACTTGTGGCAAGGAGTATCACAATCACATCGGGCTGATGGCCTATCTGCGTTATGATTAACAGGCACAAGGTTGGCCCTAAGGCAGCTGGAATCCTCGAAAATTGAGGAATTGAGTTAAAAATGGAACTTAGGATTAGGGTACTCATAGTTCATTCCAGTATTTAGGAAGTTTAGTTGAACAAAATGGTAGTTGCACAGCAGAAATAAAAAGCAGAATTGGGCAAGGAAAAGGAGCATTCAATAAAATTAAAAAACTGCTAACAGCAAAGAAAATCAATGTGGCTACTAGAAAAAGATTTGCGAAATGCTTCATATGGAGCATTGTACTGTATAGAGCTGAAACGTGGACCTTGAAAAAGAGAGAAGAAAAGTACATAGAAAGCTTTGAAACATGGCTTTGGCGAAGACTGGAAAAGATTAGTTGGAAAGATAAAATTAGTAATGAAGAGGTACTGAGGAGGATTGGGGAAGAAAGAAGTATTCTAAAAGAAATTAGAAAAAGGAAGGCAAATTGGATAGGACACATTTTAAGGAGGAACGGGATACAGAAAGTGATAATAGAAGGGAAAATAGAAGGGAAGAGAGGAAGAGGAAGGAGAAAGTATGGAATGCTAACAGACATCAGAGAAGGAAGGAAATATGTCGAGATAAAGAGAGATATCCAAAACAGAATACTGTGGAGACAAAAATTTCGCTGAAACCTGTCCTAGGACAGAAAGAACAAAGGCTTATTCTTCATTAAATAGAGACCAGGATATAGATAGGAACGGATTCGAATAGTGTTTCAGATAGGTTTACATCTGGTGGTGAACACAAATCAGCGGTCGCTTTCGGAAGCTTCAATATGACCGTCGTAAGATATATGTATGAGATAGTATAGTGAATGTGACCCTTTTGTAAATGTAGACGGTTGATTCCCTGTATCTTTTATTGTATGTGTAATTTTCTTTGCTGAACCTGGCACCTCCTGACGAGCCTTTGTTTAGCTCAGGGGGACCTTAAAGTTTACAATGAAAAAAATTATTATTGTTGTTGTATTTTTTGACAAAATGTGAAATAAATTATTAAAATTATTAAATTATTTAAAAAAACTTAAAATCGATTTTTAAAAGAAATTATCGCTTCAGGTATAGCTCTAGAATACTCTCCGCTAGATAGAAATTAGAATCCAAGGGTTTTTGTCGGATCACTACTTTGAGTTTAGGGGAGAAAAATGTACACGTGAAGCTATTTTTGCATTAAGACTGATTATAGAAAAAGGACTCAGGATGGAAGAGACAACATTAATGGCATTTTTAGATATAGAGAAGGCATTTGATAACGTTGTGTGAAGTATTGCGTTTGAAATATTAAAGAAAATTGGTGTAAATTTCAGTGAAAATGCAGCTACATGGAACTTATGAGTATTGAGGTATGGGATGGCTATAAAATTGTTTGTAACATTTAGCATAAAACGCATTTCATATTCTGTGTATTTCATTCAATCGAGAGCAGATAAAGATAGAAACATGGAAACATGTTTAAGGTTTACACTGGCTCGTATAAACAAATTAACGGTTGATTTGAGTAGCTTCAACATGCCCGTCGCAAGATATGATTCTCAGATACTATCGTATATATAGGTGTGTTCAAAAAGGAAGGTGACTTTTCAAATTTCGCTGGCTACGTCCGTTCGATTTTCGGTTTTTTTATGTCATGTTGGTACTTTTGTCCCGAACATCTGTCAAATTTTCAAGTGTATAGCATATTTAGTTTGTTTTTGACAGATATAAAGGTTAGACGTATTTTGGTGTGCTCGGCGATTTTCTACTCTCAAAAAAAATGGATCAAAGAATTTGTATCAAATTTTGTGTAAAAAATGGAATTCATAGAAACATAAAGTCACCTTACTTTTTGAACACATCTCGTATATATAAGACCAATCATTACCATAAAACATAGTTTTAAACGAAAAGCTCGGGTATAATATTTTTTGGGAAAAACATATTCATAACTGTGGACCTAGAACTTACCCACGCCATTGAAGATTTTGTACGCCATTATATGGGATAAATAACCCTGCGTTCTCAGCCACTGAGAAAGCATTCCGCAAAATGAACTGGAGATCCAAGTGACGAGGAATGGAAGAGCTGACAAGAATGCTAGCTGAAACGAGATATATAATTATGAGATCTAAGAGCAGTATTAGCAAATCGCGTGAATTAATTAGATACTTTCATATCTTATTTTTACCTCATAAATTATTTGATTTACCTTCTCAATGTCGAAATTCAGAACTTTCTTCATGTACGTTGGAATATCTGAGAGCAGAGCATACAATACTATACCAGTACCCCAATGAAAGATAAAGGCACTCCAGATATGGATATCCGTCAAAATTTTTTTCCAAGGTAGGGGAAGAGTTTTCTTAAATAATGAGAGAAAATATCCGTTAATTCCGAAATAAAGTTGAAAAATGTTCTTTATGAAAATGAAGTTAAGACATGTAGATGCATTTTACTTGTAACTAATCGTAGTAGATGCGATGTGTGAATTATTAAGTAGCATAAATATTTCAGGAGATATAAGAGAATCTTCTTCGACGACACATAATAAATTTTTATTTCTTATTAATTAGAGGTCTTAGAATAAGTGGCGACGCTCCAAACCGATCTCATTTTAATAGCTTGTTATAAGCTTTAGCTATCGCTTTTTTGTCACTGATGACATCCTATCACTATGTTAAGGCTATATGGTTGAATTATAGATGAAATCCTTACCCATTTAAAATAATACTTATAATCAAATTTATAATCATTTTCTATCAGAATCCATTGAAGAATCTAGACTGTATACATACCCTGCATTCATTTTCTATTCCTAAAGCTTTACGTATGTAATCCCTCTCCTCTTGAGATATTCTTGGATGTACTTCTGGAGAATCATAGCAAAGGAAACACCATGGAATGTATAGAAAGACTCCAATGGCACCGAAGAAATAAAACACCATCGGCCATCCTCCTCCTTCCAAGGGCCATTTGGTGAGTGGCCCCGATATCGACATGCCTATCACGGTGCCAAGATGCATCCCTGCGGAGAGATCGATAATTACTGTTAACTTCAAATAACATTAGATTATTTAGATATAATATTATACAGTAAGAATTTCATTTGAATTAAGGATCACTGGCATTAAGTAAAATATTTCGGAGAGTTTTGATTTAAAATATTGTTCAATACTAAAGAAGCTGAATGGCAATTTGGTTTGGTTTCCATGCGAAAATCACATGAAGTTGAGTGGTAAATAAATTTTATCAAAGATAGTCATGAGGAACTGTACTCAAGGTAACGTTAAGCAAATTAGCACGACTCTTCATTATCCTGGACCCTCTCACCTGAAAAAATAGCTCCTGAGAAGGACGTTCGTTCCTCTGCTGGGAACCATAATGAGAACATGAGGTGTATTCCAGGTAAAATAACTCCCTATATAAAAGTAGAGGCGTTCGTTTTTTTATTATATAGCATGATAGCAAATCGATTTGATATGATTAATAATCTAAACAGTGATAGACTGAATTCTGGAACAACTTCAGCACTGGAGGTGACCACAGAATCGTAAGATTCAGAATGAGGATCAACCTCAAAATGTAGCGCAAGAAGGTCCATGCAAGAAACATGAGATACACACTAGAAAACCAGAAGAAAACAAAAAAGTTCCAGCTGGAGTTGAAAAATCATTAAGTATATATTAGAATATTCTGTGCACTTCAAGAAGAAGAATTAGAAATAAAAGCTGTTAAGGGAGCGACGGAAGAAGTGGCAAGCAAAGCAAGAAGACCGTAGGATAGAGAGTTCAACAATAGCTCCTGGAAAATGTAGAAAAAACGGAAGAAACTCTAGAATTCAGACACACCAAGGGACATCATCAAATACGCCGTGCTTTGCAAGGCTATTAGAAGGGCAATTAAGGAAGACGTGAGGAATTTCAACGAAGAAATTGTAAAAAAAAGCTGTAGAAAACAATTAAAGTATGGAGAAGTCACACAACACCTAGCAATGGGAAAGAAACAGATTTTAGCAATAGAGAAGGAAGATAGCACAAGAACATGCAACAGACAAGCTATAGTGAGGAGGGTAACAAAATATTTCAGTAACTTACACAAGAAGGAAGAAAATTCTGAAGAGGATAACCAAGAAGAAGAAAAGGAAGGAAAAATTAACCTCGTAAGACTCTCCGTCTGTTCTCTCAGAAGAAGTTATTGCAGCAATGTAGTAGATGAAGAACGTAAATGCATGAGAAATAGACGGAGTGTTGGCAGAATATCTAAAATTTGGTGGAACAGAAATCGCATGCGTCGTAGTTCAGTTATTCAGTAATTGCTTGAGACAAGGAAGAATCCCAAAGACATTTACCACACAAAAATTGTCCTTCTGCACAAGAAAGGAAGCAAGGAAGAGCTGAAGAATCAGCACGAATTCTATTTGCCACTCGTTCCATAAACTTTGAGTCTGAGCATGTAAGAGTGACTTGGATAAGAGAAGGTTAACAATTTGTTGGGGTTCTAACTAATTTACGGAGAATTCACAGATGGATGGGGTACACATACTCACAGAGGACATGCCTTGCAGTACACGGATAGTGAACAATGTCCATGGCCCTCCGAGTCTTGCACCCTCAGGGCTAAGAAGAGCGAAGACACCAGAGAGAGCCACCCCCAGTCCTACCACATGCTTGCCTCCCCAACGATTTGCAGCATATCCACCCAAGAACTGTGTTGTCACGTAACCATAGAAATATGCTGATAATATGTTACCCTGCAGCTCCATATTCCAATCGAACTCACCCTCTTCTTCCTGAAAATACGCCATTTTAAGAGAACCCGATATACCTCTTGAATAATAACTTTTAATGTATAATTAAATTAGAATTTGATGAAATATGATCGATTTCAGTCGCAAAGTAAATAATATGAAAGTTAGAGCCAATGCTATTTTTATCTTCATGGACTTAATTTTGCTCTTTTAGATCGTAAGATAATATCACTCAGATTTTAGTTCTAAGTTTTGTACCGCGATAAATTTCAGGGAATCCGTATTATTGACTTGAAAAATTGAGAGTTTATAGTTGCAAACAGAAAAAGATTGTTGTCTTATCTTTTTAACAATTTCTAACGTAGCTTACAATTACATTATTCTCACGTTTCGTTGCTTGGAGAGAAAAGATGGAGGAAAGGACTCTGGATACTTTTATTTTATAACTGAATCTTTCTGATGAAATTATTATAATCTTACAACTGAGTATTAGTGCGTCTATAATGTATTTGAATGGATTAATAGTGGAGTTAATCAGGGTTTCTATAAAGCTATACATGAAAAACCAAAGTTCATAAGATCGAGATATTTTTCTCTTCATCCAAATCTTAATCCTTGACGATGTGCAACTTACGTGTACAAATATTAATAATATTATTAATAATATTCAATATTAATAACATTAATAATATTCTATGACCCCCTGTTTCCATAAAACCATTCAATTTATAGTTTCATAATCTAGTAAAGTAGTAATTCTACAAAAAAGACACGCACCGTAAAATCGTATGAGGGAGAAAAGAATAAAACGACTCTTCAAACAGCTAATTATATTTATTGATTAATAATTACCTTTAATGGTACCACAGGAAGTAAGAGGGAGAGGTGGAAGGAATACCGGACCTTAATTCAAGTTTATCTGAATGGCTGAATCGGGAATAGATGAACATTTAACCGTGAATAATTACAGCTGAATATGCCACAAAGTGTGAGTAATCGTCTCATCAAAAGGATTGGTTGAAGATTATATTATTGCCAATAAAATTTTGTGATGTGAAATTTGGAGCGATTAGTAATTTATGAAAGACTGTTAGTTTTCTTTGTGATGTAACTCAAGTTAATTCATATCTGCAGTTTCAGAGTTTACCGTAGTATTTTCCGTTGAATTGTCTCTCTTGGATTCCACCATTGCCACTAATCCTATTGGGAGGTTGGCCTTCAAAATGAGTAGCATCATTAGACAGAGAAATGACATCACTCCAAATATATATCGCTGCTGGATCCATGCTAAAGTTTAAAAGACAAGGATAATCAATATAAATCAATCTTCATTAATGGTATTCTTAAATCAAACAGCAAGATATGGAATGGTTTACTTAACTTGTAAGATGTATACTAATCTGAAGACCTCTTTAGTTTAACAATCTAAACACCAGTCTGAATATGTTTAGTGTATTGGAAGAAGTTATTATCGGATTTAAAATAGCATAGATCTCAACTTTGACTCGTTTCCATTTAATGATTTGAGGTTATGTTTCACATCGTTCGAAAGAGAAATTCTTTGCCTTCAAAACGATAACCATTAGATATCAATATCGATCTCTTGTTTATTGTAAGTCTCCGTAAATTCAATCAAAATACCATAAAATCGCGCAAATTCGTGACTTGGCCACATTTAAAACAATACGGAGCTACGATCATGCATCATAGAAAACCAAACATTTAGTGAATGAATCATATTTTGCGTTGTTGAGATCTGAATTTGATTGATTCACCTTTCACAAGCTTCTGAATTTAAAATCACAAGGCTTCTACAAACTTTGCCCTACGAAGTTGGAACTTTCACTCTACACTATTTAAATAATGTAGAAAAATAAGAGAGGGCGAATCTTCCCAAATGCATTCGGAGGGGAGTATGACAAGGTCTATTATGATGTCGTCTTTGAACTTATAAAGTCGTCCTCTATCGTTCTATCCTAAGAGGCTAACGACGTAAGCTCTATTATCTAATATGAGAGGGATTATGGGAAAAACCGACCTGTATCATACCAGGAGAGCGATAAGTATTTTCTCTTTGGGTCTTTTATGAGACTACCTGGTGCGTACTAGGAAAGAGTCCTCATCGCTCTTGCATGTAAATCTAAGACAATCCTTGTCAAACTTCACCTGTCATCCACGATTATTTTCATTTGTTTTGTGTTGGTTACAGTTTTGCCTGTAACCCCTCTCCATTATGTTCTATTTATGCGGCTAGATCAGGCTTTTAAATTGCATTGGAATTGGTTAAATGAAAATGAACTGACTGAAGTGAATTAGCACTGAACAAGTCACAGCTAACATTTCCCATCTCAAAAAGAAGCTTTGCTTTCTTCGTGTAGTTGATAATCTTTCCAATAAGGATAATTTTTTAAGAAACGGTTTGACGTGGTTTAATAAACCTAATAGATTATGAAGTGATGATGGTTTCACTACACCCCGTGTCATACAAATATATATCTAAATCTAATTCAAGATGTGCCAAATTAAATCGTTTTCGAGCATCAAATCTTTCTTTGAGAACGGAGCTTACCTTTGGGCTTCGGAACTGTAGAATCTCTCGCTCTCTCACGCGCAGATTCTATTTGGAGCGATTCTGGTTTCAAAGCAAATTCTTGCACCCTTTCCATTAGTCTCTTTCGATGAAACTGTTTCTATGTAAGTGCATGAGAAATGCATCGTTCCATTGAGGAAATGTGTTTATAATTTACCTTCCAAGCACAAAGGATACTATACAAATGATCTTATCTCGCGGATTTTATCCTCGATCAAAATCTGATAAGTTTTTGATGGGTCAGATTAAAAGTTTCTACAAAGAATTATCTTTATCAAGATATTCCTCGATTTTTCTGCTTCAGCCTTCAGCGTTATCTTTATATATTATTTATAAACATCCGTTTTCGTTGACCTGCGTTTTTCAACTTCAGACTCTATAAAAGCATATTAATGACACAATTTTAAAGAAAACGTTTCCCGCTTCCTGCTAAAAATGGACCAAAAAATTAAAAATGCGCCACTTCGTAAAAAAATCGAGTTTAAATCTGAATTTTCCGATAGAGTTTCGTTATTGGATGTGTAGATATCGGTATCTATTGATACAAAGGAGGTTTATGGTAACGGACACAGATACAGAATATAAAGCTGTGTTTTTTAGGTATGTTTTAGTGTTTCTGTATTCGCTTGCAATGTTTGTTTGTTGAAATTTGTTTTGGGAGGAAAATTGAGTATCAGTGTGCGTCTACAAAATTTTTGCATGGAACAGGTAGTCTTTACATTCTTAGATTGCATGTTTCAGACATGTGGACGGGATCAAGAGAATCAAATTGTAAAATGTCATTTTAAATGTCAAATCAGTTACTGCAGTTTCAGTATTTACTATTTTGTCTGTACGGTATTCATTGTGGAAACCAGTTTAAATCTACAACCCACCACCATTATCTACAGAAGGTACAGGGATGGAAGGCATGGTTAGACGAAGCATGATCAGATGAAGTATTTAGCCTTAGCTCTTCTCACTGAACCAGATTTTTATGGATTGAAAATATTCACGTGACAGTAGCACTATGAATTTTTAATGAATTAATAGAATTATGAGCATGCAGTAATTAAAATTAACCACAGAGCAAACATTATTGAACCGTCTTTTTTAATAGAAAAGTTTTTTGATGGGTTTTACTTTGAGAAATTTTATTGAAATTTGGTGTGTGTAGAAAATATTTAGTGAATTTAAATTTTTTATGAGCATTTATTGCGGCCGTAAATGATACCTTTGCCAAAGTATCGAATATGGTTGAATTGAAAACGGCAGCTATAACCGAGTGGATGCTTGATATTTGCAATCTTCTACGTAAGAAGCGAAATTAATTTTTTTGCTCCAACAACTTAAGTTAAATATTTTTACTATTATAAATAAGAGAATACTATGGTGAGAGTATTATTTAAATGGTTGCTTAATGAGAGAATGTCATACTTGGCAAATTTTTTAAACTTCGTATTGAGGCAATGTAGTGAGTGGCATATCCATTTAATAAATTTCATTTTAATGCTAAAGCAATTGAAATAAAATTAGATGAACTCTTTGAGTGAACTGCATTGTATGTACAGAGCTGGTCAAACTTAACACAAAACACTCTGACGCATTCCAAGACAACGAAATAAGAAATAAAGTTTGCTAATGAGTTCGTTGCAAGTTACTATATAACATCGCCACCGGCCGAGGACAGGGTATACCATCTTTGGAAGGGTTACATGGAGGAACCTAGTAGTTCTTCGGGTCGAATTTATATGTAATTTAGAGTTTCTGCGTATCTCTCCTTTTACAGCATCCCTGAGAAAGGTTGTGAAGAAGAATATCGCCCGTGTAGAGGAATTTTAGGAGCTACAGCCTGTCGGATATGTTGTCAATGACTATGTGTAACGAAACGTTATAGAAGTTAAAAATTTGTTTAGGATGGACCAGATGGCAACCCTAGAAAATCTTTCACTTCCTCTTTTAGTTTATGAAATGTATTCCAAATATGCCCAAATGCCAAATACTCTTGTGAATATCTCCTTATATAATAATACAAAAAGGATGTGACGAATACGAATTATAAGGAAATAATGTTCTTCGGAGAATAAGAGCTATTCAAGTTTCATTTTGAGGTTGAAATCGCTTTATAACTTCGATAATTTTGGTTTCTTTCGTTCTTATCTTGCTTGAACTCATGAACAGCCCTTATCAAGTTTAAATATAAAGCGTTCTTTATTTTCAAGAATCGAGTCTAAAGCTGGCATGCTAACTTCAAATACATTTTATGTCCTTGTTTCAATTTTATCTTCTTTCTGAGATTTTATATATTAATTTTTATTATTATTTTTATTTGTCATATTTTATTAATAGCTATATTTTTAATTGGCTCTTGATTAAGACTGGCTATCCGGAAGAGCATTTCATATGGTAGTGGTAATAATTTGGTGCCTCTTAAAAGAAAATAATTTTCGTAGGTATGCAAAGCAAATAATCCAATAATTTTACGTTTTACACCCTTTGCACTTAACATGGAACAATTATTTACAATGCCGATGAAAAAGTCGATGAAACTATGACACGATACGCTACTTATCTGAAAATTATGGAATAATTATCGATACTTGAGAGAAAACTGTTTGATATCAGCGTATCATTGATACGTATAAGCAAATGTGTAGATTACATAATCAAACTTTTAGATTACTTGCTGTTTAAAAAAAACTGAAGCCTCTTTTATCGCTGCGTTGAAATAAGGCCTACGATTGGTAATATATAAAATTATTCTTTCTTAGATAAGAATTCTAGATTTGAGATGATTGCTTGCAAGTTTATGTTATTGCGTACTATCAATGGAAAATAAGTGGCTGCATAGATTAGAAATTGATGATGATTTAAGATATATCGAGCAAAGATTTCATATTATAGAACGATAAACAAAAACAGTCGTGCAAATAAATCACAGATATAATTTCGTTTATCTGTAAAAATATATTCATTTAACGAGTATAAAAAATAACAGTTAATAAAATAACAATAAATTATCTTTGCTTAAACTACTAACGTATCTTGAGCAATTATTCCTTCTTGCGGTATCTTATCATGTACTTGAGCAACTTTTCATTCATTTACTTCACTCCAAGAGCTTGCAGTGGAAATCCTGTTAAAAAAAATAAGTAGGTTTTATTTGATTGGTAGAATCATCACGAATAAAACGCAAAAACACGAACGTTGATCAATGATAGATCTACAACTTACGTGTTTCACAATGTGACATTTAAGACTTCAATAAACCATACATTGCCTTACCTTTGATTCTTTCCTTCTTCCAAATCTTCGACCTTGTTCCATGGTCTTTCTTCCACGGATCCGAATATTAAATATATCAGATAAGTCAAGGCAGAAACGCCTGCCACCAAATAGAAAGCAATGGACCACCTGGCTATAGTGTGCTGTGGAGAGAAACTTTAATTATTGTCTAATTCAGAAAATTTATTGCAATCCTAAACACCTCAGAAAAGATTTAAATATATATTTTGCCTTACTTTAGGATACCAAAGATTTTCAAGTTGATCTATGGCTTTAATCATCTATTTAAGATATGCACTTAATTAACGTAGAGGTTGCAACCGCAATTTTCCATTAACCAGCAGATATTGCTTATCTGACATATTTATTTCATAAATTTTGATAAATATTCAATATATGAGATTTGGAGGTCCTATGGTTGATCCTCACAAGTGAGATGATTAAGTATTTGGTTTATTGACAGGACAATGAAAATCAACTGTCGGGAAATGTTCTTCACATACAGGACTCGGTTTACGAAAACGAAAATTTGATCCTTCAAAATTATTCCTATCAAATCGTTATTGAGTTTGACAGATTGTGTATTCTTAGGTACAATTTTCATTTTAATAAACATTCGGGCATGAGAACCGAATCTTCTTAGTCGCTTCCTTTATCTCTCAGTAAGCCTAATATTCATCTTATTTTCAGCACAAAATATGCCGAGTCACAACAGTCAGTGGAGGTATTAATCGATCAAAATTGATATCATATTAACATATTTTTAAATTATCAACTTATGTAATTGATATGGTCTTTTCTTCATACCTCATCCTGAACGATTGCTGCAAAAGTTGGTGGAATGATGATCCCTGATGTATTGATAAATGTGTGCAGAATTCCGGCAACTGGTCCAGCGTAGTTGAGAGCCAAGTCAAGGTGATTCACGTAGGATCCTCCGAAGAAAGCTCCCATAAACACTCCACTTAGGGCCAGGAGTATCACAATAACATCGGGTTTATGTCCTATCTGCGTTATGATTAACAGGCACAAGGTTGGCCCTAAAGCAGCTGAAATCGTCGAAATTGAGGAATTGAATTAAAAGTGGAAAAAAGGAATACGGTACATACACTTGATTCAGTAGAACGTCGAATAGTATGTGAGAATAGGTTAACGATATTCGATCAGTAAAAAGCTATTTTTAAGGTGCAAAACTGTGTTATTACCACGACATTCCTAGGAAATATGTTCAATTGCTTTAGTTATAAGATTTATCTTGAAAGACTAATCTTACAATGATAACTTAATTGAGCAACAAGATGCGGCTACGTCTTACCCAGGATCGGAACCCAGAACACGGTCTTGCTGGGCTAGCACGAGTAAAAAAATGTTTCCGCCCGGGATCGAACCGGGGACCTTCCGCGTGTTAGGCGGATGTGATAACCACTACACCACGGAAACTTAATTATACATTGGCATAAATATTTAAGTGTTGTCCTTATGAAAAATTTCCCTTAATTGCGCCTTCAATGAAAACATATTGACATCTCTCTCGTATTTCCAGTAATTGAAGAAGTACATTTCTTGGGAATCAGGAAGATTGAGTCATACCATTGTCTTCAAATTGGAGGACATTTGAAGACTTATCTTCACTGCTGCGGATTATGGGTTAAGTTAAAATTTACACTGAATTAATTGAATAATTTTGGAGACATTAGCTCGAATCCACGCCATTTCTGATCGACACGGAACAACTTCCTATTTAAAGTAAAAATTTCTTCGAGATATTTTATTCGGCGATAGCTAAATACGGCAAACGACGTTCATCGCAACGTGGCTTTCCTTTTTATATTTTAAGCTTCCATGACACTGGACTTCTACGTACTTCCATAACATAGGCAATGGAAAGATACCTGATGATTTTAATAAATGTGCTATTGCCTTCAAGGAAAGTAGATGCTACCAAATGCAAACACTGTAGAAATACCAGCCTGCTGGCACATATATCTTTGTGTATATCTCTATCTATAATGCACAAACCTCTATTTCGCTTCGCTCTATAGAAAGTAGAATTGAAGTATTGATTTCGAAGGACTACTACGGGTTTAAGAGAGAAAAATGTGCATATGATGCTATTCTTGCATTACTTTGTTTCTCTTGTAGAGAAAGCCACCTAGGATTAATGAGACCACTTATATGTCCTACATTGTAGATATAGATGGCATTTGATAACGTAGAATGAAGGAATTCGTTTGAAATATCAAAGAACTTGGGTGTAAACTAAATGAAAGAAGAGCTATATGTAACTCATTCAAGTATGAGATGGCTCTAAATTTGTGCGTAATATTTAGCATAAACGCATTTCATAATCTGTGTTTTTTCATTCAGCGGAGGTCGGGCAAAGAACAGAAATGAAAAAAGATTCACCTAGGGTTTCAGGCTGTTATCAACAAATCAGCGGTGGCATTTGGGAGCTTCCATATGACCGTCATAAAACATGTTAATCAGATACTGTCGTGGCTAACACCAATCCCAGCCCTTAAAACCTAGTTTTTAACGATATTATCGCCACGGGTATAATACTATTTGGGAAAAATATGTTCGTAACTGTGAAGCTTAAACTTACCCACGCCATTGAAGATTTTGTACGCCATTATATGGGATATATAGCCCTGCGTTCTCAGCCATTGAGAAAGCATTCCGCAGATGAAACTAGAGATCCAAGTCAAGAGGAATGGAAGAGCTGACAAGAATGCTAGCTGAAACGAAAATAAAAAGTATTTTTTATGATACAGCTTCATTAGCTAATCGTGTAGATTATTGCATAGATTGGATTATTTCATATCTCATTTCTACCTCATAGTTTAATTAACTTACCTTCTCAATGTCGAAATTCAGAACTTTCTTCATGTACGTTGGAATATCTGAGAGCAGAGCATACAATACTATACCAGCACCCCAATGAAAAATAAAGGCACTCCACACATGGATGTCCGTCAGAATTTTTTTCCATGGTATGGGAAGTTTTTTCTTAAATAAAGAGATTAAATGTACATACAATCCGCAGTAAAAATAAAATATTCTCCTTACTAAAATTATCTGAAGACATCTACATATAGATATCTACTGTATATACATTTCACTCCTAAAAATTCGAAACGGAAGCTATGTGTGAATTAATGAATATTAAACCGGTTTTTTTTTCAAGGTATGGGAAGAATTTTAATAAATAAAGAGGGAATACGTCGGTATATTCCGCAATAAAAATTGAAATGAGCTCTTTATGAAAAGAAGACATGTAGTCTAAACATGTCTAAAGTATTAAGTAATATAAATACCTCAGGAGACTCCTGACTAGACCTGAACAAAGTCATCAAGAAATAGGAAAAAGAACTGAATAACCGAGTAAATTGGAAACAAACACAACTAGGACAACCTAAAGACAAAATAGAAATTTCATGCCTAGCTTCCGCAGATGATGTAGCCATATTTGGGGACAAGCAATCAAATACATAGAAGTCCTAAAGGAATGTGCAGAGAAAGGCAGCCTACAGATCTCTTTCTAAAAAACCAAATTCTTCTGTTCCAGATTAGACATCTAAACATCGAGCACAAAATATGTCAAGATAAACAACTCACACTTTTCAAATACAAATGTGAGATCCTCGAAACTAAAGGAGGATTTTTATTTAGAATTTTTAAATAGTGGTCCATGCTTTAGGATGAGTGGTAATGCTCGACACTGATCCCATTATAGAAGCCTGTGATAAGCTTTAGGTGTCGTTTTTCTATGATTACATCCTATCACGACGTTAAGGCCCTATGGCTGAATCATACAGCCCTTATCCATTTAAATTCATACTACAATACGATCAATCAAATATTACTGTCAGTATACGTTCAAAAATCTAAACTGTATACTTACCCTGAATTCATTCTCTTTTCCTAAAGCGTATTGTATGTAATCCCTCTCCTTATGAGATATTCTTGGATGTACTTCTGGAGAATTATAGCACAGAAAACACCATGGAATGTACAGAAAGACACCAATCGCACCAAAGAAATAGAACACCATCGGCCATCCTCCTCCTTCCAAGGGCCATTTCGTGAGTGGCCCCGATATCGACATGCCTATCACGGTGCCAAGATGCATCCCTGCGATTAAAGATCGATAATTAACTCTTACTTCAAATGGATCAGATTTATACAGATAAATTTTTTATTAATATAATTAACAAAGATAAGGGGTCATTTACACAAAGTAGAATATCTCCGAGAGTTTTGCTTTAAAATATGATCCAGCAATAGAGAAGTTGTAAGAAAATTGGGTTGGGTTCCCATGCGGATATGTCGTGGAATTGATTATAATAATAAAATAATAACTTATTTTATTATAAATATAATAAATTTTATATAACCTAGTTACGAGAATCTACTCGTGCACTGATCGTTAAGTTAAGTAAATCAACTCTATGCACTACTGATAATTCTCACCTGAGAAAATAGCTCCGGAAAACGACGTCCGCTCTTCTGCTGGGAACCACAGTGAGAACATGAGGTGTATTCCAGGTAAAATAACTCCCTATATAAAAAATAGAGAGGTCTTTAAAATAATATAGCAGGATAGCAAATAAAGGACCGTTCATGCATTATATAGTATTTATTATTTATTTTACCAAGGGTTGTACGGTAGAAATAGTCGTATTATATAATGTGAATAATAATAATATTTATTTGCCAAGGGTCAGAGATATAAGCTTCATCAGTACACAGTAATAAGTAGGTTAAGTCAATATAGAAAACATAATAGCAAAGAGCAGTACATAATCTAAAGAAAGATAATAAAAGTCCGAAAGAATACGACAGAAAAAAGATAAAAAATTATTATGAACAAAACATCAATAAAGGGAAAGATACGCTTCGACAGAATAAAACATTTTACTTAGTAAATAGTTCATAACCGAAGAACCGTGAACTGAGTAATATTTGTAATTTAACAATATGAAAAGATATACCTACGTAATATAATGCATTAAGTTAGAAATTAGTGACATAGGTATCAGGAATAAAAAGTGAAATCGTATACAAGTACATTAAGTATCAAATTTTGATATTCAGTGCTTGTAGGCGTGGCATAAAAGAAGTCAGTTAGCTTTCCCTGGTTCCCAGCGCATTGCATTGCATTAACCAACGCGTTTTGATAAGCTGCTTACAAAAAAGCGCTAATATTTAGAATGTAATATACCTTAAATTGATGAAAACCTTCCTCTTAGCCACACTGATAGGCGGCTTGCTGGGTATTAATAAAGATGTAGATGAGATATTCTTGGTAGCCGTAGCACCAGTATTTTAAATAGTCGTCAAAATTCAAATAAACTTGGGGGAATAGAGACCCCACGCGAATTGCTCAAAAACTTTTTGATTCGACTAAGGGTTAACACAAGTGTTTCTTCTCGTTTCACTAGTTTGGGCTCGCAGGAGTGACTTTGATATCGAGAGGTAAGAGACCTCTGAGCCTTGAAAGTAATTTATGAAGAATTCTCTGATGGTCAAAGAACACATACTCACAGAACACATGCCTTGTAGTACACGCAAGGTGAACAATGTCCATGGCCCTCCGAGTCTAGCACCCTCAGGACTGAGAAGAGCGAAGACACCGGTGAGGGCCACCCCTAGCCCTACCACATGCTTGCCTCCCCAACGATTTGCAGCGTATCCACCCAAGAACTGCGTGGTCACGTAACCATAGAAATAAGCTGATAATATGTTACCCTGTAGCTCCATGTTCCAATCGAACTCTCCTTCTTCTTCCTAAAAATACGCCCTTTCTAGAGGTTAACGAATCATTTAATCGCTATAAAAATATTACTAATCTGTCAAGTTGAAAACTTTTTAAAGTAAATTAATCTCTGCAAGGAGGCTCCTTGCAGAGATTAATTTACTCTGTGGGAAAGGCTCTTTCAAATAGGATTCATATAATTACTTAATTTAATCAACAATAGTTGTTGTTAGTTTATAATTAAAGTTTATCCGTTACCGCATTATATTAAATATGTATATCAAATCTAATGTCACTCATAAATAATGAATTCTAATGAATAATTAAATCGGCATTTGATGTAATATAAGATATCTCAGTTTTAATGTAAATATTATGAAAGCTATAATCAACGCTATTTTATCTTGATGCGCTCAAATTGGTTATTTTGGATTTTCAAATGATATCGATTAATTTTATATTTCTAATTTTAGAAGCGCGATAAAGTTTGAAATTGAGGCTATAGTTTTTGCAGGATTTTTCCGTAAATCATAACTTTTTGACGATTTCGATCACAGTTTACTTTTAGATTAACATAACGTTCTTTGCTTGTAGAGAAACGAGGAAGACTTTCGAAATCTTATGACTGACGTATGATTTCGTTAAGGATTCATTTAATGAATCAATATGGAAGTTAACCTAGAATTCTTAAATTATAATCAATGGCAATCCAAACATCTTAAGATCAAGATCATATCTACCTTGGCGATGTGGAACGTATACATATTCATTCAAATAGTCCAAGACCACTCCAAAATTCAAAAAATTACATCCAAATTACAGCGTAATCGTATAGTAAAGCAGCCATTCTACAAAAGACACGCACCGTAAAATCATAAGAAGAAAAGAAGAAAACGACTCTTTAAATAGTAAATCTTATTTAGTACATTACGTAATATAGTATCCTATGAAATCGGCGGGTTTGGATGGATTGACAGTAGATTAACTGAGGACTCTTAGAATAGGAATAGCTGAATATTTTATAGTGAATAATTACTGCTGAATGTGCAATAAGGTTTGAGAAATCGTCTCATCAAGACGCTGGTTGAAGATCTCTATCTACGGAAGTCTGCATTCTAGAATTTTGAGCGATTAGTAATTTAATTAAGGCTGCGAATTGTCTTTATTAAGTAATTCTATAAAACTCACATTAGAGATTACCGTAGTATTTTCCGTTGGATTCTCTTTCTTGGACCCCACCATTGCTACAATTCCTATAGGGAGGTTGGCCTTCAAAATGAACATCATCATTAGGCAAAGAGAAGACATCACTCCGAATATGTATCGCTGCTGGATCCATGCTAAAGTAAAAAGACAAGGATAAAATAAAATAATAGTTGTTCCCTAATGGCATTTAGTCACAAAGAAAGTAAACCTTCAAAATACATGGAATGATTTACTTTTAAGAATGATGGAATGATTTACTTTTAATTAACCTATCGAAATCTATCTTTTAACCCTCTAATCATTATTCCCGGAAGGTTTCACGTATCGGAAGGAAGTAGATTTCAGATTTTTGGTGAATGTTTCCAGACATGGACAAGGATTAAAGCATTGATTTATCAAGTCTTAGAATGACCCGCGCATTCTAATATCCAAAATAAATGGCTTGCTTTCCCTTGTCTGATGATTGTAGATTTAGACAAATTTGTCACAAAATATATTCATATTCTTAATGACGTTTTTAGAATGAAAAACCATGTGCGCGTCCTGTGATCTAAAGATATCTCTTTTTATCTTAAAAGCCCATACTACGTTCCAGTAAAAAAAAAAATCTCGGCAAAAATTTTCTTATCTTCTTTAATTTACGTTCGAGTTCGAAAAATTAAAGTGTCCAATACTAAGTTATAAATGAGACCTTAGCAGTTATTAATTATTTCTATAAAACGGAAGCTCGACTTGGAAGAATGAGCACCTGAGGAGAATCCAAATCGTTTCGAACTCCCCAACCAACCCGTACTACTCGGTCCTATTGAAGATTCGCGTGGAGCCTCATTCAGTCCGAGATCCCCGAGCAATACGGAGTGCCTGCCACACCGCTTTCGAGCAGGTACATTAAACAGCATTAAAATCACTAATATATATCATAAATCAATCGGTACAACGAAAGCTTCTACACTCATTTGAAAGAACACTGTGTCAACTGATTGCAGAGCTGACGTTTCTGAACCTGCATTCATTTTAAGAGAGTTATAAACAAATATAAGACGCCGTGTCAGAGAAGGTAACATATAGTATTGCCCACTATAACGTAAGTTCCTCGAAATCCAACTATATGAGAACCTCCATACCACTAGCGAAGAAAATTCATCGATATCTCAACCGAATACAGAATGATCGTGTTTATTATCTCTATCATTCCACCAACGAATGACGAATAAAAGCTGATGACCTGAGTAATAACAAGCTTTCGGAACTAAATTATGTGGAATATTTTAACTACGACTGTGTTCGCCCAAAGACATTGTTATAAGCGCGTATTTTTTAACACTGAAAGTGGTATATCTAAATAAATGTGGAAACAGTTCCTTACCTTTGGGTTTTAAGCTGTCCCCGCTTAGTATTTCACTGTGCAACTCGGCTTCTCCCATTTTTCAAATGAGCAGGAAAAGGACTGCGCTATTCGTTCATTTCTTCGGTCTTTTCGAGTCAACCAGCTGCTATCGAATCGAAGGCGAATTCCTTTGTCTCGTGAACATGGCACTGAAGGCACTAGAGTTCGGTTATCTTTTTAGTGTTCTTGACAATGGATTCTTTCAAAACACACCTATCCTCGAAACGTCGATAAAAATATTTCCTCATAGAATGGAGGCCGTAAGAAGCTTCAATGTTTGCACTGCATTTATGAATATTACTACTATACTTCATCGGAGTATTTATACGTTTTTACGCTATACTTTTATAATATTTTTTCATACAAAAGGATGCGAAACCATTTGCACAGTATGGTCGTATTAGACTATTCATCTTCCGGGCATTGTACGACTCACTTCACCGTTATCTAACATCGCAGGCGATATGAAAATGAAGATTAAATAGATGATTATAATACGCTTTATTTTATAAAGTATATAAATACAGCTTTCCATTGCTCATTTTACTAATAACTAGGTTATGCACATATAGTTTCACTGCTCAAGTCTAGAGTCCATTAATTGTAATTCATATCATCATAATTTTTACTCGCTGACTACCGTATTACGAATTCTTTAATTTCAAGATTATTTTATTGTGACAAGATCATACTGTCACAGATTATAATCGCCTCGTGAAGCTTTAGACTTTGGTTGAAGTATGTAGCATGAAGTGTTCCTCCCAAAAGTCAGCATTCTTTTTAAACTTCAGTCGTGCATTCTGGAGCAAGAAAAACAGATACATTACGATAAGCTTCAATGGAGTTGAATGGAATGTTGGTAAATCTGTTCCGTTATCTGTCAAGTTAGGAACTCACATGTCATTGTAGTGGAATGAGTTAAGAAAAGGAACTGCGCAAGTAGTCTTCGAATTTCGTTCTCGATGTCCTGCGGAACTTACATTCCAATGAAGTCGTTAAACACCGGTTGAGGCTCTTCTTTCAAAATGAATGTTACCATCATATTTGCTATATATCTGTTACTGTCTATCTGTTATCTGTTACTATGCGAAATTTAAGCTTCATCTCATTATGATTTCTTGTTTATATAGCCCTATTCTCACTTCATGGTCACATGTTACCTGTTTTCTACTAGTTTGTGTTCAGTAAAACTCCTAATTTATGCGCTATTTATCGGTGAGTTTCAGGTTCTGGACCACCAGTTGAATCTGCGTCGGCCAATTCAGTTTCTTATTCAAAAAATGTTACGAATGCTTTAAAAAAGAGAAGCGTGGATCTTCAATAACTTTCTTGGGAGAATTTAATGATTTTCAATCAATGATTATGTTATAAAAGGTTTTCGTCGTCCCATTAGACAATATACATCGATAGGCAAAGCTATTGTACTGAAGGAATGTATACTCATTGGAGAGGCACATTGACGAGTTGAAAGAACTTATCGCATTCGTGAAATCTCCAATGCAAACAAGAGAGAAATTTTGAAATTTTAATATGTAGCAGGTATTCCGTTACGAAAGAAAAACCGTTTTGAACGAGAGTTATCTCAGTTTAAGCGGAATCAATAACAGATAATCTATTTTTCCAATGGCATTCCTCTACAATTCATCAATATTTCTTTCTTTTAAGGTCATTTCGCACATACGCTGTGCTCACACTGGGAATCGAACCCGGGACCACTTTCACCAAAGGCTAACACGCTTCCCACTTGGCTATCTGATTTCAAAATAAGAAATAATAATTTTTAATAAGTTTAATAATAAAAATAACCGATCGCCGGTATTTGTAAAATTTCGATATTTGAAAAATTAATAACTTTGCTAGTATATGTTTACAGAAACTTTGCCATAAAGGTTTTCTTGTGGAAGTGTGCAAGCATAAAGAATTACAAAAATGGTCAACTTCAGTCAGATTTCCTGTGGAATTACCCATATTCACATACTTAATATTACTGTGCATTGTGGTGTACCCTAAGGGTCCCTATAATCTATGAATCCCACCACTGGTTAGAACATTTCTATTTGTTCTGATAGAACATTTCTATTATCTGAATGACTGAAAGTTGAAAATCAGTTCCTCTATTGAGAAAATATCATGCTTTCAATGATAACGAGATTAATTAAGCATGCTAAACAGATTGTGGCCAAGGAATGAAGTTTAATTTCCCTAGTTCATTTTCAAGGATTTAAGTGGATATTCCTGTAGAACAAAAACCAGTTAAGTTTTGATGGGTATTTATTATACATCATCATCATTTATTATTCATTACATATCATTCAGTGTCAATTGCCTAAAACAGCATATATTATATATACAATATATAGAATATCATACCATTGGTTTTCTAAACCTTGATATTTTCAACCTTATTCCATGGCCGTTCTTCCACAGATCCAAATATTAAATACAGCAGATAAGTAGATGCTGAAATGCCTGCAACCATGTAAAAGGTATTGGACCAGTTCTCAATTGTATGCTGTAAAAATAAGTTGAGTTTCTTCAGTTAAGGAATTAAGAAATTATCCCTGGATACAAAATAACACTGCATTCTTAGCATAAAGCATATATTAATGAAGATTTATTAAGGATTCAAAGTCGGCAGTGTATAATTTAGCCTGAGACATAAATGAAATTGGTTCAAGATATCCAGTATTCAAGGAACCTGATATTAGTCAAGTTTCAGTAATCATCAATAATTTTTTTGAAGATATAGAAAAAAAACGTGCTCAAATAACTTATATAATCAAGAGAGCAAGGTAATATGCTATCATGTATATATTTTAAAGAGAAATGTTTCATTAGGATGATGAAATAATGCTATAGTTATATAGCCCAATACAAATATGTTTATAGATATTGGATTATCTGTAATATATATTTTTAAAAGTAATCAACTAAGAGATTGATAATAACAGGCTTTCTATTATGAATAGGTAACTGGTTAATACAGCTCTGATAAGGCAAGAATTAAATTTACCAGAGGTAAAATGTTTTAAGGAAATATAAGAAATGTGAAGAGCAGATTATCATGAAATCATTTATTGGACATTCGTCATGAAGTTAAAAGGATTCATGAAGCGTAATGTTTCCTCCTGTAATATATTGTATATATTTTGCCAACATCTACCCAAGATGTATTCTCTCTGCAGCCAAAACTATGGTATCTAATGTAAAAGGTTTTAATAATAATAATGTAATTCAATTCAGTAACCATCTGATCAACTAAGAAAAAAATATACCTATAACTCCATGCTAAATAAAAAAAGCAAACTTTTTCAGTTTGTCAATCACCAGATATTCTAACTTATAGATCTTTTGAAGTCTGGTATGTATTGTTCAAATAAATAATTTAATTAATTACATTTACATTTTAAGCCTGATAATTGCCTTTTGCATATGTTCTCATGCAAGAGGGTTATTAGTTAGTATGTTTTTGAAACTTGTTTCTATTATTGTAATACATGGACTAGTCCACTCTATATCAGATATTTTTCAGATAGTTTACTTACATCTAAAATGATACTTTATTCTGTTGACTATTTTTAAATCTCTCATTCATAGGCTGAATTTTATGCATCATAATTTCATATTAAAATTTCAATATTTATGCATGAAGTGGGACTGTATCATGGCTTTCAAGTACATATATATTTTCATAAAGTATAGTTATTATAGCATGTTATATCAAAATTTAGTGTCTGTGTATTAGTAGTATAATTATTAGCGTGTTTCTCAAAACTTGCATTTAGAGCTAGATTAACTTAGAGACAAAGGTTCTCCAAGCGCCGAACGCGGCGACCGTCTAAGGGCAATTCCCGGGAAACGGATAATCTCTTAGCGGTCACCAGTAATTCAGAATCCCTATTGCGCATTTCAAAAGCAAAGCTTTCATGATCACAGGGGGTCCAATGCTGAAATGATTTTTATATTACTACCGTCTAAGGGCAATTCCCGGGAAACGGATAATCGTTTAACGGTCACCAGTTATTCAGAATCCCTAATGCGCATTTCAAAAGAAAAGCTTTCATGATCACAGGGGGTCCAATGCTGAAATAAGTAATATAAAAATCATTTCAGCATTGGACCCCCTGTGATCATGAAAGCTTTTCTTTTGAAATGCGCATTAGGGATTCTGAATAACTGGTGACCGTTAAACGATTATCCGTTTCCCGGGAATTGCCCTTAGACGGTCGCCACGTTCGGCACTTGGAGAACCTTTGTCTCTTAGTTCATTGACCGCCGAGTTCCTTTTTTCTCTCTTCTAGATTAACTTCTTAAATAATATGCATGCTTACTTCATCATTAACAATTGCTGCAACTATTGGAGCAATCATAATTCCAGAGAGATTAATCACTGTATGGAGAATTCCAGATATAGGCCCAGCATAATTGATTGCTAGATCCAAGTGATTCACATATGATCCACCGAAGAATACTCCACTGCAAACTCCATTTATTGCCAGGAGTACAACTATCACATTGGGATGATATCCAACTTGTGTAACTGCTACCATACAAGCTGCAGCTCCCAATGCAGCTGTTTGGTCATGAAATTAATTTGTTTTGTGCAGAAAAAATTTAAATGATACATCAAGCTATTTCATCAGAATAAGTTACACTAAAATATTGGAAGAACCTCTTCCGGGTGTGAAAAATAAAATAATGAAACATGGCTTTTATAACTACAAGTATTATTGTGTTTTAAACTTCTACAACCTCTTCAGGGTGATTTTAAGTGTAAAATATACTAAAAGAATTATTGAATGTTAAAAAGTTTGGAAGACATTGAACTTCATTTCATGCAAAAAAAATTTAGCAGACTTCATGGATTTTAAATTACTTCTTTCTTTACAGTAGTTAGTAAAAAGCATTTATCTTTACGTCTTAATATCAAAATTCCAAAGAAAACAAAATCAAAGTTATTGTAATCAAGTACCATTCTGAAATGAAGAGTGACTGGAAGTTATTTATTATTTTTGTGGAAGAATTAGCAGTTAGTAAAACAGATTAAGAAAAAAACTTGAGGTTTACTACTAAAATCATATTCATTATTCCAATATCGAAGTATTATTCTATAATCATGTACTTACACACTCCATTAAAAACTTTGTAAGTGGTTAAATGAGATAAATATCCTTTACTCCTCAGCCACTGAGACAGCATTCCTGACAGTGTGCTGGAAATCCAAGATAAAAGGAATGGAAGAGCAGACAGAAATGAGAGCTGGAATGAAAATTATGTAGATACTTTTGAAAAGGCCTGTCTGTTATATGCATCAAATGATGATGATTTTTGGTTTTATTGATAAATACCTTTTCGATGTCAAAATGAAGAACTTTTTTCATGTATGTTGGTAAATCAGATAGCATAGTATAGACAACCCATCCAGTTCCCAAATGGAAGATCATTCCAGTCCAAACATGGATGTCTGTGAGAATATGTCTCCAAGGAATTGGCAGCGTTTTCTTTGATGTTCATAAAAAAATTATTATCAGCCTTTAAACTTTAATTGGTTAACAGTATGATTTCTTATAATTATTTTTGTATAATATTTATAATTATGTGCATTTGCTGATTTTTCATTTTAAATATTTATTTATCACATATTAATAATACATAACATTTTAATCACTATAGCCATTATTCAACTTTACATTCTTCAATCTGATGTATGCAGCACTGTCTGAATGTCTTTACTTTGCAGATAAATGAGAAATAAGTTTTATTTTTAGTTTCCAGTTACTATAGCTCATGATTGATGGTTTAAAAATTAAATTAAATTAAATTAATTAAATTAAAAATTAAACTCCCATCGATAAAAAATGAGATGCTATGTTTCCTGTCCATGTTTCTGAGGGATTAAAATAAAGTAAATGGTTTAAGACTCCCCAATGTTTCAACTGTGAAAAAAATCAAGGCTAAATGCAATATTTTTCATCGAAATCATTCACAGTTAAAGAAGAGCTCTTAATTACTAAGACATGCTTTCACACTTAACTCATGATTTTCAAGAATATCAATGTCAACGCTTACACATAGACATACACCCATAATGCTCACTCTGAATTCATTTTCCTTCCCCACTGCATTAAGAATGTAGTTCTTCTCCTCCTCAGATATTCTTGGATGATCCTTTGGATCACTGTAACAAAAGAGCCACCATGGAATTACCATGGCCATGGCCATTGCACCAAAGAAATAGAACACCATGGGCCATCCACCTCCCTCTAGTGGCCATTTGCTGAGTGGACCCGATCCAGCAATTCCAATGACTGTACCGCAAAAAAGTCCTGGAAAAACATAGGTGATGTGAATTTATGTTTTCTTTTTTTTCTGATTTCTCTAATGAGTCTCGCAGAGAGCTAATTTAAAATATTTTTCTTCCTATAATCTATAGCTTTAATTTGATTGCCTATGCACTTACCAGAGAACATGGATCCGGAGACTGAGGAACGCTCTTCTTCAGGAAACCACAATGAGAACATTACATGCAACGATGGAAGAATGACACCCTGGGAAAAATTGAATAAATGGTAAGTAGAGTAGTAATATGTATGTATGTACTCCAGTATAAGCTATTGCTGTAACTGTAAAAAGTATACTACAGCCATGCGTAGTTTCTTCTACTTCCGAGAGTAATATACTTATAAATTAGCTTTGTAATGACAGAGGTAAGTAATTTATGCATCATACGGTAGATCCCTGACCACCACCTAGTGATGGAGGAAATAGTGAGGATCGGTAATGCTCAGAAGGAAAACGCTCTGCTTCCGAAAATCGAGTTCTTTTTGCTGTATATATCCTCATGTAAGATAGTTATTGCACTTTATAAAAATCAGAAAATGCTATCTTGTTAGTTAGAGAATTTTCATTTAGTAGTGTTGCCGGAGTTTACCGCTGTCTTTTATAGATTTCTATGTGCGGCGTAAATTATTTGCAGCGTATAATCTCAAAACCTATTGTTGGTTACATCTTACTTTGTAGATGAAGTTGAAGACCAGCTATTTTTTATTTCATTCATATACATTCATCTTCTAGTTTCAACCGTAATAGTAGTAACTAGTTTCAACCGTCATATGTTTGTGTTTTCATTGCCGTCAAATTTAATCTCAAAATTATATCTCATTCGATTTATTTGATTCATACCTCCATTCCCTCAAAAAACAAACTATCAAAGTCTACTGTTGGATTAAATTTCAGAATTGGTTGAAGTAATATCGAATCATATATTCAGTGCATTTATATTATAATTTCATATCCAATACGCAATAAATAATGTAAAATCAGTTGCTATTTACCGACATACTATGTGTCGTAAGGGCACGAGACCGCAAAAGTGCTTATGAGGTAGATAAGCTAACATCTGCAAAGGATTTATGGTAGTTAAAGATTTTGATCTTTCAGAACGCCCTGAAAGATCAAAATCCCTTACTACCATAAATCAGAAGAATCTTTTGAGGAATCAAAGGTTTAAGAATGATAAGGAAAGAGATTTAGGATATGCTTTTCTTGTAGGAGGGTGCACCGTGGATAAACAAGATGAATAAACAGAAACGAAAAAGTCGGATCTAACTGAGACTCTAACCCAGAACCTCCGTTCCGAGAACATACTCTATACAATTTTTCGTCAATCAGTCGAACCCTATTTCCCTCGAAGTTAGTATGCTAATGAGGAGTGGATAATATAATCAATCAACTATCAACAACGAAAAAGTAGTCTTGGACTGTCGTGATACATCAATCCGTCTGCTAATGTGCCAGAAAAAAGGAAGAACTGGGTTCTAGTTCCTGTAACATCCAACTTTTTCATCTCCGCTTATTCCTTGGAATGCTTGAAAATAATATTAAGAAAGGACCGTCCTTAAACGATGTCACAATTCTTTTTTATTTCTGAACCCACCCCTCTGTCATAAAGTGTTCATGGAGCTGCATACCCAATATGGTACATTGTCAAAGATTCCCTGACCCTCCCAAATAGAAAGTGCATTTGAGAACGATTCTTAATGGAGAAAAGGAGAGGGAAACAACGTAAGAGAGCTGAAAACGTGGAATAAATATAGAAAGATAAGCTGTTGCTGATACGGAAGCTATGATTAAATCCTAAGGATTTCCCCAATTCAAAATGCGATAGAGAAATCGTGAGATAAGAGCAAAAATTTATTTCCTGACGATTTCCTCAAGGTTTACAAGATTTATGTCATCATCACCTTCCGTTTGTAAGGGATCATCTCGATCCCAAATCTCGGATTTATAGCGTTGAATTTTGATTTTATTTCTTTATCTTTAAGCTGCTGTAATCGTTATTTAATTTCCTAAATACTTATACACATAACCATAGCAATTTTCATTTTTACAGAAGACAAAAATAAACATTGAGACATAAGAGAGAGACAAATATCTGTAGGATATGTGCTATAAAATGAAAGAATACGGAATTAATTTTATAAACTACGGATGAATACATTCCGATAGCTCTAACAGATCGTGCTGCTGCTTGGAATTGCAAGACACATTATGTACTCCCATCTCACTTTTGTAAGACGGAGGATGCTGCATCGACATACATACATATAGATATTTTCACTTATAATTGTGGATGTTTTTTTCATTATTTTTTCACTCCTGTTTTCGTGGGCAATATTTTAGTATTGCATTTTTAGATGCCACCCTATACTCGTTTTCCGTTCTCAGAATACGGCAAGAGCGTGAATATTTTTGTCAATTATTTTCTGGTTTCTTAGTATTTTATTTTTGCCGTGTTTTGATTCTACCCTTTAAAGTATTTTGCGTGCTATTTACCGAATATTCCCGAATCTGACAGTGCCCGAATCTAAGACGTGCCCTAGTTTTGGAAGACACGTATGAAGAAAGAAATACCAATTGAAGGACAAGGCACGGGACCAATACGCTTCCGATGGTGGTGAGGTGACGGAGAAATTTTAGCATTCATCGTTTCCTGCGGACAGCCAACAAGTGTTTTTCTACACCTAATGAGAAATCAGATCATATCCGGCAACGTTTAATCATAGAAAATGCATTTTATATCGCAAATCTAAGATGCACCCTACTTCTGGAAGCTCTAAAAACGCAGAAAAGGTTCGTTTTGCATCCGAGAACATCCGGTATATTAATAGGGTGACGCACTGCCACCTCTCTGAGAACCTATCTTACTGTGTTTAAATTTATTGATGATAATTATAAATTCAAATCAAGAAGACTGAAAAGTTTAGCAACTTTGAGTAAATGTGAACTTACGGAAAATGCACCCTCTAGGGCCCTCACTACGATTAATGCCCAAGGACCTCCTTCTCTTGCCGCCAAGGGGCTGATGATGGCGAGGATACCAGAAACACTTAAGCCCAGACCTACAACATGCCTTCCACCCCAACGACTTGCAGAGTAACCTCCGAGGAATTGAGTTAGCAAGTATCCGTAGAAATATGCTGCCAATATATTTCCTTGAGTCTTCATATCCCAGTCAAATTCCCCCTCTTCTTCCTGTTCGATAGAAATAAAGTTTTAGTAAAATTTATCTAACAATGTTGTAAATTTAGAGTACCATGAAGCCTTAAATAAATAAGTAAAAAATAATCACCTCTACAAATTATACTGAAATTAATATAGATGGAGCAAACAATCTCAATTTACTCTCTTGTTTTCTTTATCTTCCTTTTCCATATTCATTATTGAATATTTTTGCTGAATTTTTCATGTGAGTCTTTGTTTGGGGTTTGGCGTCTAATTTGCAATATTTTCCACTACCCCACAGTTTGAAAATAAATATTAATTCTAAAGAGAGCTACATTTATCCCCTCAATAGTTATAAAAATATTTATATAAGAGTTTAATTACTGTGTAAAGTTGTGTTAACTTTACATAGCTCATTAATTAATGTATTCATCATTATTCTTTGAAATCATTGCTCTTATATATGTTTAGTAAATTTATCATAAATTTATTTTTATCTTGTTTTTACGATAAGCTGTGAGAATAAGAACGATAGGTAAAAGTAATCTATCGTGATCATACTGCACGCACTCCCATTCACTGTTCTAAAATCTATAAATGTATATACACATACATACCTTTATATCATTCATTATTTTATCTATTGTATAATTTTATTAAAATCCTTACCTTTTCTTTTTGTGATATTTCAGATCCATTTTCAGTGTTATTGTTATTTGACTTCACCATCGCTACTATTCCAACAGAAAGATTCACTTTTAGGATGTACTGCATCGTCAGACAAAGGAAGGACATCACGGCTAAAACATATCGCTGCTGAATCCATGCTAGAGTTTAAATTTAATTGAAAAAATACATTAAAATTACAATTATGCGCAAGTGTAACTGAAATAAGAACTGAAGTTTACAATTTATAAAATACAGTATATTGCAAGGGAGCATCGTTTGCATGAATATCAGATTTACGCTAAAATAGCAGAAAGATTTATTGAACATAAACAAATTGTATTTTTCTTTGATTCGTGTACATTTTGTAAGAATTTTTCGAGGATTTTCGGCTCTACAATTGATATTTTTGAGTTTACCTTAGAAAAGCATGGTATCAGAAGTACGTATGACAAGTATAATTCATACGAAAGATGAGAGAGAGTGGCAACAACTTACAACACGTTTATATAGAACAAATATCGTCCACGACCGGGGTTTCGACGCGTCATCATCAGAATATAGAACTTAGAATCACTCACATTATTTTTTGTTTGATGCCCCACTTTTAAAGGATTAAACTTAATTAACAACATAAATCTACTTTATTCCTAATGAAGAATCTGTATTGAACGTGCAAATGCTCTCTCACAATACACTTTGAAGCTATCGTGACCAATTATGCTGTAACTTCACTTTGCAACTTTTCAAAACGGATAATATACACGTACAAAAAGCAGAACCGCTGTAGAAAACAAGTATAGTGGAAGACCGCACCAAATACGAGATAATTTGACATGTTTATATTAATTGGAAAGCTTCCATGACAAATACTTTTAATGAATAAAATTATTCATAATAGGCTCGGTCTTCTCGCACCCTAGGCCGAACCAAGACTCTCTTACCTTGCATTTTGGCAATGTTATTTATTGATAAATAGATAAAAGTTTTACCACAACAACGGGACTGTGTTACATAATAATGATTTACAATTTTTGAAACGTGATATCGTATCGAAATAATTTTTATTTATTTTACCCGAAATTTGTCGTTTATAAAGTTGTAAAATTATAAAATCGCGGCACTCTGGTGTAGGCTTTCCAGATAGGTGCCTTTCTTACTGCAGAACTTTTAAAAATTACCTGATTCATAAGGATCGGTATTCCTTTCATGAATTTCTCTACATTAGATCGAAAATATTTGATTTAATCTATTTAATAATCGCAGAATTTTACTACTTCTGGTTTTCCAATGGCAAATAATTACCTTGTCGTGTGGATCGATCCGTAGAGCACTTTTCACAATCCGGTTTCTCAGTCCCCATTGGTAATGATCGTTATTTCGAGAAGAGATTCATCGGCCGCTTTTGGTCAAAGTGTCGCCATCCAAACTTCTTTCAAATTTTGCGGTCGAGTTTTTACCAGAGATCGTCATTTAAGTTCAAATGCTGTTGACAACGGATAGTTCTCCAATGCCTTATTGTACTGATTGTTACCGATTATCTAGATTTTCTACTGATTCTGCGATAGGAAGGTTGGTTATCTTTATCCTTGACAAAGGAGTTGTTGCACTATCCAAAAGATTTCATTTTGTTAGTTTAGTAACTTGCTGTATCATCAAAACAAATATTCGAGCGCATTTTCAGTTAAATCTTACCACTGTATACAAAATTTCTCATAATTTTTTGTCCTGATGTAATACTTTTATGTAAACAAATTATAAACTGTCTAACTAAGAACAGAATATTATTTGAACTGAATCATAAAATTATGAAATATTCGAATTTGATTAGAAATTAAATGTACTTCATGTAACCTACATCAATTCATGCTTGTCATTTTTGGGGTATGAAAAGGGGTGCAAGCACTATGACCCTACTTCCTTAAATCGATTACTTCCGCGCATTGTTCACGGAAAGAATGAATTCTCAAAGAAATGTGTTCTGCAAAACATTTCCATAATCTTCCTTGCAGTATCAGAACGAACTATGTAACGAGGAGGACGCATAATATTTGCTGCATCTTCCACGGATGTACATTAGGGTGGATCGAAAAAACTTTTTTTTCGAAATCGAAATGCGGCTAGTGCTTAAAGTTTGTGGTTGGTGGTCCTTATAAACCATAAGAAATTTCAGCTCGATCGGAATATGTCCTGAGGCTGCGAAATTCAGTCAAAATTTTCAATTTTTGTGAAAAAATGTCACAAATTCGCATTTTTTTCTGATGATTTTTCGATGTTTCTGAAGTGATTTAATGGCAAAATATTACTTGTATAGCTTGTATGTTGCTTAGTGATTAACAATTTACTGAGTTTGAACGAGGAAAATTGATTTCTTAGTTCGCCAAAATTTGTCAAAAAACGCCAAATATACAGAGATGTTACGGATGTTGGGTAGGCAATAACCTGCTGCAATAACTGGACCCCACCGACTTAAATTTATGAAGAATGATAAGATAGCAGGAAAAGAAGTAATTTTCAGCTCTTATTTCATTGAATAATAGACTACCCAGCACTCACCACGAGGAGGTGGTTGCAATCGAGTGCCGACCTCTCACCCACCTAGGTAGGCTGTCCCATTTGGGCTTTGAAGTCCGCTTTTGTACCAAACCTCAATAATATTTTTCTGTCCTTCAATCGAAGTCTAATTTAGCCATCTCGGGATTTACAACTACATACAACAGTTGATGTAGCAGTTATATCCTTGACGCACCGTTCCTCTCCCTGGATACGGCACGGCAGGTAAAACAGTCTGCAGTTTTCCTAGGGATTCATCTCTTCCAGTAGCGATGTCTGCTAAGTTTTCATTTGTTAGTAAGTGTGCTACTGGAGGTGATTTTATTTCTTCTTTTCTCCAGTGAACTAAATCTGTAGAATCTTTGGCTTAAAAGTTGATAACTGGGGGTGCAAACTTTCTAATGGAGTTAACTGGTTGGCTTTGGCTTTTTCTAGCTTTCAGGATCTTGTTTACAGCGTTTTTACGCACATTTCAGCGACTATCTAAACATACCAACTTGTATGTTTTCTGGATGCCCCCAGAAAGCATGATTTCGAAGATGATCATAGAAATAAATCTTTAGCAACGTTAGCAATGTCTTTCAAGGAGATTTCCTGTCCAAAGTAACTTTTTTTCGCTTGAACGTAATTAAAACACCGAATGACACTCAAAAAGTTGGTAACTGCTTTTCATTAGATCCTCCGATTCCCCTAAAATATCAAATATCGCTGACTTCATCTGCCCTCAATGCTAGGGTGGCATTTTTACGGAGTATTGTCCAGCACACTATGAAACACAAATATTTCCTGTTTTCACAGCTATCAATCCACAGATTTGCAAGATTCAACAGTAGTTTTAGACACGCCTATTGCAATAACACATGTGTTACGTAGACTTAAAACTCGCGCAAACCGTCACGTTTCAGTACTCTGTCCGGAGAGACTGACACCCATACTGGTAGTGTCAATATTGCAACCACCTCCTCCTGTTACTTGATTATTCGATTAACTAAGAGCTGCAATTTACTTCATTTCCTACTATCTTATCATTCTTCATAAATTGAAGTCGGTGGGGTCCAGTTATTGCAGCAGGTTATTGCCTACCCAACATCCGTAACATCTCTGTATATTTGGCGTTTTTTGACAAATTTTGGCGAACTAAGAAATCAATTTTCCTCGTTCAAACTCAGTAAATTGTTAATCACTAAGCAACATACAAGCTATACAAGTAATATTTTGCCATTAAATCACTTCAGAAACATCGAAAAATCATCAGAAAAAAATGCGAATTTGTGACATTTTTTCACAAAAATTGAAAATTTTGACTGAATTTCGCAGCCTCAGGACATATTCCGATCGAGCTGAAATTTCTTATGGTTTATAAGGACCACCAACCACAAACTTTAAGCACTAGCCGCATTTCGATTTCGAAAAAAAAGTTTTTTCGATCCACCCTAATGTACATACTTTCTCTACTTTATCAAGTAATCTTTTGTTTAATTTTTTCCTTCTAAAGGTTCCTATACCCTTTTCTGAGGCATCTGAGTAACGCTAGCTGATGCGTTGTAGCAATTCTATCTAAAAGATCGCCTTTCTTCATGCATACCATTTCAAATTCACGAATAAAACACTTTTCGAAGGGGGTCACATCAGTGCATCGGATCATGATACCTTAAGTTCCAGTTTTTGCTCTGGTTCAACGAAAAAATATCTGTTTCAATGTCAAACCATGTTGTAATGTTAAAAGTGCTTCGACAGCTGGGGCCATTTCGCACGTGGGCTTCCACCGGGAATCGAACCCGGGACCATCTTCACCAAAGTCGAACGTTCTGCCCACTAGGCTATCTATGATGAATCTTAAAGGAAGAAGTGTAAAATATAATGAATTTAACACAAACCTTCAATGAATATTTTTTCATACAAATGCAAAATAAAAAGAGCAATTATAAAGTTAAATTTGTAATGTTAAGGATTTTAGACCATAGTTGTAAGAGCTTCCGTGATCATTTATAAAATCAGAAAATAAAAAAGTAGTTTTACAACTGGAATTCTTCGTCATCCGTAATTTAGTGTTTATCTGGAGATTCTTCTTCCGATGTCGCGATATCGTTATCACCGTAGATGCAATTATGTTATTCGTTCCCTGATGGTTATCTCTCACAGTTATCTCCTTCGTTTTGTTTTGGAGCATTGCCATCTGAAGCTGCAATCTTCGTCAAATTCCTTCTAAATTCATAAAAATAATAATTCTGAAAGAAATTTACATATAACTCACTACTTAACTTTGTTAAGCTCTATAGACTGTCGTCGACTTAGGACCATATTCGGTTCCAACGTTTCTAAACAACCGATCGCAATTGAATGAAATAAAGAGAAAAACTTGGTAATTTCCACAGAATGTAATAATATATTCTGTGGAAATTAACAAGTTATTCTTTATTTCATTCAATGAAATGGCTTTCCACGAAGTACGGCCAAAAACGATTGATTACAACCGATCGTAAGTCGTTCGAGTCGATATCGTACCTCTTAACTAAGAGATAAAGGTTCTCCCAGCGCCGAAAAGCGGCGACCGTCTAAGGGCGATTCCCTGGAAACGGATAATCGTTTAGCGGTCCCAGTTCTTCAGAATCCCGATGTACATTTCGGAAACAATGCTTCCATCTTCATGGGGGGTTCTATCGTAACTCTTCTTAAAAATTCATCCGGATGAAGACGTAGCAAATTCATTATCGGATATTGATTGGTGCATTAAATCGTACAAGGGATTATTAACGATTTTTAAAAACTTTGGTCGACTCCGGTTTACGTAAAGGTAATTCAGAGTTTGGGCAATGATTTCGTTTCTTTTTAAGTGCTTCGACAACTACCCTACTGGTAATCGAATCTATTTTCCGCATGTTTTTTGAGACGCGTTACCCACTTGGCTTTCCGGGAGACATCATAATTTAAATTTATTCAATATATTTTGAACGAGACTATTCATCATGTAGAGATGATACAAGAAAATAAAGTGAAACGGTAAAACATAACGAGATATATCCATAACCATTAAATAAATTGCCATGTTAAATATTTATAAATAAATATAGCAAAACAATTTTTGCGTCAACAATGCATGAATTTCGTTTTTTTTCGAATCACTTCCGCGTAACAATAGTCAGTCAAATACTCCACAGATTCCCAGATCAAACAGATGTGTAGTAATGAAATCCCCTTCCAGTACTAATGGCCCACCCTGTATTATGCAAAATACTGTCTTATCTGAAAAAAAATCTCGGCCGCAATGGATTCTGCTGAAGGCAGATTTCACTATACTGTGAAACAATAGTAGTGATGCATTTCAGTATTCCATGCTTTAATGTCATGAAGATAATTGCCCTCAGCAATCATTCTAATAATTTCAACACGATAGGTTCATTATTTGTTAAATTTTGCATTGCATATGTAAATGATATCATGCTATAAACATCGAAAATGATTTTCATATAAATTCATGAAAATTTTAATCGAAGCAGTGCAAAAAATTATGAACGAAACATCAACTTTAAAAGACTATTGTTTCATCTAAATAGAACATAACACGAGCAATTTTAAAGGTAGGCTTGCAATTTTATGGATTGTCAATCAGGTAAGAATTTTATGTAGTAAGTATGTTGTAAGTAGTAAGAGTGTGTCAATGCAGTAAGAGCTCCTATAATCTTAAATAATATTATGAAAGAAAACGGCAGTTCCGCTAATGAAATTCCTCAACGTATGTCATTCAAAGTTTAAACTTATCTGAAAAGTTTCTTGCTGTGTTGCAATATATATTATCACAGCACATGTAGTAATGTTTTTCATTCCATGTTGGTTATCTTTTGCTGTTATCTCCTTCGCTTGTTTTGGTCTATTGCCATCTGATGCTGCACTCAAATTATTTGTAAAGTTAAGTAAATAGAAATTCTACATGAACTCTGCATACTACTATATTTGTATCTCTTATTATTATTTTTACTTATTTTCTTTATTTATTCATATTTATTCATGCTTATTTAGGAGGTTGAATTGAGCAGAAAATAATATTAATAATATACTATTAATAATTTAAGTAATATAAGTAATAATAGTAATACTCTTTCACGACGAATTACGTTAACCCCCACGATATAAGTAAGTACATCCGAAGAATAGAGGAAGTCATTCAGACTGTAAGCAAAATCCTCGACTTCGATTTGACGGCGTAATCTAGAAATTTGCGTTATTCAGCGTGTCATTCCTCATTCAATTATTTTCAGCGTATAAAACTACTATGGTCTATCCGTGTACCAAAAGGCAAGTAGTATTCAATTAACGAATATATGAAATCAATATGTTCTGGCGTAACTTTGTGGAAAGCCATAATAAATTATACAACTTTGTAATTTTCCGTAATTTTTCGTAATAACTAACGAAACCGGTTGCCGATATTAAAAATCCGTGGAAAATTACAAAGTTGTATAATTTATAATAATAATAATAAAACGACTTTATTAGAGGGCGAGATTTATTACGAATATATGGTAGCGGGATCATGTATTCAAGATAACAGTCTAAGAGAAAATACTTCCGAGGAGAAGTTTTAACTAGGCTACTTATTATGGACCACTATTTCACTATCACCATCGAAATAGCGATTGTTAATTTGATGATATACATTTATGCAGTTTTAGTTTCTTTCACTCAAATTGTAAATGTGTGAAAGTTGTGTTAAATTACGAATTAAATCATGAATGGCAGAATTGAGTAAGTTTTCTATGAAAATATATGGTACTAAAATACTAGTTTAAATTTAAACGTCCAATTAATCTGCGAAAGTTAAAATGTCCCGTAATTATTTTTCTTATACGAGCTTTACGATACAATTATTTAGATACAAGTGACCCCATCATAGTTAAAGCTGTCGCTTGGGAGTTAGTGGCTGTAGGCTTTTACGGCTTTGTTGAATGCCAAAGAGACCAAACTGGACATGCGCAACATCAACAATGATTGTCTTTTTAATAATGGCCAAAGTTCTGTAGGCGATAACAATAGTTCTCTCGTACATTCTCAAACGGAAGTCTGAAATCCTAAATCGATAATTCCGCGAAGCTCGTCCCCGTATCGAAAAATTCTATGACAGAGGTGGGAAACCTGCGATCTTCGAATTGATCGCGGCTTTTTCTACTTTCTCAGATACGCATTTATATGTACAGTAAAACTATTAAAAAGAATTTTAAGGGCCTTTTAATACACCCAAGCTGAAGCATTTTTGCCTTTCATATCGCGGGATAGTAGGCCTTATCGTCCTTATAAGCAGTACTTAATTTTAGATTGAACTGTGAAAATACATGGTTGCTTTTCCTTTTAGTTATGTTGTAGGAACAAAATGCCTCTAAGAATCAGAACAGTCAATTCTCAATATTAACTTTTATTTCACTTAAATCTCCCTGCGATTACATCAGACAAAACTAACCAAATAGCAAAACAACAGTAAAACAGACATCACAAGGAAGACTGGAGGGGAAGAACAAGTCTGCCTGGCATTCGCCCGAAGTTGGAAGGAAAACCCCTCCGTAAAAAACCTCCCAAAGTCAGCCAAAACCACAGAAGTTAATCAGCAAAACATCTCAAATTCATTGATTTACAAGCGAATTATTTATCTACAAGCGACTCCTCAAATAATTTTACAATAACGAAAAACCATGTTTGATTCCATCAAAGCGTAATGTAAACACATTATCTGGCAATGCAAGCTGAAAGCTGACAAGATTCCAAATGTAGGCAAAAATATTTGTATACATATAGATAACACGTAATAACTAAAGTATGTTATAGAACATTTACATGAATAGAAAACTTGGTAAAATTAAGTTCTTCACTGGATCTGGTAACCTATAGTATTATTCATCACTCACTTTATCTGAACTTTGATAAGTATAGCACCATAGGCCACAACATAGATTAATTGCTCCATGAAGAATGAATAGTACAGGGTTAAAACAACAATAATGCTGTCAGCTCTTTACGAGCACATGGGTTAATAAGCACTTCAGCACGTTAAGTTCAAGTATGGCTTCACAGGTGGAATAGACTATAGTTCAAGTAAATGCTCTGCAAATGTATCTGAACTTGCCGCACGTCGAAAGTTACTTAACAATGCACACAAGTGATTTGGTGTCCATTACGGGCTCCCCTATGGAAGATGACCGTGGATGAAATATGCTGCAGCATCACACTTCTGTCTGTAGGATTCCCAAAACTGAACCAAAGGGTTGTAATCTGATGGACTCGAAGAAACTCCTCCAGAACCTCAGCATATCTGTCGTTAAATTGGCAGCAAGAGACCAAGAATCAGGGAGACCAAGCCTATCCTATCTTTGGGCACCTAAAACGGCTCAAACAGCACCTTCTCCACTAAAATTCCACCAGCAAATGAAAATTGTGGCTAAATATGAGGCTGGACCTGGAAATTTTGAGCAAATTACACGGAACAGAAAATACACCAAACAGACCTTTCAAAAACAAAAATAGTCATATGCGAAGACTGGAAAAAAAGATGAGATATTTAACGCAAACATTGATATGCGAACACGCACGGAAAGGAAAGGAACGATACACCTTACAACATAGCCTTTAAAATTTCAAGAAAAATGCATCTTATCAGTAATTACAGATAATGAGAAATCACGAATTCAAAGAAATTCCTTAAAATATTGAAGACTTCCTGTAAAAAAGGGAAAATTAACCATATGGATTGCCACAGAAAATATTAGAAATTTAATGCAACATATGATACTCAAATTCTCAAAATAGGAAAAGCACAAATTATAACACCATGTAACACTTGATGAAAATAAAATCAGTAATAAAATAACAAGAAAAGACATACTAAAAACCTCAATAACCTTACTGACATCAAATAAGAAAATTGGGTATAGTATCAAAGGGATATAAAAACAACTTTTAATCTATAAAAGTTGCCTTAAGTATAAGGCGACATGTAATATTAAATGAAGGACAAATACAGCAGGATCTTTCGCAGTAAGTTCATGAATAATAACTAAATTCATAAAAACCAATTGCAAAAACAATAAGGCTAAGTCATATACAGGCAGATAAGTCGCACAGATAAGTCGACTGCGGACACCGTACGCAAAAAAAAACTTGCATAGTATAGTGCGAACATCGGCTACTGCCGATGGTGACGGCGACGGCGATCGTAGGCATCACGTCGACACAAGGTGATGATATAGTATGATGATCCAGTAATTGGGAGAACGCAGAGATTAAAAAAAACTATGTCAAAAAACGCAGTAATCAATCGCATTAGGTGGATGTAGCGTTAAAACGTACTTATCAGACGCATCGTGGAAGTTTCGTGTCGTGGGATATGTAGAGACGAAGTGTTGCCGCTGAAATTCGGATTCGTGTGTGAAGTTTGTCGCAGGCTATCTTCGTTGCTTGGCTTGGTGGATGGACAATGGACAACCAGTCCATGAACCATTTCGTGAAAATAAAATCATATCAGTTATAACGTAAGTAAACACTAATTCAAACAACTATCTTGTAAGCTTTACGAGTTCAATTTAAAAAATTAAGTATAGTATCGAAGGGATATAAAAGCAATTTATACTCTATCAGAAAATTATAGCCTTAAGTATAAAGCGACATTTGATAACATATGAAGGAACAACACTGAAATGAAGCAGTATCTTTGGCAGTAAGTACATGACTAATAACAAAGTTCGTAAAAAAAAATTGCAACATCTAACAGACTAAGACATATAAAGGCGTTATACACACAGGTCGACTGCAGACGCCGTATGAGGAAACATTACGTAGTATTGAGACAGCATCAGCTGCGGCAACTGGTGACGTTCACACAGTTGTCGTACGCATGACGTCGACGCAAGGTGATGATAATATGATAATCCAGTAATTGTGATAACGCAGCGTTCGAAAACAAGGTTTAAAATCGCAGTCTTCAAAAGCGCAGAGTTAAAAAACGATATGTTCGCTGTGTCATTTTCGCAGTGTTCAATCGCATTACGTGAATGCAGCGTTGAAACGGACTTTTTAGACGTATTGTGGACGCTTCGTTTCGAGAAATATTTGTAGAGATGAAGTGTTGCCGCTGTAATTCGGATTCGTGTGCGAAGTTCGTCGCAAGCTATCTTCGTTGCTTAGCTTCTCCTGCTGTTTGCAGGCTCTTCTTTCTCTTCCCTCTGCACTGCATTCGGGCTCGACCTGCGGCCACCGCTGTGAGGCTCAACCTGCAGTGGCGTAACTCTCAGCACCTCCTACGGACGACAGACACGCAGGCATTCCTTACCGGCACACCTCACGCGTACGGCCTGGTTTAACGTGAAAGCTCCTTCCTCGGGTCCCTGCACAGCCTCCCTCCGCACCTAATACATTCGACTGCCGTCCAGACACTTTTCAAACGGATCACAAAACACAGAAATAATCTTATAAATGCGTAACATCTACACAAAATGCCGAAACATACTGAAATTACAGATTTGTATTTAAATTCTAGTGTCCAATCTACTCTATCATAAAGGTTTGCAATATTAAAGTCCAATGCATCCAGGCTCCATGAAGTACATCGAGTCTTCTAGCACAACTTTCTGCTTCTAATGGGTGCTGCTGTAGGGATCCGCATTTGCTGCTTGAATTCAGTGTTCCAAGGTTTGTCTCCTTAGCCTAGCCTTGTCAGTTCCTTTTGGAGGGAATATTCACTTTATCCTCTTTCCAAAATCGTCATATGCAGGCTATAACCTCAGGTTCTGCAAGCAAATACGATGAATGTTGCAATCTATAATAAACTCAGTAAAAGCAGGTTGAGAGAGTAAATAAAATGAATTTCATAAATGAAGCAAGGCAACTACTATGTATTAAATATCTTGCAGAAGTTCAGAACAAGTACCTTGTTATCCTTAAATACGCATAATGTGCAAGGTAAATTAATTAAGTACGCAAAATGTGCAGGATCATGGAATCTGAATATATAAAACTGCTAGTTTCCACATTCAAAAAATTCCCAGACAAACATTCTTTTCTCCACCCAAATGTATTTAAACACACCGATAACTACGAACAGAATTACTAAAACACTCAAAAACGCCTTATCCTGTATCAGTTTTCATTCTCTCTATTTTATCTATCTCTTTGTCATAGTAATAACATTCAAAAGGCTTCTGATATATAGTTTACCTGAAATGTTTTATAAATACAGGTAATCCATTTTCCATTCCATTTTCACCGAATCTAATAAAGCATTGTGAGAAAAGTCCTGTATAAAACTATGTAAAATTCAGGAAGAGAAGAAAAGCTGGTACTGAATGACAAAGGTTGCAGGCTCCACATCCATGGGCTAAGTAACTATAATCATTGTCATAACGACACCTTTTCTAATTAAAAGCTATAGTCTACTTTCGGTGAATACACTTTTTAAACTTGCATATAGCAAACGATTTAAATCACAATAATCACAAATAAAAGTTAAGGTACAATATTATTGCAATTTAATTCTACCATGCAAAGCTATGCTCCTATATTATCTAACCAAAATCTTGAAATATATATTGGCTTGAAGCTCTATCTTTTTTCTTAGAAGCGTTACTTCTGGTGAGTGTACAATATGAGAGGGCTTGAGTTACTGTTCAAGCCAGCAGCACCACTGTCTTAACAAGCATTGCAAAATTCACTTTAATTCCACTACACAAACTGAAATGATACAATTTAATAAGAGGAAAACCTTACCCCTTCCGGCCCCCAACTGCTTCCTTTATTCCTTGATCTTTTAACTGCTCAGTATGCTTGCCTGATGTGGGGGAAGAAACCTCTGGAAACACCACTAATTCCCTTGAGTCTTCCAATGACATCCACTCAAGTAATTTTACTGAAAGTGTATAACACAAGATTTAAAAAGTTCAATTTGTGTTTTGATTCAAAACTGCAAGCACTACGTTATCTATTAAGATGATTTTGGAAAGTTTGCTGAATTACTACAACTCTTAAATTAATCAACACAGCATCTGCAGAAGATGTTAAGCATATCCCCTCCAAAAATTTGATTAACTTTAATAATCATTATCGATATTTTCCGTTAAAAAAATATCTACTGCTTTAGGGTGATCGAATAAAGGTTACATCATAATTGAGGGTACTCAAGCAATGTAATTCTCTGAGAAAGTGATTAAATTTAGACTTATTTAAATATACAGAAATTACCTTGAAATAACTCAGTAGTAGTACTCTGACCAAATGGAAATAAATATTAGAAGTACTAATTGCGCAAAAAACTAAAGGGGGCTTTATATTTAATTACGTTTTCGTTGAAGTTAAGAAACACTCGAATTTAAGACAGCTCCAGATAGCCATGTGTGCCGCGCGTTCTACTTTGGAGAAAACAGTCACGGGTTCGATTCCGGTGGGAGACCACGTGCAAAATGATCTCAGCTGTCGAAGCACTTAAACCTAAAATATTACCATATCCTAATCTAATAGGTATCGGGTGAATTGAAGCTCCGAAAAGGCAAAAAGGAGAGTCTTAAAATTACAATACAATATTTATAGGAGATTAAAAGCGGTACATAGAAAACAGATCAAATCTAGAACAAAAAAGCAAGCCTGCAAACAGATTCAAGATTTCTTAAAGTATGCCTTATTTAAAGCATTAGATTATCGACTAAATTGACTGAAATGAATCTAGAAAAATACTCTGTGCGACCATAAAAACACCAAATATCCAAATTATATTTTATGAAAATCAGCCAATATAAATAACTTAGGAAAGCTGAAAAGTCTGAAAATCACATGTACAAAGCTGTTACATTGAAAGAAATAATGAACTTGCTCAAACGGGAGAAATGTTCAAAACTATTCCAGCCGAAGCACATGAAAAATTCATTACATACTGGAATATCTATGTATTTAGATCGATATTTAAAAGCATCTGTCAAAATCTTCCGCGGTAAGAGGACTTGACGCAAAGCAAAGAATGGTTTAATTACTGTCGCAGTTTTCTTTAAAAATACATCAGAAGACCTTAAATTTGTTCGAATATGCAAATTGGATTTTCATCTTCATTGTTATACCACACCACATACATGAAATGAATAGCCATTAGTAACGATGGAACTTTAACTGATAACCTAGCCTACTCTCCTCCAGCTCTCTAGCGATTCCATTCCGAGGATTTTAACCTTTATAAACTGCTACCTTTTTCATAAACCCTCCCAAAAACATACCGACCTGCCTTCCTTCGAACTATATTTTTGCGATCATTCTCACGGGATCCCTCAGAATATACACTGAATATATGTTAGATACCATGGAACTACGATTGCTAATACCATAATCCATCACCAAATACACAAAAGAGAACACCTCCAGTCACATCACCAGACACTCCATTCTCACTGAGCAGACAAACGTAGTAAACCAAAACCAAATACATGCACTCTCAAAATTAATGAAAATGAAAATCCAACTTAAATGAATATAAAGAAACAAGTCGTTTTAAGTCAAACAATCCTCGCTTTGCTTCAATAAAAATATTTCCATTCACTCATTTTGGAAGTTTTACCATATTTGAAAATTTGAATACGACTGAATGAAAGGAATTGGTGATCCATTCCCAAATTCAATAACAACGGATTACTTTCCATACATGGAATAAAAATGAACGAAAAACAAAATATAGATTTAAAAAGGGTAACATTTTTGATTTACGTCTGTATCGAATCAAGGACAAAATTAAATCTAAGAAGCGCCGACAGCTTTGATGCCTTGATTTACAAGATTGTAAGTCTCGTACTATTCTCCAAAGTACGTACCCACATAATATGGGCGATATTAATGGCTTTGTCGGATCAACCAAATTAACATATTTAATACCAGTTGTATGGTTCAATGTGCTTAAAAGCAGAGGTAATTTCGCGCATATGACATACCAAGGAGAATGGAACCCGGGAACGTTATCTCCTAGGTGGACACACTTGGCTATCCGAGTGTTCGACGCGATAAAGTAACTTAAATCTGATGGGGCATATTGATCTAAGGAGAATATGAGCAGAGACCTACTCGAAATCTCCTTTTCTGTGTGATTTTACACATCTCATGCTCGCCAAAGATATCCCTGATCGACTATTCTTCGTGACTGAATTTAATTTCGGAGGAATGTGGAAAGACTTTCCTAGCATGGAGATATTTCGACAATCCTTAAATCCCACTGATACTTCGTCATAGTAGAAGTATTCCCTAGGGTTTCTGGCGAGCAAATTTACGAAAGCACATGTTAACCCTGACAAGAATCCCGTCGTAGTTGATTATTGAGTAGAAATGAATTCTCTATCAAATGGAGCGACTGAGGGAAATCTTGCCCACGTGGGTCATTAACTTTCAACCGAGCAGAATACCCGAGAACATACTTCAAACTGAAGAAACCTTGGCAAAAATTATGCGATTTTTACATTCATCGACAAATTACGGTATAGGAAAATTAATTTACTAAGCACGCCGAAACCTCCGAAAGAGTTCGAATGGCTCAACGCCGGTCCAACCATTTCGTCAAACGCCAACGATTCAGATCGCAATTTCTAAGGGATGCCTGACATTCGAAAATGTGGTGCGATTCACCATGAAAATGACGGATTTACCGAGGAAAACCTGGATAAAATTACTTGGAAATAAGAAGGGATGACACGCTTTAGAGTTCATAACTGGAAGTAGTCTGGAAGAAATGTTCGAAATCACTTAACTTCTAATTGTAAGTCTCAATGAAGCTCCCTCGGCGCAGTCCCTCGGCATGGCAGAGCACATGGTTGGCAGGATAAGACTTCCGAAGACAAGCCACACATCCAATACATTTTCCAATTTAAGAAACGCTTTCCTGAAATTGAGAAGATTGTAAGGTATTTCAACTACTAGAATGTCGTAAATTACGAATTTATAAGCCATGAAGAATCTGAAGATAACAAAGAGGATAGACGCAGATTTAAGTAACGTAGATATCGAAATCTTTACCTTACCTAATATTCTTTACCAGAAGAGCTCGCGATGTGAAGACGACTGGCGTTGAAGCATTGAAGTCCAGAAATGAGAAGGAGGAAGGAATCTATGAAGGTAAGTGGGGGGAGGAACTACGTAATGGTTTGGGGATACTCGCTACCAATAGCGTTGCACAGAATATGGATGAGTAATATCGGAGGGAAAAAAATAGTTTAAACTTTCCCAAAAATATTATTCACTGGAATTATAGACATAATTTTATAATTTATATAATCGCGTTGAATATTGACGAATCAGTTTTCATGTTATTTTTTCTTTTGAATATTCTTTGCTCTTTTTCGAACCCTTACTATATCTGGCTACATCGTTGCCATTCTGTCTACATTGTTGCTATAATCAACTACTCCATCTTTTCTCATGATTTTGTTTTCTTATTTAATGTTATCATTTTCATATGCATGCTTTCCAGTAAGCATGACGTATTTTTTAATAATTTTAGGTCGAAACATAGTATGACCTTGTTATCAACTTTAAGATATGTTAAGTCAGTATACTAAATGTAAAAGAAATATTTCTCGGCGAATATGAACTCCATTCCCTCTCGTGCGGATCCCAATTATCTATAATTGTAAAAGAAATCGAGATAATTATTATATATTTTCCTGATCCAGATACCTGATTGCCTCCAACTTAATCAACCCTTAATGTACTTTATTTATTAAGTAATATATAATATACACTACCTAATATACCTTTACCGTACACCCCGTTGAGGGAGTCGCTGGGTCTTCTATCTTTGTGGTAGCCGATGGCTCTCCGTAGGTTCCAGAGGACATAGAAAGCCGCTCTCAGGTCATTAGGAAGCATGTGTCCCAATCTATGGGAGAGACTTCCGAGGAAGGGGATTCTCCGCCATGAGGATGGGGTTGTGGAGGATTATTAGACGGAAGGAGTGATTTTACGGCATGAGAGGATATTTGGTTTTCTCCTCAAGAGTTTATCCACCATATCTGGGCTTTATCCGTTATTTATAGCAATCTGTTTGATGATTAAAACTTCTTTAAGGGAATTGGCCGGTGACATCGGGATGTGGGTGGATCATACTGTGGAAAGCGGGTAACTTCTGGGAAAAAGGATGGGAGGAATGAGAGGGGATGGTGTGGTCAGAATAGGTGGGTTTGCTGGAGGGAGTTGAGATGATGTCTGACAGACAAAACTAGTTGCCGATTAATTTACTTCTGTGAAATTTACAAAGTGTGTTTTTTTTTCTTTGCATGATGGCACCATTCCACAAAGTTAGGCTGGAAAATGTCAATTTTAAAAATATACCTTGTTTGTGTACCAAACTATTATATGTCGATTTCTCATTCTTTTACTCATAGATATAGATTACTCGTAAATGCCTCTTCTTACGGCGTGACCGAGGGTATAGAACACTGCGGAGTTCTTCCTTATCGCTTAATTTCTGTCTAGCTCTATTCCCGATCATTTTCTAATACCCTCCTTACCATACACGGATTGAATACTTTTCTTTGTGCACCACTGCTCGGATTTTTATTTTTTATTTTCGAAGAATAACCTTTGCAAAATTCCTTTTCAATCCAGATAACATGTAACAAGTTGTAATCGTTATCATTACTCATTACTCATATGAATATGGTATTAAAATCTAATGAAATATATTGCATTTGCACTGAAGTGGCAAGCATTATTTTTTCTGATTCAATAAGAGCACTAATCATAATTGATGCAAGATTTTCACTTTAAATATGTTTACCGGAAAATTCCTTAAAAATATAATTTTCTGTTATTCTACAACATATCATTAGCAATGAAATTTTAAATTATTATATACATATGGATGTCTGCGTTATCCTGAGACTCGTTTATACAGCTGATTATCTTCGCAAGTATCTTTCAACGGGTTTGTTTATATATGTATAGAATCTCAAAGCTTGCCGCATTCCCTTAAAAATTCTGCTTACTTACCGTACCTTGCCCCCTCTTGTCATCGTTGCCCAGGGCAACCTCCGGCTCGCAGTGTCTCCTTCTGGCTGTGGTCAAATATGTAAGCGATTCTACCAGAGAAGTTCATGCAAGAAAAAGGAAAGAGACTTCGAAAGTTTTTGGAGGTCATAAACAGCCCTCAACTTTATTGCTGTTTTCCTCCCCCAGATGTGGGGGAGGGGGAGAGTCCTTTACCGTCCTTCACTACCCACTCCATTTTCCCCTGAAATGCTCGGCACGACTTCGGAGCACGTCGTGAAAATTTGTGAAAAAGTTTACTCTTCCATTCATTCCTTCAGATGTTTATGCAAACAACAATATTATTAAGATCGTTACAGAATGGGATCTCAAAGTTGTTCAAGAGGTTTGCATTAATATTTCCAACAATCTGTTTTAATAACCTGGGATATCCGAAGACTAGTAATTTTAAGATTTATCTTCAAAAAATTGTCCTTGTTACATTTGTGACTTTGTTGGAAGTCATGGTTCGCATACTGAACACATTCAGGGAAGCAGGCAGCTGTAGAATCGAGATATATCTGCAGGTCATCAGCGTATAAATGATGTTTACAGATTTAAATATAATTTAATTTTTAATATATATCCGCGTGAACATAATCGAAGGCATTACTAAAGTCCAGTAATTCCATTAATTAGTCCATATCCTCAGATGCTTAGGAAGTTTCCTAACGCCTTATATTAAAATGCAATTGGTAAATTCAATCCATGATTTATCGCGAGAACTAGCTACTAACATGCAACGTGCCCAGAATGCGTCTGTTAGGTTTATATTTAACTTGAAAAGGTACGACCATACTTCCGATACGTATAAGAAAATATCTTGGATTAAACTAGAACATCGTCAAAGAATTCATGTTGTAACGCCAGGTTTCAGGGTCTTGCAAGCACAAACTGCGGAATATCTCTTTTCTGAAATTTTTAGCTTAGAATTTGTTCACTATTGCAATACTACATGCAAAAAATCTATAGTAAAACTATATCAAAGAAACAACTTTTAAACCACCAAATAATCCATTCCGATCTCCGATTCGCTATAATATTACTCTGCCATGTTAATGCGATTAAAAATCGAAGTAATGAAGTGATTTTAATAACGATAACGAAAACAAATCCTTTCAAACGCTCAACTTGGACCTGCATAGCAGACAACGTCCTCCATCTTTATTTATCTCCATCATCTCTCTCTGTTTTTTCTGGTAGTTCGCTCGCACGAAACGTGGGGTCTGTTGGACGAGTTGCCCCTTGGAAGTGGTAACTTTTTTTGTGTGGGACTGTATATGGCAACAAAAATTCAACTCAATCTATAGTGAATCAATTCTTATTTATGAATTTTATAAGAAACAGCGCTTTCAGATTTTAACATTAGATTAAACGCAACGAATCTTAATAACCATTGGCAAGAAGAAAGAAAAAAGGAACTCGGCGTTCAATGAACTAAGAGACAAAGGTTCTCCAAGCGCCGACAGCGGCAACCGTCTAGGGCGATTCCCGGGAAACGGATAATCGCTTATCGGTCACCAGTTATTCAGAATCCCTGATGCGCATTTCGAAAGCAATGCTTTCATGAGCATTGAACATTGGTGACCGCTAAGCGATTATCCGTTTCCCGGGAATCGCCCTAGACGGTTGCCGCTGTCGGCGCTTGGAGAACCTTTGTCTCTTAAACCATTGAAAAGTCAACTAATGGCAATAAAAAATTCTCAGAGAGAGTAGAGGATGAGTGAGTGGAAGATTGCCGATAAAGATATACTAATCGCTTCTTAAGCTCGTATTCCGAACCCAGTGAGAGGTGAAACCTTAACTAGAGAATAACTGCAACTCTATTTTCGGTACTCGATACTTGGTCAAATTCTTAAAGCAGTCGAGAAGTCGGAAATTATGCTAAATTTAGATGCAAGAACTTTTATTCCCTACACCAGAGGCTCGTCTTCCAACCAATGGGTCCCAACTATATGGCTCTTGCTCCAATACACCTACCATATCTATTTGAACGTTTCTACAGTATGCCCGTCTTAATCATCACACTCATACATCATACGCCCACATCCAAATATTCGCAAATTATGCAAATAATGAAATTAAAATAAACTATTTCGCAATCAGTAGAAAATTTTTGATAGCTTTCGTGTCATTTGCTACACTAAACACTTTCTGAGCTACTTAGATGACGCTGGTTGAACTAAATCCATTTTAAAAATGCATAAAGAAAACACACAGTCATATGAAAATACGACTTTTTTATTCACATTTGACAGCAAAACATACACTCACAAAATCATTCGAATCTCTTGCGTTTTTATTTACAAATAATTGTATCTTCATAGTCTTAAATAATACTTAAATATCGAAAAATATGAAGTAATATCCTTTTAAATAGTTTCCTTCAACTTGGCCCTGTAAATAAAAAAATGGTTTTGATAATGATTATTTTATTCCGAAGTCGTAGCTGTAATTGTTTTTCAATTATATTAGTTATATTTTGTAATGCTTAAAGTTTCAAACTTTAAGGATTACTTCTGGATTCAATTCATCAGATGTTTTCCTTCTATGTCCTCAACCCAAAATATTTTAGTTCTTTTTTCTATAAAGAAATAAAGTTTGATACTGTAAGTTGGCCAGTCTTTTAAGTATTAAGAAAGATAAGAGATAACCCAGAATACGTACTTATCCTTCTCCTCTTTTACTTCTCCAATCCTGTTCCAAGATCTCTCCTCAACAGACCCGAACATCAAATACATGATGTAAGTCAAGACAGATATGCCAGCTACTAGGTAGAATGCTAGTGACCATCGAGCTATCGTATGCTGCGAAAGTAAAATTTTGTTGCTTTTAATCATAGGACATTCATTTCTCAACGGAAATGCTTAATTCACTCCAAATGCTCTAAGAACTAAAGAAGTAAATAAATGCATTGTAATTTAAGACATAGGATACCGCTACGATTAAGTCAGGAAACAAGGTTTCAGCGTAAAATTATTCACAATTAATACGAAAATTAGTTAATAGTAAATCTAGTTGTTCTTTGAAGAAGTTTAAGGTTTGTGCCTTTGGAATGGAATATAAATATCACACAGCGGAAAAATATGAAGAAAAAGATATTTTTGATTGAAAAGGAATAAGTTAGGTAATGAGAAGAGTAGTATTATTGATCAAGAAATAATGGAAGGAGCGTTTAAAAGGGGTTTTTATCGGCTAAATGAACATACCAAGAGTTAAAACATTCACCTTTGATGGATATGATAAAATATATGATATTAGTAAGGGGGAAGAAAATACTTAATTTTATGAAGAGTTTCTCCTATTGAAAATGGATTCAATAGATGAGCATAAGTGCGTGAACAGATAAGTGTACATATAATATAAAACAAGTGGAAGTAAATAAGCTAAGATCTGAATGAGGCAGCTGAATATTGAATTGAGTACGTTTACTCTTAAAAAATTTCACGTTTAAATTAACAGTTTTCCCATACCTCCTCCTGTATTATAGCTGCGAATATTAATGGAATGATGATGCCGGTGGAATTGGTGACTGTATGCAGGATTCCAGAGATGACTCCAGCGTAGTTGATGGCTAAATCCATGTGATTGACGTACGAACCTCCGAAGAAAGCTCCGAAGGCAATTCCGTTCACAACCAGAAGAGTGACAATTATGCTAGGATTATTCCCAACCTGTGAAATGGCAATCAATGTTGCTGCAGGTCCCAGGGCAGCTAGGTTCGGCAAAAAAGAGTTTCAGATTATTTTATTTACTATTTGACCCGAAAGATGAAATGAAAGAATCATTTTAATGTATACTAATTTATCACTAATTCTTCAAAAAGGCTTTAGAATCTCATTAATGTATTTGAGATTTCAAGATACGTAAAACCATGGAAAAATAGAGAAATCTAGAAAAACATTGATATTTCCTCTTTATTCACACATTTAAAAAATAAAAGTAATCAGATATCACTCTCCAATGTAGTTTGAGGAAAGAAGTTAACCTTATACCACAAAATTCGTTATGGCGTAAAGTATAAATAGCTCTTTTTTCTTAATCGTGAGTTTATACTTTAAATTTGCGCAATAAGCTGGAATCAAATCAAGCTAACCAAGAATATGAAAGTATTTTTTTTTAGTTTTATTTTAAACTTCGGATGAACACTCTTGAACAAGTAAAAAAAACGCGTCGGTTTATTTTGAGTTTCGAAATTAAAAGCTAAAAGATTTCATTTTATGGTGCCTTAATTTCCAAATACTCATGCAAAACCTTTTTTATTAAGAAATGTCAAAATTTTATTCAAAACAGAATGGAATTTAAAATTTCAGGGTGCAAAATATGCAATCAATTGAAAAAGGAACTCACTGATTCCGTTGAAAACTTTGTATGCCGTCAAGTGGGAGAGATAATTTTTCCTCCTCAGCCATTGAGATGTCATTCCAGACAAAAAGCTGGACATCCACGTTAGAAGAAAGGGAAGAGCTGAGAGAAAACCTAACTAAATAATGAAACAGAAAAAATGTAATGAATTCACACTATAAATATAAATTGTGAAGTAATTATTATATATACAAAGTTAGTAAATTTGACTTTCGTAAATTATCTATATAATATTTAAAATGCTACCTTTATCTGTGTTCTAAATTCAATACTTCCATTTTTTAATTGAAATGAAGCACTCTGATCATATAGAATTTTACCATTCAATTATATTTATTATCCTCATTTCTTTAGTGCTTAGAAATGCAACCAAATCATCTCAACTAAAATATTAATCGTGTCTCATAATTGTTTCTTTTAGCGAATAATTTATTCGGTGTATATTTTCTTGATATATTCTTGTCAAAACGAAACGTTATCAGAGTATTATTATGGAATTTTATACGACTCAGCAGAAGATGCATTGAAAGCTGCTTGTATGTGTAAACTCTTGAAGTTACCTTTTGTATATCGTAATGCAGAACCTTCTTCATATACGTTGGCATGTCCGAGAGTAAGGTATAAAGGACCCATCCTGATCCCCACTGGAAAATAATTCCGGTCCAGACGTGGATGTCCGTAAGAATATGTTTCCATGGAATCGGGAGAGATTTCTACCGAATATAGAAGGTTGAATGATCATTAGTATGCAGAATTACCTCTTTTTATTGTGCGATTACATTAATTGCAGACTCTATTTATGGGAAAAAACTTTTGAACTGGGAATACTTATGCTTAAAGAATACAATATTAGTTAAAAATAGGTTCAAGTAAAAATAATTGACATCGACGGATTGTAAAGATACAAGTCTTGAATCACCCAACTCAAACATCCAATAAACTCTAAAAATCTCATTCATTCATTACTCTTTGGAACAAATACTTCGTAAAGGTTGGATAATTAACTGGATCCAATAATTATGTGATTTTCATTAAGGAATGATAGACAGTTATTTATATCATTTTTAATGTATGGGATGCTATTCTTTGCTCTCATATTCTACCACTGCAAAGTAAAATTCCCTCACTTTGAATATTTTGAATACTTTGATATCGAGTTATCAAAGTTTAAACACAAATAAGGTCACAGAAAGAGTTATATTTAACAGTCTACGTTCAAACTTAGGCAAAAGGCAGATCTGCAGTTGTTTCAAAGAGCAGGAAACACAGATGATCATTATTAATGATGAAATTTGTAATACCAAAGAATCAACTCCAAAACAAGGAAAGATAAAACATTGATCCTGTCCTGTCGAAAAACGCAGCACATTAAGAGAATAAATTTACTTAAAGTATAGCATATGCTATTTAAAATATTTATTTTACTAGATGCCTCACTTAAAAATATTGATGTACTGTCTCAACTATCTTTTGAAAATATTCTTATCAATTCATCGGGTTATTATATTCTATTGCATGCGCATACTGCATGAATAACATTTACCAATGAAGGTAATTGCAGGAAAGAAATTACGTGGGAATGTTGCAGACAAAGAAAGTATAAATCATAGTCTGGTATCGGGTAGATGATTTGCGAAATTTATTTTGATAGAAAAATCTTTTCTCTAGAAACCGATTCCTCACACATTAATTCCGTCATTACGTTGGGTTTCAGAGAATCAAAAAACAAGCGCTCACCTTGAACTGTTTTTCTTTTTCTTCCTTTCCCAGGCCGTTGAGGATGTATTTCTTCTCCTGAGGAGATATTCCAGGGTGACTCTCAGGATCACTGTAGACCAGAAACCACCAAGGAATGATTAGAGCCATTGAAATGGCGCCGAAAAAGTAGAACACCATTGGCCATCCTCCTCCATCCAGTGGCCATTTGCAGAGAGCACCGGATCCACCCATTCCAACGACGGCTCCCAAAGACATGGCTGAGATGGCAATGATGGAGTAATTAGGTAAGTTACTGATCAGAAATAGATTCCATTTACCCATGTCTGCTTGCCATAAAATAAATGTTTGAATTTAATACAACTCGGATACTTACATGAGAAGATAATCCCAGTGAATGAGGTTCGCTCCTCGATGGGAAACCAAACTGACAGCATAACGTGCATTCCTGGAACTATTACACCCTTTATATAAAAATAAATCAAAATTATTTCATTCTACTCGGTCAAAATTCGGCGGACATGTTAAATCACAGAATTTTCCCTAACCCAGGGAATACCTAACCTAACATAACCTAATTTTCCCAGATTAACATCCATTACCATAGGTTTCTACATCTTAATTAAAATTTATCTCTAATATTAGACAAACTCAGGTTTCCCTTTGTGATAGTTACTGGTACTTCTCTCAAGAAAAACTTCTACTATACCACAGAAGACATAAAGAAAGCTCGGGTTTCTCAGTAAAGCGACTTTATTGCTTTATGATTTTTTTATGAGCTGTAAAAGATCTTTGAAATGAAATTTCTCGTAGTTGTTTAAGTTTTAGCTATCGCTTATGAAAGGGCTACCCCTACTTTACGTCGCTAATCTGGAAATAATAAACTTATACAGCAAAAATTCCGAATTTTGATCGTTTTCTCGTTGTATTTGAAGTAGCTGTATTTACAATGTTAAAAATTACGAGCTATACAAATTTTTACTTACTTTTCTCAATGACTGGAATTATTTTTATTAATAGTTTTGCCCGTAGCAGGATGGAGTGAAATTTGGATATTTATTTTCTCGCTTTTGTGATATTCGCTCCTGTATTAATTATTTAGACAGTAATCCTTAGTCCTCTTTCGATATTGATCGTTAAAATAAATCTTTAATAATAATTATTCAAATAGATAAATTATCTATTTTAGTATGTTAATTGCTTGGGTTCGATTTCGATAAATGTTTTGATGTTATTATATTTACGAATCTACCAGTTATTTTTCCTTTCTTGTAATTGGAATCAACTACGCAAATCAAAGTCATTAAACGTCAGATCAAAGAAAGATTTATTGCAAAAGAACTGATCTGGGTACGAAGATCTCTCTCGCTGTTTTTCCGACTCAACCAAACTATATACATAAAAAAAATAAAATTCACAGTCGTTGGAGATGTCTTGTGGAAATACGTACGTCACGATGAAGAACTGAGTCGTACTTTTTCCACAGTATTTGGACTGTGGAAAAAGTACAACGATTATCTTCCCCATTATAAATTATATACGTTCGGATATAAATGTTTCAGTAAATGTGCGGGCACGTAAGCTCGCTTTAAAGATTGAAATTGGTCGAAACTTATTGTGTGCTTCCCTTTCTTGCTTTATGTTGATTGTTTGAAGATCATCTATCCGTATAATACGATCTGTGTTCATCTTGATAACTACATTTCAGGTAACGAAGAATTCGGCTAACCAATGTGACTCCAAAACGAATTTTCTTCTCTCTCTGAGGACCCACAGTAATTAACATGTATTACTTTTTATCATAGCCTCTAGAATTCCATAATATAAACAATTCCTTATCAGGTAACATAGATCCACGAATAGTTCATTTTATAGTCTAATTTTTATGCATACTTACTGAGCAAATACCCTGAAGTACTCTCATGGCGAACAATGCCCAAGGTCCTCCAACCCTCGCTGCCCAAGGGCTTAACATGGCGAATAGACCAGTGAGAGCAATTCCTGGTCCCACAACATTCTTCCCTCCCCAGCGGTTTGAAACGTAACCGCCAAATAGCTGCGTTGCTACGTATCCATAGTAATATGCTGCCAATATATGTCCCTGAGTCTCCATATCCCAGTCAAACTCTCCATCTTCCTACCAATTGAAATGGTGATTAAAAAAGCAAATTAAAGGTGCATCAGATTATACATTAAGATCAACAGTTAAATGAGGGATAGAAGAGGTGATAATAGCGAGGTAATTTTATAAATACATTCACTGATAAACATACACATCTTTGTTTTGATAATTTCTCATGAATGATTAACGTACTTAGTAATCTGATGAATATACTCTATTATCTATCATCACACATTATCATTTATATTGTGCTCTCTTCATTAACTTTGTATCATCAAGATGAGACCTAGCTGGTCTTTTATCACATCTTCCACCCGTTGCTTTTCCCATCCACATTTCACTAAATGAAACATTTATCCTTTGTGTCTTGGTACAGGATATAAGAGAACATATCTTTCATATAAAGAAAAAGACTATCTCATCTCAAGACTTGTTCATGAGCATGATAATAAACTGCTAACGAAATTAGAGTGATGCTCAAGAATGGCATTAACCCTTATCACACCTTAATGAATTCTACGAAAAGTGCTTTTCATTGGGTGACTCTGTTGTATTTACACGAAAATTTCCCACTTATCGCTTTCTGGCTCAGAAGAAAGCAATCCATCCTCTAATCCTGCCTAGCATTCCTCATTCCCTCTCTAATGCCTTTTACGCCAATCATTTTCCGAATTGCTACAAAACAGCTAGCCGACAGTTTCTCATGCTGTGAACATACAAGAACGAAAAATATCTATCACTTTTTGTGGCCAAAGGTAATGAATACGCTCTTTTCGGTCTTTTCCGGAGAAATTTACCTCTTTATCTAGAAGAGAGATTCAGAAAATGACGAAATCAGATACTGAGATTTCGGATCGCTGCAGAGAGTGACTGAAAGAAGTAGATGAAGGTCGCGGATGACACTGAGGTGGGGTCAGTTACCAAAGGGCAAAGGGAAGCGGCATTGTATGGAAAAATTTAGGCCAAATGATCTGATTATGAGGTTGGATAAGAGAACATAGTTCATACATTTTTCAACATGCTGAATGTAATGAACAGATTTTTGTCTTCTATTTAAGTGTTTCCAAAGCAGTATGCCGTGGCTAAAATCTTGGTGTGCCGCGTAGTATCAGAGAGCGGCAATTTTTTTTCTAATTTCGCATTACTTTGTGTATTCTGCGGTGTACGATTTCTCTTTGGAGGATTTTTTTATAATAATACTAAAACATTTTCCGTCACAGTTGGTGTTTTCTTATTTATCAAGTTGATCTTAGATCAGAACTAACAAAGTTGTATCTCCACGAATTATGAGTTGATACATCAGTACTCCACAGAATAGAAAAGATCAAGAAGTACTGCTATATTTAGTCTGATTTCACTAGTTTCATTCAATTTTATTCTAAAAAATTTTGCATTTAAAATTAATAAAAGTTAATATATTCTGAACAATAGACGCGCCTTTATACATAATCGATGGTTAAAATTTTGTAAAAAATACAATCTATCTGACGTAAACAAAGAAATAATAAAACGTAAACAAAGAAATGGATGACACGGGAAATTTCGTAATAAAATATAATTACTTCATTTATGCATTTTGATTAGTTCTATTACTTTTGAGAAATGATTTTTAATGAGTAAGGGGAAATAATGGCGGTTATTGGTGTACTTTTAAAAGTTAGAGTTAACGCGATTGAAGATTAATGAGTATAAGGATTTGGAATAAAAGTTTAGGATACCCTCCATCGTATTTCTCTCCTAATCCCACTGTTACCTTTCTACCAAAGTAATTGTAATATTAGAATTAAAATATTACTGCACCATTAGCGAAGAAGGAAGATTTATAAATACTCGGTCGAGAATACTTTTTCGGTAGAATAGAAAATATTAACTAATTTTACAAAAGCTGGGATATTGTTCTTGCGGTCTTTGGATTCGGACTCAAGAATTTTACCATATTATTGTGCTCGGTTTACAATCCGGAAAAATGAGAATCTCCTTCGGTATCGGTATTCGGTTCCGTATGGGTTCGATTCCCTGATTGTAATGGAACAGCAGTTTAGCCGGCCGGTAAAATAAAAGAGTTGCGGAGATTGAAATAAAACTTGGTTAACTCTAGCATTCCTCGGGATAGGTCAGTTGGTGCATGGGAGAGTTACCTCTTTGCCATCTAAAAGAGGAGTATCCAAGCCGAAATTTGCTGAGGTAGAATTTTCACGAGGGACCCTGGACTTCACCATCGCCACTATTCCAACGGACAGGTTCACTTTCATCACATACTGCATCAGCAGGCAAAGAAAGCCCATCACAGCCAAAATGTACCGCTTCTGGCTCCATCCTGCGTTGGAAAAAATTTACAGGTTAACTTGTTCACTTTTCCCACTCTCAGAAAATGAATGGGTGTGTCAATATATGAATGGATAGAAATTATAAAACAGGTTCGCAACTGTCGTCAGCAGACTGAATTTGAAGATTCTGAATCAACGGGGCACGTTCGGAGAGGTCCATCACATTCCATCCTTCAGAGAAAACTGTTCAGTTAGTCGCATAACCCAGATATGTTATTATAAAATCCGACAACCATAAATTTAAAGTGTGCCAATAGTTGTTGTTATGCTTTCAGAAAATGGGTCACTCCATTTTTTGGCGTCCTCGCTTGAATATTTAATTGTTTTGGCGTTGTTTGAATTCTGTCGTTAATAATAATAATATAATTTGGCTATATCAAATCGATTAGCGTGCATGTAATTTCGAAATTTTCTGGTTTTTCGCAATTTCCGAAAAATCCCAATTCAAGGTGAATATTCTATTCAATCCCTAAGAAGATAACATTTTTATAAACAATATCGCGTGACATTGTTTATTTATATTTAGAGATTTATTCCTTATCTTTCAAAATTGTTGGTTTTTCTACATTCTATGAAGATGTTACAATAAAACCTTGGATCTATACATCAGTCAGAATATATTTACAAAACACATTTTAATGCAAGTCACTATAGGTCACAATTATATATAAATATAATTGTGTTATTTTCGACTTTTAAAGTATTTGTATCTTTCTTTAGAGTCCGTTGTATCCAAGCAGATGTAATACTAATTCTGCTTATTCCTGCAGATCTACATTCCAAATTTGTGATAACTTGCATCGCCTTTATTTGTGAAGTATACGATAAAAGAAATGCGATTTCTACATTTGTACCTTTATTAAGAGAAAAATACTGGCGGAATGACCTATTTTCATCTCGCCCGGTAAACATTTCCCCTCCAAAACGTCCGGTAACAAATGGAAAAGGTTAAGGACCCGACCAGCTTCCGTGCTGACTACTATACTGATACCTTTACGGAAAGTAAAATTTACCCTCAGTATTGTTCTAATCTTGATAAGCTTTTGCATGATTCTTGAGAAATTTGTGAACGCGTGAACACAACGTAAAATAGAAAATATTTAGGTACAGTCTGCGCTTAGCTATTATCTTTGAAAATCGTCGATTACGAGTAAAAGTATGAATACATAAGGAACTACAAATTTGATCCTTTTAAAATTCCGGAGATTGATCGTCTTCTTTGAATTTACTGGAACATATTATGCCATTAGCAACCTCCTTTTTCTCCAAAGTGAAATTGAAGTCGTCACACTATCAGAAACACGAATTCGCAAGCCAAAGGCAACCTTAATGATACTCGTACTGCCCAGAACGACACTATATTTTTTTATCATTTTAAGATTGTGATATTATAGAAAATGTGATTAAATGTCATCAGTGTATCAGTGATATCATGGTAAAATTTTCAGTATTTCTCTACCAAATCCCCCCTTAAACTTAAGATATCTGCAAAACAATTTGAGAGCTTGTCAATCAAAATATGATAAAATATGTATGACAGTGGTGTACACAAAGGGTTCTCAAACTCAAACCAATATTCCATTATTTTTCTCAGATTTTATCCTCCATTCGTGTGTCGCGAGATCGTTTTTCGGAACACCCTCGAAACCCTCACGCTTAAATGTTTGGATTTGACGCTATTTGAATAAACTTTAACAAAGTTAATCGACTGAGGTATATCCTCCCAGTTCAACTGTGTTTTGAGTTTGATAAACGTGATGTGAGCCTATATTTGAACCCCTCGTAAATAAAAGATCTTGTAGTGTACATTTTCCCTTGCAAAAGACTTCATGAATAGTTTACACTACAGATGTGTCACATATAAAGTCTACGTTGTCGGGAGTTACTTTGTCGAAAGCCATTTTTAGTACGAACATTGTAGCTCCCTTAACTAAAAAAATGAATGGAACGAGCGTTCGTCCCGTTTAGGTCCCGAAGTTTTTGTCCTTGACCCAACAAATGTTGAGTCAATTCGTCTTCATTGATAATCTCTTGGCTCACTAGGTATACATCACATATGCAGCACATCCATTTTTTATCTTACTTTCCCACTATGAAAGAATTTTTCTCTTCGTATGTACATACAGGCAGGAGTCACAATGGGACAGATTTTACTTTCACTATCACACTCCCCAAAATACACACTGACACTCGCAACCATGTAATATATTACACAAACACACTGTTAAAGGAAGGAAAATGCCACTACGATGGTATTTTATTAGCTTTAAAATTATTAATATTTTAGGTCCATTAATAGCATCTCTCCACTTCATACTTTATCACAGATAAGAATTCCTCCCAGCTGCTCCTACGGTTTGCATAAATTTTAGAATACAGTGTGTATGCATGCAGTGTGTGGGACCCTGATTAAAAGTGTTGTATCCGCGAATTAGAAATTTTATAACGAAAGGGAATACGTTTTGTGAAAAATTGCTTTGACAAATCGGTAAGCGTTGGTCGGATGCTTCAACAGACAAGATGGGAATCTTTATAAGAAAGAAGGCTCAGTCAAAGACTTAATTAGCTCAATAAATTTAGCAGTAGAAGATGCAGCTGACATTATGTGCCCTTCTCGTTACATAGATCCTTCTGATTCTGAGTGGAAAATCAGAGAAATTGAGTATGGATACAGTCGTTATAATAATTCATTTTTTCCGAAAACATTACGCGAAAATAACTGATTAGGAAAGTAGAGTCACAGTGCATGCCAAACGCCAAAAGGCAATTAGCTGGGTACATATATAGATGTGTAAAATTGCGCAGTTATTAAATTACAGGCTGCCCACCAAAAGTAGTAAGATGGTCCTTCTCACAGAAACTGAATCTACGCTTTGGGTATAAATAAATCATTGGTTATTTACCACGATTTGTTACGTAAGTTGTACGTACTTTTTTAATTCAATGTAAATGTTTGTGGAAAAATCATCGTCCAGATTTATCGTAGGAAGTTTACATATATTCACCCATGCTTGCTTAATCTATTCGGTCACGGAATACAACATCTCATTACTGAGGGGAAACCAACAGCGTTATGAACTAATGGAATTAATCTTAACCATACACACTACAATCAAATATTTCGAAGATGTTTATTCAAAAAAGTTTTACAAAAGCTGAAGTCGAAATTGAAAGGAATATAGGAAGAAAATATAATAATGAATAATGTAAAACCAGGAAGTGTGCTTTCCTGGCTGAAGCTGAAGCTGAAGTCGAAATTGAAAGGAATATAGGAAGAAAATATAAGAAAGAATAATGGAAAACCAGGAAGCGTGCTCTGCCAGCGTTATTTGGTTTAAATTATTTAATTGAAATTCCAATACTTCCTACATAAATGCATGAAACTTCGATGTTTATCTTGTATGTTGAAGATATCCGTCTCGTCCTAAAATAACAATGCGGAGAATTCGGAATGTTGTTTTTAGATGGCAGCACCAAACAAAAATGAAAGAAAATTCGAGGAATAATTTGAGAGATAAAGTTTTTCTGCAAGCAGTTTCTAACGATAGTTTCCTACCTAAAATTCTTCTGCTTTTATTCGATAATCCATTTGGAAGCCTGGTGAGAGAGTGAGGATGACGTTTTCCTTACGTCAAATTTAATCAGAGTGCATGGGAATTTTTTAAATTTTTTCTTACAATATCCACTCATAATTTAGAAAACTTAGACATAAATATTTTCCTTCTTTTCTTACAAAATTACCGTCATTTTATTCTGCAACTTTAAAATAATCTATATATTTGTTATTAATCATGCGATGAAAATATTGAAAACGAAATATTATTTATAGTGAATCAATGGTCTATACTTTCTATAAAAATGTTCCATTTTCATTAAAGACGTAATAAAGTAATCTTTGTCTAAATATTTCGCTGCAATTGGTACCGGAGCCTCTCAGCTTGCAAAATTTGGGAATCAGTTGACAATAAATTCCTTGAAGAAAGAAAAAAGGAACTCGGCGTTCAATGAACTAAGAGACAAAGGTTCTCCAAGCGCCGACAGCGGCAAACGTCTAGGGCGATTCCCGGGAAACGGATAATCGCTCAACGGTCAATGCTGAATGAGCTGAATTCTCATTCAGCATTGGACCCCCCATGAAGATGGAAGCATTGTTTCCGAAATGCGCATCGGGATGCTGAATAACTGGTGACCGCTGAGCGATTATCCGTTTCCCGGGAATCGCCCTAGAAGTTTGCCGCTGTCGGCGCTTGAGAACCTTTGTCTCTTAATACGTTCCTTGTCTCTGTGAACACCGTAATGTAAGTACGTAAATAGTACGGCCACTGTTGCGATAATACATACCGTATATCTACAGTATCCCGAGTAGGGTGTCCGGATGGGAATTCTGGATTATTTTCGATTTCCCGATCCCGAATCCCGAGAAAACTTTTCCGGGAAACAAAGGAAATTGGGTCTTAGAACTCTGTACTTCCTACTATGGGAACCAAGCGTGCCACTTATAATTTATCTTTTAGAAATTTTTCCTATTTATCGCTGTATAAAGTTAGACTAAACGCCATATTTTAATAATGCAAACAAACATTCCCGGGAATAGTGCTTTTCCTCCCTTTAGGAAAGTCTGGAGAACTTTCCGTTAAATTTGAAAGTGACATGGTTACGATACAGTTGTCATGAAAATATTCGGGAAATTTTCACCGACAATTCAGCAGTTCTATTGGAATCTTGTGCTACACGTAGCATTAACAAAAGTATTTTACGTTTGAAATTTGAAAGATGAAGCAACTTTGCCATGATGCGGTGATGGTGAACTCAAGGTAAATTCTAAATGAGACAAAAATCTACATCTGTATCTACATATGTACCCTGCAAGCCGCCTTTCTGCGTGTGGCAGGGGGTGCAAGCACCAGGACTCTATTTTCTCAGTCGATTATTTTCGCGTATTGTTAAAATGAATTCTTGAATCGACTGGTTCTAGCATCTATTTCTCTGATCTTTCTCACGGTATCAGAACGGCCTATATAGCAAGGAGGGCGCATAATATCGGCTACATCTTCTATCAACGTGCTCTGTCTGAATTTATCTAGTAATTTAAATCTCTGATTGAGCCTTCTGTCTTCTAAAGATTCCCATCCTGCCTCCTGAAGCATAAGCATATATAATCATGTAATGATAATAGTAATTCTGAGTTAGATGGTGTTCCCCACGTGGTTTACTAAGATTCAGTAGATGTGCTGTCTTCGGTAATCATCAGTGTTTAGTTGTATTTAGAGTGTCATATGTTTTCGTGTGGTTGGGCCTCACTCTCACTCATCGGTGCCGCTGGTCACCGGTTTATAAGGACCGAAGGACCATATGATCACAAACATACGCGATCTTGATTTTGTGGATTGTAATCTTGAATTTGTTGGACCCCGAACAAAATCCGCTATAGCTAAGGGCGGATGCCACTTACCGCTATCATACACTTTCTTCAATTAAGTACTGCAACGAACTGTTCTGAAACATACGAACGACTCTGACGGGCACACAAACATACACATACACTCGTACAGACATCTCACTGGCTCCAACAATTACATATTCAAATTTTTACACTGGTGACCAGTGGCACCGCCAATTGGGTGCGAAGCTAAACTGCACAAAAAAATCACACTCGAAATACAACCAAATAATCAGCATTCGGAGAGTTGCGGAAATCCTAGAATATTTTCCTGTCAAAAATTTTCTTTTGGAGGAAGAAATAATCATGAATATGGATGGAGATTCAAACAAAATATTTATTTTTCTAAAGAATGGAATAGCGTATGTGAAGCAACTCATAATCTCACTCCCAACTAGGATATGCTTTTAGATGCACTATAAAGTAATGACGAACATCAATGGAAAATGAAAGAAATTTATCTACGTCTATTTAATACAAAACATAGAAAATAGTAGCCTAATCGGAAAATAAGCGTTTTATATTTCTGAAAGCTTTCTTTAAAAAGAAACAAATACATACTAAAATGTCCAAGAATGTCGGTAATCCGCGATTTATTTGCTCCTTTCGAAGAATTGGCGCCCGACGGTCACCGTCACGTCAGCGGTTGGAGAGGTTTTGGAACCTCTTATAAGTAAATATGACTTGAACTGTTTTTCGAATTGAGAACCAATGTTAATAGAATTTTTCTTCGGTAATAAGGAAATTTCATTTACTTACGATTGCGTCAACGTTTAACTAATGGGAATGACTGCACCGGTAGTCTCCGGTAACCCAACCTCAACTGCTTTCTTTCTTATTTAAAACCTGCTATTGTAGCATTTATTATGAATCGTGATCGAATTTTGATAATGAAATTTATTTCGGAAATTCCCAAGAATTCTCGGGAAATACGATTTCCCGTTCCCGATACCCGAATGATTCAAAATTCCTGGAAATTGGAAACCATAATCCGGAGATGGAGCTAAATCGGGAGAAATTCCTGCTGGAGTCATTTTCAGTCATGAGTATTAAAAATCATATGTCATAATGGCTTATCTCAAAGTAGCCTCTGATGGAAAATACTCAAATTCTCTATTGCGTAGTCTTCAAGTGCCTATAATCGCAAGGAAATCTTTCGCAGGATAACATTCGGTTCAAAATTCCTTTCCTATTAGAGAAGTTTGTAATATTTAGACTCCAGTTATGTTTACCAAACGGTAAAAGCGTTTCCATCACAAAATAGCGCCTCCGTCAATGAATCAATATTGAGAATAATTTCTACAGAAAGCTTTAGAGCATTTACCGGACACCGGGAAATGTGAATCAAGGAAGAAGCCAAAAAACAGGGACGTCTGGACACCCGGTATCTACACAAATATACTTTACACAAAATTCTTCAAAATTATTGCTAAAACCATAGAGAAGAATCAAGATAAAACAACTAACTCATTAAAGCTCGCACGTTGTGTATGTGTTCGTTTCCAATATTGAAAACGCATTGAAAGAAACCCTAAAACGTGGAATAATGACCAAGAAGAGCATACGAGATAAGCAACTATCCTTTACCTGCGTAAATGGAAGTGGGATTTTCTCCCTCGTGAAATTTCCCGCCCACTCTTCCCTTTTCTGTCATTCGTGCAGAGTGGAAGAACTCACGAATCGGACTGCTTCTATCGGGAGATGCAAATCGCCTGTGTCTCCTCCAGTAGAACTCATCACAAACTAAGTCTCGGAATGATTTTTCTGGAAAAATCAGTGTCGAGGGACCTTGACCTTATGTCAACTCTCTCCAAGATGATAGTGCAATCCTATTTCATAAACAGTGTGAAGATGTTAACGGTGATAACTATTGAAAATATTCCGAAATTGGACGTAGGGACTGTCTTGGCATTATAATATCTAGCCTTCATATACATTCACTCTAGTATAGTCTATATCTAGTATGGTCTATATAATTCTCCATTGTATTGTTTATTCGCAATATTACTCCTTGCTTTCCTATCCTAATTAGGTTCTTATCTTACCTCCATGAATACTTCATTTTACTGTTAATATTAATACATCTTATTAAAGCCACATGCGTAAGTTTTTAGCAGCTCAGGAAGTGAAACTATTAGAAAATGCAACAAAAAAGAATATTTCGCCAGCATAAAAAATTTTCTTACTACACTCATAAATTAAACTAAAATCTTATGATATATTTGACCGTTGTTTCTCAACCAGAAAGACACAATGACAGTGATAGGCCTTAAAATCCCTAAACTACAGAATAAATCAGACTGATTTCAACTTATCATTCGTTGGTATTATAATCTTTCATTTATTTATTATTATTTCTGTAACGGAAACAGGAAACCCCATTTGAATCATTTCACTATTAAATAATTTTCCTTCGTATTGGCACAAAAACGATTCTGACAGCTGGTAGTGATATATTTTACTAATATAAAATGAGTTACTACGATGAAATCATGTTATATCATATCATACAAAAAATTAACTCTTCTATATTTAATGTGTACAATATGGAATATATTAACCAATAAAAATATCCATCGGATTTTACGCTGCGTATATAAAGAATTTCCATTGCTTATTTCTTATGCTACATTCCTAAACGATTTTTTCCATATATGTCTTTTTAACTTTTATCTTGTGAAGATGAGGCATATTGAAGAAAACGGATTACCAAAGTCGCAATTCCATTAAAACTATTGCGTCACTCCAATTTTAAATGGAAAATGTGCCTGATAAATAATTTTAATATTTTGCTTTATTGAATTTTTTAATATTTTGCCTTTGAATTTGCCTATTTTTTTTATCTCAAGTCAAAATTGAGTTGTTTAAATGCAGAAGAGTCAGTATGCTTTCATCAGTTTTATTTCCTTATCGGTAAAATAAAATAATATTTGATAAACCTTCAATATTTTACCAACGATTATTCTATTTACTCGTAAGAATTTCTCCGTGATAATGAATTGACAATCCCCTGTACTTCACCAACCCTATGAGTTGCTGCGGAGTTTACATTTTACGTAACACTCTTCAAAACTGGCCGAGATGCAACGTTGAGGTTATGTATTCATTATTTATCGTGCATTAGAATCTGAATGAGGGAACGAGGAAGGTCTTTTAAACGAAAGAAATCAGGTCGTTTTGTAGAGAATACTAGATCAGAAAACAATGAGGGCGAGTATAATTATAGGACTTCATAAATAGCCATTTCATGATTCTATCAAAGAAAAAAAATCCCATTGAGTAGTGAGCTGCAAGAATTTCTCGAATTCAACGCAGTTTCTCTCTGAGTATCTCTGTCTAAAAAACATCAGCCCAAAAGCTGATTGAATCCCCAACCGCTCCACCGCTAGCTACAAGCTTTGAGAATGAGGTATACTAGGCAAGATGAGGATTGAGGTTAAATTTCCTATTATAGATTATTATTAATTACCTTAAACACCTTGGATTATTTTTAATTGCCCATTATAGATGTAGAGTCAAACATTCATGAGTAAGCTTGAGACTTAAGGAAAATGAACAATTCATTTCCCTCGATCCTGTTCCAGAAGACGAAATATTCCGCTCATAAAAATACACTAGCAGCTAGTTTTTCGCATAAAATCGAAAATAGTAGACAATCATTTCTTTATTAGCGATGGTTAATCTGTTTTATCAAGTTTTATTTTCCCATCATTACATAAAATCCGCATAGCTGTGCTATTATATCCCTATTTCAATGTCTTAAATAAATTAACCTAAAAGTTGGCATAAACAGGAACGATAACGAATTCCACAAAAACATAAAATCGGAGTTTCCAAAGGATTCCATCGAGGATAAAGAGTTTAGAATTAAAAAGATTTGAATTAATTAGAATATAGAAGATCACTAACTTTCGGTAATGGAGTTAAACACAGATATGACTGAAATGAGAAATTTCTATTGGCAAAATTCCTTCACCGAGTATCTGCGAGATACGGTAGCAAATTAATAATCCTTTGTCTTAATCTAAGCAATTATTGCAGATAATGTGCGCATTTATGATGCTGTAGTCCAAATGTTGCCCTATTCCTTATTTGCGATGAAACCTAACACATTTTAAGAAAAAACGACATATATGTAATCTTTGAACGACACATCTAGTCTAGAGAAAAGGATCTTGATTTACCTCTGCATGTTAACAAACAGTTTAGTTATATTCATCACATATTCTTCTATGATAAAATTATTCTTTGCAAAGGAATGGGATACGATACAATGATTTTTTCGTTCCTCTACAGTTATTTCACTATCTACATTATTCTCCTTATTTATCTTTGCCTTTAATGATTTTCCATAAATTTCATTAGCGTAAATCAAAGATACGAACGAGATCAATTACGCTTAAGAACCTCCATTACACTTAATGTGTTAATAATGAACCATTAAGAGATTTTATGGTGCATTTATAGCAGTAACTGTGTTATCGAAAGACCGACTTGTTTTGCAGGCTCGGATGAGCCACACAGCTTACAAAAACAACAGCGGTCAAAATAAAAACACTTTTTTCCGAAGGGTCGACGATCTCCCCGACCATATCTCGAACGGAATGATATTTACGAGTTCTTGAAAAGAAGGCTATATTTAAACAGGGAAACTGAGGTCAAAACTCGAGACCTTGGGACCATGTACCTCCAATTGATGGCTTTTGTGACTTTGTCTTCTCTGAATCTCCGAATATTCTGTTTAAGCTCCGCGACCAAAAGTTCTTGGAGATTTAAGCACCAGCAAAGAGAATGATCTTCCTCAACCTGTTCTTCTGGTGGTTCGATCTTAAAATGTGATACCGAGCTGTCCACTGTTCCCGATTACCTGTTCCACCTTTGAGATCCTGTTATTTCTCAAGCTGGGTATTCGGACCTTCAACTTAAAGACATTTCATTCATAAGATGGTTAGGTGAGGGGATCTTTCACCAAGAGTTATTTCACCCAAAAGATATTTTAACCAACAGATGTTTGGTCAAGTGATATCATTGACTGGCATATTCATACAGTCAGGAGGTAACAAAGTACTTGAGCATATTGTTACTGAAGAATCCGACATTTCAGACCGCGTTCCAAGAGAAAGTCATTTTCAAGGTTTACACACGCTTTCGACTCGATTGTAAAATATTAGAAAAAACTCCGAGAAGAAGGCATAATCACCACAAAGCAAGGATTAAAAAGTATTTGCTATCGAGGAATTTCTGCGTTAAAAAAGTCTGTGCCGTCAGACGAGTTTGCCAGATTTCATGAAGCCAGCGACTTCGAAACAACTTCGTTTCGTTAGCCTTTGGCTCCAATATAAATATATTAATATATTTATGCACAAAGTCGTTATTCATACACGTTAATTACACATTCATGGCTTCCGTCGGTGAAACACTTTCGCGTAACTTCGAGTTGTCATCCCAATAGATTGTCATATAACATTAGAACAAAGTAAAAATTATTTTTAAGATCAATAGGGCACTTTTCTGTTCAGAGGTTTTTATTTTATAATTTCCTATGAATAAAGAAATAAATCAAAATATACCTTGAGTTGGGAAACTTGAATATTTGTTGCGAAGACTTTGAAATGAAAAGAAATAATTTTTGGATAGCAAAGATGCGTCGGCAGGGAAATTTGGGAAACGGGATAGTCCAGTAGGAAAAAGGACGTACTTTCAGCCTACTTGCAGGTAAGAATCTATCGCAACTTCTCCGTTTTTCGAATTTAACGCTTTAACCGTTTTAGCTCACTTCGCACCCATGCTTTCGGCCAGTCATTGCCATCGTGTATTCTCACTTTCCTGCTTTAATATAAAAAAGACGTTTTGATTGATTTGTGTCGATAGCTGGTCAATGACTTGTAATCTCCAGCTTTCCCCTAAAAGGTCAAGACCTCTCTCGGAAGCAACGGAGCGAACGGAGTATTTTTGTGCGATCTTTCGCAATATCTTAGCCCTATCATGCGTTATTATTCGCCGCACTTGAATTAGTGAACAATCTGACCGTTGATTTAAAAAATTACAACATAAAAATAATCACTAAGTTTGAAGTTTTGATAACGCTCCATTAGCTGTCGGTTGCTCTAGCGCCATTCAAAGTGTATGATTTCTCAAAGTGCAATTTCCCTTGAATGAAACATCCCTGGGCGTAGACTCATGTGGACGAAACGTCCGTTGGTTGAAATTTTCGACTTGAAACACCCCTAGGTGGAAATGCTTTGAGTGAAACGCCCTTGAATCCTCTCTCGAAAAGAATATTCAGAATATGGCACATTACGATCGGTTTGGGTAACAAACCATCATTAAATGTCTTGTGAATAGTTTTAGTATGTCAGCTTCCCTCAAATCGAAAAAAAAATCTTTTCCAAATTCCCAAGCGATACATTTGAAATAATCTCATAAGATCTGACGAAGTGGATTATATTGAGAGAATGTCGGTCCCTTCCATCGAAATTCTATCTATTTCGGTCCTATCTTTTGATCCTTAGCTGATAATATTTTAATAACCACATGATTTTTTCGCTATCATCTCCTCATATCTCGGACATTATCAACGTGAAGTAGATCACGCTATCATCTACTCTTCCGAAATCTGCTAAGAGCATTTCATTTGGTCCTATTCGGATACCGAATATAAAGACGCACGACCAAGTCTTCCTACCTTCAAGTTATAGTACTAACTAAAGGAAAATGAAGACCTTTCTTATATTATTATTGGTCACTCGTGTCGCGATCATCGAAGGTTAGTTCCCATTTAATTGTATAGTATAGTATAGGATAGTAAAGTATAGTATAGTATAGTATAGTATAGTATAGTATAGTATAGTATAGTATAGTATAGTATAGTATAGTATAGGATAGAATAGTAAAGTATAGTATAGTATAGGATAGTAAAGTATATTATAGTATAATGTAATGTAGTTCTATGCTATGTATGATATGATTTTGCGTGTTTATGCAAGAATTAACATTCTATAAATTGTATGAGATAACAAATATGCAAGTCATATGTTACCATTTACAAATTAGGTGCAATCTAGTTAAGAGGAGCAATCTTTTGGTCACGTTCTGTAAAGATTTTTTATTACATTTTAACTCTAACATTTTAGATGTATAGACACCTACACCTTTCGACTCAACCTTGAAGTTAAGGATGTGTCCTGACAAAATACAAGAACTGAAATCACCTTTTATGCAGTACTCTAATCCTTGTTTATAATTATGAACCATCGCGGTCAACTATCATTTAACTAATTACATGCGACCTTTTAAAGCGATCTTTTCGATCCCATCAGTTAATTGGAAATTTAGTATCTATGGAAATTAAACCTTAAACAGTGAAAATATACAAGTCCAATGAAAGAAGAAATGTACAAGTGAAAAAAAAAGAAAACAGGAGGTCTCCTGTTATTGCTTGGCCACGAATAATGTAAACTTAATAAATTTAAGTCTGGCAGAATCCAACTGAAAACCGACTTTGAAATAGCATTCGTATGAAAATGTTCATAATATGGGTGATCTGAAAGTTTCCGACATTTCGCCATTTCTCGACATGTTTTCTGAAAATTTCTGAAAATTTTATGAAGATTTCTGAAAAATCTGGGGTCGGAAACTTTTCAGACCACCCTCGTATGTTTATATATTCTAAGTAACGCAATCACTTTCGCAGGTGCCGGAATGGCCGATGTCTGGAGAGAAGGGGCTGTAAAAGTAGGTCCAATTGATCTTGAACCGCTCTTGAATGGAACTGGAATTTTTCTCGATCTGACAAATGTTATTGGAACCTTTATGGATGAACTGGAAAAGGCTTTTGAGAATCAGGTATTTATCTTCTGACCAAATCGATAAAAACACGTTTTTTGTATGTACATTTTGCGGTTCAGTCATTTGTTCCCTCTCTTTTAAATTATTATTTCAGCTTGATCTTCCTCGGAGAACATCTTTCCCCATATCTTTTTAATAAACATGGGTTTTTAGATACATTTTCCCAGCTTATAACTTGAAACACCGTCAGATTAACATTCAAGTTGAAAAACGCAGTGTGATAACTTAAATACCGAATATCATCATTAAATTATCGTTTTTAATTATTCACTATCTTCCTTGTCCATAACCATACCTTGAACAAGTACTTACAATGGTACCCTTGTCACGGGCTAGAAACAGATACCCGTCTCAAGCTTAATTTTTAAAGGAAGTATGTTTTCCCTATCATCAGCCAAACTGTATTTATCGTTCAACGGATTCGAACTGAATTTATATGTCTCAATAATGTTCGTATTTTTCAGATTGGAGTATACACATTGTCTTATATATCTACTGCGCACAATGCGACTGTCCTAATAGAAGAAGCTGTCTCCAATGCAGACGGGAACACCACCAGAGATGCCTTCGATCCCCTTATCACAGAAATCACCGATTTCGTACGGAGATTCATCAAGGACTTTAAAAAGCCTGATACTGAAACTAGAGTAAGAATTATCAAGGTACTTGTCGTTAAAGAAGATGTAGTTAAAAATAGGTTGCCAAAACCAAAAGTACGAGAGTTGGAAACTTTAGGAACTGACTCTCAATCATCCAACCTTAATCTACCCGAAATTTAGCTCTCAAGCTTTAATAGAATCAGTATTATACATTTTTACTGACGGAAAATTTAATGATTATCATTACTAGAAAAAAATTGTATTAAAATCCGTCTTTGGGGCGACTCTTCTTAATTTGTTCTTAACAGACCTTCAATAGTGTATGCTGATTTCTCCATTATTTCATTAATAACATTCTATCTAATTTTTAATCAGAGTACTTGAGAAAAAAGCGTTATCTTATGCGTGGAAAGATATATTAGATACATTCATGGCAGCAGGCGTTTTACTTTAAAATGTACAAGATTTAACATTTTTAATTTTAAAATGTATATAACAGATGATAAATGAAGTATTCAGAAGTGAACTCTCGTAGTATGGTGCAAGAGATTCCAAAATTTAGGAAACTTATATGGAGTTATATTCATTTCATGGTTATAAGGTGCTAACTTTGCAGTTTTGACTTTTTATATTTGCTGTATCCGCAAACAGATAGCAGGCCAGCTGGTAGTCGTTCGAGGGAAAGGTAGAAAAATAAAAATCCTTGCCTAGTATTCATCCTGGTCTGGAGGAACCCCATCCTAAAATCTCCTGAAGACATATCACACAATTTTAAGCAACCAACAACGCAATTTTAACTCTAAAACCTCATTAATTTTAAACAATCTTCCATAAATCAGATCCAAATAATTTAAATTTGATACCTTAATTGCTCGATGTTAGGTGGTTTAACAATTATTTTGAAATGATTTGATCTCATCGTGGAAGTAGATTTTAAAATCGGTACACCTACACCCAGAGGTAAATGGGGGCAAGATGGCATTCAGTACCTGGGTCCGCTCATCCTCTTGGAGGCTAAAAATATATTCTTAATTATGAAAGTAATTCACAAAGATGCAGGTAAGTTTTTCTTCTCGATTTTGTATTGGTATACATCATCATATCTTGTCACGTAGTCAAACTCTGCCTATACCTCTTTCACAAACCATTACAGTACTTAAATACCGTATGACGATGGGTATAATTGTTAGTTCGAATGTTTTTAGGAATTGATATCGTAAATATTACTGATTTTTATTCCTTTTTAACTCAAGGAGGAGCCCAGGGGACTGTCTTCGAAAGAGAAAACTCCGAAACCGTCATCTCTTCAGCATAGTTTGAATGATTTTCGTTATAATGCAAAGTCCATTGTGAAGGCAGACTTGGCCATGCTGAATTCATATATTGAGGAAATGCTTCTCTACGGGAGGCAAAATGTTCTTTTGAACATTCCGAGCATCGAGGAGCGTTTAGAGACATTTGTAAGTATATTAGTCTAACGAGTTAATATATTTTGGGAAGCGAATGATTCTCTACTTTGAAAATATTCGCTCTTGCAGAAAGTGACTAATGTATTTAATCCGAATTCAGGTCAATGGGTGAAAGCGTATCTGACTTCTTAATTCATGATGCAGATATTTAAATCGTCCAAACATTTTTTGCTTCGTTTCTTTAACTAAAGGTCACGTGAAAGATTATGGAACTTGCGCGGTGGACAATTTTTATGGTAGAAGAAAGAAAAAAGGAACTCGACTTTCAATGAACTAAGAGACAAAGGTTCTCCAAGCGCCGACAGCGGCAACCGTCTTAGGCGATTCCCGGGAAACGGATAATCGCTTAGCTAAAGGGATTCTGAATAACTGGTGACCGCTAAGCGATTAACCGTTTCCCGGGAATCGCCCTAGCAGGTTGCCGCTGTCGTTACGATTGGAGAACCTTTGTCTCTTAATTTTTATGGTGTTGGAGAGTTTATGTGGTTCATATTATCAGACGCCACTTTGTGGTACTCAGCACAGAAAAAAGAAACTTGGTAAATTTTCCACGCAAAGTTTAATTTTGCGATCGGTTACGCTACCAAAGTAGCATCATCAGAAATAGGAAACACGAGTTTTTCAAGCGAATTGAAACTTGTGAAGAAATTTACTAATTTCATTTTTACTGTGCGTTTATATATTGTTCTCAGCGGGAACGTGGTTTCATAGTGTTCAATGGCATATTTTACTCAGGTCCCAATTTCTGTTCATCCTTTTACGAGATACGCGTTCTCCCGCCCACTGGAAATTAGAGTGCCATTTGGGTGGATGCACTTAGCATGTAATATACTTCTAACGTGGAATATCACAGTATTAGGTCAGACAATTCCTGCTGTCACTTCGTTTCTGCAGTCAATGAAAATACTCCTGTCAATCTTCATGCAAGTTTTCATTTTTCCAAAAGGAATATACATGCTTTGGTGACGCTGTCAAGTTATTGCGCCTCAACGAGTTTTTGGGGAGATATTTTCACCCTATTACCATATATCAAAGACTATGAGTGTGATATAAAGTATATTAACCATTAATAAGAGTGGGTCTTGTATTTTATCGGAGAAAATGTAATGTCTAAACCCAGCGCAACTCGTGGAAAATTAGAATGCTCTGATATGGTGTAATCTTCCTAATGATGAATACTCAAATAAAATACCACCCTTCTCTTCATAGCGAGATATTAATTTCCATATTTCGCACTATCCAACATTTTTACACTCTCTATTCCGTTTTCCGCAACTGATCCTGTGAACCATCCACAATCGAGTTTCCTTTTCTCAGAAAGTGCGTGTTTTTCTTTTCTTCAGGTATGCATGCACCAATATTATTCATCTCTAGTTCCAATAGAACTTATTCATTTATACATCCTACTCTAGATTTTCCTGCATCCTTTAAAACTGACTTTGTCATTGATCTGCAGATCTCAATCTCATAAGAAATTGCTCCAATACTATAACTACATATACTACATAACTAATGAATGCAATCCCATTTCTTAACTTCACATTTCGATTACTATTGAGCGGCATCTCTGCCTCTTGAAAAGTTTCTTTGACTATCCCAAATTTTAAACTGATCCCAATATGAATGTTCCATTACCTCCATCTCCAAGAGACTAGCACCTTTGTTGCTGTTAAACTTAGGCTTGTATCCTTGGTTGAAAACATTTCGTTAGTTGTTCTTTGGAACCAGTGTCTTCCAGGTAACTGGGGAAGGCTGGGATTAATGACTTATCTCTTCCATTCTGCCAATCTTCATTACCTCTGTTACCTTTTAGTGTATTTGAGTCAATGTATTTTTTCAATTAAATGTAATATTAATAATTAAATCAATGTTCAAATTAAATCAATGTAATTTTCAAATTTTGGAGAGGGCTGTCTCAGTGTCTGTCAAAGTGTGTCAGTTAGATTGAATGTCAATTTTTCTTATTTATGTTCACACTAGATGCATAAGAGTAATTAAAATTAAGGTCTCGAAGAATGGAGGAAGAGACACATTACTTAATACAGAAATGTAGTGAATGTCTTCAGACAGGCTCAAAAAAGTCTTTCTAAGTCAATTTTTGTGTTTTTCAGATCAAATTTCCAATTCCGTATGTCAAACAAGAACTACAGAAAATCTTGACCTACTTCAACAAGCTGCTCCTGCACACTTCAAACTCTGTACTGATTAATTTTGAGGTTACAATTTCGGAAGCCTTAGTAATGGAGTTCTAACTCACTCTTATTCTGGTATTTTGCCAAATGTATATATATTAAATAAATAACTCTTGTAGAAAGATTAAAATAAATTTTTATCCCCTTGTATTAAAAATAAATTGCTTGACAGATTTCAGCATTATTTTACCATTGTCAATTGTTTACAATGCCTGCTCTGAAAGTTCAATGCTTCTTACAGCTTTTCCATATGTCTCATTTTGTTTTTAATGTAATGAATCATTTCAAACACTTTCCTCATAATTACAGTTAGTAAATGACAACACAAGAAAGGCACTTATTTGAATTTGATTAAATTATTTCAATGCCAGTAGTGGTTGTCGTTGAACTCAGCAATACCAGAAAAAACTTTTTATGATGTTTAATCAAAGATCCCGATTTGTAGTTGAATAATTTTCTTTTACTTCTTCTATCCTATGATTGTTTTATACCCTTGTTTCCAGCTGTAAAAAATATATTTTTCAGTACAAATTATAATGATACATAACCAGTCCATCAAGATACCTCCTGGCACACCCATGAGAGTACTCAGAGTTTGTATCTGAATAAGTAGTGTAATACTCCATTATGAAATTTTCTGATGCATTATGAAGCTGTAATGAATAAAGAGTAGAATAATTAGTGTAAGAATTTTCTTTCAAGTTATAATCTTCACTGGACAATGAACAAATTGCTTCATATTTAATTTTTAGTTGAAAAACTCACATTAAAACATTACCTCACTGAAAAAGTGTGTAGAAGTTAAAAATTAACATGTACTGAGTAAAATTGTGTGCCATAGATATGCAATATCTGCAAATGAACTTTATATATTTTTATGAAATATCTAAAATAGAAAAAGCTCCAAGGTAAGGGTAACTTGTCAGAAACATATCATTAAGAAATATTCTCAGTTATCTCAAATGAAAGAATGGTGCTAAAAAATCTCAAACTCTAAGTACAGGGATATTTATCTCTCTACTTTATTACCATCAACTTTGAAACTGAATCTGCAATGGTAACTCATCGAGCAATAGCATACAGATAGGACAGCATTTCAATTACTTAATTTCATAACCCATTTCAAAATTAGGTAAGAGGAATAAAAAATATGCAGATGCACATTAATGGGGCCTAACAAATATAATTTTTCAATACTTAAGTAGAGTTCAAAGTGCAAGAGCTCCACAATAGATGTTTCAACAGAGAGGCATATACACAGTCATGTTTAATGTGGCTTCAAATCTACTCTATATATAGATGTAATTACTTACAACCATAGTAAAACAACTGTGTTATTTTTGCTTATGGAATCAAGTGGATGCATAGAGTATGCATTATTAGATGAAGATATTTGGATTTTTTCAAGATGAAATTTTAATTCACTTCTCATTCACACTGCTCTTGCCTACACAGAGTGATTTAGGTTATTTCTGAAATTTACTGATGAACCATTACTTTATTTCTATTCTATTTATTTAATCACACCTTTTTTTATTCATGTCTTGATTTTAAAAGATGAAATTTGCTTGAGAATTTCATATTATTATATTGGAGTATACAGTTCTCAGGTTAGAAGGAATAAAAGATAATAAAAAAAGAAAATTCATTTGTTATGAAAATTATGGCAATCCATTCCATTGCTACCAATGTATTTATGATTTCTTTTCTCTCCTGCATTGCACTGGGAAGTTTTAGGGAAATAAATTAGAATGAGGAAGCTATAACACACGTGATAAAATTGTACATGCTCCAAATCAGCAAATCAAGGTGTCAAAAAATGTCTCATCTTTGATACCAACACTACAATCTGCTCTGCTCTTTCATTTCTCTCATCAATTACAGCCTTTCCTGCTTGAATAGGAATTTTATTTACAATGAAAACAGCAACAATAATTCAAAAGTTAAAGCAAACTCTAAAAAAAGCATTGTATATAAGGGTGGGCCCTTAATTTTTTAATAGGCTGCATATCCTATGGGATACAGTGTCAAAGACTCACAGACCTCTCCTGTAGAGTATGACATCATTTAAGAATCAATCTCTAACATTCAACTCTCTGCCTGTTTCCTTGTTATCTCAGGCTGGCATTGCTGTGTATCTGTTTATTATTCAGTGAACACGAGTTGCTAAAAAATAATATTTTTGCTTTCCTCTCAATGAAATTCATCCTTACTAAATAAATAATCCTTCCCAAAATTCTTTGAATGCTCATCAACATTTTATCTTATAGCCTGAATGCCTATACTATGAAGGCCTGAATTGTAAATACTTTCTTTTATCAGAATAATTCTTGATACTCATTCAGACATTTTTGAATTTTTAGTGAATGCGGATGCAGACATCAAAGCCATGGTTTAACTTCCCTCCTAACTAAGTGGAAACAAGATGTAAGGAATGAGAAGAGGATTGATGTATTCCCTTGCATAGGTGCAGTGGATTGCTGCTATTTGTAGAGTATGAGCTAGTAGTTCATTATCATCTCTCGCGATAAAACATCTCTTTATTTCCATATCTTTGAAGACATGTCCGTTTAAAGCAAAGCAGAGTGGTGGCCTATGTGTGCCTATAGATGTGAAGTTTAAGAATGAAGCTATTTATATAAATTTTGGTTCTTTCCCTTTTCTAATGCTGGAAATGTTTGTTGTAATTCTTAAAAGAAAATAATTAACAAGAAGGTAGAAATTAAAAGAATTTCAATGACATCAAGCGATCATTTGAAGTGGTATTTGTCAAATATAAGCAGTGGTTACAGAACATTACAACAGCAAAGACAAAAGTATTAAGTAAAAGGGAAACGAAACTTGTATTTATCATACATTAGCTGAAGTGCCTTTTGATTATCAGTGGGGAAAATAAAAGTAGGCAGTTGAGTTAATAATATTTTTAAATGAGAGATTCTAACAACTCTCATGTTATCTTCAATGTGACAGGTTATCCAAAACAAAAGTTTTAATCTTTTCATAGTTCTGATGATTTGGAACTGAAATCTAAGATCTATGATAAGAATTTGAAACTTTATAGAATTTTGTTTTATTATGAGCTTAGCTCACGTTTTTCATATGGTTCTTTTCAATTTTAGGATAGAAATAAAACCTACAAACAATTTAAATGTACTTTATGTTAAATTTTTGGAAACGATTTGCCTCGTCTGGCGTTGAAATTGAGTCTCATAAACTATAATTTATAAGAAAGAAATAACTACCGCTAATTTTAGCCATAGGATGATATGAATGTTATGATATGGCTTAAGTTAGCAGTTATGTTAACCACAAGATTCTTTTTACTGCTTAAATAATTCAAAAGAAAAATTACACTTATATGTGTAAAGCTACTCTGAAAATCCCTCAGAGATCTTTTAGTTCATTGAATTATTTATCTCGTTTAGAATCAAAGGGGACGTGCATTTTTACCGATCGGTAGTAAAAATAATGATGAGAATAGCTTTAGGATTCTTCTGGTGGTTATTTACCTCTAGCTTATTTCATGTAGTTTACCAGCCTCACAAAAGAAAGGCACGCAGAATTATTGACTTTGTATTTCCCGCTGCCGTTCATTTATCAAGACTCAATTGCCGCGCGGAGAATGCGCATTTACTATTTCAGTTCAGATGGAGAATTGGTGATTTCTGAAAAGGAAGTGGATCATGTTATTGGTAAATAATTATTTTCGTTTTTATATGTTTAGTTAAAATTTTCTCTCAATAACGAAGGTTGCTTCAACTTCTAAGTTTCATGCATGTGATCTATAAAATTCACGGAAAGATTTAATCTAGCAGAAATTTAATGAAATGTAAATACTATCAAAAGAAGAAACGGGGAGACTCGAACGATTCAGTGTTAAAAAGCTCTTTGCAAAACGTTTTTAATTTATTCCATTGCATATCAATAGAATGATTTTCATGCATAGTGAAGGATTGTCCTAAATTACTTCATGATATTTCGAATTAAATCTTTTATCTGTGTTTAGAATTGAAAAGGAAATTTGGAGTTCTTATATTGCTATCATTGTTTCAATCTTCTCTATGAGTTCAATTAATTCTATGAATATTTTTATGCATTTAAATTGTAAACATGAAATTTATTTGCATAGTATGCTTAGAATAACCAATATTTATCATCAACAATCAAAACATTCTTACATTCATTCACAGGCTAAAGGCCTTGTCTTAAATTGCCTTTTCGGTGCAAACATTCCTCTATCTCTTCAGCTGTTCTTTTAATCCTGTTGTAATCGGAATATTCCATTCTTTATCCTACATCCTCGAAATAATTCTTCCTTGGCCTACCCCTTCCTTTCTTTCCCAGGATCTTGCCTCCAAAAATGTTTAGAAAGGCACTGTGACTCATACAGTATCCAATAAACTTAATTTTCCTTCTATCTGTTTCATCCAGCAATTTCCTTTTCTCATTCGCTTCTATTAATATCTTTACTTCTGTCATCTTTTCTGTCAATTTTGCTCCAGCCATCTTCCTCCAAATCCACATTTCCACTGCTTCGATCCATGGTTTTCCTTTTCCTTCAGTGTTTAACTTTCAGATCCACATAGTAAAATGCTCCAGTGATACCAGTGATTTTGCAAAATCTTTCCTCACAGCTAAGTCCATGTATTTACTCATCAGTAGAATTTTGTTTTCCATGATTGTTTTTCTTGCCAATGCTATTCTTCTTTTCACTTCAACTGAGCATCTATTATCCTCTGTTATTTTACTTCCTAGATAACATAAATATCCAAACTTTAGGATTTTGGTATTTTTTATCTTACTTTTTTGTAAAGATAAAAACCTTCTCACAGGCTGTTTATATTTTGACATACAAGCATTTGATTCTGTAATATTTAAACTTGCTTCTTTAGTGATAATATTACCTTAGACAGTGAAGACTAGAGAAAAGTTTCTGGATCTATCAGTGATGCTGCCTTGCTGTATGATCATTCTGTGTTAAAGGTAGAAATTTCTTATAATTTTTTTAATTTAATTTATTTCTCTTATTTTTTCAGTGAATCCAACTCATCTCACTGTGATGATGATGATCCCTGGCTCTTGGAGTGATTAAGAAATCAAGATTGATTGCCTTAAAAAGTGTCCATTGCTTGCTAGTTCACTGCTTCAATGAAGAGAGGTAGTCCTCTTTATGGGTGAGTGCCTCTTTCTTTTAATACTTTCACGAAGAAATAGGTCGAGCAACTCAAAGTTAATTTTATCTAAGACATTCATAATTCATTCACAAGGGTTTACCTTCTGCAGTGGTGTTTGAGAAATTAAGTATTGATTCGAGGGTTTGTGCCAGTAACTTAAAATATTTTGGTGTCAAAACTCGGTCCAATCTCATAAACGAGTTTACAGTTAGACATAGAAGGTAAATACTTTCTGTAGTTTAAAAAAAATTATTTCAGTGTAAGAGAGGCTGTTTTAACAGTTCCCTATTGTTTATGAGGGAAGATTGTATTAGCTGGAAGGATATTTGTTAGTTTTACCCCACATAAAGGGCAAGTTAATGAATGAAACTGTGTAAGGAAAATGGGTGGTGCTCAATCAAAAATAAGTAGAAAGGAGGAAGTCATTGCTTATTTACTACCTAACATGAAATTTTATTCAGAGAATTAATGCCTTTTTAGTTAAAATATTTCTTATTTTCTACTCAAATTGGGAAAAATGATAAATTGGTATTTTAATATAAATCTCTTATTTCCATGTCATTTTAATCTCCTCATGAAGTGTAATTATGTCATTTATCAGGTTTCCTCTTATATCATTTCTCTATTAGGGAAAGTGTAACTCTAATTCTTTTTGAGAATCATTCATCATAATTTCCTGGAATTTTGCTAGATATTTTAAGATGAGGAAAGATTTTACAGTATCCCTTAAGTAGTTATTTGTATAGGACTACTGCTATCATGTCAATTTTATATTTCAGAATAACTTTCCTTATTTTGCCATAAAACAATCAATGACATATTGTGCCCTCCATATGACTCAAGTAGTCCAGTGTTCTTTGCAGCAAAAAATGCATTTACTGTAATTCTGACATGGGTTTTTGTAGAAAATTCATCGGTTTAAACTTTTAATGATTTGGAAGTAGATTTTAACTTCATAGGTGTGGTTTGAGAAATATTATTTCTACTGAGCTTCTAAATCATTTCAATTTGTCAATTTTTTGAGTATTTGAATACTTTTCATAGAAACGTTTTGCAGTGATATGATTTGTTTTTCATAGCCATTAAATAAAATTTTTGGTAAAATTGGCTGATTCCTCTTACATCTATATTTTGATATTACATGTTATGGAAACAATCAAATTACTTTTTAAATGATGTGGAATTTTTCACATGTAACAGGTAGCTTTGCTAATCAAGAGGATTGCGAACTCCTTATTTTTTAGCCTTTGTATACATTTTCATTGGTGTATAAGCTTTATCACTACTAATAGCAGATTTGTTCTTTATGCTGTATGAATTTGATAAAGTATTCAGCAACAAAACTATCCTTCTCAAACAAATGGCAGAAAATTTAGGAGTGCATCCTAGCCTCAGGATTTGTCTTTGAGAATTATAGAAATTTATCAATAAGGAAGTTTTTCATCGCACCACTTTATCATGGCTACCAAGTCAATGAAATACAGGAATAATGAAGAGAATTTATCATGAAAAGAAAGTTCTCCCTTCAATTTATTTTTTTACTTTTTGTAGTAAAATTGTCATTAAGCTAATTTTTCATTAAATACAGGAATAAATACAGGAATAGTTAAGAAAAATATTATGAAAAAAGAGTTCTCCGTTCAATTCTTTTACTCTTAAAACATTTTCGTATATAAAGAAAACAGTCTCTATTCATTGGCATTTAGCTATTTGATTCATATATTACATTAGGTTGGAAAAAATCATTTCTCAATTCTTATTTGACAAATAGCTTGCGTACTTTATTCAGTTAGTATTGATATTTTTCTGTGGGTAAACATTTTCCATAGTTATTTTAATTCCTCTAATTTGCTGTTAAGTAGTTTTTATTGCCACTACAAATTAACGATAAACTAAATGATACTCTATTATAAAGTTTAAATACGTCTTCATTATTTATTATTCTAAGTAAATATTTCCTTAGAGATGACCCAGAATAGAGGGATGCAATGCTTGATCAGGATAATTGTCATATTTTAGAGTTTATCTAATTAAATTTAGGATCGTCAATGCTTATTTTCGGAAACAAATGCTTAAATAGGATGAAAATAAGTTTAGAGTAATTCAGAAAACACAAAAATAAATACTTTCTCAGTGACTGGCTTTGAGGTCAAAATTGCTGGTCCACTCAGGAACTTACCTCTGGCATGTGTATTGAGACATTTTTGTTATAATAATTGTACTTGTTTTCGCGATAACTGTAATAAAGACTTAACGCTTGAAGTCATATTCACTAGAATAATTTTTTTAATTTTATTTTTTATGAATGAGAAATTTTTTTCGTTACATAGTGTTTCATTTCTTTCTCAGACTTATCTCCACTTTTATGTTATTCATCGCGAATCTACGAAAAGGTAGATAACTTATATTCTATCGTAAATTCAAACAGCCGTTTATGTAGTGTATTGTAAAGCTTACTCAATCTTTTTCCTAATTTTAAATTGTAGAACACCTTTCGTTACTAGTTTTAAAATATTTTCGCGCCATCTGCGGGAGTTGAATAATTCATTACTTGGATGCCAAAAAATATGTGTATGATTACTTTTGCGTATTCCCTTTCAGACGTTGCACTGCTGGACCCAAACTGCGAAATAGATTTTTTAAATGCAGACAACCCACTCATAATTAAATTGAATTAAGTGAGTGGGTTGTCTGTTTTTTTAATGTTTTTCGCTCAACTTTGAGTCCAGCAGTGCAATTTTTTTGAAGTGGAAAATCGAAGCGACTTCAATTCGAAATTTTTTGTAGCCGAAAAAATAATATTGAAAACATGTGGTAAATAAATGATTTGGCCGCCCGCCAAGCGGGTTCGAGGGCTGGGTGCGGGTCTAAGGGCACCCGCAACACTAAAGTCAGGGCTCGAATCCGTTTCTTTCGAAGTTAGGATGAAGAAAAAGCTTCCGGCAGGTTTGGCGGACCTCGAAATCGGAAACGGTCGCGACCGGATTCGAACCCATGACAGTTAGCGTCGCACCGAGGTGCCTCGACCCACTACGCCAGCCTGTCGAACGGTTAGAGGCACGTAGAATTTCTTACTAGTTCGTCCAAGGCTGTCCTGAGAAGGGAATTCAGTGCAATTTTCCTTTATTTGCCTACGACTTAATGTTATATTTCCGCTCTTTAGTTTACTATAAACCGATAAATACATTTTTTCATCACCACTTCGATACTGATAAAGCAATATATAATATATTTTTTATTCACAACACAGTAAAATGACGTTTATGTAACATGAACTTTCCGGCAATTAAACAATTATTTCTATGATAACGCCCTTTAAATTCGCTAATGAATGGTGTGATCAACACTTTGAAATCATTAAGAAGTATTCTCACTCCAAACACAGCAAAATACGGACAAATTAATTGATTTTCTCTATTTATTTCGAAAATTTATTATTATAATTTATATTTACGCGTTATCACGCATGGCCACATCAGAAAATGAGCCACCTTTTATTATACTCATCAGCATTAGGGAAGCAGTTTAAGCTCATTGATGGGATTCGTCCAGTTCTTAATAATTTTAAGTTTGAAATACTGGTTCCTAAATCTATCTGATATGATAATAGTAGAACTTAATTCATAAAATTACTACAATCCTTTCACCCCACTTAGAATGTAGTTTCATTGTTGCGTAATGGAATTCTTCATTCTCATTTCATCTCAAAGTTTCATGGATGATTTCCTTACTTTAGACTGAAGTGCATGCTCTAGGGATCCTGTTTCTAAATTTCTTTAATCTCACCTCTGATTAAGCCTCTTCCAATATTAAAGTAAAAATCCACTAAGAGGCAAAGGTTCTCTAAGCGCCGACCGCGGCGACCGTCTAAGGGCAATTCCCGGGAAACGGATAATCGTTTAGCAGTCCCAGTTATTCAGAATCCTGATGTACATTTCGGAAACAATGCTTCCATCTTCATGGGGGGTCCAATGCTGAAATGTTCGAGTTCCAATGCCGAGTTCCTTTATTGTCTCTTCTAAAAATCTACTGCTTCTTGAAGTATTTGTTATTATGTTTGAAAAGATTAAACTTCTTCAAACTTTTATTTCTGTACCATCATCTTTTTCCTCTTCCTTCAACGGGTTTTATGAATAGAACTTCTACTATAGACTTTGTTGCATCCTACTCTTACATATTTTGAAACCCCTCCCCTATGGTCCGTAATTTCATTCACTATGATTTGCTGAAGCTTTTCTGGAGATTTTACCTTATTGAAGAATACATACATACTTGTATACTCATGTCCCTTTCTTCCAATCTGTATTCATTGTCATTTACTTATCACCCTCTATTTCCTACTTGATTTGTTTGATGGCATTCTTATGGCCACAATTGAATGGTTTTGTATTAGGTGGCAGAAAACACCATAATCAAGGTGATATTTAATGTTTGGGTGGTGACATTGTTAAGCTAAAGCGATATTTTGAATCTAATTTTGTACTTATGACAACATCATTCAACATCTGCATGAGAAAAGAGGATGTGAAATGCGCATTCATCAGAAGAAGGTTTATTATCTCCAGTGTAGGTGTTACCATTTTTCATTCCAGAGCATACTACTTAGAAAGATATCACTGCAGTTCCAACATTGTTTTTTTAGAACATCAAATATTTTTTAGGGTTTACACACTGAAACGTTATTTCTTTCTCCTTTTTCATGTTTCTTTGAAACATTCAATGATATCTTCTTTGTCTGTTTTTGAATATCAGATTCACAGTTGCTAAAGTGATGATACCCTGGACAATGAAGGCTGAGGGAAAGTTTTATCTGTTGATTCCATCAGTAATACTATAATCAGTCTCCGTTAAAGAGAGAAATTTCATGTAAATTTTTTTCAATGTTCATAATCCTTTTTTCCTTAACATTTTAGTGAGATCCAGCTCATCTCATTCAGTTTGATGGAAGCACCTTGCTCTTGGTGGTGATTTAGAAGACAAGGATGATTGCCCTCAAAAGGATTGACTGCATACCTGTCTAATGCTTCCATGAACATAGAACGTAATCCTCTTTTGGGGTGAGTCCAATTTTTATTTAATATTTTCATAAAGGAATCGATTTACCTTTAACAATGTGTGTTAAAGAAATCAAGGATTGAGTGTAAAAGCTTAAAATCTTCTGGAGACATAACTCAGTTAGATCTTTTACAATTTTGAGTTGATAGTTTGTCATGGATGGTTAATATCGTTTGTCAGTAGGGTTTTTTTGGATCATTTCATCATAAGGGTGATTTAATTGTATAATTCCCTGCTCTTAATGTGAGAAGGGCATTCAATTACATCAAGGGATTGTTGTTATTTCTACTCTATACTAATATAGGGTGCAATGAATGAAATTGTTTAGAAAATTGGAATCAATCAAAAATAATTAGAAAAGAGGAAGTCATTGCTCATTTACATTTCTAGCTTATGTGAAATTTGAGTTAGAGAATCAATACCTCATTAATTGAAAAGTTTACTGTATTCAATTCAAAAACTAGGAAAATTAACTAATAATTTAGCAAAATCTCTTCTCTCAATGTCATTGACATTTATACATGTCATATACCAAGTTTTGTTCTCATTTCAAGGAAAGTATCACTGAAATCTTTTTTGAAATTCATTCACCATCATTCCATGAAATCTTACAAGATATTTGTTTAGAGTATCCCTTTAATGTCATTCTATTGGGACTACATATCTTCTCTCAATTTTATATTTCAGAAAAACTTAACACACTTTCATTTGGTATCTTACTTTGCAGTAAAACAATCAACCATTCTGGCCTCCTTATGACTAGCTTTAACTAAGCACACTCAGCAGCAAAACTTTACATTTCTTTATTCAACATGGGTTTTGTAGAATTATCATTGGAGTTTGTCATTATTTATTTTCAATATTTTTGAAAACATTGATGTGGACACAGTTAAATTTAACAGTTCATGGATAGTTATACATTCTTTCAGGAAGTAAGAATATATTGATGAATAGTTTAGACTTCACTTAATTAGGAAGTAAACTTTCACTTCTATAGGTGTAATTTAAGCGATATTATGTCCATTGAGCCACAAAAGCTTTTCAGTTCATCAGTTATTTTGAGTCTTTAAATACTTTTCTTGGAAATGGTTTGGAACTTGCAGTGATACATTTAGTTCTTTTTATGATTTGTTTTATACAATTTTTGGTGAAGATGAGTGAATTCTCTTTGTTCTTGGATTTCTCTTTTGATATAAAGTGTTGTGAAAACAGTGAAACCTTTCCTTAAAAGATGTGGAATTTAACATCTGTAACAATAAGCTTTGCCAATCAAGACTAGCTCCTAGCTACTTCTATATTTTTTCTATGAAACCCTTTATAAACCAAATCAAAATTGTGTTGACCCTTTGGTTCATAGTTACTCTCTTCAGTACTAATTTACCTTTTTAATTTCAAGCAACAATTAAATTTAGGTAGAACTGATATTTCTTATTGCAAAATAAAGAGAATGTAGTAGAGGCTAAATGAATATATATTCCATGTGCCTAACATGATAAAAAAGAAAAATTTAAAGTAATTGGGGCACAAGAGAACTTCAGATTGGTGGTGAACTTTATTTCGTAAAATCTTCCTCTAATGAAGGCAGTTTTTCCATGTAATTTTGTTTATAAGAGTAACTCAGTTACTGGGAGTAGATGCAGTTTAATTTATTATTTCATGATATCATGCATTAGAAGCAAGTTTTACTCTTTCCACAATAGGTTAGATTCTTCAGTTTTATCATTCAGAGCAAATGTTCAATTTTTCTTGAAAAGGAATCACTGCAGTACCTAAATTTGTTTAACAGCAGAGAATTTTTAGGGTAAAGCTTCAATCCTTCCTCCATTTCAAAGTTTCATTAAAGATGTGTGATGACTTCCTCTTTGTTTTGAATATCATGTTCAGCGGCTGTGGAATAGATTCCCATACAAGTTTTGATGAACCAGTTAAAGAGAGTGAATAATTTATTTGTTGCCCTTCCACTCTTTCTTTCTATGTCACATTCTGATCAGTGAAGTATTTCTCCACAGAATTTTATCATTAGCTGATAATTCTGCCCTTTGAATTTCTAGTATGTTAGGTGTCAACTTCTTTTGGACTTCCAGTTCATTGCATCTTTGGCTAATTTTTGAAATCTCAAGTTTTAATATCCCATCTTTGATTGCAGAGTTTTCTTTTTGATTTTGGACCACAAAAATTGCTGAATTTTGATCTGGATAATACTGCCCTTTGAATTTGTAGTTGATCATTTTTGGACTTCCAGTTTATTGCTTATTTTGCTAAATTTAAGTTCAAATTTCTCATCTTTGATTATAAGTTTTTCTTCTTGATATTGGACGTCAAAAATTGCTGAATATTCATTTTAATTCATCTCCAAGTGCTTTTAATTGCAAAAATTTAAGTCTCAATCAATTGCTGCTAATCTAGCTTAATGAATTTTGAATCATTTAAGTAATTTGTCTTTCTTGTAGTCCACCATATAATTGTGAAAAATAATCCAAAGAAACTTTTCTAGTAGCTTCTAGAAATTTCAGAAAAAACGCCTTGAACGTATGTAACCCACAACAAGGCTTTTGCGCCTTGATTGTATGCAACCCACTACACAACCCTTGCGCCTTGAGCGTATACAACCCGCAAAGCACCTACTAGTAGTGAAAATTATTCTAAGTCCCCAAGGTCATTCGGTTGGTTAAAAAATAACATGTTTTTCTCTTTTCATACTATTTATTGCATTTTATTATACATTCTATTTTCAGATAATTTTCTGCCTCCTGTACTCATACTCCCAGTGAGCAGTGCCACTTCAATGGCTGTATTCAAAATAACTTAGAATTATTCTTAATACAGCCATTGAAGTAGCAGTGCACACTAAGAGTGCAAGTACAGGAGGCAGAAACGGTCCAGGTGGATGCTGCTACACCAGGAAACAAATGACACGTCAAAATCTTCGAGATAGGTTCGGCCAGTCCGGCTCTTCCAATACCAGGAACGTTTGGGGGTTGGGGCAGGGACAGGTTTTTGGGCAAGGGTTGAAAAGGTCCTCCCTCTGCAATTTTCTTCATTGAGCACTGTAATAAATGTACACTTGGAAATTTTGCAATAAAAACCACCTTTAAAATTACTTGCATCAAATCCTCATTTCTCCCTCCTGTTCTTCGGAACAGTGAAAAATAAAATCCACAAGAAATTATCCCAAAAACCTCCTCGAAAAAGTTCATTTATGAGAAATTTCAATGAAAGGAGTCTGTACAATATTATTCTACAAGTGAGATTAAGAAAAATTCAAAATTCATGAACAAACAAATTAATTTTTGATAATTTCTTCAATTTTTAGTAATTTTAAGGCAATCAAACAGTTCTGGATTGAAGGAAAATTTTCAAAGTTTTTATAATTTCATGCTAAAAAATTCAAAGAAAGGAAGCTATTTAATTTTACTCTGTGAGAGTTTTAAATTTTGAATTCTAAGATCCAGCAATTTTCATTTGCAAACATGAATTGTTGGAAATTTTGAAATTTTCATGTAATTTTAAGATAAAAATATTTTCAGCTAACAGGATATTTATATTCATCTTTCACACTAATATTGAATTTAAATACTCATCTAAATGTAGCCCTCTGATGAAAAATAGGTTTTATTTCAAAAGCTTTAAAAATTATGGTTAAAACAATTCAGAGAACTTGAAACTGTTTGAGGGCAAATTAATTATTAAACTTTAATTATGAATTGCAATTTACTACTCGCGAATAGCTTCTTTTACATTGAAATATTGTGAAATTGACACAAATACCACCAAAAATTTACTCGCACAATTATTGAATCGAATTTTTAACAACATATTTGAAATGTTAGTGCATTTTTGACTTAAGGATCTTAGGTATTTTGTTTTCCCCTAGTTGAGTTTAAATCTCGCCTTCGGAAGTATTTACAACCTTATTACGTTTGAGTTAGAGCAGATTATTCGAACCGGTTACATATTCCGGCGAAACAAATTATAAACCCTATTAAATTATAAGTTAAAGGATTGAGAAACTCACGAAGCCGCACTTATTGAAACATTAATCCATCTCTATGAAACTTATCGGAAGAAAATATTTGCAATAACGAGAGTTCATAAACTTTAGGATTATTAACTCAGAATGAGTAAAATGGTTCAGAAAATTTTAATTTCCACGACTCAAGGTAGAATAACAGATCAAGCACCAACCCCTCACATAAAACTTAAAATCGTGTGGAGATTACAGGAGAATGATTGAAAATATTTTACTGGAGAGCTTAATTTTACGTACTCACTTCTAGGTGCAAAAAATATAAGATTAGCTCTCGTCCAGAACAGAGTTATCAGCCAAAGATACGCATCAAACTACCATTACATCTACGTTAAATCGCGAAATTTAGAATTTGAAAGCATGATTAAGATTTGACGTCACTCTACCAGACTGATACACATGTTAAAACCTTTTCCAAAATTTGCCCGGGAAAGCTCAGGAATTCGACCGCGAGGGAGAAAGAATTACTAAGTATTTAAGGTACCTACGGTTTACTACCCCCTCCCTTAACCATAAAAGGATTCTGTACATGAGGCTCAAACACACTATCCATGAAATTCACTTTTGCTAAGGATTCCTTCACGCAGTAAAATATCGTTTATGGCAAAAATTGAAAATTTACGGTTGACTTTATATTACGTTTGCAATTCGCATTCCGGTATGATTAGAGTGGGTCTACCTCTGGCCTAATTAAGCCACGATCTCATTCACATTAGAACTTAAGTTCGAAAAATAAGCTGATACCTAAATCATAATTAGATTTTGACATAATTAGGCGAGGTAAAATTGTAAATGTTTAGTAAATTTCTCTCAGGATTGGCGAAATTTCGTAGATAAATTTTAAATCTCTAAACCCAGATGGACCTTTCTGAACAAGCACAAGAACTGAAAACACGTTATCGTATTAAAATTAAAGTGCATATAAAAAGCAGGCTATCATATTTATTCTTTTTCAAAAATATAACGTTAAAAGCAAATCCCAACGGAAGCAAAGCGCGATTATCCATCATCAATAGCGTTTCCCAGCAGCATTTTCTACACTAATCTCGTTAAAGCAAATATTAACTCCAACTTACCGAGTACGACAGTAAGCTTAATCCACTGAGTTTAACATGATCAAGTTTTGAACCCAAATTTTTATTGCTATCATGAGAAGATCCTTCCAAAATCTGAAGTTTAATGAGAAACAGTCGATCATGAAAAAATGCGTCGCACTGCGAAAGAGCAGATAGGAATCTACTACAGCTTTTCGGATTCTAAGGGGAAAGTAAGTATTCATTCCTACTTCAAAAGAGCGATTAAGTACGAAGAGTCAAATGGAAGGTGCCACGCACTAACTGGGAAAAATTCCGCATTCAGTCAAAGTAGGGTGTCTATAGAACAACTCGCCCAAGTATACAACTGGCCATACGACAGATAATCCGTAAAAAATCGCATAGGTAACAATTACAGAAGGTATTTCGCTCATTATTAAAGCACAAGAAACTATGAGAAAAGGATGAACTTACAACATACAATCCGAATCCATTTGACAAGGTGGTGGTGAAGTGAGGAAAGCACGACGAGGATTCCTTGGTTTGAGTTTGGAAGACATCCTGCGAAAGATACCATGCACCTCGCCAAGCTTGCCTGCAATAAGAAAGATAATTTTCGTGAAATCTTTGTCGATGGAAGATTTTTATAGAAAAAGCTATTACTAATAAACTAATACTAATCTCCAAAGTGACTTATTTTAAGAAACTCGATTATATGGTTTAAGCGTATTAGCCAAATTAAAGCACGAAAGTTCAAAAAGATAATCTCACAACGCATATGTATTGTCCTTACCTAAATGCAAGCAGTCTTGCTCTGGAATTCAGCCGGAAGTACGCCAGCGACCATCACCGCTGTTAAAATGCAATGCAGTAACCTCGTGAGTCAGTCGGCTCAGGTCAGCAATTGTCTCAACCACTTCTGTGGTAAACCTGCCTTATATAACGTTCGGGAGCAGGTACCATGGGTAAAAAGACAAACGAAATTCCATAATGATATAATATTTCAATGTAATTGGATTTCAAAAAAATGACGGCCTTATCAAATAAATAAAATATTAAGCAGTAAAACAATTAAAAATATTATTACGAGTTTGAGTTACTTCAAATTATTCTGGCAATTATTCCGCAAATTGTATTCCATTTATTTTTAACTGTCCTATAATATATTTAAAAGATTTATTTTTAACCGTCTAAATTAGTGAGATAGAGTAGAGCCACCCAATTCTTAAGCTATGCATGCAAATAAACTGTAGTGAAAAATTTAATAAAGTAAATCGAGTGCTATGAAATAACAACGAAGAGCTCCGTCCACATCCACCGGTGAAAATTAAAAGATGAAATATACCATATACTGCATAATGAAAAATTATCAAGCTTTTCTGTAGATGTTGTTTTTGGCGAAGTCATAAATAAAGCGATACGCATCCCATACTATGTAGAGATTTAATTTAAGTTACGTTCGTTAATATCATTAGACTTGTCTATTTCTTATGACAAAATTATTATTGAAAATGTTGATTAATCCCCACAGACAATATGATATGAAAGAAAACTGGTTTGTTAATGGAAATGATAGCCAACGTTCTTATAAGGTTTATGTTTGGAAAAAGTCCATTCTAAAAGTTTTTAAGAAAGAAAAAGACTGTCGGTATTTCATTGCAGTCTATTTCTAGCAGTAATAATAGTATCGTCAAAAGTGCTTTGACATATAAGGTCATTTTGCACATAAGGGCCCGCACTGAGAACTGAACCCAGAATCGCTTTCCCCATGGCTATCAGGGAACCCAATAATAGATTTGAAGTATTTATAATAATTGAAATATTAAATTCAGAATAATTGGTCCATGCGTTTGCCTGTAACTCAAAGATGGTGATGAGATCCCAATATTCTTGTGAACATTAATGGAAAGAATATCATTATGTTATTATATATTATGATATAAATGTCATTATTATTATGACAAAGGCAAACTATAGTATAGGTGCCTATAGTATATAGCTAAGTTTGTTTGTTTAGAAAACGGTTTGTGCTTGGATGCATTTAGATGTAAAGTTTAAAAGTGAAATAATCATTCTTAAAAACTTTTCCTCATTAACTACACTAATGTTGAAAGTCTTCTTTGTTTTTTCCATTAAGAAATTAATTAGCAAGAAGGAAGAAATGAAAAGAATTTAATGACCTTGAGTGACTTATTTGAGGTAGAGAAATACTTGTCAAATATCAAAAATTGTTGAAAAGCATTGCGGCAGCAAACTAAAGTCAAATACTGTGCAAAGCAAAATGAAACTTGTGTTTATGATGCTTTTAAAAATAAATACATTATGCCTTTATCATAAAACTATGCAAATTATTACCCATTTCACTAGTAGCCAAAATGATTTTCCTATGTATCTAGATTTGCTTATAAGGCGATTCTATCACTGGAATGCACTGTTCATTACTTTTAGATCACCCTGTATTTAAGTATATTGAAACTTTTCTCATTCCTTTGGCATTCATCATTCAAACTATTTTCTTGATCACTTTCTGTCACATATTATTTTCTGGAAAATATAAATATTGGAAACGAATATTTCTAAAATACATATCCCTGATTTTTATTGCAGTGTTCATGGAATAGGGATCTATAGAACATTTCCTCCAAATGTTATAATATGAAAGTTATTGAGCAATTATATCCTTAGTTTTGATTCATTTCACTGCACAGAAATTGAGCAACTTGACTGAAATTCTCATAAAATACGACCCAGAAATTATACTCATCATGATAGAATTCTTAGAATTAGAATGTTACATTTTCTAAGATAAGCCATTATCAATAGCTAAATTGATAATGATTTATCTTCAAGAGGAAGATAAAGAATAAACATAAAAAATTGATGCAACAGTGTTGGTGTAATAGGGATCGATACAACATATCCTCTAAGTGTAATAACTTGAAAGTTATTGAGCAATTATATCCTTAGTTTGGATTCATTGCACTGCAGAGAAATTGAGCAACTTGACTGAAATTCTCAGAAAATAGGGTCATAATCATCATGCTAGAATTTTTAGAATTAGAATGTTACATTTTCTAAGATAAGCCATTATCAATAGCTAAATTGATAATGATTTATCTTCAAGAGGAAGATAAAGAATAAACATAAAAAATTGATGCAATAGTTTTTATTATTATTATCATAATTTTTGATAAAAACACATTCAATGCATTTTGTCCACAGTCAAACAAAGTTTAACACTTTAACAATACCCAAGAATGGGCATTCATGTCTGAATATCAGACACACTGATGCCATGTACAAGGTATATTTTACAAGGAACTCACAACTGTTTGGAAACTGTCATGTTTTCTTTGTACACATTTTTTCATTCCAGGTTAATTCTACCAATACAACTAACTTAAACCCTCAATATAATACACTATGTAGTCAAATGACCAGAAATGTAATATTATCCTCTAACTTATGAAGTGAAATGAAGGTATTCATTGTTGAATCTTGATGAAATAGGACACTGTAATTTTTTCCCAGAAGAGTATGCTTCAACTCTCGAAAAGTGAATGTCTGACTCCAATTGAAATAACACTCCCACTAAACCAAATGATTTTGTCCTACAAAACATAATATGAAATGGTTATGACTATAACATAATGATCATAAATGATGCATAAAAATTCAATTAGGTTAGATTTAACATGTGATTTTTACTTTCTTTGCAATCAAACTATAGACATTTTCAAGAAAAGGATTTTCGAAGTTTACCATTATGAGAAGAGAACATAACTCCAGGTAACCTTTCTTTCTGAAATACCGAACGTCCATCACTGGCAACAAGCATAACAAGGTGATTAAATCAGAATTAGATTTCACCTTCACAGCAATTAACTGATTGAAGGAGAAAGGAATTTAAGGTTAATTACAATAAATTTCAATAACCAGGTGACTTTAACCCTTAAAATTTCAAATCCTTCGAATCAGTACAGTTCATTCATTGGCATTTTCATCCTTACGTTATATCTCAAACCAAAGATTTCTGTCCCAGAATTTCAATGATTCTTTGCACCACTTTCCATAACAATAACACAATATGCATACCAAGTAAGTCTCAGTCAATCACTTGAGCAGTTTTCCACTTTACATTCTTACAATATGCTTTGTCGCTTCATTCATAACATTCAACAAATTCAATCACATAATTTTTCTAGTCCCACTTTCTTGACTATACTTAAAACACCTGTAGAAGATCTTTTCATTCAGACAAACTTGGGGACAAACTTCAACCAACCAGCATGAGAAAAGAAAACAAGTAAAAGCAAGACAGACAAGCATCCATCGACAAGAACTTGACGCTGGCAGTGAAAACTTGAATTGGAAGAGCCAAGTTAAGGAAATTTTATTACTACAATGAATGCCCTGATAAATGAACAATTTGGCTGATAGAAAAAATGTGGATGTGTATTTAAAAGTAAAATATAAAGGTTGTTGATAAATGAAGTAAATAATTCTTCACTCATTTTTAACACTTGAAGTGTTGTAATGTAGCTTATTAATTACATCAAAAAACCAAAATTGTGCATCTCTTTGATACTTGATGCAGGACTGAAAAATTTTCATGGATGGAATGTAAAGCATTTTCATAAAAATATTGAATGGAAGTTGTCTTCATTAACATGAAAATCCATGGATATTATAGACATACAGAACTATACATATTCTATAAGGTTGTCCAAAGAATGAAGTATGGTAACACAACTATTCAAGAGAAAAGCAAAGACAAATTATTCTCCTCATTCACCAAATTATGCAACCTTAAAAATATTTTTGGATGATTCTTTTTGTTCCAGTAAGAGCTTATGCATATGTGTACCCAGAATATATTAAAAAATATTAAGATATACCAATTTTTTTAACTCTAGGGAACCAAATTCTTAATTAAAACTATATTTTACATTCTTACTGTACATTACCTAACATATAATTTAAGATAAATGAGACATCTATAATTAAAATTGCCATTAATCTAGCAGAGACCTTCTGTGAGAAGGAAATCATCAACAAATTTCAGAGCAATCGTTCTAGACTTGGAAATATATGAAGGTAAGACCCCCATAAAATTCTCATGCTTCATTTCAATCTCTCATTGAAGAAGGATTAGTGAAATTCCATAACAACAAAACTTCCGAAAACATAAAACTCAAAATCAGGTTGAATTTGGTTATGTATTTTGATTAATCAATCAATTCTAGTATCACAACTCCCACTGTTGGTGAGTTCCATATAGCAGCAAATTTAAATCAATGGTTAGCAAGGCTCATGAAATATCAGTTATGATATCCATGCATCTCTTCAATGAGATATGACAACTCTGAAACTTGACAATTTTTATTAGATTAGGCAAAATATAATTAATTCAAAGATGTCTCTATTAAGACAAAATCACAAACCCCATTATCTTGACATATTTCCAATACAACAGGTCCTCAATATCAAATATGAATTTGACTGAATATCTTCCAGCACACCATTTTTTTACAGTAGTATAAATTCAAAATATCTGAATGTGGACCATCGTATCCTCAATGGATAAATGAAATTCTAGAAAACAGAGAGTCGACAGAGACAAACCAATAAAGAGAAAATGGAAATGCAATGAATTTCGAAATCAAAAAATGAGAAGATTACACTGAAAATTCAGATACCCCTACCAATGTTCTTTCTTAACTGTTACAAAAGCTAAATGTGTGTGCCACCGTGCATATAAAATTAACTCTTATGGAGCTTTATATTTAGAATTCTAAGAGTCTTCTTCATGAGACTGATATTTTTTTATTAAGCCAAAATTACACTTTTTGGGGAATTTGGATACCATAATAGGTCTAAAAGAAAGATACAACTCCCCTATATGCATTAATTTTGATACATATCATGAAATATCTTAACTCAACAGCCTCTCAGCAGAGAAAATTCTTTCCTTTATCAATTTCATTTTCTCGATTATTGATTTTGTATATTTAATTAAATAAATCAATGAGGGAAACGCAGTCAATCAACACTCACTCACAGCATAACCTCAGAACGTACCCACAATGAAGTTATTCCCATGCAACATATATTCTCATTCAAGAAAACTAAAATATAATTATCAAATTTAACATTGCAATTTCAATTACCATTCTAATATAAATTAAAAGAACAAATAATATGATACAAAACACAACGTTCCTAAAAAAGAAACGTTACATAAGGCCACACATCAATGGGCTCTATTAATTTGGAATTCATCAAAGGAAATATTGAAAAGTCAACATGCTCACAGTAGGCTAAATCAGGAGGGAACCACATTCAACATCTGTGACATCACAAAAGCAAGATATCACCATTATGGGTAAAAATACAACACCAACAATCACTTGAAAGATTCTTCAGCATTTCATTCCAGATCAATGGAATTGATGATATTCAGTCCAACATTGACCATTAATATCTATCTGAACACTGATTATTTGATTCTTAGGCTTGGAAAACATCCTTAATTCTCATATATTTACATATACACCATTGGTTTCCTCCACATGAAATTAGTCTTCAAGATTTTCTTAGATAAAGTGTTGACATCCATCCAATCTGGAAGTCACCTCTTGGTCAGTTATTTCCCCTGTGAATAATGAAAAACAAATGACAAATTAGCAATTGCGTTTACAGCTTCATAGGAATAATGCAGTCTCTTGATTCACTTACATGATAACACAAGCACTAAATAACAAGAAAAACTCACCCTGAACTCACAAATTTTTTAATAATCTTAGTTTTTAGGCATCATCTTGTATAAATGCTTCTATGCATAGTTTATTTAGTTACAGGTTAACTCAATTAACAACTTTGTTACAAGAGTAGTTTATTAGGGTTGATAATGTATAGAAAATTATGCATTACATGAAATTATGCTCCATGGAAAAATAACTTTACAAAATCATATGTAGAAAATTAGTGATCAAACAATCATTTTTAACTTTGAAAGAGAGATGGGTAAAAAAATATTCAAAATAAAATTAAGAAAATATTGGTTATTCTGTTGTTGAAGACACACTATCTTCAGCTGATGCTGCCTTTCATATAAAAAATGGTTCAAGTGGTGATTTATTTTATTGAATTATTTATCTCATCAAAATATGCATATTGTGATAAGAATTTACCATTGTTAAATCTGTAGCAATTTTGGTATTTCTCTCTCATTTTGTTTTTAATAAAAGAAAATGTTAATTTCCTTTATTTGAACTGGAAATATTCGATAAGACATTCTAAATTCTAATCAGGGATCTGGAGAAGCATGGGTAGAGCATAATCACTGTCTTATTCAGGCCTGAAATTCTCAATAACCTTATAATAATCTCATAGTGCTTTAAATACTCTGAGTATAACTCTGTCTCACCCGATGCACAGTCTGTAGAGAATTTATGTTTTATTTAACAGAGGTGACAGCAACCAAATGGAAACAATGAATAACTCCTTACGATTTTGATGTAAACAATTTTCTGGTGATGATGAATTAAAGAATTAATAGTAAATAATGATTTTTTCATCTGCCAGAGTAATGGTAAATGATGATTTTTCTTTCCATTAATGAAAACATAAAAGCTTTCTGTCTATCATCAGTCTCATTTATATTATGTTTAAAAATTGGGTGCAAAAAGGTAGGCAATCAGCAACAAAAATATTATTTAAAATTTTTAGATGGCAAATTCTTGAATTTGAGGATTCAACTTCATGGAAGAGTCACTAACCTAGATGAATTCCATGGTCAAATTAAAATATAGGAATCAATTTTTCAAGAGAGAGAGAGAAAATACATTTATTAGGGGAGATTGTTCAGTGTATAAATTTGGGATCCTTCGAGTTTCTTTAACAAAGTTAATCCCTGTGTTTGAATCTGAGATTCCATACAGAATGAGTTCATTCAGTTAAATATATGTTACTTTGTAGAATACATAGTAGTATTAAATAAAAATTTTTGAAATTATAATTATTATAAATCACTGATTAAGTTAACCAATGGGAAACTTTAGGGTAAATAAACAAAAAAATCCTAGAAATGAAATATCAAAATTAAATTCATGCTCCAAAGGCAATTAGGAAGTACTCTTTAATTGATGAAATAACTAAAATGAACTCATCTTAATTTTTAAAAAGCCCAGGTAATGAAACATTTCTTTAATTCAGAGGTTGCCTGGATTTTAGGCAATTGTGAATACAAACAAAACTTGACGTACTGATAAATTGTCACAGTGGACTCCAGTGATATACAGTATCACAGGAAGAAATATAAATGCTAAAAGAAGAAATCTTTATTAAAGAATATTACTTTTATGTATCATTTAACTTATCTTTGTTACTATTATACATATATAGGGTAGAATCTTTTTATAACTTTGAAAATAAAAATAGCAATAAGCATCCTTAGCAAAGGATCATTGTGCATGAATATATTAGATGACACAATCATTAGAATATAAACAACTCTGATTTACAAGCTAAACATATAGTGGTAGAATCACTCACAATCATTAATAAGAAATGATAGTTCAGCTGAATCAGACAAACTCTCGGAACAGTGGGTTGACTCCCTTTATTGGCAGAGGATGAGCTTCTGTGTTAAAAACCCATTCATCCAAGGAAATCAAATTATCATCACTAAAGAGAAGGTACAAATACTGAAAAGAGAAAAGGAAATAGTATTTTAGAATTTAGACATATAAATTAAGATCTGTGATGACATCTTCAGTACATTTATTAATATTCTTTGAACAAAAGTGTAAATGAAGCACATTAATTCTATTAATTATCAAAGAAGAATAGAACCAAAAAGAATTATATTTTTAAAATCTCAGCAAATATCCATAGCAAGAAGAAAAGAGATGCTGAATATAGTGTCTGCAATTTTCACTATAACGGATAAGCAAGACATTCACTTAGAAAGAAATGGTTTCTCTGTTAAAATGAATCAACCACTCAATGAAAAGAATTCTAGGCATATTCCTTTTACATTTGCGCTCAGTTAAATAATGGAATTGCATTAGCTGAGAGTTGTAAAGGAAGTAAACATGAATGGGATCACAGCTATGAGTGATTTTTTAAATAATGAAATAGCAAAAAGAATTGTTTACAATTCAAAAGAATAATAAATAAATAATATTTATAGCACAATAAGGAATATATTTATAGATATTTAAATTACATAATGGAATGTATTTATACTGAAGTGATGCTACCTAAGATTCTAATGAAAAAGATTGAGTGAAATTTAATGCATCACATAGGATGCCATTCATCACACAAAAATACATGAATGAATCACCTTCAAAGTTTCGGCTAAAAAGAAACTCTGCTGGACATCATCCTTCTGGGGATCTTCCATGTATACATTTTTGACTCCAGAGAATCCTCCACTAACCCTACAATGCTTTTCAAGGGCCTGAAAAGAGAAGATATTGATGAATAACTTATGTGTGTGTGTTTACCATCAATGTGTGATTTAAAAAAGTAAATCAGTAAGGAATCTATTAAGATATGAGCTATTTCTGATTAAAAGAAGTTTAGTATCTTGTGGTACCAATAAATCATTAGAATATAACCACAAGAAGTAATTTATGGATGATTTTCTTTATATTTCTTTCATCAGATAGTCACTCAACTAATGGAAATTGTATTTCTTACAATTCTTATTAAAGAGATTATCTACATGAGAAATTTTGAGGCTTCAAATTATGTCTGGAAACATAGTTCAAAGAGAGATCAACATTATTGAGAAATTAATATTTACATAAAATATTTTAATTAAATCGATCAGATAGTTGTAAGAAACCTTTCAAGATATTTCTGAAAATGAACAAAAAACAAAAGGAAAGGAAATAACTTACCTCAACAGCTTCCCAACCCCAGTCTCTGTACTTCTGATCTTTGGTTAATCTCCACATTACGAAGTATGATTCTATCACTTCTGGTCTAAGAATGTAATATTTCTCATTAGTTTTCATTGCCTTGGCTTCCAGAGCTTCGGTGAACCTGAATGATTCTGGACCAAGTTTGGTGGCAGTGCGAACATATGATTCATGACAAGTGTTTGTGATTCCTTTAGCAATATCCATGTATCTGTCTGTGACTTCATTCTTCAGAGTATGAGCACCAAGACCAAGTAAGCCACCTGTTTAAGGGATAAATATGATTTCTGTGAAAAGTTTCTGAGAGCATTTCTGCATTATAATAAGGTAAACAGCAATCACTGGATGATAGAAATTCTCTCACTAGGATTGGCAATAACTCTAGAAATTGACAATTATGACACAGAAGCAGACTGATAATAAAACTTAAAATGATGGATAGTTTCACAAATAATACTGAATGCGCAAAAAGTATGCAAAAGGAAGATTATACTGAAGGATATGAAGAAAGTATATCTTCATGATTGTAAATCTAACAGATTTCATCCAGAAACATCCTAAGAATTTAAACTATTTTCAATTGTGAGGCTATAAATTTTATTAAAACTGTCTGAAACAAAATCTAAATTCCATAAAATAAATATGAGATGGAAATTTAATCCATATAAAAAATGGCCATGATCAATGGTGAAACAATTCTACAGTCAATTAAATATTATTAATTACACTGATGATAGCCAAATTAAATTATTATTGATTAAACTGATGACAACCAAATTAAATTAATGTAGAAAAGTTATTAATAAAGAAAATCAGAGCAAAAATAATTTCAAGTTCATATTACATTCAGGGATAAATAAAGCAGAAGTCTATAAGTCAAAATATTTGAAAGACAATTACTTACCAGAGAAGCAAGCTAAATGATCCATCTTGTGATCAAGTCTGTCAAACTTCATATCCGAGAAATACATTAGTTTACTTTGGCGGGAAACTTGAAGCATGTGCTGCACAATTTTGGCAATAGCTTCATCATACATTTCACGAGCTTCCTGATCTTCTCTGCCAGACTGCAGCCATGCCTTCAGCAGGTATTCATAGAAACTGTCTCCTAATGCTCCAATTGACATGTGATCTAATGAAGAAAAATGAAAATGATGGAATTAAGTATTTATATTGATAATATTGCAAATAGCATGATGAGTCACAGTATACAAAAACTATGCTTTATTTTATGATAAATTTTTATGACAAAACTAAAAAATCCATCATACAAATATGTATTAACATACATACTTCTTATTAAAAAAAATTAAACTACATTTACATAAAGCTTATTTTCAGTTAGTTGGAAAATATATTTGTGAATTGAAAGGAGCTTATGATCTTAAAAATGTGTGATCATTTCCATTGATTTCTTTTTTATATCTTATCCTATTTTTATCAATGGTATTTTATGCAATACTTTGAAGTTATGAAGTTGTCATATTGTAACTTCAGAGGTTACAAGGAAGGACATTTTGGTCTAAGCTTGCTATAAGAAAGCAATAATAATAAATTATTTAAATCGATGCTATCAAAGAAAACTATTTTCTGGAAATCAAGACATACATAGACACGAATGCTAGACAAAATTTAATTGAGATATTGGCAATGCTTAACATAATCAATATTACTTTATCATAACATGCATTGCTTGTAAATTTTGAGTTTCAGTTGGTGTATATATTTTTGAGCAAACAACAAAAATAAAAAAATATGATGATAATCAAACCATACCAACTATTTCCCTTAGTTAATTAGTATCAATTAGTTAATAGACATGTGTCAAGGTAGAGAGTAAAGACAATGAGCTAAAATTTTATTATGGATAATAGAATGAGACTAACATTAATGTATTACCAATTTCAAACCAAGTGAAGCATGATGATACTAATTCTAATTGAAATGCAGGCTTATTAAATTCATAGTATTTGAAGAAAATCCTTCTTTAATATCGTTATCAAAGCAAAAAATACATAATACTCACTCTGTCCCCACTTTCCAGTTTTTGGATTGAGGTAATTTGGATAGAGCCCTCTTGGTTTTTCCATTCCTCTGAGAATTTGACGTATGTGGTCAACCTTTTGTCGGTAAATTGGATTGCCTGTCACATCAGACAGATATGTGAACTCCAAATGAAGAGTACCAAATTCAGACAAAATGCTACTGCCTCCACTGGCCCAGCCATAATTTTTACTGGCCTGAAAGAAAAATATATTTATTGTATCAACTGGCTAAATATATTCAAACCAAGAAATGTAATCTCATGGGACTATTTAGTTATATTAAATAATTAATTAAAATTCTATAACACTGTAAAGTAAAATATTTCTAATTAATTTATTAATTATCTATTAGACAGGATGATTGGGATCAAGGTTATTTTAAAAATTCAGTTTTTAACAAATTTTACAATGCACAATATAGAGGTAAGTAAAAAATATTTGTGGCTCAAAACATTGAATTTCTACATTTATATAAACTGGTTAAAATGATTTCATTCTCCGTAAGGATATTATCTACACAGATAAAACAAACTCTAGAGAACTAAATATCTGATAAGTTGAATAGAACAACTTCAATTTGCAGCATATTAGTTCTCCACACACTACAAAGTTAAAAATCCAGAAGAATTTTAAAAGTAAGTTTCATACAATATTACAGATTTTGGAATATTTAAAGCTTGGTATTCCATATTGGGTACACACAACTTAAGTCTACTTTTTTCTAGAAATTTTTCAGATTATGCTAACAATGAGAGAAAATATTGAAATGCAAGAAGCAAATCTACTAAATAATAAATATTTCAACTCAATAATAAGCCCTCATATATGCCCATGATCCTGCAGAGATGCATTTTCATTCTGAATGACTTAAATCCAAGATGTGGTCAATTAAAAAATATTGCAGAAAAGTATTAAACTATTCAGACTAATCCACTCAGAAATTCAGGGTGAGTAAACTTAGTTTTGGAGGTACTCATATGAACATAAAGATGAGATTTTCAATTGAATTATGCTTATTTATGTAACAATACCTAGTAGTTGATTACTAATTTTTTAGAGAATCTATGGCAAATCAAATAATTTTATTTGAGCAATTAACATAAACGCATTAAATAAATGTCACAAAAAACATTTGTCCTAAGATAAATAGATTCTTTGGACCCTTGTTACATTGGAAAAGTGTCGGATGAACAGTGAATCATATGTTCAATTTTCAAAGGCAAAATATTGAAGATTAAAAATGCATAATTTTTAAGAATAAATTCCCCAAAGTCACCAAACTGATTAAGTAACAGAGACAATTAGATTTAACTTAAAGTAAATTATGATATGAAATTCACAGGGTTTCTCCTAAGATATAAAATGATACTAAAGTTAGATATCTACTTACTGCATTAAATTGGTCTCTTCACAAATTATTTCATACTTACAAAAGTAGCAAGAAAATGTAAACAATTGAAGATGAAACATTAAAACAAAAGTCACTCAATTCTGAAGGTAGCACATGGGAAAGTCAATACAGTACTTTTATAACATAATATTGCACAATTTCAAGTTAGATATAAGTATTCTAAGAGTAGAAGAGCTGGAGATTTAAGTAATTGATTCTTTATTTCATCAATTAAAATGAGACTCACCCCAGTTCGCACATTCACTAATGCGTATGGTATACCAGTTGGAGTCTTGAATGCTGGAAGAAGTTTCTCTGCAACATGTTCAGCCTTCTCTCTGAACATCACATCTCCAGTGAGCGCATAGCAGGAAAGAAGTCCACCCACAAAGCGAATGTTTGTCTCAAAAACAGACAAATCAGAATTCTAAAAAAGAAAATTAATTCTTAGTTAAAGGTATAAGTTAAGGAACCAAACTCTATTTTTATTAGAACATTGTCAATTTTTTGATCAAAATATTTCTTTAGCTTAGGTAATTACTAAATTTTATCACAACAATTAGACATTTTGATAGCATTTGTGTTTGCTAGATTCCATTCACACACTTTATTCAAATTCCAAACTGATGCATAAGCTTTCAAAAGTGTGTGAAATGACAATTATTGCACAGATTTTTAGGTCATGAATGATCAACACTAATAGTTAACACCATTGTCATCTCTCCTTTATACATGAATGAATTCACATGCAATTAACTTTTTTATAGCTAACATCAAGGAGCTCTATTATGATACAGAGATATCATGGCGAATCACAAGTAAGCATGATTAAAATTTATTTAAGAATAATGATGCAAACTTCATCAAAAATTTATTTTTATATCAATAATATCTTTATATGAATAACTTTCTTTTTAACTTTTCAGTTCACTTTCACTTTCAGTTCAGTTAACTTAAATTAACTTATGATAAATAACCATGATGCTCTAATTTATATAAAAAGCAGCTGTAACTAAATGGAGACATTAAGGATAGTGTTTATTACTTTCAACAATCATAATTTAAAATAAAAAATGAGATTTGATTACCATATTGTTGAGATCTAAATTGTTGGCAATCCACTCCCTTCCTTGATTAAACTCTTCTTCCATTCCCATGATGTAAAGGGTGTCCAGGCCATCCACAATTGTTGCACCCAATGAAGCTGATCCAAATATGCTAGCACTGTGACCTCTCCTACTCAGAGGTCGCAATTCATTTTTACCCCAAGCATAACGGACGTAGTTATCCCATGCATGCTTCATCATCTGCAAAAGAAAATATAACCAATTAATAACATAATAAACTTTCAGAATAAGAACACTTAATAAAATAAATAAGAATTAACTGTTAGTTATTAAAAAGTTGTGTCATGTCTCCCATGCAGAACAATTTAGAGCATATGCAAATAATTACGGTATATCTCACAAGTTAAAAGAATACTTGATTGGATATTAAATTGGCAATTTATCCAAAATATTATCAATCGATAAATTTAAATATTGAGTTATAAACACAACACAATATAAATATGCATAAAAGATAATTGAGTTAGTAATAAATTTATTATATATTGACAAAAGGTTTTTGAATTATAATAGCAATATGTATGTAATAATAATTATTTTAAAAGTACTTTGACAGAGGAGTTATTTTGCACATATCATTCCTGATACGCCATCAGGAATCGAACCCGGGACTATTTTCATCAATGGCAAAAGCACTGCCAAATATGCATTGTTGTACCCTTATGTTATGTTGTGATAAAGATATTTTTGCTTCCCAGCCATTTTATTCCCATCAATTTTGATTTTGGTATTTGTTGACTGTGATAATTGAAGATGATGGATGAATAGCGGTTTTGGCATTCATTTTTATGACCATTGCCTTTCCTCCTTCCAACCATCAGGGAACGATACAGAATAACAGGGAAATTGGACTCTCTTCAAGATCGAACCCAAGACCTCCATAACATCAAAGGTCCAACCAATTGAGCTAATGAAGAAATTCTATGACAATGATATTCGGGAAATATTTAGCTATGACTCCAATGCAAATTTGGTTGCTTTTCAAAATTTATGATGTTTTTTCAACGCCTAAAAAATAATCGCAAAGAAATGTTACGAATATAATCAATGTGCTCTAGCTTGACTTGGTGGAACGCCATAATGAAAGAATAAGATGACTCGAGAGAGTCGAAACTGGACGTGAAATAAAATCTTTCCTGTGGAAACTACGAAGTCTTACTTATTCTTTCATAAATGTTACGAATTGATGCAATCTTAGATCATCATCATAAACTTACATTATCATATACTGCTAATAAAAAATAAAATACCAGTCTAAGCCCAACGTCAAAATGTAAGATCTTCTTTGTAAAGAAATTGAAGTAATTTAGCCAATAAAATATTAATTCACCTGTATTCCATAATTTTACAGCAAACCTGCTGAGGAATATGCCAGTTTTTTTAATTATCACCTAAATGAATTTATCGCTAGAAACCTGTCTCGAAAGAGCTACGGGAAATGCAAACATGGAGGGAATCAAGATTAAACTCATTTATGATTCGGCCGTAAACGTATGCAAATTAATTCAATATTCCAAAGAGGATAGTATTTTCCCGTATAAACCATGGGGATTTCAACTTTTATCTCAGGATTTCCAATGTAACGGCAAGAAAGAATCCCCTCCACAGAGAGAATAAGCAAAAAAGATTAAATTAAATCTCCCCACATTCTTCAATATTGGAAACACACCATGTTTTTCCAGAGAAAACGCAGAGCACTGGGTACGTTTAAAGGGAATAAATAGATGACTCTCTCTCAATAATCCTTTCTTGGAAAACAAAAGAGGGAAAATGTCGATTTTGAAAGCTTTCCATACCTACATATTACAGTAATCTTACTAAAAAAAGAAATGAATAGTTTTTTGGACTTTTTTTGCGGGCTTCTCTCTTAATTTTAAATTCATCGCGGAAGTAAAAGGATTTATTATGCAGACTTATTATAGAATCATCTAAGCTTACAATTGTTGAGCTTAAAAGAACGCAAGAAGATCACGATAAAGAGAATTGCCGAAACTAAAAAAAAGGCTGAAAAAAGCTACTTTAAAGTAGAGGATTAAAGAAGATCCAAAAATATCAACAATAACATATTACAGGGTCTTTTATCAATTCCTTGGCCAGATGAAGCAAAAGCTGTCGGATCAATTAAACTTCGAGGAAAATAACTGATTCTCTTCATTGAAACCACGAATTTCGACAAAATCACACCTTCACAGATTGATTTCAAGATGAATGTTTTGTTTACAGATGTGTACATTAATTTTCAGCTCACAAGCATTCATCATGAATGGGAAATCCGGAAACAAATTATCAACATTGAATTCAAATGAGAGAAAAACATTTAAGCATAATTCGCTCATTATGAAGGTACAAACTTTACGACAAATTGCTCAAATAGCACTTGTACTGAGATAACTGGAATAAGGCTGCTATATGCAATCCTTATAATAAAGCACCCCTACAGTACAACTACTACAGACATGCCAGTAAAGACAAGTGATACCAATTATGGGTTTCCATCTTTTCTTCGAATTCCGACTCGCTGTTAGGAAACGATGCCGCAATACTACAGATGAAGATATAATAATAACTATCGGGATAGTAAGCGAATTGAATAAGAAAATAAAAACAGGAAATAAACTATACAAAACGCGATGAAAAATAAATCTTGATAAGATGAAGTTCAATCCGAAAATGAAAATTTTTAAGGATTCATATCTTTGCTGAGTTAAGTTGATCTATATTTAATTAAATAAATGAAAATAATGATGAAAAGAGGCACGGTTTAAGATGAATCTTAACCATTAAGCTTGACTGATATGGAATATAATTACTCTTTAGTTTCCTCCAATTAATTGCTCCAAAACGTCTCAGATAAATTAATTATTATACTAAAACGGGATAAAAAGAGAAAAGGACAGTACAGAGAAATTTCAGTGAATAAATGAAACGTTTGATCACGGAGAAATACGCAACTGCGAACGAATGTGCATAAAATTAGGCGAAATCACCAAAGGAAAATATCAACAGTTACCATCGTTGCATTAATGTATCGGAAACACAATAAAGCAAACGGAGACATCGGGTAAGACTTCAAAACACAATTTAAAGGAGGGAGTTGCAGAGTTAGACCAGATCACAAAATGTCGCATCGCAGTTTCAAGAGAAGAAACGGAGATTTCAAAAATAAGAAATAAGATTATAGGTATCAAGTAAGTCTATAAAGAACGAAACGATTTAAGGTGGTTTATTAAGTTCGATCCGACACCATTTCACATAGCATTCCATCTGGATGAAAAATTTACGGTTTCCTACTAACATTTCTGGCGTTCAAATATATATTGATTTCGAACTAGTGAGGCGAAAAATTTTCCACGAAATTCGTCCAATTTGCATGTTTCAATTTCATCCCAGATATGACTCCGTCGTACAGATTCGCGTGCTCAAAGTATACCATTAAATTGCGGAAATCGATTTAAAGTCACCGTTGCCGAGACATTAATATTACTGGCGATAAATAAATTAAGAAACGACCTCGATTAAATGGCCTGCCTTTCTGTTCGTAATAAAACAACAGGCGCGACTGTTACAATTAAACGGGGTTCAATATTTATCCGCAATCTACGCTGACTCATTGAGGACGAAGAATTATAAATACCGGACACGGTGTGGCCCTTGGAAAATTTCTGAAAATCAATCACTGTGAACATTTTCTATGAAATCATAAATGGTGAAGCTTTCAACAGAATTTTAGATCGACTCATTTTTATGAGAACAAAAACTGCCAGAAGGTACTAAATAAATAATTGAAACAGTTACACAACCCCTGAAAGCTCTTATTGATCACTGTTTACGGCTATAATTTTCAGCAGAAAATATGTTTCTAATACAGACTAAATACATAGGAATAAGGATAGTACAGGAACATACAATTTGAAGATAAGATGAATTTACAATATGATTTATAAGATGAGGATAAAATTTACTCATTGGGGCTTTAAACAGGAAAACCAAACCTACTACCAAGGAGAAAAAAATTAAAAGATAAATGGTCATTTGAAGCTAAGAAGTCATTTGAACAGTATTTTAATATCGACAGTCAACATATATAAACAGTCTTTAATAGTTACTATGAAATTGCGAAGTTTGGACGATTTTTCATTAAAAAGGTTTCAAAGCACTGTAAATTTTTTTAGAATATTAACTTTGCGAGATTTTTATTCAGCGCTCTCCTTATTACAGTTTTAAAAGTCTCTTTTGAGTTTTAATCCTTTCTTTAAGTTTCTTAATTATACAGGAGTTGCCGAGCGGTTAAACCCGTGCATAATTTTATAAAACCAATATATCCACATCGACAAAAACTTCCATCTGGACAGTGCCTCAGTCTCCGATATTTGGCAATCATACATTTAAAATAAGAACACGACATAAAAAAATTAATCACCGAAACTTACTAATCCTTTCCTATTATGGAGAAGCCCTGACAAATATTTCCATTCTTTTTAGTCATTTGATAGCATTTCTCCAACACAGCTTTCCTAGATCCCGATTTCAGCTACTCATATCCATTTTTGGAACATTTTAAAGGAGATAAAACATTTGGGGAATTGAATCCTACCCATTTACCATCAATTGTTCAAACGAAGAATTAAATCAATCATCTTTTAAACACTACAATTTTTTCAAAAATTCAACGGTGCGATTTTTATCCCACGTTCAGTTTTTATTGGCTAACAAGAACGCCGATCTGAACGCTTCAAGGATTTAAAGGTGGTCTTCTACGCGCTTCGATGCGGTTCTTATGGAGAAAGTGGGAGCAGAAAAGGAAACATTCCACGATCCACATAACTCTTCCCCCATTGTTTTCCTCTCAATAGTAACAATGTAACCGGTTGACAATTTTTCTTTTAGGTCCCTCGGTTTTCGGGGGAGATGCTCCGGGAAAAATGGAAGCAGATGATAAATTGGATCCATTCCAAGAAATGTTCCGACCTCTAGTAGTAGTCTTCTTCTCGCAAATACATCAGCTTTGATCTTTTGAGCGCGTTGGAATGATGAAAACGTCATCGAACAGGAAATCTAGTGAGGGAGAATATCGCAGGAGATTTTCACGACTGATTCAAATCGTTGTTCCGTTGACGGTGGATCTTTTCCTTCTACGAATACATATAACTCAATATGTTAGAAATGTTCTTGAAACTCTTGTTTCTCTGAAAGGTGGTAATGTGCGATACGTAAAAGAACTCCCGTACTTGACTCTTAAACGGCGTTTTGGTAAAGTAATTCAACATCCTCCTGACATTCAACAAAAACTATATAGATGATTTCAATGTAGGACAAAAAGAAATTGAAGAGTGATTGCTTCGATAAGAACCTCTGCATTCCATATCAACCTAATTTACTGGGATATGACTTCACTTTCAAGGACTCTTTCCTATCTTTCTAACAAAAATCTTAAATGTATATATAGTAAATCAATCCTACAAAATTTTGAAAGATTACACACACTGTAAAATAAAATGTACAAATGCGGCATGATTCTTATTGATATCCAATTTTATATTAACAGTTCTAATTTTCATGGTATTCAGAAGAAATCTACTAAATTATTTAGATTGAAATTAACTAAGATTTCTTTAAAATCCCGGCAAAAATTTCAGATAAACTAGCAACTATGAAAATAGAAGACTAGAAAACTTGCATCAGAAACAATAATATGATTTGATTATGATTAAAAATAAATGCATATAAAAATAGATGCAAAAAATAACAGGGTAATAGAATCGTTAACTATCTTCAGTATTTTCAACCTCAGAAGCATTCAATATACTGAAATCATCTTCAACAAGACTTAGAGCACCAATTTACTTAATTTTATGGTACAGTGAACGTTACTGAAGTAATGTCTACACTACAAAGTACGAGAATAAACAAGTAAAATACATAAAACGTGGAGAGATCTGAGAAGTTCGCAAGAGCTACTATAAGTTAAAAAAAACAAAGACATCGAAAAACTTTTGTAACTGCCGAAAAACTGCAAACTGTATCACAATGACCGTTACCGAATTTCATGAGACGATATTCTCAACTTAGTGGCAAAAAGTTGCAGATAGCTATTCGTTTGTCTATTAAAGTAACTAAAATACGTATAATATTGAAGACTATCCTTAGTATTATTGGCAACAGAAAGGTTTCAATGAATGACATTTAGTAACAGTATATACGAGAGTGGTTTGAAAAGTTTCCGACCCCAGATTTTTGAGAAATCTTCAGAAAATTTTCAGAAAACATGTCGAGAAATGGCAAATGTCGAAAACTTTTCAGACCACCCATGTACTTCGATAATTCATCCTGTAAAATTCTCAGCTTTCTAGATAAAAAAAATTTTTTAAATAGCCCAAAAAGTTAAACGTTTTAAAACTTTTAACGTTAAAAACTCAGCCGGGAATACAATCTCAATGGTGCGAACGAGGATTTAAAAAACCTCAAATTAAACCAAAAGAGTTATGCGAACCTCACCTTGCATGAGAGTCTCTATTTGTCACCTTCTTGTTATAGCAAAAGGGTTACTTTAACTTTTAAAGAGCGGTTTCCTACCTTAATTCTCTGCTGCTACACTCACTCATATCTTTATCATTCATCGGTGAAAGTGAAAGGGTGAAAAAATCTCTGGTCCCTAGAAAAAAACTATTCAGTTGGGCGCCCCCGGAATTCGCCTGGAGCTGGATTAAGGGGAGAGGGATGACGGAGGTGGAGAAAAGGGTGCAGAGATGGAGGGAATGGAACAATCAGAGGAGTTGCGCCCTTCACTAGATCGATATTTTTAGGCGACAAGAAGAGTTGTCCTTAAGCCCGGTTTTCCTGTATAGATCAATTGTTCACTACCTGTATCTACCGTCACTTCTAATATTTTCCTTGGTACATACTGATATTAGAGCGACAATGAAATGGTTCATAAAGCCATCAATATTCACCTAACATACACACAAAACATTCGTGTTATCCTTCTCCTGGGTAAGCACCCCAATAGACCAATATAATCAACATCCACTAATACTTCTCAATCTATGTGACGTGAAAACACACACAGATACAAACATACACATATTCTTATGCACATACTACTATGTATCAGCAATAATCATTCTGAAGTCAGATTGGGTGTAAAAAAGAGCTTTGAATAAATATACATACAAATCCGCCTCATTTAGCAGTATTAATGGGAAATATTCTCAATTTTTAATTTAGGCTTTCACTAAAGGAATGATGATTTAATATAGTACTCATTTGAATTGACACGTAGGTTTGCCACGGAGGGGAAAAGGGTGGAAGAAATTGCAACCGCATTTTTCCGTAATTACGTACCTTTTTTCCTGAGATATATTCATACAGAGTTTAATACATTTTAATAGATATTTCTGGCATTTAATTACTCTATGGATCTCTACATACGATAAAGAAAGGCTAGCCCAGTAAGGGCAGTATTCTATCCCCATAAAACTTCAGCAAAATGACTTATCACAGGTATTAACTTATTTGACCACCAAAAAGTCACTACTTCATGCATCCAAAAAGAATTCCATGAGTGATTCACGCGATTAATCTTTGATTCTTTATAATATAGAACTACACATGTATATATTTCTTGGATTTATTTCACGATGTTAACGAAAAATTTGACAAAAACGGGAAATAAATATAAAAATTCGTTGGTTATATCTTGGAAGACCTGATACGATAAGTTGCTAACGCCCCCCCCCCCCAAAAGTCATCTCCCCTTCGACATAGGCAACAGGGAGGGCACGGCCCCTGGAATGCAGGCAACCAAACGTACCCATATTGTGTGTGGGCTGCCTACTCCGCAGGCGTTTTTAAAAAAGTGACTTCGTTCTTCTAACTTCATCTACGAGATCTCGTACATCTACATATGTACCCTGCAAGCCGCCTTTCGGCGTGTGGCAAGGGGTGCAAGCACGATGACTCTATTTTCCTAGTCGATTATTTTCGCGTATTGTTCTCGGAAAAAATGAATTCTTGAATCGACTGATTCTAGCATCTATTTCTCTGATCTTCTACTTACAGGCGAGTAATTAAACTTAGATAAATTTTTTTTAAATTCCTTTCATATCATCAAAAATTATAAACCGAGCTACCTTAAAACAGAAATACCACGTCGGTATAGTATATGGTTTAAGCAATCGGAAGAGGTACCTTTATTAACGAAAATAAAGAAACTGATCTTCAAGCTTGTATTGAGCCACAGAAATGAAATGAAAACAGCAAACGAGCGGATGAAAATATCAAATGACCTCACCACAGACTTTGGCTCCACTTTTCATCAAAAACTCGTCCAAAGGAAAAGAAAAATCATTCCAAGAGCTGTCGGCAGTAGTTTGTTTCGAAGGAGAGAACGTGACCTCCGCGACTCCTTAATACCGAAAGAGGGAAAGCGTAAAAAGCTTCCTTCCACTACAGGACCCTGTTGGAGACGGAATTATTATTCCCGAGGGACTCGCTGAGGTTCTTGTTCAGAATTCATCGCTTACGAACCGTTCCGGGGAAACAGACAAGAGGAAGTCGGAGAATAGGGATAGAATTAGATAAGGGAAAAGGGACGTAGGAGAAAGGGCTTATAGGAAAAGTAAGAACATTTAAGGGAACGTGATTTGAAAAAGGTAATACTCGCAATGCGTGTGCAGCGGATTTCAAGTACGACCTTGGAAATTCTTCGATATGATCATTAAAACAAACATACAATATATATTAATGTAATTTGACGTGGAATTTATTCAGTAAAACTCTATAAACCAACGTTATTTGCTTCAGATAAAAAACGCTTTCATTAATTAGTAATTTGGATAACCAGAATTTATGTTCGTATTTTACTTCTAGTACGATAGCATTCGCCAATATTTCTCACCTTCACAACACCGCTGATTATTCTATTGATTATTTTGTACTCAAGCAAGGAGGAAATATATTGAAAAATGTATTTCAACAAAACCATAAATAAACAAATCTGTTACATCGACATTAATATCACATAATAATTTTCAAAAACCAAACAACGTTGTTTTCTGAAAATGACTCGAAATGAAGCTATGATATTTAAAATAATTTTAGAGATTAAAAATAAATGATTAACTCATCCAAATATACCAAAACACATGAGTAATTAGCATTTTACACTTGCACCCATGTCATTCATGAGGAAACTACGGAGATTATCTCGTAACTAATTACGAAAAGTAATAAAGATAAACGCTAGTGGCGACAGCCCCGTAAACGAACGTCACGAGAGATAATTTCGAAATAAAGATATAAGGATAAGACTTCCTGAACAGCTGCTTACATTCCCACAGGGCTCCTTCTTAATGTGCGAGTTTTATCATTAAGAGAGAAACTTATAGGAGAGCATATACAATTCAGGAGAAATAAAATAGCACAAATTATAAATGACGTATGAAAATAAAACATGAGAAACCAGTGGAGAAAAAAAGTTCTGATGGAAATATATTATTCATACTAGATAACACATCTCAAATTATATTCTTCTTTGAAAGCGTACATCGCTGTTTAAATGAAACCTGTATATGTTTAAGTAAAAATAAAATACCAAAATTTAACACAAAATTTGTAGATGTTTAAATAAAACAGAATTTTCTCGGATCTATATCTCCAAAAGAAATTAATGAAATGCGGAAATGTACGTGAGCCAAGAAATATTAGAACAAATGGCGCAGAAAACAGAGCGATTAATGCTGATGGGAGGAGATTTTTTAGTACTTCTCCCTAGAATCTAAAATAGTTTTATCATATGGATCCCACACGCGCACTGCTTTGATGATTTATTACTCTCATTATAACTGTATTAAGGACGCTAGATTTTTCCAGCACCGAAGCTCGTATATATAAATCATAGAACACCATCTGTACTGTAGATGGAAATTGAATACGGCCTAAATTACAGCTTGCGGTAAAGGTAGTAATTTTTATGGAGCTTTCAAAAGAAAGCTTACAAAGTAACATAAAAAAGCCAACAGCTAAAATGTGCATTTTGGATAACTGATGTTTACAAAAATTTAAAATAGGAAGATAAAACCACTATAAATGATTACGGATATTATTGTCTTAATTTAGAGAAGTTCAGAAAGGACATCAATATCCGTTCCTCATATTGCCAATCACTATTAAAACATTTTGTAAAAACAATAAACACTAATTCTTTATAAACTTCTATATATAATACTGAGGCACTATTTCTGTGAATATTACGAACGTCTCCTAATCATTAAAATAATTGGCAAAATAGCAGTATATACTAAAAAGATAAAGCGATTCGAAGAATGTAGTATCATTTCAAGGTTCGTTATTTCCCAACCTACAAGTACAGATATTATATAAAAGATAGTATTTCAACAAAATCATAGATATTCACTAGTGACTTTGTATGCCTTCATTCGTCATTTGTTTTCGTAACCTAGAATCCCAGATCGTCAATCATTATGACATATCGTATTGCAACGTATAATCGATATGAAACGAGAGACCCTACTGACCCTAACTACCCTGAAAATTTTCACGCTCACGATGATTTCATTAACATTTCGCTGGATTCGGAATTTGAATAGTGAATACTGATTAGACAACCAATGTTTTGGAGCATGCTTTCGCAGGAGCATAAATACAAAAATTCCCAATTGAGAATGGTTTCTGCCCATTCTTGCTTACAGGAAACAGAAAACGTACCTTCTTCGATCGTCGCAAGTATTTAAAGATGAGGTAACTAATGGGGAGTTTTATTTCAGCCATTGAAGGTTTCGGCTAAAGAATATGAATCTGGGACAAATTTTCTTCGTAGGTCAAGGTGCATTCGATGATTAAACAAAGTCATGAGGTAAATTTAACTTGAAATGAAGAACTTAACTTTCCACATTCATTATAATTTTCTAATGAAATACGAAGAAAAGAATTATTGCCATACCTAGAAAATCAAAACCTTCAAACATATTCCAACATTGATATCACAAAGGGTGGGCGATACCGCATTGACATTACGGTCATGAAACTTCAATATTCAGAAGAGGACACATAAACATACATCACTCTCCTTATGAAATCCCCAAAAATTCTAACGACGTTCTCATGGCTCGAGTAGAGCTTTATAAACCATGGCCAAGATAGGAGTCACAACACTTCGAGCCAAAATCTAATGAGTGCGACATCGAAGGAAATAACGGCGAGATAATGAACTCATCCTCTCAACTGAAAGACCCGACAGGCGAGAAAAATCCCGGGGAATAGGAGAGAATTCCTCAAAAGTAGAATTTCCTGGAGGAAAGTACCTTCTCCGACGAAAAAAATTCGCGGAAATTAATCTTTTTCCCCAAACGAGACGGGCAGAGTTTCCGAACTCGGCGGGATCAATGTAATATTCACCGATGATCCCTCTTGCAGACTCCTCGAAACACTTCGGAGAGAGAATGATCCTGTTTAAACTGTAATGATTCATGGGCGAATTATTCCGACTTTGGGAAGGGATCGGAGGAAGGGATATGGATGTGGAGAGAGAGGCGATAATGATGAGAAATGGCTCCGCAGCGCCGAATCCCAAGGCTTGCGAAAGAAAAGAAGCGGGACGTTGAAGTGGAAAGTTGAGACACGACGTCCATTATGGTAGAATTGAGAGAGAAGCGCGACCGGTATTGGTCGCGAGACAAAAGACTCGGGCCAAATATATGATGAGAGAGGAATGGAACGGAGATAAATGATGGAAACCAGCTGGGGAGATACGAAACCCTCAAGCGTTACGTTACTATCATAATGATGACCGATGATGATGATTGCGAATATATTATTGCGAAGAGAGAAAATATTGAAATATGTCGATAAAAATCTAACGAAATACTCCGAAAGAAAAGGAGTTTTTAAAGGAAAATTTCAAATAAGAAGTTATATATTTCACGGGAATTTCACCAGGAATCTAACCCGGGACCGCTTTCACCGAATTCAAAGGCGTTACCCACCTGGCCCCTTTTACAAAAAATGCTGGTAGGTGCCATGCCTTGCTGGAGTCTGTTTCGTTCACACGGATCAGCATTTTTCTACGAAATATAAAATCAGAAAAGATCCTACGTAAACTGGCTAGGGAGGTCCAAGGCAGGTTGGAAATCAAAATCTATTGACAATCTATTTTAATTTAAAAGGATCTGTTGAACCGCCGTAAAGGAACATGAGGAAGTATTCACTCGGTTTTAGAGCCTTAAAAGAACGAAATGATTGCTTGACTACATCTATAATCCTTCACCAAGAATCCATAAAAGGCTTATAAAAGAATTAAGGAATCTGGATTTAGATGAATACATATCTCTAATTAGAAAATATATATGAATGTCTTTACTAATATTATATTTTGTATTATTTGTAATGTTGTTTTAAAAACTGATTTGAACTGAACGGCTGGTCCTTTTGTAATTTGACTTATAATAACAATAATGTGCTCCATGTCACATAAACTTTCTGGTTTACACGAGATTTAATCTTTATTACGAAATTGACAATAGCAGGTAAAGGAGGTGTATATATCCTTGACCTTTCTAAAATCGAATTCTGTCTTACAAGTTAATTTTCGCTTCTTTTTGTTTTCCTAAATCATATATTCTCCTTTTATTGCTGTTATTTTACTTTTAAACTTATCAGAACATGTGTAACGTGTAAAATAAAATAAAAAGCAACACAGAAGTTTCTTGATAATGATGCTTCAACGACGACGCCGCTTCAGATTACAGCAGAGGCCTCTCTTTCCAAAGAATTATAGTACCTTAACTAAATTTTTCAATCCTTTCCAACCATGAATTTTTAACCATGATGACTTGTCAACAAGTTTGAAAGATGACCATTCATTTCTCCTCTCTTTTTCCAATGCTTCCTATCAAATGTCGTTCAGCATTTCAGGTTCACTTTTAGTTTTCCTGTGTTCGTTACATTTAAGTCCCTTTCCTTAGGAGCTACTTTATTCTTGACTCTTTTTGGTTTCTTAACGACAAAAACCTATTACAAACCAATTAATGATCCAATTAAAAAGTAACAAGTTTTGATATCGACACGAAAAGAGATTTTTAACCCATTATTTTCCTTTCCTGAGGCAATCCCATAAAGTTCTCGTCACGTAATGCCACACTTTGTTCGCCTACGCCTCTATTCAATTTTTATGTTCCTGCCTTTTTAAATCGTGAGTGATAAAAATGACTATACGGAGGATTCGCGAACAAACAAACAAGGTAGGCACAATCAGGCAAATGGAACAAACCTTTACGACCAATGCACTTGATGACTTCGCACTCACGTTTTGTTTCGCACTATACATCCAATCTCCAAATCCATCAATTACGTCCAAATTCTGAGTGATTTCCGTTCCAAAGATAACAAACGTGGATTCCGAATTGTGAATCCGTGAATTCAGCAAATACCAGCGTCAATACACTCTGTCGCTAATAAATGGAGCATGCATACCTGTGCACCCAGAATGATAATCCTAAGTAAAATGATAACTTAATCAGAATCAACAAAATACTTTTCTCACGACAGGTTCAGTATGTTTAAATGTATAATAATAGTTGAGTAGGAATAAATGTAAAGTAAGTGAGGGATTATGTTATCTCTCGGGAGATGAAAATCAGTAATATTAAGCATGCATGCATGTTTTTTTAGGATTTTGAATTCACTCTTAACTTCAAAATCTCACATAATTTACGTTTGCATTCTTCGTTCAATTAATAAAGGTTCAATTAATAAAGGAATCATTTCGGCCTAAATTCATTGAACATTTTACCTTTACGCATGCTTGGCCATAACAACTTATACATTATATGTAATTGTAACATCATTGTATATTAATATAACACGTGAATAAATATATAATTATATGCTTTTTGAAAATGAGAAGTTACTTGGAGTCTTTCCGATATCTTACATCGAGCTAAACAAAGCCACACTTTCAGAAATACCCAACCATTAATGAAAATTTATCATGCTATACAGAGGGTAAGAAATTAGCATTGTTAATGCTAAATATACGCACCCATATCATTTGTCTCCGTAAAGAGAAACTAACCTCGAGAAACCAGACGTTTCCTTCAGAAAACGACATAACGATGGAAATCTGCCAATCTTTCAAAGGACCATATTAAGTATTAAAATGTTCGCATCTGGGGGTCTGACGATTAAAGAGATTTATAAGTCAGAAAGCATCTTTAGGGTGATTATGCAAGAAATATATATAGTACGTGGGAAGATAATAAAATTGATTAATCTTTTATAACTGAGAACTAAGGTTTGACTAATATGGCGCTGGACCTATGATGCTGTTTTCCTCGAATCGCCGGCTTAAATCTTATGAGAAGAATTTGAAAAATCTAAGAAAACATAGAAATTCAACAGAAATGTGTTGAAACAAGAGATCTGGAATATTTACCAATACGTGTTTACCATGAGGAGTCAAACTGTAGGAAACGAAATGTAGGCTAACTAAAAGAGTACTGAGATGAGTACATGAGTTATTTTACTACACTTGGGTGAATGTTACTTTATAGTAAAACTGTTTAGAATGACTATGCATACATATACACCAACATTGCATAGATATGAGTACACACATACATATTTAGTCAATGTCTAAAAGAGCCATTTCGTAGGGTGTCCGCCTAAATTTAACCCGAGATACTTGCTAGCAAATATGTATAACTAAGAGTTTTGAATTATATAATTCTTCCAAATTTAATTTAATGTTTCTAAATAAGATAATTTCTTTGATATTATGAATTTTTTTAAAAGTTTTATTTAGCTGTTAATTTGCTATTTCATTAATTATTTTTTAGTGTTATCTGGTCATGCACATCTACAGCAGCTGTATAATCATCATAAAAAAGTGAAAATAATGATATTTCATAAAATTCATGACGGATAAATTACAGCATTGCGTCTACAACCGGAGCAGATAATATTAGTATCAAGATCAAAAGAACTCCTCACAAAATGATTCATATTCTCACTCATTATTTAAAAACAGGATACATTAGGAATAGTAGCCTTGCAAAGACATTATGGCCATAGTAAAATACGAGACAAATAGCAACCCTGAGTATAATGGACAGGTTCACTTTCATAATTTCTTATACGACACTTTTTGCCGTCCTTTTAGCTTCTCGCACACTTAACTTACTTTCCCTAACATAGGTGACGCCCAAACTCGTAAAAACTTCCCACCGTACGACACGTATCATACAAAATACGTGGCGCCGAAATGACCCACATGAGGTTATAACTCATATTTATGGAGGCGTCGGCGGTCTTCCTCTTAACCAGTCACCGCGTTTTAGGTTAACCGCTTATGTATTAAGAAAGTTCTATGCATGTTAAGGCAATAGCTATTCGTGCCGTACGCGAACTACGACCGAAATGAAGTAGAAGTACGCTGAGATTGGGAAATTAGTATTTTCTTGGGCGAAAGATACCGCTGAGATTTACTTTTACTGTGGGATACTGTTTTAATAATTTATGGCTAGAAATATGAACGAAGGGCTCTAGGATAGCAGAAAGCGTGGTTAACCTTTATGAAAGCAGTACCGGGTGCGATTCCCGGTTGGAATTATCCGTTCACCTAAGGGTTAGATGTAAGAGGAGACTTTATAGTCTCAATCTCGCCCTAAATAAAGTCTTTTTATTATTATTATTATTATTATTATTATTATTATTCACGTACGAAATTATCTAATCGATACGAAATTATCTAGCTGTCGAAGAAATTTTAATCATACTACTATACTAAATGAACGAAGATATTGATATAACAAAATAAACTGAATATGTTTACATTCATAAGTCAGCAAATGATTTTTGAAATAGCTTTTGCATCTTCAATTTTTAACATAAATAATCAATTGTAATAATTTATTGATAATTAAAGTATGTCAAGAATAAAAATAAAAATACTACATTATAAACAAAATGCATACTTACGTTTGATTAAATCATGCGAGGTAATAGATTGGTATCTTGGGTAAATGTAAATTATTAATTAAAAAAGAATATTTTCACTTACGAAGTTAACGCAAAGTTCCTATCACCTTGTAATCCCATAATGTTTCATAGATCACAATTCGTATGCTTTATTCAACATCAACGAATGATTTCAAATAGGCTTTATCAATATATATTACGAAAGATTTCCATCCGATTTTTTTAGGCAGTTTTTCGATAAATCAACAAGTTAGACACCTCTCAACTATGATAAAGATAAATGTCCAACTCGTCGGAGAGAGCCAGGGATCTAAGAGAAAAAGCATGAGCGAATGTCCTGAGAGACTGAAAGTCAGAAGGAACGGCGACGGTGAGCAAGAGACGGGAAAGGGGCTGAGGAAAAGAGAAAAACAGGGAGCTAAGGGAGCGGAATGAAGGCAGAGAGAGATTTCAAAGTCACCCGTCCATCTTCATTGGGTATTCCTGTGGCTCATATGTTTGGAATCAGGAGTGACGTTGGGCAGAGCTGATTGCCATTTCAGATGAAAGTCAGCGACGCAGAGAAATGGGTTTGGAGCGAGATACGGCGAGGAAATGCTAATCTTCGGGAAGCGGACACATTTGACGGATGGGAGAACATGTCCAAATCTGGAGGCGAATTCCGGCCACATATATTGAGCTACAAAAAAGATTAACAATTCGGAGGAAAAAACAATCGTAGCAAAATAAGGTAATTCATATTTTCTTAAATGAAAGTGATCTCTGAAGTTGAAACGTAGGTAATCCTAAATAGCAGATAAAGGTGAGGATAAATATAATCGATGTGACTGAGCCTAACTTGGTGGGACGTCATTCTATTTGTGAGGATAAAGACTGATGCTTTAAGATATTGATTCGACTGATAATGAAGACAAATATACATAAAAAATAAGTTGCCAATGAGGATAACTATTCGATCGAGTATATACATATATGCTTCTTTTTTCTTCCCTGATGCATTATTTTGAAAATTCCGTTAAAAATGTCATACTTTTTATTTATTTCTAGTGCTTTATTTAATAGAAAAACTGATGTTTGGTTACTTTTAATATCAATTTTAATTTTTTTCACAAATTTCATTTATTTATTATTGTTATTCCACAAAGCTGCATCAGAAAAGGAACCACCTATATTAGGACAAATATACTCGTACTACATCAAGACAGACAATCAGTATATAAATACTGTTTCATCTTTATAAAAAGTAATATCAGTTTACACAATACATGTGTGAAAGAATCCAGATCCTTGTATCTTCGGTAACTTTTAAGAGTAACATTACCTTACATTCCATCCAGCTAATTTTCGATAACCTCTTCAAACAAGAACATAAGAACCCACGCAAAAAAGCTACACGATAATCGCATTCCGCGGAAAGAAAAGAATTCCACCACTAAAGCCCATCTCACTTCGCGGGATATACCATTGCGCGGAAAACGCTTATCTTTTGTGCCAAAGACATTACGTAAACGAGCCTCGAAAGTAAAAAAAACTCTCTAGTGTGCGGGGACTCTCAGGTGTCCGGGCGTTTAATGGAAATAGGTTTTGTTACTCGGCTCGCGATGATGGGAGTTTTCATCGCAAACACGTGCGGGGGCGACTGAGCCAGAGTTAATTTTCCTTGATGACGCGCTTCGCATGAACTTGAGTTATTACACCCGCCGCATAAAGGCACCCGACGGGAGGGATTCCGAATTTAGGTCGCTCGTTGCAATGGACAGATAAAATTCCATCTCGGCAGCGTGTTTTACATCGTCGGAACAACTTTGACGAAATTTTTTTCCCAATCCTCGCTGGAAAAGTGCTGGAAAAGTGGGCGCAATGCCTTTTTCAAAAGCAGGGAAATTCGAGCTTAAATCTCTAAAGAGTCGATATCAACGTCATGAGCAGAAATGAACCGTTTATGAGAGAAAAGCTTTGGAAAATTTTTAATTTTGATATTTTGGCTCACGATGCATAAAATAAACTGTGGAAAGTTTTTTATAAAATATTATTAATTGTGAATATTTTGGCTCACAATGCATGAAATGAACAGCGGAAAGTTTTAATAAATAAAATATTATTTATTGTGCATATTTTGATATTCTGGCTCACAATGTATAAAATGAACTGCGGAAAGTTTTATATAAGATATTATTTATTGTGTATCCGTATTAGTCAATTGAGTGAGGACCTTTAATATAGTTTATCGAATCCAATGGCCCGTCCTTATCGCCGGAGAAGTATTTCCCCGCACTTGAAAGCTTTCGTTATCACTATAAAATACACTATAAAATTTGCATTTTATAACTCTGGAAAAAATCCATGATGATAAATTTCAGCGAAGCTTTTTCCTGCATAAAAAAGTGATAATAAGCAGAGAATTTTCCCAAAAAGGAAACCTAATTTTTCGGAAACCTAGTTTTAAAATAATATCGGCGTTTGAGTCTAATAATCAACTTGAGTTGCTTTTTTCTCTCAACACTTTTAATCGAAATATTTGCAAAACGTAGCTGAGATAACTATTTCGATACAAATTCATCTCCAGTTAAGATTAAAATAAAAATATGAAATATTCTATATATTGTTCAATATAAATATCTATATATCTTTGTATTAAAGAAAAACAAGCATTATTCTGAAATCCTATGAAAAACTTATTTAGTCCTGTTCTAGAGATAGCAATCATTCCAATTTCGACCTGTTGAGAGATACTCAGCTTACGTAGTGTTCGAAGCTGTTTACAAGGAAATAAATGTTAATCTTGGTAGTTTATTTCGTAATAAAAATGCGGCAAACCTGCATATAAGTATAGATATTGCCTAACATAGTATTATAAGGTTGCAGGGTATATCTAAAACATCGCCACATTTGGAAATCCAGCGCAACGGAACTGTTCTCAAGTCATTGCGGCCGTTTTTATCGGTACATCTTTCTGCAACGTATCCTGAGTTCCTCGCGCGGTCGAGGGATATCATTAAAAGATACGATGAGAGGGAGATAAAATCTGCGGCCACTCTGCCTCGCGATCTCTGAAAATCATCAAATCGCCTCTTTGCGCTTACGGCTTCCATAACCCACAAACGCTCAAGCATCTAGAATTGGATAGATAATAAACTTCCTTCTTTTCTGTCGTTAGAATTTTTTGCGTTCGACTATAGCAGGATCTATGTTTGACGAGGCCCTAAGCTATAGAAGGTAATTGGGCCCTGCATATGTCCAGCTGTCCTTTTCCAATGACAATTGATCGCTGTCTTTAGTGTTGAATACATGCTATATGGTAGTTTAATAATAATAGTAAATCATTTTATATAGAAAATATGCATTAAATACAGCAAGACCCAGTTAACATGCTTTTCAGGTGGCCAAGCGTAAACAGTAATTCCTATTTGGAAAAAGATAAAAATTACTTAAAACAAAAGGTCTATGTTCATCTCTTCTTGGGAGATAAATATTTATAAATTTTCTTTTTATACCTGATTGAATTATACAGTTAAGCACAAGATGAATTTCAGGTAACCAAATGCAAACCGCGTTATGAGTGGGATAACTGTTTAACAGGAATACGATTAATTTTTATTCTTGCCCGTAAGAAACATGACGTAAAGGTTACTTTACCATTTAATTTTTAAATAAGTGCTTCGTTAAAAGCAGTTGAGTGGCCGCACAGTTTCTCTAAGACTACACTCGACATCCTAGAAAACAATGCGACACTACTCTGCTTCATTTGATATATTTACAACGAGAAATTTCGTGAAAAAGGTATCACTACCATGTGACTTCGTAAAGTGTAGTTAATCAAATGAGACGGAGGATAATAGAAGGTTGCAGTGAATCTGGGGACAGGAAATATCCACCTTATCAGCGGACACTAGAGCATCCTAAGGGGTATTGTTACCATGTGATTCGTTTGAAAGGGTCCGGAACCGAGAGAGGACCACGTAATAAGCGGGATAGCCTCTTAAGGTAAAGCGTTTTACAGGGGTTTTAATACACGTAGTTTTTACTTCCCATTAACTTTTCTGGGGACCCTGAGAAAGTGAGGCCCTAAACCATACTCAACTAGCTTGTTTAGCTAATATGAAAATCCGGCATGGCGTCCGGTGGTATTTATTACGGAAGGGTTCATTTGGGAGACAAAGCCGCGACTTTAGTGAAGAGTTATGCACGGGTGGTGCAACAATGTAACGCGCAGAGAAGTTCCCTCGAACACTCAACTGGTGGTACTCTCGAAGGGGCTTCAGGAATCATTCGAGAAGGGTCGTTGCGGGGGATTTATGCCTGCTGTAATATGAACGAAAATAAACGTGAAAAATGTGAGATGGAGAAGAGATTTGCAATTTGTCTCGAACGTAAAATGCGTTTGAGATGCGTCCGATCGATAAATGTCCTGAGAGTTAAATTGAATCGAAATGGCATCATCGAGAAACGACAAAATTATCCTATAGAAATGTGTGACATCTTTGGTATGGAATCTACAGCGATGACCGTACGAGATAATTAAGGTATACATTAAACAGTTTTAATGTTCGAGTCATAAATATTGTGCCATTAAAATGAATTGAAATTTACGACATCATTAATATAAAATCACATATATCCTTTCGTTCTTTTAGGAGATAAATGAGTTGTAAAATGTATAAATCCTCCAAAACTACAAATAGATTTCGTGTTTTAAATAGATTTTTAAAAAAATATGACCAAGCTTTGAAGGAACTTCCATGGAAATGACTGCATATTTTCGAATTTAATTTAACAATCTAACGTCTTCGAGGCTAAGTACATAAACAAGTGTTCCGTATTTCTATTATTTCATGAAAAATGTTGAGATAGGATAAAAATTTGGTATACTATGGCAAATGATACATAATAATGCAAAGATTTTCTCTAAAATTATTAGAATATATCTTTTTCTACATATATTTCAGTTTAATTTTCGTATTAATATGCTACAGTACTTTTTGTTTAGGATTAATTCCATTCACAGTTTAAGAAATATTCACGTGATGTTTAAGGCTAATTTTAATTAGGGAATTTAGAGTGTAATATCTTTAAATTAGGCTCTTGCAAAGAGCTAACATGGAGAGTTAATACTCCATCTTATTCTGAGCAGAGATTACACATAGTTCTCTTTAGTGATTTTTTGGAAATTATAATAACATAAAGGATAAAGGATAAGACAAAATACATTTCGTAATTAAATGTATCTACTTAAAAGGATTTCTTAATAGATCTAAATAAAATATCGATATGTATGTAAGAGCACAAAATTTTACAAGCCCTTATAGAGAAAGAAAAAATACATGGTCAGAAGGGGTCCACACTTAAGATTCGAAACGCGAACTTAAACTTTTAAAGTAATTGATAAATATCCATTAATAACATAAGAATAACATTCCTAAAGAGTTCTGCTGCTTCAATCCGAAGATCGTCATAGATTATTTATTTCTCACCTAATGCTTAAGCTGATTTGAGGATTCCTTTTCAAATCGTAAGTGGATTCTGTCGGATAGATTAATAACGTAAACTCGGCTCTTGAGCAATAATGCCTAGTCAGAGCTGGTAATAGCCCTCTAATTCTCAACCATAAGCCGATATGGAAACCTCATGACACCCTACATTACGCGGCATTTGATCATTTATACATGATATCACGTATCGTTCCCACCTGAAAAAGGGATTAGTAAACAGAATACTACCAGTGCATCATTCTGTGTATTTAGAATGAAAGTTTCTCCACCTTTAGCTTAAAAAAATTCTTCAAATTTCTTAATTTAAACACGGAAATATTTAGTTTAATCGAGTGATTGAATAATCATCTGGATTATGCGGTTACATAAAACGTTAAAGGGGTGGCAGATTGTAAAAAAATACACGATAAATTTTGTTTATGTGATGAATTCTGCTAAAATATCTTAAATCTTTTTACTTAAGCGTACCTATGAGCCATTGTTTTTAGATATTCATTACAAAAGCACACTATTTGAATCTAATTCATTATTTCTATGTCAGTCGAGAAGAATTATAGCTAAGTTTTATGCGTGAACCTTTGTTGGAAAGTACTATTTTTACCTTGAAAAAACCTACACGCAAAACTATAAACAACTATAATTAAAGGGAGATAAATGGAGACTTTCATCGTAGATAAGCACATATACAGCTCAGCGATATCGTAAATACCGACGTAAATTTGAGTAAAAACGTGTTTGCGTTCCATGGCATGTTTATCTGTATCCGAGACTGTAACAATGTGGGATAGGCAAAAAATTTAGAGCTTCGGAGACGAAGATGTAATGGCTTTCAGGTTGGATGATCCGTGGATTAATGTAGGAAACCTTAACGATCAACTTTTTATGAGTTCGGTGTTCTCTCATTATTGGAGCAAAACTTGTGGATGAAAAAGTGAATCGTATTGCAGTGGGAACGCTTTGCAGAAGTGTCCGATGTGAGAATTGTTTCTTCTGCCCATTCTATACTTAAAACCATGCGGAAACGAATATATGGGATACAAGAAGTCATTTATTACACAAAATAGGATACAGTGTAACCATAAAGTCACATATAAAGCGACTGTATCTCATAACACAGTACAACGCTGTCACCGCTGCCCTGAAGATGGCTTCATTGAAGCTGAAATACGCATAGGCATTACTGTAAGTTTTTTATTGATGGTTTTCGGAGTCTCTTCTGTTAACATAGTAACCAACAGCAGTCAACCATTTTATTTTATTCAACTGCAACTTTAATCGTGATCAAGAGGAGAAAGATTACATAATATGCAATAGTCACAAGTAAATAGGTTATAATAATAGTCAACGAAGTCATTAAAATATTCAAATCGTTTTCAATTTTCATCAGCAACTGACTAACCAAAACTACTTGCAAGTAGAATCGAAGATGTGATAGCGATATGTATAAATATCTGCAAATTTACTCAGCAAGCTTCCTCTCTGCGTGTGACTCTACTTTCCTAATCGATTGCTTTTGCGTATCGTTCTCGGAAAAAATGAACTCCTGGTTCTAGCATAGCTACTTCTCTGACCTTCCTCACAGAGCGGCATTTGTAACAAGGAGGGCTCATAATCTCGGCTACATCTTCTACAAATGTACTCTCTTTGAATTTGTTAATTAAATTAAGTCCTTGATTTAACCTTCTTCCTTCTAAAGATTCTCGTCGTCATACAATACAGTAATAATATGCATAAAATTATTCATAATGATACAAATTTCTAATAATATATTTTACGATATATATGGTATAGTGAAGATTTTGATATCTCACACCTGATGATAAATATAACCTTTAATGCACTTTCATAGCTGCGGTACAAGTAAAATGCCCATGATTTTATCTGTCATCACCCTTTTATTTCACTAGAATAGAACCGAGAGAAGAATAGAGAATAGTCCATACGTGATTGCACAATGGATCAATTGCAGATACGCTTGACAGGCACTTAACACGTGCGTTTGTATCCAATGTTATACAAATAAACAGGACGCTCATAAAAATGGAGGACAGCACACTCATAAAAGAGGTGTCCTTCAATTAATTTACCAGTAATACACCTTGAAAAACATTTTTCAAGCATTTTTACGTAACGTTGATTCCCGAAAATTTACCAGAATCAAATTACAGGATATCTTTACGGAACAGAAAAACACAAAGCGTAATACAAACGATAATGGAAAAACTTTCTAAAGTACAATTCAAATCTTGAACTATTCAGCGACAAAATCGGTCCAGTTAGGTCACTATTTGATGCCGTGGAAAATCTGCAGAAGACGCAAATATTTGGATTCTTCTCTGCATGGACACTTGAAAATCTTGGCGACGAACCAAACAGAAACGAAAACGTCGACTAGAAAACTACTCTAGCATCGACCCGTTGCAACGAAAGAGAGAACACGAATAAAGATAGCTCCGATGCTGGACATTTGGATCATAAAAGCCGAGGTTTTATTGGTCGAGGCAATTGAAGGCACGACAATGTTGCTGGTCTCCACGCTAAGGGTGATAAAATTACCGTTCCGTCCAGATTAGTAATAATTTTCAAGGGCGTAACTTCATGCGCGGGCTTTCATTGCTCCGTTAATTTAGTCGCGTAAATTTTTTCTATTCGAGCATTTTTTAAGGTAAACATTCGCTTTTACGGCACTTCTTTTGGCCGTGGAATTTGCAGGAACGATAAACGTTTTACGGATCTATTAGCGGACACTCTGCTTCGACCAGGCGAGATGTCTTACTTCTGTATGTGTAAGGATTAATTTCTGTAAGCATGTTCTGACACGAATCAATTTACACAGGAGTTTGATTTTAATTTCCAAATATTTATGACAAAGTATAACATACAAAGTATGACCTTCCAAACATTAATTATCGGATACAAGACAGACTACAGGAGATTAACATTGAAATGTGCCAAACATTTCAATGTCAATTTTCATATACAACAAAAAAGGAAAAGCTATAATGTTCTGACAATAAGCGATTTTCTCCGGAATTCGATCTTAATTTTCGAAGGATAACGAAAAAGTATCGAAACTTTTAAACAATAATAATCGGAAATGGAATAGTTAATAGAGGAATATCATTAGAACGTGCCAAAGGTGTAATCGGAGAAGGTCAATTTGGATATACTATTGAAAAAGGAAAATCGATTGAAATAGCACAAAGGATTAGCAGTTGATTAGTTATGATTAATTCGGAAAGATTCTTTCATAAAGAAGCTTGGAGCTTGAAGCTGAGATGACAAAGACTAAGACTGAAACCAAAAATCCTATAGGCACGTTTTAATACTTATTTTATTTAAAAAATAGGCAAGTGTTTTAATTAATGGAAAATACAAGTCTCAATCGTAGGAGTATACTACAAGGATGATATTCTGCATTTTACGAAGACATCGAAATAATTCTTCATGTCTCACAGCGGAAAGCTCAAAAGCCTGTTTCAGCAACATTAGAAATTCACTAAATAACACAATATTTCTGCATTTAATTTTCTTGAATTTAATACTTGCTCAACCTGTTCTTGAAATGTACTTTGAGTACAGATAAAAGGATATAGCAATTTCAATCATACAAAAAGTACTTCAAAGATATTTCAAGTAAAGCTCGAAATAATACGTTATAAATATATTTAATGGCAAAGGTTAACCTCAAAGTTTACACAAAATTTTATGAGATTAAAAACTAGCCACTTTGCGTGGGACATGTATTTTTGAGCGAAATTCGAAAAAAGAAATTTCTCCGACAATAATTTCCTTGAGCCCGCATACGCACATGTAAATGTCACTGAGAACCTTCGAACATCACATAGTAAGAAAAAAAAAGTGCTTTGGAATGATCACGGAAGTCAATTTAGTGCAATAAAACATTTCGAATTCCCCAGAAAAAAAAACGTTAAATTGAGAAAACATTGAGAGCCAATTCCTTTTAAAGTAGACCTTTGAAATTCCACCTCGTTCATTCTAGGAGTAAATATTTCCCTAACTTTTCAAAAGTTGTCTCTTCCACTTAAGGAAAACAGCTACATGTATTTATCTTGTTAGGGACTCTCTCATGTTATCTTGTAAACCGCAGCTGACGCTGGAGGCAATTTGGGATGACGATAGCAATATCAAAGCGAAATTCATATCCCGGAAAGAGGAGCTCTCGCATTCCAGGAATTTCTCACCGAATGCCCCGTAGATTTGATTTCAACGGAAACAAGATGCTTCATAAAACACAAAATCGAAATCGCCATCGACATTGATGACACGATTATCAAGTCATAAAAGGGCACGAAATGTAAGAATATTAAGTGTTAGAAGAAAGAAAAAAGGAACTCGGCGTTCAATGAACTAAGAGACAGAACAATTTCAGCATTGGACCCCTGTGATCATGAAAGCATTGCTTTCGAAATGCGCATTAGGGATTCTGAATAACTGGTGACCGCTAAGCGATTATCCGTTTCCCGGGAATAGGCCTTAGACGGTGGCCGCTGTCGGCGCTTGGAGAACCTTTGTCTCTTAATATTAAGTGTATAGTATAAAACAGTGTAAAATATGATTCTGCAACGATGGTTTTGAGATGACTAAGTCGATCCCAAAATAATTTATTAATTTTGACAGCTATCTTAATTTGAAAACAAAATCGTTCGTTAGGAGAGATACCTCTTCTAACGAGGTTTTTTCGCCCCTATTTCATAAAACTATATGGCTATAGGTGGGGAACCTTCAGATTATGAAGCCCTTCGGGAGTTCAATCCGTTCTTTTACTAAATTACTGTAATTGCTGATATTTCAGTATTTTTTCTTTCCAGTTTTGCTAATGCCACCAAGTAAAAGTAGAAAATTTTATCTTTCCGTTCAATGAGCACTAGAATTATTTTCCCAGGTATAATTTCGATGGTAAACAATTTGATTGTTCCACATGAAGCCTTTCTTATGTTACTAAGTATTAAGTGTTGCCTTCCGATGTTAAAGAGATCCCGCCCATTGGAATAGGCTTAGGAATACAAGCCCATCTAACTACATAGGGGATACTTTTGTATGAATTGGCGTATGAAACATCCAAAAATAGCCAAAACAAAGTATAGAGGATTTTGGAACTTATGAGAAAGTTAGTTTCCACCAAATAAAGCTTGGACGATGAGATGATTCCAGAACGATTAATTTGCTGATATTTAACAGTGTGTATGCCAACCTATCTGAACGTTTTACATCGCTGAGCACAGCAAACAATCATGTCTTAGATTCAGCCCAAAGTAAATATAACTGAACGGTAAAAACCACACGGTGAATACGATTAGCCGACTACAAACGTCTAACGATCTTTATCACATCAATACGCGATATTTATCGTCCAATAGTCTTCCAATTAATAGGTGGCAACATTTTTACGGACAAATTATATCTAGGGAAAAATTAATAAAAATTACGAAAAATCACGAAACCTTCTCCTAGATCGCCAATTGATAAGAAAAGAAACTCAAAAATTTGTTTACTGAGTAAAAGAAATCACTCATCAAAGCTAAAGACAAGAAAAAAAAAACAAAAAGTGGGACCTTAAGTTTCAGTGCTTAATTTATCATGGAAAGAATATAAATCAAGTGAAAAGCCAAAGAACTGAGAGCACATATAGTAAATAACCGCCTCTTATTCTTAAGCAGGCAAAAAGAGGAAAGAAAGAATTGGTGGTGACGAAAGGGTAGGGTGAAAGGAGAAACAAAATGATTGGATGAGGGTTGGATGGGATCATCAAGTGATTGGCTAGAGGCACTAAAGAGAGGGGAAGGAGAAAAGAGACTGATCGAGGAAGGATACGGTTATGGAACAGAAGAGATAGAATGTGGGGGCGATAAGATAGCAATCTTGTGTTACAGGTGATTTTGAGGCATGCAAGGGGCGTAATTTCAGATCTCAGATATTAGATCTCATTTCAGTCGATAATAGGGGGATACATCGCCCCCAAAGTGTAATTAACCAGCAGTACTCCCGCTATATTTTTAAACCTCTGAGGATGTTAGCAAAGCAACCGAAATAAGCATTGGGTGATTCCTATAAGGACGGTAATCCTGGAATTCCCACTTCAAACCCTGCACGCTAGTCTGTGTACCGACAAAGCGGCTATCGAAGCGTTTTACAAACCTCGAACTCATTAACAGTCGTATTATTTTCTTTACTTTCACTGTCAACCAAGTTAATATATATTATACGCTCATAGGGTGCAGTGTAAATAGGGATATTATATATAGTAGATACAGTAGGGACATTAGGGACTAATAATTGCTCCTTAGCTGCTTCACGAAACTTTTCAGTCACCCTGTAAGGTCACAAAGCTAGTTGGATCCTAATTCTATTAACAATTGATAACAAGAAGCTTTTGAGGAGAAAATGTAGAAAATGTGCGAGATGAGGAGTGAAGTAATATTTCCTTGCTTTCCCCAGTGAGCCTGATTGTTATGAGAAAAACGAGTCAACGTAGATTCAGCACAATGATTTCATAAATTATAATTTCAAAGAATTCGATGAGAATTCTCCCAGAATTCTATTTGATTCACGTTATCACAGGCATCAACGAGACACAGTAAACAGAAAATTAAAGTTATTCCCTATTTCCTGTAACAAAAATTAAAAGAATAGTATAATATTTATCGCAGAACCCTAACTGATATAAAATGCTATAGAATTCCCATTTTTCTTTCCAAAACTACAAGAAAGCGGGACATTTCCGGATCACTGGTTCGGGACAAAAACGGGACTGTCCGGCCTAAATCAGGACTTATTGTCACCGTAGGTATTTATCGTAAACCTTCATAAAGGACCCCCTATGAAGATGGAAGCATTGTTTCCGAAATGCGCATCAGGGATTCTGAATAACTGGTGACCGCTAAACGATTATCCGTTTCCCGGGAATCGCCCTAGACGGTTGCCGCTGTCGGCGCTTGGAGAACCTTTGTCTCTTACTTCATAAACATCCCAATTGAAAATATTTAAGAAAACAAGGACCCTTAATTTGAGGAGATTATTCTCCAAAATTTTTTACTTTCATTTTCCGCGATTACCAATACATTCTCTAAACCGTTCGGAGAGAATGAAATGGCACCAGATTCAGCAAATAACCACGTGCGAGCGAATTTCTACGATCAAAGAAACCATTGCCATTGAAAAAAGTAAACGGCATTAACCCTCGTTAAAACGATCCCCGATGGATAATTCAAAGAAGATCGGGGAAGTCCCTCTATCCATACGTTTAAGCAAATGAGTGAACTGAGACCTCCAATGAGGATTCGATAATAGGAAAAGGGATCGAGAGGCCCTGGGAAATGTCAGGGACACTCGCTCCCTCGACGGAAAAGATGAGAACTAGCTAGAGCAGACGATTTTCATTCAATCTCTGGCCGTCCAATGCAGCTAATCCGAAAGAGAGAAGGAAAGAGAGATGGACTGACATACACCGTATTTAATCGCGGCTGGAGATGCCAAAACGTATTTCATCGGAAATCCAAACGTCACAAATGTGAGGTGAGCTGTTCCAGAATAACCGACTGCTCTCACTCGTATAGCGAATGAAGATGGAATGGATTATGGGTAATCCTACTCTTTACCGAGTAACCTTGTGCATCATGCCATGCTTAAAAAGCTTCTCAATCGTTCATAATAGAATTAGCTAGTAGCCATAAATATGAGATTCTCTTGTTGACAAATTCTAAGGTTGGAAAGTCAAACTGCATTATATCAATTTAAAGTCTCATGACCACTTCTGGAGTAGGGTGTTAGTAATAAAAATAATGAAATGAGTTAAATTTTGTTGAGGTGAGGTTGAGACTAATGAGTCTCTTCTTACATCTAACCCTTTTTCATATGAAATTCAAAGAAAAAGATAGCATGTAATAATTTCACAGATGAAAACTACTTTTTAGGTTTAAAAACCTAAGTTTTCACTTAGGAATATATACAAAATCTAACAAAAATACCTGCAGGAAGAGAACAAATCTGCGAAATCTACAGATAATTAATATTTTTTTCTTTAGAAAAAGCTAAAACTCTAGAAATCAAACAAACAACACAGATACAATATTTTTTGATGAAGATTATGCTGTTCACGATAAGGGAATATGAAGATTAACGTCAGTTCTAGCAATACTTTTACAGACCGGAATTTCATGATTTCTTCCTCTTACTTTCTTGGAAATATGCTCAAGAGCGATATTCATTTAGAAGAATCAGCAAAGTTACTCAACTATAAATTCCCGATAAATCAAGTATTTGCGAAGGCTAAAAAATACTTATGACGCAATTAACTGATACATCTGCGTTAAAACAACAACGCCTGTGCAGTAATATCTGGATGAATATATCATTTTCATAAGTTTCTTCATAAAATTATGGCTTTCTACATATTCACCGCTTCTCACGCAAACTGAACTGAAGTTTTAATGTTTAATAACACCCACCGGGTGAAAACGCCGTGTTTTCTTCTCGCAAACAAAGTACCAGTGAAGGACAAGAGAAAAAGAATTATTTGAGTGGAGAGTCGTGACAATCCGAAAGATGAAGGTTTCGTAATCCCAACCTTACTTCTTTATTCTGAGTTTTAAAGGTGAGGGATCTAACGGCAGATGGTACACACAATGAAGTATGGAATATGTCGCGATGCAAAGAGATGAATGTTTATAAGAAAATGGGTAAATTATCATAAAAGACAATAGGTAATTATAACAAATACACAATATCAAAAGATTCAAAAGCACTCGAAATATATATTATTAGATATGGAGGAAAATGAGTGAAAGATGTGGAAATCCGAACCGCGGCAAGTAATGCAAGTACTAATTCTGATGTAATCTCTTATTAAAAAGATTTATATAAGGCCAAAATGAAAACGCCTTCAATATGGACTCCCGTCATCTAATGTCAGCTATCAAAATCATAATAATCTACCATATGAGTCATAAATATGATTGCATGCATATATGTCTTAAAGGAAATGAGGAAAAGTCACGGTGTTATTACGAAACAGTACGATGAAGTCGTTGAGATTAATAAGTTTCCAATGTCTGTATTCATACAAAGACAAAAGATACGGAAGATTTTGAAATTCAACATTCAAGGCTAAAGCTTCATGAACGAGGATTTTTTTAGCTGTTTTTGTTCTACGAATCAATTTAACTGTCAAATGCACTTGCCAAATTTCAACTGCAACTAAGTAGATGCTAATGGAGTTTTTCGAAAATAACTTCTCACATATACTTAATAAAAATTTTAAAACTTCTTACTCGATGAATGAAATCGATGTCTAAAATTCAATCTGCCTCAAGGCTCATAGGGATGAGGAACATTTCCCATCAGAATATCGCATGTAAAACCATCAATCCGTCTTTGAGTTCATGCATGAAAGCAAGGTCGACGTTACGTATGTTTTAATGCAGTATTCAGATGTTACATTTCTCTTCCCCTCCCTACTTACTCTGTTCCGAATAATAATACCAACACACAATTGAAAAATTGCAATTAAAAGCAAAAAGCTGGATGAACAAATGTTTAAATTCCAATTTTGTTTTATAACTTATTATTTTTATATAAATCTGTTTAAATCTTTACTTATAGTTAAAAATGTATTTTCCTGCGTTTCAAATAATAATACTAACACAAGATTGAAAAATTGCAATTAAATGAGAAATTGGAATAATTTTAATCAGGGCCTTACGATAACCCTCCCGCTCAGGGCCTTTACAGCAGGCTGTGAAAGTAACCAATAGTCGAAAATGAACTATTCACTCGTACAGACTGGACGTATCGAATCAAAAGCCAGCGCGTTTTTCAGCTACGGAAGAGGAGCACGTGTAAGATTCAAGTGCGCTCTAGAGATGTTAATCACTCCCTCGACGCCGTATCTCTCGCCGGAGCGTCGCTATGAGCTTGGGCGGCAGGACATAAAGCCGCAAAAAAGAGAGTGCGGCTGGACGCAGAAGTGACGCCCTAATTAAGGACACCATGCTGCACTAATTGGACCGAACGCGCGGATGACGAGGCACGCATGGCGAAAAATTTGCCCACTCGATTCCGAGCAAAAAACTCGCGGCGAAACGTACGTACATACGTTTCTCGAAATGGAAATCCTTGCGCGTGACGTCACCGGCTCTAAATTGAAACTAACTGACCCAAAACTGCGCAATCTTTATCATTTTTATTCCCCACTCTGGGGGGGAATTTTAACAACCGACCGCTGTCGCTCGCCGACTCGGACCGTTTTTCATTTAAATATTTACTCGCGCCGCGAAAAGATTGGGTGATGAAAAATGCACGCTTTCACTCGTCTCGTCAAATAATTAGATGGAACATTGGATTTAAAAAAGACGTTTCAGGCGGGAAAAAAATTGAGCGATAAAACTGCGAGGGTTTACGAAGATGATTACGTTTTTAACGAATTCATAATTCTACCGGACGATATAAATAACCATAAAATTCACTCGAAAGATAAATGCTTGATAAGGAATTTTTTAACCATCCCCGCTAGTAAAATAGCTTAAATGAAAGTTTTAATTTGAGGAATATGTATTTTTAAAATTCGATATAAATAACCATAAAAATTTACTCGGAAGAGAAATGTTTTACTAGGATTTTTTTAACCATCCCTGCTAGTAAAATAGCTTAAATGAAAGTTTTAATGTGAAGAATATTTATTTTTAAAATTCGAATATGTACGGACATAAAAGTACACGATAAAACGAGTGTTTAAGCTCAAAATAATGAGGATGGTTACGTCTTTAACAATATCATAATGTTATGTGATGAAAAATTACCAGTAAACAGAAAGAGGAATTCAACCTGCACGAGAAATTAAATGAATTTTTTCATATAAAGACAATTCCTTCGTTAAATTCGAAAATGTCTATGGGATTCCTTCGTAATACGAAGAAGAAAATTTTGCTGAAAAGAATAGAAAAACAATTCAATTTCGGGAAAATTATGCACGTTGAATAAACTGACGACATACATGATACAGAAACAGATACACATGATACATCAGTGTATTGAAATGCATCACAGAAAACCACGCTGAATGTAAGGTAATTTTTCTTTTTCCTCTTTTCTTCTAAAATTCTTTGATTAGTATTGCTTTCAACAGTTTTACGACTATGATACCTATTGAAATGAAATTCGAAATTTAAATCGCTGAGTTTTACTCATACCTTGAAGCTTACAAGCAGAAGTATTTTCGATAAATAACGGAATGAATATTTAGATTCTGACTAGAATTCAGTTTCCGAGTGATACCTTTCCGAAGAATGCGGGTTCCTGTACAATTACTGGAAAGTTATATAATAAAATGAATGTTATTCTATTTTAAAAGAAAATTTCAGTACATAAATGTTGCCACTTATGAAAAAGTTGACATTTCTTTTCAGGCGCGGATAAATCTGAAACTACTTTCATAAGTAATGAAATGAATAAATACTTTTTCACTGAAACCTGGAGATTCCATGAATACTAACGAAACCAGCAATGGGAAGCGTCATCTTGATGAACTGAAAGTTTTAAGACCATAACAAATTCTACATAATTCGGACTTTTTACTGGAAAGATATTCAAAAGAAACGAAAGACTAATAACTCATACATAAAACTCATATACGTGTGCTATTACCGCTCTGTAAAAGATTCATTGGTGCAAATGAAATGCGGGAAAATACGTAAACGGATATTTTTTACTTATCATTGCCATTTCCCGAGTGCGGTATGCTTATTTGAACGAAGCAAAGCTGCAAAAAAGCATACGGCTACGCTCAATTTACCAGTAATTAAATGAATTCGATAGAACGTGTACGAGTTCTGTGAAAAATGGTAGATGAGCGACGAAGCTGAAAGAGAATTTTCACTGCGCAGGAAATGTCATACGGCAAGCATAACCCTAATCAAATTAGGAAGTCAATTTTGCAGAAATGTTCAATTTCACCATGAAAAGAATATACCTAAAATTCAGATACCAAAATTATCAGCGCAAAGGAGCGTGATCCTGAATGAAAGAAATTGATTTTCAAGTTGGGCTCTCATTTAAAGATTTTAAAGGAGTGAGGCACGACCAGAAGAGTTTCGAGAAATAGTCACACAATCACTTCTACTTTTTCGTACCATAGATTAGTATGATATAATAATGCATTTGTAAGTTCTCTCTTCAGAATATCCTAACGTAATCAAGTAGGTAATTTATTTATTATGTTTAGACTGTAAATTTTAAATTAAAAGTTTGTAATGCAAGCAATGACTATATTCATTAGCATGTATGTTATCTTGTAATATCTATTTTATCTATCTCTATGTTATAAGGACTGTTTTAAAATATACAAATGTATATAAAAACTGCCCACTGCCACCAGATGCTATCTACTTGCAATGCTAATGCTATAATAATAATATTCACATATGTGATGGTTTGTACATACCAATCTGTATGCAGCTTTGCTCTCTTTAATACGGCTCCCTACTATCCAGAGGTTGATAATTAAACTGATTATTTTTGAACTTTCTGCATGTGGCTCTTATTGGCATGAAGAATGTATATACCTAATATAACATGTAAACATTATTTGTTTGGACGATCTACTGTTTGCAGCCGTAGTTCGCAGTTCATCTATTACTTACGTAGTTCTCTTTATATTTTAATAATCTATTAGGCGCTTTTGCTAAGTTGAAGTCGACGCAAGATGTAAAACATTTAAGTTATTTTTATTAAATATACATCTCCTGTAAAAAAACTACAGCCTTGAAAAAAGAAGGAAAACAAGCTTCTGTAACGTCAACTTTCTGCAAATACGACTACAACTTCATCCTACTCCAAAACTCAGACAGATACTCAACTTACAATAAATTACACAGTAAAACCTTGAATTTCTCGTATACGGCCCTTGAAATGAATTACCATTCTGGTTCTGGTTTCGACTGCTTAAAACAGATCTGCTGAACCAGATAAATTTCAGTGCTACTTCCAAAAAAAAGCACATTTAGAGTGAATTCCGCAAAAGTCAGAGTAATTCCGCAAAATGAAACACGAGATTGCGACAGCTGAAAGGCACACTGGCCTTTCAATTAATTCAACGAATTCCACGAGGAGTATATGAAAGGGCAGAGTAGCGAGTAACAAGTCCGGAATTAAAAGGCGTGCTATTCAGCGCAAACTTTAAATTAAGAGGTCCCATAGTTAGACATATGCGCACTTAAACTCATTAAAGAGGGAAAAAATCGGGAAGAGTAACCCAAAACTGAGGCAAAGAAATTACGGAGCTAAATGTCTTCATTGAGAAACTACTACATGGAGGAGAGTTTTTGTAACCAAGAGATCCCTCTGGGAATCAGAAAGCTTGATCAGGTGTATTGTAGTAAAGTATATATTACTATCAACAGTAAGTTATGTATTTAGAATAAATGCTTTTATTTACATACTATATTCCAATAATAGCTGTTTCGCCAATATTTTCCTGCGATTCATTTTCCTACTGTTTAGCCATTTCTTCCTGCTATTCAAGCTGTTGTGCACTTTTTTATTATTCAATAATTTTATTTAATTATGAATAATATAGAGTACGGGATGTATAACTTAAGAACCAATTTTTATTATTGTTCCAATAAATCACTAAACATATATAGCTACAATCTGGTGGAAGAGTCAACACACAAAGCAACCTTACGTACCTGCATATATTCGGAAGAGAACCAATATAAAAGAATTACATAGAATAGAAGGTAAAAGAGCAGAATTTGGAAAAAAGTAAAAACGAAAGGAATAAATAAAAATGTAACATTTCGTTAAGATATACTTTGCAGATGCCTTCATTCCTTCCGTAATTGCTTTACGAGTTCAAGAGATTAAGAATATTTATCCTTATCTTGTAATTTAGTAATACAGAGTCGAGAGAGATGTTCCTTTTCCTTGCTACTATCCCTTAGCCATGAAGAAAAATTTAACAGATCTTAATACAGAGGATTAATACGTTTTATTAAATGCTTTAATAAAAGCATCGAATTCGTTCCATAGGTTTCGAAGCATCCACTTTAACCTGAAGTACGTTTCTTTTTGTCTTAATGGATATAACTCCTACTTGTCAAGAAAGCCGCAGAGCAGAAGCGAAGGTGAATAAAACAAACAATATATTTTAATATTAGTGCATATAGAGAGAAAAAAGGAACTCGGCGGTCAATGAACTAAGAGACAAAGGTTCTCCAAGCGCCGAAAGCGGCAACCGTCTAAGGGCGATTCCCGGGAAACGGATAATCGTTTAGCGGTCCCAGTTCTTTAGCGGTCAGTTTAGCGGTCCCAGTTGAATAACTGGGACCGCTAAACGATTATCCGTTTCCCGGGAATCGCCTTTAGACGGTCGCCGCTTTCGGCGCTTGGAGAACCTTTGTCTCTTAGAGTAGTGCATATATCTAAATGTTGAGAGTACTAATGGTGAGCAATATTCTCACTAAATGATATTATCTAAGTAACTCTTGTGCGACGATAGAATCAATTGCTTAGGCCGTGACTACGTGGATGTCATCAGGAACAAAGTGAGCCAAACTTTTACTTTCCACAAGATTTATTATTCTACGACTATGGTTTCGACTAATGGAGCCATCTTCGGGTAACTCTTGTTTACTTCAGGTAATACTTGTATCTTCGGGTAATGCATTACTGAAGGTGACTCGATAAATCGAAACCATGGTCGTATAAATCCCGTGGATAGTAAAAGTTTGCTGTTAACTTTGTTCCTACCGTATGACGTTTCTTAAACATTAAAAAAATCCCTTATTAGAATTCTAGATTCCCAGCTATCAAAACACATAACTGTGGCAGAAACCCTACATCTCCATTATCATCAGATTCATCCCGTTTTGATTACTCGCCTGGCTAAATTTCCCTTTCATCCAAGTGTGATAAGAAAGGCGACATTTACTTTTCGTGTAACAAAAGCGCAACGCGGAACGTCCTTGCCGCTTTGAATGCCTGTAAACAATATGAGAGTTAGCTGGCAACTTTTTTTCGTTCAAGATACACGTGCCACTCAGTACCCAGCGGCAAAAAGACAAAGCGTCTGAGGGACCTTCACGGCGAGGAATAACCACGGGCGGAGAACGCTTTTATATAACTAGAGCAAGAGGCGGTGGATTTTGCAAACATAAACAAAGAGTGACGATTCTCCGGAGGCTATTAATGAATAAGCTAACTTTATAAAGCACCTTTAACGCCTATGGGACGGAATTCGAATGATCATTCGACTGAGAGTCTTGAATTTAAACAGTAGTTTGACCCATAAAAATAAAACATCACACGGGGGGAGCTTGTTGTTGTTTTCAGGAAACTGCTATTGGACTAAAGACATGAACTTTTGAACCGATTGAATTCATGAAACAATCGAAGCATACCTTATGATCTCCTTTCCTTCAAGGATTCACTGTTTCAACCCGTATAAGTAATTCATAGCTTACACTTAAGATTCTCTAACCGATTGAGCAAAACTCACTCAAAAGTGAGTCGGAGTAACTATCATTCTGCAAGATTTCTCAATTAATTATTCCATCTGTCCGGAGATTATAAGGCCCGCTTCAGAGTCCTAGATCCGTCAGAGCTATTGAACACTAATTTGTCACAGAGAAGTCCAAAATACTCCTTAATCTGTTCTGCAGGTGCACGAGAGTTTACGATGTGTCCAGTTCAGAGAACTCAGCAATAATTCAGGTAAAGCCCGCAGTACTGATAGGAGCCAGACACATTCTAATAGCTAAGCTATCATATTGTGGTACAGTATTATTTCCCCTGAGGATGATAGATTCCTATTGAGTTAAGTATACTCATTCTAATATTTAGGCTGAGTTCTTAGTTCTCGGAACTAATCACGGCGTAAGGTCCTCCTCCAGCTTAAAGGAGTGTTTCTAAACTATTTTTTCAAACCGTGTCCATCTTTTCTGCCTTACAATGTTTATCTTCAGGAAAATACTACTAATATCCTTAATAATTAACAATGACGAGGTTCTCCAAATTAAAATCGAAAATTTATAATTGTAACGAGGAAGTGAAATGGGAGTTTTCATTTAAATTTTTTAAATGTTATTGCAGATAACTGCCGAGTTTTTATGCATGTGACGACTAATGTATTCTAATTCTCAGAAATAAATTAATTCTAAAAGCGACAAAATCACAAAACCTATTCTCGTGTTTGTAATTGTCATGATTACTTTCACTTACCGCGTGACTAAGAGAAATAATAGAACAAAAAACCTGTGGCAGAATTATTTAAACATCTCCTGAATTCGTTCACTGGTAACTCAAACTTAGCTACATTACGCATGACTAATAACTGGCACCTAGAATTATCAATTTCACGATTCATTTCAGCAATACGCAAATGATATAAAAGAGTAAGCTGAGAAAAGTTTTTAAAACAATGTTATGCGAATTCGAATTAATTATTATTTCGCTGGGATAGGCTTACTTCGGGGATATGCTCAAGTTAAATCTGCAAGGAGTCAAATTCAATGAATCTCGGATGCAAAAAAAGTCAATGGTTAACGATGGTTGAGAGCTAATACTCAAAAGCCTGTGTGATGCGGAAAAACGACGAAGCTTTAAAGTAAAGTTCGCAGCAACTATACAGTAAATCAATCTGTGTCTCATGTTTTATAGAAAATTTTCTCTGGAGAGACTGATGAAAGCCATCGATAACATTAAACGCGTGGGCTGAAAAGCTAATGCAAAGTCGCCCACTCTTCCAAAGTGCCTGCGCCTGGAAATCGGATCACCTGCATTGCGCACAATGAACTTCAAAAGATGAACTCACAGGAGCAGTGGAGGGAGAGTTTTCTTTCGACAGGATTGGTCATTGGTCATCCTTACCTGGAAAAGAAAGAAAAAAATAATTAAAATTATGAAACGCGATGGAAATGAACACTTGTTGAAATATCTACGTCAATTATCTTTGCGGGTGTTTTCCTGCAGTGGATATTTTTTCCTAAGATATCACCTTAGGTTTTTTTTAATCCACTCCTAAATTTTTCCTCTCTATTTCACTATTCACCTACACATAACTATTTATGTATGTAATATTATTGACGAAAGATTAGATGGAAGAAGAGACTTTTCAGTCTCAATCTCGCCTTAATAAGACCTTATAGATCTTACAGACCTTAATTATTTAATTTTTTGCGCACCACAGTCTATGTGATAAGTGGCTCGCCTTAATCCAATTGCATGAGTTTACAGAGGCAATCCTAAAATATTTAGCTTTACCAATGAAAACTCTTCGGATTACAATAATAACACGAGTAATAACACGAGTGACAAATAGGCAATCAGTTTTTAAAGTAAGACGTTGTTTATTGTGTATATTTAGACATATTAGAGATAATATTTCACAAATATATTGGAAATAAAGGAAGATGCAGGTATTTATGATGGGTTAAATATATTTTTACCAAAAACAAAAATAATAAGTTATAATAATTCTATTTATGTAAAGAATTAAGAGTTAAGTCGAGAATTATATAATAATAATTCTTAACATCGAAGAATAAAAACGGCCGACTCACTAAAGAGACGGCATTAAAAGTTCTTAAAAATTTTTAAAACTTTTTATCAAAAAGCAAGAGTGATATCTAAAAATTCTTAGGATAATACAATTGAAATCGGCCTCTGAAATCGAAACTCTGAAAATACTTAAAAAAGAAAAGGATTAAAAAATTTAACTTAGTTTTTAAAATTTTTGATAAAAAACAAGAGTGATATCTAAATATTCCTAGCGTAGAACAATAAAAATCGGCCGATAACCATCAAAAGGGACAAGAATGATAAATTAAACCTAACTGAAAGTAGCCATGACGACATCATAAAACAGAAAAGAGAAAACATGGTCTTCAGCATCCCATAATTATGGTCTCCATTATTCCGTAATCCTAACATTATTATCATTCCAAATTATGCAAGGAATTAAAATGTAAATCATAGTAACTTGCCTAATAATAACAACGACAAAAGGAGTAGTAGTTTGCGATGATGAAAGGCCTCATCATCTAACGCATAAAGATGAATCTTCATTTGATAACCCTCTTCCGACACACTGAACACGATGCATAAACATTTGGGAAACGGAGTACCCATTGAGCTCTTCAGGCAGAAAATATAGGCATGAGAACCATTACATCCGCACCATTTTGGAGCCTGTCCCGACCCAATTCACTCTCATAAACTAGTATCGCTATAAATCATCTGCAAAACATGCAATCGACTGCTACCGATGGATAGAATGGTTGTCCTAGTTTTACCAGCCAGATCACGAACGATTAACCAATCCAGTTACGACGCTTCGTAGCTTAGTAAAGAGGAAAATTACGAAAATGAATTAATTAATAGGCTGACGAGAATAAGCTAACTAAAATAAGCTGACTTCTACTTTGTATTGATCTCCGCACAAACCCACACCAAAAACTACAATGATACTCAACTTACATCTGTATGTACTTCACGTTTATGTGCAGTTGACCTTTCGGCGAATTTTGTTGGAATCTTGATGGATGACCTCCGAGATGTCACAGAAAGCTTACCGATAAACTGAGGCGTGATTTCTCCAAACATTTTAAATCAGAAGTAGAAAGGTATATTCATTCTTTACGAGATTAGCCTTTGAAAAATGCTTAAGAAAATCATGCCCATGCTATTTACGCACATGGAAAAAATCTTTCGACTCAGTAAAACTTCGGAGAGCCAACAAATAAAGACGTAATGTGAGGTAATGTCAAGAATTCAACATTCTAACAAGACGGGTCCAAAGTAAAGCTAGTTATGCCACGTTCCTTTACCGCATATACTGGTTGAAATCCCTAATTCGAAAAGACATATTTCGGATTTTGAATACACAAATGTGTGTGCCAAACTTTCAGAAAAAAATTATTTTTATATTGCATAAAAACAGGAATGAATATGCAATAATTAAATAATACAACCTTAAATTTATTTATCAAATAAGGTTGATGGGCTAAGAACTCATTTACGGATAAAGAAATTATATATATTTGGATGGAATTTTTAAAAATATTTCCACGTATCAAAAGATACATCTTCCTTTGCAAGATTCAGAGGAGAAGGCAATGGTCGTCGTATCCAAGGATATCAAAACTGTTACACAGTGCATAAAAGTTAATGCAATGTTATATATGTTAAAGACTTCGGATTTGGGATGCTCAACCAGTAATGAAATAATTACTCAAAGAATACTCCAAAGTTACACTGAAATAGGAATTCATTCAGTTTCTTCACTTGAATAGGTAATTCAAAGAAATAAAAATATATTAAAGGAATTTTTTGTGAGGAAAATAAAAGAAGATTTATTAAGAATGAAAAGTATTGCAAGAAGATCACTACAACCGATGGATATTTCATACTAACACGATACGAAAAAGAACGGTGATCATGGTGAAAATTGATGTCAATCTTAAGGGTTGTGCATGATATTCACTGATATGCCTAATATCATTACGCAGAAGAGAAACGTGACAAGAGCTCTACAGCTGATCTGCTAAAATTAGCATCACAGTGAACTTCGTGGCTTGGGTATTTCACAGGAATTAGAGTCAAAGCTGAAAGGGAATTTAGGGAAACATTTACGGGTAAACTGCATGTATTGGAACAGTATTGCATAGCGATTAAAACGGATTAAGTTCAACTACGGACACAGCTATGAATTTAGTCCTATCAACAGTCAATACCATTGCGTCATTTTCTACGACATTTTCAACCATTGCGTCATTTTCTACGATTTTCATGCTATAACAAGACGTGCTTTTGAAAGAAAGGATTAAAATATCTTTTTCATATAAACCAAGCTTTTCCGTTTTATTTTTATACCTATTTTCTTTTATTTGTATTAATTTAAATTGCCTTCGAATTTTTTTACTGTGATATCGCGGTTTTTTTTTCAACCACCTTCTCCGTGGATGTTTTCCCCTAATGAGGATCTTTTTCTTTGTCAACCTTCAGTTGCAAAGATTTTTCCCACACCGTATTCTTTCTTTTTGCTTTCATTTACATTTGTATACATTGATGACATACGCTGTCATGTAGAAGAGAGGCACATTGGGAACTCGCCAATAATGCGTCTATTTATCATTCTATACCTTTATTTTATGTATTTTTTCTGTCTTTTATCCCTATGTAAGGAAATCATGCGAAAAAAGGTGATAGAGAGTCCCACTTGAGCCTAAACTCGCCTAATAAAGGATAGAATAATAATTATAACACAAACAAAGTGAGATATAGAAAGTACCGCTCCAGAGGTGCACGGGATTCAACCCATTATTAGAATACATGAAGTTAACAGAGAGGGGTTCATAAAGTTATACATCACTTAAGCGTTCCATCAGCGCATATAATGCATTTTTGACGTTCAATTGAGTCCGAGCTACAAATGGGAATGATTCCAAAGGAATGCGAAATGCATTTCCATCCGAAAATATTTGCGCGAGAGAAACATAAAAGCCATCTAGTGGAGAAAGACAAATCCTTTGATCCGCCGTTAATGCCGCCAACTTTAGCCGTAAATCACACGGGGAAAGAAGCAATGAGAATCAATCACTGACGCCAACCTAATGGAAGTGGATCAAAACCCAATCACCGACGAGCTTTCGAGTTTTCAAAGAACAAAGATAAACAGATCGGCATGGAGTACTGTGGGCCCCTAAGAGCGACTTGCCTTGTTTTTAAAGCCGTGAATCCATTTCCGAAAAATCGCCTTGTCGTAAAGAGAATGAGGCGAGAAAAATTCGATTAACAGGTAGTGCAAAAGGGAATCAGTCACTCCATTTGGACGAATGGCGCGCGAAGCTGAAGTGAAATTTGCGACACAGAAGAGGCACTCTACATTCGAGAGTAATAAAAGCGATGTTTTTCGTCATTCGGAGCTTAATAGCAGCATGCAATACATCAACTTATTCACAAGTAAATCCATTAATAAAATGGTTGAAAATATTTTTGCTTCTGAAAACCTAAGCAGAATTAAAGAATCGGTAAGAATAAAATGGATTCATTAAGGAACCAAAAATAAATCGTGGTAATGTTAAAAAAATAAGAATAATATGAGAACGTCTTTGTTAGAACAACTTTTCCGTAAAATCATACAACCATTCTACCACTAATCATGGTTCTGAATTATAGAAAATTAGTTCCTAAATTTTACTTCTTAATTTAAGTAATATACAAATGAGAGAATTATGTATCGATCTTTATAAAATATCGATAATTATTCCTCAATATTTATAATTCATCGATAATACAATTGATTTTAATATTGATAAAATTGCTTCGACTGCTGAGGTTATTATGCACTCCCGACGGGAATCGAACCTGAGACCGCTTTTACAAAAGATGATCCATTAAGCTATCTTGCCACAACAAATAACTCGCATTTTCCTTTTTCTGGCTAGATAACGTAATGAACCAAGTAATCGACCGGCTATTGGGATATCTGGTTCGAGTCCCGCTCCTGCTAGTTTATTTTATGCCTCTTATTATTTTGTCTCTTTAGGATGACTATATATGGAAAACAGTAATAACGGAATAATTTTTCAGTTATAATTAGAGATAAAAAAATAAAATCATTATAGACAAGAGATATTTTATATAGATAAATTATTAAAGTTCAAAAATTAGGCAAAAAGTTGACTTCATACACGTTAAATAAAAATATTTTCAATGACATCAGAAATTTAGCTTAATAAAAGGAGAGAAGATAAAAACACGGATATTGATTTATCATACAATTCACATCAAAGATTTCGGCATTTTTTCCTCTCAATAGCTAAAATATTACCACTGAAAAATTCTTAAGTGTAAACGTACACCTGCAGGTCATTCCCTAGATCCATATAAATAAATTTTTTGTCGCTAAATACAGAATCAATCAAATTTATCTCGTTATACGAGTGGCGTTTAGTTTTCACAGATCCCATCCACGCCAACCTCACACGTTATCTGCTACCCCTCCGTTAATTTAATCTCTCCTCAGCGTACTTCCTATCCATCTACGGAGTGTCAGCATCCCATTCGCTGGACCAATGCGGGCAGCACAACTTTCACTTCGCACGCTCATTCTGCCATTCTATCCCTTCGATCCATTACACACTCCTTCCATTTCAAAGATCTCATATCAACCTTCCCGGAAAGCATTTTTCCTTGGTTCAGACCAAACATTACCCACCATTTCATGACACGAGATAACGGTTCGGAAAGATATCTGATATACATTAATAAAGTGCTTTCGATCCCTTATCAGATGAAATAAATCTGATAAATTAAAAAAAAAGATTATCAGGTTATTCTACGAAATGTAAAAATTTAAATTTCATAGAAGTTAACTAAATACAATACATTGAAATGTAACTTCGATTCCCTTGTCAAATGAAATAAATCTGATATATTAGAAATAATCGAACACTATTAAAGTCCACGAAATCTACATTTCGTAAAAACAAGTGAATAGTTTACCAGATTTTCTAATTTCTAAAGGACTTATCAGCACCGAGGCCTCCTTCGTACATTATAAATAAAATAAATTACAATCAACGTATGTAAATAATTAAAATATGATTACGAGATCGTTTAGGTTCGTAAAATTTCCACTTTATTATCAGATATAGAAAGAATTGGATTCTCAGGAATTAAACCTGTTGAGCGGGTTGTTAATTTACGGAAATAAAAAAGTATTTGATTTAATATAATTTTTCAGGCATAAATGTAAATTTAGATAATGAAAAGGATCAAGCACAAAAGAATACTAACCCAAATAGAGAAACAAGTAAAATATATCGCGATATTAACTTATGTCAGAAATATAGTTTTTATCCAATATAATTTTTTGGATGTAATGAAGTCATTTAATTACAAACAAGTAATATGTTGATGCATTCAATTTTTGCCACAGGAAGTTATGATGTTCAATAAAATAAATGAAAATGAATACGCACAGACACCATAGGCTAAGGATAACGATTTAACATGGAAGCATAACATTTACTCATTTTCCTCATACATTATGAGCTAGAGGCAGTAAATGAGCACCCACTTTACAGAGTAATTAACTCACTCCCTACAAGCTACTGTCTTTTTATGGGACGCATCATCTCCATATGCCAGTGTTTGCTCCTGAAATCTCGTTACACAGAGTCGTTTGCCCTCTATTGCTTCCAAATGTTATTTCAGGCTTAGCTAAGAAAACATTCCCGAATAGCCGCATCGTAAAAGCGGGGAAACGAAGATAAAAACTGCAACTACATCCATATTTATTAGCGGACTTAGGTTAGAACTAATGTTTATTCGAAGGATAACATACGAGAGGCCATAAATAGAGAGCAGCTGATCAATTAAGGACGTGAATTGAGCTGTAAAAAAGCGATACACTGATGCATTCTCTTATTTCTAATTTCCTGGGTTATATTTTGATACAATAGCTTGAGGAGTTCAGAGGAAAACGTGAAAAATTAATTTCTTGATGGTCCATGTGATTCATCTTCCCATTTTCACATTGCCACAAAACCTGACCTGTAAATGAGAGAAAAATCAGAGTTTCGAATAATAATTATTTTCGTTCCTGTTCTTTTCTCTGGTTGAAAGAATATATTTTAAGAAATATTTTGCTTCGGTTCCTGTTTATATCCGGAAGTAACCGTAGAACAGGATATAACTGTTTTTTTTATCACCTCAAATAAGATAACTTTTGTAATCAATCGTTTTTGGCCGTACTTCGTGGAAAGCCATTTCATGGAATGAAATAAAGAATAACTTGGTAATTTCCACAGAATATATTTTAGAAAGACTAGTTTCGGGTGAACGCCACCTTCAGGTCCTCTGTGGAAATTACCAAGTTATTCTTTATTTCATTCAATGAAGATAACTTTTGATCCAGTTATATATTATAGGAAACCGTGTTAATTAATTTTGAGAATGAATCAATTGATACATGAGAGAATTAATCAATGATATAGTTGCTTAAATTTAAATATAATTTAGTAATTTTCAAGTTGAACACAGTTCTAAAACTCTTCCTTTGAAATTAATAGACGGCCTATTAAGACTCCTTAAGCGATAAAAAAGGCTTCCATATTTATTCCATCCACATGAATTTAAGTAAAAAGACAAAGAAGAAAAAAATGAAATTTTCTTAAAGGAAGAGTGAGTTACGACCATTTTCACAGGTATTTTACTCGACACTGAAATTAATCGTTCAACGACCAACGACGAAGAAATACAATAAAAAGAGCGTACGTCTGTCTTCTTACAGCGGCATTCGTTTCCTATTAATTAAAGCATTAAATTCCATACAGAGAAAAATACTCCAGTCATTGCTCCTATATTTCTTATGCCTATAAAGCATGTCCCTCCTTCATCCTCTATGATTTCCGCTTCACTTCAAGAATGCCAGGTATGAATGCCCTTTTGAATGCATTTCTTCTGAATCACCAACGACGCTTAAGTGAGGTGTGTGGAGATTCCTCACTTCTTGTTGTGCAGGGCTTTTGACGGTTAGTAGACCCATAATAACCTCACACACGCGCGTAATTCACAGTTTACTTACAGAAGGATGCAACCATATTTTAGGATAAGGATTTGAATCATATTTTCTTCATGGAAATTTATGAAACGTAATAGAACTTGTGTAACGACATGTTGAGGTAGGAAATCGAGCCTAATTGGTCTCGTTTGAAATTGAGATGGTTTAATCCTTGGGATAAATTAATAATTTTAAAATATACCACCATGCAATGCAATGAATATGTATAAAATATTTCAATGGATGGAATGAAAATTCAAAATAGGTAGGACTGCCAGATATTAAAATGCATACATAATGTTAGCGAGCAAGTTATAAAAGCATCTATTACAATAGTATTTAGAAGATGAATTCCATGCGTATTTTATTCACAAGAAAATACATAAAATATATACGAGAAATGCATTAACATCCATTGACTTAATCCAACTAAGCATTAATGGAAATGAAGAACTTCGTGAAATTCCACAGATTGATTTTAACGTCAAGCTCACTCATCAGTCTGAGCAAGTGTACGAACAGTTTTCATTTCCATTACTTTAATACACTTCTATAAAATAACGCTTTCCGACATGAGCTTTATCTAATCAAACATTTTTTTACTCTCGACATAGATCAAGATGAAATTAATAGGTGCTTTTAGTTTATAATTATCATATATTATGGTTTGTAATTATTTAAAAGGAATTGAAACAAGGCAAATATCTAGCTACTATCTATACTAATCGTTCAATCCCTTATAAAAATTCTGGTTATCATTCCAATTATTCAGCAAGAGAAAACTGCAAGATCTTATGCAATGATGTTGTTATTTTATATTAATTGGCAATATTAATATCTAAAACCTTGCCCCCATAAACATCCATTTTTGGACAATTACAGCGGAGAACTAATTCAATAGTAACGGATACCTGTGCCCTTATTAGCTGAAAACTGAACAGTCTGGACTCGAACGTTTGAACCCAGGAAGGAAGGAAGAAGACCATTCCGGCTCAGATGTCGGCGAGTTTTCATTTACTAAACGATATGCTGAATCAAATCCTAGTAAATGCACTAAACGATAAAGCAAAGGAGTTTGGGATGAAAATCAATGTAAGAAAGACTAAAAGTATGAGGTTTTCAAAGGGAAAGAAAGCTAAATTAACGATAAGGGTGGATGGGGAAAAACTAGAACAAGTAGATCAGTTTTCATACTTGGGCAGCCTTCTTTCCAAGGATGGCACATGTTCGACAGAAATTAGGAAAAGGATAGCATTAGCGAAAGAAGCATTCATGAAGCGAAGGGAACTGATGGCAAAGGGACTTGATGAAGAAATCAGGAGGAGATTATTAAAATCCTTGGTGTGGTGTGTAATGTTGTACAGGTGTGAAACGTGGACGTTAAGAAAAGAGGATGTCAAAAGATTGGAGGCTTTTGAGATGTGGGTATGGCGTAGAGTGGAGAAAGTTAGTTGGGTCGATAGAAAAACGAACGAGGAGGTTCTAGAGATGGTTGGGGAGAAAAGAGTAATGATTGAAGTAATTAAAAATAGACAAAAGAAATGGGTGGGTCAAATATTGAGAGGAGAGGGATTATTGAAGAGAGCGATCGAGGGAAGAATGATAGGGAAAAGACAGAGGGGAAGACAAAGACAAAAGTTATTAGACGAATTAAGGGGTGGGATAAGTTACCGGGAATTGAAGGAGAGGGAATTAAATAGGGAATGTGGGAGCACATGAAACTACCGAAAGGTAGAACACTATATATTCTGAATCATTTCGCTAAAAGCATATACCTTTCAAGTAGTTAAAAGTAAGGAAACCCTCTTCTATATTTTATTATTTTAATACATAAGCCGTCGTGGCGAATGTTCATAACAGCGATTCATGGGAGCATGCGAACTCAAAAAACTTTAAATGATGAAAATCAGAATTATTCACGTTAAATTCCGAGACTAAATTGCTAAAGTATTATTGAAATTTTTAATTCGGTTTGCACCTCCAATCGCCAATACTGTAAGATACTCCAGACATTATAATTTTTCAGGGTTTCAGCTTATGTCTATTCAAATATCATCACATACTACCGAAACTAGGAAAAGCATTATCGCAAAGAAGATAACCATGAAATTAACAATTAAACTGACTGTTAACTCAGCAAGATAAAGATATTTTGGTGAGCATAAAACAGAATAAAATCTGAATATAAAATATTGGTTGTTTTACAAAGTTTTCATTGTATTCTAAAATGATATATTGAGTACTCACGCGGTAAATTATAAATAGCATGTAATATAAAGGCAATCATTTGCAAATGTATTTTGGGCATTCATGTTAAAATGAAAACAGCATTTGTGCTTTTACGGAGACAAACTGGAAGGTGCTTTTCTCATTAGCCAACCCATGCCATCTGCAGATGGGAGAACCATCCCTTTCATTGCCTTGGTGAGATTTCATCATATGATAAATGATCCCCATCCACTTATCTCTCCGCTATACCATTCCCACTGTGATGAAACAAGAACTTCCAAACAATGCAGTCTGGGACACGCACTATTTCTCTCAAAATTTGCATGGTCCTATGTACTACCAATATCAATATCAATATAACTTAAGCCACAACGACGAATCACAAAAACTACATCAATTCATCTCCTGAGGACTTCCGAATAAATGCAATCTTAATGTTTGTATCAACAAATATGGGATTTTATCGACAAAGAATAACATGGAGAATTGGAAGATCATCCCGATATCGGAGGAAATTATGGTTAACGTAGATACAGGAAAGTTTGCATGACATGAGAATATGAGAAACATGGATCTAATTATTACAATTAAATGCAGCAGAATTTTTTTTTTGAGATTCATAAAAGAGATTCATAAAAAAGATTAGTAAGACAATCAAGGAGGAATTTACATAAATTAAAATATCACCGTGATAATTTCGCCAAACTGTCTCTTTCCTTCTCCATTTACTAATAACTTTCTATTGGTCATCACCATAGAATTAAAATGCCTAGAGGTAAGGAAAAGTTATTGGAATAACCATAATATTACATCTTCAACGAGAGAAACTTTTTCACTACTTCAACGGAATTCGTATTTCGTGCAATTTTAGATTATTTAAGACCTTTTCTTTTCGCTGGTGAGAAAGCATGGATTTTGATTAAGAATTTCTAAATGTTCTGTCTTCATGTATATGGGCTAACATCTACCTCCAAAACGCATCAAGAGTTACCTATTTTAGGAATAATCTGTTTGAAGAATAACTCAAAAGCCGCAGTATGACGATAAGATATAAATTCGATAAAATGAATCAGATGAAGAAATTAACAAGTCTTCCGTAGCCTGGATTCGAACCCGGCGTAATTTCCATCTAAATTAAACATATATATCACGTGTTTGTCATCGATTACAAAAAAGAATCACTAAAACATACAAAAGTAGAAATCCAACGACACGCCGCTTCTCATAACTTAAATACGAAGGCGACGTCAAGGATTCCTCAAAACGATAAAACTGAAACTAATCCCTTTCTTCGAGTCCCCCATCGATGTGAGGAATGCACTCTAATGGCAAAATTGTTTACGGATAAAAAAACACGACGAAAGAGAGTGGTCCTTAGACTCAATCAAAGCGTGCCGTTGCCTTGGTTACGACTCCGCAGCAATGGAAACTACTCGGACAAACGTTAAATGAAGTCCGCTCTCGGATTACGAATTCCATTAAGCGCATCACCTTTTCCGGACCTCCCGACGAAGCCACTCTGTCGAGTATTTTACTGGAACGAGTAAACACACGCCAGAGCATTTCCGCACAGCTCCGGAAAACAAATTAAAGTGAGTTGATTTAGAAAAATGAAACATACCGAGACAATATGGCGAACGTCACGCGCAACAGGGATGTAATTACGACTCTTTGAGGCCCGGGAAAGGGAAAAAATGGCTTATTCGCGAGTGGAGGATTCCGGGGCAATATATAAGTCCTGATTACAACCGGGAAAAGGGGAGACGTCTTTACGAGCGCCCGTGAGATGACGGAGGAGTAAATTAAATATTTGAGATGCGCCGGGGGATGGAAAGAGATGCGGACAAAGTGGAGAATAATGTCTAGGAGTTATGAAAAGTAGATATACGAGCGGAGAAAGAGATATTGCTCTTGATGTTGAAACAAAGGAGCATCATCTTCAGCTGGGACTTTCAAGGTTTAACGCGTCAGCCCCTACAAACACTTTTCGGGCCGCATATGATGTATGTATTACGGTACAATATTAAGATTTTAGCAACTAACACAATCTTTAGTACTTCTTTAAGAATTTATATACACAATTACGATTATAATTTCATAACTACATTAATATCTTCTTTAGGATAATATTGATGTAAAACCTAAAGAAATACGAACAAATATCGTTAAAAGTTACATTGGATACATCATAATGCATGTAGCCAACTTAAAACAATAAAAACACAGATAATGATAGACACCTTGATTTACTTTGCGGCATTACCGGCAAACTCAAGCCTTAAAATAGGAACTTGAAAAAAATAGCTGTCAAAATGGTTATATTTTACAGTAGAAACCTCTAGAAAGATAAAACATTCACGGGTTAATATACACACACTATAAATAAGACGGTTTGGAGAAATCTAGTATTACAATAGCGCAATGATTAGTGATGTTAATCACGATTGCTCGGGCCAAAATCAGTTGTTTCCCAAAATTTTCCACTGCAGTCAGAAAATAGTAATCGCAGGATCACTTTGATTCTTTCAATGAGACCATGAGATATTTAAGTCAACAATTTTATATTAGCAAATACATTTCTTTTTCATGTCAACGATGTATGAATGTCTGACGGGATATGAAACATCGCTATTGCGCCTAGAAATTTCTGAAAAGAAGGCGTTTCGCAACACAGACATGCTTATTCTCCTTCGTCAAAAGTACGTTATGAAATCGGATGTTTGTCTCGGTACTTCTTTTCCCGTATTTGCATCGGAACATGTGACTCATTGCGAATGCGGTGGTATTCTTATCCGGTCGCAATAACAGAACATTCTTCCAAGAAAAAGACATGTTTGATTTTGATATAACTTCGTACAGGAGATAATCAAACAATAGCAGACATGAGTAAAGGTTCCCATTTTGAACAAGAATGCACACTCATAAATTCGCATCGCGTTATTTATCTAGTAAGGAACAGTCACGTTCAGGGTGTCTCGATTGCAAAATAGAATGCCTCCATAAATTTTGAAACAATATTTCACTAGTGACATCGGTGTGGCAACAAGAGCTGATATCGATTCACTAAAATATGACCCATTCCTTCATCACGGACACAAAGCATATCAGTAAGTATTCTACTAGGGAACTAATATATTCATTGCCTAATAAAATATTTTCGCAGCTTGGATACTCACCGCTCTGTTATACTCCAAAACATGTTTGCTAACTGCCCCTACCAGAACATGTTTGGTAAATGCCCTTTATGCGATGTTTAGTAACAGCCCTAGAAATATGCGAGCAAAGGTTTCAGCTATGGCCCATCACTCAAATCAATAGACGTAGCGATCAGTGTAAATAATTACTATTTAAGTATTCAACTAACAGACCATTTAGCTATCTCTTTAGGTAACTCTAACTCATCGAAGAGAACCAATACTCTTTGCCATAAGGAATTAAATTTGGAACTTGGCTGTTAATGAATTGGAGGTTTGAAAACACTCTGTTAGCCTTTTCATGTTCTAAATTCCTAATAGTCGGTAATCCTGGTCCATCTCATTACCTTTCGCATGAGGAAGACGCTGGTCCGATGAACGGTTAACGAAGTGATTTCAAATCTCTAATTCTTTGTCATATTTAAAGCCTGACATTACAAGATATTCTACAAAAGATATTCTAATACAACCCTTAACTTGAGTAATTTATGCAATTTTACATAGGTGTAAAAACGAAAAAATACCACGATCCACAGAAAGGGAGTATAAAGTGGTCATAACCCCCAAAGATCTTTGTGTTATTCTAGTATTGACAGGTATGGAAATAAATAACTTAGCCCTGAACAAATTTAAATAAATATAGATTTCAGTGAAAAATCTTTCTGGTTCATAATATGTGATTCAATAACTCAACCTTCCTTACGTCAATATACCAATATCAATATTTACATTGAAATTAATATCCTGATTTTATTTAAACCTATCAATTAATGACAGAATTGTAGCATGGAATAATCCGGAAAATAGAGGCAAAGAAATAAGAACTCACGGTGTAGGACAAATACTGTAAGGAAAAAGACTCGATAATGAATTCTCGGTACTCCGTAACACAACGCGAACCCCCTTGGAATTTCCGTAAACGGATCAAAATTTCCCCAACGTAACAACATAGCGAGTGGAATCACTTAGAGAAAAAATCCAAGCAGGGATACCTGCTCGGGTCCTTCAATTTCAAATCTATTAACCCTGCGGTCGGAGTTCAGGAATTAACCATTTAGCCATTCAACCACTCCGTCTGAACTCTTGGGAGGAAAAAAGCCGCGCATCCACATCTGGGAAGGCCGTAAATAACGATTTAGCCTGCGGATTCGAAGTCCTCGCATTCAACAGATCCATTTTCCTCCGCAGTCTATGTAAATCAAAGTCGCATCGTAATGGAAGAAACGAAAAGATCGCGGACGGACAATTGCGATACGCAATCTCAAGCGATGGAACTAATGGCACTCGGAGTGCGGAGGTAAGAAAAAAAGTACGAGAAAGTCTTCCGATCGTTGTTGCAGGAATGCCGACGCATTAACCGAAGAAACGTACGTGCGCGATGCAGTTTTCGATGTCCGCGACTAACCGGTGATCACGAGCCTCCTCACCGGAGAACCAGACGGTGCTCGTTCTGCAGACATCGATACCCTCGAGGGGGCCTTCTGGAGTCTTCGAGAGTCATCGCGACGGGCAACCGCACGTTCTCACCATTAAAAAAACGGACTGCGTTAGCTCAAAAGCACGTTGCACAGTGGGCTAGAATTGAAAAAAGCTGGCCAAGAGGCCAAAAATGGTTTTTTTGAGTGCGGGTTTTGAAACTTCGCATATATATTAAGAAAAGATTGAATTTTTTGTTCCCGTTCGTTGTTTTTCAATATCTTCACGTGTTAAAAAGATACATGGCGTCAAACGTTCAAGTTTGCATTTTTTATGGAGGACGATTGGTCCCTTTCATGTTAAATTCTCGCTAATTATCCTTAAAACATATGTGAAGACAGTTTAAGAGAGGAATTGGATACCTGTACTTTACGCAACGGACGTGGAATTAAGGAAACGCAAACTTGAACGTTTATCCGAAAAATTCACGACTGCCCATTTCTGTGAAAATGGTTCAAGTTTGACGCCATATATCTTTTTAACGCGTAACGATATCGAAAAACGACGAACGGGAACAAAAAATTCAATCTTTTCTTAATATATATGCGAAGTTTCAAAACCCGCACTCAAAAAAAAAAAACATTTTTGGCCTCTTGGCCAGCTTTTTTCGATTCTAGCCCACTGTGCGTTGTTGAGTCCAAGGAGGAACCCGAATTCACGAAGGCTCTGTTTACACAGGATTGGAAACCGTGCTCTAAAAATGCCCGAAATTAGGTACAGGGTATGAGCTGTTTCTTTTCCCGGTTTCAGTTTGTACGACGGCAAAATTGCGGCCGCACTGCTTCGTGAAATACCCCGTAAGGATTAGCTGTGGAATAAATTATTCCTTAAGTTTAAACGGAATACGTAATTACTGAACCTACTCTTTCTATAATTTAATGCACGGATCATATAAATGTAACAGCCAACTAAAAGAAAGGAACTGGTTCATTTATAAATCATGGGTACCACTAACTTTCTTAATAAATATTTTCAGAATTCCAAATTATTTCTGAAGGAAAAAAATTATTTCTGAAGCAAACATGCTCGTTATCAAAATTTTCAAAACACTAACGATCAAGTAATTTACTCTATTTATTGCAGTAGTATTGTTAAAACTGCTTCTAGAAAGATCTTTTCAAACATGGAAATCAAACCCGAGACAGCTTTCACCAAACGTGAACGTGCTACCCACTTGGCTGTCCGGGAGTAAAATATTACTGTATCTTACACATGAAACAGAGTCTTAACCGCTCAACGTACCTACTTAACGTCTAGATATAGCTAACGTATTCTCAAGAAACCAAAGTATACAAATTATATTGAGGATATCAAAATTAAATCGAATTCCAAAGGATATTATTATTAATATCCTTATAATACATTTTGAAATCATGCAATGTACCAATATCGTGACATAACTCACGATAAAAGGAAAGAGTACCAATGGGACTGTGGAAAGACTTCATAGATGATGAAGATTCAGTGATTAAGAGACAAAGGTTCTCCAAGCGCCGACATCGGCAACCGTCTAGGGCGATTCCCGGGAAACGGATAATCGCTTAGCGGTCACCAGTTATTCAGAATCCCTAATGCGCATTTCAGAAACAATGCATCCATCCTTATAGATTCCTTTTTTCTTTCTTTTATTCAGTGATTCTATTCAGTCTACGGTATAATTTAATCTGACCGCTTATTCTAAACTCCATAAGGACATTAAAACTTTACCAAAAACATTTAGAAGAAAAAATTGAAGCCTCATAACTTATCCCACTTGAATGAGAATGAAAATTTCCGACATTGAAAGGTCTTTTCCTTTGGAAGAAAAAACTCCGAGGTAAGCTTTAACATTTTAAAGGGATGTATTAGTGGAAGAATTTTTACCTCAATTTCTCACAGAAAGAGTAAAATTTCTCGGATACCAAGAGATTAAATCAATCATCATTTATATTTCTTCCTGACTTATTCCCTTTCATTTTAAGTCAGTACAGGAATTCGATCAAAATTTTCCTTTGCATATTTTTTTTAATCGGCAATTAAGATCTTCTGGATGGATTTTAATGGGGTATTCCCCGAAAATTCTCTCTGAAACGACTTTCTCTTCGCTGTGATAAAATTTGAAATTTTATGCTTCAAATCTACGAACAAACAGAATTCGACATAATAATGCGATGAACAAACATTCCGGAGACCCGAAGAGAAAGTTGACGGATAATTATTTATGAAAACCAAACCGGGAAAAGTAATTAGGAAAACTTGATGAGACAAACGAAAAAGGATAAACAAAATTTCCGTCTCTGCAACGAAACCTTAGCGCCGGGTTGACTAATAGGTGAAAGGTCGAGGGTTACATGGCTTCCCACGCCCACCCACGCCGGCAAAATTTTCCCAATGGAATTCAGATTTTTCCCTAAAACTGCGGGGTTCCGTTAACAGTTTGCAAGCTTCCATAAGCTCATCTTGTTTTAAAACCTTAAGACTTCATTGCTAAGGTGATTAAAGATTAGAGTATGCAGCATCGAAGTCGCTGATTGAGAATAATGTTAAATAATACTAACATTTTATATACTTTAGCATGATAAAGTAAAATAACTCAATGTGGGAAGGCTTTACCTCGTGGAAGGTCATTGCAAAGAAAGAAAGAAAGAAGCGTAAGAAAAAGGTACGAAAAGTTCATTCTTTCTTTAAAATAACTCAACCTATGGAAGTTAAACATTACCAATTACTTTGTTTTCTTCATTCTTCTTCCTTAAGAACTTATTTCTGTCTCCATCCCGTTCTCACTCAATTTTATAAAGGCCAATTCACACTTATAAACTTTTCATTTAAGTATGTAGTAATACATCGGCTAAAAAGAAAAAAACTGAAAATCTTCGTTAGCCATTAAAGTCATACGCAGATTCTCTCGTTTGTCGACATGCAACTGTATTTCATTTCAAGAAATATAAAGGTTTCCACCGTTTAAATTTTACAAGGTCAGAGGATGGATTCCAATGGATTCTAAAATTGTTTAACCGAAATTTCTTAAACTCTCATAACCAACCACTCATTCCGATTCTTAGCTATACTATCGACCTCCTTTAAATTCACTAAAATTTGTGACATGCATAAATCTATAGGCTTCTCTTTTCGATACTACAAAACATACACGATGATTAACATGAGGTACAAACTGAGCACACTTTTTAATTGTAATATTCCTGATGAAAAGGAGAGAAGGGAAATTCACAGTAGCAAATTACCCTTCGATACCTAAGCAGGGCCCATACGCCGCAGTCTCTCCCAAGAGGACCATTTAGACAATTAGGAGAACCCCTGGAATTTGGGATTAAACAGCAGCTGAGATACTGGATGTTCAAACTCATCTCTCACTTCTAATACAAAAGCCCCACGCCCAAAACTTCGAAACATGGAGGAATTGCTGGAAACCGCGCCACCTACCGGAAAACTCCACCAAACCAGCCCTTTAATTGCGTGATTTGTGGCGCTAACGGAGAACTTCCGCTTTCCCGGCCGATACCGCAAGGATCCCGGGGCACAGCCGCACCCCATGGGCGAACACACTCTCTATTACCGCCAGCGCCACCACACTGCGGCAGTTCCACCATCTATCTTCTTCCGAGCTTTTCCATCAAACGCACATGCCTCATTAAACCATCACGGCTTCATTGGGGACGGATCTGCAAGACGGGCCTTCCGTTCAGATTTACGGCTTTGCGCGATCAATTCGTTCGGATAGGTGGGCGTCACAGAGGCCTTAAACCGTCCCTTATTTAATAATTCCGCCTGCATTTTGCAGCCGACACCTGATGCCATTTCGGTGACAGGATGATCTCCATCTCTATCGGAGGCTATGGGATCGATTGTCGTACTGATTCCACATCGATAGCGTTTAATGACAGTTTTATTAAGGCCACTTAAAAATGTAAGCATCGACTAACTTACTAAGTACTCTGATTCTTACAATTCCTAACAGTCGAAGTCGACGAAAATTTCGATTTTAGACACATTCGTGAATTTCGACACAACTTTAAACTGAGCTGAATTTAACAAGACAATTATGAAGATGGAAGCATTGTTTCCGAAATGCGCATCAGGGATTCTGAATAACTGGCGACCGCCGAGCGATTATCCGTTTCCCGGGAATCGCCCTAGACGGTTGCCGCTGTCGGCGCTTGGAGAACCTTTGTCTCTTAGTTCATTGAACGCCGAGTTCCTTTTTTCTTTCTTCAAGACTATTGAGCTTGAGGGAAACTTACAGAATCTTGAAAGAATAACTAGGCGATTCCAGCTACACGAGAACGAATTCAAACGAGGTTATGAAGTTCTTAGGACATGTACGAGGTAGAAAAACAACAGAGGACAAAAGAATTGCAACACCTGCAACTTACCACAGATTTTTATAACACATCTGACTAACACCTCAAAACAACGATACTTACGTTGTAATTTGGTTAATTATAGACTAAAACACAATGTAGAAGAGTTGGGGGATTTTGAAGATTCAGTCTGTTCGAACCTGAAGATGGCTATACACCGAAACCGGTAGTTCTTAACTAAAACCTTCTGTGGAAAAGTAAAAATCTGTATTCAGTTATGTATTTCCACCACATCTCGGCCGAGGCTATAGATTATATTTTATGACACATGTTTTTGTCGCACGATCGGTTTCCATAATTTATGACAAATAACTGAAGATAAGGCATTAATCTTATACGGAAAAGAAAAACTTTGTGTAATACCATTTTTAATAACTTTATGGTGACTTGAGATTTGCTAATCTCCTACGCCTACGGTCCTGAGGATGTTACGGACGTAGCGAAACCAAGGTTGCAACTAAGTTTTAATAACGGAAATTGCACAAATTGTTTTCTTTTTCCGTCTTCATGCATAATTCTGGACTATCATGAGAAGAAAAGCAAGAATCATAATGCCAATGAACTTCCAGCTATTGTACATTCTGAAACAGCTCAATAAAACCAATTTTTAGAGTTAAATAGAAGATCTGTTATAAGGATACACAATTGAGTGATGTACTGTGAAGTAATTACAATAAATGATTTTTTATATGGGATTCCACCCGTATTATCATACGATTTGAGCTGTTTTAGTTAAGATTGTTTATCTGTAACCTTCAACCCACCGCAATTGGTCGGGGGCCCCAAGACTGCCATTGAAGGAATTCCTCGAATATTTCAATCCAGGAGTAAAATTTAGATTATACGAGTATTTTCTTTCGATCCTCCTCCATCTTAAACCTCACTTTTCCATACTTTCGCGTGTGACCGAAGTCTGTTTCAAGCGAGCGTATTTTCATACGAGCTAAGCCATCTGTTGTCTCGTGCATCGGCGCTCAGCTGCATTTTCCTTCGAGCGGTAAATTTCGTACCGGATCGAAAGGAGATCGTTCTTGAGAAACCAATTAAGTCTCACAGCCTTTAAGAAACACCTGTATTGTGCGGAAATCCTGAGAATGCACCAAGGGAACGAAAAATAGCGAAATGGGATCCATATTCATAATTCCGATTTTTAATCACGCAGAAAGCACTGGAAGTTGGACAAGTTATCCCGAGGAATTTCCTCCGAGATGTATAAGACAAATTTTGCAATCTAATGAAGGGAATCTCAAGAAAAGAGTAAAAGGTGTGTTCAGGAGATCAGGAAAGTAATGTTTATTTTGGTATAATTTCCTACATTAAAGCGATAATAATAAACCAGTGAACATGTAAAGTAAATCTACTTGTCGAGAATCAAATAAGGGGAAATTCATCACATTTATCACCTCGAAAAAACGAAGATTATAATAAAGAATGTTAATTTAAGTTTCATCAGTAAATTAGACATTTTTTATTGTTGGTACCACTCTCACTTGGCCTGATATAGTTAGAACGTTTGGTGATTTATGTTTAAAATGAAGGATTTAACAATTAATGCATATATAAACTCCTTCCTTATACCGGTTAATGAAAGAAAGATATACCAATTACCCCATTCCTGCAATTGATATTTTAATCAGTACGCTATGGTCACCGTGGAAACCCATGACAGAATTTTAGAATTGAACCAAAAGTCCTTTGCATCTTCTACCTATCCACTTCTAAGTATATCTTCCACCACTTTCGACCAGAAAATAACCATAATAATTCATCACAAGGCCTGTTGTATTGTAAATGTTGATGATGGCTGATCTCTGGCCAAAATCGGTCCTCCATTAAAAAGTTGGCGGAAGACACGAAATACTTTCATTTTAAAATATTAAAATTACGCCAGCGACATCGTCCATAACACTACACACCCGAATTCTCAGATTACGAAACCCAGCTTGGCTTCGGATAGCCGTGCTGACGTATTAATTAAACCAACCTCTTCGGATACACCGCAGAACTACCTCACGAACGCATCTTCCTCGGAGACGTTAACCTCCTTCAGCCTGCCCTCTTGTGTGTCAAGTTTAACACTTCGCATTGAAACCACGAGGTTATCGACCCTCACTTCCGTAATTCCTGCAATCCTGAAGGGCGCGAACACAATCGAATTCCCGCCATTTAACGCGAGGGAGAAAAATAACCAATGAGGACGCTTCAGAAGGCTAAAGGGATTATTCCCCCTGCTTCGTTTTGCCCGTCTTTTGAAAAGAGCTAAGCTTTTCATCTGCGATCAAAGGACGGAATGCACGCCCATTCACGTCTGCGTTTACTTTCCACGGGCACTCGCACGCCTTTTTCCGCGCGCATAAAAACGCGGGAGGCGGGGGATGATAGTCATTTTTTCGTGAAAGGCGCGCAGACAGCACGTTTTTCGAGAAGAATTACGTTAATGCGAGCTCGACCGCGGAGTACTCACGGATTGAGGCGGCTCTGGAATGTTACGTTTTTGTCATTCTCCTCCGACTGTCAATGGCATGTTCCTTACCTGGAAGAAAAGAAAAATCATTGTTAGAGATAACAACGTTTACCGCATCGCTATTATAGGATGTCTACGTGAGATGGATAAAGGAATAGCTCTGGCTAAAAATAATCCTATCACTTCTACGATCTATTATAGTAATCAATGTCGTATATACATTTATCTATCCGATGTCTGTGACTAGAATAGAAGAGCATGTAAAGTTCATTTTTAGTTTCGTTCGTAGATTCTTTATATTCTGTCAAATTTGTTTATAAAAGACCGAAACCATGAAAAGCTACTATATCATAAAACCAATTCCATGGTACATAAAATTACATACACAAAAATGGCAATGGTAAAACAAAAATGAACCAATTACATATTCTTTATGTTAACGCGAAACTATTCCTATAAAATTATCGGCTATGCATAAAGCATTATACTTCATATTTTCTATGATTACCAGATGTACACAATCGTCTAAAGAAGGAATAAAGAGAACATCAAAACATATCTAACCCGTATATTTCCCATAAAGTAAGGAGATATACTTCGTTATACACTAATTTACCCGAACATGTAAAAAATTCACAAAAAACATACGTGTATGAAAACAATTTTCTACTGGAAGAGGGAAGGAAATGATTACATTACTCCCTAAATTACCACAGAACGCTTAGATATTGGGATAACAGAATGATGGAAATAAAAATCTCAGCATATCACAAACATTAAAGAGAATCTATCACTAAATATAAGTAGCTTTTCTGTTTAACGAAATACGAAATAACTCAACCTACCCTTTCTACGATTTAATACACGGATCATATAAATGTAACAGCCAACAAAAAGAAAGGAACTGGTCCTTTTATAAATCACGAGTAATCCCACCTTAATAAATATTTTCAGAATTCCAATCCAAAGTGAATGTCATACCTTCCGTATTATCAAATTAGTAGAGAGATTAAACAAAGACTCGACCCAACCCTATTATAGGCTGTTAATTCCATTACTAACCGAACCCATTGGTTTATAAAAGAGAAATTTATTCACGCCAAATTCTAAATTAATGAAAGGAAGAGAAATCCAAACTTCAATGATAGGATTAAGGGCAAACAATAGGTGATTAACACGTCAGATTCAAAGCTGATCGCCGGAATCGAAAAAGATTTACAGCTCGAAAAGATTTCCAACGACCTAATAAATCTCGCACTTCTGTTCAACAGATTTATAGGAAATATGAACGTTAGGAAGTCTGTACGAAAAACTCCAGGGAAAAACGATTTTAATTTTCAAAATCCGATATAGAACGCTCGCAGATTTATGGTATAATTCTTGGTTCCGGTTTTATTTCGGAAATGGAAAAATCAGATACGTTATCAGAGCTAGAATGTCCTCGACATTCCCATTAACGCTCGTTTAACCAAAAATTTTCTTATATTCTCATGGGATTCAAACTGTTTATCACTTCACAAATATCAATGATTAAACTTCCCCGTTTTCTTTTTTCTACCTCTTTATAAATTTGACGCTAATTCCGTGTGTTATCCCAATCGAGTATTGCGTCGACATGTTTAAAAAGACTAATAATCTTCAAATAGATTTTCGCTATTATAATGATAAGTATGCAGACCTATTACGTGAATTCCGTGAGGTATGCAACCACAAATCTCGCGTCGATTTGAAATACCTTCCCTTAAATATGACATTCTTTTATCGAGAAAATACTTAACAGTATTCCGAAAAGAAACTGAATGAAAATCATAGTAAGATACATTTAAAGAATTGAAAAGTAAGGCTAAAATACGCCGCAAGGGTTAACAATTGACATCCCAATAAATTTCAAAATATTGTTGGAAATTATTACACAGTAAATTATATCAATCAATTCTAATACATTTAAATAACATATTTAGGGGTAGTATTGTTAAAAGTACTTCGACAGCTTCATTTCGCACGTGGGCTCCCATTGGAAATCGAACCCGGGACCACTTTCGTCGAAGTCAAACGCACTATCTACTTGACTATCCCCGGGACCTAAACAGATTTATAAATGTATTAAAAATCAAAGTTTTTTATAACATCAAATTGACAGTAATTGTTTTGTACGACTGCTCTGTGGTTAGCAGAAAAGTGGTAGAACGATTTAAATCATACCTCAACTCTACTAGAAACTCTTTAACTGGGAACTAAATCATCCTCTATTGAGACAATGATGGAAAATCGAGAACGTCACCAGATGGCGCTTTTCCATAACAAAAAACGCATATCTCATTCATCTATGATCATCGGAGGAATATGCGTCAATGATAGACCGAAAATATGATATACTGGAATACCGTAGGCTTTCGCAAAAGAGATGACGGTGTGTGTTAGCAAAAAGCGCTATATATGGCATGCGGTAATGAAGATTTTTAGATCCCACAGGGAGGTATGCACATTGCCTTTGGTATGCAAAAGATTTGGGGAATTATGCGGCAAAAAACATCGCCTTGCTTCGAAGGCAAGAAATACAGGCACGCGACGCTTTCTCACGATATTCCCTACATTCCTTCTTTTTATGTTCAATTAGTTTTTTATTACTGAAGGCGGAAATTGACCCAAGTAATGGAAGAGTAAGATGGTGAACAGAATGAATTATCACCAATAAGAAATAGATATGTGTCAGTACAAAGAGAGGAAAACTTTCAGATATTATAAGATGACGTTATTGCTTATGTTAATCATAGGCCATATTATATAAAAAAGAATATATATTTGTTTAAGTCAAAGTAAATTAAGAATACTTTACTCCTATATAAACATAATTAGAAACATTCAATTCCCTCGCGCATTAAAATACTCTGCATTATAGCGGTAAAAACATCGATTAAAACATCTTCATTATCATTAGATTTTAACTCTTACACTATTCGTATGTAGTAGCTGAACTCTTAACACTAATAGTTATAACAAAAGGAAAAATACCGATATCACTACCACTTCCTATTGAAATCTTCCTACGAAATTTTAATCTTATCCACCGTTTCAGCAGCTAAGCAATCATTGTCAAGATCTTTCCTCGGAGAAATACTTAAATACATGAAATTCTTTCATGGGTTCCATGCTTTATACACGAAGATTAGGAAAATGCAATCAAAAGTCTCGGCGATGATTCAGAGTTGACAGAAGAAAAGAAACAATCGCTTCGAATGGTATTCTCTGCAATGAAGTCGTCACGCGACTCTGTAAGAGACTGATAATTTCGAACGGATATCTTAAACGCGAAACTTTGGAAAATCGAAACACTCCAGAACATTTTCGTGATTGGATTTTTCCTTAATTGTCATCCGGAGCGTGACAAGAATATAGGAAAGAAAAAATGAATAAACGGGATAAATCTCCCGTTGTCATTTATAAATCATGCAGAGGAAACAAATCCACGCGACCGTAACACGAATTATCGAACTATATTTCTGAACCTTTTCTAACCACCAATTATTCATGTCGATAACGTACTTCCCTGGCACTGAATACCACGTCAATATTTAAATGATAAATTAAAAATGGAAGCTGAATGGGCGTATGATAATAAGAGTGCATACCATTGAAAACAATTGAAAAATATAGCCTTTGATTCAGGATTTTTACCATCATAAATGAAGAATACCATATATTAATTTATGGAAAATCTTTATATGATAATAGATAAATAATTAAAGATATCGATACATTTTTATAAGTCCTTACGGAAACTTCTGCCAACGTTTGAAGCTATTCTGTATTAAATTTAAGAGTATATACACATATGAAGGGGTAATACGTACATAAAATGGTACTCATAAATAGCAATCACGTAAACTGGGTAAGTTTGCGAACATCCGCTTCCATTAGCACAAACTTCCTCCTTACTGTAACAGAAATTCACTTCAGAAGAAATTACGTATCATCCCTTGCATCGCGTTTTACTTAAACTTTGCAGGTCTTACTTCTACAGGAATTAATTGAGCACATCAACCAACTTTTACTAGGCCTTTCCCTCCTTTTAGAACCAATCACATTCACTTCATATACCGTAGATGTTGTTCTACTTTCATTCATCCTATTTGTAGATACGTAAGCCCGACGCAACATGCGTGCTTCATTCTGATCACGCCGGCCATTGTATGTACCTTTGTTCATTACTCAGTCAATGCACGCTGCATATCAATAATAATTTCTCTTGAAGGGTATATAAATTTATAATGCGTGAAAAATTGATAAAAATACCACGCGCCTAAGCCGAAGAAATTGCCGAGAGGAAATGAACAAATGAAAAAAAAGATAGCGCGCTGGCAGTTACGAATCAGCAGTTATCGTTTCTCAGGAGATGAAAAATGAAAGCCTAAGTCTCATACGCAGAAAATTACTCACGGTGCAAGACAAGGACGTTTGATCTTTTGAGGGGAAACATTCGGGGCAATAACGAATTTTGTTGGGGCGAAATTGAGAGTCATAAGCCTCTTCAGACTTATAACCCTTCTTTATACGAAATTTAAAAGAAAGTGATAGCTTGAGAAAATACTCAGAAGAATACCACTTTAAGGATAAACAAGGGTGGATTTACAATTCCACGTTTAACGTGAGGGTAAGAAAAATATACACAGGAGGATAGCAACCGAGATAAGGGAGAGTGAAAAACATGGAAATTATACAGACAATTTGCAAAAAAAAAACATTAGAAAACGGAATAGAAAAAGGACATAATGATAAGCGACAAAAAAACATTTTAATGGATATTCATTCAAAGAAATACAGATAAGAAATTATGTTGAACATAAAATACAAGGAATAAATAATATAGAAAGATAGAAAGAAAAAATGAAACAAGGGACAGAGAAGTTTTGAAATTCTGAAGTACAGAAAAATATTGATATAAAAATATATTAAAACAACGAAAGTAAAAAAGAAATGACACTATACACAATCGTGTCAAATAATAAACTCTTTATTCGGCGAGGTTAGGCCCATTAGGACCTCTCTTACACCTAACCATTATGGGTACATATGTTAATTACAAACGAGGTTAGAAAGAAAAAAAATATATATGTATGCTGTACAAATGAATCTACAGTTCGAATCATATTTGAAGCTAAATACTCCTGTATTAATATATTTTCTCTTTGTTCGATTCCTGATAACTTACGAGAGTTTTCTTGGGTTGCACCTACCTTTTGAAGTACAATTATATTCTATGTAAAAATTTCACGGTATTTACCATCTCACATTTGTATCCAAATTTTTTTAAAATACTGATTAAAATTGCGATATTGAACTAAAATTAACGAAATGTAAAAAATGTTTCTGTAGAAAATCCCAAAAATAATTCTCCAGGATTCCAGGACAGAGAACAACATCCGGGACAAACTCCAAAATACCGGAAGTCTGATCACCTTAAGCACATATCCTCCCATATAACTTTAAACTCTCTCATTCAGAACACCATCTCTCTTCAACATTACAAAACTACGCCTCATCCTTATGAAGGATTCGCATCTCCTGGTCTCATCTGTGCCCACATTCCTCATTCATCTCGCATTTCTCATTCAGTCCGCTCCCTCTTCTTCCTCACTGTTTCTCAATCCTTTATACTCTCGCATTCCACTCGTTCAAACATTAATAAACGGAGCGATTCAGCGCGCCCTTCAATTAAAGAGAAAGAAAACTCACTCATCTTAGTTTTCCCCGAATCCAGACCCGCTCATATTTATTCCGCTCTACACTTCGTTTGGGTAAAACATACCAAAATCACGCTCTTAAATTTTTTCCAACTTTATAAACATTTGCAATTCAGATTCTGACCCCCAGAGGACGTCGTTTCGCACCAGAATAACCTTCATATTTGCCGTAAAATACCTGTTATTCTTCTAAAATTTGCGACTTTTATCCAGGTACCCACTTTCTATTTTCGTGAAAAGGATAGGAAAAGGAATAAAATGCTCATAATCTGTTCTTTGATTTTAGAGATGAAGTTTTAAAGAACTTATTTTCGAATTCTTAGATGATACTTATGGGCTATCTGATAATGATTACGCTTTTCAGGGGTAAACCCCATTTTAAGAGGGATAGAATTTTAACCGGGATATGACAAAAATTCATTTTCGCATTTATCGCTGTCCTTTTTAAATAGATCATTTTTCCATAAAAATAAAACACATACATCGTACAAACGAGATTTGCTATACGCTTTTAGAGAGGTCTTCCATTTACTAAAGTAAAATCTTAGCACTTGGATTCCCTTACATAATAGTGCTCGTTCACGCAAAAATATTGTCAAATTTCACTTTTACTTACCACCAAATAATGAAAATGTACGCAGTAAAAGCTGTAAACGAAGCAATTCAGATAATGTAAACAATTTTTGGTCTATTAAATGATGGAGATATCTCTATAGAGGACTGCAACACATCTGGAGACGAGATAAAGACCATTTCTCCTTTTTATAAATTGAGGAAAATGAACGTAATAAAGGTTTTAAATGAGGCTATGTTGATAATGTAAAAAAATTTTCGTCCATTAAATGAGATGGAGATTTCTCTATAGACGGTTGCAGCACATCTTGGGACGAGAGGAATCCGCCTTATAACCGGGTAGCAGGGCGTCTTAAGCGGTATTCATACCGTATGTTTCGTGTAAAAGGGACCAAGACAAAGAAACGAGAGTAAACCGCGTAATAAGCGGGATTGTACCTTAAACGACAGCGTTATGAACGGGTTTTATCTCATGGATCAGTAACCCTGAACAGCTAGACTCACAATATAACAGAGGCTGCCTCGCCTGGCCAACGAACGACCCAATCAATCAAACAATCTCCAGCTCTTCCGCTATATCGCAATTCGAACGCGATCTCTGCATCCGTGGGTCGGAAACGAAGAGCGTGGAAGTTCCTACTGAAAATTGACGCACGAGCAAATTGCGAAAATTCCAAGGGAAAGGTTAAGCCTAGCGGAATCCATCGAACGGGGATGACCAAATGAAAAAAAAATTCTTCGTCCTCTGGAACAAGATTTAACTACTAGTTTACAGGGTTGCCAAAATTGAATTTTCTCTCAATAATCTATTGGCTTACGAAATTTTAATGCAGTATTCTGTTTTGATGGCAATGCTTCGTTACACTTAAAGTTGTATTTTATGCCAAATATTATGAAAATGATTCTTAAAATCAACTTCGATCTTCATCTAAGAGATAAAGGTTCTCCAAGCGCCGAAAAAGCGGCGACCGTCTAAGGGCGATTCCCGGGAAACGGATAATCGTTTAGCGGTCCCAGTTCTTCAGAATCCCGATGTACATTTCGGAAACAATGCTTCCATCTTCATGTTGGACCCCCATGAAGATGGAAGCATTGTTTCCGAAATGTACATCGGGATTCTGAAGAACTGGGACCGCTAAACGATTATCCGTTTCCCGGGAATCGCCCTTAGACGGTCGCCGCTTTTTCGGCGCTTGGAGAACCTTTATCTCTTAGTTCATTGACCGCCGAGTTCCTTTTTTCTCCTTTCTTTCGATCTTCATGCTGGAATTAATTTTCACTTTGCAATAAAATTATAGGAAGAAAGAATTTTATTTTCTCCACAGGTTTATTTGCACATGACTGGTTTCAACGAGTAATCCCCATCTTCAGGTCACCCGAAGACCTCTGGAAAATGTACACCCACGTCTTCCTTTAATTTTATTGTGATTGAGTTCTACAAAACTACTAAAATAAACTGTTAGAAATAACTATAAAAATCAATAGCCCTAAACTTTTTGTAAGCAGTGGATTTAATGTTCAAAATATATTAGAAATTCAGAAATATCTTGTAAATCTCATTCAATGAACATTAACTTGTTCAAATTCATTGTCGTAAAAACCTTATGATGTTCAAACCGTTTAAAGAGCACACAGTTTAATATTGGTCATGTACTCTCTTATATAGCATTTATTATTAGATCTCCAACATTGAAATGCTAACAAAACTAACATAAATCCATGGCCAAGTTCATACATACTAACTTATTCATTTGAATCGAATTTACGTCAAGTTGTAGGATGTTTGAAATTTTTATATTTCAAGTACTGAAGTTAAGATAAGAATCGGGGATTTACAACTTATAATTTACTACTGATACGAAAATCAACTTATATAAGCCATCGAATATAGCTGAGGACGCATATAAATGGTGATGACATCTCAATATTTCATTTATCTGCAAATGGCTCGCAGATCACGCACGAAGCTTGCAGCTTCCCGATACAATTCTCATCAGAGCGTTCTAATTCCCTTTAATTTAATCAACTAATCTAAATTAGCGTACAATTAGAAGCGAATAACGAGAAATTAAAGCGGTGAGTGAAAAATACTTCATCAAAAAGGAAAAGAAGACTAGTTTCCAAACCACACCGAAGCTAAATAAAAAACTACTTCATAATCCATAGGAAATTAATTACCGAGTGGTAAGCGATTAATAAACTGCATAATTTATATTAGATAACATTGTGTACCGAATCCAAGAGCTGGAACAGCTGTATTAACGTTATTCAAAGATAGTCCTACAGAGTAGTGTAAATGAGATCCTTCACCCACAGAATAGTCATTATATGTTAACAAACCGAAGATTAGTTTGCTGAAGTTCTGCAAACCTTCATGTTCTCAGCCAATCGCTCTGTTTACTCTCTTCTAGAATTCTTACTCTTTAAATCCTCTTTATTTCCAGAATTCCTTACCGTTAATACTAGCCTTTATTTTCCCTTCATAACCTAACTCAGGTCTTCCTCAATAAATACAATACGAACTTTCTCCAAACCTTCCAGCGTAGTCTTAAAAAGACTGTCATGTTTATCCTTTCTTATCAATGTTTCCCATAAGCATCTTTGTTTATTTACTCTTCGTAGGATTTCTTAATTGGATACGCAGTTGGTCCATCATTTTCCTCTCTACTTATGCATTACTTCTAGACCTCTCCTCTCTGTTTTGCCACAGTTTATCTTTCACTGCCTTATAAGAGAACATTTAGTTTACAAACACCGTTTCCAAATACCCAAGCTCGGCTTCTCTTTTTAAAGTGAATATGACCATATCCTATAATGAATAATATCGTACGATTCAATTAAAAGAATATGAATTAAAATGATAGAAATAAAAGATACGGAGATAAATCTCCCATATCCCACGAAACATCAAGAACAGTCCAAATATTCGTAAATTTATCGCGATAAAAAATATTTTGAAATCACTCGATTACTCCGTAGTGTTCAAGAACCGAATTAATTTCCACAATAACACTTGGACAAAATAGACGCAGAAAACGAACCACAGGACCATTAAGAAAAACGAGAAAAGTTTTAATCTCGTCATAAAGGAGAGAAATGCACTTCCGTGAAATCAAAGTGGTAAAACTGAATCCACTTCGTGGGAGTTGTTTAACTAGTAGGATCGATCTCTGGATAGAAACCTCGTATGAAACGGGTCCATGCAAAGAGAAAGAGGAAATTAAGCCCTGTAATGTAATAACGGGAGGGAAACGGGAGATTTCCACCTACGCCTCCAAAAGTGGGCGTGGCACCCTTCCATTGATGACTTTCGCTCTCAAATAGACCCATCCCCACCCACGCAACTGCTTCAGCATCCAATGGAGAAACCTCCTGTGACGACTTTTTCACCACGATGTTCACAGCGAGACATAAATACACGCATGACGAAGCAATTTGTTCTGTATTTCCTGAAATCAACCTTCCGTTGTCGTGCACTTTATATTCGAGAAAAATGACCCGGCAGTCCTCACGTGAATGATTTCCATTTTATAGCGAAATTCATGACGTGAACGTACAGTTTGAATAATGTAATATTTTGGATGAATTGAAAATGATGTAGGGCAGGAAAGGTGTGACGATACCGCTAACATGTACCCGTAAAAAAACCTTTAACCTCAGAACTATTCATAATATGCCACATCTCCTAAAAGAGCACTGTACATTCATGATAATTGAAATAAATGACATTTTAATTTCAAGCGCATAATCATCATAATTTACAAGTATGTACATTTACATGATTTTATTATTTGTAGTTACATTTCAGGCACATAATCATAAATTTATGAACTCCTGCATAAATACTTTCTTCCTGTGTGGTTTATTGACGATGTTTCCTGCAATTATTGTTTCAGAATTTATTTAATTTAATGTTAGATATTTGTATGTACTTCTATAGGTGTACAACTTATTTTCATACACTTTGATAACAAATGTATTTTTAATTAATTTATTGCTGATTTTGTACTTTGCTATGTTTTTAATGTATTACATACAGGTAACTATCCACTGCGTGTATATATTTTCTTGTAATGTTCTTTCAAATCTTGTAGTTGTTACTATGAGTAAGTGTGCGCGGGTTTTTCACACCACCGTTTTTGGTGGAATATTTCCTGCAATAAAGAATATTTTTTCAAGGAATATCTTAGACCTTTTATATCCACACTTCCTCTCATTTTTCTCTTTCTCTCTCAAATTATCTGCATAAAATTAGATGGAAGAGGAAACTTTTAGTCTACATTTCGCCAGAATGAAGATGTTTTATTATCATTACTATATTCAAATGAGGTTTCCTCGTATTAAGAGGAAAATTGTTCTTTATACATCAGCATTTTCATCAAGCAAGCGCATAAAATTTTCCAAGAAATTTTGAGCTTAAAATTAAAGGCATGAACTTAGATAAGCAAAGGCGTATTTTCACTCACGTAACAAGGAAAGGAATGCAGCAAATCTGGGACGATTTCACTAAGGGATTCACCGAAAAACAATCCACTGAGTAGCAGTTCTCCGTATTTGCCTCCACATGAATAACGTCTACTGCTGGTATCTTTAATATACGGGAGTGCACGGAAAAATATCAAAGGAAAATAATCTTCTAATTTAAGTATAAGGTATTAAATTTTCTGAAAATTAATTTAAGGCAAATTTTCCTAAATCCTCTGAAGTATGAAGAACTCAGGTATATTGCTGTATAATGTTATTATTATTTGATTTTTTACTAGCGAGATTAGAATCCTCTTCTACCTAACCTCTTATGTAAAATATATATTATGTAGATAAAGATTATAAAAGAAGAAAAAAAGGACAGAAAAGAATAGTTTGTAGAGAAAAATCTCTTAAAGTCAAGGTTGATGGAGATGAACCTTGCGAGAAAACACCCAAATAAGAAGAGTAATAAATAAACTATGGAAGCGGAGGAAAAATACACCTTATTATGTTTCAAATAATACTAAATCTAATAAATAACACTCAGTATTAAACACGGTAAAATTAACATCCACAATTAAATACAAAAACATTATGTACCAAAGAATAATTTACACGTATACATCAATATGAAGCTTCCTCTAAATTTTCTGTATCTAACACGTTGCGGAATACGATGGCACCAGAGTATAACAGTCGAGAATCTCAAGCGATAGCTCATTAGCGATCGCTTCGCACATCCGCACGTTAAAAAAATTCCCCTTTTCCTTCCCAGATATTACTACTATTAACCCTCTGATCGTAAGACAAAAACAAAATTGCTTCACCCGCGATTTCTCTCCCGACCTGAATGATTCACAGCGACTGAGATCGAATACTAATGAATAGAAAATCATCGGCGTAGTTCGCAGAAACAGCCACCGATCGAGATAGAAAAAACATTCGGGCGAAGTGATTCATCAGCGATCGCCAACAATGAACGGCAGCCATATCCCATTTTGAGCCCGGTGACTCAGTGCGGGAGGCTTACACACCGATGCAGACCGTCGACCTTGGCCAGAGGCGGATACTCCGGCGCGGCAAGGTCGTCGGCGAGACCGGGGGCTTCGGATCATTCTCCTGGTCACACATCAGTGGGCGTTGAGATTCCTCGATGCCCGCGCTATCATCGGTGGCTCATCTCGCCTGAGGAGAATGGGAAATGGGGCCGAAATTGGAAGGATTTGCGATGAATGGAGCATGAGGGGGAGTGAGACGAGTTGGAAATTAAAGAGGGAGCGGAGAGTGAATGCAGAGCTTACGGGTGGAGATTCGAGAAAATGAGGAATGAAACTCCTGAAAAGACGTTTCGATCCCAAGTATCGATTCTGTATCTATATTCAGAAATATCGTCGCTGTTGAAAGAGAAACTGATTTAAAACTGACTAAGGGATCACTAAAACACTAATCGTATGAAATATAGATGCTCAGGCGTTAGCTTGTGGAAAGCCATTAGAGTAAAGAAGTAAACTTGTAATTTTCCACACTATTTTTCATTAACCGTTTAAGACTAACTAAAAGTTAATAAAAAAGAGTGTGGAAAATTACAAGTTTACGTCTTCTTTACACTAATCGTATGTACGTAACAGGGATTCGCTCTAGACAGCAGGATGTGCTCCTAGCTCTAAAATAATAGACACCTGTTCCACTGCTACCTCCTATAGGCATTTATTTATGCAATAATTGCATCTGAATATCGGAGTTGGGCAACCATACCAAACAAATTTATCACCATGTAAATCGTGAATAGTAAATTATTCTTTTTCCGTTTCTTCAACGAATAAGCTATTCTTTGGGTATAAAATTTCGACTTCATACCATTAAGACATCATTTACCTTTTTCGCTAAGATAGATTGAATACGGGTAAGGTAGGCGCACTAGTATAGTGCTTGTATACAAGTCAGATACGATGCACTACCACACAAATACTTATAAATACAACCGCAAAAATTATGTTAGTTTCTATAGTTGTATTTAAGAGTATTTTACTTCTAGGGGAACTACGAATAACCATCAAGCTCAACGTTGCCTGGATAACAAATGCAGATTCCTAGTAAATTTCTGTACTGATTGTCTTCGTCAACCATATGTAACTTTATCTTCGATTTAAATTGTCGAGAGGTCCTTAAATGACATCTACGTATGACCAAAATGTAATTCAAAGCGAGAGATTAATGATTTCGCTTCATCTTTAGATGTGGAAGAAATAATTTGAGTGAAATTATTTATGGAAGTTTTCTAGGCGTATGACGGGACAAATTGAGCTACAAAATTGTAAAACCTAACGGACTAAATGTATTCAAATTCTAATAAAATCTCCGGAAAAAAGACACGACGTCCTCCAAAAATTTCCATACTAAACTTATCATACAGCGCATAAATTACAGAAATTTTCAAACAATAAAGAGCTTGGCAAGGGATTGAGATGTACGGCATTAAAGGAAAGGTGTGAGTTTATGTTTTTAGTCACATAATGCGATAAGAATATAATACATATAAATGTAGCTATACAGAAATTCAATTCACGGGTAAACAGAAATTTTTTCGAATGATGAAAATTTTCAACATTTTCTTTTTTGTTAATGGAAGCGAAATTTATACGTCCATAAATTTCCTCGGTTGGAGATGAAAAGGAGAGAGGAGCTGAGTGTAGGCGGAGGCTATTCCAGAAATTCATCCATCGAATGATGAAAGGCGTGATATTAACATCCTCGTTAACAACGTATACGTTTCCGCAACCACGGAAGAATCACAGAAATTCCATAGTCATTTAATAGCTCCTATTATACGTACTTTCTTTCATCATCATTTAGAACTGTGTATAAACTGACTAGAACTATATACATTGGCTAAATGTTTGGAGTGACACTGCGAAAAACTAGGAAAAATATTACGACAGATTACCCGAAAAATATAAATATATAAAAACGTAGATATTAGACAAAAATATATTGAAAGAAATTGACTACTTATTCTTCAATTTCTGTAAATTATGTGATACTCAAGATCCCATTTCCGCAAGCTAATTGCATGTTTAATAAAAAAAGAAAATTGAAACGTAGACGATACTATTAATAAGTGAATAACACAAATACTTTATGGATAGATGGGTATATAGATAGAATAAATCTCATGTGGTCAAGTTCAACTTACTGGAAGCGAGCCATGCTAAAAAATTTTAAAAATACTTTTTTATCTCCACAGAGCATAAATATATTCGATGCGAATAGCTTTGTCTACAAGTAGATATCAGATCTGAAGAATTTATACACTAATATTCTAATGAATATTAAATTCTATTTTTAATATTCTAATTTTTTAGATAGAAAGACTTTTTTGGGCAAGTTAGGACCGTGTTGGCCTCTCTTCACCTAACTTCGTATGTCGTTGAAAAGAATGAATACAGTATCGGAAAAGAATCTTTGCAATTAAGGATTGACAAGGGGAGAAGGGGGTGAAAAAAATCGCGAAAACACAGCCGTATGGATGGAAAAGGTTGCCTATGGAATGGTATACTCAATACTGAGAAAAGCTTAAGCAGAGAGAGAGAGGATTAACTACGACGGAAGTTGAGAGCATTGCGAAATCGTAAAGAGCAATCAAGACAAGGATGAAGGACATGTTGGGTAAAATAGATGAGACTCTCTCAGTATTAATCAAACTACGCCAATTATATAGAGATGAAGACTTGCGGTTCAATTTCATCCAATAATTTGTAATATTCTACGTAGAAATAATTTGTATTAGAAATCGAAAGTTATTGGCATACATCGATTAAATGTCTGCTACAGCAGATCATCATAAAGTGTATCTTTCAGTAGGTGCCAAATGAAAAACTGTTAAATTGAACTTCATAAAATAAAAAATTACCCATATGAAATAACTCTTTGGTTCAAACAATCCAGAAGTGCCGAGTGCACATAATCTAGTAAGTTTATTTAAAAGCATTAGAATATTTATTTTGTATACGACATCATCATAATTATAAAGAGAAAGTACATATAGAATAAAATACGATTTTCAATTTCGAAGAAGATATGTAGTTATTTTTGACAATGTTTATTATTATCTTCATTTATTCTAACCCCACCTCTAGAAGTATCGAGGAAATAACAACGCCCACGCGATTAAAGCGTGGGTGGTTCATGTTATTTCAACGCCAAATTTTCCAGAAACTTCTTCAGAACTCCAAACTTGAGTAAACCGACTTTTCTTTCCTCCCACTTCATAAACAGGAAAGCAATTATGCTGGATATTTACCATAGGGCCTGATTAACGAAGGTAACTAAAACACATCGATCCCAAGTTTCGTTTGCTCCGCCAAACGAGAAGGGGAAGCGAAGTAAGAGTCGGGAAATATTCCTTCCTTTTCGAGCAAATGTCAAACATTCCGTAGAAAAAGTTAAACACAGACTGTTTAAGCACTATAAATCAGTTACAGGATGAAATACATTCATTTAAGCAAATGTAAACGAAGAATAATAAACAGTACACGAGAGGCTTCTTTCCTTTCCTTACTGTATACATTGTACTCTATTTATATTTATCGAAGGCAAATGGAAAATGCGGCGAAATAATTAAATAGATGTAGGAAGCCGAACATTCTTGGAAAGATATCACCAAAAGTTAAACTATACTTAAATTTTTAATTTAATTCTCCACAGAAATGGTGGAAATGTAGAACATTTCTTTCTTTCTATTTGCAGTAAAAAATAACGTACGGGTAAGTACAATGTATAATGTTCTGAACGCGAAAGCATCTAACCAGTAATGAGTACTTAATGCTATAAATATAAAGAATTTTTATATGTAATACAAATTTATATATTTTTAATATATTAATATACTTAATAAAATAAAAATACTTTAGTATTTACTCTAGTCGACACGACAGCCATTTTATGATATTATCTTCCAACTACAGAGCACTTTTATTTCATTCATTCATTTTTCATTTTTATTTTGATATAGAACATAGAAAAAAGGATTCAACTACTTTTATCTAAGTCTTGTTCATGACTAAAAAGAATTCATAGTTGCTGAGGTATGAAGGATGCTGAAGAATGGCCTTGATTGAGGTCTCTCCTTAAGGAACGCTATGTAAAGTGTTACTTGCAAAGTCGTTGCGCTTCCCTTAAGTGAACTTATTCCACTTAAAACATTCTGGCTTGGTGAGGAAAGCAAGGAAACACTCCTCATCTTGCCTGGAATGTCTCATTTCTATCTCCTAGCTAGTGGTATAGGGGATGAGGTTACTATTAACCTTTACTTTAAAGACAGAAAATAATTCATGCACAGCGAATCAGCCAGTATAAATTGAATGTAGGGTAGGATGAAAATGCGTAAATTTAGTATAAAACTACTGAACAATAACATATATTTAAAATTCCTATTCATATCAAGTATAATAAGCGCAATTGAGATTCTCTAATTATTTAAGGAACGATTCAAAGATAAATTTAAGAATGAGTTACGAAATTATGAAGCCTTACTTTTCCGGATATAGTGAGCTGTCATCCACAGTAAGGGATCTAAAAAAAGTGCGATATGTAGACTCATATCATTCACAAAGAAAGCAATTTACCAATCCAATAGAAAGGTAAAACGTTTAGAAATATCATTGATATAGACAGCTGAACTAACTAAAGATAAAGAGAACTGGTAGGGTTTCAGTATAACTAGTCTTAAAGTATTATACATTAAGCTTAAATCAATATTATATCTAAGCAGAAGAGAACGAAATTCTAAACAATATTTACTGATATACAGGAGATTTTGTCTTGTGATTCAATAATTACTTCTTTCGCCATAAATATTATATAGTCACCATCATAAAAAATAAATTAAAAAGTATTAATCTGATCATGAATATTCGATTATCTCAAAATTTAGATACAGAATAATTTATAAACGAAACAGAATTCATTTTCTATTTCTGGGTTTCATTTTTACATGACATAAAACTTTAGTATTTCTTCCAACAAATGACGTATATAACTGATTTTAAATACGAAAATTTACATTTTATTTAGTTGTAAATCGAAAAAAACGGCCAACGAGCTATAGCCGAAAATCCAAACTTGATCTTCGTTTATGAAAATATTCTGCATGCACGTGAACCTCATGATAAAACAAATAGTTTTCCTGCGAGCTCATTGTATTGAGACCTTAATTTCCCGAGAAATTCAAACGCAATATTTTTCAGCGTAGGTCAAAGAATCACCGTTATGTATATGCATTTAAATTTATTCTGGCAATAATCCTTGGCTTTAACTGGAAGTGCAGTAAAGCGGTATCTTTTTAATTTTATGACCTGCATTGCACGCAAAAAGACATTTCGTGTGCTTTATCTACAGAACGTTTTAACTCTTTTTCTCGACACTTAAAAGGGATATGATTTATTTTTCCAAAAGCAAAACAAATACTTATAAGTTATCTTCACACCTCTCACGCACGGGAATTGCAAATTCGTAGCATCCATTGCCTAAAAAACTGTTTGTTTCCTAACACCCAGTAAGATTTTCAAATGGATTCGAAGTAATATCACCCTTAAAAAAGCTCCTATACCTGAGCCTTATGGGATTACTTTTTTCACACATTGGGAATCGAACCTAGTCCCAGTTCCATTAAAGGTGAACGCATTGCCCACTTTGGCTATGTGGAACAAATGGGTCCGCAATTATAAATTTCGACGCGGTACAAAAAACAAAGAAAAAATTAGATAAATAAACCATTAGATTTTTAATCATCTGGTATAGTTTCCTCCGAAAAATTGAAGAAAGATTATTTTAAGGCTAAAAATAATGAAAAGGAAAGGGAGACAGAATTTAAAAGCCAACTTTCCGTCAAAAATGTACTGAGAGTCATTAGAGATATTAAATAAAAGCATACATAAAGAATCAGAGTAATCTCTGTTATAACGAAAGCATCGCTGAATAAAAAGAATGCGTTCGGTGCTTATGAAAACCATACGCCCCAATAAGTTTCTGTAATTAATAAAATTTCCGTCTTATCTTTCCAACTGCGCTGACATTGCATTAACTTTTTCCAGTAGTGAATTTCTGGCTCAATGAGAAAATCAAGGGAAACCTCATTCCTCATATTGGTTACCTCATTCCCTCTCTAAAGTTTTTGCAGCTAATGATGAAGGAAATATAATGTCCGAATACTCTAAAGGCATTTACGATTCAATTCCTAACATAATGTAAAAACTACCGTATACCGTATATTCTAGTCTAGAATCAAATAAAAATATGGGAATTTCGATAAAATAAAATTTTATTCTTATTAAATTCCATTTAAACACACTATTCGATGAAAGGTTAGAGAGATGAATGGACATTCCCCGAACGAAACTTAAAACCTCGTAACGTAAAGGCATTCATATTTCCACTTCGTTGGCTTAAATGAGGGACATAGTAAAGGAAAATTCATTTGAAAGCCTTCAATTCCATCACGAAATGAGGTGAGTTCATACTGCACTTTACGATTTTAAGATTCGAATCCTATTTCTTGTGAATGTAAGCATAAAAATATTACGGGCTGTATTCATTTTAATTTGTTGTTACGAATTTTTGTCATCGTATGGTCATGAATCTTTTGATGATCGAACCGTTCATTGACATTCGTTTTCCTGCTGCAAATTAAAACCCCGCCGTAGCGTAAAATAAATTTCAAACGCCCACAAAACGCCGCAAAGTGAAAAAATGATAAAGCTCATTAGCGACGATACTCCGCTACTTTGAATGTGAAACATCTTCGTTCCGAGCGAGTTGAGAAAAACGACTGTTCATGTTTTCCTCGAGCGATTAAATCAGGGGCAGGAAAAGCAGTGAGTTATCAGTCGGATGCCCCGGGGACTTGATATCTCATATCGTCGCTAATGTAAAAATCGATGCTTCAACCGAGTGTCGGGAACCTGTCTTCCACAATCGTCGCCGAACCAAACGCTACACCAAGATCAAGTTTTTTCGCTCCCCGTTGAGAGAGAAGCTTGTAATTAGCGGAAATGTTCACAACGGCGGAAATTAAGCCAAGGAGCGATCTCTCTAACTTGCTACTGAAATTAATTAGAGCCTTGATAATTTCTTCGACTTGGACGATTTTCGCTGAAGTAACCTTAAAATTTAATCCTGCGAGTTAATGCTCGCGAAAATTTTGCCGATAAAAGAGACGCTACTTCGCCTTGTAGTTCAACGGATCACAGAGGTGAAAATGAAAAGACCATAGTTCCCTCTAATGTTTTCCATCCCTTTAATTTCCACCATTCAAGAAAATTACTGCGGGCGCTTAATTTACAGAACTGCACCACTATTGCCAAGGAAGCGTTTAAAGTTACAATTTTTCCGATTTTCCTTAAATGAGGAAGTGAAACACCTGATCCCATTACAATCATGATATGCAAAATCACAAACGTATTAGTGAAAACTAAAGTTCAAGCTTTCAAATTCTTCAACAAATAGTGTATGCTCGAAAAATTAATTGTTCTGAACTTTAAATAGTATTGCACGTTGGTGTGGACAAATCGAGACAGTTCTTACGTTTTACTAAGGCTAAGTTTTGCTCACATGAAATAGGAGCAAAACTTAGAAAACCATATAGTAAAAACTACGGTAGAGTTAGTGATGCTGAGTAAGCTCTCCAAAACTTTTTGCGGCTAACCTTGGTGGGTATCCAACCACCATTCTAGCTAACGAAATTACTGTTAAATAAAATTACATTGTAGATATTCCACTAATATTGGAATTTCTACAATTCCCCTACACTATTCTCCCAATTTTTTCATTATTCCCCAATGCTTCGCATGAGCTACAAAATATTTCCGCGAAAGTATTACATACATACATATGCAGACAGTTCTACATGCTCATAATTAAACACTTACGATCTGAAACATCGTGGAGGTAACATTCACGGACTTAGACATTCTAAACATTTCCTGCTATCTATTTAACAACAGAATATTTCTCGGCTACGAAGACTTTCCCTTGCTTGATGCTTCCATAGTATTGTGGACTATCGTAGATATCTTGGACCTGAAGAATCTAGCAGCATCGCTGGCAAAACGTCGTCATTAATACGAACTATGCTGCGTAATCCTGAGGATTCACACACAACAGAATGCTAATATTTTAGGAATTATCGGAAAATTACTCTTCTACTCAAAGAATCTTTTTTTTGGAACCAATTTCCGTTTTCGAGCCAATTACTGTGCCAAGAGCAAAACTGTCGGCATACTGCCATCCCTTCTATGAACGCATTTATGATTCATAAATTTTAACTTTATCCCCAACTCTTACGCTTGCGACCTTGACCTTCGAGTGCTTCTAAAACCCCAATTAAAAACTGAAAAAATGTAATAAATGCATCACTCATTTGTCTTCAGCGTTACGAAAAACTCTCAACTAATGACCACCTCAAGCATCGTCTCGCAGCCTTAAAAGTTTTTTGGAGCACGAAAAAGTTTTCTTTTCTGAATTTTATCCAATTTAAGGCTCGGGAAAAACAAATTTTTTAAAACTTGCTCCACCTCGTCGACATGGAAAGTTTCAGAAAAACAAATCATGAGAAAAAGGTGAGGAATTAGGGACAATGAATTTTCTGGGATTACGGTTATAACTCCTATGCTTGATTTGCATCAAATAAAAACGCCTACGCCGAGAAGTGCGAAAGATAACCCATATTATTAGATAAGACCCATATTATAAGATAAGCGTTTATTTCAAAATTATATGATAAAGGATATCCTAAGGAAAACAGAAATATTAAAATACATGGGTTCTCGGATAGCTCATTCGGCTTTGGCGAAAGCGGTCCCAGGATCGAATCCCGATAGGACCCCACGAACGAAATCGCTTCAGCTGTCGAGGTACTTTTAACAATTCTACTACTACTACAAGAATATATGAAGTGCTAAGTTAGTTAGTATATTAAAAAAAAGTTATGTGAACAACTACCATCATCGTAATTATTGTTAGTTTTGATACGAAATTTTTAGCTGAACATTCTAGAATCATCAACAATTACTCACGTTTAGTCCAACAGAGAAATGAAGGTTGCACATTATTTGACATTAATTTCATAATTATTAGCTGACCTCTTCCTCATTTCTTGATTGCTATGAACTAAGATTTCTTACTTATCATCATACAGCTATTTACGTCCAACTTCCATTAGATTTCACAATTAATATTTGTCTACTTCAATTTTCTCTTTATCAGTTTAACCCCAGTATACACAGTAAAATACTTCGAAAATACAGGAATTAGCAAAATTACGAAACTACATTCAAAAGCTTTTTCCAGCAAACATTGAATCGAAATGAACGAACTGAAAGACATCACACAGGAAACTCTAACACCTAGTAACATGGAATGGGAAATAATTGGATTATTATTCGAGTCACATTTGCGAGAAAGACCCATTCATCGATGGTAGATTTGCAATAGATACGCGCTACCGCTACTTTAAAGAACGGTGATTTTCGAAGTTCATTATAAATAGGAGAACAATATAAATACTGTTTACACATAACGGAACGTAAATGACTGAACTACTAAACTACAGTCCATTATATTTGTCTCTTAACAGACTAAGATGTTGTTTAATAAAGATTTAATGAATCTTCAGTCAAAACTAATTACAGTAAAACACGGTTCAGACGCTATTCAGGGGACCAGAAAAATAAGCGTTATAACTGGGTTGCGAAATCTTTGCATTTCTTATAACAAAAAGTAATGGTATTTCTTCAATCTGCTTTATTTACCGTAGTTCAAGAGGGGATATCTAGAAACCACGCGAATTTTTTTGTGAGATACTGGTTGCTTTCTCGTCATATTTCTGAAGAATTCTCAGCTTTTCAGACAAAGAGCTTCCTTGTTACTTCATTTTGGTCCTTTTTTACTTTATAATGAAGTAATTTTACCAGATATAAGATATATAATTTGGGAATATGACGAATTTTTTTATCAGCAGTGGTGAGAGGTCGTCAGAGGGCACGATATCTCCAAGAATACGCTCACAAGCACAGAAAACACAGCACTACCTTTCTGGTTTATTCTAAGCGTTTCTAACTTGAGATTGTGACGAAAAGAAACACCGCTAAGTGATTTTTTAATCTAATGCTCTGCCCTGAGACAAAACTGATGGATAAGATCTCACTCAATATCAGAGTATTAGCTCTAGATTAAGATAAACTCCAGATAAAGATGTCTCTGCTTCACGATATTTTCATTTTCTTCCCACAAAATTAGTCTATCCTAACAAGTGACTCACTAGTAACCCTTTTATAGACAAGGCGAAGTAGGAAAGGAAAGATGATTTCGTCTATGTAGATATCGAAAGAAATAAGTAAGTTTACAGATTGAGGCTGTAGATTGGTTGAAGCTGGTTGCAATGCATCTAGGGACGGGTAAATCCGCACTATAAGCGGGTTATAGAGCGTCTTAACGGTATATTTACCATATGCTTTGCTTGGTAGGGACTGGGATCGGGAGAAAACTGCGTATTTTGCGGAATAGCGTCTTCAGCAGGAGCGTCTTAAATGGGTTTTAATGTATTTAAGATGTGATAATCGTTATAAATTTCAAGGTAAAAGGTGACTAGGTGACGAAGACAGTAATGGATAAAGATGAGTAGTCAGTTGAGAACGTATATGTAAGAAATTTCTCGAATCTCATGGAATTGATATCGAAATTAATGGAACTGTATAATCCCTCCTTACAAGAAGTAATACGGATTGAACTCCACTAATGAATCAAGGAAGGAAGAACAGACTATTTTGACCCACTTATGTGTGAGCCACATTCTCATAGATCTCGAGGGGGCTAAAAGTATGTCAGGGGTAAAGTATGCGCTAAAGACACTTATTTGCCAAAGAATGTCCACAAAATTGGTAACCGTCCAACATTTCAACTAGAGTTGTTTTAGAACTGTTACCAGATTGTGTATGTTCCTTCCAAGATATATGTAAACAATGGGAAGACAAGACGTTTTTTTTAATAAATTTTGATAATTTAACGATATATATATGTACCATATACGCACACCTATAAATTCAATATATTCTTTATTAAAAGTAAAATAAGAGAAATGCAGATTAGCCAATATGTACTCAACGAAACCCAACCCGAGACTATCCAAACCGAAGGAACCGGAAATTAGTACACCCACGTCTCTCTCAAGCTCACTGTTTAATGGAAAGCGATTATTCAGGAGGATATGTCCGTCAAGCAGAGGTAGCTCAAACATCAATCAAGTAGAGAAGCAAGAAAATTTAGCGCCAATCAGTTAATCATAAATTGAAGAGTAATTAAAAACTAAAATGAATCACCGATCATCATCGCGGAACAGTTAATGCTTCAGCGCTATCGTAACTTCGGAAAAGATGCAGATTCACGAATAAAAAAACGAAGAATGCGTCGATTTTTTATCACTTATGATTTCCTTCCATCTCGTCACTTAGATTATCGTTAAAAGCTAAAATAAATCTTTAGTCATAATCGCGCCGCAATCAATACTTCAACGCTAGTCTCACAATTTCAGAAAACGAATATTCAGAACCTCTAACTTAAAAAAAAAACATCAGGGGTCGGTTCTCAATCGCTCATGATTTCATCCTTTTTCGTCCCTACATTAACGGTATCCTGCCATTACCTCTCCACAATCAAATTATAAATGCAAAAACAGTTACGAACGAATTTTATCATAGCAATTAACGCCTATGAGTCTTTTAGGATTCGATATCTTAATGCGGCTAACGGAAATGTGAAAATTTTGAGGAGCTTCGAATGCGTCGTAATCGTTTACTACTGCTTCCATTGCCATCCTGATTCCTTGAGAGATTTAACGGGATCTCGTTGACCCTCACACACCCACCGAGGTCAAATGGGGCAGGGCACACCCCCTCGCGCTAGAATTGCCACTGTTTCCACTTCAAATTACCACTTCTACATACTTGACTGTTCAAGACCTACAAACGGTCTAAAGACATTTTGCTGTATCGCAAAAACGATTCACTTGAAAGTTGTATACCATTCTTGCATAAAAATTGAATATTTAAGAATCCGCGTAGTTAATATGCTGAATATTCAGAGAAACATGTATCATTAGGATGACTAGATATCTTGATAAAGGTGGGACGGTTCCGCTCATGAATTGTCAGTATCGATTCCCGCACCGGTCTAGAAAAAGTTAATTTGTCGCAGTCACAGAGAGAAAATTATTAATACTGTAGGAATCTTATCGAAGTTGGGGGTCTCAGAGCTAATGCGCATTTGTCTTTTATATGGTTTCTGGGATAAAAACTAATACTATAACTCGTTCTACCGGCCCACTAATCTTAAATTCACATATTTCCTATAATTGAAATAAAATTAAAGTAAATCTGAAGATTTTGTACACAAGTTTGAGATACTAACTCATAGTAGTAGTAAACATAAGTAGCCGGCATTCCTCTCAATATTCGTGCTAAAATATGTTGATTACTTTCATACATTTTATTACCCACTATGATTCAATATAATGTAATGTGATGCAACAAGAAAATTATAAAAAGAGACAAATTTTGTATTTCCACTCAACTTATAGCTGGTTAAGTAAGTATTATTTTTCCATGTTGTGAGAGTATTTAACCTTTTCTATCAAGGTTAAAATGTCATTCCAAGAAATTTGGCCACGTTAAAAGTCATTCTAAAGGAGAAAGAAGTTGCTTCTATACCTGATGAAAAAGCAATTGATATACCTGTCTTGTACGAGAGTTTTTCAGCATGTTCTGATGACAATTACCAATTCCTTCATGAAAATAGTAAGCGCATCGAGGAAGTCAATAATTTAAACACAAATATTTTTTAAAAAATAGTGTAAAGATAAATCTTGCGGGTCTTCCAGAAAGTTAATTATATCTTTAGTGCTGGATATACAACTAAAATGAGACCTATCCCTACCATCTCGACGTTGTCCTTTTTGCACACGATGTCAGAAGCTTCTTGGCCTCTGTCATTTCATTGTTCTCCACAATAGTGGCACTTTTCGAAACTTCTAATCTCCTTCCCGAGATCAACGTCACGCCTTCGTGTCTCCAGCAAGATAATCCCTTGCTTCCATCGAATGCACTTCCCATTCAATCCCAAGGATTATCGGAAGTGATCATCCATTTATCTGATCGGATAATTCATATCGTTACGCAAGCAAAGGAGAGAAAGGTATTCAGGGACATGGATACAACGGTGAGGTTCAGTATTTTTAGATGCATTCAAATACGGTGCAAAAACGAAATAATGGTTATCATTACCAACAAATCATACGATGATTGGTATGTTTTTATGGAAATGTGCAATTATCGAAATTTCTGATCGAATGGAATCACCTTTTCTTCGTCAAAAATTTCGAAATGAATCGATAAGAGCAAAACTAGAACTGAATTAGATCGAGCAGAAGGCGAACACAAATTTATGCGATTGAGTAGGTTTGTTTCTTTCCTTATTTTGTTGTTTCGTATTCCACTTTTCTAAGTGAACCTTGTAAGGTACATTTTATTTAAATGTTTTCATCTACTGCTAATTTACTAAAAAAATTACTATTGTTGCGAAATTCTATTTAATCCGAAAGTTTCCTTATTCTCTGTTTGTGATGCTATCCTAGTGAATGCCTACAATAAGCAGGAGACGAAGAAAAATAGTGGTGTGTGTATAGTATATAGTTCTAGTATGGTATATTTACGAGATCATCGTGCATAGAACCAAATCGAATATTTAGTCGATTCAATTCGAAGTGAAAAATCCCATTCGCACATCAATAGTATATATCACTATTTTCAATAAATTGAACATTTTCTCTTAAGGTGGTAGAGTATCTTTATACTATATGAAAGTTCACCCATCATAGATAATATTAAAGTCAAACTATTATGTTTAAGTCATAACCTGCTCGAGGAATTAATGGTTTAATTTTCATCCTAGATTCCATCACCATTTCCTAAATAAAAATTAATAAAGGGAAAAACTTAAAACATGTACTTTTCTGTGTCTGAGAGCTTCCAGATAGTCAGGGTAGCGCGTTCACTTTTGGTGAAAGTGGTCCTGGATTCGATTCCCGGTAGTGGCTCACATACGTTATGACCTCAGTAGTCGAAGGAATTCTAACAATACTACTTATATTATTCCTTTTCTAGGGTGAGTGTCAAAACTATCACTTCAAAATTTTTGTCTTATATTAGGAGTAAATTAATATTAATGCCTTAATATTTGCTAGACACTAGATTCGTAATTTACTCCCTTCTAAAATGCTTCTAAGGTTGAATAATATCATTAGACATTTCATTACTCAAATTCAAATCAGATGAAGCAATAAACATCGATGTTTGTTTATTTCATATTAGTTAGTTTCTAGTTTGAACATAAGAAGCTTTTCATGAAATTAACCTCTTTTCTCTACTAAGGAATTAAAGTAAAGTAAAGAGCTTCATAAGAATTTACCACATAACTTCAACGCCCACCTAATAAAGGTACAAAATATACAATTTGATCCCCATATAATAGTTAGAATGCGTTCTAAATATGAATGTAATTCGTCCTCTAAGAACTACTCATAAGAACCAAAAAATAACTGTTTAAGAATTAATTATCCATCAAAGGAAGGATTCGCCCTCAATTTTACTAGACAGGAATATTAAAATTATATTAGCAGTTTGGATAAATATTTGATCATGGTTGAAACCTGTAATATTTGTGAGATAAAACGTACGAAAATTTATTTTTGGAGAGAAATCCAGCCAGCAATATTACTGGTTCCTTTTTATCCATTCCAAGATAAGGAGAGAAGGAAAAATACCGAAGGGAAAAGAGCGATTTGTTCTCCCATTATAACCACTTCTAACCTAAACGCAATAATGCTTTGATAACTTATCTGCCCAAATATGGAAACCCTGCAATCTGAGACCACCGAAATGAGTTCCTAAGATGAGTTTTCCCGCCAAATCGCGAAAATTTCCCGCCAATTCGCGACTCTTCGCTTATTCAAAGCGGCGGCGAACCTCTTGGTAAGAAGCCAACTTCCATATTCCTCCACCGCATCGTCGGTACCGTTACGTAACAGTTAAATGAGAGAGAAAAAATATGCTCCTAGAAATAAATGGCTGTGCGCTATGGGCGCGCGGCTTCCGCCGACATAAAGAGTGGCACGATCTCTTTTATGCTTCCGCGTCCTCTGTTTGACTTTTTGCGCCACTCCAGGTGTCCGCAGAAACGGCTGTAAAAAGACCACTTCTATAAATAACGCATCCTTAGTTAGGAATCCAATCGACACGAGCAACTTTTTATGCCACATTTGTAACGACTACAGCCTTTTACTAACTGTTCAGGCAACGAACGGAACACGGAAATTACATTATTTCAGAAGAAGACAAAACTATGATGTTGATTTGAGTTTGGACGAATTGAAATTAAACACGTAGATTGATGAAACAGAAACAACTATTTTTAATATTAATTTTCAGTAATAATTAATTGATTATTGATTATTTTAATATTAATTTTAGTAATTAAGTAAGAAAGTAATTATTAGATTAAGTAAGTAATTATTAAAGTATGTTTAACTATTTTTTAGATAAATATATAAATAATATTTTTTATTATTTTTAATATATTCACGCTGAAGGTTCATAACTGATACTTAGCTCACTATCAAACATGGAGGCCAAATAACACATGTGCATTAGAAAGCAGGAGGAATCTCTGCGGAAAACTATTCAAACGAACTTTGTCCTCCAATCAGGTCAGCGACTCCATATCACAATAAAGAAAATAAAGATTTAATCTTACTCCGTCTAAGTTCACAATCCCTACCAGAACTAGACCAATCGATACAGTTCAATTAGCCGTTCAAATCCGGAAGCGCAATAAGAGAAATGTTCGCGATGTTATGCACACAATTAATTCATAAAAAAGCATAGAAAATTAAAATAGTGGTACACACATTAAAAAACTGAAGAAATTAAGTATTTCAAGCCCTGAACGCAACTCATTGGAATTCGCATAAAGGAAAAAAATATGACGAAAATCTGTTTCCTGTTTGTGAACCACTATGGCAAGCCAAATATAGAGATATAATTTATAGCGCGAAAAGGATTATATTTATCGTCTCCTTCATTGTCGCAATACTGGGAAAACTCGCATAATAAACAAATCAAGAACATAAAAGTCTAAAGATAACCAGTTCAAGAATGAAAAGCAAATAAAATTGGAAAAGAGCAACAGTGGATGCCAGAATTCCTTCACCAAAGAATCAAAAACACTCAACTTGAAAAAGAGAGTGAATAAATACCGCCTGGCAAGATGGGAATTTAAAAAAAATTATTTGAGAGGAATAATACTACGCTCAGCATGCGTATTTTTTTCATTGTTTTATAATAAAAATAACCACATTTAATTTTCTTTTATTGTAATTATGAAGCACAATTAATGGCTTTATCTCAATGATACCCGAACTTCCACTTAATTTGAAATTTAAAATCGATTAGAATAATTTATAACAAGTAATGTACTTATTACTTAAGAGGATTTTAAAATGATAAGTATCGTATTTCATAGAATTTATTTTCCTGTTTGAAATGATTAAATTTAACTACTTTACAAAATTACAGGTTTAAAAACAAAAAATAATTTAAATAAGCAGCATTCTGAATTAAATTTTGGATTGAAATAGAGTAAATAAATACCTCCTGACAAGATGGAAAATTTTAATGGATTATTTCGAAGTAATAATTGTACTATGCTTTAAGAGTAACATACTCGTATATTGTACACATTTATTTTCTGCTAATATTTATTCATTAGTTATTGCCTTAAACAATGATACACGTAGAAATATGTATCAGATAGAAGATAAATAAGAATCACCGCTGGATTTATACGAAAAAAAATATTAACAGCAAGATTTTCTATTCCACAAAGAAAACATCAACCAATGACAACACAGGTAGCATCCATAATTTTCCTTGAACTCCCAGAAACTCTAACCACCTGACCGGAACTTTTCGAAGAGCGTCCTTGTGCAAATTAATTCGGCGAAAAGACGACAAATTAGACTCTGGGCTCTAATCGGGTATTTTTCCATCTGCAGACGTCCTTGAAGACACGAAAATTATATCAGAGCATTCCACCGCCTCTTTTTGCATTCCTCCGAAAATAATTGCGAGGTGAATGACTCGATAAGAGCATCGGCTAGTTCGTGACGCATTGCTCCAGTAAAAGAGGCTCATTCAGAGAGAGGAGAAAATGGAAGCCACTCCCACACCAGCGCATTCCTCTAGGACGTAAATGGGCTGCGGACTGAACAAGTCTCGCATACGAACGCACCTTTGAATAAGACTGCAGAGGAGGAATCGCGGTAAGGAGCCCAACCGACGGAGGCCACACGTCTCAATTACGAATCTTATGGAAGAGTAAATCACGCTTACCGGCCTTACCATGCCATTGGGCCGGATGAATTTTTTAACCGAGAATGAAGAAAGATAACTATTACCTCTGCAATTAGAGTACCAAGTTTTTACATCATAACGCAAATATCAGTTCAAGTTCTAAGAAGAGTACCATTTCAAGGTGATGCAAAGAAAATTTACTCCGTCTTCTTGATGGCCGAACATAATTGAATCGGAGAAAAAGATATCTAATGATAGACATAATATAATGATATAAATTATCTGTTTATTTCGTACATTTATACAATAATAACGAGTGTAAGAAATTATTCCACCCATAAGACATGCACTGAAAAACTATTCGAAAAATAGTTTACTGCACTTCTCTGTAATATAGAAGTATAGAATTACGGGATTCATAGGAAGGCAGATTGGCAATAAAAATTTGTCGATACTTCTACAAAAGTATCCTGTCTTCGATTATAAAGGACTTGAAGATAAGAAATGCACGTTTGTCAGGCAAAGTTTTCTTGCAGACTTCAATTTTTTTACAAAATTAAATTAGAAATATTGGTCCTGCGAATTCGAGATAAATGAAAAGTAATTGGTAATTAAACAAATATTCTTTTTTCGGTTGTGGAATACTGTAATCGAGGATTGTGATCAATTAGACGAGAAATTTTGTGGTAAACATCCCGTCCCCTCGATGACCAAGGTTACTGTTGAATATTGCAGGAAAATATTTTTCATGATTACGAGAAGCAACTTTCTCAAACGTACAGCCAGAATGACCTTAAAAATTTGTGACGACAAATTCATTATTCAGTGACGAATACATTACTGCCCCCAATCAAAACACAAATCTCTTGGGATATGAGAGACATTTTTTATACCACCAAGCAGATGAAATCCGGACCGAAATCCCCTGTGGCCACAAAAAACCATCACGAGGAACCAAGGGCGACCCGACACGGAAACGTAATAAAAAAGACGCTGATAAAAAAAGTCGCAGTACTGAGGATAACATACGTACATTTGGACAACGAGAATTTATACGTAGAATCGTGGAATGGCATTACAACCACCGCCTTTTTAGCCATCTTCTTAAATAGCGTAATAGAAAGATTTTTAAGTACTTATCGTAAAATACTATAGAAAGCGTAAAGCAAAGAAAATACTCACGAATTTGCATACAACAGTTTTGATATATGCAAAATACTACCTACTGATTGGGTGATTTTATTTATGACAAATATTCAACTCAAATACTGTGTTAACCTAATTCAAATACAGCGTAATTAATATTTTGTGCATGTTTACAAATATGAATTTAGTTATTAAGCTATTGTGTAGACAAATATTCTTAATTCCGTCTTATGATGTTATGTGCTATAATATAGACATTTAGAATGAAATTTAATTACTTAATAATCTTTTTTTAAAATACTAACTAATTTTCTATCTACAATAATAAGTCACACAAAATATTTATCTTAGTTATAAAATTTCCATCAAGGTAAAAGTTTTATTAATATTTGCTTTACTTATCCATAAAAAATCTCTAATCTCTCCACACCCATTAGTCCTTAAGAGTTAATCCAGACTCCTACAGTTAATTTCGAGTCCGATAAGTAATTGAGAGGTTACCTGAAGCAACATTGGAGTGGATTGTTAGCGTACAGAAAACGAATAAGAAACTTTTATGGACTCTTACTGCGATCATAACTGCCAACACGAGTGGAAATGAAAGTCGATAATCTGTCAGGATATGAGGCTCAGGAAAGTTAAGGGCTCAATTCCTTATCAGGGGAAAAGCGGTTCGTAAAACATGCAGCACTAAAGCATAACAGCCATCATCGACGATAATCATCGCGGATTGGAGTAGAAGACCTTAACGACCTTTCAGATGACCAAGAAAGAAATCAAGGGGGTTTTTACCCTTACCTTACCATTGCTGTGGCACATAAGAAGTAACTGACTAACTAATTTCAACTGAGTCTTGAGATGACTTCCTAAGTAATTTACAGATGAGAAGGATGTCGTGAAGTTACCGATCGTATTCTAATTGAAAGGTAACATCACGTCACTTAGTACTCGAGCAACAGCTGGTAACTTTCAGATTAGCAAGCTTGTGGCTTCTATCCTATCCTCCGTTGAGCTAGATACCATAATATTTTCCATATTTTCACTTGCTTGCTTACGAAACATCTCTATATATCCTCTCTTTTGCAAGAAAATGATATTCAGGCTTGAGATAAGCGATTCGGAGAAACCGTATTGATATAAAGATTGCATAATCATTTACTGGATTTGCGGAAATACTCAGCGTGAAATATTCCTTCGGATTAAAACCGACTTATTTTATGTGAAAGTCCATTAAGATTAAGATTCCATAAAAGTAGGAAAGATCTGTTTCCCGGATATGATCCTCGAGCTGCGTTTGAGCAAGGTTTCAAATGTTTAAATATTTCTCCATTGAAACTGCACTTGAGAAAACGGATATTTTGGCTGAATAAACTGGAGAAGAATATTTTCCATTATATTCATTCAACTCTCCACAAAAATCTAAGTCACAATGATCGATCACTTATAACTACGTCTTAACGAAGAAAGAGGTTGTTATCCAGTGCTTCAACCAGGCTTGGATGCTAATACTTTTTTCACTCATTGCAGGCTAAGAGGGGGTTCTGTGAATGTCTTGCATCCGAGCCCAGCTTTTAAGGAGCCTGCTCTAAAAATGCATCTTCCTTATTTAGAACGCAAACAATACATCCGTAGAAAATTTTCTGTAATAATAATATAAAACAAAAATATAATAATAATAATCGAAAACTAATGATATCGACAGAGAAAGCGAATGAAGACTATTTGTGAAATGCACCCTTTGCTAGATGGCCGATCTATAATTTCGAATTTTCATTTTTCGTGAAAACGAAAGTAAAAATAAAATCAATTTACGTTGCGAGAAAGTATAAAGAGGTCTTCAAACTCGTTCACAGGCTCGCTAAAAAGAGGCTGCATAGAAAACGTATCTGGATTCGATGCCATTAGGATGCCAATTTTTTCCTATGCAGGCATGAAGAGCATCGGACTAAAAAAATAGATCCAAAAAGAAGATATATCACCACTGGCCATCATCATCAACATCTCATTCACCAACTTTAACCTGGTATTTCTAGGTCTTCCCATCCTTGCGTACAGATCCCCTTCCGTGATACACCACCTTAAAAATTCATCTCAGCAGCCAATAGGCATGGCGACGAACTGCCGCCGAGCGAAGCCGAAAGCAAAGTGACCGTAGCGAAATAATTTTTATAGGAAACAAAACCTCGGACATCCATCAGCTTTGAGCATGTAGTAATGGGCAGTTTAGCGACACAAAAGCCTTCTCTTGTCGGGAAGGTTGGCGACCCCAGATGCACCAGAACGGCTGCGTCCGGCACGGAATGCGGTGACCACGAAATCTTTGTCAAAGGCAATATTCGGGCCGGTGTGGTACAGGGAGGAGAGGAAAATATCCCTGGATTTTCCTCTGACGAGCGTTTGAAAGAGCACTTTGCAGCCTTTTTTTCGTTCCTGTTTGATAAGCGGCGGCGGTGGCTTTATGACATCCACCCTGGCGAGTGCATTTGCTGATGGATGAGATTATGACCGAGTTTCGTTTTTTATGCTCTTTCGCAAGGCGCCCGATGCTCACGAACGAGACTGAGCTCTTAAAGGAGATGAGCGACAAACGAGCACGAAAGATACGCCGGCATGGAGTAACAAAGACTCATAATTATAATTTAAAAGCAAAATGCTACTGAATTGTACGAATACAAAATTACTTGCGACTCCCCTAAATTTATTTAATGAAAAGAATAATTTTCGTTTCAAGGAAAATTTAATTTTTTTATGGGATTAGAGTCTGAAGGAAGGGACCAAATACTCATCTTATTTAAGAAATTGTTAAGATTAATTATTTAAACTAATAACAACAGTTTATTCCAATTTATTCAATGCCAATTGCATTTACAATGTTTTAGATATTTTGAAAACATCATTTTTGTATTTTCAATTAATGTTAAATCGAATAATTTTAAATTCTGTTGATTACGATTCTGGCAAATTTTACTTTTTGTATATAATTTAAAAAGGTAACGTCGTTGTTTACTACTTTTTGAAAATTACAGATTAAGATTTAAAAAATTAAATGCGGAAACAAGTAGCAATGATTCTTAACTGTAGATTATACCACAGATTATGAGGAAGCAACTCGGAGACCTAGATTGCTTCTTTGCTGATTGCCTCATACATTGAAAAATTCATTCAATTTTTTTCGTGTCGCACTAAAAGGAAAGGAAGACCGAGATAAAAGATGCAAACCTATACGATTGACCTGAAAGATGTATGCAGGATAACAAAGCATTAGGATTGTCAAAATGAAACAGGACAGTGAGTTTATTCGTAACGGAGACAGAGAAACCAACATGAATTTAGGGATGTAAATATGAAGGAAATTACGACCGCTGTTGGAAAATGAAAACACTCATCACTGGGACCTTGAATATATATCACCTTGAAGTTACATCGCATCGTTTGACGATATAAAAGAGTTGGTAAACAGAATTTTCATCGATACAAACGCAGTGAGAACAAGCAGAAAAATTCGGTTTTTTCTGTAGATGAAACTAGCACGAAAATAGCAGCTTCCGGATAAAAAGATCGACCCGTGGGCTGTGTGTGAAACAGAATTACTTTGGCTTTAAGAGTCGGTGCAATCCCATCCAAGTAATGGCAAACACATCTCCGTCTCAGCTAATGCAACGAGAGATCTCTGAAGCTGTACACCTGACATTGACTCTACCGCGAGAGGCATCTAATGAGGAAGATACAAGGTCGGAGGAGAGCAAGCGAACTGCTACACGCTGAGTAAATAACCAAACAGAGTTAGCTGAAGAGCGTATCTAGCCTTAGAAGATTAAGAGGGAAAAACGTTACTGCGAAGCGCCTGAGATATAAAGTATAAGGCAGTTCTACAGTAAAAACTTTCACCGTTATGGAAACTTTCTCCCCTAATTTAATTTTCTCTCAATTCTCGCTGAATTTTAAAATTTTGAATAAAATATCTTGAATCACAATTGAGGCTAAATTTATTCATTAAACAACAAAAATTAACACATAAAAGTTTAACGCACAAAATAAATTGACACACAAAAATAATAAAATAAACACAAAAATTTAACACATAAAATAGATTCAGATTACTGAGATGCTGCAAAATTTCAGATAGTCATACGTTATAACTAATTTACTTTCATTTAAACTTTCATTTAATATGTGCCTTTACGTTCACCTAAATCATAAGTATTGATAAAGAAGCTATATTTCCTTTTAATTAAATTTATTTTAACCCTAAAGATTCCGTGAGTGGAATTCCAAAACTATTAAACACATGATACAAGGAAAACCAATAACTTTAACTCAGATCAATCCAGGAAATGATACTCCGTACTGATTAAATTATATATCCTTATTGGAACGGATCAATTGATTCCCAAGAGAAAATTGTATGGTGTAATGCGTAATCTTCAATGACAATCATATTACACGCGACACACTTAAAAACGACTTAATTACCGATATCATCATATACAGTGGGAACGGCATTTAACAACACCTATTTCGTATGTATGTACAAGAACTTAAAACCGTTCAAAGAATATCAATAAATACGAGAGGTAGAACAGGAGAACCTTGCCAAAGGTTTAAGACAATCGAGTCAGTTTAAGCCATGGCCATGAGTTACGAGTATCCCAATTAACTTCTATAGTGCCATTTTGTTGAAAAAATGCAGCAGATACGTAGTGATCGTATAATATTTAAAATCAAATCGTAATTCATGCTTTTCCCGCATCTCAACCAAATTTCTGGAACTGCAAACTCATCAGAATACAAGGTCAACGGAATCAAGCAAACTGCTACGCACTAAATAAATGACCAAACAGAGTTAACTGAAGAGCGCATACCCCTTCGCCCTCCAGATCCGCCAATAAAATACATGTACAAAAATATCATCATGGCGATTAAAATGCAGGTATGGAAAACTTGAGAGAGTAGAGATTCACAAGTACCGTAACAAGAAGATTAAAAATAATAAGGTATAATGTAAGAGTGGTGGGATTGGTTGGAGTACCGTGTAGTTGCTGCTATATAAGTATGAGCTATGTTTTATTATTGTTGTATATGTTATAATATTGTAGCAAGGAGATATTTGTATCATAATAGTTTATTGTTGTAAGGAGTTGATATATTTTCTATACTTGTCATCAATGTTCTATTATATATGTATATATATAGTGTTCTACCTTTCGGTAGGTTCATGTGCCCCCACATTCCCTATTTAATTCCCTCTCCTTCAATTCCCGGTAACTTATCCCACCCCTTAATTCGTCTAACATCTATTATATATGTACGAAAGACTATAGTATTGTATGTAGTATTGTGCTATGCTATTGTTTTGGCAGATTGTCTATCTGCAATAAATATATTAAATAATATAATAATAAAGATAAAAATGTGACCAAAAACAAGATTGGAAGACGATAAAACTGACAGAGAAAGTACAAATTTCCAAACGACGAATATCAAAACTCTGTGATTCTAAGGAATATCGTATCTGAAACTTTCAATTTAAGCGATATTAACTCGTAGAGAAAATTCAAATGTGAAAACGGCGTCATCCCTTCCCATCAATCATTTAGTCGCTCGGATTACCGTTCAATTTGAAAGGTCAATTTAATCACAGAAAATAAATATGACGGAGTGCGACGGAGTATTGACTGAATTAAAACAGATGAGACAAAATAAATGAGTCTGAAGAGATCTCGAGAATCACCTAAAGGAAAAGAGACGGTGAGAGGAATGCGGAAAAATGTTTCAAGGTGATATTCAGGGATGAGCCGTTTACCGAGACGTAAAATACATAAGAGGCGTTCCTTGGAGTTGGAAAACTCTAAAGATAGATTTCTTTTCATCAAAACGGTTTCTCCACGAATAAAAGCCATGAAATCAGGAATACTGAGATACATCCTAATTTTATTCCAAAGAATTTCAAACACGGATGGAGATGAATTTTAATCCAAATCCTTAAATCAAAAATGCCGATATTTAACGTTATTATGTTATAAACATAGTTTGACTTGATAGAAATAGTAATCCAATCCTACTTATACACAGATTATGATAAATAAAATTTTAAACACATTGCTAGACGTAACAGAAATAGCAATATTATATATTCATAGACAATTTATAAAAATAATATAAAAGACAAGTTTAATGAGAATTTTAAACCTCAATAACCCTGATTTCAATATGAAATAATACTCCTAGATAGGGAAATTTTGATCGTTAACAATTTTAATTGAAAAACCTCGATTAAATCTGCGCTGTTCAAAATCGGGAACATTAATTCTCTATGGAAATTAAATACACCAAAATGATTCATATAACAAAGACAATCTCGTTTAAAGGATTATCTTAAATATAATTTATTGCTACTATAAATGGAGGTTCATTTCATTTACACGACTTTTATATTTCATTTTAACTTATACATCAAGTGATTAACTTTACTATAGACTTAAATTTATGATTCTCCTAATTCATGAACAGTAAAGTATAATACGGTTGCTTATTACATTACGAATAAACGAATAGGATCTCGTAATGTGAGAGAAAATATCAAATAAAAGAGCATTAATTTAGAATGAGACTTTCACCTCTCCCTGAATTCGCGACAGGATGAAATTCGCTGGAAAGAGAAAGGGATTCTCAAGGGGATTTAAATAAGGGTTATCTTAAGACGAATGGTTTATCATGCATATACAAAACGCACAAGTAAGATTAACATAGTGAATACGAGAGCGCAACTCGTTCCATTACGATAATCAAGGCGTTTAGTAATGAAGTAGCAAATAATTAACGATACGCATACGTCTGCCGAAGTAGATAAATTACCGATTGAGAACTTAAGTGTCAGAATTTAACATCCATGACATCAAATCTTCTCCAGGATGCAGACACTTTAATTACGAAAAATCACTTAGAAACTTATCGAAAAAACAAGCAGAGTTAGCCAACGAAAGCTAATAAATAGTAAACATTTCAGAGTACGTTTTAAATGCACATATCTTTCATCAAGACTATAAGTAGAAATACTATTTGACAAAATCGTGGCTAAATTATTAGAGAAATATTTATTTATTTAAATCAGACTTTAAAATAGATATCGAGACTAACTTCGATCTAAGAATCTACAATAATATGTATAATAATCAAATATTATTTTAATCATAGACATTAGAAAACAAAAATATTACATTATCTTGTAATAATTACAAGAATACAAAACCATTCGTGCACCAGCAATTACCGTCCAAGTAAACTCAAGGATAACATAATTTAATTTAGTTTTATAATCAATTGATATTTTAAATAATTTACTAGAAGACACGGCGATAAAACATAATTTTCTTAAAATTATTTCCTAATTAAGTAAAATGTATTACAACCTACTCCTAATGCAAGTCGCGAGGTACGGTTACAAGTTTAGAATCAATTATCACTAATTCAGATGCGTTTCTGGCTGTTTGTGGGTCAATCGTGGTAAGCGGGAATCTACATACATCTACATTGCTATTGTTCTATTATCTATTCTATTAATTCTAAATCTATTCTATTATCTGCTTAAGCCGCAGAAAAGCAAACAGTTAACCATGCACATACATAATCATGGCCTTGTAGTCCTAATTAATTTACTAGAACAGAAAATACTTTCATTGTAACGAAAACAATTCCCTTTCCAACATTACATCGAATCCCAAGCTATCTCAAGCATATCCCCTAAAGATATAATCTTATATTATCTGATTCTGTATGAGTTAAGAGAATTGGGAAGGGAAAGAGATAGTATCTGATATCGACCAAGCCCCAAAATTTGTATTCCAAACTCGCAGGATGTGACATATCTCGTGATTAGTAAATGCCATGTAATCGACTAATTCCAGTAATGGTAAGTCAAGTAAGTTTTACTTTCCCGAAAAATCAAATTGCAATCACTATCATTTTAAATAAATCGATGGTGATTAAAGTTTGAAAGAGAAAGCTCTTTTTTGAGTATCAGTCCGTTTTTTAAAATAAATTTAAGCTTTGCTAAGATGCGCACGTATTGAAAATTATGTGGCTCTTACAGCCACAAGTCACATTGGGGTAAATCATTAAATTAATTTCATAAAACCAGCATTACAGTTTCAGATATATAAATATGATTCCCGAACCTGAAACTTAGATTTTATTTAACTTCTGTATGCATAAAATAGATATAAATTTATCAATGATACAATCTGATTCCCACATCTCAAGAATGGAGGTTATAAACATGATTTCCTTAGCGATAATAAATGGAATACATTCCATTCAATAATTTAGGCATCAAAGTTAAGCCTACTGAAAGATACTGAAAATCATAAAATATGAGTCATAAATAATACAATGGATAACCACCTCTTCAGATAGCGTACGAATGATCACTACCAAGCAATATCATCGGAGTTTAAAAAAAATTCTTAAGGTACTGTTTAAGAATTTTCTAGCCTTCAAAATAAAAAAACTGAACCAGGAAACATCGATGTAATAATAACTCAAATTAGAATATTCCAGGGCAGGAACGAAAATTCTTTCGAATGAAATCAGTTTCGGATGAATCAGTTAATTGGTATACCAGTCTCTTCAATCATTCCGATTGAAAAGACTGGTACCCCAATGAATCTATCTCGGTCCCCTTAATTTTATAATCGACGATCATTTGAGTGAATCTGTCCCTACAAAAATCACTAAGTGAGAAAACGAGGGAGCAACTGCACAAGATATTTTCCGCGTTGGGACAATTTCGTCCGAAATACTAAGTGAAAAAGCACCGATTGCAGGAGGACGCGTCAAACGAACCGAGATTTGTCACGAGAATAAGTCGAGGGTGCCTTCCCAAATAACATCTCTGTTTTAGAGCCCGAAATGAGCGACGATCGCAGGGAATTACTCCAATTTTTTTCGTATATGTCCGAAAGCCGTGGTAATCGGCTTAATTTGGGCAAATCAAGCGCAGAGAAAGCGGTGAAGAAGGCAGGCATAATTTGCACGCATTCCGATTAATCACCGCTTGGCGACTGAATTACAGAAGCTGAGGGAATAACCAGGAAATGAAACGAACGGGGATCTGCGGCTCGATTAATCTGTCGTTGCGGACGACAAAATGAATCGCGAGAACGAGTAATGGATTCCCAAATTTGAAAAAAAAATAAAGATTAGGGTTGAAAGCACCTTCAGCAGAATTCCGGGCAAAAAAGCCCAAAATTCATATCTTTCGGATTAACGATTCAATCTTCCGATTAGTATTTTATTCGGTCTACGCAAGGGCGTTTAAACGGGATGAGATTAAAAAATTACGAAATTTTCCGATGAATTATGCTTATTTTTGCTTGATGAATATGAATAGCTTATTCGAGAAAATCGTGCTTGGCTTACGAAATTAGAGACTAGGTGAGATTAAGGGAACTGATTCCAACATTAAAATTCTTTCCGAGTTACAGGAAAAGCGGAGGGAAAACACATCTTTCACGTAAAAAATAAAATCCTGTACGCGTTATCTCTGAAAGATATTATGCTTGTTCCATTATTAATTAGGATTCGAAAAACACCAATTTTTGCAAGAGCTGCAAGAAATTAAGGAAACCCGGAAATATGTATGAAAAATAAAGCTAGATATATATTACTAGTACTAAGGATTAATTTATAATGAATGTTATGTAAGATCATAGACATTAAGCAATCGATACAAAAATACCCTACATGGTTACAAAGGAACTGAATTATCAGGATTCCGAAGATAACTTAGTCCTGTCATTTTTTTTGAGAAACGATTAATTTACGAATTTCCTTCCATTCTTATCAAAATAAATATTAAAACTTAGATTAAAAGCTAGATTCCTTAGATCTCCATTCATACCGAAATTTGCAGCATAAAGAAGACCATATCCGACGTATCCACATGGGCAGAGTTAGGAAAAACCTTCAGCACTTCCGAGAGCAGCACTTACCTGAAATTAAAAAAGGTTATCGTTAGTTACACGATAATTAACTAGCTTTTAGACATAATAAATAATGCACAGATATTATTATAAGACAAGCAAATTCTACAATAGATATGGTTTAACATTTTAATGATATCGTTTAAAACATTCTATTTCATTGTTGATCAAATAATATGATACTTTTGGGTTACGTTTCTTAGATCATATTCAATTGGACACCTATTCTAATTGTTTACACATTTTTTGGGTTCAATGGGGAGAAGAGTGGAATAAAGATATTACTAACTCATGGAATATAATGTATACGGTGCTTCTGAATTTATTCAATGAATGCAATGAAACCTACTTTATTAACAGCTTTCTCGGCAGTAGACCAAATTTTTATACGGAATAAAACTTTATTCCAACAGTTATCTTTACAAAGAGACGTCCTTTAAATGACGGAAAGTTTGTTTCACGCCATATTTATTCTTGGTTATAAGTTCATTGAATACTTCAAGCGATAGTTTTGCTTGGTGATTAAGCGCATAACGCCAGAAATACCAGCAATATCTTAAAATTTCTAAACGCACGTTATGAAAGATATATTCAGGTCAGGTTCACCCGCATGGTCCCATTCGTTATTCGGATTGAAAATGAGGACACCGTGCCAAAAATTTTTCGCATGATGGAAATTCGCTTAGCACCAACAGCGTGCGTTGTCAAGTCCCAACCTGAAGCGACTTTTGACCTATTGAATGAAACTCAAAAAGAAGTATTAACTAACGCAAAATTTGCAAACGCCAAAACTTTCTTCCGTTCCATAATTAATGCATATCCATCATTTTGGTTTAAGAAATATTTAATCACCGCCTCATTTTCACATAATTTACCGATGTATGCACATCTGCTCTTTCAGTTTCCTTGGAAACACTTTCGCAAATCAGTTTTCTCCGTTTGGACATAAAAGTTATGTAAAACTGCTAAGAAGTTTATTTTCAACTAAAACTGTTAATAACCATACTAGCTAAAACCACTAATACATGAGGTAATTGAAATTTGAAAAAGACATGGGTTGGACGAAGACATGAAAATAAAATATATCTACAAGAATCGACACCAATTTTCAGAATTTTCGCAACTAAACAAATGTCTTCGTAAACTTAATATATTTTGAGCTTGTGACAGTTAAAAATGGGATTTTCATAATATTCGCAAATGTTTTGGTGGAAATTCAGAATAGCAATTCAGAGATTCAATGGGTTAAGTTCGAGAAAAATCAACACTAAAACGAGTTAAGGTTATACTTGTCATTCGTAGACTTGTTTGTCTCTTTCTTCGCCAATATTTTGAAAAGACGAATGAGGTGTATCATAACGAATTATGACTGAATGCCACGTAATACGGACTCACTTTTACGAAATTGCAAACGCATCAGTAGATTTTTACTATCGACCATGAACTTTTATCGTGAAAAAAAAATTCTAAAATATTCTAAATCAATACGAAATTATATAATTTCATTTAATAAACTCTTAGCTTCTAGCGACAACTAAGGCGATAAACGTCGTTAATATCCAGCATGTTTCAAATAAAAAAATGAGTTTGGGAATAAATAAAGAAGGAATCGTAAAAAAGGAGAGCGCCGCATAAATAAGTGGATTTGCAAAAGTAAGGGATTCCCTCCAAATGGACTTAAAGGCATAATGCCATTCCACCAAATCCAACTGAAACGGATTGATCCCAAACGATCCTCTTTGGCTCTATCTTTAGACCAAATGATTTACATACGCCTTTGAAGTACAGTATTTGTTGCCTCATCGATGCTAGATTTCCTATTTACTTCCCCGTGACTCTCTGATAATCCGCTCACCTCCAAAGCTTCTGCGCAAGGAGATCTTAAACTTGTACTTCAAGGCAAAGATCGTCGATACTTCCGTTTTGAATCTCTCGAAAGAGTCTGCAACGCACGCACATGACGCCATGAGAATTTGAGAGAATATTCTCGATCAACGCACGTGTCCCAAGGTTTACGACTCAGAGAGCTACGACGAAACAAACGTGTGACGTATAGAAGGAATAGACGACTGTACACAACCACATGGGAAAATATCTAAGCTGCTACATTTCAACTTTAATAATCCGCTATAATCCACCAGAGGGGATTTAAGAATCCGAATTGATGATCATTATGTAAAGCCAAATATTCCACGTAAGAAAAACAACGAAAATTTGATGGTTAATGTTAATTTATATTTCATATTTATTTACGTTTTTTATTATTTTTTTGTAAAAAATGCGTAAGAAATAGCAGGTCCCTTTGAATAAATCCTCATTTATTACGAAATCATTACAAAGTCTATACCAAATAACCTTTATGACACAAGGATTTTTGGTATGACAAACTTAAGTAAATATTATTTACATTACAGTAAAGTAACAATTTACTATGTGGTTAAATTCATGTCTCTTCTTAAACAAATGTCTCTTCTTAAATGCTATGAAAATGTAATTCATGGGTTCATTGTCCTATATGTAAGAGGACGTTGGCCACTCATTGCATTATGGCTCAGTGCGGAATCCTAGGAAAAACTATCTCATTCCTGACGTTTCCTAGTAACCCTCATTCCATTTCCAGAGCTTTTGGCAGATACTGGTAGAGAGTTGGAGCTAAAATCCTCCGGGCTGAGACTGTCAATCAATCTCACCTCTATCTCACGATATAACGTTTGCTGATTACGAAGTTAGGCCAAAGCATTCTCTGAAAGCTATAGCAAATTTTCGAATGATGTAATAGTTCCCCACAAATTCCCGAAACCATGGCAATATTTTCCCAAATCAACAACATTTTCCGCCAAATATGGCATATAAATTGAAACTGGCATAATTGTAAGCTACTCTGCACAACTGAAAATAGTACCTATCTTTAAACCCATTCACGTCATACTTTTGCACCTTCCAATTCACCTCACTACACCGAGAGGAAAATATTCTAAGACAAGGGCAGGAACAAACAGGAAAGAGATTCTATGATCATAATGGATTGGGTGACGGAGGACCTTGATGAAGATGATAAGTCAAACACAGAGAGAAATCTTGACCTAGCATGAGTAACAATATGGGTGTGAAAGATCGCATGCAAGAAGCGAGGGAACTCAAGGTCGAAATCTTTCGAGATGTAGGTGTGGACTAGATTTCAGTCTATGTCTATGAGGTTTACTTTGAAAAGGTTGAAGATGAATGAGAGGAAATGGAATAAGGATGAATATGACTTAGTGAAAGAATCAGGGAGCACACAGAATGATGTAAGGAGAAGATTGAGTAATTCAAAGACGTAATGTGGGGATAAACATAGAAAAAGAAGATGAAACGCATAAGAAAATGTTACAAGATACCCTGAGCTCATTTATCTTGAATTGATAGGCTGCCGTTCATTAAATATGTTCTCTTTGTTTTTATACTCGTTTATTTCCTTTAAAGCGAATCGAATTTGAAAATATTTCCGGAGGAAACGATCGCTCCACAATAATTACAGTTCTATCACCTTATATGCAGTCAGCAATTTCTCGCTCCACAATAATTAGTTTTATCATCTTATACGTATTCAGTTATTTATATACGGTACATCTTATGAGAAGAACTAGAGCTTTCTTGATTTCTTTCTTCGTAGAATAATCATAGGCATTCCCTTATTCCATTAATGAAACAAAAACTGGAACATTCAACATGAAAATAAAATTGAATTAAGCGTGGTGAATTCTTAAAACACTTCAATTAAAGGTCTTCAATGAATAAAATTTACCCTTGAATATTAAAATAAAAACAGAGATGTAATTGTTTTCCTTGAGAAATAATTCCCAGAAAATTTTCCACCCACGGTCTCCTCAGATACGATCATTTTCGTATGTACGATAGTTTCTACTCCGTAACATACACAGCAAAGGTTTTACATATGCAAGGCTAATATTCTAATATATGGCATTCATCTAAGTAATTCCACATTATATGCTACGCGAAGCGTTATTCACAGGGTCTTTGTGGTACATTTATGTAGAATTTTCCAATTATAGCATTTCTTGCTCAGAGAGAAGCCACGGGAAAACTACCACAACTAATCTTCTTAGTATCCCTCACTCCCATTTTCAATGATTTGGAATATAATAGTTGAAAAGATATAGAACCTAATAGCATTTGGACGATAACTTGAAAAACATGCTTTTACATAGCCCATTTTCTAATCATTAACTATAAAATATAAATGTCTCACTGTACTGTTACAGAATCCTAGTTCTGTCGCTTACTCATAAACCAAATACCGTAGCTTAAGTTGCTTTGTGAAAGTAGATGAGAATGTTCCAATAGAAATTCATAGGATTTAAGGTTACGATGAACACTCAGAATCGAATTAAAGCTATGCAAAGGCATTCATTTCCTCGATCTATTTTTCTTGGATATCTAGGCCTACGCAAATAAATTAAGAATTTCAAAAACTATGCATACTTAATGAGGGAATAATCCTTAAAAGCGTTCTCCAGTGAGAGCTGCAGTAGGATTACTGAAATATTCAACGGCAAATTGAAAGCTTAAGAAAACTCGTGATTATAATGAACAAATGCTTTGTAAATTTGTATCCGCATAACAGATAATCAGAACGTTGCACTTGTTCTTTAAGATGAATGGATGAAGTAATAAACAGAAGCTGAGGAAAAATATTGGTAACCTAGGAGAATGATTCACCTTCGTTCCTTATTGATTACGAGTGAGCATACGACTGAGTTTACCTTGGCTTGACATTTATTTAGTCAAGAAGACTCATATTTCTGCGATGACATGCTTTTCAGTTATTCATCTGCATCTCGTTCCATAATACGTGTATCGCGAGCACAGTTTCCCATTCTCGAGTCGAACAAATTTACATTCACGTAAAATAATAAATGAGACGAAACGTCTGCAAATGATCGCAGAACGGCCAACTGCAGATCCAAACGTTACAAACAGTCGTACGGAATTACCCGAGGGAGATTACGAAACGTGGTAAGGGAAGGCAACTAAAAGATGCACCTTTCTAACATCGCTCAACTTCCTTTTGCCTCTTCTTGAACTGAGTTTTTCGATATCGATATACATAACTATGATAGACAAAAACTGGCAACATTTCCGGGTATCTTTTCTCAAATTTAAGGAATTTGCAAGTCGATTGAACCACGAGTTCTATTAAACGAATCAACTTAATTCACATCAGTTAGTAAACTAAATTCATTAATGGTTTTAAATTAAATAACGAGAAGAAATAAATTCATCCAACTTTCCACAACGCAATAAGGTTAAAGAATATTTAGAACACGATTTTCAAATATTACTGAAAAAATGAGAAAATTATTGCAAAGTGTAATTCTTACAACCTCTTCGATGGATAAAAGGCTTTATTAATATCGATAAAAATCAGGCTATGAATTGAATCTAATGAATTCATTGATTAAATGAATCCCAAGTGACTCTGCTATGAAGAAACTATAAGAATTACCGTAGTTAAAAGTTCCTGAGTTTGGGACATACTTGCTGCATAAGACTATCATCTACTTTTGTACCCTCTATACTTTTAGTATTATAAACAAGTATAAAGAAATAATTTTCCCTGTTTATTTTACATCATAAACGATTATTTTCTTCTCTTTCTTATTATATTATTAGCTCATTCAGGTAGACTCTCAGTTTCAAAACCACTTGTATTAAATATTGACTGTGCTCGATCAATATCTTATACAAGAGGGTTAGGTGTGAGTTACCATGAGTTAAGTGTGAGATGAACCTTCCTAGTTTCCGTTTCGCAATATAAAGCTATTTGCATTGCTTTATACTCCCACCACACATTTCGAATAAGAAAGAACCTTCCGCAATCGAATGATTAAAAAATCATATCTCCTTGACTAAGGACTTCCAATCAGAGTCTTTTATGCTTGACGAGCTGCGAAATCGCTCGTGCATGCATATTCAAGGCGACGGCCGTGGGAATATCAGACAAAAGTCTTTCTTAAACTGACACAAATTAGTCCATCTGTAATTGCTACCATTGTAAAAGAATGCTTTAAAAAGGACGCAAAACTGATGCGAACGTCGATACGATGAGTAAATAGGTTTTTAAATTCGGCCCTAATTCATTAACATCCAAAGGAAAAGAATTTCACGGTTGAAATTCCGGAATTTTAATGCTGGGAAGACTCAATTCAACGAACGAATGGAATGTCGGAATGTGCTTGCCTCGATATCGCCGAATAATTAAAAAATATTTCCTGTTTATTCCCAACGAAACTCTTTCTCAAATAATTAAGCAAATCACATTCATGAGCGACTTTAATTTCAGAGTTGAAATGTGAGTATGGAAGCGCATGACCGCGCACGGCTGATGAATAAAGGCTATCCTTCATAATTTATTAATAACTGTCACAAAAGGAAAATATTAAATTTTTAATATTACAAAAACGTTCCATATTTCCCACTTTTAAGTAGTCGGAAAAGAATATTTTCAAATTTAAACATATAATCAAATTGCAATGGAGATATTAGCTGTTGGCAACTTAAACGATCATTAAAAAAATAATAGTAATCTCACAACGGTAGCTTAGGGATTTAATATGAAAATTGTTCTTCTGCCACTCTTAAGCTATATTTATAACATTTTCGATTATTCAAAAAGCGAAATATGTCATAAAAATTCTCCTTACACATTTCTTTTAGAAATTCTTGAGACCTTTTCTTTAGAAATCTACACAATAAACTATTCACATCTTATAAGATACAACCATTGTATATGATCAAATAGATTTTTGGGATGCCTTACATTTAAGGATGTTTCTTATATTATTTCTTTATTATTCAGTCGTATTTTTCAGTCATATTGAAAAAAAATCATCGGAAAACTTTAATAAGTTAATGATAAATTAATTTCAACGATCCTACGCATAGGAACTTATTATTCCTTTACAAATCAATCACGGATTTAGAGATTTCGAAGAGTCGATATGCATTTCTAGGAAGAGAAACGTAATTGATTCATATTTGTCAAATCCTGTTCAATCGAGACAAAGAAATTAATTGGGTAGCCCTTGTAGTATTTTCTTTACAATGACACAGTCAAGCAGTTACAATGAGGCCGTAAATAGACGACTGACTACTTACAAAACAATGTCAAGAGAAATAAAACAGTCCCTCGCAAAACGCACCTGACGTTGTCGTCCACAAATACAATCACATTTCAACAACATTATTTCCCACCAGAATCTTTGCGGCCATCAGAATCGACATGCGAAACTACGTGAAGTCGAACGAAAAGACAGCAAACTTAGAACACGAAAAAATACGATTCGAAACAAGGAACACGAGAGGACGCTGGATGGAAATGTCCTACGCCAGAGGGAGTTAGGTAAATCGTTCGTGAACGTTCCGGCGGACTTGGGTTCGACACCATCTTTTCAAATTGCAAAAAAATAAACCGCTAGAAAACCTTTCTCCTCCAGCAGTTTTCCTTCCTACTGATACATAACTACGTATTATTTATTAAGGCTACCATACAAACTTTACTTTAGGCGATACACTCCTCTAAAACTTGCTTCGTTGCGAATTCCGTTTCTTTTTCCACTAACAAACGTTTATTACGAAAGTAACCTTGAAGGTTATGCGTATAACCTTATTGGCACAAACCATCTCTTATAATTTTCGCAAATATTTGCAATAAGGTGTTCACAATTCTTTTTGGTCTTAGTTTAAGGAGTGACGTACTAGTCGTCGTTATTTGTTTTGTTTATGTTCTAATTTTGCTCTAAGGTTAGATATCTATTATATCATGATATGTCATTTATACATCCCACAATTTTTTCGATAAAGGACAGAAACCTGAATATGTAAATGTACATAATATAAACGACTATATATAAACGATTGAAGAAAACGGCAATTGAGGATGAGATTAAAGAAAAAGGAGCGAAAGGAAGATGATACCACAATTATGACAATAATAACAATATTTTCGTTAATGGAACCAGATAAACTTCTATTAGATTCATCCATTACCCTATCCATTTTTAATGATAACTATTATTGACAAAGAAAACCATTCCATAACCCAGAAAAATCCGAATATTCGGGACTCGTACCCGGATTACTCAACATAATATGATGATAGAGAATGCAAGGAAGGATTCATGAATATCTGAAACATAGGGCGGCACGGCATAAAGAGAATACTTCAGATTGAGCGTCCCATAACAAATATTCCACAAAGAACTTGTTTTGGTGGGGCTTAAAGAAGTAAACAACCAAGAGAGCATTCCGCGCGAAAACAGAAAACCGAAAAGCGCATCTCCTCAAATTGGAGACGCGCGTCCTCTATAAACGGTGAAAAGCACGCTTCCCTCTAACACACGCGCTTCCACCTGAGAGTTATTAATGGCGTGCCACAGGTGTTTTTTCTCAGCCGCGAAAGTGGATTTCCCGGCACCTGCGCGATCTTTCCGCATCACTCCTTCGCGAACTGATGCTTTTTTTCTGCCCTCGAATACTTCTGAGTCTCCTCAGCTTCCGGCAGAACGCGTCATGGAACCGGGACCTTCCGGAGCTACCGAGTCCTCTACTCGCAGGAAGTTACGGCTGCCTTTGGTCTGGTGTGCGACTCAATCCTAGCAGTACATGCAATGCTAAAGGATTTAAGAGTCACAGCCAGTAAATTATATAACCTCCGAGATAACTTTCTACGGGATAGAAGCTGAACTCCAAAACATTTCTGATGTTTAAGCTGCAGCAGAAATTTCGCATCCTTCGCCTTATCCGTTGTTACTACTACAGTTTCTCTATTAATAGAATATGAACTGGATGAATCATATTAAAATGATGCCATATCTTATCCTAAGGATTCCTCCTATTCACCACGAGGTATTAATGATTAAAAATACCACCCATGACCTATCCTCAGATAAGTAGCAATAACTGCATGTTAGCGGGATTCTTATCAGTTACTACGATGATGGAGTTCCACTAAGTGCTCGATAAGCTTTTTGGCTGTTCAGCATTCTGATAGATTATATGAGAGCTACTGAGATATGAATGACGCTGAATGTTAGCAGTCATTTGGGTCTCTCCATATCGAATGCTATGGAAAGGGTGATTCATTTGGTAAGGCAACTGCACTACACTTACGAAGAATTTTTTCTCAGAAAGCATTCTCCCTCAGTGAGGAAATTATGGGCAAATATCTTAACTTACTTTACTCCTTAACCTGTCCAGTAAGCCTCATTCCCTCTACAAAGAATTTCTGACTATATGAAGGGGAACCAAAAAGTATTGTCTGAACGCCCTACTTTATAAAATTGCCCTTATTTGGTTTTCGTTACAAAAATGTTCATTTCATCATTCCCCCTTACTAATTTCTTCTAGCTTACCTTAGAGCTGCTACTGACGCATACTACTAATGGAGTAAAAAAGTAACGTACGGTATTTGACAATATAATAAAAAATCCGCTTCCAGAACAATCTCTTCCGTAGTCCAGAGTCTTGGAACTCCTGAGTTACCTTTTTATTCGTTTCCATCCGCTTTTCCACATCGGTTATGCACGAGAAATGTCGGAGTAATTACCGAGGATTCGGTCGAATGATCACAACAAACAGTAGAGGTCGAAAGAAGCTATCTGAGCGCTGGAAGCTGTCAGAAAAGAAAGTCGCTCGCATCATTTTAGCGAGAATTATGAGGATACGGGAAAAGTTAAATGGTACGAAGTGCATTAAATGCTCTTCCAAGATTTATTGAGCAGCACTTTTTTCAAGGAGGGTGAAACAACAAGCGATGTCCGGCATATGTTGGATATGATACCCTCGGGATCGTCGAGTTTTACTGGAATTACAGACATTCTTACGCGACTAAATTCTTCATACGGACACATTAATAAATCAGAGGATACGAAAAACTTCTCTGAAGGGATGTATCAAACCTTCATCTAAACCGACCGGAATAAATCAACTAAATTAGTTTTCACCGAGATCGGAAAAACTTTTAATAGGGAACTGATTGGATAAATTTCATGATTTTTTTATTATAATTTTAGAATCAAAATTTTGAAAATCGCAGACAAATCTCAATCCACTTAGGGGATGGAGCATACAACCGGAAGTAGGGGACCAAGGTTCGAATCCCGGTCTCCTGTTCTCTTCCTTTTCGTTTACGTGGGTTGACGCCCTAATGAGCGTAAGTATTTTTAATGATATACCTCTGGTCTTTGAATTTTGATTGAAACAAGCTTACTACACAACGCATGAGAATAAATCTTACACCAAATTAAAATTATTTTTATACTCTTTTAGTGGCATCTATTCCCTCGGTGCAGCTGGAGAGATGAACTCACCAGGAAAATGTATCTAAACCAAGGTACCAAAAACCGGCACCTTTTGCGAGTCGTAATTAAATAAAAGTCAATTGCAAAGAAACGGCGTAACTAACGGCAACGCAATTTTACCCTTAGTTGCATATAAGATTTCTCAGTGCGTTTAACTTTTCAAATTCTACAAAGTGAGAGAAACAGAATACAGTGACTGTTAATAATTCCTTCAGTATTACTGGTAGTATCACCAGTAGATTTCTGTCTTCACCATTCCATCAACTTAACTACTCCGCAATCTACCTATGCGTCTTTCCTGAACTTATAGGAAACAAATTTTCATTTATGTTAAATTACATCACTTCAAAATAGTTGCAATCACGGTGACGAAGAAGTAACCCTCCACCGGCATCACTGTACGGTGTGTAACGATCTCTTGCGATTCAAGTGGTTAAACGTCCTGACTGATAAGCAGTGCCACAAGGTTTTTCAGAACCGGAAGCAGGGAATGAGAAGCCGGCAGTGAGTAAGTCTTCCTCGGAGGAATGCAATTCCGCGAAACAATTGCAACACGTAGGACTAACGATTCATGGCGCTCAATATTTCGGTAGTCGATGTGGAAGCTGACAACAACGAGACGAGAGAGCAATAAAAACGGACATTTGCTTCCGCTGCAGTGAAAATAGGATCCTTGAGCTTCCATTTGCTGGTAATCGGTATGTGGTGGCGGTTGATGAAGAAATGCGCGTTTCTTAATTGATCGACAACCGAGGACAGGAAGAACGACTCGATGCTTCGATATAAAAGATTTATACCCGCATGGTACGGGAATTAAGGATAACCTTATGTGAGAATTGCCTTCCTAGTTTGTAAACTTTCCGGTAACGGACAGAAATAGGACCTGATTTGATTTCACGCAAGAATTAAATTTCCGTAATATTCGCGTTACACAGAGAGCTCGTGAACTTACAATATATTAATAAAGTCCAATTTCAACACAAGAAATAAAATACTATAAGAAAATTTATAAAACATTCGGTAACATTTATACTCTCACGTTCTCTAATATAATAGGGATTTTGTTTGGGTTCATTTGGTAAGGCGTTAGAAAACGCAATTTTTTTTATTTGGCTATTGTGCTTCGTTACTGGATGTGTAGATAGCGATATCTATCGCTACAAACGAGGTATATCGAAACAGACGCTGATAAAGAATATGAAGGTGTGTATTTTTAGGTATTTTTTAGTTTTTGTGTATTTGTTTGTAACGATTAGTGTTTGTTGAAGTGTATTTGGGTGGGAAATTGAGTGTCAATGTCTCTAGTTTCGCACGGGGCAACTAGTTTTAATTATTATTATTATTAATATTTCATATTTTTCAGATCTTGGTCTCTCGAAGGAATAAACTTTTAAATCAATTAAAATATTTTTTATTTCCATCTAACCTAATGCTTCATAAATATCAGATTTGTCCATTTCAAGAAGCATTTTCGTAAAGAAACTAAAATATTCACTGAAGATAATATAATTAAACGGGAATATCTGTCTTCAATATCCATATAATAGGTCTATAACAATAGAAGGAACTTAAAAGAATTACATCCAAGAAAATGAAATTAAATAGAAAAGCCTAAACTTAAAGTATTCTAAAGAAATTATGGTTGATACGCGTTAATGAAAATAATGAAAATTAAGATTTTTAACTGACTATTTTCTACATTAGATAAGTAAATATTTACATTAGTTTTAAAACCACAAAATAAGATAAAATATTACGCTTTCAATTACTGAAAAAACCACAAAACGATGAAATTCTAGCGCAACACATGAGAGTAAGTAATATAGCTTAAGCAAAGTAAAAAATAGAATATTTATGCATCATGTTGCGATTCATTTCATGGGTAAAGAAATAGTTGAACCTATCTCTGTATTGATGTGGTTGTAAGAACTGATAGATGAGATTCATTACATCTATTTCTGGCATAAGGGATGAAAGAACACAAAAGAAATTTCTGATTTCTCTTTTAGAAAGTTTTCTATTTCAATTCATCTTCCTTCTATCAACTTATAATAAAATTAACGTAGCGTACATTGGAGATTCACAAGCCTGTGTTCCTCGACAGAGAAACTATAATATCTTTATGTCATGATTCTAAATTTAAGTTAAAAAAGCATGAGCCAAGAGCCCATAATTGATAATTTTCAGTCATTGCTGGTTCTAACCGAATGTTTGCAAGTCCTTCAAATGCCACTTCGCAGCTTCGTTTAGTCTGCATTACGTAAATTAACGAAAACAAACATTGAAGATGTGCGAGATCCGTAACGGTGACCTAAGCGCAGGAGGACGAGCTGCCTCTACTGTTGGCGGAAATTGAGAAACGGCAAAGAAACACAACCGGCTGAATTCACGTGCTTCCACTCTATGCTCGCAAAGAAGAATCTACATAAATATACTATCTATACTATATAAATAGGGTTGCCATATTTTAACGGGAAGAAAAAGGGACTCATCATATTGTAAAACAAGTAAAGCAGTAAAGCAGAAGTAAAAACTAATTCTGAGTAATTTCATGAGTTTATAAAGTAATAAGCGTTATATATAATATAAAGAGCAGCGTTTGCACTTCATGAAAAGTTAAGTTTAAACGATACCTATCATTGAAATCTCCACACCTTACATGATATTCATTTACCAATTAATTGCATCAATACAGGATAAAAGATTATTTGAAGATACTATGAGTTAAAACCGGTGCGGTACCGGTCAAGATGGGACGTATAGTAGCATATTTATAGAGAACCAAATAGGAAGATTGACGTATGTTTGCTATGCAATGGAGTACTTAGATCCAGAACCTACACTAATGATTCCGTAATATATCTTCGAAATGGTCGCGTAAGAATTGTTTTCAGGAATACGCTGCGTAGACGATTACGATTAGAGAAATATCCAATCTTGTAAGGAAAATTATGAAATTCTCTTTATAAAATGAAGACCCTCTTGAAAAGATACCACAAAGTTACTAGAATTACTCTTCGAAAAAAGAATGATTTTCGCAGTCTATAAGATACTCCGATGTGATATTTTCTTCGCTTTTAAAAGAGGATCATCTAAGAAGAAAATCGGATTTTTTCCATAACTGTGAGGTGAATCACATATGTATATTAAGGAATAAATAGAGCAAACAAAATTAATATTTTTTAACATACAATAGTATATTATGTGATAAGGTTTTGATCGCCTTCTTAGCGGCTCAGAGTATTTTGCTATACCATAAATAATAAAATACAACATAAATAAACCTTATCCCTCAAAATGATATCATTTATGATGAAACTTTAAACACCATGAAATTTATTTGCCTACATTTTAACAAATAATAATTCCTTATACATGCGGACGACGAATAGTTTATAACAGAAACAAGTTTTTATGACAATACGCTGAATGAAAACATCGGAGAACTATGTTTGCTATCATTAATCCTGCTTGTGTAAGCAAGTATTCGACCGTATCCGCGCGCACTCCCCAGAAAGTGTCAACAAATTCAAAAATTCTCCCACCGACCATTCCCAGTTCCTCCAAAGAGAGAGAAAAGTGATAACCAACGCAAATTGAAAGAAGTGAACCAGCAGAGAAAGTATTTCCATAGCTAATAATGCATGAGGAAGCCGCAATACCTTACGAAAGACGACGGATGGGAAGAGGGGGCGGCACTTTTTGAAGGTTGAAAATCAGTGCGGAGAGAACTCGAGCGCCGAAACCTTCGCCCATCCCTTCGGACATCTACACGCCTTTTGAATCCCCGAGTACACTCCGTGATTGCATCCTGTTACGGGCAATTGGAGAGGGTACTTAACATGCACTGCGGAGAGGACCGAGTTCGTGACCAGTGGCTCTTCGAGTACTTTCACTTTTCGCCAACCACTCAAAATCCTTCCATAGCAACGGGCGACAACTCGACGCGTGTCGAAAAACGGTCAGATTTATTCGTTGCATGGGCCGGTAAACATTCGATAGGTGTAAGTGCTCTCAAGGTAAAAGCAGTCGTAGCCACTATATTCGCAAACGATAGCTACAATTTTATTACATAATTCCTTGGGGTGGGTCGATAGAAAAACGAACGAGGAGGTTCTAGAGATGGTTGGGGAGAAAAGAGTAATGATTGATGTGATTAATAATAGACAAAAGAAATGGGTGGGTCAAATATTGAGAGGAGAGGGATTATTGAAGAAAGCGATCGAGGAACGAACGCTAGGGAAAAGACAGAGGGGAAGACAAAGACAGAAGTTGTTAGACGAATTAAGGGGTGGGATAAGTTACCGGGAAATGGAGGAGAGGGAATTAAATAGAGAATGTGGTGGCACATGAATCTACCAAAAGGTAGAACACTTTATATATATATATATATATATATATATATATATATATATATATATATATATATATATATATATATATATATATATATATATATAATTCCTTGGGGATTCTGTGGAAGGGCGTTCGTTCATGGAAGGCAACTCATATTGGCTCACTGGTGAAATATACCAAATAAAAATCTAAGATAAAATTATTCTAAGGTAAAATTAACATGTAAAATTGTGGTTTCGTAGAATCAAAGAAACCATTTTAAAAGAAAAAATGCTTGGTGACTCCCACATCATATTTTCATTTCACATGTTTCGTCAACGTATTGAGAACTTGAGGATGAACATCATCTCGAAGATGTCAATTTGTGGACGATCAAATCAAGATTATAATCCTGAATATATAGATACGTTGAAGAAACCTGTAAAATTAGAAAAACTGCTGTGGGACTTTATTAAGTTTAGCTCTTCCATATCAAATATTTTTGAAACTCCAGATACACCGCATTGCCAAAGGTAATTGCAGCATACGAAACGGCGACAAAAATAAAACTTACAATTAAATACGACATTCAAATGTTATAAACAGGAACAAAACATAGAGAATCTACTTCCATTTTTAGCCATTGGACGATAAGAACTCTTTCGGAACGCAATGCTCTACCTGGCTCTTCTCCAAGTCCGCAGGGAAGCCCTTCGAAGAACTTCCTCAGAAAGTTATGCCTTTCTCAAAAATCACATTAGTAAGACGAAAGGAAACTAAATCAAATTCGACAGCCACTTACTGCTACTACTACTTCACCAACACTTAAGAAATAACTAAAAACACGGAAAAAGTTACATGATTACCGTATATTCTCTAATCTAAAGCCATAAATCCGAAAATCAGATGTCTTTGATTGAGGTGCGTTTTAGATTAACAATCTAAATGCATAATCCCAAAGCAGGAATCGCGGAGAAAATTTACTTAGCTAAAATGTTTAAAGATAAAGTTCAGTTTTCCCCGTGCCAATTAACGTCCTTTTCGTGCACAATCATTAATCGTGACAATGCGTCTTGGGTCACGGGCTACAGCGAATACCACGCGTATTAGAATATTTTATATTTATTAACCTTGCATAAATTCCTCAGATATAGAGGTACGATGATTAAGTTCTGGGAAAGACTCATAGAACTTTACTACATATCATAACACAATAATTTGAAAGAAATTATCCTTATGAGCACATATTTTCTTCCGAACATTAAAAAGCATTTCTACTGAGGGATTACATTCATTTTGCTTCTTATCTCGAGCATGGATATTTGCTTCTTGACGCCAGGTTTTAGCCATACATACGTATACAGTAAGAAAAATTAACACTATTATGACATCAGAATATCAGATTGAATTCATGTTAGGTGGTAAAGAGCAAGGAAAGAATGGGAGAGGAAGACCTATGCAGAAATATAACGAAATTCAGTCAGTATCAGTGGATGAATACTGCCAACTATAGAGAGTAGTAGAAGACAAAAAATCTTGGATGCTGAGATAAGGTTCAGGTAATGGATATAACATGATGACTGCAGGAACATAAAGACTGTCTCTAAAGAACATACGCGATATTACATATGAGGAACCATTGAGTGAGTTAGAAATCATGACAAATAGCTATAAAGATACGGAAAACTAAAAAGATTCAAAATGACTAATGAGGAAGAGAAATGGAAAAACCGAAGTTGCGTGAATGTTGCAGACGGAAGTCTCGAGATGGGATAACTGAGGAAAAGGGAATAAAGAAAATAAAACGAAAAAGTATCCAAGAGGAAGTCAGCATGCAAATGCAAAAAGCAAATGGAAAATCGTTAATCCTTGAGGCAATTAGCTTGCTAGTCCCAAAAGGAAGTAGCATGATTTTTATGCATATATGAAGAGTGTCCAGACGTCCTAGTCCCTTAGGATTTTCCCGGATTTAATCACTTCCTCTGGGGTCCCGAAAGACATTTTCGATTAACTATATGACATAAATGTATCATTTTATTTTTTTCTCTCGGCATTGTATTTGAATAACTTTAACTTCAGCTTAAGACTTTGAGCGATTCTTTACTGATAGCGGAACTTTATAGTCACTGAACTTGTGTCAAACGTCGGTAAATATGATTAGAGCCTAGGTGCGAATCTTTCCGTAAAATTTCCAAAGGCATCGTGTACAAATTACGTCAGGATTGTAATTCCATGAACTACTGATAAATCATACCAATATATCTAATCAAGCGCTATTTTTAGGGCAGTCGTTTTAAGAGTAGTCATAAATAGAACACATACGTCCCGCTTATGATTATAATCCCCTAACTTTTGTAAATGTCACGCTTTCGTTCAATTCGTTATTAGATACCCAATATATATATATATACATAAAAAGTAAAAGACGTTAATTATATCCAATGGAGATAGTAAATTCAGATATAACGAGATAAATTTCTCCCCACAAATGGAACGCTATGCAACATAAACCCTATAGATCACTTCCTGCTCATAGCTCATATACTCATTCCGAAATATTTGTTCGAAATACAAATCCCCGTCCATAGTTGGCTTCAGGAATTTGGAAAGTACCACCTCTTTGCGCGTGAAAGACAATTCCTTCCAATAGTGAAACGTGAGGGGCTCTTCTCCGGGGATAAAAAATATGACTTTCACTCGATGAAAAATGCATGCGACGCTCTCTTCCCAGAGCCAAAATAGGGAAGTAAAGCCGAAGAAAGGCGAAAAGGGAGCGGTTACCGATTCCGAAGCATATGCATCCATCCTTTCAAAATAATATGCAGAAATTCCATCGAAGATTGTGACGCGGTCTCAGTAGAGGGAAAAAATTCGGGTTGGAAAGGATCGTTTGTCTTACAAGAATAATGGTTACATAAAAAAACGTGAGATCTCCCTCGTGAGTAACCAATATTTTAACAAAACTGCATACAAACTGAGCATGAAGAACTGAATTCGATCGTATATTGCCATCAACATGGACGATGGGTATTATCATTTGAAAGCATTAAAAAATATGCAAACAATCTTACACAATTTGCCAAACTAATACATAAAAAACTATCGAATAACAAATAGATATCCTTATTTCAACGACTACACATATATTACAAATTTCAAGCTCGATTGAGGATGATTCATCTTAAAAACAATGAATTAAAGGAGACTCAAAGGTGTAAAAGATTGAAAATTTAAAGGACTCTTGGCCCCCATCGGGAATCGAACTAGGGAAGGTGAGCACGCTATCCACTTAGCGTGGATATCCTGATGGCCTGAAACATTCATATTTAAATGTTGCAAAACATTAAGAAATCATGATTACAACAAGATAGAGGAAGTGGATAATACATCTCCTAGCTAAAAACCACATCCTAGAGATGAAAGGGAAAACAAACAAAGCTTATCTATGATCTCTATATTAATGATCCATCGCGCAAGTGTATCAACAAAGGAAGCCAATTTAAACTCATTCAATAAAATTAATATGGTCTATCTTTACTCAGTGGAATTTTGCAGCAACCATCCTGAAAAAAACAGTAACCTCCACAGTAGTTGACACTTCAGGTGAAAAAACTGAATGAGTAAACAGGTTGACGAAATATGTAAAATTAGGAATCTACCGTGGGAGTTAACAGGTGTTTTCTTTTCTAAATGGTTATTGTCTTACTCCTTATCATAAAATATCCTTACTAAAAATACTTAGCTTGCTAACGAGCCTTACTCGTTAAAAATATTTCTAGCTTAATTTTCATTAAATAGAATACGCGCATTCTTTCCATACATCGACCTCACTTTCGTGTCACCGACTGAATGGATACATAAATGAAAGGGAAGAAAAAACTCTTATTCTCACCACCACTATATGAATTAAAGAGCGGAGGCTGATGAAGACGAAACGAAAGGCTAAAAATATCGGCATTAATTTAATCGCCAGATAAAATCTGAGGAAGTGCGTGCCAAAGATGAACAGCAACTGGCTGAAAACATTGCCAATCTTTCCCTCTCTCTTCCAACTTATTCGCGGACCAGCGAAAGACGGCAGCATTGGAAATGAGCATTCTAAAGAAGTGATTTTTGAAATTTCGCTACCTATTAATGTCACCACTAAATATTCCCGATAAGCCTAGCCTATATTTGTATTTGTAAAAGAAACCGTTTCGCGGGCTCAAAATGATGATAGCAATAACAATTCTGAAGGGCAAAGCCAAGAGATAACGAGCATGAAAAAGGAAGTGGTTCCTCGAACTTATAACGAGTAAGACTAATTAGAAAATAATTAAGGAATTCCTGTGTTTTATAAATAAAGCGAAGGTTCACCGATTTTCGCGGACTAAAAGCTACAGTGAGCCAATGACCAGAAACTGGAGGAACAAAGTGAGTGGGTACTTCCAGAATGTAAAAAAATTCCAATAGTAAACGGATGAAACTGGGATTTCAACTGAAGAGAAAGCCTTAAGCATTCAATAATTTTCTAAACATGATATAGTATCGGGCTCTATTTTTAAATCTTTAGATTTCGATCCACTTCCGAACCGATCAAATCTTAAGTCTAAACTTAGTGTCATATGGATCTCTTCTTGGTATCTTGCCAAATGTGTATATAAAATCCACTTACATATAGCACCATAACAAAAACTATCAACATAAAAGGAAGCTATTTCCAGGAATTCTCAATTATTAAAGTTAATTAAATTCCCCTTAAGAATTAAAGCGAATACCTTCTGTAATTCCAAGGCGGAAATGTTCCAAGGTTAGTTTCCTTAAGATGATCATCGACATCTTTGCAAGTTTAACGAACTCGCAACAGGAAATTTATCAATTGATCGCATTTAATTCCTTGATTCCATATCCTCCGCAAATATAATATTCAGCTGTAAAGTATAAGGGACTATTCCACGGTTATCCTTCCACGTTAATCAAATGAGCGCTCTGAAGAGATTAAAACTTTCCGCTTCACTGAAGGTCTCACACGCGAAGGCTTTCAATGACATAGCGATAATCCTTTACAACACGGAACAATTGCTGCCCTCATTGACAAATTAAGTACGAATACAAATTAAATGAAGGCGTATGGATATCAAAGGAACTTGCAGTTATTTCTACAAATTGATAGGATACTGTAGACATAAACTATGCAGCACGGATAAAAAAGAGGGAACAGTCCTAAAGCTATTTCTTTTCCAAACAACTCAATAACAAAAGTATTATTTTTCAAAACACTCTAACTTCGAGTAAAGTAAAAATGAGTTTATGTGACCCTCCATTTCGAAATTAAATCACATTTATACATGTTCATTCATAACTGAATGGTTGAAATTCATTTTAGGCATAGTAAAAATCGGTGAAAAATAAAGAAAAATTTCCACACAAAATAAATCTCCAAATAACTGAAATCCTTCACTCGTTAACATCGAACATAAATCGAATTCACAGCTGAAATTTCGAAGAAGTGAGGAGGATTATGGCCTTTAGTTACATCTCGGCTAATACACTATCCGCAGATACATGAGAACAATGGAATTACAATGTACGAAAATGACTGGGCGATTTGTTGACAGAAGGTAAAAACGAAAGCTACTCGTCCGTTACGCCGTATCACACGTGTGCACAACTGAGAAGCTCTTAGACGACCACTTCAGTTACGAGAGCCCTTTGAGCTCGTAATTTTACTTTAAATATGGGATGAATTTTGTGAAAAATTTTCACGCGATCGAGCGTTGAATATTTTCATTTTCCACTCAGCTTTTTCCTCTCCATTACCACCAATTATGCGTGAAGAAATGTAAAATTGCAAAGAAGGTATAACTAATACATAAGTACCGCGGGAGGTAAAAGATTGCGAAGCACATTTCAAAACTCCAAGAATTAGCAAAGACACATATTAGCAGAATTATACACATATTAGAAGAGTGTGAATGACATCCTAAGTTTTCCATTCCTTAAGAATACAATCTAAAAAAATCTATCATCGTAGGCCGGACTTCGTGGAACGACATTGTAAAAGGTAGAGAAAACTTAGTAGTTTTCACACGATCTAATTGAATACAAAAGAAAAAGATTCCGATTTAGCCGAAACCGGTCACCTTTGCATTTCACTAAATCGTGTGGTAACTACAAATTTTTTCTTTACTTTTAAGCATCTTCTAACAACAACCAGTGGCGTGCCGGGATTATTGGGGTAGCCACAGAAAAGATGTGGATCCACTAAGGACAACAGTTGGCTATGCGAAAACTTTAGAGGCCTCCCCTCATTGTGGGAATTTTCAGTAATCTGCTGACCACACTCACGGTCACTTCATATACAACGATTATGTCGCAATATTTTCTCATTTCATCGACTAACTTATATCAAAGAACGGCAACAGGTTAGGTCAGCGTTTATCTAACGAAGACTTAAATACCGGTAGCTGAACATTAAACATAGCATTGTGCGTTTTTTCAGTAATCTACTGACCGCACACGTGGTCACTTCATAATCAACGATTATGTCGCAATATTTCAATAGAATACTCCATACTGAACGACTTTAACGGGATAGGTCAGCGTTTACCAGACGAAAAACTTGGTACCGGTGGCTGAACATCAATCATAATATTAAAAAGAACGCTCGATTCCCGAAGAACCGGCAACGGACCAAAGAACACATCCTGGAAAACGTCACCATACCATACAACCCACTGGTAAGCTCCAATAAAACCGAAACAACGAAACGAGTCGGGGTCACCTCCCGCGCGAAAAACCACTCAGATCCCCAACACCGGCGCACACGACACGACATCAACCGCGCACCAAAACCATAAATCCTCCGCAGACACTTCTAAAATCCGCCCATTTTACCTCCTTGATCTTGTCCCTCTTCTCCAGGTCGGCCAAGCCCGGTAGCAGCGTGGGCACGAACGCCACGGCCGGGGGAGTAGCCGTCGAGGTCTCCTGCGACGGCGCACCGCCCTCCGACCTTCTGGTCCCCGACACGCTGACCGGGGATGGGCTCACAGAGTTGCGGAACAATAGGGTTAAACTCAACGACACGAGAACGAGGGAAGCCAGCAGGGCGGACACCGATCTCAGCATTTCGAAGGACGAAGGACGGACTGTGCAGAAGGGGAAGACGTGGTAGTCCCGGCTGAGCCTCGAAGGACTGACTGGCTGTCGCGGGGAGGGAGCCACGCTTTTAAAAAAGATTTCCATCGCGAGGGGAAGGAGGGGAGGCAACGTGGGAGGATGTGAGGTCTTTGAGGAACGCACGGTTTGCAGAGGGCGGAAGAAACGGGAGAGACTCCTGCGGTTTGCGGCTTCGCGAAGCAGTCGTGCGACCGATTCCGATGAAAAAGCGTCAAAAGGAGACTGTCTCCGTATGAACGTGCGAATGTATGTATGCGAGGTGTACGGAGCTATGATGAAGGATTACCAGAAGGTTCTTAACCGATGAATGAAAAAGACAAGATGTTTTAAACGTAGCCTCAGGACTTAAAATGCCTAACTGATTATGCAATGCAAAAATTAAGTCAAAAACTGGTTGTTTTTTAGTAAAATGACATAATACGTGGTATAGGTGAGTTACGTGGTCAGGTGGTGACGATACATGATGATATCCATCCCTTGTTTATAATCACACCAAAAGGACAATACAAATGAAACGACAAAAGTACGTAGATATAAGTATATGAGTACTACTTTTAAGTATCAGTTCCTTCAGTAAGCATTGTACATTGTTTAAGGGCACTGAAAGTAAATTAGTTCTATATTTTCAAATTAAACGCCGTATTGTGATCAAATCTTACAAAAAACAAGCAAAACTTTTCGAACTTAAAGCATATGATTAATTTGGTCAAATAAGATTTTCAATTGCAAGGATATTAAACAAACAAGCAAACGCGGTTATCAGAGGAGAACCGGATATCTTTCTAGCGAAATTAAAAGGACAAAATGACCAAAGGAAACAACTGTCATTCCTTAACGGAATAATAGAAGCTATCCTATCATCTAACAGGAACACTTTCATTTATTTTAAACAATACCAGTATCAATGATCAAAACTTAGAATTTGTAAACTGACAGTTAAAAAAATCTCTTCAAAGCTATCCTGTCTCTACGGCTCAATATGATGATAACAGTTGCAATATTTACCGTCTATGAAAGAAGCCTTTCTGAGAGGGACATCTAAGAACATGGAAAGCGGGAGTGGGTCGTATTAAAACTTTCGGCTTGATTATTGTATTAAATTATTATTCATCAAATAATTAATGGCATGCTTAAAACGGAAAATCAGAAACCGATATGCAAGAGTAAATCAATTTTACGTACATATTCAACGAAAGATAATAATAAAATAAGAACGATATAGAACTGACAACACGTCTCATCGCGAGAATGTGTTATTTGCTCGTGGAATGACTGAAAACCTTCCACCTGCCGTAGTTCGTGGTCCACTGATTTAGACAAAACGAAATTCTGATAAATTCTGAAAAGAATTGTACGTGAGCGCGGTCCTCCAATAGACCCATCTTTCAGCGCGAAGCCTAATCACTCTTCTGTGTCCAAACTCAATGAAAACTTTTAACGCCTTTCTTTCTACCAATATAAATCATGCACTAAACTCCTCCGCAGTCGGAACCCAAGAGTGCGACACTGAATGCTCACACAGTTTCACCGTGAATGAATTCCCGATGAGAAAATATTACGAGGCACTCAACACAGCGGCCGAAAGTTAGTGAATGGGAGCCGAATCCATAACTTACAGTGAGATACATTTAAGTCTGATATGCCCAACAGTTAACGCCGCACACCTCAATGGTTGCGTAATCCGCAACACGGAAAGCAAGAACGCACTAGGGTAGGACACTTAAGAAAATAGTCTTTGGAGAGGAGAGGGGAAAATCCAGGTTTTACAGCGTCGTAACGCTTAAACATCACCGGGCATAAATCCGTCAGACAAGAGGGGAAGAGAGTGGGTTTCATATTTTTTCGCTACTATTCCATTATCACTGGAACAGATTTACAGCCAATTTCAGAGACATATTCGCTCTCCTCTCTCGCACGAGTGACGCATCTCCTAACGCGGGACCTTTTCTAGAATTTCTCCTGATTATATCCAAAGGTGACGGATGCAACATGGGATAAATATTTGGGAAAATTGGTACTGAGTAACTGTTCCAAATGAGTAATTAATTCGATAGTATACGCAAAACCATTGATCTAACTGAATACTTGCCTTTTTATTTGAATTAAAATGAATCCATATATGTTTTGCGTGCGATATCACAGGAAAATATTATAATAATATTTATCTATAGTTTTCATATTAGAAGATTAAGAAATAATATTTTGCATACATTATTAGGAAAGATGTTCACATGAAAAAGTTAGAATCGAATCAAATATTTTTATATATTTATGTATGCAATATAGTTATTACATAAAACCGGCGAAATAATTCAGGACTAATACTATGAAACTTTTAATCAAATATATAAAAGGAGTCAAATATCATTATCATTAATTACGCATACAGCCACTTAGGTTAATCATGGTAGTCATGAAATTCAGTTAAAAAATATATAAAATATACATATTGCACATCGTTCGTTTACCACTAACTGTTGAATATGAACAACCACAACAAAATCCTCAAGAATTGGTCGATGTAAAGTAATTTTCAAACATGTAATCACGGAAGTAATCATTCCAGCAAGTTAAACTCTTTCACCATGAGTAAAAACAACCAACAGGAAAATCTCCCTCGATAAGTAATAAAATCATTTATTATGAGTTTCATTACTCATCAAAGCAGTATTTCAACTTCGACTTGATAATAAGACCATGCACAACAAACGGCGAAACGAATATGCCCATTCTAACATTCTTGAACCATGTGTCCTTCAGAACAAAAGAATATAGAGATAAAATAGGACAACGCAAAGATAAGTCTCCACGCTGAATTAGTAAGAAAGTGGAGAATAATGCGAAGAAACTGATAATATTTATCCTAAAAAGAACAAGGTCCACAAATATACGTAAGTCTTTCCAATAATAATATAATAATCACTAGATCTTACAAAAGAAACCTCATCGTGTAATTGTTTCGCAGCGAACTAAATTGTTTCTTCCACCTTCTCTAATTCATCGATGGTTCATATTTCATCCTTGTTACATTAATGGCTCTATTGTTTATGAAAAACAGGCTTATATTATCGCAAGTCTGCATGTCTACAATGCACACGTACTTTAAGAGTTAACTGCAAATTCTTCCAGAGTTTGATGGAAATCTTTTATACATAACAATCACCAAGCTACGCTAGTAAATTAGTCAAGCCGCCTGAGAAAGGCGTAATTTGGTGACTATAGGCTTATAATAGGTGATTATAGGCTCTTTCTTATATTCGTATTTTAATAAGTACACAAACATTTAGACAAATATATGTTTTTCTCTTAACAGTAACAGACTTGGCAGAACTAACAGCATCAATCTTTGAAAAATTGACTTCAGTACTTTTGTGAGAATTCAGTTTGTTCTAATCACTTATGACAAAATTTTTCCATGTTATTATTTATGATCACAGGTGAATTATATTCAAATTCCCAGTTACGTTTTGACTGTTCTACCTCCTCTGATATTTGATTATTCACACGATAATATCTCTTCTAATACATAAAATTATCCAAATTTCATCACATACATGTATATAATTCCCGCTTATAAAACAGGAATATATCATGATAAAAGAAAAGAATTTTTTAAATGTAAAAGAAGGATACCATAATCGACCTACGCGAACCATCCGAGCTAATTAAGCAAGGTAAATCCTCATCGGATCGGAAGACTGAATCGCGGAAAAAATTCATAATGAGGCGAAAATAAAATTTTCATATTATGCAAAATAGGTGGAATGTCTCAATAAGATTGACGAAAAACACAATAAACAACACACTTAAAACCCTCAGTAACATCGAGATATTCCAATAACGTTAGGATGACAAAAAATGCTAAAAAAAACAAAAGGCAAGAAAATCGAGAAACGTTACTTAGGGGAATTAAAAAATATTTTTTTATGCGTGACATGACCTGATTTCGGAGATCACAATCTATAGAGTCTTTCCTTCTCAGAGACGATGAATTAGATGGAATTCTTCAAAGGTGCCGAATTCGCGAGCCCAACAACGCCTTCATTTGTGGCTTGAGATGCTGGAGAAACTCTTTAATGAATAACAGTTACAGAGTAAAAGCAGCCCTTTCAAACTTCGTTAGCAGTAATCAACGATAAATCATCACCATAATTCATCTGAGGTTTACTGTGTGACGAACCTTTCATAATGCAATTAGTGAATTCTCAGAACTACAACGCCGCGAGAGATCCTCACGGTACGCCGAAATTCACTTATTTAGCTAGATGTGTTTCACATCATCACAGCAATGGGTTGGATACATTGATAGAGTATATTACGATAAGAGATGCCGTACTTGCGATAACATCTTTTACAATGATGATTTATTAGAAATACTATAAAGTCAATACTGTATCAATACTGTATAGTAAGTATATAAATTAAAATACTGTATCTACCTTTAATAAAAATAATATAATTGCACAAAAATGTATCAATTCAGTAAATTACTGTATTTATAAAGAAGCATAACATTTGATCATTATTAATTCTGTTTATAGTAGCTTTAGTCCTTCTGGGACACCCAAAGACGGTCAGAAAGATCCAATTTAAATGGCTGAGATGGTAATCTCAAGGACATTTTGGAGCTAAAATAATGTTTTACATTTCATAATAGGATGACTCATTTTTTCGTGTTTCTTCACACTTAAGATTAATTGTCTTAAGGTATGATGAAAGTATTTTGAAACATAGGGTATTTTTAAAAGGACATATGCAAATTAAAATAAAATTAATGATTAGACATCAGCATTCCGATCATAGAGATATGACTTTAATATGAGCTAACATAAATTATTTTAGCTAAACACGTTGAATAATAAGTACGATCTGCTACTGTGAGTGAATTTTAGGAACCATTTCAACGGAGCATTTTCCGATTTCTTAGCACCGGATAGTTTTATCGCACTATCAGTAATTCAGGATATTTCTATTGCCTAGCGTACTTACAGTTAATCACAATACGATAATAAGAAAAGTATTCGTGTAGAATATTATGTTTCCGACTTTGGACCTAATTGATTTAAATTCAAAAGAGGAACAAACACAAAGTTTGGAACTGCCCCTGTGGACAGCGACAAGAAGCATAACATTACCAGGATTTGTATCCACGATCTCTACCATTAAAGACAAACGCACCCATCATTCCAATTCCGAAGTCGACGGAGCAGTTAAATACACGGAAAGTGAAAGCAATTGGACGCCCTGTGATTAAAATCTCTGAAAAAATACGCGAAGAAATGATCTAAACCAGCAGAAATAGTGCGAAGATCATCCCTACAGAAAGGAGATATCAAGGTTTTATCTGCGGATATCCCGTTCACAGACAGGAAAGCGCAAACCGAGGCTCGCAATGAGTTAAAAGATGAGGAAAAACAGTGCGCGTGGACGAGCTTCTCTTTCTTTACCCGTCCATCGCAGTAATGAACCTATTCGAAGGCAAAAAAAAACAAGGAAGAGTATTTGCCACTGCGAAGCTATTGCGCGAGATGACCTTTAAGAATTTCACACTATGCAGAGATGTTCGAGAATCAACACTAGTCTTACCACAAATATATAAGTATTAATCAATGGATACAGAATTCTATAATAAATGAAATTAAAAAAAAAACTGAACCACTTAAACCTCTATAACTGCTAACACCTAATATGGATACGCCCACAGTTCTTTTTCAAACTTTAACTATATTAAATAAAACATCTTTGGCGATACTACAGCTTGTAGGGCATCCCTTTATTTTATGAAAAATAGCTGTTTAATAATTTAAGTGTAAAACGTAGATATAAAACCGTTATACCATCATTATTTCATTGTAATCATCAAAACACCAGAAACATTTACAAATAACCTTAGATTGAATTAATAAAACTGAGTGAATAAGGTTATTAAAGATTATGTACTAAATTAATTTCGTGAAACTTGATTCGATCAGAAAAAATATTTGTAAATTAGAATCTTTATTTACTCTCTAGACCGTTCCAATGACCTCTTAGTACACATAAATCTTTAATTCAACCTTTCTCCCGCATAATTTGAAAGGGGATTTTCATGGATATCTCCTCTTGAATTGTCACGTTACCTGTTGATTTGCTCCTTAACCTCTCTCCGATGCAAGGTCTTTCATTCAAATTAAGTTCGAGCGGGCACATATGAGCGGAGGCATTTTTACCTCAAGAAAATAAATGGAGACGGAAAAACTTTCGGAGGCCAGAAGATAGAGGTCAACGGGAAGAATTCTTAGCGTTAAAAAATCTCCCGATGGGGAGATATTCAAAATCTGAATTATCGCTCTTCGTATTACATAAAATCTTCCTAAACGCATCAGGTTAATCCGTCGTTTTTCTAACTTTTATTTGATTAAGTTTCCGACACGATAAGCTGGAGCTCTTAGGTGATAAATCGTAGAGAGGAATGAATATCATTACTTTTTCCTGTAATGGTTGATTATCTTTTCACATTGCACTTTTTTATAAATAACAAAATAATTTCCACCTATTACTTTTGATTTCAGTTGCTTTTCATTTAGTGTTTTACAGATATTTTTTGACGTGAGATTAGATGATGATTTCCTTTTTTTATTTATCACCAAATTAAGAGGCTTCACCTTCATTATTTCTTTATTTTTCCCATAAACTTTAACTCGAAATAATCTTATTATTTTTTATATTTATACAGTTAAGCAAAACTCGTCTTTCTCGCCATCCTAAAGTAGTACTACAACGAAAGTTGGAAGTCATAGATCGAACTTAAATAAAATCATACCCAAACTTCTTTGGGTGGCAAGAAAATTACAAAGGGAACTTGGTTTACTGAGCTGTACCACTACTGAAAAGACATAGATCTAACTAGGGATTTTCTGATTTCTTATAGTTAAAAGACGAAACGAACGATGCATCCCACTACAGAATTCATATTATTCAAAATCAATAAGACCTTTGTGAAAAATAAGGCTAAAAGCTTCCAAATTTTACAATAGATAATGAGCGCATGATAAATTAGTTGTACACTCTGTGCAGATTTCTCATTATCAGTCGCTTCGTTTTGTTTTAAATAAACAAATAAGTTTAAAACTAACTCCGAACTACATGCGTTTAATCTTAATATGACGTTTTTTCCATTATAATGACATTAAAGTACTATCCATATTATCACTTTTTTCATTTTGATTCTTCTGTTTTAATGATACCTATACTAGAATCAAGAATCTCTTTTTAATTTCGATCACAGATGTGTATTACAAAATATGTATATTTAATACATAAATTTGTCTTGAGTTTAAAGCCTTCTATTATTTGTTCTATATTGCGTAGCCTCCCAGGCGTGTAGCTTAGAGGGGATACTGTTGGGCACATCACTAATTGGTATTTTATCTATAAGATATCATTTGTATCAAATTTGAAAAATGCGGGCTAGATCGCAGGGAAAACTAAATTTCCTCCATCAGAGGATGAAGGCATCTCCACATCTACCTAACATTCCGCAATTCCCCTCATAATGCTGGTGGGTTCGTGGCACTTAGCTTTACCTAATGGAACTTTAAGACCTCCACGACATTTTCCCTTATTATCCCCGAGGAACAACGGTTCATAATATCGCTCAGCCCAGCGATCAATTTCTCTTATGACGAAGGAGTGACACCGTGTCTCGACCTAATGGGGCAATTCAATTCCGCCAACCCTCTCACGTGACACTTCTTCTGGTCTGCAGATCCCAAGGAGCACAAATTCCATTGTCTTCCGTCTACTATTCCCTTAACAAGCTTGAGACAACAAGCTCTGAGATACACGTTTGTCTGAAAACTCCTACTCTGCACATTTCTTTCAAAACAAACCTTTACTTTTCCATGAGATCTGCACGTGGTCGACCCACATTTCTTATACACCTCAATCCTCCTACTTAGTTTCTTTCCGACTTTACTCCTTCTTCAACTCGAAATAGCTATATGTTTATTTTTTGAAATGATTCGTGACAGTAGGCTAGATATAAGAAGAAACTCTTATTCTCATTCTCACGCAAGCTAAGACATTTTATTCTTCTAAATATCGTCATATACATGGGGTACTCTAAAAAATTAAGAATGTGTGCAAGTTGTATCTCTTCTAAGTAAATTCATTATTTCAACGATCAACTATATATAATTAATCAATTTATAACTGCTTTTTCACAAATAAAGAGAAACATTCACAGCACTTAAGTCCACAAAATATTCCATGTCAAAAATAATTTAATAGCATATGAACACGTAGACTTAATTTATAAATATTTACATAATATACATGTACTAAGATAATCATTTAAAGTATTAACAGAATAATTTATTTCTAAAACTAATGCTGAGGAACATACATAGGTTTTCCTTACTGGTAGAATCTATTAAGTATTTATTCACTTGTATAAAATTAGTAGCACTTATATTAATAATAACTAAAGATATAATGAACTACGTTACTTTTGTACCTTGTGACAGATAATTCGGACTAAATGATAAAATAATAAGAGCTTGGAACGAATTAGTATAAGAATATTTTATATGCAAGGAGTAATGGATATACTACTTAAACGCTTATAATATCCCATAAAAAATAATTTTTTCTTCATCTTTTCATATATTGATGTTTTCTGTATTTTAAAGATTAATTTCACTTCATACAATAAACTAAATTCAGCTAAAGTACGTACATATATTTACATGATGTGATTTTCATGTTAATTTAAATTTAATTTAAATTCTCCTTTTAAATATCAAAATGCTCAGCTTAGTTCTGATGATGATGCTCTGACATCGAAACCGGTAAACTACTGTATACTGTATAGTCTTGTGGAATCTTGTACAAGTTGTTTCTTCCTCTGTGTTGTAAATTGAAGATGAAGTTCCACCAAGTTAATCTTGAATCAAGTTGTTTCTTCCTCTGTGTTGTAAAATGCTCAGCGTTATCTGGTAGGCAAACGTTATTTGCCAGAAAAGTCGGCAACTTTACTAAAGAAATTTCCTACGTATTTCTAAGAATGAGTAAAATGTGATTGCACTCACTTCAACAAATTAGACCTCGCCAACACAGATCAAAATAAAAAAAATACGCTACCTCATTTCCATATAGGCATAGGCATTCGAAATTTTAATTTAATACAGACGAGCACAGCTCACATTCCGCACGGAGCCAGACTACCAAATTCAGAAGGAAGTGAGCGAACACGTCATTCGGTAACACAGCGCTAAATGTGGAATAATGCTAAAGTCATAAAGCGACCGAGTGGGCATCCGTGAAACCGAAATTTCTTTCTTCCGAAGAAAAAGCGCGGCCTACACCGAGGAGACCTTCCCCAGACGTAAATTTCACCACTATTTACAGACCTTTCACGTGCTATTGTACGAATACGGGTGGATATTTCCCGGTAAAACCTGTTCCCCGAAGAGTAAACATCCAGAAATATACCGCCGAAAACGTTCAACAGCCACTATGCCCGATGGTGATGCCATCAAGGTCGTCTCCGAAGATATGTCTTCCGCTTCAGATATTACTATTACTTTTCCATCCGTGAAGGGTCTGTTGTGACTGCCCGGCGTCCGACAAATGTTATTGACTCGAAGAATGATTAACGTTCCGCTAGACTTAGCAGCGACACGACTTGTCCACGTGCCAGTCGCAAAAAGAATGGCTAATCCTTTTCTGGCCGAAGATGGAAAGGAAGAGACATTCCTGTCTGGTGACGAAATCTTTTGGTCAAGCGCGTTGATCGTGACGAGACGGGAGAAGCGTCGCTGCCGAACATTTTGAAGGTGAGGATCTCGAAGAGATATCGAAAGCGGGGATTGATCAGAGAGAGCGATGAGGTTCGAAATGCGATATCGTCCTTCTGTGGAGTGATGGTAGGAATGCATGCGGAGTCCATACGTTAACCTTCGCAAGTCGCTTCACGGAATTTACGAAAAATCGCCCTCACGAAACTCGAAATAACCTTCAATTTATAATGAATGTAATTTTTATAAAGGAAAAGATAAAAATTAGTGACAGCACAAAGTCTACGTTCATCTTCTCTCAGGATACTCACGGACAGAAAATAGACCTGAAGTCTTACAAAGACCTTGTAATTCTTCATGATATTCGCGATTAAATTACACATATTTTCTAAAGCTAAATCAGTTACAAACAAGTTAAGCAAACGCCCGTGCGCACGGGGTTTGCGTGCGGATCTTCTTCTTCACGCGCTGTTTGCAGTATGATAGCCGTGAATTACAATTCATTGCATCACGGATGGAATAAATTTATGAAGAGCTTACCAAGAGCACTATTTTCAAAGGAGAAGAGAGAAAAGGGATTGGGCTTAGGTTTAATGGTGAGGGTATGAACCAAGTAAAATAGATACCAAAGAAAAATAATTGCAAATTATTTATATTAAAATGTGACAAAGTGATTGACAGAGCACCAAGAAAAAATATATTTTTTTCGTCCAGGAGTATTTTCTATCTTAAATTACGATTAAATCGAAAAAAATCTTTGCCATATATTACTGAAATTTTCGCCAAGGACTATGAAAGTTGTAAAATGTTTTGGAAAAATGAGAAAGTTGGTTGGCAAAAATCATAGACGAAAAGCACTAAGCTATACAAAAAAATTGAGGTACTAATAAGAAGACGACTTAATGGAAGTATACGAAAAAAATGGTTAAGGACACGAGGTTCGTAATAAGTCGGATGGGAAGGAAAAAATTAGAAACAAGCGTATTGAGAAAGGAAAGGATACTACCGAAGGAAATTGAACGAAGATTAAATTCCTGAGACTGAAAATGTTTTTTAATCAACGTCTCCGAAAGCGAGATCCCATCCAAGAAGGAAAGGACGGCGAATGTAAAAAATACTTTTGCCGTGTAAGGAAGAGGATGGAATGTACCAAATACAGGACGAAATGAACGGAGAAAAGAGAGAGTGCTCCAAAAAAACAAAGAAAAGTAAGAAAAAATAAAGTTATACAAGAATTGATAAATTTTGACTTGAGTGGGATTCGAATCAGTCGCACAACTTAATATGCCAAGTTAAATTTAATTTCCATCATTTAAGGAAAAATAACCCCGAACTTGCATCATTGGTGTAAATTATGTCCTAAATATTCCATAAATAGCAACTGGAGATCAATCATTTCTCCCCTATGGCTTATCCTAGATAGTGAATGATGATAGTTAACGGTAAGAAATCGCTGCTACAAAACTCCCACCAAATATATAGTAAGAATAATGAAAAGCATTACTCCAAAACTGAAAAAATCGGTCTTTTTATTTTGATGAGTTTATTTTTTTGTAACTTGATTTCCTCTCGTTGATCAAAGCGTGAAAGTCATAAATGAATTTCCATATTTCAGCCGAAGAATGACAACCTAGTGAGGCTATTCACTTGACACGATTTTGGCAGAAAGGAGAGCAAAACAAAGGCTTCCACGCTGAAACTCCCCTTATTAACTTAAAAGGGAAAAAATGTCAAGCTTCTACGAATTCTTAAAAGTGATTTTAAAGGTTACACCTGCGAGCTGTTCCCATCTAGACGAAAATAAATAACTCTTATGTAGGTTGAGTACACCATAGGTAGTTCTTCCATAATAACAGTACTTGCATAATCTATATGCAAAAGAGGTCAATAAAAATCTCAAATTTCCAGATATTTGCTTATTTCCTGACATAAATTCCCTTTTAAAGAAAGGCTTTTCGATGTTATCACCGAAACAGAATATTTATCTATTAAAAAAATTCTGAGGCCATAAAAACTGTAATTATACAACTATATTCTGTAAAGGAATTGTAAATTTTTAAGAAATATTAACTACACAGTGGAAAGGTCCACAATGTAATAGTAATACTTATATAAAACAGTTTAACCCTTTATATTCTATATTAGTGTCAGGCCAAGTCTTGCGAAGTTCAAGAATGATTTAACTCAAATAATCAACATTTCTAATAACCCACTAAACGCAAATGTAAAAGCTAATTTTAAAAATATCAGGAAAAGTATTGAACTCTTTTGGCAACCTATTGTAGAGTCTATTCTTCCCAATTGTTGACATGAATGAATTGACTTACGCAATACAAATGAAACACGAATTATTACAGACAACGAACATGGACAACCAACCAACTGCAACTCAATTTTTTGAAATAACTAACGTAATATATGAGCAAACATCATAGCTAGCGGGGTCTAAAAGAAAACAATCATCTGTTAGACAACAAAAATCCATGAAGACTAGCATTACTAAATGGATAAAGGTGACGCAGCAAGGTCGCCTGTATCTGCAAAAAATGGAAATAGGATATCTGCGAAAAATATGATACGGACGCAATGGTGCGATTCACAATTTTTTGAGAGGACGACAAATTGAGAGAAGACTAAAATTGTTGGTGGAGATACGCCTAAATAAATTAAAAATATAAGATTCAAAAAGAAAAACGATTTACAAAAATAATGTTCAAAAAATTCACGCAGCTAAAGCATTTATAAACTAATTGATAGAGTTGCGAAAAGTTATTTATGATGTAAGAGGATTTAAAATAAGGATTAAAACATGAAAACATTTAAAAATTGCTAGCAAAAAAATAGTCAAGGGTTCTAAAATGAGACATTTTCGAAAAGAAAGATTTTATGGTGAAAGAGGTATCGAAGAATGAAACATACGTTAAACTTAAGTAGATTTAAAAATTGCTCTATCTCTACTATATCTAAATAAGGATACTCCAATTGCATTTAACGCTACGAAATATTATTTTTATTTTATGCTTTTACAAATTTGAAAGGAAAATTCACGAAATTTATGCAATTTAAGGAAACGAAAGCGAATCTTTCAGCATAAGATAACAGAGCCAACAATCCGCATTGCGGCGAGAAAACTAGCTAAAAAACACATTTGTAAATTCAGCAAACTGATTAATTAAAAATATGTTGCCTATTTCAAATTTTTTTCAATTAAGTATCATTTCAGAAGATTGAATAGCATCTTAAAATTCAGGGATGATTTTCTCACTTTTTCCTTATTTTAGTACATGCGGGAATGTGAGTCGTTGTTAACAAAGTCCTTCAGTCGAACAAGAATATTTTTTACTCTCAAACAAGCAAAACGCAAAATTCAAAAATAATTACAAGAGAAAAATAAAACAACTTTCAACAGGAACATAAAAAGTATCTATAATCAAAAAATGAATTAATAAACTAATTATTAATCTCGATACAGGTTGTTATTTCAAGCTAATCAGAGCTAGTTGACTAATTCTAAACGTAAACACATTTTAAAATTAAACAAACAATTCATACTTGTAAACGGATCCGGCGGCTTAGCTTCCTCTCATTCCGGCACCAGAGAGCTGTTCAAATAATTGATCAGCGACAAACCTCGGTATATCGAATAAAAATCTCACGTTTCCTTGACCGAGTAAATACAGAATCTCGCACCCTTTCACCACACATAATTCGCAGCATTTCTTCCCGCAGATTAGAGCCGGATCGGTCGTTTGGCGATCCCATAAAAATGGATTCCCTCATTTTCACAATGCCTCTCTGATGGGATTCTTTCTAAATGGACCACTTGGTCATCGATCGGAAAGTAGGTCGAGTGGTAACCCGATTTAAAAATCCCATTCTCCCATTCATCGCCTCCACCTTAACCTGCGTTTTTAATGGATATTCATTCAAGGACGACTGAGAAGCGACGTTCGTGCTGCCGGGAAAAAATTTCCTTATTCCAGGACTTCGGTAATTTTCGCGGCAATCGTTCGAGAGATTGTCTTTCGGTTTGGAATTCAGCCAAGAGAAAAAAACTGATTGAAAACGCATTCTGATTGCTTTCTATGCTTTTAACGGTCGTAGTCACAGCAGGCTAATTACAACTTTATTACGAAAGCTACTGAGCTTCGAGATTAGAGAATTCGAAACGTAGATGATTCCCATTTCCGGATTTCAAGAGAATCACTTCGAATATTTCGAATCGGTGCCTAGACTGACTTTATACTAGCAAAAACAAAGTTAAATGAAAATTAAATATTTGATATAATTTTTAATGAGAACAAATGTACATGTTTCCCTTTAAAATGTAGTCAATTATTTTTCTTTGGTTACATTTCCTGCTTTATAATAGTTATAACTAATGTCACTTAAAAAATAAAAATATAAAATATACTATATACTGTATCTTACCAATTGGCTATTATATAAAAATACAACAAAGACATCACGAACAGGTTGTGATTAAAGTACATGTAAGTATGTATCTCCACTAATGAGTTTACTATAGTTCATTTTCTATAAGTTTATATACTTCCAATTATTGCAATAATGACATTTTTCTATTCAAACATAACCAGTTCTATCTTTTAGTAGTGGTAGTAGTATTGTTAAAATTGCTTAGAAAGTTAAATGTGATGCCCCATCGGGAATTGAACCCGGGACTACTTCCAAAAAGATGAACGAGCTACCCACTTGGCAATCCGCGATCCTGCTTTAATCTTTTACCAACTGACCTAACTAATACTTTATGAGCATGCAATTTCCTTAATATATTCATCCACTAATTTTTTTCGGTTCAGAAAACTCAGAAAACTTAAAAATGTCAATATTACTAGATAAATCATTACTTATGTATCTTCTTTAATTAATTTAATGGGGATACAAATCTCTGTCCTGGATACCAAATTTCTCTGGGATCATTAGCTTTTGTCTCTCCATATCCACTAGATAGACTCATCATAGTCGACTATCTCCATAGTCGACTATGATGAGTCTACAAATGAAAACGATCTCTCAAGAAATACAACTCCACCGAACCCAACTAAACCCATGCATTCAAAGTTGGAATCGATTGTGGATGCATCAATTTGGCAGAAAACCGCAAAACAATTACCATCGCAACGTCGTCATTAGAGGAAAGAGTTGTAATGGAATAGGGTGACGGAACTAAGTGATTGGATGGGTGTTTCGTTTCAATTTGAACGTGTTTACAATCTCTCAACCATGGAATTGCAACGATCAAAAGTCCGATAAAAGTTTCCGATCAACGAACAATTCAATTCGTTGTCTTCAAAAACCCGTCTACCGTGTCCGTGAGTACATCAGTATGAATGAGAAAAAGGTGAGATTAAAATATTAGCTGACCACTTGGTGAAATTTTGAGTAAGCAACGTCTGTATCTTCATATCATGTTAGCAGTACGAAAAAGAAAAACAAAAGAGTAACTGACTAATAAGGAAAAAAAAGAACTTATGTGAACCTTGAATAAACGAGTAAATCAGAATTGATTACTAAACGAAGAATCTAAGAAAAGAAATTTTCTGAAACTTAAGCTATCGAATTAAAAGATACTGGAGAATAAATAAAAATAAAATAATAAAAACGATACCAATGCATGTTTCCCTTAAAATATACCAGGTAATAACAATGCAAGAAAACGAAAAAAAATAAGTCCACCAGTTCACATGGAACTTCCGATTTCAACTTCCTTACTTTCCTGGAACGCATGCTTTAACACGAAAAATGAGTAGCATCCTCACAATTTCCTAAATTTTCATGTTCTAAATGGTCTAAGCTGTTAGAATACTAGTAAAAATCTCATTAGTTGTTCTTTTTGGCTTCTGTTACTGAAATTAGTAGCCTAGGATCTAACTGACTACAAAAGAGGACACAAAATAATTAATTACGGATGAGAGATATTATTCAATCTTGGAATTTTACTTGATTAGATACACAAATAAATGTATAGTTGCATAAATGACACGTTCGTAAATACAAGAATAATGTAAGAAGAAGAGAAAATGTTTAAAATATTTCGTATTTTGTGAATTCAAAATATTATCACCAATTCATTATCATTAACTCTCTCCTTTATACGTATACTGGTTGTATGTAACGAAGGGTGTAAGTTAAGGTTGACCGTTACATTAAGCTGTATCTTGCAACTATATTCTGTGAACTGGTAATCTTTTAGGGTCTGGAATCAAAGGTTACGCTCAGGATTTCTGCGTCAGCTTTCCCACATCTGATTCCCCAATTAGTCCTATAACATATTCCAACAATGACTCCAGTATCAATAAATAAATAAAAAGACCACAATTCTTCAGAATATTTCATTGAAGAAGTACAGTCTTCCAGTTGCGATGACGCCCCAAACGACTGACGTAATGACTGTTATGAAATAGTACCCTTGTTGTTACTTACTAAAACTCGAGAAAAAAACCCTCTGTATTAAATATTGGCTTTAATCCAAAAAAAAAAGATCTTTTAAGCATGAATACTCCGTTCGCAAGCATGAATGACGAAATAACACTTGCGTCTCGGGTGGCGGACTTCCCGGAGACGAAGATTCGCTAAATGCACGCACAAGAGTCTAGCGGACTTTGAAGCGAGAAGAGCGACGCAGTTGCTTTTTTATTCTCTAGTTGCTCGAGATAAAACGCGCCTAAATTAAAAATAATGTCTCGACTCTGGGATACAAGTAAACAAGGGCCGCAATCGGGTAAACTGCAGCCCGACTCACAAATTCATCTCAGAAGACTTGAGAATACAGTCAACTCCTATTTCTATTACCACCACCTCATCCACGAAAGTTGGCGATTTGCTCATTTACAACACCGATGTTGAGGAAGCCGTCTGGTCATAGCGGCAATGAATGGCAAATTATTCATTCATGTTCTTTTGAAAATAATCACGTGAAACCGGGAAAGTCGAGGATGTATTTGTCACCCAAATACGGAACGGATATCCTAAGTGCTCCCCAACAGATTGTGTCACATAGTAGTACTATCTTCTTGTACCTCTTACTATCGATTGATGCTTACTGTTTTTTGTTCTACATTTACCACGTATATTACATAAATTTAATTATCAATATAATCTCTCAAATGCTCACGTTCATTCTTTCATATATTCAAATTCTGACTTAGACTAACAATCGTACAACTTATTGTTAAGAATTGGACATAATAGAAAATTCTTCGATCGACGCTTGTTTACGAAATAATTTACGCAAATTTTATCGTATATTTCCATACAATAGAGTTGTTTCAGCCCATATTAAGGTATTATTTACTATTTTAAAGTAGAATTTTATACGGATGCCACTACTTTTTCTGAAAAGAAATTCATACATTCATACAATTCATAGCGTATTTTTAGTCGAAATTTTCAATAGCGAAAGCCGAATCCATGCATAAATAATTACAAAACAAAAATACAAAGATTAATGGTGATTTATGACACATTCAAACACTCAACCAGTTAAAATATTTCTAACTTACGAATAACAATTACTCAGACCATTTTGCTCGAGTAAATATGAAGCCTTTCTCTTTTGCAGTCTTAACAGATACAACGAGTAAGTACTTGCCAATAATTACCAGCCTACACGGTGTAGTTCAAATTGTATGTGAATGTAATGATATGCTAGGCTTTGCTGCACAAATGTAAAAACAAAAATATCTAGGACTAACTATGATTGGAGTTACGAAGAAAATTCCGCAGTTTCTGGATGAAAATTAGGTCGTCTCATTTTAACTGAGACCAAACATTACCTGGATACAAAAAAAAACTGTAAAAAGGTTTTTTAGCGAAACTAACGTTGGTGTAGACGAAACGAACCGCAGTGTTTCAAACAAAACCGAACGAAAATCCTCTCTAAATAAGGCTTCCTCATCGTTTTCGGATACCCAAATAGTTTTTTCTTTCAGAAGATCACTTCCTGGCAAAAAGCAAAGTTTTTAGTGGTTAACATAATAAAGGAGCAAAAACTCCACTCGCATCCGCCGCTGAAATTAAGAGAAGGAAGAGTTACTTCCTTTCAAATTTGTAATTAAGTTGTTGCCAAAGCTGCCTTTCGATTTTTCTCTTTTCTTTTCAGGAAGAAAGCTTGTCGTAATTAGGACTACGCCAGAAAAGGAACTCTAATGGCAAACTATATGTTTTTACCACAATAGCGATGTAGAGCAACATTTAAGGTTCACGGTTTTTTCCTCAGAGATGCTGTGTACGTGAAAGCCTGAAATAATTTCAATAGACTACAAAAGGGATTATGGCCGTATCTATCGCTAGTGTTGAAATCTTTCATTATTCCCACGTATTTTATTATGCATCCCATAGAAAGCACACACTTTAACATTATTCGCATTCATCAAAACGTAGGTACCTTCTAATTTTTAAGATGTTCTACTAAAAAAATTAAGAAACAGTGTAACACATTTACTTAAAGACTGGACTGAAGGATGAAGAATTCAATGAAAATAATTTATCTCATGCCGATAAATTTCTGCTATTCTTTTAGCTTTTTCAGCTGATATTTTTGCGAATGAACAGTGAATGCAATGTGGAAAAAAATAATTTTATCTTACGTTTGTACTTTTCTGGAATAATCAAGATAAGTAAAAATGTTATCCCCAGATGAAAACGCATTTTTCAGCTGATTTCGTCCAAAGAAAATTCTCCTTTTTACGGCAGAGTGCTGAGGAAGTTCAAAAATTCCACACCTATTAGTAGCGAATGGAATATCGTTAAGCATCGCCTGAATAAACAGTGAGGGATGAGCGATTCACGCCAACGACCAACGATTAGCACAAACACATGCAAACAAACGGGGAATGGACTTCAGCTTTCGAAGAGTAAAAGAGCGCCACCAACGGAGGACGAGCAAAGCTCTCTCTATATCACTGAAGGTTAAAGAAACAGAAGCTGAGTCGAGAGAATGGGCGAAATCAGCTGGTCTCTTCTCGGAGACTTTCTAGAATGAAAATTCGCCCGTTTCGCAACTTGGGACTTTCTGACTCATTTGTGTTCCATCTTAGATGGCAGATCTTAAAGGGAGATAGGTAGAACACATCAACGAGAACCCTTTTCTATGACTCAGTTTACGGTGGATAAAGAAAACTTCAGAATTTTCGACAAATACAAAGAATAATATCAGGCACAATACTGTGAAATATATCAAACCGAGTGCAACGGTATATCGAACAATGAATTCATCACTGAATCCATTTAACAGGAACAAATCTCCCGATAACGAATTCATGATATGGCATGTAAGGATATTAAATATTCGTCTAGCAACATTTCGTTTTGTAGGACAGTTTTCAGAGCGTTTCTCTCGTATTAAGCGAGGAAAACACATATATATTAACAGTTTTACGTATTAAATGACGAAAGGCACAGTAAATGAGTTTGGCTTTACACGAGGAAAAATTACCTTAATCGTGAGAAATTAAGCTTTCCAGCATTAACTCAGCTGATATGAATTGAACTGGCTCATACATTCCTTTTCCTATTAATCTCCAATAGTTATCTGATTCCAAGTAAATGAGAGTCCCAGTAAATCTCTAAAAGATGAAATTTAAAGGAAAATAGGTCAAACGTTAAGATTGCCAACAAAACAACACATATTCGGGCGTCTAATTCAGTTCCTATGAGCATAAAGTTCAATCGTTTAAAAAAAAGGAATCATAACCTATTATGAGAGAAAAATGTCAGAATTGAGAAAAAATTAATTCATGAGATTCAGCTTAATACACGGATCAACTTCAAAGTATTGAAGCACGCATTTACATTATTCCTCTTGAGGAAATGTAGAATGAATGTCATACTGGTAAAAAATAAAAATTCATTCGAGAAAATTAAAAAATTACATATTTAGGATTTACTGAAGATATCGCTGACATCGTGAGAAAAATTAAAGCAAATATTGTACATTTCCACTGCAATATAAGGCTGGAATAGATAGCGATGTTATTGACTTTGCATAATTATTTTGTTCATAGCTCCAGGACGTAATAATCCCTTCGAATAAAAGAAGGTAAAGGCTACATCTATAGATTTTAATATCTTCAAAATATTAATTTCAATATTTTGGATGACTGATAAAAAAAGGACTGAAATAAAACCTTTTCTGAAGAAGGACTGAACACCTACATTAAAAATAGCAATAAGTTGCGATTAGTGGGAAAAGGTTCCTTCCGCTCTTGAGTTTCCAGCAATGAAAATAAGTGGGGGAAAGTCTATAAGAGATAAATCCCACATTCGCTGTAAATCCAGTTAACGACCTCTAAGCTTCCGTTAACATGAGGTCCGCCACTTACCAAAAAGGTAACGGCAATATTTTTCCGAAAATTCATGCGGGCTACGAAAATAATTGGCGAAAAAATTTCTTGAAGTCCCCATCCAATTTAATTCGAAAGGATTTGTGGCGGAGCCATTAAAAATCTGAAAATCTCCAGGCTCGCAGGAGGCAACATTTTACGAATATTTATTTCTGATCAATAACTAATTCCGCCGCATTAAAGCTCACTTAGAAGGGACCGAGAGAAATACGGGCAAAATGAATGCGATTATGAAAAAAAAAGCTTTTGTTAAAAACGAAAAATACAGAAATATCCACGGAAGGAATAAAAATGAAGATGCTTAATTAGGGAAATTAAGATTGCATCTCATAAAAAGATAATTAAGGGACGTAAAAATGTCGATATAACCAGGAGTCGAACCAGGGACTCTCACTTTCGGATAAAAAGGAGTGAAGCGTGACCTACAAAACACCCCGAAAAATAGGTAGACTGATTGGACGCTGAGTTTCTGCCCGAAAAGTTAAAGACCAGAGTTCGATTCCAAGTCAATTAGACATATTCACGTCACATATATCGTAGAGAAAGAAACCTTAAGATTGGATTGGGAGCGAATGCGATGTTTCAACGGAAAACTCGTATCTTAAACCTCTGTGACCTAATTTTCAAGTTCACTTTAAAGAAAAGTATAATATTATACATTAAAAAATACTCTAATTTTCGCACAAATTAACAACTGAGGAAGATTTGGGTAAGCAAAAAGTCATTTTCAAGTGAAAATCGTGATAATTTATTATATATAAAGATAATAAACAAATGAGTTCACATGGTATTTAAAGAGCGTTTATATGGCAACGATGTAAAATTATTATCTTCAAATACTTCTAAGTACAGATGATGTACAACTGTTATGCATTTCAAGTAATTTGAAGGAGATGTACTCACAAACAGCTAGCTGATCTCACAGAATAACACCAGTAAATATGATTCCACATACCTGTAAAAGAAAGAAAAACAAAATGATAAAAGGCGGAACAGAACATTTACAGAATTATAAACTTTTATTTATAAGCATATAAGTAACGTATATAAGTAACAAATATAAATAACGTAACTTCTTATCCTTTAGTAACTTCTGAATAAAATTGAACTTCTACTCATAATACGAAGTACATAGACGCATATTATATAAATCATAAATCTAATAAATAACACAGCATATAAAATAACGTTGAATTAATAATTTTATAGTCTGGTGAAAAGTTGGATGAAATTTTGGGTGAAATAAAAATTGTGGAGGTGCTGCAACATACAATTGCAACGACTAAAATATGATCTTCTAAACAGAGAAATCGTCATGCGCTCATAACGATAAGCTATTATTTATTTCAATTTAATTGTCTCAGTCAGTTAATGCATGGAAAGTGAGCAGAAACGACTCGATGAGTCATTTATCAAACGAAAAATATAACCAGCTTTCCAAAACAATAAATAGAATTCCGCGTGATTATTTGTTATACTTTTTATTATTTATTTACGAGTTTGATTCTTCTCGCTATTTCTTAAACATCTAAGGTACTTAAGGCTCATTTTTACAATTTTTGTTGTTCTCCTTTTATGTAAAACAAGCAAAAGTATAAATCTACTTTGAACTAGAGCGGTTGACTCTCACTTCAGAAGAAAATGCCGCGGTAGACAATTCGTTGGCACAAAGACTTGCACGCCACCTATCTCGAAGCACCGCAACTACTTGTGAAGTACTGGTAGTACCTACTATACTCGCTTCACACATTTACGAAGAGGGAAAATGTTTTCTTTCAAACCTAGCTTATAAGAATCTTTTAATAATAAGTTGGCAATGAACAGGAAATGGAATTAAATGAAAGGGAAATCATCTTGCTCCTCCTAACTATCTTGAATGTATAATTTTCTTTACTTACTTAAACAACCACGAATATGCCATGAATTAATACCAAGTTTATAATTTAAACCTTATGGATTTAAGCACTATTCCCTTATTTTCTTCGATTCATACTTTTATGTAGCTTTACCCTGAGTAGGGCAAAAATCTACGAAATTTGAAATCATTAACTACTACTTACTTAGATGTCTGTAAATTAATTTTTACCGTTTTTCTCGTTAAACATAGTTACCAATTTACCAATCATGCGAGTTATTTTATCCTCATTCCTGTTGCTTTATTATCACCTTTTATTTTATATATTATAGTCTTTTTTGTATCATTCATCCTTGCTAATATTGTAACGACATTCGAGGTTCAGTAGAACAGAGACATTCATATTCTAGCATCAAAATCTACCTCTCTTTCTCTAAGTATTTTCCGAAGTAACTAATCTAGATTATCAAATATTTTTAGCTGTTTCATTTTGACCCTCTTCATTCTCAATAATTCTCATCAGAGGCCACGACTCGTCTAGGTAATACTTATATTTTCCGAAGTAGAATAACTTTCTACTATATCTCTTCTTACACTGCAGGCTCCCATTTGCTGCAAGTTGGCTAATCTATTTCTAGGTATAGATAAGGTAACCAACGCAAAGTAATACGATCACGGATATCCATCACACTTCTGCCGACAATTAGCTTGACCAAGTTTTCTCAGTGCCGATATATGGCGTAGAGAAAATAAAATTATTCATCCTCATTAACTTAACGATGTGTCACCCTTCGTAATCATTATAACCTTAAATCCACTGGACGCCAAAGCTTTTATTATCTACCACCCAACTATACACTTTTTAATCTCCCTATTGCACACCAAGGTTCCAATACTTTCATTCAGCACATACTATATAAATGTAATCACATGAAAAATTTAAAGAAATAATAATGTTTATAGACACAATACAGCTAAGCATGGTTGTATAAATTGGAGTCTCTGTCAAGTAAATTATAAAATACAAATGAAATTTCCATAATGATTTTCTCCCATAGAATCACAATGCATCAGTGAGTAAAACATGAAAATGAGAATATATTTCAGAAATTTGAGAATACTTCGTGTATTTTTACATCGATATCTTGATCCATCCATTGAAAATCACTAATCTTCTAATGAGAATTATTTAAGTGAAAGTAATCACATGAAAATTTAAAAATATTAGTAATGTTTACTGACACAATGCGTGTACACGATACTACCAAACATTGTTGTTTTATAGATTGGAGTATCCCTCAAGTTATACCCTCATTAAAAAATACAAATTAAATTTTACAAAGAAAATCACTAATCTTATAAAAATAATTATTTACGAGAAATTATTTTAAGTCATTCTTTCATTTAAATTTGCTTTCTTATATATTCGTATGGTAATTAACATATAATAAAGATTTACAACTATCACATACTCAACGCCTATATGAAAATTTAAAACACCCCTAAAGGGGAGGTAGGGACCAGGGTGGCGACAACTACTTTCAGCACTGCTATAAAATTCAAACTATATACATTCACCCACAAAACTCAGAGATTCAGAGGATGTATATAAACTCAAAAATTCACCTTTAAAACTTTTCCAGCAGGGCCAAAAAAACATAACGAAGTCACGAAACTAGAACAGATCCCGAAAAAATCGCATCGGTTCCCACACAACCTCAGCCCATTTTTCGATAAGTATCCGCAAAAAATAAAAATTTTCAAAGTATCATCCGAGAGAGCTGACGCAGCGACACGACAGTTGGCGACGGAAAAAAAAGTCCCATTACCGAGACCGAGATGGGATCCGAGTTAGCAAAACTCCAATCGCGAGAGAACAAATCTATTGCCTATCTGCAAACACGGGGAAAAAATTCGCAGACGCCCTCTGGAGTCACGTAGCGGCGGAGAACTTTTTCAGAAGAATTAAGTAGGGCGCGACGCACGACGGCAGACAATGAGGACGAAGGAAAAAAATGAAACGAAGCAAACGCTACGTTCTTTCCCATCGATCCGAGAGAAGCAAGTGCAGGTGCATTCCCGAAGTCGCCTTTTTATGCCTCGAAAATGAGAAGTCTCATTAATATTATTCCGGAGAAAACGCTGTCGACGAGGACAGCGCGATGTTTGTTAAAGGAAGAGATTGTTCCGAAAATGTCTCGCTGGAGAATAGGAGATGTTACACGGGAAAGGATTAAGAACGGCGCCTTTCCCTTCTCGGAAGGTGTACTTTAAGGGATTTAATTTTTTTGACTAATAAATTTTGGGCGGAAAAGATTTAACAAGGAAGAGGAAAAAAATTTTCTTTTAAAAATGTATAATAATAATGATAAACATCATTAGGGCGGGATAGAGACTGACGAGTTGCCTCTCGCAAAATCTAATTCATTAGCTATGAAAAGGTTAGGGAATTTCTTCTGTACATACTACGATAGCCAAACAACTTTCTTACGTACAATAATAACAATAATGCTCTCGATTAAAGAACGTGGAGAATATGAATGAACGGTGTGAATGTTGCGTTGAAGAGGCAATTTGCTATCTTCAGTGGTGACTTGTCTGTGACTTTAGCGGTCTCATGACGTTTGGCTGATTTCAATACATCTATTGAATAGAATTTACTATGTTGGCCTTGACTTTGTGGTAGGCTTCCATTATGATGAAATGAAAGAATGCAAAACCATTTACCGTACCACTTAATTTTATTGATCACTACCAAGGTTTCGGCCTCTTAGGCCATCTTCAGGTGAATAAATCACTTTGCTATATACTGACTGAAATTGACATGTGGTTTATTCACCTGAAGATGGCCTAAGGGGCCGAAACCTTGGTAGTGATCAATAAAATTAAGTGGTACGGTAAATGGTTTTGCATTCTTTCATTTCAACATCTACTGAAATTAATTCTGGTTGATAGTACATTAAATTAATTAATAAGACAGGCAAATGAATTCAACAGATATGATTCTGAAAATTTTCTGAATATTTTGATGCAGTTGATCTAAATGAAACATTACAAGCTAAATACGTATGGCTCTCGCGTAGTATAGTAGGTGACACCACAGCTTATGATGGTCCACCGACAATATAAGCGGATCAAACATCACTTGGAGATGAAAAATTTTGGAGACGAATAAGTTCATTCGCAAGGCGATATCTTTGCTCTATCTCACCGTTAGTTGACGCAAGTCAGACGTCAGATTAAGATGAAAACTTTACTTACTTTAGGATGTACTTCGATTAGAAATCTCTCTAAAATTAACGGCGAAAAGAGAATTGGAAAATTTTAATGATAGATCAAAATTTCTCCGATCTGGAAGCCTTGCCAACACTTCAAAAAATTTCCTTTGCTTTTCAGGCTATAGCTTCAATATATCTTTTATTGAATCTTCCTAATACGATAAATAATATTGATTGAATCATGTATATCTTTGTATAATATTCGTTATGATAGTGGACAACGTAAAAGATCTTAGTAAGTAATAGTTGAAAAACCGCTGGACAAGATAGCATACAAGGTAAAATTCCGAGCAGTAATAGCTTTCCGATATTTTAAACCGAGGCAATGTCATCATTATCCAATCAAATGAGTACAGCAACGATTCCTCGAGTTTCGCGCTGCAGCAAAAACAATGTTTAAAATTTTACTTCTAAAAGTTTCCATCGGCAAAAAGTGAGTACTTTGATAGTTTATGCAATCGTAATCACCCCAGTATCGTAATGACTCCCCAATGTCTTTCTAACTATTTATTTAATTTAGGGCAAGCATTAGTTTGAGATTTGACAAGGAATAGAATTATACAATGATAATTAGCGTTCTATGAGTAGGAGCTATCTATTGAGGTTGGCTTTGAAAAATATCGGTTCCTATCTCCTTCTAACTCAACCATAAAATCCTCATAATGCTACGACTAACTGCTACATTCTCAACCCTCTCCTTTAGCCACAACAGCCTCACCACGCAGACCTTAATGGAAAACCATTAAATATCTGAATCTTTAGGATACAAAATCCTGAGAGCTTTCGAAGAGCTAAATTTTCGTATAATATCGAAATGTCGTTATATTCAAACTGCGAACTCTGAGGAAAAACTTAAGCTCCATTTACGGAAATATTCGAAGTAACGAAATAAAACAGGATTCCTTATTTCCAAAAACCTACTATCTATCTTCATAACGTTCAAGCCACCAATTTTGGCGCAGATTTTGTCATCAAAATTAAGGGTAGTTTATTGAATGATAATATCATTAACGGAAAAATCTTCTCGAGTTGCCAGCAGAGTAGTTTCTCGGGAAACCAACGTTTTGGCCGACCTTCTTATGCAGTAGATAGCTACCGAGCCGGAAGCAGAAACCCTGGTTACCTGATAACTTCCCGAAAGGATTTTCTCCATATTATTAGACAGGAAAAAGTTAAGCCTATTAAAATCACTAATGATCAGGAATACAGATAAATTGGACAAGAAAATCTCTGACAAAACACTTCAACTTCCTCATCAACCACACGGTAGAGAATAATAATAATAATGCCGTCTTTTAGGGCGAATTTTAGCCAATGCAGGCAATTTTTACCTTATTTTTGTTTTTTTTTCCTTCCTATTTTTATATTTTCCCCCCTTTTATCTTAGTAAGTAAGACAATTACAAGAATGAAGTAATGCAACATGGTTTATCAATTGGGATGGATCCTTGAGAAATCTTGAGACCACCAAAGGAATAATATGAGAAACGCCAACATCTGAGCCGAGCTCGGAAAACTTTTTAGGTAACCAAAGCGGGATAGTTACGTAAACATATGAAACATGAGAAGTACGAGGTGAACTAAAAGTTTACCGGCAGACATACGAGACTTATAATATCCAGGTTAATTGCGGGCGGTTTACATAATACTCGCAAACGCGATATATGCTACGCTTGGGAGATGACACAGTGACGACAGTCCTTGACCTACAAAGGGGCCTTATTATACTTTATCAGAGAGAAGTTGGTTCTTTTCTGAAATAGTACATTCAAATGTTTATTAAAGGTTAAAGAGTAGATTATGAGTGGTGCCGTGGATATATAATATAAAGAATTTTGTTCGAAAACTACGCAAAAATTGATATCAAGTATATAGTAAAGGACCATAGAATTTATGAAGCGAGAAGGACTCAAAATATTTTTAAATGAAGTTATTTTTTATAATTAACTGAAGAAATTAAAGGATGCCGAAGAGAGAAATAAAATCTTAAATAAATCGGAAGGCAGAGTGTATTAAATTTAATATTTCGCAGGTAGAATTAGCATGAAACGGCAAATATTTATAGGTAATGTTGATAAAATAAATTAACGCACCTAATTTAGATATCTGAGAATAATTAAACTAGATCAAGAGTCTACCATATACGAAAATTGGAATCAATTTTTAAAGCAGTGGAGATCGAAAAATGTATATTCAGAGGTTAAGGGTTACAGAGGACTTGAATAAAAGCAAACTCCTTAGAAATAAAAACAAAATTATCCAAACTGGTCTTCGGATAGCCAAGTGGACTACGTGTTTACTTTTGGTGAAAGCGCTCCCGGGTTCGATTCCCAGTGGGGTATCACATGCGAAAAGATGTCAGTTGTCGAGGCATGTTGAAATTAATACTTACTACCAGCAACCGGCATATCTAATCTGACCAATTGCCTCGAAATCAAATTCAGAAAATCTGCAAAATCTTTCCCGTGAAAAAGGAATTGTATACGATTCTCATTAAACTATAGATTTAGCCTTTAAGTCATTGAAGGCTGTCACATAGCTCAAGCGATTACTAAATCAAGGAAACTGTCAATTTGGAATAAGAATGAGAAAATTCCAAGGGTAAAGGAATATCTATTACCTACTCCTAGAGAGTAGATATTATCTTCCTTCTCTCCTACTAATATACTCCTGAAGATGATAGCGAAGCTGTAGCAATACGAATTGGGCTCTTCTCAAATAGTGTTTTTCAAGAGTTTGAGGGTTTCCTTGATATGGTAAGCGCATTAGCTCAGGGATAGCCCCGTAAGGAGTACTTAAAATCCCTATAATAAAATCTTCCGAGTGAAATAAAGGTAGACAATAGACAGCCACTCAAAACTAATTGTAATTTCTTCTAGTAAAACGATACGAATGTACAGCGTTTCATTTAGTCGTTAATAGGAATTGCTTAGCTTTTACAACTCATATCAGAGTGAACGAAAACAGCATTTTTTTTCTTGCGTTACATTTACTCATTCTAAGGTATTACTTAACTTCTGCTTCATATCTGAAAACAACACGTGCGTATTGCGTTACATTTACTCTTGATTAGGCATTACATAACTTCTACTACTCATATGTGAGTAAGTGATAACATCACCTAGAAACGAGAACACAAAAGTTCTTATCTAAAATAAGAAATCATTAAGGGGGGGTTTAGTCGCACAACTTAATGTGCTAAGTTAAATTTAATTTCCATCATTGGAAGAAATCATTACTTTATCTAATTTTCTGCATCTATCCTAAACGTGGCATCTCCTGAAAAGATACCCATTCGCAAATATTCTGCCACAAAATTATAGAAAAAGACACGAAAAACATTAATATATCTTTGAAGACCCCTCTTATCCGTTCACAGATTATAACCAAAGAAGGATAACTAAATGATAAAAAAACATTCAGCGCCGGATGCAAGAAACGAAAGCCGAAACAAAAAAAAAAACATAAACAGACGAGAAAAGTCCCTCCAAAATGTAAATTAAAATGAAATGCGCGTAAACGGATCCTCGCGGAGAAAGTCTCCCTTTGACCTGAAGGGAAACAAAAATGCGGAAAGTAAGAGAATCTGCCCTTCTCGCTTCTTTTACATAGAATTCCTCTCTCCTCAATTACGACTTTTTCAGTTCCTGAATTCGCCAACCGATTCCGTGGCGCCCCCACGCGGACTAAAAAAATTCCGAAAGAGCGGCCAAATTCAGCGGGTGAAAACTTGCAGATAAGGGCGAGGTGGGGAGGAAAAGATAAAGAAGAAAGAAAAAGAAAATCGAAAGACGTGGAGTGGGAAAATAAGTCGTTGGGACGGAAGAATGGAGGGCGATCCAGATGAGAACGGAATCCCTAATGCTTAAAAAGTAAGAGAGACTGAATGAAAGCGGGGAAGCATGCAAGGGAAATGGAGGAAACAAGGGGAGATAGCGAAAGGAAGCAAATTACAACGGGAGGAAAAGGAAAGCCCGTTGGAGGAAGTGAAGAAATGGAAGGTGTATTCGGAATCGATTTAAAAAGAGTCAATTCCCTCGGAGAAGATTAAAAGGAAAGCTTGTATGTGGGACGTGGCCTGAATTTGCATCCCCCCTTGATGCTGTGTCGTGCAGATCCGTTTGAGCAATAAACATGGAATTATTCCTACTGGAAGATATTTTAGGATTAAATTCTTGAAAACAAGTCACTAAGAAGCTCAATCAATAAATTACGATATTGATTTTTATTCATCGTTCAGTAGAAAGATCCAGTGAAATTGAAAGTTTATGGCCCATTTATAGAAGCTATTTTCAAGTCCAGACTAGTTTCCCTTCAAGAAATACTGATGACCAGGGGTTTTTGGATGGCAGTGTATGTTTGAAATTTAGACATACAGAAACTTTCTCCACTGATCTTCTGCACAGACAGGGGCAATAAGCTTTCAATTTTACCGTACTTGTAGTGCTACACATCTTCTTTCTGTCCCTTCGATATCTCTTAATATTGATATTTAAAGATTATTTTTTCTCATTGATAATGTTTTGTACTTAGCAATAAATTTATGAAGTGTGCTTAATTTTTGAGGCACAGTTTTCCGCATGTTCTACAGCAGATTTTACTTAGCGAGAGAATGAAGAGTCGGTTATCCCAAGCAGGATATTATTCATAAGGGAAATACATTTCCCTCATCTTCAAATTTCTGTATTATGTACATGTACCAATATACGACCTTATACGAAGAAAAAATTAAATAAATATAATAATCATGGTTCCATCAACAATGAATGAGAAGGAAGTTGCGTCAGAATTACTTGTGCGTAATCAATGGAACAGATATAAATGTAGACGAGATAATTTCTCATACTGTAATTCAACGCTTAATTTCACATGCCCAACATGTGCTATGTAATTCTCTGATATAATTAGGTTTACTTAAAATCACTATCTATACTTGATAAAAATTTCCGTGCATCTAGAAACTGGAGCAGTTAAATATAACATATTTTTAAAGTATATACATTTTTTACATTTATCGGATATAAAAATCCCGTTCATTTGCTTCATTTAACCCTACGGCAACAATCTAAGAAAAGAGAACAGAAACCAGGATTGTGTGGATAGTTACAAGAAACTCGAGGAGACGCCCACGATTTATAACGTCGTAACAGCTTCTTATGAAAGGGACTTTAAACGCCAAGGAACTTGTTCTCCTCTTTAAAATCAAATGAAATATGGATGTTACGACGGCTTCCGTAACAGAAAAGAGCAAGCCAGAGAAGCCCTGCTAAGGTGAATAGCGAACCCGAAACTTTCATCCGACACGTATCGCCAAAGAGGCGTAACTTCAGAAGTCGTTAATCCTCCTTTAAATCATTTTCCGAGATCCAACTCTTTGGCATCCAAGATCCGCAGGTATTATTCCCTGGCACCAACGTTTATCTTAGTGTAACGTACACGTATCAGTCGAAACAACACCTAACCATACCAGGAAATATATGAAGGAAATGCGCCATGAAATATATAGATGAAACTTTCTTGATGTCGTGATGCATGTTCAGCGGATATGAATGAAAAATAACGGTGACTGCAGCACCTTCACGAGGTGAGAGGGGACTTCTGACGAGGGTTACGTAGTTTTTGTGAATTTTACATTTGTTTGAAACATGAAATCAAGAAAGGAAGGCTTCTAAGAAAGGGGAATACACGAACTGTTTGACGAAGAATTTCGAATGATTCATTGAAGCGATAAAATAATATACACGAAATAAACAGTTTCGATACTGCGAGATGAAGGGTTGAAGATGAAACTTTGAGAAGTACTACTATAATACTACTGAGAACTACTACAGAGTCGAATGGATAGGTGATGATAAAATCGTATAAAATATTAAGCATGCGGTTTGATTGCCAAAATGAGTATATTAGATTATGAAGGCATATGACTTAACCAAAACGATTATGACGATGAAATACCCATACACAGCTAAAGAAAGGGTCCTGAATTGGTACTCATTGAATATAAACAGACATAAAATTAAACCAAAAAATAGTCCGAAAGGGGAAAGGTATCGACGAACTTATTCAATGCCCTTTTCACCTTGAATATGTTAGGTATATTTATGAAATGTAATTTTCATTAACACAAATAAACAGCACAGCTAAATACAATCTGATAAACTTAAAATGCATACATACAAACATAGTAATTCTTGATATCCAACCAAACACCTTGTTTCAAGCTTTAATTTTTCCCGGTTACTAAAGAGAGTTATTACCATACCATGAAATATCTTCTCATGAAGGCCAGATAATATACGTCACGGTAAAAATGTGTTAAAATTTTTAACCGGCATCTATACGAAGACATTGAAGTACTCACAGAATAACTCATTCAAATTTATTCCGCTAAATACAATCTCATAAACTTATTATACATACATACAGACATAGTAATTCTTGATTTCCAACCAAACACCTTGTTTCAAGCTTTAATTTTTCCCGGTTACTAAAGAAAGTTATTACCATACCATGAAATATCTTCTCATAAAGGCCTGATAATATACGTCACCGTAAAAACATTTTAAAATTTTTAACCGGCATCTATACGAAGACAATGAAGTACTCACAGAATAACTCATTCAGATTTATTCCGTTTCATAAATGTAAAAAAACTTATTATGATTCAGTCTAGATCAAGAATCGTCGACGCTTACGCTCAGCATTTTTTTAACTATTGCCTTACATCGCGGTAACATCCAAAGCAGCAAAATGACTTCGGTATGAAATCCCTCAAAGATAACGACGAAAACAAAACCTTGAGTAAAGTACAGCATACGAGGAATTCATAGAATAAAAACACGTCCGATTGTACGGACTGAAAGCACCGAGCACTTCACAATGCACCACCTCCAACAGAAAGCACGCATATCGCCATCTCGGTCACGCTAGGATCTTTCAGCCACAAAGCTGAAGAAACAAAAGCCGCTCGTATAACGAGTCGAGTAACGAGCGCAATAAACCAATTGCTCTCCCGAGAATCAGACAGCGGACTTTCTAAGAAAGAAAAAATAAGGAAACATCCAAGGAGTGGGACTTTTCCGTTTGCCGTATAAAAAGAAAACAAAACCTCTTTGGAGAGAGAGGAAATGATGGAGGCGTAAATCACGGTGAGAAACAAGGAGCCACGCACCGAAAAAAAGGGAGATTAAGTGCGTCACGCAAGGAAAGGGTCCGAATAGTGAAAGGGTATAACACTCAGACCGCACCACTTAAGTGATTTATATCCCTTGAATGAAATAATAAAAGCGAGAATGAAAAGGGAATGAGTGCAAGGTCTACGTGACCGGGATGCAATGTGGCACATTCATCAGTGCATTAATGTGATCGACTATTTCACAGCATTCCCATATTGAATTCTTTTCTTTTTTCAACATTAATTAATCTCTGATATTGATAGACAATAACTAGGTGGCAGCATGATTATGGCAGGGTGTAGGAGTCGTTGGATTTTACCTGGCTAAACTGGCATTGCCGAATGATGGCAGGGATACCTTCTCTTGCAATAAGAACATCTATACAAACTGATTATCTTCTGATGAGGCTAAGCTCAAATTTGTGGAAGGGATCCATACTATAGGATTGAATAAAAAACTTTGAAACTTCCACAGACAGGATTTACTGATGTGACTAGATTCATCTACACTAGGTAGGCATCTTTAAGCCTGTGTCTTTGGAGGCTATTAAGTCTTTTATTCAATTTTCGAATTAAGGATGTCATTATCTTATAAAAATACTTTTCATTTATGCTCATACTAGAAGTTCCTTTCATATAAAAACACAATTTTCCCGGCAGAGAATAAATAATCAATTTCCGTCAAGAATGTGTAACAAAATACATGGCACACAAATAGAATGCTTATCAGGAATAATACGAAAGAAATAATAGTCAGTTATATTAAAAATAAACAGACTGGAGTAGATATTTGATCCGGAAGTTTTCGCCACGCAGTGTAGTATTCTTATCATTGATGGACCAGACATCACGGAATTCGACACGTTGTAAAAAAGACTACGATGTTTCACGGACATTGCAGTCAGATTCATCAAGAGGAAAAATCTTCGTGAGACTATCCTCTCAGCCTCCATTTTATATTTGCCTTCCTTTCCCAGCGAAGTCCTATGAGAAGATTTCACGTTTTGACCGTTGATTGTTTCTTCGCTATAGATATTTCCACGTAGCGTGCAAAGATTAATTATCCACATCATACACGCATATGGTATCAGATCACCCTAAAGAAGCAGTGCTGGCGAAACTTCGCAGTGTTTTATTTACAACGCACTGAATTCCATGAAGTCTTACCTATCAATTAGATATTGATAACCTATTTAACAACGCATGTTTTTACGTAATTAATAAGCCATTTAGATTGATAATTAATAAACCAGATTAATAATTAATAAGTTCTGTCCTAACTTATGGTCTCGTCAGCAGGTTCCAGAGTTTGATAATTAGAGATTTATATTTTTCCCGTCAGTAAAAAGTAAATTTTATTAAAGGCCATGCTTTAATACTCTGAAAAATTATATACGCCAAGTTGACCCGACAACTTAAATATTATAATAATATAATATAATAAAAAATAATTTTTATAATCTATAATAAAACTTCGAATCAATTGAAGATAATTAATGCTTTGACAAAATATAATAAAAATAAATTTGCAGAAATAAAATTTCATATTCAAAATCTAAATATTTACGACTGGATATGGACTGAAAATCTCCAGGATCAGACATGATTTAACATCCATTTGAATTCGCTTCAGAATCCAAGTACACACCAGCTATCAATTAGTAAGACAAAAAATAAAATAACCTAGAAGAAACATACACACCGATGATATTGATCTAAAACATCTCTGATATCCACCCAAGTGAAACTAAATTTCCACCCAGACGTCAGAAAAAAAACTCGAAAGAAGCTGAGCTAACAACGGAGCGAGATAAAAATATATTTAAAGAAAGCCATTGAAAGAGTGAGGCTAAGAGAAGAAAGCGAAAGAAAAGGAACGAAGATTGAAGAGTGTTTTCTCTAAGAAAGGAGTCAGCGAAATGTTTCTTCATCTCGTGTTAGACGAGATCAGTCTCGCACGGCACGCGCTTCGATATCAGAGACGAGAAGGAAACAAAGGCGCTCAAAATAATGGAAGACTTCTTTCTGCAAAGGTACTTAAAAATCGTGGACTCTATGGAAGAAAGACTAAAATGAGAACTCGGGGGAAAATTCTTAAAAACGAAACTCGCAGAAATTTCTAAAGTAGCCCCGGAAGTTATATTCTTCATAATTACATCTCTGATAAGGCTTTATTTCATTGTGCGAGAAAGGAATTGAAATGTGAAATAATCCAATTCCATAATTAATGCAGAGCGGAAGTTCGTATCCTTGCATCCTTGTGGGTAGGCAACCGTGCATACAGAGGGTAACGTTTGGTTGCCTACACACAAGGCGCCCTCATTTTTTTCCCATCTCGCTTCATTTTCATTGTCTATTATAAAAAGAATGCAGCCTAGAATCACAACCGAATCTATTTCTTAGGTGATTTTTAAAGGGGTGGAAATAGATGTACTTCTATATAATCGAACAGAACAATAAGACGTAAAGGACAATAAACTAAATTCAGAATTATCGACGGGAATGCAATTATTTTTCGCTCCTCATTAAACGATTCTTCTAGTATGCATGGATACATAGGGTTGTATAAAACTATGATATACAAAAAGGTACGAAAATGCACTGATTCATTGAATTTTTAACTTCCTAACCGCTAGTTGTCCTTTCCTCTTCTTCAAAGTATTATACGATATTAGAAACTTTCTTCAGAAGCTTTCGCACAGAATTTTTTTATTTCAACTCCCTGAAATTTTAACATACACAGGGAAATATCCAAAATAAATAATCAAATTGGACCCAAATCTCTGAGTGATATTATTTTTTGGAATTATTCAATTTCCGTACATCCCCATCAAGACGAGAATTTTAAGACATTAGCTACGTTAGTCTATATATAGAATTATGAGACTATCTTTACTACCTGAACAAAAATATTAGCTAGCTCTTTCCATGGATACATCGTATATTTACAGCAAATAAATATATTAAAGCAAAAAAAAGAGAGAAGTCTATCGGCTTTAAGAGACGCTTTTTCGAGCAATATCTGTCCGCGCTAAGGTTTTCAACAAAAGAAAACTAAGCAAATTTGCGCCTAGGTATATAAAAATTGCATTCAATAGTATGAAATATACCTACTAAATACAGTAAGTATGGGAACATCCTATGAATATCAAGTAAGCATATGGGAAAGTATACAATATACCAGCTTTAACTCTAGGGATGAGGATGGCTGAGCGGGCAACACGTTTGCGAAAGCGGATGTTAGCATGATTTGTGGTGAGGGTCAGGATGTGGACGATGCATCGTGGGAATTTTGGGAAATCTCTCAAATTAATTGGTAGCGAACCAGACCAGACCAGTCTAGGGAATCCATTGAGGAATGTGATGTGTCTACACATTAGATAGGTGTTAGTTATTATTAATGTCAAGTGATTGGGTCTTAAAATCTTACATCGGCTGTTGCGCAGATAACTGAATGAAATTGAAAGCATTCACTCCTGTGACAAAAGACATCAAAACTTGTAATGCTACAAGTCTACGGTTAACAATGGCCAACACTTCTTCGTCATCATAGAGCGCTCTGACGGCTTAGTTAAATCACCACCACAAAAGCCTATGAACCATCAGACACTAAACTACAGCGGTGCTAGGCATGGAATAACAAGCACCATTCCACGGCGATTATGGGAGAGCAGCCTAAACCGTGGAGGTGTCTAACGTACACAGACAAGAGTAAGAGGAATTATAGGAAATAAGATCAAGGGGAATAGGGAATGGGGAGAAGGGAATGGAGATTGGCGCGGGATAATCCCGTAGTGAAAGCGCCGAAATTCTCGCGCGAGTTCAAGTCGCATCAATAATTACAGCCACAAGCGTCGGAGGGGATAAAATACAGCGGCAGTCCTCAGATTAACTATTGTACTGACGAAAATATCGTCGGAACCGAGGCCGAAAGAATACAGATGCTTTACTATGGGAAGTTGATAACGCGATATGCTTGACTGAACTAAGAATCCTCACGAGACACCGCCCTCGCTAATTTGTGGTTCCTTGAGCTCTTTTCTTTCTGACTTGAGAAACAAGTAAACTGACATAACGAAGTGCACTATTTATGTAATCTCTATTATCTGAATTTATGTACGAAGACGCACACTGTCGATGTGCTCAAGATGAAAAAACAAATTAAATCGGTCGGGAAAGTTCAAGCTCGCTCTTTTAAACAATCCTTGATTTCATGATAATATTCTTTAGTTTTCCAAGTTTTACGGTATAAATTCATACCACGCTTACAACAAAAGGAGCAAGAAAAATGAGACATTTAAGGAGATTTTCAAATTAGATTTAACAATTTCCAACTTCAGCGGAAGGAGTTACAGAAATATCTTTCGATTCAAAATCACAAAATTTTAAGAATTTCTATGCAATAGTAATAAACAACATAGAACTCCTGGTATATAAACTTCAAAATATTAAATCCTGGAAAATATCCAGCCCGTAAAACACCTGATAGTGTGAAATAAATCTATAAGGCAAATGCTAAAATATATTTCGTATATTTCCAATAATATTGAGCATGTAAATGGCTATTAAGAAGGAATGATCTATTTCACCAATTCAATATAAAAGGTAAAAATACGATAAAAATTAAAGAACCTTGGATAAATGGAAAATGATAATTGAAATGATGCCATATACTTAATATCCCGCGAAGATGTGTTGAACGCCTAATTTTAACTTTATAGTTTATTTGCAGTTGTTCACACTTAACGGCGGACATCAATATACTGCCAGATATGTCCTGCCGACCCAAATTTCATTCGAAAGGACCGGCATATTGTCCATCCCACTGACCCTTTCCATACTCAAACTCACTCTCTTGTGTTTTCTTGCAGTTTACTGTATTATTTTTAAAATTCGAATCTATCCAAAAGGAAGATTTTAAGTCTGATGTTTATGAAAGGTTTAAAAATTGCCAGTGAACGGTGAGGAGATTTTGCAGCCATGAGAGGTTTACATCGATTATTAATCAATATAATAGGAAGATAACATAAAATTAACTATAAATAACTAATTCCAGCGATATGTGGTGGAGCTTATCCATGTTTAAATGAAATATAAAAAAACTTGACGAGTAGTATACTCCGTTGAACTAGTCAAGTTTTGTTTCTCTATTCCATTTAATGAAGATAAAAGTACATGAATGCGTACAGAGACATGCAAGTCCAGACTAACTCCTTTTACATGTCCCTAGATTTAGACTATCCATCGCGCAACGTTCCCTATTATACAGACTTCCAAATCTTTTAAATTCACTTCCTCCCTCCATAGACCCTTTCAGGCTTTCACTTGATGCATTCTTGAAAGAATGCTTGTATAAAGATCCTTGTAAATAATTTTACTTAGTTTGTATTTGTGTATATATTTTGTCTTGTTATTAGTTTTATTTCTTGATTTTCTTATTTCATATTGTTATGTATACTTGTTTAACTTTGTTTTTTTTTTTTAATTCACTTCAAACTGGCGGCACCGTTGTATGTGAATCTTTGATAAATAAATAAAGTATCTCTGATCCACAATTTGTTATCACCAGCACTCTTACAAAAAAATTCACAAAAAAACAGAAAATACGGACACTGTGGACGCGTACGAACCACAATAAACAAACACTAGTCTCCAAATAAATGGTGAGCAAACAATGGGAAGATGTAACCAGGCTATTCTCAAGCCTTACCCAAGACAAAAGGTAGCTTCCACTCTGAATATATCTCAGATTTATTGGACGTATTTTGAGTTCGGGGGCATAACGAGCCTTATCTGCACGGATGACGACAACCCACCATCACCGCGACATTTCGAGGTTTTTTTCCACTCTGTGATCACAAATTTCGACGGAATAATCAGACGTAAGAGGACGCTGCCATCCGAAAATAGCCGAGAGGTAAAAGAGCGAGGCAATTTTGGGGAAAGAAAAACGCTGAGGAAAGGCAAAGGGAAAGAATAAATAGGAAACGAATTACGAGCTGAAATGAGAGATAAGAAAAGAGAGCGGGGTGAGGTGGAGCACGGTTCCGCTGGGAGTGCCAACATAACGAGAATTTCAAAGCTTTATTTTGACTTACAAACCTGCATTATGCTTCAAACGATATTGTGAAGAGCACTGATGAATGAACCTGGGAATCGAACGGGAACCGAACCGGAAAAAAGTTATTAGTGCTAGAATGAAAATTGAAGCCGAAGAAAAAATATGAATAAGCCGAAAAAAATATGAATAAGCCAAAAAAAATTATTTCGGTCCGGTTTCCGTCTCGCAATCTAACGTAGCGTAAAAATATTTTTATTCAATAATAAAAATTTTAATTTTATTAAATGATCTCCTTTTTGTTTTATTACTCTTTAAAAATAAAGATTTTTATTATGAATTTGATCACATGTAATTTTATTGAAAAGTTGCACGATGACAAACTTTTAGATGGAAAAAATATTAGAACGAAAAAATAACGGTTCGAACAGGTTCGACGGAGGCTATCAAAGCAAACCAACATTTGACATTTTCATTGACCCGGAAAGAAAATAATTATGGTTCGATGCCCTGTTAATTTTGTAAGGAATGGATGGAAAGGATGTTACCAACCAGCGAAAGAAAGTAAATGCAAGGAAAGATCGAGCATTTCTTTAATTGTATTCAGCTAATTAAGATGGGGAATTCAGGAAACGACCGCGTTGGATTTCGAATGAAGGTCACATTTCCGGCTAATTAAGAACTTCATTTTCCCTTAAGGAATAGATAAAAATAGCGAAAGAGGAGAAGAACTGTTAACTAAATACAGCATTGGTCATTAAAAATGGAAGTCGTTTTTCAAATTGGTCTGAAAAGGCATACGTACCGAATAAAAATCGAAAGACTTAAATATATGTAGACCATATCCCAACTTTTCATAAACAAGATATTCCTCACCAAAAAAAGGTAAGAAAAATGTGGTCCAAGAATATTGCAAGACTTGGACTTAATGCGAGATCCAACTAATATTTGATTCTTAACGGAACTGCTCAACCAATCACAGAAACTGTGTTAAGGATAATTTATCCGAAAACTTTCTTTGTACAACTGTACAATTATTTCTATATAGAAGGAAATTAACCAAACGATCGTAACAGATAGTAACTACCAACTTTGGTGGAGGATTGGCTTCCTATAAAACGATCCAACAGGGTAATCGTTTAATTATTTAATTCATTATAATATGAGCTATAATAATGATCTTACCTAGTTGAGAATTATATTACAGCTAATCTATTTAATGCAAAAATATCCCCCCAAAAAGTCGTTAAATGATTGAAATTTTGCGGGTGCCTAGATGGATGGCGCATCAGCATGACTTCCAGCCCACGACACCAATTACAACTCGGTGTGGCAGAGATTTTCCGTAGCTATGTTTAATTTTTCGATGAAATTTAGACACAAGAAACCTTAGACTAGCCATGGAGTACACCGGCTATGACAATCAGATTTAACGAATCATATCATATAACGATATTTCTACGTGAAAAAGGTGATAAAAATTCCCAATTAATAATAAATTAAGAAAAAATCCACGAGATGATAGGTATGATAGGAGTTTTTAATTTACTTACATTTCATTTGGAATTTCTTTTTACCCTTTTCCATTCAGAAATAATAGGATTTTGTTTTTGAGCTTAGCGATGTTGGAAAGGGATGGATACTTTTCGTTTGGAATGATAACATCAACTATCTGGAGAATTTGAATAAGCGACTGAAACGACCTAAGCATCTTTAATTTTTAATATGACATTTCAATGAAAAACTTCATCAAAAAATACACCAACTATTTGGAGAATTTGCATTAGCGACTGAAACGACCTAAACATCCTTCATTTTTACTGACACTTCTCAACGAAAAACTAGGAAACGGTAGCTTCCCTATCATTAGCACCCTCCTAGTTCACGTTGTCCGGACATCAAGGATAGTTCACGAAGGCCACTCAGGAACGCCAGGTCACAAAGGGAATTACCGGCTATTCACAATGCAACCGGGCCAAGAAATTCAAGCCGCGCACCTTTATGGGACCCAAAACTCTCAGAGGAACTCGACTCCTGTACTTTATGCATAGTTTTAGCACCGGGGGAAAAACTCACGCGGTCATGTGCATTCTGGATTCGGCTTTCAAAGATCTCGCAAGTGCAGGAGGCATTTTCCGTAGAGAGCGCGGCTAATGCTCTCTACTTTAACCGTAATTCCTCAGTCTCTCGAAGGGAGAGAGATAATGCGGGTGCGAAGGGAGGGAAAAGCTGTGTTGGCGGAGACCGCGACGGAACATGTATCGCTTGACCTGCGTCCGCCCGCCGCTGGAATCACACCGAATTAAACGCCGACCCGGCCTCTCCTCTCGGAACGTTTCCTCGTGTTCTCTTGGTCGAGTGGAAATTTTATGGAGCTTGGCGTTTACCCTCTACTTCCCAAACCCCAACGGACCGACGCAATGGAAATAATTTCGGAGTTACGACTGTCCTCGTCCATGTTGGCCGAATTCGCCGCTAATTTCGCCCTGTCTCCGTAATGCGGATGATTTTGGTCTTTATATATCTGTAATACTAGAAGTAACCGTCAACTTCAAATACCGAAACACCGAACCGAAATCTACAACAAATCCTTTCATGTTTCCGTCTGTAACCTTTGGAACTCTCTCCCTAAAGACATTCAAAACTCCCCATCACTACCTACATTTAAGAACCACAATTACCGATTCCTCTTTCAAAATCAAACCTCCACTAAGCCAAATTACAACTTAACCCTTCCTTACACTGAGCACCCCTCTTTATTCCTTATTTTTTCTCTTATTGTATGCATTGGTTATATTTTAGTTATCTCTTTATTTGACCGATTTCCATTTTATTTTATGTTTTACCTTATTTGTATTTCACTTGTAATTTTATTTGTATCTTACCTGTACTTTTATTTGCAGTTTTTATTGTCTTTCATTTTATTTTCATTTGTATTTATACTTTTATTTTTATTTGCATTATTGGTTAAATGTAAGATGGGACTGTCCAGTCCCAATTTCGCAAATAAAGACGTTTGTTGTATGTATGTATGTAATATTCGATTTTTCTTTCCTAGTATGAGCTTTATAGTTGCTCTTTTCTTAATTAAAATCTTGAATTAAGTAAATACAGGGTCGCCACACTTTATTTTGTTAGGCACGGGAAAAACAGCTGAAATCTTCGGTAAACATGATTACATACAAGTCCTAGTGACGGGGACTTAAAAATTTTGAAATTGTTAATATTTTCAGCTTTTTATTTCAAACTTCCTTTGCTGATTTTCTTCCTTGAATTAAGTAAATGTAAGGTAGCCTAAATTTTGTTTCTTAGGCACATACACACACACAAATAATCCGAAGAAATTGGATGAAAGCGGTGAATTAGAAAATCTTACGGTTCTTTATCGATCTTAATCTTTCTGAACTCCATTTTGGAAATCTCATTTTAAGTCGAAAAATATCGATAGATATTTTAATTTTTAATTGTGTTACATGCATTAAATATCTAATTTGAATCGTTTTTTAAATTCGATTAACTTTGTAGGAAGAATGTCGACTGTTTATCTTTTGTTAATTGTAGTAATCGATTGAAACATATTCTCCTATTACACTTTTATACCGTCTACTATTGTACAGTTTAAGAATACCCAAAAATTCGGGTACTTCGTTCAATTTTTGGTTAGTATATGATTCTTTATTTACACTGTAATAATATTGTTATAGATATAATATTCATATAATATTTTTATGTCATGAATGATTTTTTAAAAAATTTAATTCTTAAATAGAGAAATAAAAGGTAATTTTTGGAAAAAACTTCTCATATTCAAACTTTAAACTGACTAGAATATGAAATAATTAAACTTTAATGTTAATTGACATATATGCTTTGAATTGGACCAATGACATGTTGAAAAACACTTATTCAACTCAAGAATTATTTTAGGTACATTACAAAGAATTGGGGTCTAGGATACATTAGGTCAGTATCATAAAATAATAACCTGAGATTTCAATTCACCCCTAGCATTAACCGAAAAATTTTCAGGGATAGTCGTTGGAACGCACCCACGATAAAAGAACAGGAACGAAATAATGTAAATGATATCGTTAGAACTCCTTCGAGAACTGAGGTTATTTCGCACGTGAACCCCTACCGTAAATCGAACCGTGGACCACTTTCACCAAAGTTGAACCCGATGCCCACTCGGCTAAGCGAGAGCCCTTTTCTTAATGTTCAAAAAGAATTTCTGGACAAGGTAGCCCTTCTAGACCAAAGTACGCCCAGTTAGAATGAAATCGTCGTTATTTTAGGGGTAGAGTTAATGTATCCACGTACAATAAAGTTCTGTTTGACTTGGTTGTATGAACTTATTTCTGCAAAACTTCTCTTGAGAGTCGTTTCTCATTTAAAGCACAAGTCAATACCGAATTCGAGAGACCCAAAGCATGGTGAAGTTTCGTTTTGGGCGACGAGTGAGTCCATATGAAAGCACGCATATCCTCTCGTCTTCCTTCTTTAGATTAAAAATCTACTCGAGCGGACGTCGGGGTATAATTTTTTTTATATGGAACGTTCCCTCTCCAGGAAATTCCCCTCTTCCTTTTCACATCTCCATCGTATCCCATCTTCTCTTCCTCTAGTGCGTTTGCCTCCGCTGCCTTTGCGTTCCTGTAAAGAACTCGTGAGGGTGTATTGCAGCATTTCCTATCTCTAATTGGAATAGGGACACACCACTCGGACCGTTGCTTCCCCTCTTTGCTTCTCCACGAGAAGTCTTGGAAAAAAATACGTTCTGAGAGTGTGAATCCTCGACTGAATTATTCAGCTACTAGGATAATTCTGAATGCCGCTCTTAACTAACTCTAGGTTCCACATCTGAAGTCACTTTGCTTTCTTCATGAATACGTGTGTTTGGCTAGATGTTAGTTTTTCCCTGAAAGCGGAAATACTTTTATCAAGCGAAGTAAAGGAAAGAAAAAGATTCCTAGTTTTCGACGGGTGTACGTTAGGATGGATCGAAAAAACTGTTTTTTCGAAATTGGTATGCGGCTAGTGCTTAAAGTTTGTGGTTGGTGATCCTTATAAACCATAAGAAACTTCAGCTCGATCGGAATATGTCCTGAGGCTGCGAATTTTAGTCAAAATTTTAAATTTTTGTGAAAAAATGTCAAAAATTTACAATTTTTTCTGACTATTTTTCCATTTTTCTGAAGTGATTTAATGGCAAAATATTACATTTATTGCTTGTATATTGCTTAGTGATGAACAATTTACTGAGTTTGAATGAGGAAAATTGGTTTCTTAGTTCGCCAAAATTTGTCAAAAAACGCCAAATATACAGAGATGTTCCTAAGGTTTCTTCTTTTCCTCAGTTTAACCTATTATTTCCGAACAAGGAGTACTTCTTTAACACCTCTGCTGCATTTTTTCCACAAAAGTGATAGATTTATTATTTCAGTACTCCTCATCTCTGCTAACATTACTGAGCAATTGGCCTTATTAATTGTCTCAGTCATTAAAGTCTGTAGTAAAAAACATGACTACGATGATAATGACTAAGGAAAGTGACCATATACTCATTGTAACTTCCACAGTAAAGTAGTTCATAATTTTCATATTCAACTAATCTTATAGACACTTATTCCGTTCAATTAGTAACTCCAACTTTAAATTAAAATATGACTGATATTTTAATCATATTTTTGATATACAACTGACATTTTTTAAGGTTCCATATACTATGAATTTTCTATAGGATTGCTATTCTTAGAGCTAAAAATGTTCTTTTTCCTTTATTTTCACTTACATTTTTTCTATTAGCTATAATTTAACATAACCTGGCATCTCCTGATGAGCCACAAACTGGCTCAGGAGGACCAAAATTGTCATTATACAAATTCTCAATTAATATTTTTTTGTTTATCTAATTATTACTAATCCTCTATTGTACACATCCTTGTAAAATGTGTAATTAAAAGTTGATTATGTAATGAAAAAAATAATAAATATGTATGATTATAAGATTAGTCTCCCGTAATTGATATTCACAAATATTTACTTTTATTTACCACTAAGTGTGAATAACATATCTTCTACAGGTATGTCATTGTTGCTCTTACGAATCTCAAAGCTTTAGAGCAGGTTGTCAAATAATATAGCTTCTAGCAATACCTCTCGACAAAGGGAGCATTAAATAGGTTCAAATTTCATACCTAAGAGATCTCTTTCTGGATTATTACCGCCGTACATCCGTACTTGCATTCGCTTTTCTCCGCCATGAATAATTTGCCTCGGCCAAAGAGAGACGCTTCCGCGAGCGTGTAACTTGACCGAAATAATTAAACGGGGCCTCGTCGAGAACGTAATCCATTCCAGAAAACGTGTCCGAATGCCGAATGCTGGTGAGCACAATTCCGCTTTTACCTACGAAACAATTTTGGGTACCTGACTCCGAATACACTCCGAGTAGTAGGTAAAAGAACTTCGTATTCAGTGCCCAATATATTGGATACTATATTCATCAATTAATTAATAAGATTCCTGATAATTAAGTGTGAATTTTCAACACTTTTTTTATTTTTTCCTTATGAAAATTCAATGGAAATGCTGAAGGAATGCTCCAAATACACCCCGATTCGGAGGTAAACGTATTTCATATTCAGTGCCCAATATATTGGATACAATATTCATCAATTAATTAATATGATGTATAATATAATACTATAATTAAATGTGGATTTTCTCCCCTTTTTTACTTTTTCCTCACGTAAATTCAATGCAAATACTGAAGGAAGGTAGTTACTCGTATAGATTTTATAGTTTAATGAATAATTCAATGTAATCAATCGGTTCTAAGAAGCGATGAATGTAATCTTACTACCTAATTTTTATGTTAGCTTTTATTATTGGGGATATTTTAACCATATATTACGTGCGTTCTTCTATCAAGAGTATTTAAATATCTATACTTTAGTTCATGCCATATCCTATAGCAACGTTAATTGATTTTATTAGGTGTTCAATATATAAGTAAAGGTGTCCAATACATATAATGCAGGAGCCTTCAATAAATGTCTGAAATTTTCTGAAGGAGCTTTCTCTTCCTCAGAACCAAAAAATGTAGTGTTTCTTTAAGTTTCCATTACTTTCAATCGTTTTGAATACCATGTAAATGCGTTACAATGTAAAATGGTGAAAAAAAACTCACCTCTTAGATTATTTTTAGCTTCCATTACAGTGCATTCATTGATCTACGTCTGCCAGCAAATAACAAAATCTCTCTCTTCTTCCCATCTCACCAAACACCAAAAGTTGTAATTTGCCAATCGTATTTAAATTTCGAGTCAATACTAGGTTTCTAAAGAAATACTTACATTAAATACATTTACAGGGGTTAAGATATAAATAACAGCTATTAAAAAAGGAATCCATTTTCTTCGACATCCATTTAATTCCACATTAAATATTTCATTTGCCGTTCCCTAGAGCATATCAGTGGACTTTCCTTTAAGTTCAACGTCGAAATTCTAGCGGTAGGCACGTAACGCTAGGATGAATGTTTCTAGGAAATTAGTTTACCTTGGCGTACATATTCCTAGTCATTTCGAGCAAGCGGACGTAGAAGTAATTTGAACCGTCGTACCTCCTTTGCAAATAAGAGCAAAGGGGAATAAAGATAGAGGACGAATTTATCACGGCTACCGGGGAACCGTCGGAGATTTCTGCATAAAATAATTCTTACGTCTTCCAGGAGCGAACTTTTTCTAAATGGAATTAAAAATTAAATTGAGGAAAACATACGGGTAATTTCTACTGGCTTCCTGTTATTCATATTCTAACTTTAAAACAAAATAGATTGTTGAAAACAATTTTGAAAAAGGTTCATGAAATGAAAGGTTTAGAGGAATAAACTTTAATCACATGAAGTAGTTTCTAAAATAAGACTAACAAGTTAATCAAGCAAAAAATATTCATCCCTATTTTAGGCAAAAAATTTCATTATGAACGATAGTATACGATGAATTATGAGAACTCAAATATATGGAATAATTTATGAAATTATAAAAAGATAAAATTTCTTTCATTCCTTTCCAGTTTAGCAGTCATTCTTTCTTCCTTAGAACAAAGAAGCTTCAAATTATGTAGCACGCAAAGTAATTACGGCAATGGTATGGAAGTACTACTATATTTATTTATTTATATATGCTGCAAGTAGAATTTCTTCTGATGGCAGCCCCAACCATCATCAATAGACAACATAGTTACAACCCCAATCCCTGCATCGGACGTTACGCAGATAAATATTCCACACTTAACATTACGACCCACACAGTACTCAATCACAATACACATTATTCAAATACCACACACACACACACCTTGTCACCCCTATATATAGCTTACAATAATATTACTTAATAATTAGACCGTGAACTAAAATTTAGAGATGATTAAGCAAGCAAGAGAGCAATTTTACTAAAGCAATAACTGGACGCAATTGTTTCTTTTGAATATATGTTCTTCTTTAAAACTACACTTACATATAGAATCCACGGCTTATACTACATCTAGCGGCGTACAACAACATTTTTCAAAAATCGACAGCTTAAGTTATATCACCGTGTTACACAAGTATATTACTTTAAATTTCAATTACTTAAATTAATATAATGATTAGCAGTTCAATTGTGAGCCAATATTTTCATATTCCCTGTATTTCAAATTATAGCTAGGATTTAAAAACCACATAAAGAAGAAAAGTTTAAATAAAGTTCCGTCCTGAATTATCTAAACATTTCAAATCCTCAATTCTTTTATACTAAACTAGACTTATTAGATTACACCAAAATTTACTTCTCAAAATTATGGTGCTAGTAATACCCTGAAGCATGGTATATGCCGATATATAATCTTTTGATAGAAGTTTTGCATTAACAAGTCTTTCATCAATTTTTATATTTCTTTATTTTGTTTTCGGTAAATAGATGCTTCCGCGTAGTAACCATACCCAGTTATTTTCCTCCAAATTTCATCTTGACTTGAGTTCCTCTTTTCCATCATGTAAAGTGCACTTACGGCAAAACTAACATTTTGTTTGTCATTCACAATTTTAATTAAGTGCCAAAAGTGGCATGCGAGTCCCACTCTGGACACAGAGGAAAGAGATGAAGAAATAATACCTCTCAACAAAAAATCATTTAATGGCCCTTCAACATTAAAACGCCGTTCCGTTACAGACTCTTCACTCGATAATATATTCGAGAACGACGAAAAATACTTGGAGGCGAAAAATACAGGAAATCATAACTTAAGGCCATTAACCAAAAATATTTACAGATATCTGTTTCAAGAACGGAAATTTTGAAACCAAATGCCGTAGAAGTTTGCAACCATGAGTGTGCACGCAAAGTTTGAATGCGCGTACTCATTAACGCTTTACACCCTCAAAAACATTTCTTCGGCAGACGCAACGCATGGCGAACTTCTGAATGATCCACAATTTTGGAAGTTTGGCGCAGGAATCAAGCGATAATTTTGAAACGCCTGATTTTCAAAACGCGGCTGTATACGCTTTACATAATAATACGAGGCAACAGCTATTCTTACGGAATCAACTCGATTCCACATCTTTTACAATTATTCGGATTAGATTCAGAATAAAAGGTACAATTTCGTAATTTTGAATTCGCATCAAGTTTAAAACTTACTTGTAAATCAGAAGCACCTGCATTGATGCCCTTAAAGCCACCTTTGGGCGTGTGGCAGGGGGTGTAACCATGCTAAATTAAGAGGTTTAAATATAGACTCAAATGACTAGGACTTTTTTTCGTATCTAATAAAGATATTCACAGATGTTTTTAGTTTCCTGCTAAGAAAAGATCTTCAACACTTCTCCTAACCCTCGTATTACGGAATATTTTTTAGAACATGGTTTTCTCTAATAATTTCATATTTGGGTGGGAATATTATTGCGGACACTAAATTAACAGAGCCCCACTTTTGCCAGTTTCTCTGATTATCATTTAAATTACAAATAAAAACATGAGCTCTTAATATACAGTTCATAATACGCATGAATGCATTAATGGGAACAAAAGCTAGGGCCTCATCCTAATTTTTCTCATTCTTTCTCTTCTTCCTAGAAAATTTTTGACGTCAAGAGTTTGGAGTTATTTCTTTATATAGCTTATAAGGCCAATACTTTTCATTTTTTTACGCTGCATTTCAAAATTATGGGTCTGAATATTTTTCATATTTCCCATTGCCAACAGATTCTTTACCTAACTGCAGTAAATTTTAAAATAGTAACTAGTTATCCCGGGTCAAATGTTCACTAGAATGCATGCAATTTAATTAAAAGACAGGGGGTTTGAATGAAATGATAATCTAAGCTGTTTTAAAACTTCACATTCGGCAATGCTCATTCCGTGTTTGTCGTTCTCCTATCAAAAGATGCAAGGTGGCCGGTTTATTAAAATAATGCGTACGACTTTGAAGCCTTCGTCTATGGAGACTATAATATTACTTCTGAAATTTATTGTGATCATTTTAAGACCGAGAATAAATATCACTGTCCGATGAGAAAAGTATTCATTTGTCACAACAAACGTGACCAAACAAATAATAAACTCCAAACTTGACAACGCCGATATCTACATATCCAATAACGAAACTGCAAATTAAAATATTGACTCGATTTTCCGACCAAGTGGTAAATTTTTCATTGGTCGGACTATTTTTAGCAGGTACCGGGAAACTTTCTCTTTCAAATAGTCAGTCATTCTATGTTTTGATGGAGTGTGAAGGGAGAAGAGTCCCGGTCACCGAAAATAGATGTTTAGAAATAATATATAGAGGATAGAGAAAATAATCAAGAAACAAAAATGAGCCGCAGTAAAAGTAACCAAAAAAGACGACCAAAAAAGCACCCCAATAACTCAGTTGAATGATAGCCTTATCCTCAACAAGTCGGTCCTTCCGCTACGCAGGAACATTTAACAAGCTTCGGAGGACAAGAAAACATCAAATAAAAACCGAGAAAGAAAAGTGAGCCAGCGGCGAAAACTTCTAAGCCTCCCACACTTGTTAACTTTTCTCTTAAGGGAAGACAAAACTGAGCGGAGGCTAAAGTACGTCATTCGGGAGTTTAACTCAATTTAAGAGACAAAGCTACACATTTTCTACGACGAGGTCTTGAACGCACGAGTAAGGAAGCACGCAGAGCAATAACAGCGGTCGATTAGGAAGTAGGTTCATTATAGCAGCGGGAAATGCCCTCTTCGTCCTACCAAGTTTCCGAGTCAATTAAAAGCGTGGGGAAGTTGGAGAAAGGGGGAGCGGTGTGGGTAGATCCAACCCCTGGAGGACCCTCACAAGCAGGAGGAGGGGTAAGGACTTCTGTGGGTTGTTTAAACGCGATAAGGGATAGAGAAGATGGAGAAAGGGTTTAGCTGCAACTTCAGCAGAAATCGAATGAGAGAATCCGAAGCCTTGTTGAAGCGAATGTGTAGACTACGTTATCAATGTGGTTCACTAAATTATTACAGACATAATAGAAAGAATTTAGCTATTATTTAGAATATAGCTATATTACTGTAATAGTACCTTTGATTTTTAATTCATTGCCTAAAATTTTACATGAAGTTGATAGTTTTGGAAGTTTAAAGCATAAGATTAAAGACTGGATAATATATTCCCTATAAATTTTCTATGTTATTTCTATGTTGAAACTCATTCCTTTGTAATTTAAATTTATATAAATTAATGTGTAATTTTTCTTGTACTGTTTTTAAGTTTTATTAAATGTATACTTTAATTTTTAACATTTTTATGTTTGATTTTTGTATTGGATTTTGTAATGTAGTATTGAAATAATTGAATGATTTAATTGGTTGTTAGTTATGAATGTAGCCGGTTAATTTCTTGTATCTTTTATTGTATGTGTTATTTTCTTTGCTAAACCTGGCACCTCCTGACGAGCCTTTGTCTGGCTCAGGGACCTTAAAGTTTACATTGAAAGCTATTATTATCATTGTATCTTGTGACAAAAAGTGAAATAAATATTCCACATTATTAAAAAAATATTAGAAAGAGCCAAAAATAACTATATATAACAATGATAATTTTTAATTTATTAGGGGGAATATTATGTTTTGAAGTCCACTTAGTCCAAAAATTATTCCTAAACGTCTAAATTCACATATGTACCCTGAAAACCCCCTTTTGGCGTATGGCACGGGTTGCATGCATCATGACTCTACTTTCCCAATCGATTACTTTACGCAAACCTTTCTCGGAAAAAAATTCTCTGATCTTCCACGCAGTAGTATAACGGTCTATAAAAAATAAAACTCGAACAAAGATACTATTTGTATACTTAAAAAAGGATTGAGAGCCTACATCATTTCGCACATATAGGCTCTAACCGGCAATCAAATCAGTGAATGCTGTTACCAAAGTTCAACGCACAGCCAACTTGGCTATCCGATACTTTCCTTGCGTGGAAGCAAAAGTTGAGTGGATTGGGAGAAGAAAATTAAATAATTGAATAAAGTTGGACTGGATTGTACGAGGTGCCTTTGTGGACAAAAGAGAAACGGAGGTAGTAATGCTTGAGAATTAAAAGTAATGTGGACCGTAAGAGAGTCAACGTAACAGCATGAAAAAGGTTATTAAATTAGTTTGAACTCAGGAAAGGGATGCATGGAAGCAGAATGACTACGATGCACTATATATGGTGTGTAAGGAGTATCTAAAGGAGAAAAAAACCAATAAAAATCTGGTTGAATGTAGAGGATGCGATCTTAAATAGATTTACGTAGCTTTAGGTACAAAAAATTGTCAGATGAATAGGATCTAAGGAATTAGTGAATGTAAATAACATGCCATTATGGTCTAATGCAATCGTAACCACTTCAGCAGATAAAGGAATTACGTTCTTAGCATCAATTATATTGAATAAATTAATTTAATCCGACAATTTATCTGCATTTATACCAACAGCAGTCTCACAGAAAAATGTAACAAATCCTCGAATCGGCTCAAGCATACAGCAATTCCGAGAATCGTTCAACAAACTGCAGATGTTATTCCCCGAATTGCCTCGTAATAACATTTACTTACATATAAGGAAGCTCCAGAATAAATTCTGAGAATTGCTTGGAAGAAGCGAACTCACCTGTAAAGAGAAGGAAACATTCGTTAAATTTTGTCATTTCATAAACATCTAATTATAAGATGAAAGGAGAATAAAAAAAACATAAATAAATATGGAACCAACGGTTATTAAACCTTGTTGTGTAAATATGACGTTGTGCAACATTAATAAGTCACAGGAATTTTAATTATAGAGATGGCAATCTCTGTAGAAGATTTCTTCCTTCTGGGATAATTAATTTTCACGAATTACTTGTTAACATTTTCAAAGCATATATCTATTTTTTCAAGTGAAAATAAATAAATATTACTATTATTATTAGTAATGCTGAAATCAGGTATAGATTTATATTTGACCATTTATTTCCATATTGGACGAAATTTTCTCACCTCGAAAAATAAAATCTCAATAATATCCGAGAATGAACGTTGTGATTAGAAAATTTACGAGCTTTCAATTCACCCAACTTGTACTAAAAGTAGAGTTGTTACTTGTAGTAAAAGGTAAGTTTTGACTCCAAAAGAACATCCACCCACAACTCATGACGTATCATATCATAAGGCACGGCCTCGTAAGTGAGCAAAGGAAATGAACGGCCATTACCTTCCACTCTAGATGAACACGTGAAATTTCATAAGAATGATTTATTACTCCTTAATCCATTAGGCGACTCGTGTGATACATGATACTGCAAACTAACCGCTGTACGTCACGCCCTTTTTCTTCCTACAGCTTCTTCACCATAAATCACCATCGAAGGAGGTCGTTTTCAACTCGCAATTCTCGTGTAACTCCGGGAAGATAAGAACCATTAATCGAAATGTAAAATCCAAAACGGGAACAGCGGTGAAATAAATTGATTCTGCGAATTCTGTTCGCGACGGACCTCTTTTTTGGACTATATTTTAATTTCTGGAAATGGGACGACTCAATTACACCCGACCAACTGATGGACACTCACAGTGCCTTGTTGGAGGTGGTTGTGGAGAGCTCTAGCAATTGGAACGCACCCAGAGACCTCTTAGGGTTCTAGAGGCATTGGCAGAATTACTGCGGTGCTGAAGATTGGAAACGCCGATTGCATTTACTTGACTGAGGGGATGTTCCAAGTAGAGGACGGAGAATGCAAAAAAGCACTGCCCAAAGCAGCTCCCTGTCTATGTTGGTACTTCCATTCGGTAAAAAATTCACAGGGATCTAAAGAAGTTAGTAGTAATAGTAGAAGAAATGAAAAAAAAGGTGGTGTCTCGACAACTAAGGTCATATGCACCGGTTTCTCAGAATTAAAAATCCCTTTTTCTTTAAATAAAAATAACAATACAATATATTAAAAATAAAATACACCAAAAAAGAAATATTTTCTTCATCAGATCATATAAAAGTTTAAATAAAACTTTTTTCTCAAGAAGTTAATTAAACGAATTGACTCGAAATAACTACGTCAAAGCCATGGATAAAAAATAAAAATAGATGAGATTATACTTTTCGTAGATCCGTTTAAACATCCAAAGAGAGGCAAATTCTAAAGTAATTTTACCACATCTCATTATCATACGCTAAAACCACGTAATAAAGAATTTACATTCAAGAAAATTAATGATCTAACAAAAAGGTTCACCTAAACATAAAATTCATATAAATTTATATATCCAAACACATATACAAGCATGGATAGAACAAGTCGTGGAAATGGATGATTGCAATTATACTGTGAAGGTTAATTACAACTACGCATTGAATTTAATTATTATGACGTCATTTCAAGTTCTACAACAACTAAATGCATTCCTTGCCATTAAAAAATGTTTGTTTGTGTGTGAAAGTTATTGAAAATTGTTAGAAAGTTATTTACTTGAGTGATGAATATGTCGGCCATAATAGCATTCATGAAAAATTATCCTACATCCTGTAAGGTTAGGATAATGAGATATAGATACCTAGAACATGGAGCAGTGTTTAAACTACTAGTATGAACTTAATATCATTGTTTTCTGGCAAATACATAGCAGCAAAGGTATATTTTTTCAGTTACTGTACAGCACTATTAATACACTACGCTGTAGCGTAGCAATTTCTCTTCGTATGTCCGATAATGACATGTAATTATATTCCTAAAACACAAAATTAATGTTAATAGAAAAGATCAAAAGGATTATAATCGACTGATCTTCGGGTAAGAAGCGGGCGAAGTGAAAATGACTAAAGGAAACTCTCCCGGGGGGAATATAGACGGAGCGAAATCTTAAATTGATTCTTCATTTTCTTGATCAGAACTCAGTTAAAATTCTTCGTTTAAGTTCATGAAGTTCATTCCCAGCGCTATTAAAGTTTCTACTGATTTGAACTCCATCCTCTCTCTAAATTAATCGGAGATTTCGAGCCGATGGAAAGAAAAACGTAAAAGTGCCTGCCGCTAACAAACTTCCGCCAAAGTTGAAGATTTTCAAAGACTTGGGCCCAATACCCCTTCGAGGCGTGAATAAAATACCGAATATCAAACTACTGGGATAAATATTTTACGTTCGCATAAAACTTTCGGGGTTTATTTTTGGACTGAAACTTCAGACGGTGGCAATTTATGCAAGGGAAAATTTTCGGAAATCTTTCTGTCCTTAAATCGGTTTTTAAGGCTTCGCATAGGCGCATACAAATATCCCCATACATTATTAAGAGACAAAGGTCCTCCAAACGCCGACAGCGGCAACCGTCTAGGGCGATTCCCGGGAAACGGATAATCGCTTAGCGGTCACCAGTTATTCAGAATCCCTGATGCGCATTTCGGAAAAAAATGCTTCCATCTTCATAGGGGGACCAATACTGAATGAAGATGAAGATGGAAGCATTGTTTCCGAAATGCGCATCAGGGATTCTGAATAACTGGTGACCGCCAAGCAATTATCCGTTTCCCGGGAATCGCCCTAGACGGTTGCCGCTGTCGGCGCTTGGAGAACCTTGTCTCTTAGTTCATTGAACGCCGAGTTCCTTTTTTCTTTCTTCCCATACGTTATATTTATATTTAAAAAGCGTTATATTAAAAAGGGTCACGAAAGAGTCATGCGTATCCCTGAAATACTACCACTGATTTTTACCCTTACAAGAACGAATATAAAGCATTATTTTACTTTCAAATTTATCATTCGAATCCGAAGGTTAAAATAGAAGAGGATTGCATGCTTTTTCGAAAAATTGAATAATAGTTGTTTGGAAACATGTTAGCTTAATTTTTACATATTTATTATATAAATACATGAATGTTATACATGAATGTGAAATCAATACCTGTTAAACGAAGGTCTCCCTATATGTCACTCTTCATACCTTGGAAATAATATTATATATGAAAATTTATCTCTGTCTGTCATAAATGAAGTACATACGTTGGATTAACCGACCAAAACGGCAACCAGCCAGATGTGCAGACCCAAGGTGGCCGGTTAAGAAAGGTTATTCTTTACCTTCTTTCCCTTCATTATTTTGGCTGGGTTATAGCTAATCCAATAGGAAATAAAAAAATATTTACCAACAGCTAAAAAATATACCGTTGCATTAGTCTATGTGCTGCTCTTACTTGCTCCTTGTAATACCATTATTCCAAAAAATGGGCCCTTAATCGACTAGCCTTTACCAAACCCATACGTTTCATACAGTACAGATCCGAGAAACATGGTTCTCTAAACTTCAAAACACACTCAAATTACGAACTCAAAACCGATAAATTACGATCCTTTCCAAACTCCATCAATATTTTTAACCTTCCTTACCCTGGCGACCGTTTCAATTCCCGGGTTTTATTTCGACGCACTCAGCTGAAAAATGATAAAACTCCGAGAAGAAATCCTCACAGATCCCAAGTGCCAAACCTTTTTTTTTATCTCTTTCTCGAGAAGATGAATCCAATCCTTCGCCAACAATGCACCCATCGCTAGTGCGGATAGAAGACCCGAGATACAGCCTCCATTAAGATGCCTGAAAGCTCGCGGATCGGAGTGCATTATGGGACGACGTATTGGCGCGGGAATTCTCGGAAAAGATTTTCGCCTCTTGAGCGGAGAAATAAAGGAGAGTGAAAAGAATGGGGGGATCGGGGAGAAGAATCGGAGAGATGGGAAATTAAGATAGAAAAGGTCTGGAGAATGAAAGGAAAAGGGGCGTAGACGTGAGAAGAGGCGTTAGATAAGAGAATATATTGGGAGAGAAAGGAGATGAAGTTACAATGGGAGCCAAATCGCGGGGATGAAACGCGGAGAGATTGGATTCGGGCTTAATTTATTACGTATTTTGTTACGAGGAGAAATGATACGTACGCCACTGTTCGGCGGAATTTCCAATGAGTTACTATCAAGGCGCTCTCATGCTTCGGAGTGAGTGAGATACTTATAGAATGCTTTCCAAGTTGTGAGATTCCATGTGGTAGCGATCTCAAATTTTGAGAAAGTAGTAATTTTTAATCGGTGAGTGGCTAATATAGATGAGCCTAAAATTAGTATTTTTAAACCACGAAATACGGATGGATGACAATTTCTGCAAGGACTATAAGGATCATCGTTTGAGAGCACAGGACACGCATGTTCTTATCAAGATTTAAATTACGGTATCTAAAAATGTTCAAAATATGATCGATTAGTTACAGTAAAAATCTTACGAAATTTTATAATATAAAGTTAAACATCATCCTTTCTATCCTTGATTTCCTGACCATTTTGTTCCTTTTGAGCATTCGATAGCACATTTTGTTGTGCGATTGTATACATGATAATTTAAAGTAATACATTTTAAATTATTGCAGTTAGTTGACAAGGTTGTTTATGTATTCACTTATGTATCTGTGTATGTGGAACTTAGTAATATTGCCAGAGGTAGCTACTGAATATTGTATAAGTTAACATCGCCCCTGATTCTTACTGTGGCTGAAATATTTATTAATTAAATAAACAACGCAATCAATGAGTTAATACCAAACGAGAACTGCACGATGGATAAAAAACACGTAAAATTAAGTCAGTGACCAAATTCAAAAAAAACTTTCATAGCAGTTATACCTTTTGAAGAACATTACCACAAAGAAATTATCTGTGATTCCATATACCTTAATAAAGCATAAAAAAATTGGTGCTATCCAGCTGGAACATGATGAAATAGCTTCATTCAGTTTCAGCTAGTGAGTAGGCCTTAGCAGTAATTTAAAGCGGCGATATCCCTATTCGACGCATCTTACAGAGAGATCTCACAATATTAAACGTCAAGCATCGCTATCCGAGCGATATAGCTTCTCCGCCGCGGGGTCTGAAAGCGATGTCGACATCCACCGTTATTCTCGACACTTCATCCATGCTTAAGTGGTGCAGCACCCACGCCACCGGAGGAGAGACACGATTTGCGACGGTCTTCGTGAAGAACGAAAAGATGTTGCGGAGAGATGACATCGACAAAATTGAAAAAGGCGAGTTGAAAAAGATGAGAAACGAAAAGGTTCTCCCATGATTCCTTGAGCGCCTTTCTATCCATGAAGTGAAGGTTGAATCGAATGATACGTCCAAGGAGACGCACCTAAATATTTATAAACTCGATTGCACTGAGTGGAGAGCGTGGGAATAGAGAGAAAGAGCCACAAATGAGAACTCTCGTGCTCAAAAACATTGGCAGGAATCGCGTGGACCGCTGCCATCACAATCAAAGACTAAATAATAGATTGGTAACGAAAAACTAGAAGGTACACCTGCGTAATTCGATTCGAGAAACTAACATATGTCTTTCATACATGATTCCATAAAAAAGGGCTTTATTTGGAGAAACAGAGCCTATGAAATTCCATCTCAGAAGTAATTTATTTCCAAGAATATATAAAAAAATATATAACAAATAGAGGTTGCAACGAAGCAACTACCCTAAAGAGAAAAGAGTATAATAAATAAATAGAAATATATAAGAAGCTAGAAATAAATTAAGAACCCTTTCAGAGTAAATCATTATGTTTAATCTTATTGTTATAAAGTTTTCACAAAAATATATTTAAATGTCAAATAACCACATACAAAGGGAAGAAAGACGTGAAAATACTGCGAAATTTATAAGCAATGAAAAGAAATAAAATCAATTTTAACGTATAGGTTTACAAAAAGTAGAAACCTTGCAAGCTTTACAGAGAATGATAGATATTTATTATCTTGGCTTTATGCAATGTAAGTAAAGAATAATCATAAATAATAGAGCACCTATATGGATAGAAGAAAAAAATCATGACAACTTCGCAAATTATGTGATTGAAAAAGCAGAATATAACTCTATTTAATAGCTAAATAATATGGAAATTCATTTAAGGTAAATCAAAAATAAAGCGTAAATTATTGAATACATAAATCATAAAATTACAAGGAGGATTGCCATTTAGTTTGCATCAAATTTAAATCATTTTAGCTGTGTTGAAAGGAATAAAATTAAATTACACACTTCTGTATTTCTTTTCCTGCATCTTTCTTTTCATGATTGTGGCTTCTCATTCATGAAAGAGAGACTTGTATTCAAATATTCATGCATTCAGAGAGTAATTAGGCAGACAAAAGCTGCTAACATAAAATCAATCAAAATTATCCATAAACAATCTTAAGTAATGAACAAATAAATAAATACCGCTTTTTCTCTCTAAGAAAACTGATGAAAAATGAATTAATTAACCCAAATAAAAAAGGACATTAGAGATTAAATAATTTCGCATACGTGTCAAAAACTTTTCGATAAGTTTAGTTTAGGAAGTTAAGATTTCAGTTCTGATGACGATACATCTAGAATAGTAAAAATGAAAGAGAAGTAAGAAAAAAGAACGTAAAGCATTTTAAATGATTTGAAGGCATTGTACTAGCGAGGAATAATCTCTTGTAAACCATTTGAAGTCGAGGTTTTACCTAGACCCTTGAAAAGATCCAAAAATAGAAATCCAATACCACAGAGAGGAGAAGAATAGCAAGTGGGTACTTTTATCGGATAAAGACACATGTTGCTCTTATTTCTTTACCATTGCAATTGGCCTACTAAGTACGAAAGGCTTATTTCATAAATTCGATGAACATCCAAATAGTTTTAACCGGATTATAATTAAATAATTCATGCGATACTTAATTGAAAATTTTCATGTTTATATTCAGTTGAAAGTTTTCATTCACTACGTCCACATATATTGGAATCTATATGAAAGAAGGTTCTATGAAAGATTCAATTTACTTGACATAGTCAGAGAGACTATGTTCGTAGATGATGTTTCAGACATTATGCGCCCTCCCTTTTACATAGAGCGCTCTGATACTGCAAGGAAGATCAAAGAAATAGATGCTGGAACCACTCCATTCAAAAATTCATTTATTTTTTCTTTTTGAGAACGAAAGGGATCGATTGGGAAGGCAGACTCATGGTGCATGCACCCCCTGACACACACCGAAAGGTGGCTTGCAGTGTATGTATGTAACGTATATTTAGAAGAAAATTGATAACGACCATTAAATATCTGTATAATCAATTTTGTGTTTTGAGTATAAAAATTTTAATAAGGTTGAATCAATAACAAAAAAATTACAAAAAACTAGTAATCAAATAGATTAAGATATTGGGCATCCGGATGGCCAAGAGTGAACGCATGCGGCTTTGGTTAAAACTATCCTGGGTTATATTCCCGGTGGGGGTCCATATACGTATACACACGATATCACGAACTCGATGCATTTTTAATAAAATATTACGATAAAGGTACTTCAGCATTCTTTGAAACAGAACATAAATAGGCATCAAAGACTTGTTATTAATCATCTGTTACCAGATTTCTTACTTAAAAAATATTAAATAAAAAGAGTAAAGTTATATCTAAATGATGAAAGTTATATAAAGATGAAAAAATAACAAACATTAATGTCAAAAATTAAGAAATTGCTAAGAATGATATTGTAAAAAATAACAAAAAATTAAAAGAAAATCTTAAAAATAAAGAAAATTATTATCTTAATTGTTTTGTTCTGTATGAATTCTTTTTTGGATATGCTATTATTGTATCATTTTATGTTATATGTATAAATACTTGCTAGAGTTTATGATGAAGATTAGACATTGATTTTAATTTCTGTTATTCTGTTACTGATTTTTATAATTTTACATGTGCGTTTATTAGTTTTTAAAAAAACCTTGAATGTGTATATGGATATATTTTATATTTATGCATTAATGTATGTATTTTATTTTTGTGACAGTTTATAATCGAAGACATTTATATAATGATTTATTTTTCTTTTTTGATTTTGTAAATACGATGGAAACATGATTTTTGTATTATGTAACTGGGTTCTATACCCGTAATAAATTTATTATTATCATTGAGAATCTCGAATCGAAAGTACGTTTCTCCTTACAGGCATACTTTCTTGAGACTTCACACATATTTAAACAGTTTGCGCACTTTATTGAGTAAACATACTCAAGCAATTTTACGCAATGGAGATTCACTGTTGTTTGTTTTCAGTGTTTGTTTTAATATCTTATCTCATGTTATCCTTTTACTAACTGTTATTCTTTTATGGACTATTTTATATGCAGGTTGAAGTGTGAATATGTTCCTTGCTTTTTCATTCCAGCCTTTTCTATAAATTTTCAGCTTCTTATCTATCTGTAGGTTTCGCAGGTTTTTCACTCCCTCTTCTGGGGTGTTTTCCTGCTGTGGGCTATTTTTCCTATCCTAGGTTTTTAAGCCCACATTATAAATTTCTTCTGTGCACTTTTTTTCTGCTGTCTCTTTCTTTCAAATTGACGAAGGGTTAGATGTAAGAAGAGACTTTTCAGTTTCAATCTCGCCCGAATAAAGACGATTTATTATTATTCACTTGACTAAAACCTCTCTGCCAATGCTTCCCTACAACGGAACCAAAAATATTAAACGTCTCAAACCCGTCAAGGTTGAAATTTTAATTTTCATGCGACGGCGGAGATATAAAAATATCACAAAGGTCGACCGACGGTGGAAAAATGCTCAAAAAGTCCACCCACGATTGGAATCTTACGTCGGATGACAGGGAACACATCGGAAACGCTTGAGTATGCTATTAAAAAAATATAAAATGCACCTCGCCTCGATTCCTGGAAGAGTCCCTCTTCAACATTCGATCGGTGCGCCCCCATATATCGCGGTGACGGGGCGAAGCTTTATCGTTTAGCGATCGCGCTAAAAAAGAAGAGGCAAAATCTCATCACGTTGCGACACACGTATGAGTCGCTACGGTGGCGCCGATCGTGGGCAAAAAACCAAACTCCTCTCAGGCTGTTGGAATTCCACTATGAATCGAGGTAAAAAGTGCCCGTCCGAATAAAAGGAAATCAGTTAAAAATGCCGGAGAGGAAATTAAATTCAGAATCCGCCGCTGAAAATCTTCGAGTCACATTGACGATGCCTTAAACACATTCTCTCGTCAAGCGACTGAATTCCATTCTGAAGGAGTTTCCTTTAAATCTCCAGCATTCTTTGAAATCAAGTCAGATATACGATTCATCTGTAGTAAGAGATTATTAAATGTAATATATGTATGCATTATAAATACATGTAACGTTAACCTAGCGGAATGCAATAGTTTAACTGCTGAAAAAATATTTGGATCAAAAAAATCTTCAAACAAAACTCTCAAATTAAAGAGTAAGTCATTAATGAAGATGAGAAAAAGGGAGTCGATAATTTTTGCTTCGCTTCCCGTAAGACTTATAATTAGATGAGCTATTAGATATTTTCCTGAAGTTTAATGCTTTAAAATTCTCTCTTTTGTTACTCATAAGGGTTTGCATACGAATCTTTCGTAGATCATAAGAGTTTCATTCAAATATCACCAATATTTCTTAAATTATCATAACGATACAACTGAATATATTCTCAATTATCAACTCACTTCCTCAATCTTCAAAAATGTCGATCATCTAATACAAAATTCATGAGGTAATTCCAGGGATTAATCAAAATTAACCCATTTTTTTAAGGAATGAATGGAAAAGATCTATAACATGTTTTATTAAAAAATAATAGCCCTTCGAAAATACCAGTTCGCCAATTTTTTGGAAAATATCGAAATTTTAAAAATCAATAACTTTTTGCCAAGTAATTGAGCGAAGAATTGCTGAGCCTAATATTTGCTAAAAAGGTTGTAGTGTATGTATAAAAATTTTCTAAGCTTCTATCAAACGCCAACTTTCTCCGATTTTTCAAGGCCCGTAAGTATTGTTTTGGCTTGTTTTATCAGATGAGAAGATGTTGTTTGTGTCGAATGAAGAAGTCCCTTGATGAATAGTATATTTTGAAAAATAAATACGTTTAATTCCTCACGCGATGAATTACCTCAACCTTTAATCAAGAGCTTTATATTGAAAAAAAAGCAATTCACAGAGCATTCATGAGCTTCATTGATTTTCTGAATTTCAGGAACACCCAATAACTTATGGGAACTTAAGATAACAGACCTATCATGAAAAGAAGACGTCGATGAAATGTGGTTGACAAAGGGGAAGTAACAGGCAACCGAGTGTCGGTCAAGGCAATTATAGCCACAGCTTAACCTTCGAGACGACACATCCATCTGGAAGACATCACTTCATCAGAAGAGCGACAATTAACTGGTTGATTTCGCTCGAGATCACTTATGAAAGACAACTTCCTCAGGCATATTTCTGGCTTGCAGTTCAAGCATCTTCATTAGAATTCTCGCAACCAATCATTAACGCCCTCTTTCAGCGGATGTTTGCCACTGTGTCTGCTTATGATGCTACTGTGCCACGTTGAAATTGTCTAAGAGCCAAAGAAAATCCTTAATGACGAAATAATAAAGCCAAGCTGCAAGTCATTGTTGAAGCTCAATTGCAGCTTTTACGTAAATAAAAATTTCACATTTCACAATTTCATTTCCGTTGATTTCCACACGTTAATCCAAGAAGAATATGAAATAGATCAAAAATTAAATTTTCTGAAGCGCACCACTTGCAATACTAAATAGTCACATTCGTGCATCGTAAAATTTTGTTAAACCATAATACTTAGATTCCATTCAGCCATTAGATTCAATTATACCTTGGCCATTAATTATAGCAAAGTATCAAAATGAAAATGGGTTCCAGTATAACATCCAATCTAATCCAAAAAAATAAAATACCAAGGTGTACTCTACATACATATTCAGCATACCAATCCAGCATCTCTCGTTATCACTTCGTCTTCACACTTTACGTAGTTAGGCCATCTTTTCAATTATTTAAGAAACATTACTTGGGAATACTTTAATGAGCAAGATACGCGAAAAAAAGCGCTCGTATTGCAAACTCTATTCCACTTTCCTCTATTTCAGCGGGGATAGAGACATTGAAACAGCTCATAAAATTCAGATGTTCCGACATCCACGAGAACCGGAAAAGTGCTAGAAAATATGAAGAGTACGGGAGAAAAGTATCGCGCTTGAATTTTACATGAGAAATGGATGGAGGAAAGGAAAAATAATTCATACGATTCTCACTACTTTTCAAACAGCCAAATCCGCTTCTTTTTAAGGTAACGCATAATTTACGAGGAAACGCAAGAGAAACTTGGGGCGGAATTTCGAGAGAATCGTCAATATTTACGCCGCTCGACGTAAAAATGCTAGCGAGAGAGACTTAAGGATATTTATTTATTAGCGGTCGTATTCCGCTCCACCTGTAAAAGATATTTCCCATCTTGAGTCGAATATCCCACCGTACCGAAAATCCCTGATGGATGCTTTCCTTTGAGCAGTATAAAAAAGTTGGAGGAAAATATTTCGTATAGGTGGCGCGAAATAACAAGGTTTATGTTGCCTACGATTCAAGCGATACTCGTAGCTGTCGTTACTAGTTATAGCCCTATATAACTTCTATAAAAATATAAATATATTCCGCGCAGAACTGGAGATTATTTGATTATGACGCCAGATATTTTCATAGAAAATTATTATTATAGGAAGCAGGAAATAAAAAAGTTACTTGTGTTGCTGGTAAAACCTTTGTTTTCTTCAGCTATTTTTAGTCATACCGGAATTCTACAAAGATACGACCTTATCCGTGAATAGTAACAAAATAAAACATTTAAAAAATGTTCATAAATTTTCCATTTATATCTATACATACGAGACCCCTTTTTTCATTTAGTATAGAATTGTTTTAAATCGCTTCGACAGCTCAAATCATATCGTGCAAATGGGCCCCGATTCGGAGTATAACACGGGACTACCTTCACAGGTATACGCACAGTCCACATGGCTATAAGGAAGTTCTGTGCCATATAGTTGTTCATGGTTCTTTAATAAAATTTCTAAAACTCGGAAAGCCTTCTTGGTATTTGATATTTGAACAATAAGTACATTTCTTTACTTGGTACTTGTCACGTATCCTTCGCCAAGATATAAATTTTTGGATCTACTAGTCCTTGCAACCATTTTCGTGATTTTTTCGCAGTAGCAAATCGGTTAATTTAACATGGAGAATAATATCTACTAAGTATTCCATGAACATGCTACCTCTGAAAAATATTATTACTAAGTAATTTGAGCCTTCCTTTCAATCCAATTTCTTCAAAAGGTTTCCATACTAGATTCAGAATCTGGTGCTACAAGAATACTACGTCCAAAACCCAGATTCTATATGTAGACCCTTATCCTGAGTTTTTCTTCCTGCCCACTGATATGCTGTTCCAAGAAACGTCGGAGGAATTCATTAATAATTAGTATAAATATTGATAAATTTTGTAGAATGCCTTAGAAAAGACATCATTTGCTATAGAAAGGGTAATTTCCTCTTTCAACTAACAAAGTAAGGCAATGTGCACATGTTGAAGCAGCTGGTATGTATGGCCGTCGAAACCATGGTACATTAGGAAAAAATATCAATATATAATAGTACATTTAAAATCTAACGAATTTATAAATTTTATTTATTTTATAATTTATTTATTTTATAATTTATTTATTTTATTTATCTTCTTGGTGACTGCGTAAAATTAATGTTCAAAAATTCCTTCCTCTTACGGGAGTTACTAAAATATATTATACATAAATATATAAACGATGATAACATATAAATATCTTAGTGCCCATATATTAAATATATTCTATTGTAATACTAAATTCTACGTCTTCAAAAAGTATCTCCAAGTCTCCGAATGTCAATCGCCCCATTCCCATTTTAATTCCAGAAATTTCTCCTCCCGACCAATCGCCTCCAATTCAAGAGCGTGGGCATGAGACAAGGGCTGCCCCTCGTCAATGCCAATCTACGGCACCACAATCAACACACAATCGACACTCCTTCGCAAACGGAAAGGGCAGACGCGTCGGTTTTGTTTCCTCCAATCCACTATTTCAGAGATTTTCCAAGAAGAAAGAGGATCGGATACCTTCACTGGGGTCCTGAGGACAATCCATCAGCGAGATTCATGATAAATAAGCATCGGCTAGACATTTCTCTGAATACGACCGAAGTCGCCACGCATGGGAAACAGCCAACGTAAAAAAATCACTCGAGAAAACAACCGCATATGCCGTCTTTCGTACTTTCGCACACAATTCTCCTCGAGTGCCTGTGTATATATTTCGTAGCCATTCGTGCTTTATTTATTTTTACAACGCTTTATGGAAATCCACTCACGTAAAGTGGGAGCCTCAAGGCTTCTTGTTGCCTAAACAAATTTTAATAAAAATATATTCTGCAGAAATTACATAAATAAAATTTATGTTTACACTCGTCGCAGGAAAACTTACACATTCGGTATCAATACCTTAGAGAAAAAGTATTCTAAAAATACTTCAGATTGGCATTCGGTATAGAGACGAAAGCCCAACTCAAAAGCCTCAAGCAAAAAGATTTACACCGCATTTTCTACTTAAATACTTATTTTTAAATATGCTAAGTGAGAGTTAATAATTTAAAAACCAAAGCGACTAAATAAGGAATTAACGTAATTAACGCAAACGATGTAAATTCAAGTAAACGAAAGCGGACGATGCCCGCTAATTACAGGAAAAAACCAATTATGACTTGGAAAGAGAGACGTCTCTGCGCGTAATGATCTAGCCGATGTGAAACTAGCCACTTAATTGAAACCTTTGACGTCATGTACCGCGTTTAATGACATTTTCCAAACAAAAATAGAAATAATTCTAAGCCCGATTCATAGATATATTAGGGTATGAACACTACGTCCTGCGAATAATTTCCATCATTCTAAAGCAAGGAGGAAACTTATATATTAGAGGGAAAGGATTTTAAATCAATTAAATAGAAATATTTTTGCTTTACTGTCGATCTTGTACTCTTAGTAATGAATTAGCTATTGTTTTTTTAATATTTCGTCTATGTACATACATTTACTGGCCAAAATAAAAATATAGACAACTGATTCCGTTATGATCCTTAAAAGATGATTGTGATATAAATTATATTATTCTTGTAAATTATATTATCTTTGTGATATAAATTATATTATTAATAAATATATAGTCGGAATATTCAAAAATGTTCTTCGGCTATCTCATATGAGAGGTAGCTTAATTTTTAACACAACTCATCAAGAAATTTTTTTTCACCTCAAAAACAGCAACCTTTCTGAGAATAAACATCTGTCACTTCTGAGCTTCAGCAAAGAGCGTGTAGTTCTAAATAAATTAATTTGCCAAATAATACGTCACGGCCACTCAAAGGGGTTTATAAAACATTAAATATGCGCTAACGAAATTGTCTCTTTCATTACGCTTTCTTTAACAAGATTAAAACACACAAAAAAACGATCTCTAAAAGAGGAACAAATAGAGAAACGGACATCCCTGCTTAATTCAACGAGAACCGAGCAAAGAAAAAATGTGCTAGGAGAGCATTTAAAAAAACAGCAGGTGAAAGGGAAAAGGCTCAAACGCTTCTTTTAGAAAGGGACTACACATGAGCGAAATACACCTAGCCACACCCAGCTAAAAAAATGAGACAAAGAAAGATATTAATGTATAGAGCTCAAAAATTAAATAATCACTTCGGAACGAAACACTTTTTAGACATAACAGTTGAAAATGAATTAATTAATGATAAATTCACATCGGTGAGTCCCCAACATCATTTCCAGTTTTCTGCCCTAAAATTTCTCATTGAATGCCATTTTCTTTACTTCTTGATGTCAAATTCATGTGATTTAAGTACGAATTTCCAATTTAAATGCCATCTGCAAACAGCATTTATAATTCCAATTTCAAAGGACACTTACCTCAGAGCCAAACATGCTTAACGGTACAAAACAAAATTTAAAAAATAGTAATCATAATCCCATGGTGGTAGCCCTAATAGTTCATAGTTCAAAAATATTGGTGTAGTATTGATTGTAGTACTTAATTAAAGGTTTTGCCTCGCTCATACCTCATCTAGTAAAATCCATTGAATTCAAACTTCGCAATCCCTTATTTCAGCGGAAAAATATCCTTCACGTACACATTTCAGGAAAATCTTCTGATAAGAATACGTTCCTTTACTGAGTCCAAACACTACGAATTATAGGGACGACAATAAATTGTCACAAATAACTAAAAAAAATTATTTAATACTCTGTACTGCATGTCAAAATCGTAAAAAGGGGAAAAGTTATTTCCACTTTGAAACCTCTGCTAAGTTTAGATATGCCCTTTAAACTTAAAAATTCCTCCATGTTTACTCCAACCCCTGACATACACTATTGCCAAAGTTCATTCAACTACCTGTACTCAAACCCATCCCAAAATTAACCTCAAATTAAAAAAAAGTAACGTCGGGGGGGAACAAACTTTTCATTCGTTTACATACCCAACTCCGCCGAAAATCACAAAACTCCGCACCGAGTCCGTTCAAACGCCAATTTATTCCGTCGGAAAAAACCCGCTCATTTACGACGCTTTTCGGTATCCCAAATTCCTTTACGAGAGCTTACGCATGAAATATGAATGGCAGATCAGCCGGGGACGATTACCGTAGAGTACCTAATGGAAAAGGTTTTGAGGAAGGCTGAGGAGGGATCGGCGGTATAATGGGGGAGGAAAAATAAGTAAGTCCATTTCCTTTTGGAGAAGGGAAAAAGGCCCATAAAGCTTTGGAGAGGAGAGGAAGATAGAGGAAAAAAGGTTTACCTTTCACTTCCTCTTTTGTGAAAAAACACGCGAGACGATTATGTTTTTCACGAGCCTGCTTCCCTTTCCTCGGCCGCAGAAAACTCTTCCTCCTGTATCACGCTCGTATAAGGCCCACTCTTTCCGATATCGTGCGGGAGAAAAGACATTGAATCCACTTTGAACAAAAAGGGAAAGGATCTGTGGATGGAGATGGCGATGAGTCTAAAATTAAATATTTTAGGGGAAATAAGGTTAATTGCGTCTATAAAATTTTGCTGTCGACCACCGCTGCGATCTCGGAACTGGAAGGGAAAATTAGATGAATTAAGGGACTGAAAATACAACGCTGAGAGCTTTGCTTAAAAAATTCAGATGGGTCCTGAAGAAAATTAGAGATACTGGAAGGTACTTAAGACTGAGAAAATATTTGAATGTACGTAGATTTGAATCCATATGATAAATACATTATGAGAACAGATTCATGTAGTCAAGAATATAATCTAAAAGAACAAAGAAATCACGAAATTTAGAGAAAAAAATGAAGTACAGCTTTTTACAAATTAATGCATGTTATACCTGATAGATTACTTGAATAAAGCAACCTTTCTGCAAGTGTGAAATCCGGGTTCGAGTCCCAGATATATTACTTTTTCATTTCCTTCTCCAGCTAAGAACAAGATTATCACGCTTAAATCTTAATTATCAAATCGAATACGAAAACCCTTCAAAATAAAGATGGCGCGGAATGCAGTACATATCTGAATAATCACATGAAATAACCATGAGCTAAATTATCTGGTACAGAATCCAAATATCTCCCAGAGGAATTTATCAAACTATGTATATAGACCGCATTATACGAAAATTTTCAAAATTTTCATCAATAAAATCTACCTGAACAGGCTTAACTTGGTGGATTGTTTTATAATTATCATTATTAAAAAAATTTCCACTAATCTACGGATCAAATTACATAATCCAGTTGATGACGTAGAATAACATTTAGTAATGCACATGATAAAGCTTCTACAAAGCGTAGGACCTAAGCGTTTCTGCTTTTACCCTCATAACCGAGGCTAAATCTAGAGAAAACGTGAATTTGTATGGACAATCTACCTTGAAAAGCTCTAGAAACGAAAATTCAACAAATGTATTGAAAATAGCATGCTTGAAAAAGAAACTGTAAAGTTGATATGAAAGAACTGCATATAAAATGGAATAAAGTAGATTCAACAATAAAAATCTCTCGTGTCTGAGTAATTTCTCTGCATTCTCTAACTTGAATTAGCTCAATAACACCTCTACTCAGCATGCATATAAAAATTATATTTTGAAGTGGTTCATGTAATGGTGGTTGGTAAAAGAATTGAACATTACTTAGAGAATTAAAAGAAGTTTCTATAATAAACTAGAAATCAAGTATTTCTATAACAAATATACAAGCAATCAAAATTTTCTTTGTTGCGTTATCAAACAAATAGAACTTTTTTAAAAAACAATTTTAATAAATCTCAGATTAATAAAAGAAAACCATAGGTTTTGTGGGTAAAAAAAGCAACACTGAGGTCCTATAGCTATGAAAGCTTTATCATTATTTATTATTATTCACAGTTGCTACAGTTGATCACAAATCTTTACTTTCTATATTAGAGAATTACTCAAGTTATTAACCAATTATTAATTGCTAAATTACTTTCCACCCATAATAGAGAGAATTTAGAAATTATGTACGTGTTTAAAGATTTTCTCGAGAAAATTTCAAACGAATAATTTTTATGAAGTAGAATTAGCGGAATGCCAAGTCGAACAACGGGCAATGATAATTAAGACCCAATTTTCTGGAGGCTAAAACTTTACGAGTAGCTCAGCGGATGTTCACGAAGATTTGTGAAATATGAATTCCATAAACGGCTCTATTTGAATTGATCCTCAGATATTGGAGTTCTCAAAGGATCGAGCTCTCAAACGCAGAAACGCTGCATAAACGAATAAAGCGGCGCCTACCTGTTGGATGGGATAATTAGAATGCCTCCCGAGTTAAGCTCCTGAATTACCTACGAAGTTTTTCAATAACCGCTTTGATGTCTAGTTTTCATGGATAAATAGGTTCGCGGATTCTTTTAAAAATTTTGCGACGTTTTTTCAGAGATGGCTCCTGCACTCGGCATACACGTTGAAATTCAGAAAGGAAGATTTGAAAATCTTTAGTGCTAACGACAGAAATTTCTAATTTTTATTAAAACAGTTTTGGCTCAACATAATTTTAACTAGATTTTCGAGCACGAATTCGAAAGAGCAAGATAAATAAGCCGCTAAAATGAATACAAATCTTTGCTGGAAATCTTCCTGATTAAAGTAACATTTGCCTTGCATTTGATTGCCGTAAATATGACATTCAGAGTTTATAAAGACTTCGTATTTTAAAATATTTCTAATGCCAGGAATTACATATTTTGATTTACTTCGACTGAAAAATGGAATGAACTTCATTATGAATAGCATCGCGTTGGAAATGACGTCAACTAAGTATATCCTAATCGCAAACTGCAGGATTTCAGAACGTCTGTATAATTCTTATGATTATGTATGCCTTCAGAAGATTATACAAAGCAAAACAATATACTTAATCCATGCGTGTAATCGTATTTCGGCTTATGAAGATAACACCGGAGATAATAATCATCCTCCGCAGAATAGTCGTTAATCTTGGGATTTGAGATTCGCAAATAATCGAATACTTCGAACCGAGTCTATTTATTAATAAAACAAAAATTTCCAACAAAATGGACATCTGCAAAACTGAAATTTGAACCACGTCGAATATAATTCAATTGGCAGAAAGTTAATTATTCGTAACTCTATATTTTGTTTAGCTTTCCAAATTTCTACATAACATTTGCGAGGTATATTATATGTCGGTAGGTCTCTGGCCAAAACTAATGTATTAATGAAAATGACAATGATTACGCAATTCTATCTTATGAAAAAGATATCCTTGATATAAATTATACATTGCTATTTAAGCAGATGACGACAACAGACAGGAGAGGAAGAAACTAATGTGACTTTTCTAACTTTTAGGAATTTTACGATAAAATGATGGAAATAGCATCGCGAACCGAATCGAATATCTTTATGATTCGGATTTGGTTTGAGTGAGAAAAGCACAATTCGTACATCACTATTGGGAACGTCTAAATTTTTCCTTCTGGAGAAAAATAATTTAAGTCACATGCTTACCTCCTTGAGAAATATTAAAAGAATTAAATTTTCAACAAACACAATTGGAATCATGTCTTGAAGAAATCCTGCTTGCAATAAAAGGAACAATCCTTCCGACAGAGTAGAATACATTTAACCTTGGCAATCTCAGTTTCTCGAGTACAAGACATCAGTCGTCTCATTTTATACAGGGGCGCCCAAACAGGAAGTTTAAGATAAAGGTAACTTTAAAAAAGGAATCTTGAGGCATAAAAGAAGAGATGGAAAACAAACGAAAGGGATTGCCTACAGTTTCATGCACGGAAAACCCTACCGCATCCACAGGTTTTACGAGCCCATACCTTTCCCTTTGTGTTCCTCTATATATTTTCTTTATGCCTTCATACTTTTTCAAGACCCGTCATCCGTTTTTCCGTAACCATTCTGAATTCAACAGTTTTCTGCGTCTCATCCTGTTTTTTCTACGTCTTTCTACCTTTTATTTTCTTTCCGAAGGCGTGGACATCATACGAGTTTCTTCGGAAGAAGAAAAAGAACAGTATACCATTATCTGGATAAATATAGTACTGTCAAACGTCTTGATTGGAAGAAACTGGGACTTGAAAGTTTCATCTTCCCTTTAACCTTTGTGAGTATGAAATAAAATAAACATCGAATTCTTATGTAAACAATAATATATACTATAATAACCAGAGATATTTTAACAACTAAGATGGCAATAGAAATTATGTAGGGAAAGAAAGAAATAGTACCGTGGAGGAAAAATAACTGATATTTTTATGACAAAAATAACAAACATTTTATGACAAAATCCACTTCAGGAAAACACCTAGGCAGAAAAGGGGTGCGAAATCTACAAATGGTATAGGAAAGAGTGAAAGAAAGAGACAGAAGGATTAAGACTTTGTGGACAGTAAAAATTACAAAATTTATTGCTAGCTGCAATATACATACACATTCTTTGTCATTAGAAGTTCAATATATCAGGAAATTCATAATTCAGTTATAGTATGAACATCAGATTCACAGTTTATGTTACCAGTATAACAAATAAATAAATAATAGAATCAATGACACAAGGAACGATGATAGACAAATAGATAAAACGTGAGAAAACTGTAAAGAAACCATAAAGAAACTTACACTTAAACCTCTATTAAAACCATGAAATATCGCGTTAATTAATTAGAAACTAAATCGGCAAAGTTTAGACTAATTTATTAATTATGCATTTAAAAAATTAAAACAGGAAAAACAGTTCGACGGTTGCTACAAATACGAAATCCGAAATGAACCGAAGTTTTCATCGAACCTGAGCGAAAATAATAACGGTTCGAAGGATAGGCATTTATAAGCTATAGGATGCTCACCATCCCTGTGAGTTAGCAGTGAAACCTATCTTCGTTAATTAGCAGCAACGGCACCTGTAATTTATCTCCCACCGTCACCTCTGTTAATGCATCGATGAGCCGACCTTTCCGTTCCCATTTTCTAAGAGGGATCTATCGCTTAAGAGCAATTAGGCAAAATACTTCGCTAGTACTTGATGCAGTTTATTTGCTCATTTTACCCCTGATCCTTCGTTTCAGTGGAAATCAAATTATGTCTACTCGAATTCATCAGTTACTTTATTCACAATTCTCGACATTTTCAAAGGAGAAAATTTCGCACGTTTTTCGAATTTGCATATCTATCTTAGAGATCTCGTGCTCCAAGGATGCGCCCCAGTGTGTAAGAACACGATCATCCTTAAGCCCCTAGAATTATACTTTTCAAATGATTCTATCGAATAACGCATATGATACGGAATTCTCTTGCATGTAAAAGACAGCACAAAGGAGCAGTAGCGTAGTTTTGCTATGCTTACGGTGACCAGATGTCCATCAATTTTTACTCTTCAATTGAGTCTTTAACTTTATCTCTAAGATACTGCATTTTCAATTCAACTGAGTTTGTCCTTAAATTCTTTGCAGCCATAAATTGGTGTAAGGGTTATTTTTCTTTAGCTCAAAAATTAATTAAGATATTAATTGGTCCACCGAAATAATATCATGCTAACCTATATAATGTTAACCTTATAATAAGCCTGTTTTATGCCAAAATTTTTTACTATATAGAAATATTTTCCTTAATAAAAATAAAGGCCTCTATCTGACAAATCACTACAGGGAAACGGGTGGTAATTATGCATGTTATGTAATTTTTTATCTACTACAAACTGCTTCATATATAGCTCATTTCATATAATCAAAATATTTGCTACATTAATCAATAAGACTGATAAGAGATACAAATTTTCACCTCAACATTAAATTCAGAATTTATATTACGCAAATCGATTGTGAAGTGATAAAATATAACTACGCTTAAGCCGACATCATATTTTACTTAATCCAATTGAATATAATTAGTCACTAAGTTTAATTAAAGGATTTATAAAAAAATTATCCTTTTATCCCTTAAATCCCGCTGTAACTTAGACTAATCCAGACAACCATACTCATACTAGCGACTGTATGAAACAATGAGCCTATCCTCGCCGAACATCTTAATTCCTTACACTCTCCATCCCTTAATCCAATCCCTTTCTCTTCAATGAGCTTATACTAAGAGGAAATTCGCACGCGGAATCGGAGACATTAACATAGCTACATGCACTGTGAACAGGGAATGGGGGCGCGAAGCAACTTGATCGCTTTTCCCAACGATCTCTCCTTGTCTGTGTGCCAAAGGAACTCGTAGTAAATGCCTCTGAGACTCACTCACCCAAGTATAAGGCGCATAGACACATGACGACAAGTGAACGTATCGCAGCGTGAACGGACGGATTAAGTTCAATTCCCATCGCTAGATGGGATTGTGAGGGAGAACGAGAATTCAGACACATCCGAAGAATTTTCGGGGTGTGCTGCCGCATTTATCGAGAGGGAACCCAATTCGAATCGATCGCATTCGTTTGGGAGGAAATATGAAGGTCTAAGTCTGCATACAGAGAGGCGTAAACCTTAAAATTTAAGGTAAACTTAAGTAGTTCAAACAAGGAATGGGTAAAAGGGTGATTTTGCACGTTATCGTTGCACGTTGGGCGTGAAAATTCCCAAGGAAGAAAAGACTTGAAAAAAAGTCCGACCCGGGTCTCCCGATTGCCGGTCGGGTGCTCTGTCCGTTGAGCTATCTCGCCGGAACTTTCTTCCTTGGGATTTAAGTAGTTCAAAGAATAAACCACTTTTAAACGAAGTTTTAAAAACAATACTCACTCAATTCAGAGGAAACTTTCACTTGCTTTCCAAGGGTTAAACACCAATGACACTCACCTGCAAATAAAAAAATATGTTATTAGCATTGTGAGAAAAGTTTTACATGGAAAACGTGGCATTTATGTCAAATAACGACTTCACACACAATGAAAGGCTTTACACCGACAACCTAGGGAAAATTCTCTTCGACTGTATACAGTTATTTCAACATTTACTTTGCAGATTTAAGTACTAGAGCTACATTACATGCAAATTTAAATATTTCAAACATTACGAAGTCACTTATCCGAATACTATCACCTAAGAGTTGTGGAGAATGTCCTTTGGGACATGCTACATCCAAAATATTTATGCGCAACCTATTATTATTGCTTTAAGTAGCCGTAATCAAAGCAATTAAACAATTACGTCGCTTGGTACCTGAGATAACAAGCATGAAAACACATACGGATAAACAGAAAATCAAAACATTACTGATATCTTTGTTTATAAGGCTCAAATTAGCGTAGCACGCGTACGTGCTTAATTACTTCCATTCCCTTATCCATTAAAATATTCAAACCCGGAAAAGAGCAACGTTCCGACCAAATAAATGAGTGAATTACAAGAGGCTAATCAATATGAGTTGACCTGACTTCGTGGAACTCCATTCAATCAAGGAATCATGGAAGATACAAAGTCCACCTTTCATTTATCACATGAAGCTGGGTGATTGTAATCACACCAAAATATAAAATAACGAATTTCAACATCTGCGACATTATCGGGAAAGGATCTCTTTGCAAATTAAATTGGATTTGGCCGGAAAATCAAACAGGCTTAATAGGTTCAGGACTTCAAAATCTAGGGGGCTCCAGTTAAGGTTTATTAAGTTAAGTTCATTTGAAATGTCATAAGGGCATCGAACCGGAGCCGAACTGAAAACCGAAAAGATCCAATATTTTTTCCGGAGTGAAAACAGTCCGAACCGAAAAAAATTAAATTCTTGTACCCTAACCGAAACCGATATTTATTACGCTACGATATTTCCAACGGTTGTAACAATGTTAAGTAAACATGTGAATTTTTATCATTGTATTTGTTCCATTCTAAAATTTGGTGCGATGCAGAGTAAATGAATAAAGCAAGAAATGATAAAACGATCTTTCAGAAGTATATGACTTTACATCAGCGGAGCGAAAAGAGAATGGTTAGAAGTCGGTAGAAGGAGCTAAACCGGATCTGAAACGATATTTCGATGAACCGGAGCAAAAACTAGAACGAAAAATATGACGGTTCGATGTCATTGACATCTCTTATTCATATTGTCATAAGGTACTCTGGTCTCGGAACAACATTTCAATAGCTTTCCTTCAAACACAATGATTCCTATTTGAAATTTACATTTAAGAAGGGAAATTTACATTTAGGATTTTATCAGTGGGATAGCGTGCGGCTGGGATGGCGAACCTTTTGTGGCAAAAGTAAAATAAAATTTGATAATTATAAAGGACTTGGGTGCCAATGTGGTGCCAAACCATAATGTGAGATAAGGAAGCAAATCTTACCTATTTTATTACGCCAACGATGGGATTAGGATGTAATAATTTATGTAAATAATCATTAATTATCCATTAATAATTAACGGAATCGATCTTTAATTAGTATGGGTCTTAATATTATACGTGGAATCTCCATAACAAGAATAGTGCCGTCTGAGTTCCGCGTACCAAAATATTCTCACTTCACCTCATGAGGCACGCATACCGTGGGTTCACCACCCCATTGTCTAGGGCACTCATTTAAAACCGGTCCTGGTGCTGGTATGCTTAGTATGGAAATGTAACACCTTTGAAATCGATTTCTTTAAACACTTCGAACATTCTTCCGGTATATCATCGAGTGGGTGCTATTAAAGGCGTGTGGAAATGGCTCGCATGACGAACGGGCATAAATAACAATCGCTTTGGAGTGTTGGAGAGTACTCCAACCTCGCATGCTCTCCCCGCGTGCAGGAAGTTCCTTCCGCTGGGGAGGATATCCGCCTGTCCCCTCAAGAAAGAATCGCACCCCAAATGACCCAACGCAAGGGATTGGAATCACTCCAATTTTCGCCGGAGTAACTCCCACATCAAATCGGGAATTGCATTAGCCCGAAAAAGAGGTGCGGGGGCGCCATTAGCGATATCAGATTCGTAAGTAGGGTAGGGTAAAGATGGGTAGGCGGAAAAATTCCCCCAATGACGAGAACCGGAAGCAAATTCTTCTTATATTTAGGATACTCCTCATTCGCGACTTTGAATGTAATGACGGGTATGCAAAGGAAGAGGGACGTATAATAGGGTGGATCGAAAAAACTTTTTTTTCGAAATCTTTATGCGGCTAGTGCTTAAAGTTTGTGGTTGGTGGTCCTTATAAACCATGAGAAATTTCAGCTCGATCGGAATATGTCCTGAGGCTGCGAAATTTAGTCGAAATTTTCAATTTTTGTGAAAAAATGTCAAAAATTCGCAATTTTTTCTGATGATTTTTCGATGTTTCTGAAGTGATTTAATGGCAAAATATTACATGTATTGCTTGTATGTTGCTTATTGATTAACAATTTACTGAATTTGAATGAGGAAAATTGATTTCTTAGTTCGCCAAAATTTGTCAAAAAACGCCAAATATACAGAAATGTTACGGATGTTGGGTAGGCAATAACCTGCTGCAGTAACTCGACCCCACCGACTTAAATTTATGAAGAATGATAAAATAGTAGGAAATGAAGTAAATTAGCTCTTAGTTAATCGAATAATCAAGTACTAGCGAGGAGGTGGTTGCAATATTGACACTACCAGTATGGGTGTCAGTCTCTCCGGACAGAGCACTGAAACGTGACGGTTTGCGCGAGTTATAAGTCTACGTAACACAAGTGTTATTGCAATAGGCGTGTCTAAAACTACTGTTAAATCTTTCAAATCTGTGGATTGATAGCTGTGAAAACGGGAAATATCTGTATTTTATAGTGTGCTGGATATCAGCGATATTCGATATTTTAGGGGAATCGGAGGGTCTAATGAAAAGCAGTTACCAACTTTTTGAGTGTCATTCGGTGTTTAAATTACGTTCAAGCGAAAAAAAGTTACTTTGGACAGGAAATCTCCTTGAAAGATATTGCTAACGTTGCTAAAGATTTATCTCTATGATCATCTTCGAAATCATGCTTTCTGGGGGCATCCAGAAAACATACGAGTTGGTATGTTTAGATAGTCGCTGATATGAGCGTAAAAACGCTGCAAAGAAGATCCTGAAAGCTAGAAAAAGCCAAAGCCAACCAGTTAACTCCATTAGAAAGTTTGCACCCCCAGTGATCAACTTTTAAGCAAAAGATTATACAGCTTTAGTGCACTGGAGAAAAGAAGAAATAACATCACCTCCAGTAGCACACTTACTAACAAATGAAGACTTAGAAGAATCCGCTACTGTAAGAGATGAATCCCTAGGAAAACTGCAGAATGTTTTACCTGCCGTGCCGTATCTAGGGAGAGGAACTGTGCGTCAAGGATATAACTGCTACATCAACTGTTGTATGAAGTTATGAATCCCGAGATGGCTAAATTAGACATCGATTGAAGAACAGAAAAATAATTTTGAGGTTTGGTACAAAAGCAGACTTCAAAGCCCAAATGGGACAGCCTACCTAGGTGGGTGAGAGGTCGGCACTCGATTGCAACCACCCCCTCGTGGTGAGTGTTGGGTAGTCCATTATTCAATGAAATAAGAGCTGAAAATTACTTCTTTTCCCACTATCTTATCATTCTTCATAAATTTAAGTCGGTGGGGTCGAGTTACTGCAGCAGGTTATTGCCTACCCAACATCCGTAACATCTCTGTATATTTGGCGTTTTTTGACAAATTTTGGCGAACTAAGAAATCAATTTTCCTCATTCAAATTCAGTAAATTGTTCATCAATAAGCAACATACAAGCAATACATGTAATATTTTGCCATTAAATCACTTCAGAAACATCGAAAAATCATCAGAAAAAATTGCGAATTTTTGACATTTTTTCACAAAAATTGAAAATTTCGACTAAATTTCGCAGCCTCAGGACATATTCCGATCGAGCTGAAATTTCTCATGGTTTATAAGGACCACCAACCACAAACTTTAAGCACTAGCCGCATAAAGATTTCGAAAAAAAAGTTTTTTCGATCCACCCTAACGTATAACCTTCGAAAACCAACGCTGAAGGCTAGTGAAGCACACGGGCAACGAAAATTTCAATGGATAAACTCAAAAACTGAAAAGATAGAAATTCTTAAAATGAATATATTCCTCAAGGATAAATTCTGCAAAATATGTCATATTTGAGTACGTCTTCTTTCCTTAAGCCAAAACTTAAAAAAACCAAGGGCAACAGTTCGCAACACATTGAATCATACGATTCTGACCATCAGAATATATTACACGATTTCATCAAATACCCTTCAGCTACAAACTCATTCGATCCACGATCCTGCTGAAGGTTAATTTAATTAATTCCCTGAAGCCCCGGATAAATGTCAAGCACTCCTTCCTAGGTACTGCAGCACCATCAAAGAAAGTACTGAAACGGGCTGATACACAAAACTTACTTTCACTCCCAAATATTTTCAAAAATAAATATTTGAAATGAACCAGGAATGAAAAGGGCGGCTTATATGTCTCTACAACTGAAATTTATTATAAGTTTTTATTTCTAAATTTAAAAGGTAGTAACGTAAATTTAGAAGCACATTGTATGATTAGCCATATCTACTTTTTCCACTTTTGGGCGGGGGCAAATTATTTTAGACGCTTAAATCACTGATTGAATTCGAGGTACCAAATTTTTGATTTTATTCTTTTCAAGTAAAAAATAAACCACACAATCCCTCTATACAATTTATAATGTGCCAAATAATAGATATATTTGTGAAAAATAAGCCTATAGTTTTTTTTAATGTATCAATAAACTGCAGGCGCTGCACGGATTAGTCCGGTGGAGCTTAATCGTGGAATACAAAAGTATTTGACGTCTACCAATGCGCCTAGCTCAGAAAACCCAGTTCTTGACTATTATAAGGTTCAACAATAGGTCCCTTACAGTAAACCTGTTGCAACCTAATACGTTAGACAGTGCGGCAGTATTTCTGTACATAACTGCAGCTAAAGATCATACATACTGTTTAGACCTACATCCATTCCTAAGTAGTCGTAAATAGCACGTTCTTGTTAGAAAAAAAGCCACTATGCGTATTCAACTTGATGAATAACACAGCGTCAACCTGAATAGATTCCATTCTATGTTAAAAAAGCACCTTCGGAATGATTAACAAAATATAGAAATCATATCCAAATTCAGGTCATCCATTATATGTGACTCACATTATATGAAAAATTAACCAACGATATTTCGAAAAATTACTACTGGAAGTATACTATTACAATATTAATCAATCGCAGAAAGTTAAACTTCAATCATGGATACTGTCGCAATTAGAGGCACCAATTTCCGAATGATTTCTACCGAATGATAATGCTCACTCACGCCCCAATCAATTACATCGCGGTCTTCTTTTTCTCCAATTTTCGCATTTTCTGTGAGGTTTAAATTAATGAGTTCTCATTAAGTGAAATTTAGAGGATCAAATCAAACGGGTCAATTAGCAGGGGAATCTCTTTATAATTAAAAATCTCTCCTTTGCCCTTTCCCTGGTTCCGCATAATTGAAAGGTCAGCTTCCTTCGCTTCATTTCTCACCCGCCCTTTGACATTCCAAATATTTAAGCTTTTAATTTCAGGAAGGTTATGTTCTCATCCTCCGCGAGTTTTCCATTGTTTTTGGGAGACACAAGCGTAAGCTAGAGTGTTTTACTATGTCGACCAACGCAGGACGAGCATCCTATTCCGCCAGCAACTCAATATTCACGGCGGATGGGATTCTGATATTCTCCTGAATGTGGAATGGCGCAAGCAAGGCATCGAATATTTTTCGTCCCGGTTTTCTCTCTGATTCAACGATTAAGCAAATATCTGTTCAGTTCCGATTTCGCTCCTTCCTACGTCGAACCGTTTCGAAAAGTATATCTTCGCTCCGAACACTATTATATTACATCCCTCTGGAAGTATTTCCTAACACTTTTTTTTTTCATTTTTATTAAATTAAATTTTAGAACAAGACTAACCATTCTTATATTAAAACCTCTCCCATCAACATATAACTAAATTTATATTGTTTTCAACCGAAGGAGCGGTAGAAATAACGATTTTCGGTATTGATCAGGATTTAAAACTTGCAATTTTTTCTTTGTGTTCTGTTTTCACCCGGTAAAATAATGGTTTCGGTTTTCGGATCCGTTCTGGTTCGATTCCCTGGATGTAATTTACTTAATGTCTGATTAATATTATTAAGTCAATATCGAAATTGTTCAATATATTAATCGTTTGAGAGGTTTATCGAAGCAATAACGATGACGGAAAAAATTCAATAATATTTCTAAAGTAATAGTAACCGTGTTAGAAAGGCTTTATGACTTCGATTACAATTTCATGGTTTAATAAGACATATTTATTCAAATTGTGAAGAGCATTTTTTGTCACTTCCATTGGTAACATACGAGTTTTTACAACAGTGAAAGAAAATCACAGATTCTACATGGTATTGTAGGAAATTTCTAATAGACTTTTTGTTCATTCGATAGCAATCTATTATTTTTCAAATTCCAAAAATTCTACGAATACAGCGAGCGTGATCACTTACGTGGCTTTAGCTAAAAAGCCATGGCTTCAGCAAAATGTACCCATACTAAGGGTAGTGAGAATATTTTTTATTCTGAAAATTCTACTATTACACTGAAAAAAGTTATTTTTTTATCAATCTCCAAGTTTGCTATCACTGTCATATATTTCGCCTTGTGAGCAGTGAATTTTTCAACGAGTCGCCATACATTCAATCATCCCCATATTTGATATTTTGACGTTTAAAGGAATGTATGCTATTGGAAATATGCTTATGGTGCACGAGATTCGCTTTCCCTCGTCACAGGATTATCACAACGTTGATTGTGGTCGTTTCCCGCAAAAACTGTTACCCAGATGCTGCTTCTAACGATTTCCAATGAGACGTTATTAATCATATTCCGGCGTGGATTTCATTCTTGAACTTTGTCGGCTAACCCAGAGGTGAGCTTTAGCTTTCTAAAAATCCTCCGACTTCAAAAGCTTCCAAAAACCAACTTAAGCATTCCAACCTCGTTGTTCCTTGGATAAACAGAACGCCATGGTAATAGCAGGTAAACTAAGCAGCTACAGTGAAATTGAAAGCTTATGGCCCCTGTGCAGAAACTAGTTACCAGTCCTGACTAGTGCACCGTCAAAAAATGCTGGCAACAAGGAAACTGGGTGGCTGTATACATTTAAGGGTGACAATGTATCACATTTATTTTCGAAAATGAGACATTATGGCCTTCTATCCGCTATATTTTTAATCGTGGGCCATAAGCTTTATATTTTACTGTACTTAGTACGGAAACGGACATGCGATAAACGGAAAAATTTTGCGAAAGGGAAAATTGATACAGCACTATTTCGTAGTAGCATTGTTAGAAGTTCTCCCACATATTGCTATTAAAGAAGCAAATAACCACTCCCAAAATTCTAATTAACGAAATTTTGCAAAAGAAAAGAAACTTTGGATTCAAAGTGAACTAAAAACTTAAAAGTATAATAACAATTTCAGCAAGGTCATTCATTACCATTCACCTCTAACTGAAAGACAAAAATGGAAGACTCGACTTCTTGGAAGAAGGAAAACTTCCTCACCTACTTTGACAATGAAGGCCAATTTATCAAATCGGTCTGACGTGCGCTCGGTTTTCGGGCGTAAGTCCTACATTTGGCCTTTTTCACGCGCGGAAAGTTCGCGTGCTGAAGATCGTGACTTCGCCTTAGTTCGTGGATTTATTCGCAGACACCTATCAGCATCGAAATTTCGGATTCAGATTCGACATGACCAGCCACTGCGCCAACGCTAATAATACCGAGTATTCATGAATGTTACCAATGATACGGCAAGATAACATATTTTGAAAACCAGACTGATTTATACTACAATTCTAATATTTCAACTATAGTTCTAATATTTTCCATTCAAATCAATTCTAATATAAGAGTTTGATGTAAGAAGATACTTTATAGTCTCAATCTCGCCCTAACTTAAGTCCACTATCATTATTATAGTTATATTTCTTCCATAGTTATATTTTTATGACTTCTATTACAGAAGATTATCAAAAATAAGGAATTAATTGCAGCGTCAGAATGAAAAAATTTCCATGAAATTCCGGAGGATACTCCTAATCTGCATACATAATTCGAAGGAATCTGGGTCATTTCATAGATGGAAATATTATCTTAGCTAGAAGCATAGGATTCCTTGTTCCTCGGCGCAAATGGGCTCCGTGTTAAAGTGTAAACATGCTTGCATTATGCATTTAAGTTGAATGAGTTCAACCATTTAACACGTTTCAAACAGAAAATAACTCTTCATTTATTGTAACAAAATTTGTTCGCCGCTATTTCAACATAAGTTTAGACAGCGCATTAAATTTAATTAAAGGAAGCGATGTTTACTTAATTTAATCTCATTATGATTTTAAAACTATCCCTATTATCTCAGTATCCTTATGATGAGATAAAGCACCAAAATTTAAGTAAAGGAAGGATATGGATGAGAATATATTTCATTACAAATATGTTACCCAACCTTTTAGACCTAAATTCTCCTATGAAAATGAACAATTTCACATACTGTTACGGCCAAATATCTTCATATCGTTTTCCCTATAAATCATAATACAATATCTCTAGAAAATCGTAACAAAATCACAATCAGTAGCGAGGGTTATGAATTTGGTAAAAACATATTTTTTAATGAAAAAAATTAGTAACAGAAGATTGAAAATATTCTTTGGAAAAGGAAATTGGTGAGCCAAGATAAAATCAATTTTTAATAAAATATATCAATAGCATTCACCACGAGAATTCTACACTCATGATGAAACAAAATTTTGTGATTGAAATAACTTATATTGTATTGGAATATCCAATTGTAAAAACCTCATGTTTCAAAAATAATGATATTTTTATTCTTTAGAATCATAAAAAAGGATCAGTTAATATTTTAAATGATAGGGTAGAAAGAAACGCGTTACCCTACATACGATGAAAACCTTGATAATTTCCTTGATCTTCGAACACCCCTGTATTGCCAACACTGATTAAGCAGAACGTTATGCAGGTGTACTATCCAAATAGTCACACTTCATAGGTGTTGACAACACAAATTTAGTTTTAAAACGATATTTTAAACGATAAGGAGATATTAGGGTAAACGGGAACTGGAGATGAATATAAAAATTGTAAAAGAAACATTTTTAAATGCCCTTTATTTTGAATAACCTTAATGAATCAATTACTGAATACTAATGTGCACAATATAAATATATTGAGTGAAATTATACGGCATTTTATCTTTATGACGGGTATTCTCGAGGTAACACAACTCAAATCCCTTAAATCACCAATTAATGCAAGCTTATATTTATTTATTTTATAAATAACCATAGCTGTATCGCTATTTATTTTTTAGCTCGAATTCACTGAATTAATCTGAATCAATATCGCATTTCCAAAGATAACTCAATTGATTTCCAACCCGGTTAACGACACAAGTCGTGATCTGCCGCACGGGAATAATTTCTCCCGTATTCATACGGCACCAACCGCAAGCTCCAGCTGCGAGCGAATCCGATTTTTTTAATTGCTCGACATTTCGAGACTTCAATTGCCGCGGAAATCAAACCAATTAAAAACTCCGAAAGCAGAGGCGTACGGATATCGCATATTTAAAGCAATTCGAACGTTTGACGCCGGGAATTTTTAACGAGTCGAGAAGAGCTCTTTCCGTCTCCTGTCTCTCTGAAAAAATGGAGATCTATGACCCGTGCAATGCTCGGCAGAGAGGTAAACTCTACTTACATAATCGAGGATGCTCGCAGCATTCCGGAGCTATTTATACCGGTGAAGATCCGGCGCCTAAAATTGGACCTCGCTCCCGCTAACGATCTCTTCACGGACTCCGAGGTCGGACACATTCACAAACACAAAAGGAAAATCGCACAAACGAAATGTGCCGTGACAGATCGAAGGTTCGCTTCGAGTCCAATTAATAGAGGAACGAAACGCCAGCGAAAAGAGTTATAAAAGAAGATAGTTGCGGTGAGGTCGATATAACGAATAAAGAGATATAAATAATAAATAGATATAAATAATGAAAAGATATAAATAATAAAGAGATATAAATAATAAAGAGATATAAATAATAAAGAGATATAAATAATAAAGAGATATAAATAATAAAGAGATATAAATAATGAGATATAAATGTTAATAATAAATCATCTTTATTCGGGCGAGAATGAGACTAGAACGTTTCTTCTTACATCTAACCCTTCGTCAATTTGAGATAGCATAAAAAATGCACGGAAGAAAATTATATTATGGGTTTAAAAACCTTAGATGGTGATCAGGAAAAACAACCCACAGCAGGAAAACACCCAAAAAAGGGTGCAATGCCTGCGAATCCTGCACATAGAATAACTAAGATTTTACGGAAGTAGCTGTCATATAAAAGGAAAAAATACATTATCTATGTAAAAGAATAAGAGTTAAAACAAACAGGAAAAGAACATTATGAGAAAAACAATATGCCATATATGAAAAATTGCAATAAATGAATAATTAGTAATAAGTAACGACTGTAAATCATAATCATCATATGCATAAAAGATAAATGAAAAGAATTTTGCCGTAAATTGAGGTATCGGAGATAAAATGTAACTATTTTTCATGGTGGATATGCACAATTATACATTACTATCGCGGGTTAAACTGAAGTATTCAATGTACTTCCGTCTGTGGTTAGCGCATTCGCTCTGACCCCAAGGTCCCGGATTTTTCTGATAAGGGAATGGTTGTACGTGTTCGTCCATTGTTACTGTTGCCCTGATTGAACACCTACTGACATCTCTATAGCACTAGAAATGGCAAAACTGCAAAACCTCTCCACCTATAGAAATATTAAGGAATTTGCAAGAAAGGGTGAATATTACAATACGCCATAGTTGAAGAATATTTTTTACCCTGTTGAAGAATGTTTTTTACTTTAAAATATTTTTTACTCTGCACTGTATTATGCAACATCTGCATTTTTGCCATAACATAATTCAAGAATAATTCATTGGCAGGAGAGGTAAGTAAACTATAGGATTTTGAAATTATACAATATTTGGCTGGAATTTAAATGATATTGGAAAGATAAATTGAAGCGTAAATACAGAGCTACTGATTGACTTAACATACATACTACTGTAATGCAAACTTGTTATTTCCCAATTATTAGATAGTTACGAATGTAATATCTGTTATTTATTAATAAATTATAACATTGATTTAAGTGTAGTTTAAACTAACAAGGAAATAATGATAAACCTTTCATTTTAATAATTTTAACTAAGATTAACGAATATTGTTTTAATAATACTGTTGATTCAAGAATCGGCTAAGGTAAACTTATTTCGTACATATGACGTAATTCTTTTGTCGCGACCGATTCCGTGTTGAACGTCGCGCGAAAGTTTGGTTACTAACGAGAATGTTTACTAAACGTATGTTTACATCAACAAACGAATCAATAGAACCAACGCTTTCCCAAACGTAACCCGTTCAAGATTGTCTTGTTTTGTGAGAGCTGTGTAAATATGTCTTTTGGAATAATAAATAACGACCAACTCATGTGGTACCTTCACTCTCATATGCGTGCGTCGGGATTCCTTAAGCTCATTTTTGTCCATAATCTAATTTTAACGTGCTAAAATAAAAAACACACAAAAGTTTGCAGTAGGTTTAAATACCGTTGTAAACAAACATAAATATAATTATCGAGTTAGGCTGGTTTGAAGGCAAGATGATCCACGGGGGATGGAATCACCTTATTTGATGATTTTGCAAAGAAAGCAATTTGTCTGAGATGATAAGAAGAAAGAGGAGGACAAACTGAAAACTAATAACTAAGCGTTACACTGCTAACTTTGAGTCTATTGCATTTCAAACCACAACATGGAAATTTCACAGTTCACTGGAGGACTACTAGTCACAACAAGATAGCAATATTATTATGATAACGCATTGTCGCCGAGCTCTTCGAACTAATGCATATTTCCTCCATCACTATAACCCACAATTCTCCCTCACCGAAACACAATCTCCATTCTAAGCATACAGAGAATGCTCTGGAGTAAGCGTTGATATGTAGAGATGAGCGAGAAATCCGAAATGCACGTTTCTCCATTAACTCCTTCCCTCTATTGGAATCCATCTTCGATTCGCCCTCTCTTCCCAAAGGACTCAGCCAGTCGAGACCACCTGTCCTCTCTTCTCATCGGATCATCTCAAATGCACGTCCGATGCATTCATAGCTATGAAAAGGAAATCCCCATTTCTCACGCCCGTACAATTCCAATACCCCCGAGGCTCGTATATGGAGCCCGTCATCCATAACTAATGGTCCACGAATTTCTATCTCTGGGAATAAAACGAATGAGTTACGCACGCAGCTTATTGTTTTATTATCGCTGGAAAGTGAGCCAAAGTACGAAATGGTAAATCATATGTATGTGTTCGGCTATGACCTTATATGTATGAGCTAACAATTAATATACTCAGCTTGAGAAAAATCACCAACGAAAAATGTGAAAACTTTAACATAAAAACGTTGGGACGTAACCAAATAAGGACTTAAATATTTCTATAGACATCCGTTACATCAATTATTAATAATAAAACAATTACGATTGCAATAACGATTTAAATCCTTCCAGCGAAAACGGCAATAAATCTTAAATTTTTGGTAATGACAATAGGTGATCACAAATTCCTAATAATCAAAAGAAATTGAATTATTTTTTCATGCAGATTATACCCTCTTATTTGTTGATGATTAGCAAGTCATACATAATTATTAGCAAGCCATACTGGTCTATATCTTGATATGCATAATTGACTATACTGAATTAATTTAAATTCATTCTTATATACAATAAATAATTATGCAAAAGTTCCAAATTACTTACCAAATATTCAAAGTGTAACTACAAGATTATTATATATCATTAAATCACAGCAAACCTAATTGAAACGATACTAAGACAGAAAAAGATTGAGCCCGTTTAAATAATTCTTTCGTTGAAAAATTGATCAACGGTATATGAATGATACTTATATATTTTAATATTGTACTAAACTTTAGGTAATTGTTTCCTTTCATAGGGCCAAGTAATTCTTTCGTATAGTTTATAACCATCACTTCAAGTCTTATCCCAGCTAGAATCACAAACAAATGTAAGACCACATCAAGCTCAACCAAATTACACATATTTGTAAAGGCTCATCGATGCGTAAAACGTGCCTTCGAGAAACTAGAAGGGATATTTCGAAATAAAACAGCCATCGTGCAGAATGCGAACGTGCAAGGCATAAACAGAGCGAGCATTTTTCTGCAAACATCCGCATCTCATCTTCACTTAATCGCAAACTCTTCCTTTCATCCAGACGCGAATATCCACGCTCTCTGATAAAGTACTTCCGCTCGTAATAAAGCAGAGACTGCAGATACGGTCAAAAGCTCATATTCTCAAAGAAACAGGCCTTGGAAAAGCATAAAAACGCCCGAGAAAGGAATCCCAGCATACCGAGGCAAAGTTCAAGGTAACGCAGCAACTTTTGCGATGTTTGACTCTCCGATTGATCGATAACTCATTATCGGTTATGGCTCCTCGCATTTCTCTCCTAATCACTTCAATTAAAAGATAAAAATAGCGCACGATTACACGTCGAACAGAAATCTTTTTCATGAATATTCACAAGATTTGAAATAAGAATTACGCTGCTTCGTTAAAACCTTATCATTTTTTTGTTTTCAGAGCTCGCAAGAAAAGTTTACGAAAGGAATTTTCATCGATATATACAGTGATACCTCGGCTAAAGAGTAACCGAATTTTTTCGGCTAAGAAAGATTTTTCCGCTGTTTTTCTGACTCGGCCAATGAATATGGATTCGAATAATGAATGCTTCTATGTGGCGAAGTAATGCACCCACATTTGGAGCTCGTAAGAGAAACTTCCTTAATGAATAATTATTACCGAAGAGTATCAGTATCAGTAATACAAGAATTCAGTGAGAATCGAAACAATTCTACACAGGGATATCATTCTATTTCTCTGCATATTGCATAGCAAGGAATCCTGTCTTACCACCGAGCTGTTACTGCCCCTGATTTCAGTAGATACTGTAATTCCAGTTATTTTTATAATTTTATTCTTTAACCTAGCTACAGAAACAATTATTTCTAGCAAAATTCAGACAAATTCTGATTGAATAAATTAATTTGGTGCTATAAATGTCAAAAACTGCATTTCTATCTTGATTGGGATATTAAAAAGTATAAATATGAAGATCAGAAAAAAGGAATTGATTGCTTAGTTAACCTGAAAAACTTCAATGTTATAACATGCCAAGATATATTCAATTCCCGTTCGTGCAATTGAGCAGCCGTTCACCACAGCCTTTAGTGAGTGTTTTTAACTTTTATAGTTTGCTTTTTTAATTTTCTATAAAACCTATCTTTGAACATCAAAAATAAATAATGTGAATAAGCATTCATGGACATAAAGCCAGCAATGTTTAATTTAAAATTTCAAAATACCGTCATTTCTTTTATAGCCTTAGGGCTCATCCCCTAGTTCCAGTGATTTAAAGCAATGAGTAACCTATGATACAACTTTCAGATGTTAAAGAGGGAATATATTATTTAGATTCACTACGTCCGACGCGGTCTAATCTCCCAAATCCCGGATGGGGACTCTGCTACGCCCCAGTTCTGGCAACGTCCAACTTTTTCTCTTTCCTTTCTTTCTCTACCATTCTTCAAGTCTAGCTCATATTTCCTCGCCCACCGTTCTCATTAGGTTACGTGTGAAAATAGGCCAGTAGAGAATTAAAGGTGATAGATGACTTACTTCCTTTGAATTTACACTGGACAAGGTTATGATTACGATTTAATTCCAATGGCTTAACGGAATAAGAAACTTTCTTTCTCCGCATATAACTAAATATCTCTAATCCACAGAAGATATTCTGAGGGTACTTAACCGTTTTCTGAAGGTAACGAATTCACCTAATTTGATGATCTTGCATAGCATGCAATTCGTCTGAGAGCCTTACAAGGAAGAGGAAGGCAAACTTAAAACTAATAACGAATTCTTTTTCGTTAACTACAATATATTGAAATTTACACTATAATAATAATTTAACGGTTAACTGGAGATAATGACGGTCACGATAGTCACGATAGGATAGGTATATTATTATGATGAATCGCCCTCCTTGGCAAGCTTCTATATCCACCCTTGGCTGAAGAACAAACTTTTCAGGCTGTCTAAAACTTTGACCTCTGGGAGTCAATATCCATAACAAAATTTTCAGCGGAAAATGAAATTATTCACTAGAGTAACTCTAAGTTTATTAACTAGTTATGTGTGGGACTAAGTCTGCTCCAGACATGGGCGAGTGGGGTAGATGCCTGGGGCGCATTGCTTTTGGGGACGCAGGACGTTGAGGTGCGGTTACCTTTGTGACAATATTTTCATGCATAAACTTCTAACATAGCACGACCATAAACTTGGATTATTCTCTGTAAAGAGGAATCTTAAGTCGAAATTTATCTTAAGAATTGACATTCGAATTTTAAGGAAATGTTCAAGAAATGATAAAAAATATACGGTTTTATTAGGGTGTTTTTTGACTTATTTTAAAAAATTAATTCCAAGTATAAAACTTAATGAATCAATCGATCGTGAGAAATTGGTGGAGGTTCTTACCCTGCATTCGCTTTCGATAAAAAATGTCAATTTTCTTCAAATTTAATACTGGAAAACGGTTTGAAAAGATGTTGCACATAAAGGCATGCAAAAGGGAAATTCACAAAGAAACACGGACATAAGAAAGGTTAAATTTTAATATTAAAAAGATAATAATTTGAATAATAATGAAATTAACTTAACAATTACCATTTTAAAAATTGTTTTAATAAATAAAAGCAGGTCAAGAAATAATAAATTCATTTACTAATAACCATTACCCTTTTTAGAATTTATCTGAAATAAAAGCAAGCAGATCAAGCAATAAGAAAATCATTTACTAGTGGACAATTAACAAGTAACTAAATGGAATTGTAATAACATTTCTCCCAATTCAGGGAGTTGATAAACCTCGCACCGGCCCCGATATGAAAACATTTCGATCCTCCATGTCACCGAACACACCAACTGCTACATTGAGTAAATAACGACTTTTTACAAAACCGGGTCGTAAAAGACATCGGCACAAAAGACCCCGATCTCCGTAACAAGAAAAAGGAGCGCTGCCGAAAAATATCGAAATTCGAAAGAAGAAGCTATAAATAACGGGAATTTGGAACGAGAAACAAAGGCCTCGGAAAGATGGAAACTTCGTCGGAGAGAAGACGAAGGTCGCGAGATGGAGCGTGCCAAGAAGTTGTCGATATCTTTTCAAAGCAAAGGAAACGAACACGCGAGAGAAAAAATGTCCCGTGAAAAGAGAGAGAGAGTATACGGAGAAATATATTATAAAAAGTCTTCGAAAGGCATCACGCTAAGCTGCCACTCGGCGCTTTTCCGCGGTGAGGAGAACCCAGGAGAGACAAAAGGAAAAGTTTTTAAGATGCTTGTTCCATATTGACAAGTGATATGGGATGTAATGCATGGGTGACAAATGGATGTTCGAGGAAATGGGAGAGAAATCGATGGTCGAATTCATACAAATTTGTGTTGTGATCGATTGAAATAATGCCCATAATCCCATGAGTCTCAGGTCAAGGATTCCCAGTCGACGGTTGTCATTCCAGTTAAGGAGTCGAGGGTACATGGAAAATTCGAAATGGTACATGAGGTTACGCTTTGAAGATATTGCTATTGCTACTGAAATATATTCAAAGATAAGACTTCGAATACGACACCTAATGCCGGAAAGTTTTTTTTTGTGCAAACCTTAACAAAAACTTTGCTCATCGGGAATCGGAACATCGACAAACATCATCGCACACGATCAAGACGGAAAATACTAAGATTTATTTAGCAGAAAACTGTTTCCAGGTTTTTCTAAAAAAAGTCTGTTGAGAAGAAACCACACACAGGATATATTAACTTAATTTTTTCTTATAGATTCATAATAATCGTTGAAATCTGTGATTTGGAGATTACGAGTTTCAGGCCGTAAGCGGCTTAGTAAAGTGTGCAATCGGCCTTTTTCATCGTCTATTAAACATCTTCACTGGCTTACTGATCTTTTTTATGCGGTAAAATTAATCTTTATGTAGTAAGATAAAGAATTTATAGTACTTCATACAACTGATTTATAAAAATGGCTGAATCAGTTGAATTATAAGTTGAACCTTTTGAGTTAATGAGGTCTAGTATACCTTCCGTACTCTTGATGAAAAATAACGAACACTGCTCCGATAATTCTGCTAAAAATACCCAAATAATACAAAAAATTACAACGAAAATAAAAAAATCGGCATCAGGCATCAGCAATAATTGATTCTATTCCACTTCAATAGCTTACATTCCAAATTTTCAATACTATGAGATTTCCTTACGTCTTATTACCTTAAATTTTCTCCTATAGTTCTTCATTAAAATTAAATCTAAATGATTATCCATCTATCTTTAATTCGCGCATCACTCAACTATCTCAAATACCACCAGTAATACGAGTGCTACAGACACGGACAAGGATATGTTTCTATAGGCGAGGGGTTCCTACGAAAAAAGATACTTCCGAGTTCGTTTTCATAACCCTACTGGAGAGGATGATACTCCTATATCCTGCTGGGAATCCTCGAACCTGAAATCCAAAACGAAATCCTTACAGCGGAACCCAATTATAGAGATTAAGTGACCGAAGAAGCCCTAATGGACGGGACCCATCAGATATAGAGCTGAAGGACCTAACACTGGTAAGAAAATGGAACGCAATAACTTGATAGAAGAGATAATGGAACTGGTGCCTCCGAATTCCTCGGCTTTCTGTGCTTCGAGATATATTTTTTCGTACTATTCAGATGTGCATATGTTTAAAGCTGAATTTTAAACTTGGATAAATACTCATATTATGAGACAAAAATATTTTATTTAAAAAAATATTCTGATCATCGACGATCGAAAACAATTAATTATGTAAGTATTTAATTCTACTAATGCGCTTTCGCAATTTTTCGAATATAAGTATATACTTCGAGACCAGAGACTTAGGACCAGCTATCACATTGAATTTTCCGTGATAATCCTTCACAACATTAAAATCTAAATGATTATCCGTCTTTAATTCACGCATCACTCCATTATCTCAAACATCATGGCTCCCGGATAGCCATTTGGGCAGCGCGTTTGGCTTTGCTGAAAGAGGTACCGGCTTCGATTCGGGAGCCCACGTGTGAAATGAACTCAGATGTCGCAACACTTTAAACAATATTACTACTGTGTATTTTATGGACTATTTAACAGGATTTGTAGGATAGGGGTTGCTAAAGAAAGCAATAGAGAGAATAATGTCAGGGAAAAGACAAAGAGGAAGACAAGAAAAAGATGTTGATGACTTGAGGGATGGGATGAATTACGAAGAAAAGAAAGATGGGGCATTCATTGGGGAAAGTGAGGGCAGCCAAAAATAGAACAATGATACATATTATTGTATTTTTACAATGTTATTACGCATGCGAAAATAAATGGGAGATTTACATTTACATTAATACCCCGCAAGCCACCGTATAGCGTATGGCAGGGGGTGTGAAAACACCGAACTCCCTGGTTAACTATCTGATTTATATAACTAATACTGCCAGGAAAGAGGGATCAGAAGTAACTATCCATTCTCGCTATAATCTCGCGAAATCTCTTTGACGTCTAGCCTCGAAATTTGTGAGTACGGGAATAGCGATGTCGTGTATTTCATCATGTAAATACTGCTCAAAAAATTATCGAATAACATATGCGTATACTCATTTCTTCTATCCTCATGAGATTCCCAGCCGAGGCTTATGATCACCTCTGATACACTGCTGTTGAACCTATAGTTAGTCCCTAACGAAACGAGCCGCTCTACGTTGTACGCGCTCTAGCTTCAGGATCATACCCTTTTCGTGTGGATTGGAGATGATATAAAGTAATAAAGTAATTATTTGTAATTTTTCCCTCCTAGATAAAAAGCAATCCTCTGCTCGGAGAGACCCGAATATTCATCATGCTTATAAGAAATAGAAATCGATATTCGCGGATTAAGTGGCATTTAAATATGCACAAAATAACTTTTCCTTTCGATAGAATCCATTCTCTATTAAATGTCAAAAGATCGCAAAATTTCATCACCACGCACACAAATCATAGACGGCGTATGCACCGCTGCGAACAACAAAGCACAAAAGGAAGGCAGTTAGTTACCAAACGTAGCAGAGATAAAACTTGACGTGTAGGCGCTTATGAAGGGAAAATAATTCCAATCACCCAAAACAGAAGGCAAATGGAGCACCCGAAGGAGCGGAAACGGGACCGAAATTAGGGAAACGACGTAAAGAAGCTTTCTTCCTTGGAGTTGAAAAGACGTGGCCTGGGGAAATTTGCTCCGCCACGACGCCAAAGTGCTTTACACGGAGTGGGACGTTAAAAAATGAAGAAACAAAAGAGGGGCGGAGTATTAAGCAAATAGCGTCACGAGCATTAAATGCCAAGCGATGGAGAAATTAAGAGACCACAATGAAGAGCTCTTGGCCCTGCGTGGGGGGGAGAAGATTGGAAAGACAAATGGGGGTGAAAAGAGAAAGAGAGGAAGATTTAAGGAGACAGAGGAAGAAAGAGCGGGGCGAATAAGCGAAAATCGATTCGAAGGTTACTGGAGACATCGGCGCGATGAATTAAAGGAGATGATTACAGAAATAACAAAGACAGCCACATAATGGTACCCGGTGCTAAGAGAGACGTGAATAAAACGTATTGTAATGGTAATTGATTGCACTCCGGAGAATATACTAAAGCCTACATAAGAGTTCGAATAACGAAGTAGAAAGTGAATGAGCAAAATAAATCGTAAACTGAACAAATTATCCGAAAAGCATATGATGGTCATAGACATGTTGTCCAGACGTAGTTTAATTAAGGGAGCAATGGGGATATTTATACTTGGGAACTTAAAATCTCTCGTAAGTATTTTTCTCATTAGTTGCTTTCCTTTGAATTGGCGTGAGATATTTAAGAAGCATACTAGAATAATTGCAAGAGAAATTTATCCCATTTTATATCAAAATTACTGTTTTTATTCGCCAGATTTGGATGACTCTGGATATCTTACCAGAGTATGGTATCTCTAAGCATAGTCATAGTAAATTCGTAAATTCAACGACACAATGTTATTATTCTTTTAAACTGAAAGGAAAGAAGCACGAGTAATTTAAAATAATTTTACTGGAAAAAAATTCCCGGAGAATTCCTAGCTAGAAGGGCTTGTGAGCCATAATGTAACAGAGGAAATAACACCTGAACTCGTCAATTTTATAAGCAGATAGAACTAACAAGTGCAGAGGGTAATTCAAACATGTTACTGAGAATTCTGATCACAATAAAAAAATCATATTCGAGGTGCTCGACTTTTAAATTAGAATGTAAGCGATACGAGGGCCAAGGCTGTCAGCTATATAAATCCGTTTTAGGCATTCCGATAGCTAAGGTGAGGAGGATGGATCGGCCGATGTATATATGTCTATTTTCCCCATATCGAATCGAGTAAATTCCAAATCATGCCTTCATTTCAAAAAGATGGGTAGCTGATGGTATTAAACCCGATGAATCTTCAGGAAATTTAAGTAAATTTCGATCCAAGAGACTTCTATATGATAAACACGTATACATTCGAACAACCTTTGCTATCATCAATTAAAATTATTTCAGATTTGAATAAACCTTTAGTTTCCATAATGAAATGCGTAGGTTGTGAATCCGTTTCACACGTACATATTAAACGTATTTTACGAAAACTCATCTCTATAGCAATAATTGTCTGCTATAATTGGAACGACCATATGATCCTGATGAAAAATGAACAAATGCGAAAATAGTTAGTAGAAAGAAGGACAGCGGATGGCCTAAAATATATTAAATAAAAATAATAAGGCAGAGAGATTATTTTCTTAAAATATTCACTTAAAATGGAAATTTAAGAGGGAATTCAAAAACTCGCAGCTAAAAAATTTCATTGGACATTTTAATTCAAAGGCGAATCATAATCAAATGCCAAAAAAGCTGAAGAGCGAATCTGGAAAGAATCAAAATTGAAATTCATGTCCCTTCACTAAAACAAATGATTATCATAATTGCCAAGGTTTCATTATGGCCAATTATAGATCAAATGAGGGTTAATCATAAATAATGGATACTAGGACATTCATACAATACTAATAAGAGAGCTGATCATGAAATATTAGAAAAGAAAGGTTGTATTGAATTGCCTTATCATAGAAAAGCGTGGAATATAATTGAAATAAAATAATTAAGCAAGATTACGGAAACAGCAAGGTTGCAATGTAATATATCAACGTTTATCGACTAATTGACCCGATTCCAATCAACTTTCGTCTCTTTCATTATTGATTTATAATTTAATACCTAATTAACATACGACCAGTTAAGTATTCCATTAAATCACTTACATTATTTATTATTCGTTACGGTATTCACTTATAGCCTTATTGCTACGAAATATTGACTTTTAATGAAACAATACAAATAAAACCACTCAATTAGCTTCAATTGTTAAACAATATTTGATTATTCCATTGCTCCATTCCATTAATTATCGTAGAGTAAAGCAATTAATTATACCCTATCCTACTTAATTGACCGGTTGAAACGTTTATAATCACGATTATTTAATCAGCTTATTTTTTTCATGAGGTTCAAACTACTAAAATTACATCTTAAATTTAATTCAATAATGCAAAATATAATCAAAAATGTTAAAAAAATATATAGCCTCGAATACTAAAGATTTTGATTTACAACCCGCGTGTATGGCAGGGGGTGTGGAGACATCCATGCCTATCTACCCTATAAGCTTCCCTAACAGCCAGGGAGAAGATTGACCAAAAGAAACTTTTAGAGAAAAATACATAGGAACCATAGCCACAGAAAAATTATCGACATATTAAAAAATATAGCCTTGAATACTTCATATATATAAAGTGTTCTACCTTTCGGTAGGTTCATGTGCCCCCACATTCCCTATTTAATTCCCTCTCCTTCAATTCCCGGAAACATATCCCGCCCCTTAATTCGTCTAACAACTTCTGTCTTTGTCTTCCCCTGTCTTTTCCCTAGCATTTTTCCCTCGATCGCTTTCTTCAATAATCCCTCTCCTCTCAATATTTGTCCAACCCATTTCTTTTGTCTATTTTTAATTACTTCAAACATTACCCTTTCCTCCCTAACCATCTCTAGAACCTCCTCGTTCGTTTTTCTATCGACCCAACTTACTTTCTCCATTCTACGCCATACTCACATCTCAAAAGCCTCCAATCTTTTGACATCCTCTTTTCTTAATGTCCACGTTCCACACCCGTACAACATTACACTCCACACCAAGGACTTTACCAATCTCTTCCTGATTCCTTTATCAAGTCCCTTTGTCATCAGTTCCCTTCGCTTCATGAATGCGAATACTTCATATACACATGAAGAATGAGCTTCCAACGCCGGAAAATTATTTACCTCGACTTGGACATTTATTTCAATCCAAAGACATTGAGGTAATAGGATGAATATCTATACTTAAAAGTGAAATCCTAACGCCATCACTATGAAATTTAAAGCAGTAAACTACTTTCGTTAAAGGAATGCAAATTTCCCTCCGACCTCACAGTCCAAAATACAGATAAAAAGAGAGAGAGAGAGAGAGAGAGAGAGGATCAGGCAAAGCATTCCCAAATATGATCGGAGAATCCAAATTCCACGCCATCGAATCCAAAAGGTAGAAAAACCCTTCCTTTTCAACCGATTCTTCTTATGACCCCCGAAAGGACTAGGAGGAAAAGAGTTCGACAGGAATTCGCCAAGAAATCCGACAATTCCCGATATAATGAAAGTCCCGGAGGCAAGAGCGTGGCTATCCTCCGAGGAATTGTATAGTTGCGGAAAACATTCGGTAGACAAAAGGGATAAAACAATGGCCGAAGGGGTATGACAAACGGGCGACAGGCAGAACGTAAAAAAGGCTGAAATAAGGGACGAAATGAAAGCCAAATTCCGTGAGAAAGGAAAGACGAGGCTTTTGTTGCGACGGTGGAGACAAAGGACTGGCAAAAGGGTGAAAGGTACGGATAAAGATCCGAACCTCCAGAGAGAGAAAAAGGAATGAGAAAACAATTGAGCGTACAAGTGCGCATAAATTCCCCCGAGACGCACTTTCGCGAAATAATTAAACCGTTCTTTTTTCTTTAAGTCAAACAAAGATTTCGAATTAAGTAATCCGCTGGGGCTGGAAAACGCTGAGTTACCTTGCTGATTCGACATTCACGAAGAAAGCAATGCGAGAAAAATTTAATATTCCTATAATCGCGTCGGTGAATAAATTACAGAGACTGGAGATGAATAGTAATTATAATAGTTGTACGTTTCAAATCAATAATTTTGGCATTTTATTGATGATTTGGCAGATAAACGGTACTGAATGTAGCTAACAATTTTAACACGTGATATATCAATGAACAGAAAAATAAGAACCGGCTTTTTATACATAGCATCATCATCAGATAAAAACGCAACAAAAATTGTTTTGCGTTGATGTTATGCATGGAAAACCTGGTCGTGCTTTTTCTGTTTCTGTAATATCGTATGAATCCAAATCGTTAGTACTAATCTTTATATTTCTGTTATGTAATAATATGGCGATTCGCCCATACTCACTGAATTGGTCGTCATCCAGGCATATGAAGGTAGTAATTATCTATGAAGATTATAATGATAACAAAACACGGATGCACAGCGTGTAATATAATTCAAGGATTTTTGGTTTTCACCACAATATCTTGTTTCATTTTTGTGCGAGACACAAAACATAAAATGTCACATACTTCCATTTGTACTAATTACATAAAAATTTGATCCAGATAAATGAAGACACCTAGCTTCAATCTGGCCTGATACAGACGTAAACTACCTAACTAAAAAACATAAAGACAGAAGAGATGATTAAAAAATCGAAAATATGCAGGATCCGCATATAATAAATTCTGAGATGCTAGCGCAGAGTTACGCAACCCATAGCCCGCGGGACGCATGCTGCATTAACTGTTTTTATGCGGATCTCGACTCCTTAACCGTCCATGCGCCGAATTAGGTTACAGAGAGCCCGGAGCTCATCACTCGAATTTAAATTTCATATTCAAAACATTTGCGGTGAGATAGCGTTGTAATTCAAGCCCTAGTAAACATTGGCAGAAAAGATATTTCACTCGTTTACTCCATATCTTTAATTAGAGGGTAGCATCGAGAGCGTATTAAATGATTTTATATAGAAACCTATGGAAAATCACACTTAGGCTAACAAATTTGATTCCGGAACTAATTATCTTCGTTCGCCGAGGTACCGCTCTTCCTCCCTCCTAAAGTCTAGCCTGAAGTACACCCTAGGTCATCCTACCCTATAAATCCTCCTTTCCACTATACCTTCCAATATTGTCTTCAGCAGCCTATATTGCCTTGGTGTGTGCTCAATTTATTTCCTCTTATTTTCACCTATGTTTTCATCGGACTTCCATCTTCATTTGCTTTTCGGAGGACTTTTTCATTACTTACACGATCTGTTCATATTATGATATGTTAACCATTCTTCTATATCCCCATTTCTTCCAATTTTATATTCTCTAGAGTTGTCTCATCCCATCTCAGCCATTCGAAAAAATGCTCCAAAAAAGAAGTTTTTAAACCCTTAACTAAGAATTTTATTATAAGAGACGACATTTTGATAGTTCGAAGTTAGCTATTTTACTTAAAACATACCCAGAGTAAGTTCGGAATTTGCCTGATTCCTCCAAGTTTCCGAACATACACAAGATATTACAATTGAGAATACAAATTATATTCCATTGGTTCCTTTTTACTGAGGTTAAAATGAACGAAAAAGAGTGAAGTTAAAACTAGAAGAATCCACGCATCGTATTATAAGAGACTACGAATAGTATTTTGGAAGAAAAGAATGTGAAGAAAACAAGTTCCGCCAAGATGAAAAGAAGGAGCAAAGGATATGGGGAGAATGGAGGAGTCATGATAATAAATGTAAGGAAGGAGGAGGTATTTCAGTGCGTCAGACGAAGAATAAAAGGGGAAGAGTTATCGGAGAAACAATTTTGCGCGACTATTCCTGAGATATATCATTCTGGGGGCAAAATAAGTTTCGTAAGAGGTCTGAGGGAGAATAAAACGCTTTGGAAGTAATGGCGTAACTATTGTCACTGCCAAATGCACCGCAGGGGTTGATGCAAACTCCTTATACCCTCTTGGCGTTTCCTTTCCCAAAGCGAAATATCTTACATTTCCGCCCAGCATTAAAGACTCAGTGATCCTACACCGAAACGATATCTCTACCGGGCCATTATTCTATGGGAGTGTGACACCTACTTCGATAGAGAAATCCACAATAGGATTAGATACAACACCCCAATCGAATCAATTATAACTGCAGAAAGCAAAGAATAGCGTAAATAAATACAATAAATTACTAGATAAATTCAGACAGATTATGTTCATAGAAGATGTAGCCGATATTATGCGCCCCCCTTGTTATATAGGCCGTTCTGATACCGCGAGAAAGATCAGAGAAATAGATGCTAGAACCAGTCGATTCAAGAATTTATTTTTTCCCAGAACGATACGCGAAAATAATCGGCTAGGAAAGTAGAGTCATGGTGCCTGCACCCCCTGCCACACACCGAAAGGCGGCTTGCAGGGTAACTATGTAGATGTAAGGTTTCTTGGTAAGATATTCAGAATTCTAGCAATAGAAACATGAGCATCTCCATTGCAGATTATTAATAATTTATTTAATAATTTAATAATGTATGTACGAGTAGATGAATAGCAGAGTTCAATAGAAGAAAGGAAATGGAAAACGGCTGTTAATGAACTAAACGTTTCAAAACCACTCCCTCAACTTCTTACGTATTTAAACACTTGCCCAAAAGATCCCTAACGATAATCATAGTAAAAAGTCTTATCTTCCGTTCCTCTGCAACTTAATGAACTACCATTGATTCTCTCGAACTAGTTTCTTTATTTAAATACACGTTCCACCAAAGAAAATTAGATTAATCTAATACTTCCTGTTCCTACATTTAGATTATCTCTTTCACAACGCTTCTCTAACGAATTCTTAATCTTCTTAAATCCCATCCTTTCTTTCATATTGTCGCCTCACTCTTTCTCAAAAAAATTAGATCATATTCATGTATATGATACTGTACTTAAACCGTATTTTTAAAAATATTTCTTTTATTTAGCTCCTGTAGATTTTTTCTTGTCCATACATTCATGAACACCAGCTGTAAATTTCTCAAATCTCTATTTATAATTCACTCCAAAAGTGGCGTTTAATTTATATGAATCAATTAAATTAATTAATTTAAGTACGGCAAAACTACCCAAGATTTCGAAATTAACAATCCTCAGAAAATATGCCGAATACTACCATGAGACGGCGATATTTCAAACTGTTGGAAAAAAAAACAACTTGAAATTGAAGAATCCGCTGTATTTCCCATGTAACCCATTTGTCGCACTATATGTGGCTAACATTCAGTTCCACCACATAATTAAAACTTCGTAGACACCCACAATGGATTTGCACTAGTTTCACTAGTGCGCTCGCTCTTTAATGAAACAAGTCTCGAATAAAAGTCTCTGCAGAAGTCTACAAAGTTTTAATCATTCCGATGTAACTTTAAACCGCGTGAGGGCTTCCCACTTCTATTAAGTAATTGGTCTATTCCTTCCTAAAATAGTATGTCATTCCATTACTCCTATCTTTGAAGCCCGACGATCTTCTGTGCTTTGGTCATGGAACCATTTTGGTAACCGATTCCTCAATGTGCACTGAGCGGATGAAACGTAAATGTCGGTCGAATTGTTAAATAATTAATCTCCAAAAGAATAGTAGAAAAATACAGTAATAATAATGTTTTTAAACCAGAGTCATTTCACGCCAAACCGAAAAAGAGAAAAAAATGAAATATTCTGATCTTCCTAAAATTTTTTATAACATTGATACTAACAATAGAAACAGTTTCGCTAATTCCTACAACAATAGCGAGAATTGTTACAAAATGGCTGGATGATAAAGTTTGGAAAAGGAACTGATTTCGGTGCAAGCGCTCTCATTCAAACGCCCGCCTCTCAATATTTTTAAAAGTATATTGCATTGCATAATCTGAACTTAAAGCTTACAAGTATAGAGGTTATAGCTTACAAATGTACTTCCTTTTAGAATAGAACTTAATTTCATTCATAAGGGACAATATCTATTTCTAGGAAAAATAACTTTTTAAATGGATATTATGCAAAAATTAACCAATTTTATTGCTTTGAAGTGTATCTCTAAAAGTAATAACAGAATGGCATCAGTTGACAAGTATTACTTGGAAACGTCCAAAAATTCACGAAAAAAAATGTACAAAAATTTTAAAAAACTGATATCTTGATACATTATTGATATGTAATCCTTGAATGATGAATTTACAAATTTGAATGATTGAATTTACAAATGTAAAAAAATGTACAAAAATTTACGAAAACTGGCATAATGACATATAATTGATGTGTATGATTTAGGATTTTCACAGAGTCTATCGTAACACACAAAACAGAACATTGATGAATAGTAAGAACCACCTTTTGATTAATGAACTAGGCATTAACGAATACGATAAAACACTAAAATACATTTGTTAGTGAATGTATGGTAAGATCCCCTGGAGTCAACCACTGCCCTATCAGGTTAATCTATAAGTAAACATCAATGGGTGTCATTCTATCTCAACCTGGTTACATTAGAAGGTAACGCACAAAATACACATAGAATAACGAATCAAAATCATTAATCTTGTGTTTGGTAAACCTAAAAATCACATTTCATGTACATTTCTGCACCAAAACACATCGTGCGGAATGTAAAATCTCCCGATACCCAAACACGTACGTTGAACGGAGTTGAAGGTTGGGTGTGCAGATAAGGATAAAAAAAACAAAAACCGACGCAATTCAGAATAAAGGCAAATGTCAGTTTTGACGTCTGCGACAGCTATTCGTTCGTGAAAAATTAGTATCGGCTGGCATGGAGATAAACAACGCTCCAGATTGCGTTCCGTACACGCCTGCTTTCAATGTAAAGATAAAACCTTGGCATCAGCGTCTGCAGCTCCATAATCCAAAGGATGATTAATGAAGCCCACGAGAGATTTAGTGTACTATAAGGACACAGTAAGGCAGTTACGATAAAACACGCCGCTCTCACTTTCTAATGGCCCTGTTTTTGATACCCGATAACCATTAAAACGTAAAATGGGGCTGATTTTTAATAAATTTATTCATATTCACTAAGGTTAATTTTGTATATTTTTGGAATATGTTAAATGGGGTTATTTCGTGTATTCGAAGAGAAAAGATTCGGAGGCTGAGTTATGAAAATGAGCAGAAAATTCATTCCAATTCTTAATCATAGAATAATTTTAAAATAATACTAATTATCACAGTTAGAGGCAAGAGAACTGTATTTTACACATTGATATTTATAAATACTTAACGAACGTTAAAAGCTGGTTTTCTAATGCGTTTCAAACCTTATCAAACAAAAATATACTATAATATAATACTTTTTATTTCGTTTTCCATCATAAGTATGTTATAATACAATAAAAAGGGGCAACTACTTAACAATAAGCTAAATTTATTAGCAAGGCGGTGATGGTGACGAATTACATCGATTAACTTATATGAAGGGAGTTTTAAACTTCAAATCAAATACTTTTAATGAAGAAAAAAATTATTTAAAATACTTTTAAAATTATTTTTAAAATACTTTAAAAGAAATCATGATGATAAATGCAGCGACCTTGTCTTCTAGGTTGCGAAAATTCTAAGTAGAATTTTAAGATAATTAAATTTCATAAAATTAATGTTAATGTTAACTTATTAACTTATTTCTTATCGTAAAAAATAAAGATCCAATATGATCGAAATATTATTCAATTACTGTCTTCAGAGAAGTTATAGAGGCCCTGTGTGAAGTACGAGGAAGTAAAAAATTACGACAATCTTGAGCTATTGCTTTATAAAATCGACAACGGCTACACACCGACTATTCCTTAATACAGAAATTAGCAAAGAATTGAAGTCTCAATCCCATTTGAAGTTCTCTTTGAGTCCAAACGAGAAGAATGCGGGACCAGATTTCATATCCCGGCGGCATAAAATACTATTCCGAGCATCTTATTTTCTGAAAAGTAGGCCAAAACGGGTGGCGCTTCTACTTTGTTCCCTCCCTTGGGCGAAACTTCGAGTCTAAAATCTTTTTCGGCAAAATTCCACTATTCCTTCGCGACGAGTAATGAAGTAAATCCAAAATCTTACGCCTAAACTTCTTTCCGAATTAGGCTACGGAAAGTCAAACGATAAATTTTCGAGATGGCTTCCTTTGAAGAGCTATTTGGCGTCAAAAGAAGCCTCAGGCTGATGCATTAAGAGCGCTAGGTGTAAAATGCATTACTTTTACATTTAATTAGTCTACTACGCGGAGGTTTATGATTTATAAATTCTCCTCTCTGTTCTCCGAAGGAACTTCATCAAACAGGAGGTCGAGTACCTTTTGGAAGAGAAGGAGTAACTTTCGAGAAAATTATTTATCTTCTTAATATTGAAATATTCCTTCATCAGTGAAATAGAAGGAATCAAAGAGAAAAAAGCATATAGATTAAGAATGGAAGAAATTGCATTTTATAAAAATAATTATTAATTTCGAAAAGCTTGATAAATGATGTTGAGAATGTCTCGACTGCATGTGAAAAGAACCATTTTCAAAGGAAAAAATAAGGTAAATAAGGGTTAGGATTACTACCTCTCCTTTCATGATTATAATATTTATCTTCCCAAATGAACACCTAGGCAATTAATACTGAAAACCTTTAGGTAGTTTTATTCTAAATTTTGCTCTATACTTATCTATAGTCAATATTGATATCCACCGATTCCATAAATGTTTCAAAAGCCCGAAGAGCCTTGTTTCGACTCATCCCGTTCACTATCGAAGTAATGAATTTAATATCTATGAAACTACAGCTACAACTAACTACTAACTAAGCTCAGATAAAAACATATCCAAAGTAGTATCTCCAGGGGAGAGGGAATGCTGAAAATATCAAGAGAAAAATATATACGTCAAGCTAAAAGCATACTATTCTGTGATATGCCAATCTAAAATCACTGAAAGGCTCCTCAGTCAAAACGACCACAAGCATACGTATGCGGAAAAAATCTATTAGGGAGAAGCGAGTGAATCCTGGCATATCGCCATTAATGTTGGAAGCGTTTGAAAAATATAAGGCCGTAGAGGAAAAGCAGAGAAAATATTTCAAAAAATGCATTCGTTGAAATATTGCAGCAATATAATTCCGAAAGGCAAAACATAACCTCGTTAACTTTGCAAAAGCATTGGTTTTTTCATAAATTTATTCCATTTACTCATAGCTATCTTTCAAAATTCCAATCCACGATCAACACTGAAGTTTAATACGATTTTTTAGAGCAAAAGAGCTGCATGTAAATAGCCGACGTATGAAATCAACCCATCTTTTTCCAATATTAAAACATATTCAATTTGGATCGAAAGTGGTTGAGTTAAATTTAAAATTGGAATACATGAAATAAATTTACCAGAGTTACAGCAAGCGTACCTCATCTTTGTAATTTAGCAGAGAATACTCGCTTGACTGACATAATATTTATTTAACAAAAATCCTAATTTGTAATTAATTTATTCTTATAAACTTATTTATTTTTTACAATTTTAATTTTACATTTTTCTTCTCGGTGCTATCGCAGTTCTTTTACTCCTTGAAAGGAGTTTCTTTCAATCATCCTTCAGTTGTGAAAATTTCTCCACGGATTAAATCTTCCCCATTTGTATTTTTCACCCATTTTTTATGGGTTATTTCTCTCTTTTATCCTCATGTAAACAGATCATACGGAAGTTTGCAGAAGGGAGGCACAATCGAACCTAACCTCTCCTAATAGAAGGTCTAATATTAGTGTTAATCTCGAACCCGACGTAAATTAATAAAAAAATTAATAGAATATTTTCAGTCACATACGTCATGATATGATGACTGAGCCACCGAGAGACAAGAGAACTCAGTCCAACGGAAACTTAAACGAGAAAAAAAACCGCGTTAAGCGTCATCAAAGGCCGCGGATTCCATATCTTCCGAATAAATTAGATTTTGAAAAGAAGCAAATATCAAGGCCGGGACGGGAGCAAATAACGCGCAATTGCTTACGTAAAAAAGCGACTTTGTTGCAAGGAGAAGATATTTTTAACCAAAGAAACCACTATGTTAAGCCACGTTAACGTATGCGAACTGTTACTCGCGCCATTCCTTTCTCTTCCCAAAACAAACGACACGTCTCCATCCTTTCATAAATCGAGAATTATACTCCCTCGTTTGAAAGTGTACTCGTCAACAGTTGCCGAGGACGTAAACGACAAAGTCCAGTCACAAAGACCCGCTGTTTGCATGGCATGGTCCGTTTTATGCGGCCTACAAGCTGCCAAGTAACCACCCTAACATCAAAACACGTGCTGAAGAAAGAATTATAAAAAGATGACTGAAAGGAGAGACGTGCGGACTTTAAAGCTACGTTTATATCAATGCTAAAGAAAGTCCACATGTATATGCAAGCTTTGAGCTAACCACACCGCAAGAGTACCATCTATGTGCATGCTTTTGCCTTCAGCAAAAAATAGTAGGGACGTATTAGTTCCTATTAATAGTCTCCCCTAGATCAAAGGCCGTCAAATTACGACCAGCGAAAGGTTTTAATATGGCCAACGAGCAACTTGAATTTTATACTAAGTAAACCTGCACGACGAGACTTTAAATGATCTCAGTTATTTTCGAGGGTTTCTGATGTAAGTTACATGTTTTCTAAACAATAAAGTCTACCTAAGTTATTACTTTCAAGGAACGACACATAATGAATGTTATTCCCAATTGTCGGACACGGGCATGGATTGAAATTTTCACTCACTCCGCGAAGTGGATAAACTTTTCGGGCAATGGACGAAATAAAATATCCACTCCGCGGGTGGGTATATGGGAACATTCTTCTTCGTCATTGTAAATGGCATGATGGATTTTGATCTGGTATTTCAAATAATTTTGGCTGGGTTAGGTTGAGTTCAGTAGGATGGGGTGGCTTTTAAATAGCAATTAAAATAAACTCTACGACTGACTTTTGAGGTTAATGACACCATATTGCCATTGTGTCATGATCTGCGTTGTATTTGTATTAAAGCGATTCAAAATACCATACCCTGCGCCCACCCGATTGGACTGAACCCAAAACAGCCATATTTATTCCAAAATACATTAGAAAACCATTCGGGTACGGCGAAAATAGAATTACCGACTCCACGGTGTAGGAATTTCATTTTCTCTTTCCTCGAAATGCTTACTATCTGACCCTTGGAATTAACTACGATTTCCTTTAAATAACAATACAGCTGTGAATGTAGTTCATGCTGAACTGAGAATATAAAAACCGTAAACCCAAAAATAACAGTTCGATCAAAATATTAAATGATGGAAATGAAATTTAACTTAGCACATTAAGTTGTGCGACTAAACCCAAAAGTTGTACTAGAAGTTAAAAATTGTGACTTGACTGGGACTCGAACCCGGAAAGTAGGGGACCTGGTATAACTTCAATATAATAAAGTTAAAATATATAATAATATTATTAAAGTATACTAACGTTGAAATCTATTGAGTAAAAGACCTCCCTGATCGATTTCCATATCAGTAAATACGCTAATAAATTCCTTCGATCATGACTAATGCTTGAATTGGCCTCTAATCCCGAATTCAGCCAACAGAAACATGCCTCGAGTCACACTGTGACGATAGCGAAAGTGACCAAAAAATCATTCCAATTTCATATGGTGATGAGCAGGATCGTAAACGACACATTTGAAAATAGCGCACATATCCATATATACGTGCAGCAAAGACAGAAGTATAAAGGGAATGAGATCAAAAGCAGCTGGCATGCTTTCCATAGCGCGTATGGGGAACCTCAGGCAGTCGTGCGCAAAACAACTCCGATAAATACACTGGTCGGGTACAAAGGCCCTCCGGCTGCATTTTAATTGTCCCAGCCGCTTTGCAGAAAGCTATCAACGGCTTCGCAGGAAGAGAACTTCCGACGTGCGATCGAATTTGAACGAGGCTCTATATAGTGCCGTTTCAAAGGGTCATGAAAACCAATTAACTCCCTTGGGAGAAAAAACTTAACGACTTCAAACTAACTATAAAAGAATGTACTTGAAATGGGTATAAATTCTCTTGATCCGACTAAAGCATTTCTCCTATGCAACCTCTTCAACTTAAAAGTTTTTGAAAGGGAAAGCATATAAAGAAATACTACATCAGCTTTACGTTAAAAGAGGGAACTCGAAGATAATTTTGCTTCAGACAAATACAACAAACATACACTAAATGTAAGAGTACAAGTTTTACGACAATTTGAAATGTTTACTGAGAAAGAAAAATCAGTGAAAATGGTTTACTTCTTCGACTGTAGCTCCATCTAACTTCGATTACTGACAAGTGCCACTGGAAGCATAAGATTCAGGGGAAAAATTTACCTTAGTAAAAGAAGTTTTGGGACTTATGGATAGCTCTAACAAAGAAAAATTCTTGCTATACTTAAAGAAAATGAGAAAAATCCGTATATATGCTCTCAATTATAACTGCTACCAAATATATATTAACATACGCTTCACAAAAATACAAAAATCTAGCGATGCCATGGGCTAAGTGAACATTCACGAGCGATTTTCTCCAGAAAATTCTTCTTGAACAGGGGTCTTTACTCTCCGAATTGTTGATCATAATTCTAACAGCTAAAACTCTATATTTCTAAACCTCTATACTTCACGCTGTAAAACATACAAAGTGTCTACTAAGACATTTCCTTCCCTACCACATTTCCGGCTTTAGAGGTTAACCACCGTTAAAGGATTCATCTCCAACATACAAACACTTTGCAATGCCATAATCGCTGCGGTCTATTCTGCGATTCTATTTTCTCTGGGCTATATAATGCCAGGGCTCTTTGCTACGCGATCGGCACGTGTATAACGCGGAACCCAAGAAGTTGCCAAGTGCCCCAATGCTGAAAGCGGTGTACAACTCTCTCTGACGTCATTCATCAGGACGACAATATCCTCGCTCATGAAGCTTCTTCGTTTGAAGCTCTTATGAGTGTAATAGGCGTCTTCCGATCAAAACCGTTTCCTCATCTAACATTCTTATGTAACCCAACTTGAAATAGTACTAAATAGTGCTTAATCTGTTGAAATAACAAACATAAGGAAACAGACTGAAACGTTTTGAAAGGGTGCTCAGACTCGAAAAAGCATAAGCAAAGAAGAGAATGAGATTACAGAAAAAGTTATGCGAGGGGTTAGGTAAGCCGAACAGCCGAAGAGAGAAAATATTTCTCACGAGAGATTACAGGATATAAAAAACGATATAATAATTTGAATGGTGAGGCGAAAAGGAAAGCTCAAAGATAAAAGTTTCGTAGGATACTTATCCACAAGAATTTATGTCACAAAAAACACTGCACACAGTTAATGTGATACAATTTACTGGTTACTTATTGATGAAGATTAACTTTAACCTAGTTTAAAACCGACTTACATAATAATTGTAAATTAACAGTTAACGATGTGAACAGATGATAAAATGCAGCGTAACAGATATGTTGAGCTAGCATATTTCTCATTTGGTTCGATACTACATGTTCTTACAAGATATAAATAGTGTAAGGGTATATAAAATAACCACATTCGATAATCAGAGGTTATGACACTACCTTGTAAACATAATTAAGAGTGTGTGTGTATGTAAATATTTTGTGCGTGTGTATATCCGCTTACAACTCAGGAACTAGAAGTTATAAAAATTTTAAATTTGGCCCATGTTGTAAGGCTTACATCGCGCAAATAATAGAATACCTTCATTTGCTTCAAGGTCTCCGATTTGATCATGATTCAAAGCGTTTCCGTAAGAAAAACAAGTGAACATCGTTTATATCGATTGCAAGCTTTATTTTTTTTGTGTAATTAAATTATAAAGAATACGAATTAAGAATTAGGTAGGAATATGAAGGAAATTCTGAAGAGGAAGCAATTTTCCTGGAATATTAAGAATTAAAAAGGCTATAAAACGGCCATAGAAAAGCTCTTCGCAGAAATCCTAACTTAAGTCAAATCTCTCCAATCCCATCCATCTGCGGAATTCAGGGAAATATCTCACTAATGGCTGAAAGTAATACAAAAAAATCAACTCCGCTGTTCTCATAATAGCCATATAGCTCAGTAATACTACGGTACGTCACTACCATCCACAATTCCCTTTGCATACGCCTCTAAGACGGAAACAATACGAGGAACTTATAGAACAAGTACGGCACCCACCTGTCGAAGGACAATACGTACCGAGAAGATTGACAATTAAGATATCCCAGGAAACTTCGTTCCCTCATTTCCCGCATGAACTCCATCTCCATTACCCTCATCCATCCATTCAACGCATAATGGGTGCGCGGAGCATCAAATGGGTCCATACATGAGCTAATGCAAGCCAGAAAACTAGAGTAATGACTGAGTGGGAGAAGATAGTGTATCCGCTCTCTGGCATTGAGAGACTCTCCGACCGTTTCCAAATCCTCACTGGATGATAGATCTCCGAGAGGGGCAAAAGCAATAAATCACGCTCCTTCTCCGTAGTAAAACAACGAGGAAGAGGTACCAAAAGAGGAGTTGCACCCTTACCAATCCGGAACCCTTTGCATTGCTGGCATTGCTCCAAGATGCGAGAAGCGTGGTGCACGTGTACGGAGTGGAAGAGTGCGCCAAGGGGAGGGATGATGATGATGACTTTAAAATCGCTTCGTCACGCAATTCCAGATGAGCGAGAAACCACAGTGGCTGTTTTCCGCGTAAACTATCACCGCCGATGGATTTTTAAAAGTTTAAAATGTATTAAAGATTTTTAATAAGGCGAAACTTAGACTTAAAAGTCTCTTCTTCCATCTAACCTACTGTCAATAATACTCACTACAACATGAGTAATGTATGTGTAAATAGAAATTGAGTATAAAAACTTTACAAGGAGTGGATGTTAAAAACCTAAGGTGTTATCTTAGGAAAAATCCCACAAAGAAGGGAGATGTGAAAAACCTGCGCAAACCTGCTCAGAGTACAAGCTAAATACGAAATGGAAAACTGTATATAATATTGAAATCATAAGAGCAAATAAATTATATAATTTACATAGAATGAAACCAATAAATGGACACATTACAATCATTAACTAATAAGGAGAAAAAATAGAAATATTAAAGAATTAGCATTTAAACATACCACTAAAATATCCAAGTACTACAATAGAAAAAGAATTAAAAGTAGGGTCATTCAATAGACGAAGTTCTTATGAAAGATTAAGGGAAAAAAACACACAGAAAAAAACATATCAAAATATTCAACGGTATAATAAAAACTATATTTTTTCCGCAAGGAGGAAGAGTTACCTACAGCTGAGCTCTTTTGGCTACCTCATGGCAATTTCAGCAGGTTTTCTAACGTTCCTAAATATATTTCAGTATATCAATGTACAAACATAACAATAAGTGGAGCTTCTGTATATAATTTTTTAGAAATACATTCAAACCTTACAAATAAATGAAAGGACAAGATCTGCCGTATTTGCCGTAAAGCGTTCCTCACAAAAGTGCGTAAGTATAAACATTTTGAAAAGCTTTTAAAGAAATAGAGGCAAAATTCTGATCGATTTCTTCTGACATGGCCCATATAGCGTGATTCGCCGAATAATGTAACGAATAATCTTAAAGATTTTTCCGCTGCCTTCAGGGCCTTGTTCTTTTACGGACGGGAAAGGAACATTTGGATGGATGCTACATAAATTAACTTCAACATAAATTAATTAATTAACTTCAACATAGAGAACATCCGTAAACAACATGCACATTCGTAAAAAAATATTAATAAATCCAGAAAGTCACCATCAAAATATCACTAAAATTAAATATCTTCAAGCATTGGATAAATGCAAAGGGAATAGACAAAGAAAAACTACACTTCATAAGTTAATGTACAAGTATATCAAAATATGCACTGAGAAAACTGAGCAGGGGGTTCCTCAAAACTCACGAAAACTTCTCCGACACTAAAATCTGGACGACAATCACCTATCCTATGGCTAAAGCTTTCCAATTTATCCCAGTTCCGACTCGTAAAGGTCAAAGTGAGAGGTCATCGATTAGCTGAAGCGGAGCATGACTAGAATCCCACAGCGCCGAAAAATCCTCAGTAAATTACATTCTTCTTTGTTTCTTTAAGTTTATACATTCTGAAAGTTTGTAATCACGCGTAGAGCAGCGACGAAATAATCAGCTCTTAAGGTCTACGGGAAAGAGGCCCAACCTATCTTCTACCTAATAATGGATTCGAATTCCATTACAATACATCAATATTCTATAATTCTAATTCTCCTTCATCTACCACTCGGTATGTTTACACCCAAAAATTGCCTTTAACGATCTTTCTTTTATTTCTAGACATCTAATTACACTCTTCACTTAATCTTGAAGTTCTCATTGTTAGCTTTCCCCAATGTCTTTTCCCTGTTACTCTACCTTAAAACATCCTTAAGATAACCATACTCTCTCGATGTAAGGCACACCCATTTTTTCTGAATTATTATTCTTTGATCAGAAGCTAATGTCTCTCACAGCATCTCCAGTACTTCCTCTGTGTTTTCATAAAAAACCAATTTGCTCCACTTATTCTACACTACATCTAGCACTCAAAAGCCTGTCATCCTTGAATTTTCCTTTCTAAGGGTCCACTTTTCAACCCTTAGTCACCAACTAACTTCTCTTTACTACTCTTCTTTATTCTCATTAATATTTCTCCCATCCCGGAAAAGAAAAAGACAACTACCAGGAATAGGAACTATTCAACTATAGGTTACAACTTTTCCCCATCTACATCTATTGTTAGCTTTCTCTGAACATTAAAATATTATAAAATATTGTTAACGTAGCGATATTAAATGAGATGTAAGCTACACACATTCTCCTACTGGAAGTAAAACGAAAAGAATTTCCATTGGCTGATTTCAATTATAGGGATTTTTAGCAATGTTAAATGATAAATGATGGCACCTTAATTAGAGCGATATTTAGCTTGCTAGGTCTTCACTCGCATATTATCCATCAAAGACTTACTTCTGAAGCAGAAAAATAAAGAGTGATTACTAATTTGAGTGGATAGCAATCAAAGGAGATTCCGAGAGGGATGAACTTAACTTCCTGAATGATTAAACTTGGATACTAATTCATCGTTACGCTAATTACATGATAAATACTAAAAGAGGCATTTATTTATCTGGATATGGTATCCAATTAGGAAGGATGAAGCTCTTAATGCTTCAAAAAAATTGATAACAAGACCACAAATCAATAATTAACGTCAATAAAAATGATTTATATTCATCACACCAATAAAAGAGGATGTATCAAGGATATATACATAGCAGGGAATAGTTAAGCTGACTCAAAAAGCACCCAAGAATAGCTAAACTCTACAGTAAAAACAGTAAACGGATGAGTAAAAATGCACTTTCATGCTCTCAATTTGAAGACGAATAATTAAAATAAGTATATGCATGCAGCGTTCGATGAATTTCCCAACGTCATTTGCAGTAACTAAACTGTTAGATTACAAATAATATTTACATCGACTCTTTCATTTACATTTAAATGACTCTTCAAACGTAATCATTATCATTCTCTAAAGCCCTATCCAGAGATATAATTCATGCAAAAGAACGGTCACGGGGACAGAGGGAAGTATCCGAGGGCGTGATAATGCCGTGAAGAGATAATCACACGTCGACAGATGTGCAAAGGACTCTGCAAATGGATCAACTAGGAGGGAACACCCGGACTCGAATGAGATCCCAGGATAAGGTGGGATCATTCGTGTGACGCATCCGAAAAGGGAGCTGATTTGACAGGATGAATCACGCTTCCACCACTCATGGGAGTACTCCTTCCCATGCAGTAAAGGTTACTTGACGCGGAATAGACGTGACAAATGTACAGATCTGATCACATCCTGACGCAACACGTAATATAATTTATGCGCTTATATGGGAGCAGGAAAAAGAAATGTCATGAAGTTATCTCCTTCACTTAGAAAATTCTAGACGTTGAATAATAAATATCATTGAGCGATACGTGGTGGTATTACACAATAGAAGACACTTTAATAAACACACTTTCACAAATTTCAAAAGAAAAATAAACTTTTACCGGTTTTAGCGACAATCACGCCATCATCAGAACTGAAAAAAGGTACAAAATATATTGGAAGCACCTACTCTTCGAATGAGATTATTCTTAATTATTCTTGAAAAGAGCTAATTTGTCACCTATTCTAAATCTAATGGTAAGAACTTAGTGCTCTGGAATACTATTCTTGAAACGAAAGATGATTCAAAGATTCCTTACCAAAGATATGGGGTTAAAGTTTCAAAACCTCTATAGCTAAGTAACCAGAAAGACCATTAGTGCTCTCATGAGAGAGTGATGGAAAACCCAAATAAAAACGAAAAAATACTAAAATAATAACTTTTATGAGGCATAGGTCAGAGAGGCTTAAATTTCCTATTAAAGATGTATCAACTGCAATATTTCAGGCATGAAATGTGAAAAGTACACACAAGAAAGGGGAAAGTCGGTTAATCTTTACTCGTGTATTTTCCGGTTGACATGTAAGCTGTAAAATTTGTCGATAAATATCAAATTCCCTTTCATCTCCGCGGCTCTCATAATTAATCAGTCGCACGATCAAAATCAATCATTCTGGAATACTTCGCCCCTCTGCACGCTATTTATTCACGGTTATCTGAACAGATAAATAAACGATTACTCCTTTCGGTCACAAAAAACGAAAAATAACGTATCAACCCAATATGTAATTTTAATCAATACTTTTCAAATAAACCTCGACTTTAAATGCGTATATACTCAATGCAATCAGGTTAAACGAATTTAAATCCGATAAAATATTTGAAACTTGTATACAAACTATACAAAAAATCATCGTTATGATAAGAGGAATGGCAGATGACGGAATTTCTATCAATCGGCTTAGATAAGATATCGAATACAGCCAGTATGCCAAAGCGAAAGATTAACTGATCAGATTAACTGTCAAGTTGATGACTCAAAGAGTCCTGTTTGAAGGAAAAGAGTATTTAAAAGTTTTAATTTTTAGCATAGATAACAAGGATCTAGAAAACAGATTTAGTATCAAGAAGAAAAATTTTGCATCTTCTGGTAATCTCACAATGATATGAGAGTTCATCAATTCAGAAAAGATAGACAAACAATGCCTGAACTTTGAGAGAACATCAGATGAAAGATAAATTTTATGAAAATAGAATAATTTAAAGAATTATGAGAGAATAGAGCCGAATTATTTTGCATGATTTATTCATAAACCTCTCCCATATTCAAGAGCAAAATTTACGAAAGAAAAGACAGACTAAGATTAAATAAACACGGTAAAATTATTCGCAACCAGTTCTAGGAAGATAAACAGAGAATACATTACAGAATATTATTTAAGAATAAGATATTAATTATTAAGAGGGTAAAACATAAATGGTGAAATTGTGAATGAATAGACGAATGAAACTGAAACTGATATAACTTTCTATCTTTAAAAATACGTAAGCAGAACGAAACCGATGAATCATAAATTTCAACAGGAAATAAGATTGTCGAGAACATCGATATGAAGTATAACCAATGCACATTTCATAATATATTATTACCGAAATGAAAATACAAGCTTGTAAAGTTCGACAAAGCATAGTTATGAAATTACCACGATTTGTAAAGGATTACCTCTAAGTATTGGAAAATAGGAAGCCTTTCAGCAGAAAAAAAGTTTATATAACGATAGAAAACTCAGACGTAGTACCCATTCTGAAGGAAAAGTAAATTATTAATAAATGAGTAAAACTTTGTAGCAACCTAAATAAGGAAGCAAGAGCATAAGGATTTTCATATGCATAGACGGGCAGTAATAAATTATTCTGCCAGTAACTGTGTCCGTAGACCTCTAAATCCATCCCCTTTAATAACAGCAGTTTCATAAGGAAATCGACCTTAGCATTAAGGGAACCGAGAAATAAATCGCCCTTCACAAGGACCGGGACTCAAAACATCAACCGAGTCGCGTAAAAAACAAAGCCGCCGTGATTTAAAGGTAAAGATGATCGCTTGACGATGACGCATGAACTCCCACGTACAGGAATGATAATGAGTCTATTTTCCAGGAAGAAAAGAAGCCAATATAACGAACATAATTTATATGAGAGCGGAATATATAGGCGCTTCGTAACCCCTTGGGCAACCCACGAGGGTAGGACATAACATTCGCGACGTAATCTATTCATCTAACCGATCAGTTATACCGACGGACAAAAGAAACCATGTCACTCGGACATCAACCGAATTTCGATGAATTAAACATACCCTTTCATATCGAAAACGAAGCGGGAAATAAAATCAAAAAATGATCCCGTATCGGAACCCCTTCCAGGGGAGGGAATCCTCGGAAATAAAAAAATCCTGATCGCCACTCCGCAAAATTCATCGCTCCTCAGCGGACTGCAAACTGCAAATTTATTCGATGGGAGAGAAAAAAGGAAGCGGGCGGAGGACGGGGGAGTGCCCGGGGAAACAAAAGACATTTTTCGCGCAAATATTAGGCGTGGGCGGAGAGGGGCTTTTCCTTTCCAGAAGCCCCCTTTTTCCCGCTGCGGAGGACGCGAATAATGTATCTTCCGATAGCGGAGAAAGCCGAGAGCAGCATATCAAATGGGCAGCGTCCCTGGGGGGGAGGGGGCCCTCGGGGAGGCGGTGAATTGATGAGAGAAAAGCAAAAGAGGCCGCTGGGGAATCGGACGTCAAACGACATGCGAAGCGGTCCTCCGACTGATGAATGCAGACGAAACATTATTCCGAAATGGAGTCGCGCGATGTTACGCGATGAAATTTCGGGATCCGATTGCTCCGGTTATTTGTGGACGAACCCTGCGAGAATTTGATGCCGACTGTCCCTGAGGTAACGACGTCGTTTTTGAAGATGACAATGATGGTAGCATTGCATTGTTATGATGCGTTCCCTAATAAAGGCAGCTTCCCTTGTACTCCAAGGAGACTATAATCATGGTAATGATGAATAAATATAAATAAAACAATTAATTTCAAACCTTGCTGCAATTGATTCATGCAAGGTAGTGTCTTAATCCTCCACCATGCCTTAACAAATCCTTAGAAATTATTACATGAACAAACGATCAAATTCAGGATTAAAATCCTACAAACAGCAAATGCATAGTAGTAAGTAGTTCTTGTTCCAATCTTTGATTTTCTTTGCTGTTAAAAATACCTTCCATAATATAATCCGCTCAAAATCGTTAGAAAAGAACGATAAGAGTAAATATACCTATACAAAATTTTCAGATTAATATCGCTATGAAAGTAAGGAGGCGATTCACTTTAAAACACCACAAATTTAAAGCGACTCGCTTTTTGCCTTATACTATATATATACTTATATACTTATATATATAATTACCTAATTGTAAAATTTCTTTGTAAATTACTATTCGAACGTAGGATTCAGATGTGAGCCAAAACATATCAAGAGAACTTCAATATACGTTCTGCAATAACTGACGAATGCCGCGGGTACATATTTAAAAATAAACGTGTAATTTTCCAGACAATAAATAAAATAATTTACTTTCCATAGCCGCATGAATTTTTTTTATTATATGTATTAATAAACCTTGAACTAATTTATGTTATTTATTTATTTTATTTCTTACTTTCTAGATATTTCATCAATATAATAGCCTGATTTAAGTGGCCTTTCAACCAATAGAGAATTAAACACACAATGATACATTAGCAATTCAGCGTTCCCAACGCATATGTACTGGAGTTGGAACAAATCGCCGAAAGGGTAAAGGTAGAATAGAAAAGCATTAAGTAGGGAACCGTAAAGAGAAGTTAAGGCTCTAGGAGCAGAGGACGGGTAACAGTTAACGCTGGTTTATTAAGTGAAGGGCTAGAGAATGGAATATGTTGCCAGAAGAGGTCATCAAACCATCACTCTAATCAAGCAAGGAATTATAGCAACACCAATGAGTTTTTCGATGGCACCTAAATTCCCTTAAAGTGGGAATATTATGATACGATACTTATGACCGTTTCAATTAAAATAAATGAATAAATTTATAACAAACAGAATATATTACGGAAAAGATTAAAAGGAAAACTGACATGCTTTGGAAATAATAAAATAAAAATTTTCAAATATACCATCTTTGGAAAGGATATCGAAAATATTTTGGATTTAAAAATATCAAGTACACAATACAAAGGTATTTGATTTTTCTTGACTTCAACTACATTCTAGGGAATTCAATAACAATTGGCCATCAATAATTTTTTTGTGTTTCTAAAACAGTGGTCAACATTTTCATAGCGCGTACCGATTTGATACAATTTAAATTTTTTCAACTCAATGCGATGAAAGTGATTCTATTGTATTATAATACAAATGTATCCACACATTATAAAGAAAGCGCACGATTTATGCAATACCCCGTTCTTTAAAGTCGACGAAATTTTTTTTATATCCCTCTTGTCTAAATTAATCAGAGAAAAGATGGGGCTTATTTCATTACATCTAACGTTGATAAATAACCACTGCATATCAATTCAATGATATAAGAAAGTAACGAGACTCTGTGTTGAATAACATTTTACTCAACAATGAGTCTCGTTGTATCTCACTACCACAAAGTTAACCCTGACCTCATCACTTAGGAAGGAAGTGTTTTAAAATGACGAACCTCTATTTTCTCCGAGCTTCCGAAAAATATCATTCATGGTTTAGAATTGGAAAGTAAGAAATATGCATTCTTTTCACATACTGAAATTATTCGTCGTCATCGCTTTTAGCCATATTTTAACTAAAAAGGGGACGTGACACGCAGTTTCGAGAAAACGTCTGACAATAGAAAAGTATCACCCCACAATGCAGAGACCATCCCTTTCGCTACAACTTTTGAAAATGCTTCGTAAAAGAAGCTGCACTTCCAGAAAATTCAGACGTCCTCGGTATACGTTACGATTATCGCTTGGGCTCGGTTGAACCTCGCGAGTTGTTTGAATTCAGGACGAAGGCACCAAAACACGAAAACAAAGAAAAGGTACATGACGGCCAAGGATTCGACCACTGCCATACATGCAGTACACGCAAGGACGACCGAAAAGCAGACCACTGCTCTTGCATTATTCGCAGGATAAAAAGCAAGGGTTCCCGTGACATGGAAATGAAACTCACCAAAATCTGACCGCGAAGGATGGGAGTGCATGGTTAGATGAACACGTACCTGGAAAAGAAACAATTTATATGAGTGAAGAACGAAAATTCATAAGAATATGCGACGAATTTCATCCATATTGAGCAAGAACAATTTGTACTTTTTCCACAAAAATTTTTACTCTTTCCACAATTTTTTGTGGAATTTGTATATTGCTTTATATATTGCTACTTGCATCTTGAGCAAGAACAATTTGTACTTTTTCCACAAAAATTTTCACTTTTTCCACAATTTTTTGTGGAATTTGTGGAAAAAGTACAAATTGTTCTTGCTCATTATGGAATATTTCCACAAGACAACGCCTGAGACTGTGAATTTTATTCATCCATATTGTTTACGGTTTTTATAAGTAAAACGTATAAAATCGAGGAAACGATTACAAATGCATTCATCACATCGAGGCAAATTATAAAAATCGTACCGTTAATGGTGTACCACGAACTCTTCTGGACAAGTTACAATACAAAGTTAGAATTTACGCATGTATTTGATAGCAAGAAAAGTAAAATATAAACGTATCCAAAATGTAGGAAGGAATTATAACAAATTATAAACAAAAGGGTGATATTCTCATATTTTTACATCCTGTAAAGCAAGTACTCATTTGTAGAAATCATTCGAAAAATTAACAAAATTAATTTAAGTAAATGAATTAAATTAAATTCATCCTGCTAGTTGCTTATTTACATTCACTAAATATAAATAAATACGTAAATAATAAAAATAAATGAGTAAATAAATTAATTCGCCAAATTCTATTTGGAACTTCGAGCCAAAAGGTCACTAAAATTTTAACCCAGTGCAAAATATACGAGAAAAATCGTTTTTACGCCATGAATAACTTCGAATATATTCATTTTAAGACCAACTCTTTGAAGTTTTCACTTAGCAATCAGCACTTACCATAAATAACAAAGGAAAATATAAATCTTTTCCGCTTTAATTGGATATACACACAACACAGAAATAAACTAAAATTCGCACAGAATGAAAAAGAAAGTTGTGATTTAGTTCGCGTCACCTCCACACACTTTTCCGACCTCTTTATGAAAAGTTTCTCGCCATGGGACATAAAATACCGTGAAAACCTAACGAACACCTTTATGGTAATGAAGAAAAAAACTCGAGTTTTATTCAAATCATCCTGCGCTCGGGAGAGCCGCATTTCCTTTCCAAAACGTTAAAAAACAACTGGATTTATTTCTATCCAAAAAATAACGAATATTAAAACGGGGAGGGAAGCAATAGAAACGCAAACGTCGACTTCAAAAAGGGCTTTGATTGGACTCGACTTTTACGACTGCGGAAATAAATCCGGAACGATAATCGCGGAGTGAGTCAGAGATCCCGAAAAAATCCTCCGGTAAATAAAGATATTTAGCGACTGGAGAAATAAATAGTGCGCGGAAGAACGCTGTATGAAAGGGAAAATGAAGACGGAGAGGAACAATGCGACGAAAATAGCAAATATATATTGAAATCTCTCCTTTGTATACCGCGGAACAAAGGAGCGGGGGCAATAACTTTGGGAGGATGTCAGCGGTACAAAGGGCTGCGATACCGAAAATGAGGAACATTCCGAACCCACGCGTAACTTCTTCCCCGTTAAAAAAGGAAATAAGATCCCGAAAAAAACGCGAAAAAAACCCTCGAATCAGAAAAAAAATGTATCGAGGTTTTTCCGTATAAGGATTTTTTCCGACTCGATGACAAAACCATGTTAGTCTCCTCAAAGTAGAGGAGCCGAAAACAGAAAAAACGGGAATTATAAGAGGGACCTTTCGGAGCGTCAAAATTTTTGACAGCCCCCTTACCTGATAGGGTTGGGATGGAAAAGTTTCGGAAAACTTAGGAATTCGGACTTTCCCGAGGAAGACGCAGCCCGAGGGAAAAGGCGGATTGGTATCGGCGAAAGAGAGAGTAATTTGGAGAGAACACGAAAAAAAAATCAGTTTCGAAATAGCTGTGTGAAAAGAATACGGATGAGGGAGGGTTTGTTGTGTGACGTGGAAGAAGTCACGGGGAGAAGGAAGTTAGAAAAGTTTTGCGATTTCTCGCTTGGGAGATTTGCTTCCCGTGGGAAAATAAGGAAACTTTCGACCAAGATCCCCGCTGAATCGCACCGCAATTATTAATCCTTAGGGAATGCGACGAAGACGCCAACTAGCCGTGTCCAATGGAAAATCGTTAACAGTTACACGTTCCTGATCAAGCCTGATACACGTGCTGATTGCTGTTGAAAATCAAATAATAATAAAGACAAAGATACATTGGCTATCGAACTTCTCTTTCGGTACAGGATAAGGAGAACTGTACCTTTCATTTAGTTTCACCACAGTCTTATTCATGGCTATTATAATATGAAAACTAATGATTTTATACCGAGTATTATTTTCATTAAGGTCTCTCCTTACAGAATGCCACGAAAAGTGACTCCTACAGCCACTGCGCTTTACTTACGTGAACTAGCTCCACTCATAAAATTCTGGCTCAATGCAGAAAACAAAGGGAAACTACCTCTCTCCTCATCTTGAATATCAAGTCTTCTTCCCTTATCCCAGGTATGATAGCTAATGGTAGAATGGATTACTTTACAGACAGGCTTCACCTATCGAAGTATTTCTTTTCAAAATAAAATTCTCACTGAGATTGTGGGAAGAGCTCTTCTCATCTATTACTTATGTTAAAAGTATTGCGTCCAAAGAAGTAATTTTAACACCCTTAGGTTCAACGTGTCGTGGGTACGACCTTTTTTACTCTTTATGACTCTGTCACTCAATAACGTTGCATCATCATAAGGAAATCAAAAACGAAAAACAAATAACTAAAAACTAAAACAAAAAACCTTTACTATGGTAGAATTTCCTGTTAGATTACAAGCTATCCTTCTTAAGTATTAAAATTAAAAATTTACTTCATAATAACGGATAAGAGTTGAGATAGTTCCCGTATCCAGAGTGAGGTAACGTTTCGTAAGCGACGAGAATTTTCATCTTTCATTTTCATGAGCTAAAACGCTGGGACGTTCCCTCAATCTGCCACCACTTCTTCACTATAAACACTTCCTGCCTATAAACGACAATCCCATAAATATCCACAGCTGGATCGTACTTCAACTTTACAGCGACTGATCAAATGCATTTGTAAAGTATAGATATAAAAACATTAACGCCCATTTCGATATCATATGTTATTATATATCTTAGGCCATGGTGGCGGAGTGCTTAGCGTGCTAGCGCGTAAACGCTCCAACCACGCGGTCCCGGGTTCGAATCCCGGCTAATCGGATTTTTCCGGTTAGGGAATGGTTGTTTGTGATCGTTGTATTTACAAAGAAAAGAAAAATATATTAAAAATAAGAAAGAAAAAAAATAAGGGTTAATTGTAAGAGTGGCCAGCCTTGACCAAAATTCGCCCTAAAAGACGGAATTATCATTATTATCTTATTTATTTATTGTCGATATGTATGTTATTTGTATTATTATTCAGTTTTTCTGTTAATTAATCAGCTGAGACACTTGTTAGATAAAACTCCTAAAACTTTAGTTACACTCCTAAACTTTAGTTACCTAATGCTATGAGGAAGGAACGAAGCGTATTAGACAAGTTGGGGAGAGAGAAAGTATAGTAATGCTTTACAATCTGCTGGAATATTATCAGTAAAAAAATCTAAAATGGAGAAATTCATCTCTTTGAGTAGCATATTTTGTAGCATTCGATAATGAATGATCTATGAAATTCCATTAAATCAATGTGCGAATGCGTGACTTAGTGGAAACCCATAGTATCAAATGAGAAACAATAACTTTCCTTCAGTAATTAGTACGTTGTAACTTGTAATGGAAATTTATCATTTCTCATTTGATACCACCTCCACCATTCATCACCACTCATAACAAATCAGCTATCATATTATTACTTTCATGCAAAAGATTCAAACAAATGTAACGATAAAAGATAAGCAGTTCTCCGTCCCGTACAAACAGGAAAACGAAAATAGTGCATTCAACAGCGTATGAGGACGGGAACTAGACAAACATAAACAAACAATCATCAATCACAATTCAGCAGCTACCACACTTTTCTAATAACGTAAACGGAGAAGGTAGAACAGGACGAGTCTCACAGCAATAAATATAGTCGGGGGCAGAGCAAAGGAAGCGGAATTAAAAAGTTATAATGTGAGAGTTAGTGGGTGGTCTGCTATCTCATAACTCCGTACACCGACCACGGAACTCGGACGACTATTTGACATCCACCGACTTTGCCATAACTCAGCTACGTCACAAAATGAAACTTTCGTGCAATGTTTATTTATCAGAGACGCCTTTTGTTTTTGCTTCGCATGGCAATCGAAACGGACTCTTTATTTATCTGTCGGAGACAACGGAAATGCGGTTGGGACATATTTCAGAAGGAGCGGCCCACGTAAAAACGAGTTCGACTTATCCCGCTAAAAATAATTACGGCAAAAACATGACGAACCCTTTTTTGTGGATAGGTTATACGCTTACGACTTTAACATCATCTTCTGATGCATAAAACATAACGCGGAGTGGACCGCTCAAAGGTCATCCAATAATATGCGAATCGGTAACGATGCTGAAAGGGGTTTTAGCATATTTTTTGCGCGTGTCTAAGCGAGCGTCGACTGAATAATTTGGCATTAACGATTTAAAGACGCTTATCCGAAGGGATGCTTTAAGTTATATCTGTGTCAAATTATACTTCTAAACAAATTTGCCGTCAATGAGGGCATTTCGTGACAAAACTAACAAGAAGATACATGATATTACGCTGCCACCATTAATTAATAACATAGATATTTTTGTTTGTACTATGGGTGACTGATAATTTTATACTGTAGTAAGAGTAGTAAATCGGACTGTGTTGACTAAATGTGTTTAAATATCAGATTTTATATTTTCTATAATAACATAGATATGTTTGTTTGCACTATGGGTGACTGATAATTTTATATTGTAGTAAGGGTTGTAAATCGGACTGTATTGACTGAATATGTTTAAATATCTGATTTTACATTTTCTATATATATTTTTATGAGTTGCCACCGGACAGTTGTCCACTTGTAACTTGACATTGTAAATAAATAAATGAATATTAACGAGACTTATGCCTCTGTCATACTGAAATCAATGTCAGAATGCATTACTTGGTGAGGAGCCGAATAGTTAAAGAAACATTTTTTGAAAACCCCACTTTTTAATTTTTTACTTTATTTTATATTGTAGCTTTATTTGTCACAAATTTCTCTACCAAGAATGTATTTTGATTTAAAAATAGAGATTTTATCTAAAATAAATAGTATTATTAGGTCCTTGGACCTGAAACTTCCCGCCTTTTTTATTAATTTGCCTTTACTTTTATCGTTTTTGCTATACAGTTAAAACTTCGGTTGTAACGATCTCATTGAATTGATAACCCAAAAGAATTTTCATGATTTCATGCCATGAACTTTTCGCATAAAATTTTCAAATCTTCCCACATGAATTTCAGCATTGCCTTCACTTCCTAAAGATTTCAAAGAAATTAGCTGATATAATAGTCCAAATTGACAAACATTTGAACGTTTCTGGAATGAAACCACGCAATTAAAATCAAATACAGCAGAAAATATTTCTTCTATTTCCCCGGCAAAAAAGCACTATGAACTATGCAAAACACGACGGATTCAGAATACACGTAAAGTATCACCGACACATTCCAGTGATGGATTTCCCTAATGCAGCATGGGCAAAGGCACAACCTAAGTACAATTTATGTACCGCAAACGAGACGTTACCGCAATAACCGACTCAAACACAGCGCTTAGAGATACGGGCGCTTAATTCCAACTTCAAACAGAACTGCACTGACGATTTCAGAGAGTCGCAATAGAAACGAAGGAGTCATCCGAAGGGGAAAAAGGACCCCTCGATCCCCGAGGGAGAGAAGGAAAGAATTCGCACTAGTGGATTCGACTCGCGAAGCCTTCGAATTAAAAAGAAAAAGAACTCTAGACTGTGATAAAGGGAGATAGAGGGAGAAAGGAATTCGCTGGGGATTTGGATAAGGGCAGGGAAAAGGAGCAGTACATATCTGCTATTCGAATGCACGGCTGCCAACTCTCTGGTTTTCACATTCGTCATCGCTCACGAGAGAATTAGGGCTGCGACACTGCTTACCTGCCTGACAAGTGGGATGATACACGCGTTGAGAATAGAATTATGGCGATTTGTACTCTGGGATACATGATTAGCCTGAATATCAGTGATGCAACTTTCGTCGACTGCTGTTTATATTACGTTCATGAATATTCTTAATGGACGGCTCTTTGATAACATAGAAGAATTCTCGATTCACTGATTTCAACCGCGATAGAATTGAAACCTAAAAGCCGTAAAATTTTCCGGAGTGAGAATCCAAAAATTAATATCCTTAAAAACCTGAACTGAAATCATAAACCTTTAGTATTTCTAATCCAATTTTTGTTCGCAATATGATTTATTTTTCTTTCCCCCAGATGCACTGCAACCCGTTATAGTCAATCCTCCCGCCTCAGTAACTGATCAAAAATGAATAAAATTTGTTTGTAATTATCGTAACCTTATTTGAAACAAAACAAAAATTATAATTCCCTAATCTGGTAAAAATTGTTTTAAAACAGTAAAACTTACCAAAATTAATCACACTCTTATGCCTTAGTCTCGACCACTACGCAATTCCAGGTTCTTATGCGTTCCATAACATATTTAACACAATAACTCGAGGTATAGCCCAACAAAGGCTATAAGCTGCCACATGGCTATAGGTCTAACAACTGCGGGTAATTGTAAATAATGTCATGCAGCGTTATCACTGGGGTGACATGATTTCAGACCTGTAAAGGCAACGTAATTTGACTCCCCCTGGATATTAGGATAACGGTCGACCGTATTGAGGATTTAGTCCAATTAACATATATAAACCAAACTCGCTGGCCCTCTAAGAAAAAGCGATGTACATAAGGCCTGTGCCATGTAACCAAATTACTATCGTATCCTAGACATAGACACATATATACATATAGAACGCTCCACAATGAGTGGAGCGTTCATTGCGGTAGCGAGCGGCTAGGCGCCTCGACCCAGAGGTAAATCATATTTTTTTTACTATACTTAATATCCGTTTACCGCTTTTATACTTCGACCACTTAAAGAAAACTTAATAACAATTCCGGTGATATTTTTTTTAACGCGGTAGAACTGGATTTTTTTAGGTTAAAACCTATTCAAAAAGTTTTATTGCCTAAAAGTAGGTACTGTCTCCAAGAAATGGAAACAAATTCCATATGTAATGAAAACACCGTTTAAGAGCTTTAGAATGAGCGTATTTAAAGCATCGTACGTTTTAAGCTCTCTGAGAAACGGGTGTTCAACTGAGAGCGCGCGCGCCGGATTTCGAACTTTTTTGCGAACTTTGTTTAGCCGCCATTTTGTAATTATTGGGATTGTTGATCTAAAAATTGGTAAAAGTGACTTAATTGTTACTATAAATAATGTGGCAAAGTTTCAGGAAGATACAAAAATGTCATGTTTTTTTTGTTCGGTTTGGCGTGGAATGACCCACATACAAAAATCGTTTAAAGATTTAAGAATAGAGATTCAAGATCCGTTCCAAGAATAGAGAGATTCAGCAAATTCTACCAATTAAAATCAATGAAGTACGACGCAATTTCATTTCGGATAAAAAGCCCATATAAAAGCTCCGCCTCGCGAGAAGGGTATTGATTTTCGATATTTTCTCCTGTAAATTTATAAATAACTAGTTGAAAATACTCGGCGCTGCCCGTGTAAAAAATAAAATTTTCCCATGGTATCGCAACATTTATCCATTAATTCAGTTGGAGCAAAAACAAAGCGAGAGATTATTTAGTTTTTTCTCGGCGTTGAATCAGAATTCGATTGATGTTAGAAATTAGTTTTCCCACAAAATCGATCATTCTATAAAAACAGATGGCAACCAATAACTGGGAGAGCGAATAATAATAATAATAATAAACTCTTTATTCGGAGAGGTTAGGCCCATTAGGACCTCTCTTACACCTAACCATTATGGGTACATATGTTAATTACAAACGAGGTTAGAAAGAAAAAAAAATGAAATACAAATATATGTATAAAAAGAAGATAAAAAAGAGGTAAAAATAAAGATTTGTGATGTGGGGAAAAACTCCTCGGCTGAAGGCTTTCAGAGAAAAACCCACTGTGCGGGAATACGCTCACACAAGAAGGGGAGCCAAAAAAAAACCCGCGAAAACACAGATGTAAATAAATAAAGGCAGGTAAATCACTGGCTACATAGTTGTAGTCGTGTAAATTTGTAGGTGGTAGACTATGGATGTCATTTACCTGAAAAGAAAAATAGGAAGAATACGAAGGTGAGTTAAACTTAATAAAATAAGAAAGTTATATGCCAATCCAGAGACATGGATGGATGTAGGAAAAATATCTTTAAAAGGAAAAACACTTCGTAACTCCCATTGCTGACATTCAATTTGAATGGTTTCGTCAACGTAACGATATATTCAGATGCCACGTAAAAATGTCAATACGTTGATGAATCCGATCGTATTAAAAATCTGATGTGGGAGTTACCAAGTGTTTTTCTTTTTTAAGCAGGTTGCTGGGAGATTCTTCGGAGTCACGATTGAATATCTTAATTTTATTTGATGTAGAAATAATGTCAGAACGTCTACTACTATGTTTTCATCGGCGATAAAAAAACTATAAATATCGGGAGTATTAATTCACACATGCTTGTTATAGCGTTAAGATACCTTCACTGGAGAAGATACTGCATTGATATACAGATATTGATCAACAGTAAGTCTGTGGAAGTGTATATAAGTTTCTTTCCTTCCTTCTAATTAAGACGCTTTCCTGGGGACCCAGCGAAAATCGCATCTTAAGCGGGATAGCGTTATGACCGAGTTGCGTGATTCTGGTTGCCTTACATAAAATTTAAGATATAAGGTCTGATTTTTGTATAAAGAGAGCGTCTTATTTTCTTTAACTTGGTCATTTTTCACGCTTGACTTAAATCTTTTGGTAACAGAGAAAAATAATGAATATTTTAACAGCAGTGGTGAAGGGGCATCACAGATGATTCTCTCTCCAAAACTACGCTCACTAAAAATTGCACTTCTTCTCTGGTTTATTCAATTAGTTAACAGGTATTTACAGCGACGAAAGGAAACACTATCGAGCAAAATTTTAATCTAGATTGGAGCCCTAAAAATAGTGATAAAGAAGATCTCACTCTATCTCAGAATTCGTATCAGCTCCGACAGTGAGATTAAAATATTCCTACTTCGCGATATCTTAATTTATATTACAAAATCAATCACTCCAAAGAAGAAATTCATAAGTAATAATTCTAGATATAAGGCAAAGCGTGAGAGGAAGACACTGATGAAGGAGAAAAATTTGTTTACAAATGAGTAGAACGATTGAATAAAGCGGGTTGCGGTGCATCAGTGAAGAATGTGCGTCTTAAGCGGGAATATGAGCGTCTTAAGCGGTATTTTACCTTCTATTTCGTGTGAAAGGGACCGGGAGAAAACCGTGTATTAAACGACATGGCGCTTTATGCGGGAGCGTCTTAAATGTGTTTTACCGTATATCTTAGTCACGTGCTAAAAATTTCTCGCTTACCATTTCGGGAATGCACGTCATGAGTTCGCTATCCCTGGGCTATAATTTAACCAGTGCTTATGCCTAAATTCATAATAAATACATCATGTATTTCAAGCTGATATTAATAATAATAATAATAAAACGTCTTTATTCGGTCGAGATTGAGACTGAATAGTCTCTTCTTACATCTAACCCTTCGTCAATTTATAAGAAATAGATAGCAAAAAAAGTGCACGGAAGAAATTTATATTGTGGGCTTAAAAACCTAGGATAGGAAAAATAGCCCACAGCAGGAAAACACCCCAGAAGAGGGTATGAAAAACCTGCGAAAACCTACAGATAGATACGAAACTGAAATTTATAGAAAAGGCTGGAATCAAAAAGCAAGGAACATATTTACACTTCAAACTGCATATAGAAATAATCCATAAAAGATTAAAAAAATTAAAACAGTTAATAAAAAGGTTAATAAAAACATGAGATAAGAGATAAAAAACACTGAATATACAGAATGTCATAAATGAAAATGGCAAAAAAACTAGTATGAATACAGAAAAAATAAAAATAAAAAAATTCAGTATCATTTAACAACTTCGTCAATGTTCTTTCGAAGAGATATTTAAGCAATAGATCATTCTAAAATAGGTGAGAACTGTAGGAAGAACGACAAACCACACCTATCGCACCTACAGAGAAACAGAGGTGATTATGAACGTATGCGATTAGGGCTGTTTGCGGTAAAGATTTCCTAAGCTACGAAACACCTGAGGTAGCTGCAATTGGTCGGATTTAGGCGAGAATCTCTCACCAAAGTTATGACAAAGGATTCGAAACGCGTGTTGTGGCTTCGGAATAACAGTGTGTTCGAGAGATTTCCCCTTCCTCTTCACCTGGAAAGATGATGAATCGCTCTTGATTAACCATACGATTTGTATGCGCAAATATTCCAAAGACTTAAGTGGGCTGAAAAGTAAATAGCCTGGCAGAGAATTCAATCAAATATTGGCGTAAATCAACAGTGGAGATTAAAAACGTCATTCCGATTGAGTTCCTTTGTAAACTCTTCCCCCAATTTATTTACAATCGAACTTGACCGAAAGCTAAATCTTTCAGGATTGGCTGGATTTTTAAATGTCAGTATATTGACTGCGAAGGAAAAGTTGATGGCCAGAGGTCTGCGGACTTAAAATGTAAGTTAGAGGTCATCATCCAGACTATGTAAATATGAAGATGAATTAAATAATTGTAATCGCATTTTAAAATACTCAGCCAGAGAAATGGTTAGGAGGGGAAAGAAACTTCACATCCTCTTGAAAATTTACATGTAAAACGTGATAATGGAATATGTGTATATTTGAATGAATGATGATTTGATCGTAAGGCAAGCTGTGATTACATGAAAAACCCGTGGGGAAAAAACGGTAACCAAGTGTCTACATACAATAAGAATGGACGAATTTTGTAAGATCCGAGGCAATCAAACTCTAAATGGCCTTAGAAAAATATTCTACAGCTAAAACAGAAACTAAAAAAGAAAGAATGAACAGGCCAAATGGAACTAGAAACAGTATAATTAGAATGAGGCGAGCGTTTTCATAATCTAAAATTACTGTATAAGATAGCCATTGCAGAAACAACTTTATTAACTTCAACAATGTATTAAAAATCTTCTAATACTTAAGTGGTTAAATTCAAGATGGAAGTACTCTTAGTAAGTAAGTATAGTACATTAGTAAGTAGGTACTCTTAGTACAGTGAGTAGATTTTGCCACATTTAGCCGCATAACGTTGCATTGATAGCTTAAAAGTCCAGAGGCACAGAATTACATTCTCCAGGAAGTCAACTACGTTGGATTGTTCTCAATTATTCAATATTCTTCCTCAATGGACCAGCAAATTTAGACATAAATCTTCATTTAGAAGGAAATGTATAAATAATGTAAAAGTAATAGATGTAATAAAAGAGATGTATTTATATTTCTGTCCGATATTTGCTTTTCTGCCTCTTCTTAATTTGATCTTTTTATATCTTTGTTTACAATGTTAGTGTAAGTGAACGTACGTATAAGGTTTTCATTTACAGCGAATTTATTAAACGTAAATATTCCAATAATTTTAAATAAATAAGTTATTTTCGTAGTTTGAAAAAGTCATCCTCGAAATGCCATAGTGAAAAAGATTTTCAATCCATTTATTGACAGCTCTGATCCATAATTTTCCTCTCCTCTAGCTTCCAAATAAATATTTTCCGTTCAAACAGCACTGACTACATTAAAAACACCGAATCGAGAGTCAAGCTTACAATTTTTGTTTGAAGTTTTTGATGCATATTATTCGAAGCCTTTAAAACGTTCAGCTTTGGAGGAAATTATATTTTACAAGGCCGCTCGTGACAGAATCTCAATTAAAATCCAGCCGGCAATTTTCGCATAGTTTTTGTGTAACAAAATTTAGCAAGCGATAATCGATTCGGGGCCACAAAAAGAAACAATTTGAGAGCAAAACGGAGTCCAAACACGACATTCATGAACGGATTCAAAGAGATTCGATTAAAATGCTCAAAGTCTGGCGACTGAAAGCAAATTATTTTAACTTATCCGTGGCACGCTCTTTTGTTTAATTGCATTACATCGATCCGATGCCATTTTCGAGCAAAATAAACTACTTCGCGCTTTCCGTGGTGATTACAGATTTATAAATATTCTATCCTTCGTGCACACGTCACATTTTTTTCGGATTTCGAACGATCGTTGCAGTATTAACAATTTCCGCGTCCCAATTAGACGAATTTTCGAGTGTGTCCGATCGCGAAAAATGATAATCTCGTGTTAATTAATGAGAACGAGAAGCAGATGGAGAATGATATCATGAAATTTCACAATACAGAAATGTGTGAACAAATACATAGGATTCTAAATACAGTAAAACCGGTTAAAACGCTAGCTTAGTACATAGTACTCTCTCATTGTCAGTCTCGATCCCTTTCATACTAAATACTTGGCAACAAGTACCTTAAGGCGCTGGACTCTTTAAAATTATGACGAGAAGACATCCAATCTATCACGGTAATAGCTTGCACACCTTCAAAATTTCATATTTTCAACTATAGCCTATACTATATAGCCTATATAACTATAGGTCATTCACTAAAGAAGATTCCTTTCCGTTTTAAGATGGGAAGCACTTACTCCTATATTAATAAAATCAATATGATTACGCTTGTATTAATATATCCAATGCACTTATAGCACTTGTATTAATATATCAAATTTTGGCAAAAAGATTCTTGCAGGATAAAAGTTGCACTTTAAACTCCTCCAGGATTTTACTTCTATCCTAACTGGACGTTTCAAAGACAGACAAAGGAAATCTAACATAATAACATACAATAGGATTTCCATAAGGCAAAAGGTACTTCATTATAAACACGGAACTAGACACGAATATTCAAGTAAAACTTTCGTTTGAGTAACAGGAGCATCAGATGCGGTAAAACATCAAAGTGGAAATATCAGGAAGATATTACGCCCGAATATGGGGGGAAACTTTTAGACAAATTACCTTAAACTTGCACAGGACCTTCGAGATAACATCAAACTCGCCGTAGATTGTGAGCCGGATAAAGTAGCTAGGAAACTCCGCTGAGAGATAGCTAAAATAGATAGCTACTTCAGATTCCACTTCCGACAAGAGTTTAGGAGTGTTAACAGATCGTTGTGTTTCTAGGAACATCGGTTTTACCACAGCCCTCAAAGCCATTGCGGGATTTCCTGGAACAAATGTACGTTCACACGGAATCTCCGTAACCTGCATGTCCACCGTATGCTTCACTTAAGGGAATGTCCGCATATTTGTGGTAGGTTTTTCTTCTGGTTTCTACTCAGCTCAGTTGTTCCAAAAATAACATTATTTTCTGTCATCTTTAAGTTTGATTAAATTTTCCGTAAATTATTTCATCGTAAACTCTGCGGTTCAAAAAAAATAATTACAGAAAATCTTGACACAAATTCCCAGTGTAAGAATGTTTGATATCTTTTAACATGAGGAAATTACATGAAGACCTTTAATCTGGTAGTATGGTATCAATACAGAATTAATACCAAAACAGATAAATCATGATGATCATTACAGAGACAAATAAATTACTTCAAAAATAACTCACAAAAATAAATAATCAAAATGAAGAACCTGATATAAAATTAATAATTTTGACATTTTTGTTTTAATACGATCGTTTCTTACACGATCGCAGCAAAAAATAGCTTAAGTCAATGAGTAAGCGGCGAAGCGTTTTTAAAAATTAATATTTACCTAATTGTGAGAAGGTTGATCAAAGAATCACTGATGCTTTTAAACTTGAACAATATTGAACCATTATTGATTCATGGTAAGCTATTATAGTTTATGCTTACAAAAACAGCTGCTCGTAGATTAAAAAGTTTCGGGTATCTGCTGACTTTTTTATGATAGTACATCACCTTAACCTTTGCAAGGGATACCTTCCCATTAACCCCTCAAATGTCGGCATTTTAAATGAGCAATTTATTAAAATTATAATTCCAAAATTGAACATTCTGTGTATCAATAATTTTATGTTTCAGAGAAAACCTAAAATTAAATTTCCTTGGTGAAAAAAAAATCCAAACCCTCCTTTGTGCCGTGAGGAAAAACAGTTTAGCAGAAACCGGCCTACAGTAAGGGTTTAGGCCACAAAAATGAAACTAATACAGATTTGCCTACCATCTAAGAACGACATAAATTACACTAAGAGACAAAGGTTCTCCAAGCGCCGAAAGCGGCGACCGTCTAAGGGCGATTCCCGGGAAACAGATAATCGTTTAGCGGTCCCAGTTCTTCAGAATCCCGATGTACATATCCGAAACAATGCTTCCATCTTCATGGGGGGTCCAATGCTGAATGACATCAGGACCTTAGACGGTCGCCGCTTTCGGCGCTTGGAGAACCTTTGTCTCTTAGTTCATTGACCGCCGAGTTTCTTTTCTCTCTCTTCTTCTGACATAAATTACACCCAAATTTCATAAAAATGTTAACGAATCAACGGCTCCATTATCAGATTATAACTAAGTGTAAAAATAACTACATTTTATTGCTTTTAGGAAGCTGACATGTTTGGTCTTCTGCTAGTTTAAGTTATCTCATGGAAGTCATGTTTAATCCAATTTTTAAGGTGGGCATCTGTAGGGGTGTTACGCTGTCCCTTGTATCCTGGAATTATTCTGTTTTCAAGGGGGATGTACCCCAAGAACCCTCTCGGATACGTCCGTAAAATATTTAGATGATACAGATCAAGTCCAACCCTCTCGCCGGAGGGTCATTCTAGAAATTTCATCGAACATGGAGGCGATTGATGACCTCTAAAATTAGACTACCCCTCTCTAGAGCAAAAAATTCGTATTTTCGCATTCCTAGTTTTACAAGGATTGTTTCCCCTAAAAGGTCACGAGAGTATTTATTTATTTCCATCATAAAGAATATGCAAGCAAACAGATTTAGTAACCTCGCATATAAACGAAGTTGAATTTCATTAGCACAAGAACAATTTTATAGTACAGCTTAATTGTAAAAGGCCATAGAAGCTAATTCGGTGATTCTGTTGTTATATATAGCGACTTTTTCCTCCTTTCAGAGACTTTTTCAATTTCAGCTCGAACTCCATCCAGTATGCGCTTTACATATACAACCCTCTATATTCCCGCAGCATAACATGTTGGTCTCATACATAATTCAAAGTAGTACTACGTTTGCTTACTAAAATACTTAATTTTCATACTACCCGTTCATTTAATTTTATATCTGAATCGAGATAATATTCTTAAAACGCGAATTGAAGCCATTATATATTTTAACTACATTTTAGTGACATTTTGCTATGAGGTTGGCCACTTTTTATGGAGCATCAAGCGACAATTCCTATTCAATTATTAAAATTGAATAGGAAAACCTGTATAAAATTCTCGATAAATTTACACTTCTTTTAAGTTTTTCATATAATCTATCGATTCGGCCGAGATGTGGTGGAAATACGTAACTGAACACAGATTTTTATTATTAGACAGTTTGTTTGAACCTGACGATGGTAGTACACTGAAACCGGCAGTTACTGAATAAAAAAAAATTTGTGGAAAAGTAAAAATCTGTGTTCAGTTAAGTATTTCAATTCATTAATCCACAAATTCATTTATAAATCTTCGGGAAATACGGCTGTTCGACTTAAAAACCTTACCAGCTGGCGGTATTTTGAACAATCCTGATGTAGAAGATTGCAAAACTCAGAACGTGCATGAATTGAACTGGCTTATTACAGTAAGTATATAACCCTCAAGAACCCCGAATTACGATAATCAGACAATCGAGACAAATACACTCTCCTTACAGCGGCACACGCCTCAAAAAGCGAGCGAGGGAGGAAAGAGGCAGCTAAACTCAGCTCGCGGAAACCGCAAAAAAGATGACTGCCGCAGTCAAGGACGCAATCCACCGAATCTGTTTCATGTCCACGAGAACGCAACAACTTCTTCCAAAGGCCATAGCAATTGCTGAGAAGAAAAAAGCCGGAGTGTGCGAAGGAAGAGAATGTCCTTGGGACGCTAACGAGGGAAGCACCGCCGAAGACGGAGGGCGCCACTGTTTCTGTACCATAAGAAGACGGCAATGAGCAGTCGGGCGCAGAAATGCATTCGATGCATGAGATAACAAATCGTTCCTCGGGCTTCCGAAGCAATTGGAGCGAAATGTAGAATCGCATACGAGTCAGGGTCGTGTTTCGACGAGAAGACGAAGAACAAATACAAAATGCTTGGCTTAACCTTTTCTCGCCCTTGCAGAAGAAAACGGTTACGTCTTACGTCTGAAGACGCTTCCGGGAAAAGGAAGAAACGTAAATATGAGGGACAGGAATAACGTCATAAACTCTAAACGGCTATTCTCGGAAGGTCATTTCCGATAAATCCATTCCACCGCAAGCGTGTTTCAAATGCGGGTCCGTGAAGGAATTGTTACGACTATTCGGGTCCCGTTGAGGATAACAAGGAAAGGAATATGTCAAGATTCTTCACCATGTGATGAAGAGGGTTAAATAAAAATTAATGACAACGCTAATTTATTTCTTAAAAGGCTTCGTTGGCGGAGGAAACAATCCTATGTCCCATAGATTTGATCGCTTTCAATGCCTAACACCTATTTTGAATGATAACACATTGACTGAATACTGCCGAAGTTGTAGAAAGCGTCATCACCTGTTCAGGTACCTGTCTGTCAACGTACTACACTAGCACATACAGATAGTAGGTGCCATAGAGCATCCCACTGAAGAATTGTTCTTTTGTTTCCGTAAGTCTGCTATAATAGTTCTCATATAGACTGAATGAGGCGGATGTTCTTGAACCTCCAATCAGTACCAATTACGCAAAAGATCCATTACAGTCACAAAGCGAATTATATCAACAGATTAGCGTGCAAAGCGCTATAGCTGCAGCTCCAAGGCCACTAGTTCGAATCCCGGCTAATCAGTGAATGGTTGTGAGTGTTTGTCCGTTCAGGGTTCGCGTCAGGAAGGGCATCCGGCTGTAACAATCAATCATCGCCAAATCCTACCTCATCCTCATCATCATCACCCAATTATCATTCATCGGCCTACCACAAAAGTGACGGGAATAAGGCTGAGAAAATTATTACTGTTATTCATTTATGTTAAAGACACGACCCAGGATTTGATACAGGACATCATTATCAGGTCTCTGATGATGAAGCCATTATATATAAATTTGTTGGTTTCCTCGCATTGTGTCATGGAATATCATCAGGTTAAGGTCTGCAACTTCGGTACTATCCTCCACAGTGTTAGCAGAGTTACCGTTGATTGTCAAGGCGCACCAGCAAGCTGCTTCTACTCTTCTGTGATTGCGTAATTTCCGACTGGAGCATCAAGCAACTATTCTCACTAGAAACGCTGTTAACTCGGACATTTCCTAATCGGCCACCGAAATACTGTGGCTCTGATGACTCTATTCTCATCGCCATCACTTTAATAGAACCTGCGTAATTTTAGTTTCTGCGAATGAGAGCTTTAGATGAATATTAATGTTTCAACACTTCTGAGTCCCATTAATACAATCCATGATTCTCTTTTGACAACAAATTTAGCAACAGTTGAATTAACAAAATATTTAATGATAAATAATGACAATGATGATAGAGAATATGAAAATTTGTGAAGAAAGACCGACCGAAAATAAAGAAAAATCAGTTGAAAAGGTTAATGCAGTGAAAAAGAAACTAGAGAGAGGAGACGGAAGTGTTACAGCTTGAAAAATAAAAGAGGAGGCACGAAAATTCGTATGGGTATACATAGAAAAAGGCATGTATTTAAGAAAAATATAGAGAATTCGAAATAATAAACGAAAAAAAACCTTGAAAAGAAAGGAAATGACATGATTAATATGTATGCTCGTTAACTACAAGGAATAATTTGTCCCATATCTGAACGAAAATAATTAATGAAATTAATGATCAATCACAACATTTATTTAATAATAATAAAACTATTCTTTCATCATTCGATCTGAGGGCTAAAACCCTCTTAGCCCAATTTGCTAACAGATGCCAAACGAAAATGGTATTAAAACGACATACATGATCGAATAACGAGCTAGATGCATTTTCGCACCTTGGAAAATTCCCAAGAGCACCCCCTAAAGCGTTACGGTTTTATCCCTGTTTCTTCAACATCACCGCACTCAAATTATGTTTCCCATCACCACGGGGATGGGGAAAATTCTCCCACGGGGAAACCGATGGCAAAATTGGAGGTGGATAAGATTACGGTAATAACAAATTTTCTTGAAGAGTTCGATCAACGAAATTAATGACCCTCGAAATTCGATGGCTTTAATTACCCGTTTTCGACGCAAAGTTCGCCTTGGGAAGAGTTCCCTTATTAGAAACAGAAATTTGTAAGAAAACCAAAGACGACAAAGCCTTTCTCTTTTCTAGAGCTTCTTGAGCTATACGTCAAGTAATATCCTACCCAAGATAATTATTCTGAACAAATGCGTGGGTTTAACAAAAATAATACGAGACAGAATTCAATATCGGTGTAATTAAAAAGCTGACACAAAGAGAAATCTTCTGAAGCGAAATTCAATTCATGCAAAAGACCTTTTCAACGCTTAACAAAATTGTTTGAACAATCAATATCAAAAATTGAAAAGGCAGAATTAGGTTTATCTAATACTCTCTCGAAGAGTGATAAAACTGAAATTCCTACGAAATAAATAACAAGTTACATACACATAATCGAAATTCTATTAGATTTATACTTGATAAAATCTATTATTAGGAAACCGTACGAATTGGAGTATACTATTCATCTGTAAGAATGAGTATATGTTCATTATTATTCTGAAAACTTACCGCTCATTTCGCGAAACCTGCTAATAATATTTAGAGACATCAAACTAACCTTGCACAAATTACTCATTCAGGCAATGCACTAAGATAGAAAATGAGGTAATTTATAAAGCCAAAGATAGCTAACAATGGAAATAATAAATGATCTATTCCTTCCGGAAATAATTTAATTTCCTTACATAATCATTGATTTCATCGGGTTAACAACCTATAATGACCAGTTCGTTTGTACAATTACATCACGCGAGGGAATTTATTTCTATTTGTCACCTTCAAGGTAAATTATGTAGTTTTCCTCGAAGCAGTCCGTTTTCATACCTTCCATCCCATTGACATCCATAAAAAATTATAGGTACAGAGAAAAGTAAAATCTTGAAAATTCAGTATTTCCAGCTGCACCAATATCTATATAATATTATTCATTCATTTAATGTTATTTTGTTAGCCTGAGGGAGGAATAATACATTGACACCTCTGTGAATATTCCTGAAGTATTTTTCGGAGTTTAGAATGAGTCTTTTTTAATTCCACATTTATGATAACTATTAATGTACTGGATTGCAAGAAGGATGGGGCTTTTACCTTTCCACAAAATTTTCTATGGTTCAATTAAATTTATTTACTGTAATATAAGTTGATTAATATACATTTAAAATAAAATTTATGTTGAAGTTAAAACATATCAATCATTCCATACAGTCTAAAGATTTATCCATTTTAAATTCGTTACTCCAAAGGAAAATGTCCCATATATTATTTTCCGGGATATAGACAGTCTATATTTTACTACAAAACTGTTAAATTGGAATTAGCTTAGGAATGAATATATTTGTATACTACTGAAATTTCATCTACCCCTCAATATGCGTAGAGAAAAGAAACAGATTAGTCTGAATGGGAAGAAAAAGCATGATCCACAACTTATTCCGCATCAAATAAACAGCTAGAGGCTTGTCTCACGCAATGTAACGGCTTGAACATATACTCGGGCTTCCGTAATCTTTCAACGAAGCCCTCCAAGTCATTTGCCTTGAATTCGATCGGAGAACTAATGCGTCGTTCGACGAGCGAAGATAATCCGCCCTCGTGTAATCACAGTTTCCCTCTAAAGAGACCACCGATTCGCAATTACGAAATTAAATCTGCAAGCGCAGGTGCCCTCAAGGCCGGATTTAATTAAGAATTGAAAGGAGACAAATTCAGTATGCACTCCAATATCTTTGGAGTACATTTTTGTAGAGTAAAAGATCGAATGATCTGGGATTCGGGCTGAGTGAGATAAAATACGAGCCAAATGAAAACCGTCCTAATTATGACGAGCCCTAGGCTATCTTGAGGCTAAGGAATATGCGAGAGAAAACGTCTGCTACATGGATATCGCATAACATCTGATTGTGAGAAGGAATTCTCCATCTCAAAAGCTTCAATCCGTGTTTTATGAATAATGCACAACGTATAAATTGCAAAAGATTATTCTTTCTTTGACTGAAAATTTATTTTACTGGAATAGGAAATGTTCTGCAATCGGTATTTTTTATGATCCATCTAGGCTTGGGAAAGTTTATAAATGTACGCAGATTCAATTTAGGTAGCCGTGACACTATCACGCAATGCTAGGACTATGCTAAAACATTAAGTTCAAAATATGTTTCCTTACTTTTTCACTACCTTCTTACATTGATTCACTGATGCACTTATTATAGTAATCTGTACATGTCGTATTCTATACTGATGCGCTTATCGTTCATTCTGTATTATATTTTATATTTGCTTATCATCCTAAAAGTCACGAATGCATATCTAAAAATTCGTGGCATATAAAACGCATTTACTGTGTTGTTTTCATAATTGGTATGTCAGTGTTCAATACCAGGTGGTGTAAAAATAGTTGAACACGGTTATATACTGTATTTGTAATGCTTTTATTTCTTACATAATGCTAATAACAAAACGAAATTTTCAAAGTCTCAGAGATTAGTTTCTTTTAAATGCAAAACTTATATATTAACATATTTATGTTTCCAAACCCCTCTACTGGTAGATGTTTACCTGCCGTGGATATTTTTCTTTTAGTTTATGACTCAAGTTTATTAAAAATTATCACAGCAGTATCATTCTTCTCTTTATAATTGGTTTTCATTTCTCTCCATCCTCACTTTCTTGAGTAAAAACAGCAATAGGGTGGATCTGAGAGGAGACTCCCCATCCTCAATCTCGCCTTAATAAATTCCGATTCCATTTACTATTCTATTCAACTCCTACTCCGAGAAGTTATCTTTCCGTGTATTGAGACCTAAAACGAACCGTACGGAGGGAGGGCTGGTCGAAAGGATCTCAAACATAGGCCGCAACTTGTGCGATGCAATCCTCCACTTCGTTAACCATTCACAGGGCGAACCGATGTGGCCGTTCCCAGCAAAAAAAATAGCTTTCTCTTACGCCGAAAGTCTACCGGGCGCCGTGCAGCTCAAATCCAATTAAACTCCGACTCAAACAGACGTCCGAAGCACACCTCAGATGAACAGCGTCAAAACTTGGAAATTCTATTTCCGCGATGAAGGTGGACTGGTAATGCTAGCCATCTTGTGATCTAACGGTTGCTTAGTTATTCATGGCGGTGGGAGATCCCTAAGATAAGAGCAACGCCCAAGTTTAAATTCTCCCTCGCTAAGGTTGTTTGCGTGCAAGCTAAGGTACTTGCCTCTCGAGTGGAGATATAAAACTTACATCAAAGTCAAACAGAAAAAGGGGTATGTAAAAAATATAACTCCATCCTTCGGACTGAGGCTAAAACGCCTTCATTTCCATTAAAGCTATCCTCAATGTTAATTAATTAAAGAAAACTGGATTAAAAAGAGGCTCGGTAAGAAAAACAAATTTATTGAATAAATGGAGACTTGGAATAACCCTCAGGAGGGAACATATTATTACAAAACATTCGTTTTTTGTGACCGGGGCTTTGTAACATTTATACTCTCACTTTCTCTAATATGTTAGGGATTTCGTTTAGGCTCAATCCGTAAGTCATTAGAAAATAAATAAATTGATCATTAGACCAACAAATAACAAATGTATCCTTATTCAAAAAATCGAATAAAAATTTGAATTTGCCCATAGAGTTTTGTTACTAGGTAAGTAGATATCGATATCTATCGCTACAAAGAAGGTATATCTAAACGGACACTAATACAGATTGTGAAGGTTTTTTTATAGGTTTTTGTATTCGTTTGTGGTGTTTCAAGTTTTTGTTGAAACGTATTTGGAAAATATTTGGGAAAAATTGAGTGAGAGTATGTCTGCAAAATTTTCGCAGGAGGCAACTAGTTTATATGAAATAATAAAAAATGGAGCAGAGAAATGCATGCAGAGATTATGCCTCGTATGCATACTGACATTAAAAATAGCCCCCAACAGTAATAAATAAAACTTTACAACAGTAAGAATTGCAAAAATAATAACATAAACAGAAATCAGCTGTATTACGTGGAAATACAACCCTACGATAATAGGAAAATATAAATCACCGTGCAAATAATCATTCTTGACTGCGTTCCAGCTTTTTCTAGGCAGTTGCTGCACCCGAAATCTTCCAATGTAAGCTACAAATCGTAACTTGAATGGCCTAATTGAGATAAATCGCATAGAGACGATCTGGAACTAGGATACTCTTTCACTACGGAAAAAATATATAGGATATCATTCCAATGTAATCCAGTATAACAGACTCGAAAAACTGGAATGCACTTAGGTCCAAGTAACGCCCGAACACGGAGGGTTGCATACGCAGCATTTTGCAGGCGTTCCAATTTCTAACGAAAACAACTGGAAAGTGGAACTCATTCACTTACACTCAAATAGTACTTTCATTGGTATTTTCAAGCCTATGGATGTGAAAACTGTTTCATTGGGTATTAAATTGTGTAATATGGAAAACAGTGAAATTGATCATCATATTTTCTTCGTAGATAGAAAGAAAGGGGGAAAGCAAAAGTTCTGTGATCATCTTTTTGCTTTCAGTGCATACGTATATTCGCGTGCATTTGCCAAATATTCATTGGCCGAATCCGTATTCATTAATTGAGAGTAAATAATGGTGAAAACATCTTCGTGGGTGAGGTTATTTGTTGGCCAAGGTATCACAGTATTGAACATCTACATACGTGCCCTGCAAGCAGTTTTCCGAGAAGTAGCGGGTGAATGCACCATGTCTCTACATCCTAATCGATTACTTTGACGTTTTTCAGATAAAATTCACTCATGAATCGACTAGTTTTAGCTTCAATTTCTCTGATTTCCTTAGCAATATCAGAGCGGTCTTTGTAACAGAGAGCTCGCATAATACTTATCTAAATTTTCTAAGAATGTATTCTTTCTGAATTAAAATTTAATCCTTTGTTTGAATCCTCTTCCTTCTAAAGATTCCCCTTCCGTTTTCCTGAAGCTTTTGTGTAACTCTTACCGATTCATCGTAGCAATTCTTTACTAAACGTAACGCCTTCCGTCGCACCTTTTCTAATTCACGAATACAACATTTTCGGATGAATTGCTGAATAGAAAAGAAATTAATTTCGAATTAAACCCGTTTAGCCAAATTTTTCATAATGAAAACAATTCGCTTTGTTTAAAAAAACCAAAATCCATCCCCCAAACATCCTCAACCTTTCCGAAGACGCCAACAAAGACTTAGTAACGTATTGCCTTTCGTCGGAACTTTTCTAATTAACTAATACAACACTCATCGGCAGGATAAATAGTGAATCAGGAATGTAACCAGCCTAACCAGATTTTCCACATTAAAGAAATACGCTTTGTTTCAAAATCCCAAAAACCAATCCCCAAATAAGCTCAGCCCTTCCTAACAAAGGAGACGGAAAGAAACCCTCGGTCTCGCACAGAAAAACCTCCCGGAAAACACGCGCAAAAGGACTGGTACATCCAATAGCAGAAAGAGGCGACCGTACGGAGAGTCATCGGTACGTCCCCATGGACCAGAAACGGAATCGAGGTAAGAGTCCCGGGCGCGCTTCCAATGGACCAAACTCTCCAAATCCAATAACGCGGAATTTCGCGTCCGAGCAGACGCAATCGATATCCGAATTTATGTGGGTCCAAAAGGGGGCGGGGCTCCTCCAAGGTTAATAATTCAAGATTATGGGTCGGGCAAACCTTCGCCCCCACACCTCGTACGGACTAATAAACTCATCGATTAATAATAAGCGAAGAGGAATCGTCGATCAAAAGGGGTAAACACGGGCATTAACACGCGTCTCACGACGTGAAGCGGGCTCCTGAGATAGCCGTGCCAAGACTGACCATGTGCTCGATAACGACATGGATCTCTGAGGGATCAAGAGGTGATAGGGATCTTCATCGATGCTCCTTTAGCAGATCTCGACATCCCTGATCTGACGTATCTCGCTTAAATCTCCTCACAAGCCGAATTTCGGTGTTGAGGTACTCGGAAGACGAAGACAAAACAAGCTCTCGATAAATACACAGGCTGACATTATTCAGACAATTCTAAACGGGGATATCGCTCATCAGGACAAGGAGCACGTTTTGTTAAATGGAACATCGGACTCAATAGTCCCAATTTCGCCAAATTTGAGTCCCTATGTATGTATGAATGTAAGTTTTACGAAGGATTTTTGAAGGCTGCTAATTTTACCTCTTAAAATCTATTATTATAAACCTCGAATCATTTTCAGATGTTAATATTCATTAATATTCTAAAAATTTACAATGATTTCATCGCCTAAAACTTTTACAAATCTAATAACTTCGATAAATTGAACACAAAGGAACCAGGAATGATTTGTCCAACCTAAAAACCGAAAAATATTTCTTCGAATGTTTTTCTTTCCATGAGGTGTTGCATGAGCAAAAAAGTGCTTAGGTAAATATATTACGATCCAGATTTTACTAAAGTTTGGAAACCTTAATTTTTGCAAAGAAGGCACATGATGAAGCAAGAGAAATATTCTGAGTAATACGACGGGATATAATAATCGAAAATGAGACTTTCCCGAAGAAAGGGAAACGATATGTCAGCCTACCCGTCCTGATATTTATGATTTGAAACCTATAAAATTACCTTACCACTGCCAACCGATTATCCACACCTGCATGATACCCTGGAAACCACATAACTATCAATAATCCATGGTGATAAACTTTACGACTTAAAGCGGGAAAAAAGTGGAACGAAGAGATAATAATTCCGTGTTCTTGGAGGCGTGCATCTCTTGTGCTACCGGGTATGAGGGTAGCTTTTTAGACCCTGAGTTTTCTCGTCTTACTAATTCTAGAAAAAATTCCCAAATTTAATTCTTAGACAGTTGCGATGTAAGAGTCAGTTTGGATAGAGAAATACGATAAAATTAAACCAATTTCAGATTTTCAAACGTATGAGAGATAAAATCGAGAAGCTACGGAGAAAATCATCTAAACAGCGTATTGTAACATCATACATTATGAAAAATTGCTGAATTTATACTTCTTCCTTTCCCGTGATGATAGTTACATACTTACAGTAAAGTTCCAAAAATCACGCTGTAGATTAGTATGAGGAGGATAGAAACTCACCTGAAATGAAAAGAAAAATTTTGTTACATTTTTTCATTCAAATAATATATTCGAATCTATATTAACCCTCTGTAAGCCGCCTGTCGGCGAAAGGAAAGGGTGTACAAACCAAGCCATCAACCTCTTACTTTGGCATATAACAATAGGGGATTACAGGAAAAATTACTGAGTACAATTTGAAAGAATTCGTTCTCACTATAATCTCATTTATATTACGTTTTTCTCCGATTTAAAGACTCAGATATCCATGTGTGAGGGTAAAACAATGCCTACAACTTGTACATCTTACAGGTCCTCTAATCCTCTTTCTTCCAAGGATTCCGAACTTGCGTCAGAGCTTTTACGTAACGCTTGCAATATTACTAGTGCAATACTTTCCACGTGTTCTGGTCGAAGTTATTTCATAACTTATTTTATAAATTATTTCATCTTAAACTTGGTGATTTACAAACAAAATGATCACAGAAAAACTTTAAACGAATATGAAGGGAAAGAATGTTTGAATAAATTTAACAAGAGTGAATTAGATAAAGAGCTTTAATTTGGTAGTATGGTGTCAATACAGAATCAATACCATAATTGAGATACCGTGATGATCATTTCAGAGAAATGAATTACATCTAGAAATAAGTCACAAAAATAAATAATCTGAACAAATGACCTCATCAAATTGAAAATGTTGGCAGTTCTTCCTTATACGATCGTTGTTTGCATCATCACCAAGAGAAATTAGTTGTAAAGATATAAATTTCAATTTTTAGTAAAGTTAGAGCCAATCAGAGAGCCGCGAAGCATTTTTAAAATTTTATGCACCAAATTTGTGGTGGAATACCACCTAGAACCAACTGAAAAGAATATTTAGTATTTTCGCAATTTTTGTGGAAAATATTGTGTATTGTTTTGAGTTGGTTTATTACTAGTACTGTTAAAGTCGATAAGGTTAGGTTTTTATGTAGAAAGCCATGGCACATAGGAAAAGAAATTTTGTAAATTTCCCCCGAGATATTAAATTCATAACTATTACCGTTCTAAAGAGTAACTCGACAGCTGAGGCGCATATTTGTATGCAAAGAGAGAAAATTTTGAGTATGGTAAATAAATGAACCATGTATCCTGATCAATAAAGTTTGCCGTAACTTTGTAGAACTCCATTACAGGAAAAAATACGCTCACTTTATATAATTAAAATAGTAGAACTTTACAAAGTGAGTGTATTTTTTCCTTCCATGTATCCTGGTTAATGTAAGGAAATTCCCTTACGAATATGTATGCAAGTACTCAAAATCAACTTCCTTGAAAATGATGATAAGGAAGAGGAACACAACTTCGAATATATTACCTACCTTCACATACTCTTTCAACCAAATATTTCTCGACTGATTATCTAAGAAAATACAACGGAGGAGACACTTGAACATGTTCGCTGTAGTTACGTACAATGAATTCCTTTCTAGTGGCCCGAGAAAATTTTTCATAGCGTCCATGACAATGACTTCTTTTCAATCGTAAGAGAATTCCGAGACACTTTCAAGTGCCTTTCTTCATGACAGAATTCCAGGAATTCCTGCTGCATAGGGTAAGTTCTTGAATTCACTTTACATTTTCCTTATCTTATCCATCCGTAATTTCGCTCAGTCACGGAATTTCCCTCTTCTCAAATATGCATCGACATCCACCTCTTTCGTATTCACCTGAGGTATCCGCTGAAATATCCTTATTTCGATTCTGACTCCTTCCCGAATCTGCTACCTATGCGATATTCTTACTTTTATTCCAATCGCTAAGGGAATTTAGGTCCTCGAATTCAATTCTGTTCGAGATTACGTCCAGAGGAGATGCATGGACATTTTAAGGAGCAGAATTTTCTCCCATTTTAAATATATGGATTCTATCAAATGTATCTGAATTTTCCTTGAGTAGTTTCGATACCCGCGCAATGGCGGGTTCAGAAATAGTAATAGTAGTTTATTGATATAATGGTTTCCCTCTTTTTAGTAGAAATCGTGAAGGTGAATTGATACTTCATCAATATTATAACAGAATATTTCACAACACAGTATTGCCCTATTATACATATAATAATCACATCTTATTATTATAAGATACATAGCATAATAACAAACATAACATAAGTTTATAACTACAATATAATACAATAAATATTATTAATATCTCATTTGACTTTAACTTTATAAATTTAGTGTACAAACTAAAATACACTATTATTCTAACAAAAATGCAGAAGATTGCACCATCTATTTACAAAATCACGAGTTTATAGACAAATAGCTTATAAAATTAATATGAACTTTAACTACCAAATAAAGCGCACATTAATTACACAATACATAGAGAAGTAAAGCAATACATAACTTCTATCCTCTATTAATAATAAGATTTTTCAAAAAAAAAATTAATTTCTCACAAAAATTTCTGAAAATACACATTTAACTTTTCTCTTACTATACAATTAAATACAGTGAATGGTTAATTTTAATTCCCATAAATACCTATAATTAGAACCATATAGATGAATTAGAAATAACTTAAATGATATAACATTAATAAACACAAGCAATTCGTTGACAGAAGAAAGAAATCATTCAGCATTGGACCCCCCATGAAGATGGAAGCATTGTTTCCGAAATGCGCATCGGGATTCTGAATAACTGGTGACCGCTAAGCGATTATCCGTTTCCCGGGAATCGCCCTTAGACGGTCGCCGCTATCGGCGCTTGGAGAACCCTTGTCTCTTAGCAAATCGTTGACGCTGAAATCTTTGAATATTCACGCCTCTAATAAAATTTATCCTTGATATTTTAGGAATTAGAAGCTAGAATACCATACAGTTGTTTTTGGTGTTCTTATGCAAGAAAAAAAAGGCAAAGTGTGAAAGAGTCAACTAAATAAGTGAATAAATAAACGCGTGAAGAATATAGAAAAATTCTGTGAAAATATGATCCGCTTTCTCGAGTATGAAGTTGCATAACACTTATATATCAGTCGATGAAAGCATGACGAATTTTAACCGAATCACAACTGAATTACCTTTTCATATGAAGCATAAGCACACGACAAATTTTCCAATCGACCGACCAAATGAGGGAGAAGATTCCATCCCAGCTCATACGGCACCAAATTACAACCGACTCAACCCGTTTATGCCCATAAATTGAAGCTACTGCCGACACCCACGCAGTTCGCACATGATAGACGGATTCCAAGGCCGAAGTGGTCCCTCTGATCCACATATTACTTCCTGCTTACGCCGGGATCCCCATAACCGTTCCCTCCCATTTTCCGACAAACTCCGCCGATGCCCTCGAAAGAGTAACATTAGGATTTGCGTAATAACCGCGGAGCCATAAATCGACCGCTGGAACGAGCATTTCGAGCCGCAATTACGCAGGGAGCAACAATCAGGCGGATCGAGGCGATGCCCGGATTCGCCCGGAGCCACCCGGAGGAGATTTTGCATCGGCGGTCCCATCGAAGTTAACAGCGCCTCACTTGCATCGATTAGGGACGGACACTGCACTCCATTCCGAATCGCCTAAATTCTCACCTTCACTTCCTCTGCGAGTGGACGATAAAGAATGCATTAGAGGCTCATTTTAGGGCCACCGTTTGTGTGCTTCTGATGCTGGCGATTTTCAACTTGAAAATGATGCTCCGTGCATCGAAACATGCCGTGTGCTCAATTGTGTGTAATTTGCATAGTTATATTGAAGACGGAATTAGTTTCCTTTGTGAGAAGTTGTTCCTTCTTTTTCTTCCTGGGATGGATTACCACTAAGTTACTCGCAGATCAGTGGATTTTTTTTTTACCGATCAATTGTAGAATAGAGGATTCTACCATCTTGCCTCGAAGTAACCAACTGTAGGATATCCACCCCAAGGATACTACATTAAAACCCGCTTAATACGCGGTTTTCTCACGGTACCACGAAACATACGGCAAATGTAATTAATGTATTAATTTATTCCCCTTTTTATTTCAGTATTGTTCATTTGTTCATCCTATTTCAAGTATGTTATTTTAGTCTGAGAATATAACGTTACCTCTGGTACAATTTTCTACACTAACGTAAATAGAGTCTTTATAATTTTTTCATCATTTTGGTCATTATTCCATTTTATTTTCCGTCCTATTCTTATGTTTTCTATTTCACTTTCACCGTTATTCATGCATATTTTGTTCAATATCAACTTCCTGGATACATTTCACGTTTGTTTTACTTTTTATGCTTTTTATCCTTCAGGCTATATTGTAACATTACCCTTTTTCCCCTTTCTATCTTCATATTAAATTCTAGTTGCTACTATCAGCAGGATTCGCTACAAAATTTCGCTGAAAATTCGTTGTTCTTCCCTAATTAAAATCTTAATTGTAGGGTAAAGAATGACCAAAATTAAGTAAAAAAGACTATCTATATGCAAAACGATATCATTCTTCAAAACCAACAGTACACAACCCGGTAATTACGCTATCCCGCTTAAAAGGCGGTTTTCGCTTGGTCCCCCTAAAACCGTATGTAGAAACCAAAAGGAGGATTCCTAGGAGTATTAAAAAATAAACATTAGCTTAAAAAATCATAAACCACTTTTAATTAAAATTGAAAGCACTAATAAAACATTAAATATCTCAGTTTCGCTTCAACTGATTAGCAGAAGAAAAAATCTAGTCCAAATAATTTTCCAAGACGACTTTCCAGAACTTAAAAATTATGTTCCTCAAAATTTACGCCATATATAGTTAATTTTGTAGATACTTTTTCGATTGATAGAAATTCATAATGAAAACAACTAGAGAATTTCTTCCATGCAACAAGCTTAATTTTCGACCAGTTTCATTAAAGATCTAATGACTAAAATATGACTTCTTTAGACTAAAACTAGCTCTAGAGTTCAAGATGCGAAAAAAACAATCAGTGAACGGCATGTCCTTTTGATCAAAGTATATTTTCCTCCGTTAGTTACTTTGATACATAATAACCATCACACATAGGCTGCGTTACCCATTTAATTCTTCACTAACACATACGCGGAAAGTTTAAATGGGTCAAGAGGTTACCTTTTTTAATTTTCCCCCCATAAATTATCTAGATCAATCTTACCCTTCCTTCTCCAAGGGGTTAAGATCCCGGAAGAACGGAAGCTACTGTTGCATATTATGAAGTAGTCCAATACGGAGTTAATGAAGCCTTGTTTCCTTGAGTTCAAAGGTTCAATCTTGCCTCGCAAAAACGTTCATTATTTATTACCTCACCCTGGAAGACTCTCATCTTCGGAAATTATTCGGCGAATATGGCGCGATATTGAAAGATTTACTCCGAAAAGGAGATGCAACTTCTGTGTTGGTAGTTCATTTGCTTTGATCTTCCGGAATTATTTCAGTGATTTAGCGGAAAATGAAATATTTATTCGGGCTATGCGATGCATCTTCGAGCTCCGTCTGGGAAATTCTTTCATCATCCTTAATCATTTCGTTGGATTTAGCTCGAAATTAAGAGATTAAAAGGCCTAGAAGATACCTAACGTACGATTTTATTTACTTGGATACTGTGTATACGTTGCCGGAGGAATTCTTATCAAAGATATGGGATTAGATACACGCCACCGTAATCAAGGAACTTTTTATAATGAGTGTTTGAACATACAATTTTAAAATTTTACAAATAAAAGGTATTCACTCGTGACTTAAAATATGCCAAAAATGCCGAAATTCGTAACGGAGTTTTAATTTACTTACCTGAAGAGACCAAACGAGATGAGATTCAAAATGAAAGGTTCCATGATTAAAAAATACCTAGAATTAACCTCCAATTCACCCTTAAAATATGACTATTATACTCTTCATTCCGCGAGGTTAGATACTAATACACCTCTCTTACACCTAACACCAAAATGAAACATAATCTAAAGCATTGGAAAAAGTAGCTTTGTCTTAAAAACCTACTTCAATGAAATAACTATGAATTCGAATATAATTTTAAGTTACGCGTACAAATTTAAAATAAAAAAACAAACATACGAATACACAAAAGACAGAAAACTCTAGCTCTGAAATTACTCTCCCGAAAGTACTCTGACTATAATAAAATTGTGATTATCGAAAACCTAGTTCAATGGCTAAGGACTAGAACTGATGATCTAAATAATTTATAGAAAATGCGATTAAACTTTAACGCAATATTGTGGATTATGCCAAAAAATACATTAAAATACAGTGTGTGGATATTTTCCAATAAAGCTATCTTTTGCAACGCGAAAGAATTCTTACGGAATATGAGTATTTAAAAATATTAAGAACAAAATTACGAGTGCGCTACTTTTCTGAATATATTACTGAATGATGGTTAATTAAAATTTTGAAGATACCGCATGATAATTTTCCAGATAACCAGAGAGATCATTGTCCTACAGTGAAGGAAACTAAGTTGAACAAAGACTAGCCTAGATATGAAATACTAATGCCACTGGCTAAGGCACCACTGCCGATCTAAAAGACTACTTCTAGCTCTCAAAGGAAACTATTGCAGAAAGGAAGTCTAAGGGATTCCTTGTAACTGAATACCTACTTTAAGATTCATTCATTCCATTTGTTCTCGAGGAATCATCTCTCCAGATAGCCGAAATTTTTCATACCGAGAACTTAAGTTAGGGTACTCAAAGGAATGCGGATGGGTTTCTGAAGACCTATTATTTCCATTCATGACAAAGAATACGAAATGAAACAGTTAAATCACAATGAAACTTCTTTGTTCGCCAGATACCTATGAGCTATGAACTCCAAGAGGTTGGATAAGGACAAATCAGCCCCTTATGTTATATCCCTTCTTTTTCTTTCTCAAATTAGGATACCCTTCCAACCATTCTCCAAAACAAAATGATTTTCCATACAGTATGAGGATATTCATGACGTACGCATTTAATAGGATTAAAGTTAGTATAATTTCATTTATGTATTATTTGGATGACGCATTCATTAAGCTGAGCAAATAAACAAAATAAACTCCCATTCACGAAATCACAATTCAATTTCCTCCGTTTATGTCCCGAAGTTACGATGTAGATTACTAAAAGCAGTGAAAATTACTTGGCTACCATAGACATCAAAACACATCATCCCTGAGTCAAATTAATGCCAATAAGATTACTTATCTTGACTGATACTCTATAAATATCATTAAATCACAAATTAAGTATCTCGATTGTGCGCAAGGACATGTTAATAGACGGATTTCGCATTGTCCTTCCGCTAAATCTCTATTAATACTTCCATTTACATTCTTAGGTTTTTCTACGGTTAGATAGTTGTTTAAAAAAGTAGAAATATGTTGAAGTTTTTACAGTAGCAAATGTTTACTTAAACTAAAAAATCTCAGTTGTATCGTCAAAATAATGCAAAGTTTAAAAAATGAATATTTTGAGTTTTTAAGTGCTGGACCCATTATTAGAGAATTATTTATTATTTGGAGATATATTATTTGGAGTTATATCTATTGTATATTTAGTACAAAATAGCCCGAAAAGTCCTTTCCTAAACATTAATTAATTAGACGACCATGTTAATGAAATACCACAATCTGGAATTCACTTCGTTAGGGCATGAATACATCGAAGACAACGGCTTACTTAAAAAAACCGAGGAAACAGCAAAGAAATACCTTTGAGTTAATTATTAGCGGAATATTCACCATGAACGTACAAAATTCTATACATTTTAACTCCTAAAAACGTACGGCCATTTTATCAACACTGCCCTCCGGCGCATAAATTCCTTAATGGCATCCAATTAAAGCATTCCATTCAAAATAGAGAAGCTGCTACATCATAACGTCCGGAAAGGTCGAAATTGTTAAGATTGATCCCAAGTAAGTAAACCATGAGACTCCATAAGGATCAAAGGTCATCACCCGGGGGTAATCCGCCCCCGCACCGTTCCCTCCCACACACCACAACTCTCTCAACTTTATTCTCCTTTGTATCTTCGCTAACTTCATCCCTTGCATACTTCTCCACCTCCCCGCCTCGTATTTAGTCCGCGTAATTCTCTCGTTGACAGCTTGAAAAATTGCCGCGTTGTCGGCCCGAAGGCCCTTTCCTTAAATGTGAACACTTCCGCCAGCGATTTCCATTCCTCTATTTTATAGTTTATCTTCATTATCAAGAGGAAGGTTGCGCCCGCGAAAACCACTGCCGAGAAAATGGAGTGATTATTTTTGCCTTGCTGAAAAATAAAAAGGAGAAGAGCCGTCTGTTGCAGCAACGGAGAGGAAATAGCGTCCCAAATAAAATGCGGAGAAGAAAAAAAACGAAATAAATTAAAAGAGAGGCATTCGTAAAAGATGAAGAAATAAAACAATAGTAGGGATTACGAAATAGAAATTCTAAATTTAGATTAGCATAAATTTATTCACGAGGACCTGGGAAAATTAAACTAATTTGCAATCTGTCAAAGATGGATTAGCTAATATTTTTCCTTTCATGTTTCTTTCAAATATTTCGCAAAATATATTCGATTCAAACAGTAAATTTCCGAAAGACTGTTCCTTTCAATTCCTATATTTTCATCGCCTTAAAAAATCTAGTCACCTTATATAATATACTGTCTTCGGTCGAGTTATCAATGTCAGGATATGCTAGAACTGCTAATCCTAAAGAGCATCATGTGGCTCGCAAGTGGCTCTAAGGTAAAATTTGAAACATAAATAAAAGCATTCGCAAGTTATTCCTTTCTAACACGAATTAAGATTTTTTAAATTTCAACCTTTTTAAATAGCAAAATCAAACGTTCCTTAAATATTTTTAAAATTATATTTGGGGCTATGATATTGTCATTAAATTTAACTGAAGAATTATAAAATATTAATATCTTTCTTACATACATAATGAATACTTTCTATGAATAATATTCTGCTACATATACTGGAATTGCAACGTAATTAAAACTGAATTCGAGTTTCCAATAAAGAGGCGGTTCCTAAATTTTAATCCCATCATAAGATCATTTAGAGTGAAACGTTTGCTTGCACCGAACGGAAAATACGCCCACCCCTATCCTATGTCATCCTTCGCTTCTACATTGTTTTCTCCCGTCCCTATTTCTGAGACAAACAGCAACGCGGGTTCGAGCACTTCCCGGGAGGGAATTAGATGACACTTTATTTACGATCCATCACTTACGAGGCAATTTTCGTCTCGGAATCCACTCCGTCCGAGAAAAGCGCTTTAACTTTGTAGACACTGCGTCAAGAAGATGTATACCCTCATGTCTCGCAGTCCCCTTCCAACTATTCAACTTCCATCCTTCATCCCTTTCAGAGAGTTTCACCTTTCGCAACCGCCCACGAGAAATTTGATTCGAGCTCCATCTCCTAGATGGCGCCCCCCCCCCCCCCCCCGAACCACTCCCAAAAGTTCCGCCCCATTTTCTTCAATTCCTCTCTCCGTACATCTGAAAGATGGCCACCACTCCCGATATATTTTTCGGAAAAGCTTTCCGGAACCACCGTTTCTATTCGTTCTTGGAGGAGCTAACAAAAGACCCGCTTCTTTTCGTCGGATGAATTGAAATGGGTAGGAATGGAGCTTTTTCCCTTCTCATCGATTATGTTGCTAGCTGTGGACTTGCTTCGGAGTTCCTTCTTCCCGGACCGCGATTCTGAGAATTTAGGATGGGCCCGGAGCGGTTGGGATACTTTATAGCGACTCCTAGGGAATGTCGGGAAACAGCAGAAATGCATTTATCGAACGGCCTATAAAAAGTACGCGGGCGAATTTCGGGGTTGGATTCGACGTTTTTGAGGAAATTCTCCGCTTTGCGGGTCAGGCAAAGATTAAAAAGAAGCAAAAACATAAATAACGAGGTATTAAAGTAAGTGGTTCCGGAAAAAAGACGGGAAACCCTTCAGGGTTACATTGGAAAAATGGTATTGGCATTGTAGCTTTTATAAACAGTTTCCTACAGCAGTAGCAAGAATGGTCATTTTCTACATCAGAAATCCGGAGAACTAACATTAATGGTTAAAGGCATACGTTACAAAATAGTGATAGCTAATAATTTAGATCTAAATCTATACAATCACCCTCCTAGCTTTTTGGCGTGTGCCTGGGGGCGCACGGCAATTATAACTAAAAACTTATTTTTTATGACTCGATAAGTTTAACAAAAATAATGAATATGGTAATCTACTGATGCTAGCAACTATTTTCTTAGTTTAAAGCGCGGTATCGGAATATCTTACGCAGCAAGAGAGAACCATAATAAATCCTACGTCTTCTGAGAACGTTTTTATATTATACAATATATTTCTCCATTATAGTTTTAAATCATAGCTATTAGCTTATCTGAAAAATCTTCGTTGAGCATAATTTTTTTCCCTAAAGATCGTATGATTTGTAAAATACTCAAGGTGTTGAAGATGAATTAAAATTAACCAAAATAAAACATAACAAATACTTAAACATGCATGAAATCATCGAAATATTTAAACTCTCCCCTAGTAAATTATGGTTCTTCCAACATTAACAATAGTATGTACCTTCTCACAGAGAAAAGTTTCAATGCTAAGTTTTTATCACATAAATCATTAATTATGTACGATGCACAAACTGTAGAAGATATACCCGAAGAAGAATATAACTGAAGAAGATCCTGACCGAAAATAATACTTAAGAAATACTTAATGTTCCCTTAGGTAATTGTTACGTTAGTTTCTCTAGCAAAATTATACTTCCAATGTACGAAAAATGTATGCAACTTCTTCCTCAATATCTTAATTATAGCAGCAACTCCCTAGTATTGAGTTAATTCAAAAGGAAAAGATTTAGCCCAACATGTTTAATAATAATTTCACAGCTAATAATAAAAAAAATCCACCTCATCTGGTTCGGGAAAGGCCAAGTCACCAACAGACCTCGCAACGTACAAGGGCCTTCCAACTCCTGAAACCAATCCACACCCTAACCAAACCGGCTCAAAACAATCTTCCGTGTTAATAAAACCGTGGTTTCCCTCCCCACAATTGCCAGAAGAACGTCAGACCAATTCCTTCCGCCAGGTGACCTAGGTTTAGCTAGAAAAGCGCCCCCCTTAAGCGCCGCTTCTCCATTTGCATACATTTTGCACGAGATGACGAGGGTCACGTCGGGCAGCGTCCGATGAAGGGGGAAAGGGTATTGAATTTGAGGAAGAAAAGGGTCTTCTTATCTGGAGGAAAAAAGGGATCCTCAACGTGGAAAAGGAGGTATCCTCCCAAAGGAAATGTAACATCAAATATAAAGGAAAAGAAGGGCACGGAAATATGCGGACCACCTGTAGATGTCAAGAATTTAAGTGCCTCCGAAAAGAAGGGTATCTCCCGGAAAATAAGCAATCATGAATATATAAATGTATGAAGAGTGGGTCTTTTCTGATATTTCTGAGATGGAATGGACTGGATGGAAGCGGGTGGTTCTTCGGAGTTATTTCTTGTAATAATGTATACGATCGCTATATAAAAGCTTGATCGATGATTTTTGTCTTCACTTGCTGAAATTTTCAATGAAAACACAGGCGAGTATTTTCCAGAGGTTTCAACTTAGATGGAGATTTGTGCTAGAGATATATACCTTTTATATTTAGTATTGTACCCTTTGGATATAAATTAATTCACGAATTACTAAGGGGGTTTACTTTAGTCGGAATACGGCAAGCAAATAAACAATTAATTTACGAGCTTTTTCCTTTCTAGCCAGTACTTCCTCTATAAACATAAAAGGCACCTGCAGTATAGGAGATATTCAACTTCATCCAGAAATAGAAATACAGATGGAGGTATTGAATAGAATTAAAATAACAAGATTAATGTACCGACTAAATTTCTCTGTAACGATATACAAATAAAATCATAAGTATCCAAACGAAACATAAAATTATTGTTTTAGAACATCAAATTACAACGTAGCTGAATCAAGATGCACAGTAATACGAATTATTGCCTATACGTAAGGTTATATTCCAAACGTAAACTCCAATTTTAAACCACTACTAAACGAATCTTCAATCGAACGTGCGATGGTAAACGCATATGAGAAATAAATAATCCCTTGAATGATTATTGATCAAGAATATTTCACTTTGTTCTGAAATATGTAGAAATAAAATCTTTATCGGATTCTTACGAATATCAAATAAAGCCAAAATAATGGCTAAATTCTAAATTACCTTATCACAGGAGAAATATATTACATAAATTACATTAAATTACAGAAATAAATTTCTCTCTGTTCATTTTGCGATAACAATATTTCTACTCTCTTATCTTTGCATAATATTTTGCTCAAATACGTTACCCCACAGACGCTTCTTTTGTCCCCTCTTTTACATTCATCAAACTTTATGCGTCCATTCTCTATAGGTTTTCATTCACCATATCCAATAAGGTTTCCCTCGGGCCCTTTGCCCCCTTCTGACCATAAAAAACACGGTAGATTTGGGGATCCCAATTTTTTTGGTCCCCTTACCCACTTGGTTTACCTTGAGTCCGGAAACCCTTTACATTATAATAAGAAATAAATTGCAAATTACTTCGAACTTTCACTGATAGGTATGGCTAACACAGAAGTGCGCATTTTAAAAAGCTTTTAAATGTTGCTAATACACCTACATGTAAGTACCATGAAGGTATTTTAAAAGTACAGTGAAAATGAAAGCTTATGGCCCCTGCGCAGAAACTATTTACCAGTCCAGACAAATCTACTGTCAAGAAATGCTGGCAGCAAGTATTTGGGTGGCTGTACGCATCTAGTAGCGACAATTTATCACATTTTATTTTCGAAAAGGAGGCATAATAATCTTTTATCCACCAATATTCTTCCTGAAGAGGGCCATAAGCTTTTAATTTTACCATATTTATGATATACCTTCATGGTACATATTTTTGAAATACCTTCGTGGTAAATACTTATTAACTAAATAACGACCATTTCAACAGGAAAAGTCTCTCGTACCCATAAGGGCTGTGGTTACTCAATGTTGCGTCTCCTGCACTAGATATTCAATACGTACAATTCGAAGTTTTTACCTACATATACACACTATGCAAAAAAGATCTACATAGGAAATACGATAATTTATATAAGACAACAGCATTGCATATTCATTCAATCCTAAAAGTAGCCTCTAACAGCAACTATCCCTCGAATAAAACGACACCAACCTCGCTCAATAAAATTTATGCCACTAACTATAGAAATGAACGTGGTTATGACAATATCTGAATTTGTAGGGCCATCTCTGGCCAAATCTAACAGTAAGCCGGAAGTTGAATGACAAAGAGCTTTCAAAGAGAATATCAAATCTCTCCGCAAAATACGGCAACGTTGCGAAAACCCTAGATAAGACTCAAGTAGCATTCATCAGTCCACAGAAGTTAGCACTGTTAAAAGCTATGGAGAGATAACACCGCGAACGACAACGAAGTTCACTAAAGATAAACTTCAAGGAGTTTAAATATTACATTTAAGTTCAAAGCATTATGCCGGTCAAGAATTAACCCCTTCCTTAACACCGAAGAGCATACTCGTCCTCATAGGTTGTTACTTTTATAAAGGTGTGATTTAACAATTAATAATAAATTACGAAGAAAAAGTTTAGCATTGAAATTGAACATAGATTTAATAGAAAGTGACTGGATGGTAATTTTATAGATGGATTCAACTAAATTAAATAAACAATAAAAAATCAATATAAATTAAATTAAATAAAACATAAGACATTTATTGAATAGAATCCCAAGAAATACGAATCCAGAGTATGTTTTAAGTAGGTACCGTATTTCCTTCCATACAGGCTTACTCAGAGGTGGAGAACCTGCGGCCACTTGCGGAAGTCCTGCGGCGGAAATAAATGCTCCTACTTAAATAATTATTCTCTAATCATTCTAATGATGCCAAGTGAATAATAAAGAATAAATTTTCCCTTTCAGTTAATTCATTAAATGAATTCGTTTTCTCAAAAAAATTTCGAGGTTTGATAAAATAGGCAATACGCGACACAAGTGATCTGATGCTTTCACAATGAGGCCTTTTTTTGAGGATAAGGTTCCGCAACCCTTGATAACCCATAATACATGAAAGCATTTATGAGAATGATAATGAAAGTTTATCAATTCTCATTCCTTTCAAAGCAACGAATACTCGTATTTCATTTAAGAGTTTTAGAGTTAATATCAAGTACACGTGGATTTAATCACAACTGTTCTGTATCGACCGTAATGAGATAGCTTGATGCTACATAAGAACGTAACCACTATGTTATCAGTTTTCCGCTCATATAGCTATCTTTCCTTCTAAATTGCCACATATTCCAGGATTTAAAGAGAAGATAGAAATTCCAGGAGGAATAACGAATGGTTAGAGACCTTCCTGTAGACATAAATTCCACAGACTGAGCCAACCATAAGAAAAGGAAAGTGAGATAAAGAGCCCTACTTCCACACCTAAATCAATTATTTAACTCTTTTCATGGGCTCCCTTTTCAGGTACTAGAGATGAAGATTTTACTTTCACGCGCTTACAAATAATTGATGAATTAACCTTAGAGAAAAATTCACCTTTCACCGTTTTACGTATCATAAATAACTTAGTCTGTCCGTGCTTGAATGTATGCAGTTCACTGAAGGATCCATGAGATGATTCTCACAAACTGGAAAAAGATAAAATTATAATGAAACTGCCCTTAATACGAAAAATAATGCACAAACACTACAACATCCCGGGGTTTAACACTCGCGAATTGAAATATTTCTGACGAAGTGTGGAATTTCAAAACCTCAAACTATACTGTTACCATACCAGACGAAATTCCTCAGAAAAGCTATGAATCACATCACTGAGGAAACGTTTCACCAAAAATGTCGCACGTAATCTTATCTTCGTGTAGTTTTGATTTAGCCAAATCCGGTAGTAAGTATTCTAGCATTGTCACAATCTATAAATTTTCGTGAAGCACATTATTATCTACAAGCCATAAATAGCACAACTTTGTCTAAGTAAAAGAATAGTGCACCACCATCCTAAAGTATGGAATCGACAGATATTAAGTATGAAGAAAATGAGCGAGCATACAAAATACAAATTTCAACTTGGGGTCATTTTCAAATCTGACGTTTTCCTTGCACTTTAAAAATCCATAATTTTCCCTTTCAAGCCACTATTGATTCTTGAAACGACTGGTTTACAACCTATTGATAAATAGTTTTATTCATAAAATTTGCGCAAAAATCAGAATGAATTTCAACGAGAAGAGTGGAATTCAGGTAAAATATACAATCGCTGAATTTAAAATTCGTTATATTTTTCTGAATAAATCCTCTCTAATGTTGGAGTGCTTGTAGATTCTGAGCAGCAGCATTTCTACGCAAAACTACTGCTTACCATTCTAACATAGGACACCTTGAGTTTAATAAATGTTAAAATTATACCATGAGCAAGGAGTGCTCAGCATCAGCACACCGAAAATTGCACATTCTGTTCAGCTATTCGGCAAAAACACGTGCATTCAAACGACAACATGGCCCACGCGGGAAAGGGCAAAGATAGAATCAAGTCACGTGGGTCCAGGAAAAGAGAACTCGGGAAAAAGAGATAAAAACTCTTGTAAATCGTGTCTTATGTACTTCACGGTCCTCCCCTAGTATTCCCCACAAACATATTACGTGCCTTTCCTCCATCAAGAGCGCTTTTTGTGAGAAGGGACAAATGAACTACCATAGGAGAACAAGATGCCTCCACCAACGAAAAAGCGTATTTGAGAGAGGAAGAATGATCTCGATGGGTATGTCGTGAGAGGAGGAAAAGCGGAATGATGCTGTACGAGGAAAAAAATCCAAAGCGGCTGGGGATAAGAATTACTTCCTCATGAACAGCTATGCCACATACATATTGGCGAACACGGATCCCTCTGCGCATGCACTTTTGTTCTTGGCTTTGAAAAGTGCCGCGCTACATTTTTAATGCGGCTCGCACAGATGGGACCTCTTATTTACTTACAAGAAATATTGGGACTATCTCTCAGCTAACAAAGCACAGGACATCGTTCCACTCACTTCAGAAGAAATGGGGGAGATTTATAAAAGCGATATTGAGACGAGGTCTTTAATCGAGTGTGATCGATCACAAACAAGATAGGAAAAATGAGTCGAAGTCATTCTCATTACTTTTGATTCCCCCTATCATAATCATATCTTATCTTCTCATTTACTGATCCACCGGGAGGTTAAGATTAATCTTGTTATACACTCCGAGAAGATATCTTCCATGGATTCTACCCAAAGAAATCCACTCCTATCTAGATGATTATCTTTTTTAATTAAAGTATCATTTAAATTATTATATTTATATCACAAAAGTAATTCAAGATTAGAAGTAAGAATTAGGGCAAGGGCAAGGACGTTGCAAGTTCCCACTTTTTCTTGCCCACAAAGTCTCCCGAATAGCTTGAGAGAATGTTCCGCCGAGATAGCTCAACGGACAGAGCACCCGACCGGCAATCGGGAGACCCGGGTTCGATTCCCGGTCCCGTCGGACTTTTTTCAAGTCTATTCTTCCTTGGGAAATTTCCTGGGTGCACGCCCTTACGTGCAAAACCACCCATTACCCATTCCTTGTCAACAAGAAATTACTTTGACAAGTTTCGGCGTATTCAATATTGAAGATGTTGCAGCCAGGTGAAAATGACGAAATTATTACATATTGTTTGCGGTAAATAAAATTAGGCAACAAAATATTTTACTCACAATTAACTTAATCATCCGCTTACTGTTGTTAGCATAAAATCAACAGTAGCTTAAGCAATGCAAATACTGTATTATATTTTTGAAAATGGTATCTCAGAAAACAATAAAAAATAAAAAAATAGAGAAAAGGCTTTGAACTTGCGATAAAATTAATCCTCAAAACAGCAGTATATACTATGTATTCTATTATAGAACCATGTAGTATGTCTATTATTATACAATATTCCCACATTTATAAATAATAATAGAGACAGAAAGGGTTTCAATTTTCCTATTTTTAATTTTTTGCCTTATGAATTTGCTATTGTAAAGCCTAAAACCAAAAAGCAAGTCTCCACAGAACTGCCAACAGTAAGAGTTGAGCGTAAAATAAAAAGTTAATCTAAAGAGAATATTTTAAGACAAACTAATCTAAGCTTGGGTACCATGTCGTGGACGCAGTAAACGTAGCTCCAGCCATAGGATGATGGGAAACTGGTGGGGAAACAAGGAATGGAAAACGGTGAGAATTTCGATGCAACGACGGTGGTGAGAGAGATAAAATGAGGAAAGTGGTACAGTCCCTTAGAATCGAGGGAGATGAGGTGCGGAAAAAGGGTAGAGGAGGGTGAAAGGGGAAGGGCACCTGCGCCCCCATCCCATTGCGTGATTCAGATACGGTAGAGAGGTCGACGGAGAGGGTAAAGAACGGGAGTCTGGGGCAAAAAGGGAGGGCAAAGACCCCTGAAAGGAAAGACTCGGGAGAATGAAATCTATAAGGGTTTCTATAGATATCTCTGTTACTTTTATATCGGAAAATTCTCTGCTTCTTCCCAGCCTACGCTAGAAGTGAATGGAGGTAAAAGTTACCTGCAAATATTTCGACTGCTAAAATTTAAGAGAAATTTTTTCCGGAATAATCTTCAAGGAAATAATGGCCAGAATGATAGCCCAACCAAAGCCACGATTTCTGGAGCGAACCCTGGCGTACCGGATTTCTGGGCTTGGGCAATGCAGTGTAATGCATTCATCCGTTGTCCACTGAATTTCCACTGTCCGTTACCCAAAGAATAGATACTTGAGGGTGTATTACAAAATAAATAAATAGCAGATTTTAAGGACGGATTTTCAATCAGTATTCCGTAGCAGTTATCTGCTTCTTTTCCTATATCTTCACATTCTTGCGATGTAACAATTCATTTTCTCCTAAGTTTACGAGTTTCATTTCTTTATTTCTTCCATTATTCTTGAATGGTAAAGTGTAAAAGCGGTGCCAAAATATTCCATATTTAATTTCAGGTTTTGTTACTAAAGAATTTAAACTCCGTTTGAAATTATGATAATCACGTCTCTGGGTACTTCAGAGTTGAGTGAGCTTTAAAGTCTGTGATGAACATAAGATTTACATGGAATGCTTGACGAGTTAATATTTTATTTCTACGACAAATTTTCTAAGGATTTAAAATCAAAATCAGGTTTAAGTCGAGGATTGCTAGTGGCAGTATCAATGTTTAAAGAGCTTCGACACCTGAGATAATTTCACGCATATGGGCTCCCTCCGGCAATCGAACCCGGGACCACACCACCAAAAGCGGAGTGGTCCCCCTTAGCCCAAATTGCATTATTTTACATTCTGCTTCACTGCACAAACAGTAAGAAGAAGTACTGATTAAACGTCATTCAGAAGTAGAAAAAATATATTTAAATCAAAAATACTTGGAATGAAACCATGAAATCTTACAGAGATCACGGAGAAAAAAATTCTTTTTAAAATATATCCGAGTAAAAATTTGAAAGTCGATTCCTCACTTGTGAAAACAGTATTCATATAACAAAGCAAAAAGTCGAAGCATGAGATAACTACTGGGAAATAAGAAAAGAAGAATCCTTTGAGTATACGTTAGATAGGTAAGAGAGAGTAAAAAACAGCACGGTAACAGAATGAAAATTAGTGCAGTGACAGAAGGGGCAGGTGCTTGGTGGCCCGGACCACTTCCAAACTTTGAGATCCCCTCGATGTTCCCAAGAGATCCTCGAGGACTCTTCTTCGGGAAATTTCGAGCACCTTCCCCAACTTCAAACGTCCCTTGCTGCGGCGTTTTTTAAGGGACCCCTCTTAACCCTTTACCCGCCTAAGTCCCATGTACCCACTCTAGCTTACGTTACCTTCACCAAGTCGAATTTATGCGAAAGACGTTGACTTCTTGGCTGAGGAAAGTCTATCGGTTACTCTTCTACGTGAATATTTGCATGAAGAGGAGTGAATATCGAGAAAAATAAAATTATCTAAAAATCTTAAAGATGCTTTCTCTATTGGGCATAATATTAGAGCGGGCCAAAAAATCAATATGGAAACAAAAGATCACGAAGAGTTCGAAAAAATCAATTTGAATCCTTGCTCCTAAATATATCTTGAGTAGAGTTTTTTTAGAAGAAAGCAGAAAGAAATTCTATACAGTGATACCTCGGCTAATGGAGATAAATCGTCCAGGAATAACAATCGTAGGCCGAACGTGATTTCACACAGGTTCTTAAAGAATTTACTTTAATTCGTTCTGGATGCTGCAGATATTAAAAATATACATATTTAAAATAGTAAAAGATACTCTCATAAAGGACAAAAACTCGCAGCATTCATTTGCTGCAGTTTTTCAGCTACTCATTTGAATAAGAGTAAATGTAAAATAGATTGTAAAATATCATAGTAGATCATCTAACCAAAAACTTTTCAGCTTAACCAACCAGCTAATTCCTCTTTCCCGATCTACAAATTTATCTTTTTTCATTATCCTAATCAGAGAAGTAAAAAAATTTTGTGAACTTTTACAACACTGCATTAATTTTAGTCAATCAGAAAAAGATAGGATTTGGCTAGAAGTAATTGCTTCTATAACAAGTATGAGAAGGTAATGATACAAATAACAGACGAAAGTTAAGATCTACAAAAGAATATTCCCAGAGCCAGGGAGCAGTATGCGCTTGCTGGCAAGATTTCTTGTTATATAACATGCAGAGAATTTGAAGGCTAAAAGGTTCCTATGTAATTGGATCGAATTATTCGATTTTTTGATTATGTTGCTTCCACCTCTATGCACATTCACTAAAACATTCGTTAGCCAAGTGCAAAAAACAGCGAAAAAATCATCTTTAGCCGAGATATCACTTTGTACCCTTCCAGTCACTTAATTACGAATCATAAAATAGACGGCTAACAACAGAATCCATTCCAAAAAGCAAGTTATATAATTACTAAGCTCCTGAGAGAGTATGCTAAATAGATACTATACAAGATGGATGTAAACTATAAACATTTCAAGAAGGGCTTTCCGTGATATTTAAAGTGCCTTGATTATTCTCGTTTCTATAATTACGGGAAAGATTTCAAAAATATGCAACAAATTTTCCGGATACTAGAACATATGGATGCACAGAAATGAATAAAAGATGTATTTTATACGTGTATGTATACGATTTCCGTAATTCTCTCGGAAGTTGAATTTTTAAAATGTAAGTCGTTCAGCAAATGATGTCCGAAGAATTGAAAAGATTTAGAAGTTCCATTCTGTCGTGCTAACTCGAACTCTCAAGAAAATACAATTGATTCAAATAAGAACTCTGAAATATTTTCAATACTATCATTGTTATAAAGCACGTCGTCTGTAGAAGCCGTTGAAAATCGCTTTTCGACCAACTGTCACAGAGTTTGTTTCTTTTAGATAACGTACAATACTATACGTCAAAAGTTGAACCCATTATGGGGGTTATCGCTTCGCAAACAAATGAACGAAGTTCACTTAGATTATGCTGAGTTCAAGCCAAGTTTGGTGGAGAAAGCCATTCCAATTTTCACATTTGAATAAGACATTTCAAATTAAGATTAGAAGTTTCAAACGATGGAAAACGATTTCAAAATTCGCTATCACAATTTAGAAAATAAATAGAACACCGACTGAAACAGATTAAATATTTCTCAGAAATTTTAAGGAAAACCGATTCATATTGAATGAAGAAATCATCACAGCATTTCGAGTACACATTTACAAACAAGAGAGAGACATTTTCAAACTAATGTAAGGAAAGGAGGCTGAAGCGGAATTTTCCGAGATAAGCTTTGGTAATCAATGGCTAATTCTTACAGAAAGATCGCCGAGTGCTAGAATTTTTATAAATATACCGTTTGATATTCTCTCTAATATTTTAGGGAGGGACTGAATAATTGTGTCCCATAGAAAATTGTGTATTTCGTTTGTTTAGTCATGCTCCTACAGAGACAGCCAACGCTTGACTTTCCAAAAATACCAATTCTAACTGTCACTTCCTCTCGTTCTGAAAATTATTTTTCAGTTAATATTTAATATACAATATTGCAGTGGTTCAGTAATATTAATTTAGTAGTGTTAGATTGGTAATATTCTTTCATTTTAGGGTTTCCCTTATGTTTGGAGCAATTTCATAACCCATAATAATTGGTCACGTAACACCTACATTCAACTTACGACTGATCCGAGGGACGAACAGGTGCTCAGAACGCAACCATTTTGGACGTCGGGGAGTGTCTATATTATCTATAATGTGATTACAAAAAAGACCACATCCTGACCGAGTTGGAGCTCGTCGGAAAAGCAGGTCTGAAGCTTATCCTTCATCGACGGGATATGGGAAGGAAACCATCTTTTCGAGATAAACTTCCATCGCCTTTCCTTGTTCCGTTTACTCCGATATTAGATTATATGGGCGTTAAAAGACGGACGACAGAGCGCGGGCAACAAAGGATCTAATCAAGCGTCCACCCAATTCCCCTTATATTCCCACTGAGAGATCCTCGAACGAGTTATCATCCCTGGCGACCGAGCGCGATGTCCGTTCTCCCCCCGCGACTGAAATGAGATGAAGATTGTCAAAACCATATCACCCCAGAGAGCCGCTGTTTTTTGACCTAAATTCAATCCATCTTGTCTCTAACACGCATCTGAAATGAAAATTTCTGCTAAAATATTGATATGCTCTCACAAAGGATAATGATTGTCAGCGACATATGTTACGTTATCTTTTATACGTTACATCAAAAGTAACCTTTTCATTCGAATTTTAACTGAGAATGTTCTGACTTTAGATGTTTTATTCCGTAATCCTGAAAAGGTCATAAAATGAGAATCCATAATTTCAAAGGCAATCAATGAGAATCAGTGATGAATCGCATAAAATTAAGATTACATTAACATGTCACTGAAATCAGCTATAATAAATTTACAGTGCTATGTATGATTATTATTTGAGCATTAGTATGATACACTTATTGTTATTTATAAATCCACATGTTGACAAACACGAAATGATGATAGACAGCTTTTCAATTTCCAAAGTTATCCTCAATTTACGTACGGTTCATCTATCTTTTAAGTACTCCATTTATACATCAACTTGTGCGCTATCAAATGACCTTTTTACCTACTTAAAGCGATGTTAACAGCAATGAGATAGAGGTTAAACTTTCAAAGCAGTAACAAGTCTTTTCGAATATATCAATTACTTCAATTATACATAATTTATTATACAAAAATCACTTTTCTAAACGATAAAAGATATTAAGTTAATAATACTCAACTAAATTTGCGCTTTTCGTTCAGTCTCGATATGATTTTATAAAAACAAGATTACAAGTGGCTGCGCAGTTAATTTAAGAGAGGAAAATTCAACCAAAAACATAATGCTAACTTTACAAAACAAATCTGAACCAAGAACTAATTCATTAATTCTTTCCAGTATAGATTTCTTCTTCATCCTACTGTTCATATAATTCTTAAAATTGGTTCAAATATCGTAAAAGAAAGGAGGATTTGTTTAGTAAAAAAAACACTTTTACGTAAAAATTGTTGAAATTCGCGATTTCAAGTGATGCAGTTATTTCGTAAAAACAGCGATTGCGTAAAAACAATTATTTCCTAAAAACAGTAATTTCGAAAAAACGGGGAATTCCGCAAAAATGTCGATTTCGCTACAATAATTATATCAAGATTCGTCATTGTAAAAATTATGTAATACATATTCTCATACTTTAACAAAATCATGCAACACATATCTCATACTCAAATGATGGCACGTTATTAAACAAAATTCCCTACCTCATCCATCCTGAAAACGCTAAAAAAGAGCATACGCCCCATCTCAAGCTCCCTTAGTGCGTAAATCGTTGCGAAATTAACCAAGAGGCATAGAGGCCTCCATCCCTCCCCCTCAGCTCGTACATTTCCACTCCCACTTCAAGCACGTCTTCCCATTCACTTGCTCTATCGATCCGTGACTGACGTGAATTGCTCTCGCATCTGGTGAGCGTGGGAGACGCGGAGGACTCCGGAGAGGAAGGGCCTCCGGAGCGGAAATATTGCTCGGAAATTTCCGCAAATGAATGGGCTCGGAATCAATTTCCCCTCCAGAAAGCGGCAATTCGTCCCTTCCGGCCGAAACTGCATGGACGGGACTGTGTAAACGCCTCTCCCGTAGGTGGATGACCACGGCGGTGCAGTTGCGCCGAAGGTAAATTCGCGGATTTCGAAACCGAGCGATGGTTCTACGTCCACCGCTCAAAGACTGCGCAACAGCCACTTGGGGTGCACACAATACCTGGCTTTCCATTGGAAATTGCAGCGCTAGAGAATGGGCTTCCTGTGATTAAGCTGATATCGTTTGATTGTGTATTGCGTGTTTGGATTGGTTTCGAATAGTGGTATGAATTTGCTCACTTCTTGGTTTCATAAGTTCAAATTCAACACAAATTCATACACGGATTAACTAGAATTGGTATTTAACTCTCATGTCCGGAGAAATTTTTCCCCACTTATACGAGGAATACTTTCTGATGTCTTACCCTGATCGACATCCGATCACTTGAGTCCCTGTTGTTGAGATATAAATTAATTCGAGGTTTTCTTTGATTCACACATGGAGGTTGCTATTAACTATCTTTAGTATGAAAAGACTTCTTATTTAAAATGAATGAAGTGAATGCCAGGCAGAGATTTTATTTTATTTGCCCTTTCAATGACTTCTACCAGGCTAGATGCCGACTTGCAGTCAAAGAATATACGTATTAAACAAATAAATAAAATGCACATAGCGATGCTCTCACATGCGGATTGTTCCAATCACATTCATTAATTTTCACTGTAAAAAAATACTGTAAAAATTCTTTACTTGTTGTGTACTCTCGGCTACGCATTGGAAGATTTAACTAACCAAAGAAAAATTCAAATTATTTTAGAATACTATATCCTCCCAAAAATTTATGAAAAAAAGGGCAAATCATTGACTTAGTTTCACTTAAATGTGATTGAAACTAGATTGGCAAAACTTCAATTGCTGTTATATTTTTCAATTTATCAGCGAATATCGATAAAAAATAATTCATAAAATTTTCTAAAAATACATTTACGGACGGACGAGGATATACAACGCACTGAATCTAAAAAAAAACTAGAAAACTTTTCAGCTTCCCATAATAAACCCAACGGAAAGGTACATAAATAACATTGGTCGCTGCAGAAGTAAACTGATTATTCTTTGTTTTCCATCTCGGAAACTCAATTAAATCCGCTGAAAGCCTATTTCTGCAGAGCACTCGAAATATTGATTATTTGAGATTTAATCAAAATGTGCACTCATAGAAATTAAAACACTGCAAAAGAGAAAGCAATCAGGCGAGCAAACGCGTAGGAATACGGCCAATTAACGTTCGCAGGTTAAAAACGGGAATAATTCTGGCTTGGTATTATTAATGCATACTCGACTCTGAAAGCTTGACGCAACCAGCCGATTGCCATTCCCGTTTCACCAGGAAGTTGATCTTCGCATTCGATCAAGGACAAAGTGCGTTTGATTAATTTTTTGGCTGCCATGGCGATTTACAAGCATCCATATCGTGGAGATAAAACTGTTTAAAAAACAAACGAATCTTCATGATCTGATGAATGATAAAGAGGATAAGGATTCGTATAAGGACGTGAACTAGTTCTTTCATTCATTCAGGTAGTAAAAATGAACGTACTGATAAGATAGTTACGAAAAAACATGAAAATAAAACGGGGAAACAAGAAGGAAGCAAAATTTATCTTGTACACCTGAAGGCGATTGCAAAGCACTGACCAAGACCGACGTATTTTCTTATGGAATCTTTGTTTAAGAATTCAATTCTGATTTATTTCATGAATAACCTTTCATTTCAAGGAAGAATATGACTAACTGCTTTAATCCTCATTATACAAATTATATGATTCCCAGAAAGATGAGTTAATTAGTAAAATGAATGTTAAAATAATCCTCCCATCCCTGTATAAATGCTAGATTAACTGAATTTGAGGAAATTAAGATTTTCATTTACCATTTTAATTTCAAGCAAAGTATTGGGTAGAGTGATAGCAATAATATTCTTACACTGAACTAAGAAATACAATTTTAAGGCGATAATTCTGATTAAATCACGATGATGAAGATCATTCGCTGAAGCCGGTCGTTTATCAAAAGAAATAATTTGTATGGAAAATTTTCAATCATCCATTAAGTTCCTTTCACCTGTATCATAATAATTAAATGCGAAGTGAAAATGAAATTGCTATAACAATAAACGTAATGGGCTGGTTCAATTCCATGGATACCAAAGCTTACACGCCACAAAATATGCTTATATGAACGAAAATTCGATGATTCATTTATAAACAACGTTGAAACCAACGAGGATAAATTATAGAGGCAAATAAACCGTTTATTACCAAAATGTATCGAATAGCCCTTTACGCTTGATTAATGTTACATTTATTACCAAAAAGTGAAAAAAATAAAAAGTTATCGGCAATTGGAACGACTGAAAACCGTCCGGGAGGCGCTTTAAATTTCCACTGATTACGCGAAAAACATTTCCTCTACACGTCAACATTCGCTATCGGATTCGGCAATGAAGTATTTCCTTAAAAACACAACGCGTTGAAACGAAGTCAATCCAGCGCTTGAGTTAATAACCCCGTAGATAAACAGTTAAACGGAAGCAGTGGGCGAATCGGCGATTAATTTATCAGCCAAACGTTCCGTTTCACGGGTCGTCGAGTGCAGCAGAGCTTGCAGCGAACGGATCGTGAATTTCCGCTGCGGACGAGAGTATACACAGTCCGTCCCATAAGCTTCCTCCGCAGCCATTGGGTTTGACCGATTCATCCCCGAATATTTTTCCTCGCGTTTTGCGACCTCGCTGATTGGCCGCTTGCTTGAAAGCCTTGGAATAAAATCGGCGAAAGAGGATGTAACGGTCGGAAATCGTGATACGTGGAGGATGGGAATGATGATGAAGCAAGTCGCGGAGTGAACGAAGGTTGATGTTAAAGAGAGATGGATGAGAATTGAGAGAGGATTCAGAATTTTGCAAGGCTATAAGCTGAATTAAATTATTACCGAGGAAATTTTACTAATTTAAATAAATTTTACTAATTCAGTAAAAAAGGAAGAAATTGTAAGTCAAGATTGAACACTATTAGCAAAAATAAGGCTTTAAAAAAGAATTTATTTCTTAGTGTTCATTAAAATATCAAAGTTATTTTGCTAATTTTCTTTGCTTTCACCTTTATTAAGATTTACATTTATTAAAATTTGTAAAATTTGTGTAGTGATTATATATTTATAGTTCAATTTAAGTATTTCATAATTAATATGGAAATTTGCTAAATGCGATGTTAATGCTCATGGTCATTAACCTCTGTATGAAGTATGGTAGCAGGAAATTAATCCCTAAATATAATTATAGGTGAGAAGATGATAGTTTTTCATTTTATTAATTGATTCTATTGCCAAAAATTAAAAAATTTATAAGTTTTTTAATATTAATTTCATAATTCAATATTTAATATTAATGATCCAATTTATATTATGTCTCAGCAATTTTATTGCCAATTTTTCCAGTGACAATCAAAACCTCTAGCGAATAATATCTCATTAAATACAAGCAACGCATTCTGGCTTAGAAGTATCAGCTGCTTGCAATAATAAATATACACTGTTAATTAAGTTAAATTAAGTTCCGTCATTTTTGAAGGGAAAATTCACTGGTAATTTCATAACCATTTAAACTTAAAAATTTTAAAAACAAATTTAAAATTTAAAAATAAACGCCAAGATCCAGAAAGAAATATCTAATAAAATTTACCCTTTTGATTAGGAGGATAGATGTAAATTATCATATCATTTAAAATGTAAGGAAAATAGTGCTAATATACACCATCTCTTTCGTGATGGTGTATATACAAACCTCTTTATCCAAAATGGCAAGGTATGATTGATACGCAAATAAATTATAACAGGAAGTTCACGGTAATATTATATAGAGAAACAGACCATCACTTTAACCCCTCTTTTCCCGTGCTTTAGAAATAAATTCCAAAGTTGCTAAAGCCGAATAACTAAGTCGCAAAGACGTGAAACAGAAGAGATTTCGACTATAAATCAATGGAGGGAAGGTCCTCCAAAATTAGAATTTTCTGCCAAGAGTATGGAGTCATATCGGAAAATATCAAAGAACGCAGCGTTCCTTCGTTCGGGTAATGATCGATTTTCTCTTCTTTACGACCATGAAAGGCGACATTGTCTTTTTTCCATTATTACAGTATGAATAGAGCAGTGATATACGAGGTCTGGTCAAAGGGATTCCGCCTTCAAAGGGTCTACTACATGAATCGATAACTACGCCGTCGAACAGTCGGCAGATTAAAGTATTCTTGGCAGGAACTTCAATGTAAAAATAAAGAAAGGGTCCTTTTCAGTCTTTTTAATACTATAATTTTTTCCATTAATGAAAGGGTTGTGTTTGAAATGGAAACCTTTCAAGAACTACAAAGGGAAGATCGAGTAATGAATTATAATATCTCGCGGAGATGAAAAAGAGAGTATACGCTCAACAGTAAGAAAACACTTAAATTATCTTCCAAAATTAATGTTTCCCTCTGTGTGCCATAATATGATTCGTTACATTAATAATAATAATAATCTTTATTCTTCTTTGTCACAAAATACAATAATTTTCTCTCCATTGAGAACTTTAAGGTCCCCCTGAGCCAGAGAAAGGCTCATCAGGAGGTTCCATGTTTAGCATAGAAAATAACACATACAAGAAAATAACCATCTACATTTATATCTAAACAACCAATTAAATTATTCAATTATTTCAATACTACAATACAAAATCTTTATCACAGTCACAATAGCAATAAAATTACAATTAATAATAGTGCAATATGCAATAATGTTACAATAGTATTATAATAATATTACATAATATTAAAATAAAGTCACAATATAAAAATATACAGGCAGACAGAATGTAATATTTAACATTGATGAAGCCAGGTTTTAATTTCCTTTTTCAAGGTAGACAGTTTTTCAATAAATTGCAAATTAACTGGTAAGCTATTTAGGAGCCTAGGAACAGTTACAATGAGTTGATTTTTACCACATGTATTGAAGTATGTAACATTTATATTGAAATCTCAAATCCTCCCTGAACAATTCTTAATACTTACATTCCAATATTATGTTCTTTACCTATTCAAAACTATGGTTTCGCAAGAGCTTTTCTTATATTAAGAAACACTTTTATGAGAAATGAAAAGCGTGTCAAGAACAATTAGTTAATTAATTCCAACAACACCTGAATTAACATACAAATGAAATTTTTCTAGTTAACAAATACAGCAGCGGATATCCATCACATTTCCTTAGAATCAAAGCCAGAAATATACGTTCACAAATATTTATTTTTAAAGTTTTCCTTTTTCACCTTAAAAATTGAAAAATTAATTAATATACAGATAATTTCATAATCTAAAATAAAAGAACGGACAGTCACATTCAAATCGCTAATACGGAAAACTATACCTAGGGTCTCTTACATCTATTATACAAATATCTAGTTCCAACTTTCTTAATGTTTTACATACAGGGGTATATATCAGGGCATGAGTGCAATTTAACGTGTATTGCACACGAAACGCATAATCTATGACGTTGAAATAGGGTGATATTCGAAAGCGTTAATGAGGACCGCCACTTCGATGTTGGCTTTTAAGGGCAGGAAATACCCCCTTAATGAGCTACTGATATGTGTATTAATATAGTAGTTTATATTCTACTCTTTATATTGAGAAGAAGGATGAGAAATGTTTTCGTTACGAACCACATTATCGCTTGTTACAGCACAGTGATTCTAAGTTCTTAGTTATTGACAATTCCCGGCAAATTTCTTAGTTAACTTCTGAAAGTCAATCAATATAGTATTAAGCTTGGAGACTGGAACCTCAACCGCTTCACTGTTAGCAGCTTTGGAGAGGAAAAGAGGCTTACTAGGGAGAATGAGGAATAAGGTAATCTGTCCTTTCTTTCCTACCTAATTCATAACGCCATAATCGGAGGACGAACACTTAAGTGCATCACGATGACCTTATAAATAAATCTTCACAAATCCTTCCGTAAGGGGGGGACTAAAATGAAGGGCATTATTCATCACCCATATCTCAGAATCTTTCATATCACCACCTCTATGAACAAGAGCGAGACAGATGTAATCAAAGCCACGTTCTCCTCCACCCCGAACCCAAAAGACAAATGCTAAGTATTCCGCAACCGCGAGTCAATAAAAGTCCCGAAATTTCCATCCTCTCGAATATTAGACTCCTTAACATGTCGGCAGTTGCGAAAGGGAGCGACTCAAAGAAGAGGAGACATTTTGCGAAAGAAAAGGCGTAGGGCAAACTTGGAAGGATTAAAACAGGAACAAAACGAGTCCGTGGGAGTCGAGACTTGAGAAAAAAGAAGGAAAAACCGCGATCGCGATCCCCCTTCGGCATCCCGCTGCAAAAAAGCATAAGAGCGCTAATTAGGGCTGGAGTGCGACAATGACGCATGGAGAAGTAGACGGGAGACAAACACAATTAGCAGATTAAATAAGGGGAGGAGTTCTCCATAAGGAACCTCTCTCTCCCTTTGGAATCTGCGAGGGGTGTTTTTTGGAGAGCTCGGAGACGCCCAAGGAATTGCCGTGAATTTATCGCGCGATGATCCAGATTTCCGCGAGTTTTCTAGATCGGCGTGTCTTCCTTGTCGGGTTTGGATTTTTTTAGGATTCGGACTGTAAATTTGACGGTGTTAAGGAAGCGTGAGGAAATGGAAATAACTATGCAAATTCTTCAGAGGGTTTTTTTATTGCGTCCGATTTCAGGCAAAAATTTTCATCGCCAGGCTTCTTTTTTTTATTCTCTTAGTATTATTTTGAATCTTTATAACGATGTATCTTCATACGAGGTTAGGTGGAAGAGAGGCCCACTCGGGCCTAACCTCGCCTAATAAAGGGTAAAATAAATAAATAAATAAATAATGAACATTTTTTAAAAGGGGTAATAATTAAAAATCTTCAATGGAATTTGCAGTTTTTTCATTACGCTATCTATCTATCTATATATTATTTTAAAACATGCTTTTTTGGTGATCGGGACTTTTCTCCCTTATTACTCCATCAATATACATAAATGAATGACCGTTTGATGGCAAAAGTTGTCAGGTTCCTGCGAAAAATAGTGAGACAAATCAAAAATGCACCATTTGTTAAACAAATTGAAATAATATTTTAATCATCTCATTTTTTACTGGACGAAAAAAGGCCCGGGTTGCTATATACAGATTGAAATTGTTTACTTAGTGACGAGTGTAAACAAGTTTTTAAATCGGATAATGCATCTATTCTCGGGCATAAAATGATTCGCAATTAACATTACAGTCTCCATGAACGAAAACTTCGACGTCGTACGCAACCATAACAGTTGAATAAGCAAGCCACATTGCATCTTGCGGGAGCAGAACGACAGCCAAAGAAACATGAACATTGCCGAATATGAAAGTTTGCGTCACGGTTTTATCATGTGGTATGTTTGAATAATTTTGCATCATATTACTTCCCGGTTTCGTATGTTGCAAATTTTCTATATATCTAAACCTGATAACAAAAGATTTTTATTGTTTATATTTCACCCATTGAATAGATAATATTCAACATTTAATCATATTTCTGAGTAAAGAAAAGGATGTCCTGCGATTTCAGAAAACTCACCAGCATGTAGTACAAGCTTAACGAAAGCTCAAGCTTTTATTCCCAATCGCTATCTCCGAAGCACAAAAATGTATTATTTTGCCATATTAACGATGTTAGAGACTTTTAATGCGGGGAGAATGCTATGCGCTTTGACAATGTAACACAATGTATTCGTATGAAAGTGTGACATTTAGCTTCCCCTCTACCTCTCCTCTCCCAGATCAGATCACTGCAGACGAGTAGTAGTTATTTCATGTATGAAGAGAAGAACATAGAAAATAAATAAATAACGTGGATGAAGAAGGTATGTTTCGTTCTTTTATCTTGGTTATTTAAGTGACACTTCATTGCCGGTATAAAAGGAAGTGGTTTTTATAACGACAGATTTAGGTAAAGCTGGCAGTGATATTTTGTATCTTAACCATAATTCATTTAGTCATAAATGCATTGAGTGAATTGAGGTATTCGGTGTAGGATAAGATACATGTATCGTTATAGTGGTGACGCGCACCATTCGTGATTATACTACTATAAGAAAATTTTTAAAACATTCGATAACATTTATACTATCACATTCTCTAATATAATAGGGATTTTGTTTGGGTTCATATGGCATGGCGTTAGAAAACGCAAGACATTTTATTTGGCTATTGAGTTTTGTTGCTGGATGTGTAGAAGGCGATATCCATCGCTACAATCGAGGTATATCGAAACAGACACTGATAAAAAATATGAATGTGTGTATTTTTAGGTATGTTTTAGTTTTTGTGTATTTGTTTGTAAAGATTAGTGTTTGTTGAAGTGTATTTATTAAAATTGTTTACTTAGTGACGAGTGTAAACAAGTTTTATAATCGGATAACATTCTCGATCATAAATTGATTGAAGCAGTATTAGTAAGTAATATTATAGTCTCCATGAACGAAGACCTCGATGTCGTACACATCCACAGCAGTTTAATAAGCAAACCACATTGCATCTCACGGGAGCAGAACGACGGCCAAAGAAACATGAACATTGCCGAATATGAAAGTTTGCGTCACGGTTTTATCGTGTGGTATGTTTGAACAATTTTCCATCATATTACTTCCCGGTAGTTTTAATTTAAGATCGACCATATTACAATTAGATTTTGGAGTATTCATAGAATAACTAGAGATTTTAATTACGAGTCATGCGATCAAAATAATTAGGTCGTTTTCCGAGTATTCAAATTTACTTTGGTGAAACTTTCGTCTGTTGAAAATTTTCTATATACCCTATCAAATGATTTTTAGTATTTCTATTTTACTCACAGAATAAATAATATACAACATTTATTCATATCTTAGAGTAAATAATAGGATATCATACCTGCGATTCAAGAAAACTCACCTCATTGGAATACAAGCGCAACGAAGCCCAAGCTTGCATTCCCATTCGCTATGCCCGGAGTAGAAAAAGATGCTCAACCAATTTAATAGTGAGTAGTAGTAGATGTAAGAGTAGTATTTTAAAATCTATGTTTTGTGAATGGGTTAAAATACCATGATTGACTACAATATTTGTGTGAGAGACATTCAAAAAATGCGGGCAATGGGTTTACTACATTTGCTGTACTTTACTTAGCACTTTTACAATGTATCACAATGTATGGTCTTATGAAAGTGAGACTCACGCCGCAGATGCTTCCCCCTCTTGCTTCCCTCTCCCAAATTAGTAACATTTTCTCTCATTCTACGCCGGCAGGACAACAAGCTTTCAACTAATTATTGCTGACTATATATCTTTCAGTAATTGAATAAATCTGATTCAGTGAATTTATGAGATACAACTTCACTGCAGACGAGTAGTAGTTATTTTTATATTTCGTGTACGAAGAGAAAAGATAGAAAATAAATAAGTAACGTGGATTCAAGAGGTATATTTGTTGCTTTATCTTGGTTATATCTGTTAAACACGAAGCCTTGAGTGACACATCATAAAAGGAAGTGGTATTTAGAAAAGAACAGAGTTGAACAAAATGTGATGGTGGCAATGTGGTACTGATGTATTGTAGTGGTGATTTGTATTTTTGTCTAAATTCGTGATGTGAAACTACATTAAGTGAATTGAGGTATTCGGTATAGGATAAATTATATATACGTCGTTATATCAATGACGCGTACTATTCGTGATCATAGTGCTAAAAGAAATTTTTTAAAACATTCTATAACATTTACTTTCTCACACTCTCTAAGATATTAGGGACTTCGTTAAGGTTCAAGTGGTAAGGGATTAGAAAACGCAAGAGTTTGAATTTGCCCATAGATTTTCGTTACTGGATGTATAGATACCGATACCTATCGCTACTAACGAGGTATGTCGAAACTGACACTGTCATAGAATATGACGGTCTTAGTATTTGTGTATTCGTCTGTAGTGATTAGTGTTTGCTACTATAATGTAATTCGTTGGGGAAATTGAGTATCAATGTCGTCTGCGAAATTTTCGCACGGGGCAACTAGTCTATATATTATTTTAAAACATGCTTTTTTGGTGATCGGGACTTTTCTCCCTTATTACTCCATCAATATATATAAATGAATGACCGTTTGATGGCAAAAGTTGTCAGGTTCCTGCGAAAAATAGTCAGACAAATCAAAAATGCACCATTTGTTAAACAAATTGAAATAATATTTTAATCATCCCATTTTTTACTGGACGAAAAAAGGCCCGGGTTGCTATATACAGATTGAAATTGTTTACTTAGTGACGAGTGTAAACAAGTTTTAAAATCGGATAACATTCTCGGTCATAAATTGATTGAAGCAGTGTTAGTAATTAATATTATAGTCTCCAAGAAGGAAGACTTCGACGTCGTACACATCCACAGCAGTTTAATAAGCAAACCACATATCTTTCGGGAGCAGAACGACGGCCAAATAAACATGAACATTGCCGAATATGAAAGTTTGCGTCACGGTTTTATCGTGTGGTATGTTTGAACAATTTTGCATCATATTACTTCCCGGTTTCGTATGTTGCAAATTTTCTATATATCTAAATCTGATATCAAATGATTTTTATTGTTTATATTTCACTCATTGAATAGATAATATTCAAAATTTAATCATATTTCTGAGTAAAGAAAAGGATGTCCTGCGATTTCAGAAAACTCACCAGCATGTAGTACAAGCTTAACGAAAGCCCAAGCTTTTATTCCCAATCGCTATCTCCGAAGCACAAAAATGTATTATTTTGCCACATTAACGATGTTAGAGACTTTCAATGCGGGGACAATGCTATGCGCTTTGACAATGTAACACAATGTATTCGTATGAAAGTGTGACATTTAGATTCCCCTCTAGCTCTCCTCTCCCAGATCAGATCACTGCAGACGAGTAGTAGTTATTTGTGTATTTCATGTATGAAGAGAAGAACATAGAAAATAAATAAATAACGTGGATGCAGAAGGTATGTTTCGTTCTTTTATCTTGGTTATTTAAGTGACACTTCATTGCCGGTATAAAAGGAAGTGGTTTTTATAACGACAGATTTAGGTAAAGCTGGCAGTGATATTTTGTATCTTTATCATAATTCATATAGTCATAAATGCATTGAGTGAATTTAGGTATTCGGTGTAGGATAAGATACATGTATCGTTACAGTGATGACGCGCACCATTCGTGATTATACTACTATAAGAAAGTTTTTAAAACATTCGATAACATTTATACTATCACGTTCTCTGATATAATAGGGATTTTGTTTGGGTTCATATGGTATGGCGTTAGAAAACGCAAGACATTTTATTTGGCTATTGAGTTTTGTTGCTGGATGTGTAGAAGGCGATATCCATCGCTGCAATCGAGGTATATCGAAACAGACACTGATAAAGAATATAAAGGTGTGTATTTTTAGGTATGTTTTAGTTTTTGTGTATTTGTTTGTAAAGATTAGTGTTTGTTGAAGTGTATTTGGGTGGGAAATTGAGTATCAGTGTCGTCTGCGAAAGTTTCGCACGGGGCAACTAGTGATTTCTATTACGGAATTCCACAAAGTTAGGGCTTCCACCACTGAATTTATTTAACAATATTCACTTTTGTTTATTGCATTAAAATCAATAAAAAATAATGCATTCTACTTATTTTGAGATCTATTCTACTTTAAGTATGAATTTAATCTCACTTTTGTTTGAAACTTTATCCCGACTGTTATGAAATTCATCTGACTTTTGTTTGAAATGTGATCCCATTGTTTTGAATTTACTAATGCACTGTGTATCATCCTACGAAGATTTACCACATTATTTATATAAACATTGTATATAATATTAAAAACCTGTAAGTGAGGAGGAAGCCAGCCGCTAATGGGAGTTTGGCTTCCTCCCCTCTACCGGTCGCATCTTTCAGATCCGTGTAGTACCAAAACATTCCGGAACAATGGCACTAAAAGACTTTCTTATCTATTAATCCTCATTAGTCCTCCAAATATGTTCAATGTTAATAGAGAATTAATAGATCCGACTTCGGTTAACATATTACGGGGAATGCATGGCAAAGACGTCACGAATGTATGAAAAATTACATGTAATAATTAAGCAAGCTGAAATAATAAATAATGCTGATTGAATTCAGAGATCGTCTAAAATTTCAGATGCTGTAGTGTGTGATAAATATATTTAAATTGATAACTGAGAAAGATATTGGCTGACTGGCCTACGCTCATTGCTAGTATATAAACATTCATATCAACGCACTGTTCCCTTTGAGCGTAAACAAGCTGATAGTCGATTTGGTACTAAACACTCCGTCATACTTTCAGCTTCTTGCGAAGCTATTTCACTCCACATAATTCCATCCTTTATTTCAAATGCGTATTTTCTCATGTGTATAACTATTTTACGCCCGGACGTTTCCTCGATTTCATCTCCCGTTTTGGCCATTCATGCTAACACTATGTAGTATATTTTTCGGTCAACTTTCTATATTATTCTTACGTATATCAACAGGGACACTATAGTCTCATTTCGAGAAACCGCTACTTACAAAATTTTGAAGCGAATGAAACGTTACCTTAAAACTTCTTATTCATTTGTTTGCAAAAGCAAAATTTGTATTTATTTTTATTTACCTATGGGAAAAACTTGGTTCAAGCTAATTTTGTATGCATGAAGCCATTTCAAGCTAGTGCAGCGTCAGAACGTTATGAAAATTTCAGTTTACATAATGCCTGTCGTTGAAACCTCTGTATTTTCCATTATAATTTTTATGTAGTATTCTATGATATTTTATATTATTTTCAATATCGTTGGAGTTTTCTATGATAGCGGAATCCCAAAAACCTTGACCAAGGCGATCTTTCTTAAAATTGTTTATAAAGCAACTTCTCCGAACATTTAAGTACTGGTCGCACGAACGTCAATGCTCCCCTGTTTTTCCTCAAACTGTCTTTATACCACCTGTTTCTTCTCTATAAGATAGTATCACATTGATTAAGAACATTCATAATTTAAGAATTATCTTTTCTCTATGGGAAATAATTATGTAATTGTATCATTCCCTAAATATTTCCATATTAAGTCAACTGCGATTACCCAATTCGTTTCCATAAGAAAATGGAAATCAAATAAAGTGTAAATATATAACATGAGTATCTTCCTAAAGCTTTATTAGACCTTTCGAGTAATATTTGAAGATGATTCCGATTTTATCGCAAGATTCGCAAATCCCGAAGTGCTTATACATCCACCATATGAAGAAAAACGGGCTGTTTCTTTCAGTTCAATTCGTAAGAGTTTCAGTGATTGCCTCCATAAATCATTCTTTTTGCCTTTTTTTAAGACGGATAGTTGGAATTCATGTTGCAAGCTTCCCGATGAATTCCAATTTACGCTTCTTGCTGGATGAATTCCAAAGGCTAAAGCTGCAAATCAAGGACAATAACATTTATTGTTCACGGTATTAGCTGTTACGTGATCGTCTGTTTTTCTGAGTTTGAGAAAGATTGGAAAGAACTTAATTATGCTCGTGTGAAGATTCGTTTTTTTCGTTGGGTAAGATAATGTATACTTCACTTAAAACAGATGATTCATCGTGGTATTCGTTGGCCTAAATACTATTTCCCGTGAGCTATCAAATTCTTAAATACAAGGCAGGTAAAGTCCATAAAGCTTATACAGAAACGGTATTAAACTATCACTATATTCATATAATATAAATCAGCTATGGGAAGCAATCTTTTTGCTTTTGGCCATATCTGAACTTTTTGTGCAAGTACAAATCCTTTAAAATATTCTTTATCCGGATATTTTCGTTCGAGAAAGAGCGAAAGGAAAAATAGTCAAGGTACACTTTACGTATATGAATCGCTTAAATATTTCAACATATGTTAACATAGTAAAAGACACTTTGCGAAAAAGTTGCAATTGAAAAAACACAAATGTTTGGATTGTATAATCACTCAGTAATGGATAACATAGTGAGGTATAGGTGGGCTGACCGTATTCCATCTGGTTGAAAACGAAGCATTTCCCAGCAATTGAGTGGGACTAATTTTCCTCTCCATTTTCCTCTAGATATATTGTCGTTGCTTCAATGAGTAAACTCTCTGAAATAATTCTTGGTCATTCTAAAGATGGAAATTTTATTTTAACCGGAAGTAAAGTACCCCCACTACCTTCTGGTAGCAAACTTTATTTATCGTAACCACTTCAAATAAATTTTGTAGACGTTAACAATCCTTTAATCGAAAAAATTTACTGCTAAAATAGTCGGTTTGTTGCATTTCAATCGCACTATTTAAATGAACTGTTTCAGTTCATGAGCTCCCAGAGAACCAAGTGGATAGTGCATTAGCCTTTTATGAAAGGGGGCCCGGGTTCGATTCCTAGTTGGAATTATACATGCTATAATATAAAACCATAATTAATATCAATATAGATATTAGATTTACATTTGTACCCCGCAAGCTGCCAGTGGCGTATGGTAGCGGATAAAATGATAGTTTAAAATAAGGTGATTGCAATAAAAAGGTTCGTTTACAGTATAATTCTTCTCGCATCAAAAACATATCACAACAGACAACCCCTTCTGCAAACAACAAGATTACACACATCCTTTTGGTGGGGATATCAATGAGAAAGACTTCAATGGGTTTCAAATTAGCTTCCGAGAGCCAAGAGATACAGCTCAGCATAAACTCGCCTTAGAAACTGTTGACACTCGCGCTCTTAAAGGCGTCGAGGTCATGCAATAAACCAACGCAGATAAGCACATCTTTTTACAACACAAACACATCGGATGACGTACGTGGAATTCAATCTTGTCACCGATTTCGCAGATAAGAATTAGACTCAAGAGTGGAATTGGAGGAAATAAAGGATAATAACTCCATCATGGTGAGCATTCGCATTTAAACATGATATTTTTCCTTTTACTAGTATACATTGATCGATGTGATTAAATGGTGCGCTAAGCTATTAAATGCTGCCTCTTATTCTACAACTGATTGGTTTTAACGAACATTTCGAATAGATTTTTGGATTTTTCACCAAAATGACGCAGTATGAAAAGGCAAAAAACGAAAAATGGTCGAAACAAGTAAGAAAGTAACTTTATAATAAGAGTATTTTTTTCATATCGTCCTAAAATATATAGAATACAATAGTGTATACAATATAGTGTCTTTCCCATCAACTGCATAACTCATCATTAATATAAGAGCTCAAATTTGCATTACGATTAATATTCATCTAATTAACAATTAACTAAAGATCTACGAGCTCTGATTAATAAAATTTACTGATAATAAAATCTTACGAGGGAATCGAGCAACTATTAATAAAATAAATTTTAAATTTACTACTGATAGCTTGATTTTCCTGCACCATAAGAACCTCAGTGGGACTCAAATTTCCTTGCTTTTTCCAAGTGGAAAATTTACGCGCTTTAGATATAATCACAGCCTTGTGACGCGTGCAGCCTTGAACAGTAAATATAGTAAAAATAATTACACAAGTCAAACGTGATATCGTTTCACACTTCGCAATTCTTTCTTCACATTACATCTCTTACGAACATCAAGATAACTTCTGATGAACATACCTACTTTGCTCTCTTGATTCATATCTATATACACGCAGCATCACGTGAGCTACATACTTAATTCCATATGCTCATTCAAGAAAGATCGAAGGCCAATTGAGAAACGAGCTCCTGCCACTTCCCTTTCATGTACTCATGTTTCCGATGACATACTATTCCAACTGCATCTAAATATATGACATGTAATTCGCAATTCTACAATGTTATTCTGACTTAAGCAAGATCAAATTAATTTTCTCTTTTTTCGTCCAATAAGCAAAAACTGCATTTAATTCGCGCTTTTAAATTACTCCCTCGTGCTTTATTGAAATACTCGGATGAAAACTCAGAAAATTAACTAATTAACTAATAATTAATCTTGTGATAAATATCTTTAATATTATTTACCAGCTTCTATATTTATCTACATATAAAAGGGGAAAATTACGTCTGAATAGCTGTAGGACTGAAATGCGGTCGTAATTATAAAAGGTACGAAAAATTAAGGATCTAAACTGAAAACATCCATCGCATACGCATAAGAAACATATCCAAAAAATTGAAAATGTAGCTCGAAGTTGTGCAAGAAAGAAAGTACTTACGAACTGAATCAGCACCAAAATCTTAAACGAAGATAAACCCGTTGGAAAATCTGAGAACTCACCTGAAACAAAAGAAACAGCATACAATTAGTACTAGTAACAACGAGAATTAACAAAATTGTTCCCCACAAAACATGTAACGTTCCCACATCGCCTGAGAGAATAGCAATACAGAATACCCAGAAGGTAAGGTCGCGAGATTCGAGAACGAAAGTCACTACGCTATGTTCAGTGCCATCAAAGGGGTAAACATAGATAATTCTGATTTTAAACCAATTCGGTAAAGTTGCCTGAATAGATTCAAACAGATTTTTAAATGCAAATATAAGAAGAGTTTCTTCGTCAATTCTTGAATGTAAGGTATGTAAAATAATACAGTAACAAGCTAAAAACTTTAGCAATTAATTATATGAAAATTATACAAACATTAAGTAAGAAATGGATTAAATATTAATATCATGGAACCGAGTCGTGATAAGCTCCTTCCTTTCTAATATGGTCCCTGAAAACTAACTAACTAACAACGACCTTTGCGACAGTAAAGTCGCGATGCTGATTCTAAAGGAGTAGTATTGCCATTAAGTTCGATAGCCGAAATCATTTCGCACATGTGGATCAGTATTCTTTCCCTTTTCAACTTTTCATACGGGCCAAGAATCATTTTCAACAGAGGCGACCTACTTGGCTTCCCAGGCGCCTCAATTTTAAATGAAATTTACGTAATACCTAACTACTTCTGTAAACTATTATGACATACTGAGCAATTATCATAAACCATATGTAAGCCTACAAAAATCTTTGGACTGTTCAAATGAAATTTTTGAGTTTCAAATGGGATGATGCTTATTATGACCGTCTCCTCAAGAAATAAAATACAAAAATATTGATTAAATCTCCGCAAATTATGGAAAAATCGATGCTATTGCGACTTGCGAACATTACAACTGTAATAAGACCAATATTTTAATCAAAATGCCTACAGGTAACAAATCCCTTCACTAGAAAAAACTTCCTGACCGTCCAATGGAAAATGATTATCCAAATACAATCCGTATATTCGCTGACCTAGCTGTTCAAGAAGCATCATACAGAAGGATAACTAGAAATAAAATAAACCTTTGTGAATTTTCCATATATATTTACAAATACACTACCGGTTTCGGCATAAATCGGTCATCATTAGATGAAGACCTAATCTGTCATCGTATGAACAGCCTGATGACCGATCAGACCTGATGATATACAATATATAATAAAATACCATATCAGGTAGTGTATTCCTAAATACACGAGGAAAATATATTAAGGTTCGTTTTATTTCTACTTTCCTTGTACTGGATTTTTTTACTTTCCTTATTATCCATTTCGATAATGAGAAGACTTCCACTATCGATTTTATACAGAAGGATGTTCCGCAAACGCAGCTAATAAGACCATCAACCTATCATCACATTTCGGATTTTCAGTGGGTCAAGGCCCTTCCCACGCTCACTCGATTCAAGAACAAATGCACATCGAGAGATTGCGCCTCGATGACGTAAGAATAACGAACTGCTATGGGAAATGCGAGGATTGTGCTACTGTCCTAATTCAAAGTCCATTCCGAATAGCGCAATGCCATTTGCTGAGGAAAATGCTCTGGTTGCAGCGGGAATGGTAAATCTGCCTTGAAGTTGATGGCTAAGGGTTCTTGATCTACTCCACAGGGGACGAACCAGAGGGATATGATAATTTAAGTATCCCTTTTTTCTTTGAATTAAAACACCTCAAGCGCATAAAATTTGTTGTTGTTAAGTTTTACTGATTACATCTATTGAAAATAAAATGGAAAATATTTTCCTTTGTTTTATCTTATGATTCATTTTTTTTCTTACGAAAATTCCCTAACGAAATATAGTGAACTCACCATCGTCCGGGCTAATGATTAATTAATTTATTTAAAGATTCACAACGGCGATAAGGCCAATTTACAGTGAATGCAAACAACAAATTTAAAGTAAATATACATTATTGCACAAAATAATAATATAAGGAAATCAACAAAAAAAATAACACAGATATGTATACAATATACGATCTAAGGAGAAAGTTATTTAAAAGAATATATTCAGACGATCGGTAGAGTATGAATGAATAATCAGAGAACATGGGTAATCCAAACTTTCGCTTTTATTTCTCGGAAATTTTATAATTTACGTACTTATTAAAACGGAAATAACTTACGTATAAAGGCATTGTATAGAATGAAGGATTCGATTCTGTTGATTGATGGAAGCAAGAAAATTTTTATACCTTTCAATTCGATATACCTAACCTTTGATTGATAAAAATCTTCCTTACAAGCCCAAAAAATCCATTATTGTACAACTTCTTAATGGAGTTCGTTCAACTTTTTATAAAAAATGAATATTAATATAACTATAGTAAAGCATAAAAAGCCCCTCTGTGGAGTATTCACCCCGAAAGCTGGTTGGAAACTCATCTCCACTATCATTACTCATAATGAGCTAGGAGAAGAGAATAAGGCTTACACAAGAAAATGATGAGTGAAGTAGTTTGTCCTTGCTTTCCTTATGAACCAGAAAGCTATATGCGGAGCGATTCCAGGTATCTGAAGCACGGTGACTCTACGATTGACACATTTCATAGATTTCCATAAGGAACTACCTTAATTCATGGAATTATACAGGAGCACCCATACCTCAGAAGATTTCATAACATCAGAGGCCCGAAAAGACTGAGAAACAAGTAAAAGATTCGTTTTTCTCTATTCTGTCATAACATGAAATTATTCTTTACATCAAGATATGGTATCAGAAGCATAAAAATGATACAAAATGAAAATAAAACCACGCTTATAAATAATCTGAGTTATCCAGGAGATATCATATATTTGATGGAACGAAATACGGATAAGTGTATGGATTCAGACACAATAAAACTTCAACTGGACAAATTACAGATCTAAGAGACAAAGGTTCTCCAAGCGCCGACAGCAGCAACCGTCTAGGGCGATTCCCGGGAAACGGATAATCGCTTAGCGGTCACCAGTTATTCAGAATCCCTGATGCGCATTTCGGAAACAATGCTTCCACCTTCATAGGGGGTCCAATGCTGATATTTAAATTAGACGTTAGCCATGGAGTACCACCATTATAAACCGAATGATGATGGAAACTGATTTTTACCGAGCATTGCTTTTATACTGTACATACGATAGTTTCCAATACAACGAACAGCTATCAATCACCTCAAAAGTTGAAAGAAACTTTCATTTCACGACGCATTAATCGAGAATGGACTCATACATCGACGATTTTGAAAGATCATTAAATAGATTCCAACAGTTCGGCCTTAACTTTGTGATAGTTCTCCATTGTGGAAAAGGGAAGAACAAAACTTATGATGATGACCCAAAGGGTCGAAACCTAGGTTGCCTAATAAATATATATTTTGTGATATAGTATAAGTTTTGTTCTTCCCTTTTCCAGAACATTAAATACCAAAGTTCCTTAATAACATAAACATACAGATACACTTCATCATAGATACATCATAACTAAGGGTATCACATACACATTTATACTACTGCATGTATGAGCAAAAAAAACCCTAGGAACTCCCTGTACATTAAGGGTAACCTGATTCACTCCTGGAATGTTTCCGAGCGACGAAACTGGGGCACTTTCCGAGAGCTCACAGAATGCAAAGAAAAGATGTACAAAAGAATCAAGGACACTCTTATTCCAGAACGAATGCTTTCGCGGAAAAATTCCTTAATTAAAAGCCAGAGAAAGAGGTACACACCAAACTCATCTCTTCGGTAAAACAGTCGCCGTTGTTTAGCAAAAAGGAACTTTTCCTTCTAGACGAGAGCAAGATAAAAATATAGATACGTGAACATACAATAGCCATGGAAGAGAAAGAATAAACCTGTATTGCGGCGTTTCCGCTACTATTGAATTTCTAGCATAAGTGGGAAAAATTGAAATATTTCAAGAGGGAAAACAGCGGAAGATTATTGCGCAAAACGTACACATCCTTAAAGCAAAATAAATTAATCCTTAAGAAATCCCCTGAGTACACTGAAAAGCACGTAAATCCTTGAATGTATAAACAAAAGACTTCGGATTCAATCGTACATTGAAATTCTGTCAATTAAAATTTCCGAAAGATTTGTAGATGGAGTGATAATGAGTGGAAAATTTTTTTTTTAATTGTGAGTGAAGAATCAATTAGAGCTAGAAAAAAAATTAGAAATGATCAAAAGGTTTAAAGGCCATACTTGATCCTATTTTATTTTGAACGGAATTGAGACTTGAGAGTCCAGAATGAAATTTAAACTGAGTTGCAAACAATAAACAGGTAAAGGTAATAATACATTAAAACTTGCTAAGAGTGATAGACGAATAAAGATTGTAGGGATTGAAGTAAGTTTCGCTGAAGAAAAATATTAGTCTGGTAAAATGTTTCAGTCATTTATAAAACTAAACGATAACAATATAAACAATAATCCGGGCTATGAAGTGATTTGGGTAAAGAAGTGACCAGGATAATATAGTGGTCCAGATAATATTATATAAGATAAATGGTTATTTGGATAATATAAAAAGTGTTCTTAGAAGAATGGATTAAAAACAGAGAATTAAAGACGAGAAGGAAAAGATAATTTTACGAGGAAAATAATTACGAGAGAGTAAAAGACGTGAGGAGTTGAGAATACAAAAACAAAATCAGAGTGGAAAGACAGCCATTTATTATGGATTCTGCTCGAAGAAGAATATATTCTGTAACTCAGGTCGCGATATGTCAAAGAATTTCAAACATCAAACAATATTCTGCAATATAATTTACAAAATGTACTTCGGAAATTTTCAGCATAATAAGCTATTCAACAAGCTTCAGGCTGAGTAATTCACAAGAAACATTCATTCATACATCGAATACACGTAGAAATAAACATAAAGCAAATGAAAAAAGTAAACCCAAGAGAGCTTAAACCTTTCTGGAAAACTAACCAACAAAAAGATCAAATATACCTTATATATACAGTCTATCACCTTCGGCCAAGTATAAAAACTATCTCAAAGGTTAATCTCCTGCGTGGGCGATGGAATAACAACCACGAGGAAAAGCTTTACAGCGGCAGTCTAAACCCGAGCCCAAGGATAATCGCTACTGCAGCAGAGCTTTCACAATAAAGCAATCTAAAATAAAATCGGCGGAAAATAAACTGAACCGAAAAACGGAAGAATGATATAGAAAAGGAAAGAGAAATTGTGTACGAGTTTGGACAAAAAAGAGGGAAATTGCGGTAGTGAATGAAAACAGGATGTTGGAAGACGTGATCGGATGAAGAAAAAATAAACAGCCGAACGTCGTGGGAAAGTTGAAAAAAGGCGGAAAAGAAAGCAAAGGGAACATCCTCACAATTTTCCGCTGATATCCCGCTCGAAAGAAACCGCGCTTTTTCGTTCTAATATCACACGAGAAATCTTTCCAAGGTAAACTATCTCTTTGCATGTCCCCCTTTTGTGACGATTAAAACTAGAAGTTTATCGTAATCATCTTTAAAACGGTTCCGTGAATTTTCTTCGGGTTACGACAAAAGAACTCAACATGGGGAAAAGAAAAATAGCTTTCATGATTAACCGGAAGAGAACATAAAAATGTTATTATATAAATGAAATTCCATTTCGAAGAAATGGATTTATATTTATATAAATTAAATTAGTTCTTATATAGCGAAGTCTTTACCACTGATCGTAATTATAAAAGATTAAATGGCAATGAGATACGTAGTTCCTGGCAAAACATTTGAAATCAAAGTATTTCAAGAATAAAATTACACTAACTCCTCTTAGAATACCAAACATGGTTTAATAGAAATGTAATCAATTTCTCAAACAGTATTTTTTAATTTGTGCAAGTCTTAGTGTAGGCTTTTTAGCCTATTATTTTAATTTTGGTAATATCAAAATCTATCTCAGAATTTAGTAACAGTAACGTTAACTTGGACTACAGAAATAAGGGCAAAGAAATTTTAAGAAGCTTTACTCCTAACGAAAGTTATATTGTTAATAATAAGAGGATATCATAAATAATGCGTAAGACGTTCGGTCCAGAGAACCTTCGGTGTAAAAAATAAAACAGGCTTTAGATACGAGAATACATATATCATTCCGAAATTCTTCTGTAGGATATCCGCAAGTGATATCTACGAATGGATATCCGCAAGCTAGTGCTCACAATATTTCAAAGTATTCGAAAGAAAATACTACTGTTTAAGAACTGCTGGGAGGATTAAGTGCATTTCTTGCATTAAATATACGCGATCATACTAAGAGACAAAGGTTCTCCAAGCGCCGACAGCGGCAACCGTCTAGGGCGATTCCCGGAAAATGGATAATCGCTCGGGGGTAACCAGTTATTCAGAATCCCTGATGCGCATTTCGGAAACAATGCTTCCATCTTCATAGGGGGTCCAATGCTGAATGTCTCTTAGTTCATTGAACGCCGAGTTCCTTTTTTTCTTTCTTCTATACGTGATCATATTCTTTATTTTTATATAAATAATTATATTCCTTACTGTAAAATATATATTCCTTACTGTAAAATATATATTCCTTACTGTAAAATATATATTCCTTACTGTAAAATATATATTCCTTACTATAGACATTTTTAAGATCGACATGAAACGTTTCTAGTTTATTTACTTTCCTACAATGTAAGTTTGCCTACAATAAGTTTGACGTTCAATTTATCGTCTCCCTTTTTGTGTCATTTTCAATTATCTTCCCCCTTGTCTTCGCTACGACGCCTTCGACTACCTCAGGGTGCGGTTTATGGTCGCACAATCGTCTTTTTTCGTTCCCATCTTTTTCTTCCGTTTCTCTTCCGCGATCGTTTGAATGGGAAGTCACGCGAACCCCGACTGAGGGAATTCCGAGCGGAGGGAAACACCTCGGAAATGCATGGGGAGGAGTTGGAAAGTATGGGGAAAAAACAGGAGAAAAACGGAGCGGAGGGGTTCGACCATAGCTAAATCAGCGGCACGCATCCCAGAAGTGACATTAGCCCGAATTTCTGAAAAGCCTCCTGACTTCCCTCAGATTTCTAGGAACTTTTCACGGCTCTAGCTCAACTATGTATCTCATTATCATGTAATCAGAACCTTCTAAAATTTAAATAAAATCGATATTGTTAGGTGTGACTTTGTGGAAAGCCATAATACAATGAAAGCAAAGATATTTCTTCGGAAGATGTAACTGAACTTACGAAACCGGTCGCATAATAAATTCAGTGTGGAAAAGTACTAAGTCTCCGCTTTCATTGTTCTAAAATTTAATTCAAAAATAGGGCCTTTACTTCGTGGTAGTAAACTTTAAGAGTAAAGAAAGCGCCGACTTCTATACATTATTTCTTACTTTTAACTATACATTACCGCTTACACACACCGTTACTAAACATGAAGGGTATTTTTCCAAAACGATAGAGTAAAAAAATAAAGTAACGTAGACATTGCTGTTTTTAAATCGACTATAACAGAGAGGGATGAAATGACCTCATCTGTTGAAGAACTTTTAAAAATTACTACTACTATAACAGTGAGGATACATTGAAAAGACCGCGGAGAGATAAGAAAGTTTTCATAGCCTTTCTTGGAAGGAATAAAATATGATTCGCGAAACAACATCAATATCTGAAATATGAAATTTAGAAATCAAAATTCAACCGAGAAATCTCAATTTCATTATACAAACAGCTTACTTTTCATCTAGACAAACCGCACGAATGTCACGGTTTCATATTTATGAATCGTCGATTGACATTCAGTCATCTATAAGTGAAAACAGAAAAATCTAATAAAATAACAATGATAATTAAATAAAAACCACCACATGGAGTAAAGTTCGCTATATATACCGAAAATTTGTTCTAAAAAGATAATAACTACATTCATTAAAAGTTCAAACTTGCTACATTGAAAATACAAATAAGATCAAAGATGTCTCTACCGAACCATGCATTATGTTCTAGCTGATACATGGAGCGTAAAAGACAGTAGTAGTTGAGTAACCTGAGCAAAGCGTCATTGATATGATCAGAGAATTGAGGTGGGAAGAATTACAATTGTGACGCCGAATGAAAAGCTTGGATACTTACACAGAACTATGACAGGAATGCTTTCGACCGAAGAACTACAAGTAGACTAAAAAAAGAGCAATTTCAACCAGGGAAAGTTCTCATGAATAGAAAGATCCCACGATTAAGCACAGAAGTGACATCTGTAAACATTCTTTTCAAAAGAAATACAGCAAGAGACACAGATAATGATACAGAATTTACCTGAGGTTTATAAACTCTTTCATTATATTATATGAATTGTTTTATTCTTGGGCGTTAAATAATGAATGTATATCGGTAAGGCATTCTGCCTTATGGAAGATTTTTGGGGTTTCATTACATACCAAGGTAAATGGATTAAGGCAGGAAATGAATGAACAAATGACCATTATATACATAATAGTCCTGAAGCCTTCAGGCCAAATGTGGCCTTTTAGGGATTTCATTGCGATCTTTTAGACACCTCCTGAAACAAATACTCGTATTTAGATAATTTTGTTTTCTAATCTTGCTAATAAAGCCGAGTGAAAAATAAATTGGAAATTTTCAGTTTACTAAGCAAATGAGTTCGTTTTCTCGTATAAAATTTTGACGTTGAACTATCTTTGGGCAACACGCAACAAAAGTGTGGCCTGATGGTTTCACATGTCCAGTGAACTCAGTCCCATTTACTTAATTACTACAAAAAGGCTAGTTGCCACCAAACATCCAGCATATATAAATAAAAGGATGAACGTTAAATTTCGTTTCCTCTCTCCTTTCCTTCAAAGACACATACGCGATATATCACTCAGAGTGTGGATGGAAGGGAAGGAAAAAAGAACTACACGAGGGAATTCCATAGAGGGAAGAATTGGTATGCAAAGAGAAAATGGATCTATAGAGGAAGGGGGAATATACGAAGCGAGGACTATGGTGCCCACGCGACGCTGGAAATTCGAAATGGCGCATTCCGTGGAAATTGAGAAATGCATGCATGCACACTCTCATCCGGCGGAATTTATTTATGCGGTTGCGTTGCTATGGCACATTGTCTAGCGAATTGCACCGCAATGCCAGACTGAGAAGGGCGAGACCGAAAGCTTATCTTCTGCCATTCGGAACGAACCGGAAGGGAAGATTTCCGATAGCGTTCGATGCGTGTAATTAAATTCGACCACGTTCGTGAAACGAGACTTTTGAACCCAGCAGTTTTGATTCACTTGAAAATTATATTTGATTCGTTTAAAAGCATCTCCTTTCATAAATGAGTGTTTCAGCGAAATAAAAGCATATAAGGTCTCAAAAACATTAATATATTTCTTAATTTTCACTATTTCTTTCTTAAAGATAAACCAGTACGAACATTCGAAAATTCTTAAATTTTCGATTTTTAACTAAATATATTTTCCATACAAAGCATCTGCTTTTATTAGGCGAGTGTTTTAGAGAATTAACATTGCAAAAATTCTCAAAAACATCATTCTATTTCATAACTATTACCATTTCTTTCTTGCTAATAAACCACACTACGAACATTCGAAAAATGTTAAATTCTCTATTTTTAACAAAAAATATATTCAATCTAAAGCATCTGTTTCCATAAAGAGAGTGTTCTAGAGAATTAAGAGCGCAAAAATTCTTAAAAATATCAATTTTTTTAATGTTCATCATCATTTTCCTGTGGATTCACGACGCTAAGAATGTTTTAAAAATTTTAATTTTTCGATTTTTAACAGAAAACATTTTCCGTGCATTTAAGAAAAGAATTTTTGTTCTCCGAGCCAAACTGGATCACTGGGACAAGCATAAGAGCAAGTCTGGCACCAGATGATGATGAATCGTTCCAACTGGTCGCGTAGTGGAAAAAGAATTTTTGAAAGGAAAAGAATGGAAATCTTGTCTTTTCCATACGAATTGTCGCCAATAATGTATTTATATACAAATAAAAGATAATAATGCTTCTGCTGAAGGAAGACCTGTGATAGTGCTATCATTTTTCCAAGTTATACTGCCCGTGATAATTGTTAATTTTTACGATGATGCGGATGTAACAGAAAGGCGGAAGAAGGGCAAGCAGGATGAAAGAGGGAAAGAGGTATATTAATGCGTGGGTAACATAGAAGACTGCAGTGAATTACGTCATTGAAAAATTTGGCAACGGACATCAGTAAAGAATTCGCCAACGAAGAAAGAGACAAAAAAGATTGGTAACGCTTCCCCTGGGACCTCAATTGACCTAATAATAAGGAAATAATTACGTTTCTTGAATGAATATGCTCTTGGGCACATACAACAGAAGTATTACAGACTTATCAGAGACTTATTAGACTTTTAATCACCAAATAATAAATAAAACGCTGGTTTCGATAAAGAAATATATAATGAATGTAATAACAAAAGAGAAATGTGTTAAAAGGGGCTAATTAACAAGTTTTGGTTCTTTCGGAACAAACAATAAAAATAAACGTAAATCAAAGTATATGAATTGAAATATTTGAAATATTTTTCCAAATTATCAATTCAGTAATCCAGATTGTGCCATCGCAACTCTAGTGTGGACATGCCACCGTTCCAGAGTTCATCCAGTTGATTACTAAATGTGGACAGCGGTCTTTGGCTCGCCGCACTCGAACCTCAGACCTGCCAGGATCTTCCTCAATGGAGTGAACACACGATTATAACTGGAGGCGAGTTCGATATTATACGGTGCATGTATGCTCCAGAATGTTCCGCCCGAGGGACCCAAGTTCGCCCGTGGATGTTCGTTACATGATATGCATTATGGTACATGCGTACACCACCAGCTCCTGCGAAATTATACATTAGGGCAACTCCTAACAGTGCATAGATCGAGGTTGACGCAATGTAGACTGTAAAAGGTACACAGAGAAATTTCTGTGGCGTTATTTCCCAGCAGGTTTATCATTTCGGCATGAAAAGCGACTGCAAAGATTTTTCCATTCGTAAATAAATGAAATACATTATTATATGTATATCTTTCTCTAATTCTCTATATATTTTTTTAATTTTTAAAATAATTTTATTTGTGATTATTTTTTCCCTTACTATTTTTTCGAGGGTTTTTTTCATCCCTTTCTTGTGAGGGTGTTTTCCATCCATCGTGTTTTTTTCTCTATCAACCTTCAGTTGAGGAGATTATTTCCCAAAAACCAAATCTTTCCCTTTTCGATTTTCTTCCTCTTCCTTTTATGAGTTTTATTTTATGTATTTCTATATTATTAATTTTTTATTCTTCTCTTTAATTCTCATATAAGATTATCATACTAGGTTAGGTGGAAGAGAGGCCTAACTAAAAAATAAAATAATGATAGAAAAAGAAAATTGGTAATTTTTTGCGCAAATCCTCTTCCATTACATTCCATTTCGGAATAATACTAACGACAATCGCGCAACGGCTTTCCAGTCCATTAATTTCGATAGGGAGAACAAATATACTTGGATAAGAGCACACGTGAGAGATAAACGAGTAGCAATAACGGGAAATCCCGAGTTGAATCGGAAACGATTTATTCGCTCGCGAAATAACGTATGCGAAAAATGGCAGTTCCGAAAATAAATACGAAATGACAAAAAAGAAAACGGCGGAGAGATTCACTTCCGCAAAATTGTCATTTTGAACGACTGTTAGCAGAATTTCAATCGACGCCAATAAAAACGAGCTTTTTTAAGACAGACGGGTTTAATTGAATACATTTTCCCCCATTTGTTTCCACCTCGCTAATATGACTCCGCTGCATTCAGTAAACTTTCAGTTGGCACCTTAATAATGATGACAATGGAGCAATTTAGGAAAAACGTTACGAACAATTTACTCCTGTCTAGCAAACGAGTTAAAACTGTCATTGAACTTATATTATCAAATACATATTGGCTTAATTTATCATGACAAAAATATTTATATGATACATTAACAATTAATTAGCACCAGCACCGATACATTTCATTAATATTGCATTACTCACTCCTAAAAATTAATGTAACTAATAAGAAATACAATTATTGACTTATAAAATGAATATACGTAAAATTTGAATTCAAAATTTCATCGTTATGTGATATTCGCCAGACCGGGAAACATGCAGGTATAGATGCATGTATTATAACGCATTCATCACTAAAGACTTCCTTATTTTCAAGAGAATGCATTTATACATAAGAATTAATCTAAACAGAACGTATGTAGAAAAAAATATCGCTACTACTGGCCAAATGATATTATAATATAAATTTAAAGAAAATGTATTATTTAACAGACAGTGACAGCTCATTATTATAAGACAATTATTATATTATTGTTATCGTTAAAAAAATAGCCAGAAAACTTCCAAAGTGTTTTATGACTGCTATATACGTTCAAAATAGAATATCACTATAGAAAATAAAATAAGTTATCATACATGAAAACAGATAATAGCCCCCAAAAATATTAGAAAGGCGTATAATCGGTTTGTCCAATAAAAGATACACTTTCTTTATAAATAGCTTTGGTTCAGATGTTGAAATATTTACTGGCGAAAAATTTCTAATATGAAACGGTTCATTATTTTAAGTTATCATCTGAGATTCCAATTATCTAACCCATTCTTATTCCCTCGGCTCATATAGATAATCAGAATCGTAATTAAACACAGTCACTGTTGCATACTAACACTTCAAGGCATTTGTGTTTTTCTAAAATGGAAATTTTCTACATTTCTAATGTAGAAAATTTCCATTTCTAGAGAGATAGAGAAAAATGAAACCATCCGAAAATAGAGCGATCAAAATCTTTCTGAGATTGATGGCAGCAGAAAAAAAACCTCTACCGACTCTATATATACTAGAAGAACGTGGCAAAATTTCCTCCGAATTACGAAAAATTTCACCATTACATCCGCCTTTAATTCCATCAGCTTGTTTATGCCATAAAAATTCTTCTTTTGGACAAATTCAGCACATAATGTATTACGATCATTTCAGGAAGAAAATTATTTTTGTGCAACATCACCAGAGACATCTTAAGATTCAAGAACATTCATTCCGGAAGCTCTGAAGGAAGCTTAAAGCGTTGACTTTCCATAAACGGAGAAAACAAATGAGGAAATGGTAAATAAAACGACACGAGAATAAAAGGGACAAAGATAAGGACTGAAAAGGCGAAATAAGCCGGTGAAATTAAATGTCAGAGAAAATTTATCGCAGAGGAAAATAGCGGTGTAAAGGATGCGAGAGAGGACCGAAGAAAGAAGGGCTTTCTAAATGACCTAAAGAGAGAGAGAGTTAGTTTATGACAAGCTAAGGAAGGAGTTCAGGAAAGGTTATTTGGCGAAGAAAATTCTCAGCTTCGACTAATACTATGTTGAAAAGGGCCCAAAAACTGGAATTTGAAGACAAATACAGACTTTAGAGCTAAGCAAAGACTTTCGAGATGAAAATCATAAAGGTATATTCACGCAAAAAGACAATTTCCCAAAATTTACATTTTCTGTTCAAAAGGTAAGAGACCTTCAACTTCTCCCAGTTCAGGATTAAGAGAAAAGTAAGGTTAGGTGAGGGGAAATAGAGTTTTTGACCTTATAACCCTAACGCGTGGGAGTGCTTAACCTACCTCAATCATTTATACGGATAGTCAATCGAACAACTGAAGTTACGTATCTCCATAGAAAATTTGTAATGATTAAAGCGTATTTCTGAGAAAGGATTTCTGAAAATTTGGAAATTTTAAACATTCATCTTCCTTCCTTACTTAAGCTGTAATGAAGAATACTCAATAATGATGCAAATTAAAAATTATTAATTTATAAATAGTTGCATGATTATTTGTTTAATTTCTATAGTTTCAAAAATATATAGTTATTATTTATAATAAATCATCAAATTTTTCATCAAAGATGCTTCGAAGAAGTAAATTATATAGTACGATGGTTCCAAGCAAATCCTATTATATTTAAATATACATAAAAGATATCAAACTTACGGAATTTACGATCGATTCATGGAATTAAATGAAAGCTTAGTGAATATACTAAACTGTAAAAAATTGCATTACGTAAGTAAATGTGTGAAATTATAACAAAGATTACGAAATTTATTTTATCCACGTTATTTACGCTGAAGCGATTAAACTATACCCAAAGTTCAGCGGATGACAAATTTAGCTTTCACGTGGTTATAAGAAATGCGTATGCAAATAAGAAAGCTCTCTTCAATCATCCTCTGAGGGACAAACAAAAGAATATAAAAAAATACATTCCGGACGATTTGGATTCCGTGCCTCCTTCGTGTTTCTGTCCCTCATTCGCGGGATTTTTTTCTCATCCTGACCCTTAATTACAAAAGTAATTATGGGGAGCCTTCACTGCTCGACAACGTGACCCACTGATACGGACCCATTAGATAAGTAATAAAATGAGCGTGCGTGGTACCCAATGAAAAATATTTCCTCATCCTCCTTCAACGAAGAAGAAGCTAGAGAAAAATACTTCCGGGTAAATCCCATACTGCGCAAGAACGTGTTGCCTTTGTCTGATTCGGTATGGAAGGGAAACAAATTGCAATATCACGATTTATACGCAATACGTGTCACAATTATCCGCTGTCAAACAGGATATCTTGCACGATAACATCTAATATTTCCTTGATCTACGAGACTCGTGCATAAGTTCAGAATAAAATATACTCTCACACAATTTTTTAAAAATTTATCTACATTTTTCTTCAATTTTGATTTGGATAATTAGATTGCTTTAAGAACAATAAATATAGGCAACTGATGATTGAGTCTATATGCAAACATATCTAATTTATTTTAAAACAGCTTAGAAAAGGCTAATATTTTAGCAGATATTATGATCAATATCACAAATAATAACTAATGTATCCGAATTCATTTACATATAGTATTATTTTATTTTATCATCGCGGATGATGTGCAGATATTACCTTCGGGTTTCCCTGAAGATGACTCCGGAGTTTGTGACTGAAATATCTGTGGACATCGTCCAGATCACCCAGCTGAGATCCTTAATAAATTTCAGCAATTTTGTTAATATGTTTATGAACTATATTGCGGTCAGGGACGAATTTCCGCTATGAAAGCCTCTAGGCGCAAAGACGAAAACATCCTTTTTTGGCCTCCATAACTTTAAGGTCTCTAGTTAGCGCCTAATGGTTAATCAGCACCTGCCTGCGGTAAGATGATGCATTAAAGATGCTGTACAAAGACGAGAAAAACAGTATAGGAAAAACCAATCAATGTCACTTCAACAATTACTCCAATCATTTCAAAATATCCACTTCTATACTTTTGAGTCATTGGGGATGAGTAATTCTCAGGAAAAAGACTTAGTAGTAAGGAAGCTCACATGCAACAAATACTTAATAATCATCAAAAATATCTAATCTTAACCATGGTCCCCTCCATTCGATATTTTCGGATTATTTCCGCTGAAAGGATGTAGCATGAGGATAGAAAGAGGATAGTCTCTTCTCACATTATATCTAAAAACATTATATCTAAAAGTGAGCCATTCACGAAACGGCCGGAGATTGACTTAACTTGAACAGCATACCCCACTGTTCAACGACGGAAATGCTTTGATACTTCAGAGACATTCAGAAAAAGCTACACTGCGTGTCCAAAGAGCCATTAAAATGTAATTCCCATTCCTTAGGATAAGTCCTACAAAAACTTTTAGAACAATGAAAGAACGGTAACAAAAAATCCAAGGGATGCCATATCTACACGCCGGATGGAAGAAGTATATTGCACCAGTAGTAAAGCGGTTTAAATTGCTTCCGTCTGAGGGGCGATCATTATCTAATAGAGGAGAATTACAGAGGGGATGATGCTTCCAGAATAAAAGGATTCTATTGTCTTAATGGCATCTGCGATTTCCACTACTCATCACTGCTTGATCCATCTAACTTTATACGATTAGATTGAGACGATTACAGACACTTGTCCGAACATCTGGAGATATCTGGATCCTACCCTAACGTAGTGCTTCTTCATGAAACGAGTACGTCATGGTTATTCAATTAAGGATACAATTAATAGATACACTTATAGCGATATTTTTGAACTGCATCATAATATCTATAACTGAAAAAATGCCTAAAAGTAAAATTTTTAAATCTCGGAAGCCGGTTTGAACATGAAATCATCTGTAGTTGCTAACAATAAATTTGGCAATAAACAAAGCTTACGATACAATATAAGAAGCGACGTATTTACCCTATTGCCTTTCTCACATCACTTAGGAGTAAAACTACTGGCCCTTCAAGGACAAACTATCTATCCCTACCATCAGTCCCTTCCCATACATCCCCGAAAACTCCGTTATGCTCCACAAATACTTTTATGGGTATAAATTTTGAACATAACGAAATGAAATAAATTTATTTTATCAAAACCATTGAAATAATTTTGATTTAATAATTAAGAGAAAATCAAATTAGAAAACAAAATTGATCTGATATTTGGCAGTCCATATTCGTGGTAGTGTATGTGGGGGGAACTTAGCTCGGGGTACATTCATAATTTTAAAAAAGCACTCAAGTGTAGCGCAATGACCTTATGAATAACATTCTTATAAAATTCAATAAGAAGTGTCCAAGATGAATGCAGTTACATAGTATCGCTAATTTCTCAAGAACGTTTTCATTAGTAATTTTTATGAAAGTTTATTGACAGCTCTGGTCATTTGCACATGTGGCCCCCAGGGAATCGATACCAGAACAAATAATTAAATGGAATAATCTTTCAACGAAGACGAAACTTAATTGACTATACCTCAGACTCTTTTATTACCACAGACAGAACAAGATGAGGAAGTAAGAGTAAATTAAAGGAATTTTCAATTACTCTGAATCAACAAAAATATAAATTAATCTATAAAGAATGGCCCCTAATTACAAAAATAAACACTCTTAATATACACGACCATTCAATTATTTTTACAAGGAATCAACCTCGTTACCTAAAATCTTCAGAATCCCTTTTTCGATAACTACAAAAATTACATCCTGACCTAACCCCTCATTTAGACCCCAGCGCTATTAAATCCATAGCGCTAAAGAAGCTTGCAAACAACATCCGATACAATGAACTTCGGAGCGAAAAACAAGGCATCGTGCTGCGATTGGAGGGAAACGAAATGTCCGGCCGATGCACCGGAAAAGCCTCAAATTGAAATAACGGTTAACCTACTTAGGAAGTAATGAGCTCGTGGGTGGCGAGGAGTTCGCAAAAAGGGTATAATGAGGGAGAAAAAAGGGTGGTCCGCCTTGTTCGCGGGGATTATTAATTCTTTTTAATAAAGAGACGAAAATTAAGCCGCACGAAAAAACAGCTCGGGGTCGGCGAAATCATTACGCCTGCCCGCGTCGGATTAAAAGGGCTTAAAGAGCGATAAAAATGCCCGAAATATGAGTAAGAAGAAGAGGAGAGGGGAATTGCAGTTGCCGCTTTGGGAGAAAAGATTCGCTTAGTTATAATAGAGGGGCAATTACGTGGTGAAATTCGGGGGAGGTATTTTGCTAACGGACTGGAATTTAAAATGCTTTGCGTACGAAAACATAATCGGAAATGTGACGCGAAATGATCAAGAGGGAAGAATTTATAATGTACTCAGCGAGAGGAAAGGGTGTAAAAGGCATCTTCACTTGATAAAATAAATAAATAAATGTATAATATCATTTATCTTTTTGTACTACGATTTTATTTTTCTAGATTTAAGTTAAGAGACAAAGGTTTCTCCAATCGCCGGCAGCGGCCACCGTCCAGGGCAATTCTCCGGAAGAGGATAATCGTCTGGCGGCAACCAGTTACTCAGAATTCCCTAATGCACATTTCGAAAGCAATGCTTTCATGATCACAGGGGGTCCAATGCTGAATTACATTATTCACTATAGATAATAATTGTGAATTAACTTTGTATATTATCTTAGAAAATTTCTAATGGTTGGGTAGAAGAGAGGTCATGGTCTAACCCTTTCAAAAGGGTCAATAATAGTAATAACATAAACAGAAATAAATAAACAGAGATACTCTGTTAAAAGATGGAAAAACTTTAGTTAGCGGTAAATATGGGTGAAGGGCAGGCCAGCAGTAATACTTTTTTATGCAACATTGAAAAGATGACTGAGATTATCTGCCTATAAACTATTTGGTAAATCCATTATAGGAAAGACCTAATAATATTACTCGAATATAACTGCTAATTGCTGGTTAACAAATTACAGAAAATATTTTTACAAAGATTAGTATTAGTAAAATTACATAGACGTTGAAAAAATAGGAAATACAGAAAACAAGATTACACATTTAGTTTTATTTAGAGGGAATATTCAGGTTGCTCAGTTTCCCTTTGGAAGGAATAGCTCCAAGTAATAAATAAAAATATCCAAAATGAAGACTTTATCTTTACTCGTCAAAAATAAAAAGTAATACTCATTTGAAAATGAGATTCCACGCGATAGAGCCAAAACTAATAGAGTTTAAAACTATCAACTTTAAGCACAAAACAGGGGAAATGAATCTTTCCCGATCCTTTGAATGTCGTGGAAGGAATGTCAAGAGCGACTGGGGTTCCTGGGTGTCAACCACTTTTTGATGACGTTCCTGACCCGAATCTCATTATGAAATCCATCTCACATGCACATCTAAGCACAAAAATAACATATTACATGAGACTACTGTAGATTAGCATCACACCGTGAAGGTGAGACCTCTTTAATGAGCTGCACGAATTTCCATCTCATTCTTGCATTAATATTCATCTGGCATCAAAGTCTCCTGAGTGCTTTAGCGCAAGGACGTAATGTATTTGTAACCTCACGTTCACTTCTCAGTATGGCATGGAGTCATAATGGATCAATCCATCCTCTGCGATAATTTAACTGGATGCCGCATATGCTAATGCACCACGCAAATTTCTTCTTCAGGGAGTGTAAAAGCATCTGAACCGCACATAATGCCTATGGATTAATAGAGCGAAAAATTTAGGATTACTTCAGTCTATAGCAGATAATCTGCAAACAGAAGGACGATAGTTCATTAAGGGATAGAATAAGGTTGCATTATAGTCATTGCATATGGTTTTTCTGAATATTTAAAAGCAATCCGATTTCAAAACTTCATAAAAATTCAGTGAGGGATATTGAAGAAAAGCAGCAATTAAAATAAGGCTTATGAATTTTTAATAAGACACCACAAATTGGGCGCATCTTGAACATGTATGGGAATTTGTCTGAAAATTCGTACTGATATTTCAAATTATACTTTTATATAAAATATACAAACACTTAATACTCCAGCGATCTTTCAGTGGGCATATTTCGACGGTAAATTCTGGATCAAAATGTTCTGCAGCACAACAAAAACCATTAAGAAGGTTAAGTAACGATTGGAAAATATATCAGATGCTCATCTAGATCTCTTATTAGACATTTCTGTTGTTTCAAAACTCTGATTCCAAATATCTTAATTAGCGCAACCTAAAACATGCAAAGGAAGAAAACATCAGCATTCCAAGTTCTTATCTTTCATTATTTTATGTATCTTCAGTAAAACATTTTAAGACTCCCAGTTGGGCATTTAATTTCCAAAGGAGGAAAGGGTAATTCTGAGGTTAAGAGGGAAAAAACATTAAGGAAATAACTGTAGAATTTATGGGTCAGGCATTCCAAAAATATAAGACCATTAAGGCAGAAATTTGAACACCATATTGCCCTTTTTAGGAACAGAACGAACGTTATTTCTTCGCAGCAATGCTAACATTAGAGATACTAAAATGATCATGCATCGATAATATTGCCCTCTGAATAATTATCTCTGCCTTAAGCACTTCAACGTAAGCAGAAACATGAACAGTTTCTCTATCGAATTTCTAAATCGAGTTCAAAATGCTTAGCGGACGATAGATATAATATTGGACAAAGAAGCCTGATATTCATGACTTGAATTCCTTTCATTCTATAGCTGATGAACAAGGATGATAAATAGCGAAGGTACAGTGATGAAACAGAAAATGTTGGCTAAGGAAAGGGAGTGAAGAAGAAATAATCGAATGAATCCACTTGAGAAAAACCGAAAACACCCTTCGATAAAAAGGATGTATACACAATCTTCCTTCTAGATAGCTGAAAATCAAAATGCTATTCTTGAACATGAATGAGTTTAAAAATTAATGAAAAATTAGCTTGAGTAAGTTTAATAAAGATCTAAATAATATGAAAAAACATGATTTTTTAAAAATACCCTGCATACTTATTTGGAAAAAATTGAAATACTTTCAAAGGCTGCAAGACGGCACAACTGATTGAACTAACTTGATCTGATTCGGGTTTCCAATTAGCCTTTCGACATTTAGACCGATATTTCATAACCGAAAGTTTTAACCCATTTTGAGCTCAACCTGAGAACTTTCATGATTTCCAAAGCCTGAGCAAGGATATATTACTGGGAATGAGTCTTTGCCGTTCCAAGCGTTGGTTTCTTCTCTAATATTGTCGGGCCGGGCTTCGTAGAAGTTCTCATACTTCACAATGAGATCCCCTCAATAGAGCTCTTGAAAACTCAAGCAACTACAGAGTAAGACGAGCAAAATGGTTCCAACTAGGTTACGATATCAGCATATCCCCATCATCCCTCCAAAAGTGGAAAATTCCCTGATGCACCTCAATTCTCTACAACTCCCGAACAGGGTGAATCTCCCGTTTTCTTCCACAATCAAACAAACGTAACAGGCGGCTTGGGAACCCGTGTCCTTCGCGCCGTTCATTTCCCGCCTTCCACGCTTCGATACGACCAACAATCGAACGCCTCCGCCGCCATTTCTTCCCGCCGATTCTCGTATTGCTCCGTTTCCGGGTAACGGTAAACACCCACACCACCCACGCGTATCAAGCAGCGGGTTTCTTTTCCGATCCCTCTCAATTCCACCCGAGAGAGATCACACCGATATCAGGACGACTTCAGGAATAAATCCCCCTAAATGTGGAAGCGGGGATTCCGAAGATCTTCCGAAAGACTCCACGTAAGCCGGAGAAAAGAGTGCTACCTCACGATATCCTCTGAGAAACAAAAGGGAGTAGTTTTGAAGGTCGTAGTTTCGACAAATAAGAAAAGGAAGAAGACGGAGAACTGTACCGTTGAGTTGAAGCGGTGAATCGAGTGAAAGTTCTTTGGGTGTTAACAGATGCGACATTCCGCAAACTTTCTGTCGAGATATCGAGAGGATTATGACTATGAAGCTCATCGCGATGGAGGTGCCTACCTAAGGAAACCTAACTGTCAGTCTATCACGTTATTGCTTAGACGAAAGAATGCGGAAGAGCGCTTCTAAATAACTGGTAACCCCTATTTTGCTTCCTTAACTCTCGAGACTGGCAGAAATGAAGTTTGCGTTCAGTGGTTCTATTTAGATGCAAGAAAATTTTTCTATGCACTAACATCTTTAAAATCCTGCAAGTATTTATTTTATATCTATTTATTAATCTTCATTAAATTGCGACGTATAACCTCTTCGTCAGTTACTTCAACCTCGTACAGGCTTCTTAGAAGAGAATACGTGATAACATGAAGTAACAGATGCTTAGCAGCTTGCTCTGAAATGCATTAGTATTAATTGCATTTGCACGAAACTTGGACCTCAAGATTGGAGTTGAGAAATTTTTGGACGAATATGCGATTCGTCGTAACATCCAATGATTAAAATGATAAACCTACCGAAAGGCAGAATATTTATCTATAATATATGAACAGGAAGGAAAGCTAGGAAACGGGGACTATTCCAGAAAAACGTGACGTATGACCATCCTATTAATTTTTTACGGGCAAATATTAACTTTTAATAGCTATCTTTCACTAATTATTTCCTTTTTCCGACGAAGTGCCTCAGGCTGTGCAAAAACTCATCCACTATTCCGCTAGGGTATTGGAAAGTATTCCGAAAAGTTAAAAACAGCATTTACTCGTGCAAAAAGGACTTCATTCCGCAGAATGATATCTCAAAACAGATATGAAAGCTTTACCGAAGGAACCAATCGCTATGAAAGCCTCGCATATCCTCATATGAAAAAAAAGATACGGACCGGGTGGATAACGGAATTTTCGGAATTTCTTTTAAAAGGTACACAACAATCGTTTATGCTCGATAAACGGACAAAGGGAAAGAGAAAAAATTTGAATGAGTAATCGTTTCGCAGTCACTCTTCTTTTATTTTCGAATGAAGTCCGGCGGGACGCAGGCCTTTCAGAACAACGGCTGAGCGCGTTTGCGATAAATAGAACGTCGGTTTTATGCGAGAATTGATAAAAAAAAATGCCATCTATCATGGGCGAGATGAATGACTTTCTCGTTTCTCACCCTTTGTCGGATAAGGCATCAGAAAATTTCGCATCCGCACCAATCGTGTGCGTTAGCAACACAATGCGTTTCATTGGTGTGTATCGGGAAGATGCTTTGAAAGGTATGCAGAACTATATTTGTAGAATACACTGATTGATGTTTGAAAAGCAGATCAAAAGAAAAAGAATAAATAAAGAATTATCTCAGCGGAAATGTCCAAACATCACACGATCGAAAACTTCCCTAAAATTACAAGGATAAATGTAAGACAGAGCGGAAAGTTTTTCCTTTGAGAAAAAAATGTATTCCATACAACTTTAAGGCATGCTTTTTTCCATCTATAAAAGACTTGAGGTAGAGTAAATTTCCTGAGAGGTTTTTTGGAGATGAAACAATTTTATCTTACGTAATAGCCCTGATTCTTTCAGACAGCGGATTTCTCAGAAGGATAACTCAATATCCGGACCTTACCGCGAAGAAATCAAATAATGGAGCTATATAAACGAATGTACGTTCATGAATAATTCGATTCTAATTCACTCCAACATGAAAAAATCAAAGTCTCCTATCCTTATATCTAGTCCAAATACTATTTCTCTTTTACCTCATTTTCATATCTCAACTATCTACATGAAAGAGACCACTAGGCAATGGTAATCATACTACATACATTCAGGTAATTACACAAGTGGACCCAAAAACGAGAGAACTACGTAAGTTGTCTGATTGACATACAAAGTGCAAGTCAGAACTGTACGCTAAACATCATCATGATGAAATGTTAAGTACAAAACCAAAAATTTGTTTATAAAACAATGTCTATATTTGTACCTTAAAGAATTTCCCGTTCTCTCTTCAGCTTCAACCGATTTACAGCTAACATATGACTCTAAGGCAATGATAAGCTTGGACAAGTTTTAATGCATGACATTGTTAACTCCCAGAGCATAATAAATTTATTATTATTATATTATTAATTATATATCTATTACAGATTTGTTCTTGGTTACCGTTTGGTCCCCGATTTTTGACTCTAACAGAGACATTACAACTAAACTTAGGACTACGGTATACTCTTTATCCTCAAAATGGACATCTCCATTTCAAACAATCATCCACCTTTGACACAAATTGATAGTAGGAATTTAAGAGTGACAACTCAATTTCAGCGTAATAATGATGACATCAAAGTAAACTAAAACAAACTCTACCGCCGACAGATATAATTTTCTACGGTTCAAAACTCAACCCCATTTCAGTAATGATTTTTTTTTTTAATGAGCGGTACTTGAAATACATAAGGTTAAGAAAAAAATCTCAGGATCACGCGATTCCGGGCAGAAAATGTCATGAGAAGAAATTAGAGAACATTTCAAATCGCTCATCTCTAAAATCAGTCGGAAATCGAAACGAACTTTAAATTTGAATTTGTTCGTAACGAGAAATCCAGGAAAAGGAAAGTAGGAAGGGATTTAAGACAGCGGTATTTGGGTGAAGGAATCACTGTGGATGAGAGAAAATGTATAGTTTATTCCAAGGCTGTGAAAACAACGAGCGAGCTATTATTTGTTGCGGACGATTTCCGAGTTTCACTGAAAAAATTTTGCAGCGAAGAATAACTAATAATAAAAAATACACCGAGAAATCCCTATTTAGATAAGTTTACCTGCCGCAGTGGCGAAGTGGTTATCGTGCTATACCGAGTCCTAGTTTTACTAGTCGGCTTGATGGCAGTAGTTGAAATCTTTTAGTGTGAGCTACGAATAGTAATTTTAATCGTCAGATCTAGGAACACCCCATAGAGATGACCTGGAATGAGGCTATTCTTGTAATACGGAGAAAGATAAACAGGATGTCATTCTCATGTAATCCATCATTAAGGCTATAAACACTAGAACTAGCTTATATCCTTCATCCTCGAGTCCCAGCTAATCTGATATTTCATGCTAGAGAAAGGTTGCGTGTGTCCGTCAATAATAATAATTATTAAAATGGATGTATCTGGCATATTCTTTCTGTTTCTATTCACAAAATTATTTTTTATACTGAGTCAAAGACGGCGAAAAACTCATAAAATTCATAATAACATCCATTAGAGAACCAAAACTAACCAAAGAGATGTATATCAAACTACATTCTAATTCCGATTAAAAAGCATCATTAAATAATAAGAAATAATATTTTCAGAGCCTGAAATTCCTGTTTCGTTCTTCGTTGTAAATAAATATAAAATATTTAAGAAAATTATTATGAGAACGCCCTAAGTAGGTATTCAGCAAGGAGTTGAAAAGACTAACAACTACTGCCTCGAGGCAAGGGTTGGCAGTCTATTCAAAGAAAAGAACTTATTTAATATATAAAATACATATCTGATGAAAATAGGAGCCAATTTTTTCTTAAAAGCGCACGTATCTACACCTAGATAGTGCTATGTATATGAGCAATGTTTTTAATATAGACTTTCTTTGTTTTTATATATGAAAATAGTTCAAAACCCTCCAAAACCTAGAGAACAGTATGTGGACAGGCAAAATGAAGAAATTATTTTCTTATATGTCAGTTCTTTCATATTTGGTAGACGTGCTAAACTAAATTTAAATTACAGAATGAGTCGATGACGGAATGGACAAAAAGCAAAATATGACATGATAAAGAAATTCTGGCTTTAAGAGGAAGAGGAGATCCCCAATTCTAAAGCCTAATACTTCAAATTCTACCTCAGAAAATATTGCTTACTAGTAAAGCTTCTCCTGGGCGCTGACAAGTAAAAGAGTTGTACGAATAGTCGTAGAACATCCCCTAGTGCCGCACTGCCTGCATAACTCCTACGGGAAAACTCTCCTGAAGTGGTTGGGAGGCGCCTTGCATGCAAACGACACAATGGAGAGCTTCCTCTTGGAATTCAGAAGGGAAAGGAGTGACGAAGAGTGCTATATAACTGTTGCATGCATGTACATACATCTATTCACGACAGGGTGGAAATCTTATTGCGGAATAACCTTATCCCACGTCTTTTGAGATATATTTTTCTTGAGTGGATTCCTACTTGCATGTCATACAGATGTATGCATGGCTATATATAGTGGCATTGAAGTAACACTTCAAATTTTACAAAACTGTTCGAACTAGAGGAAATTCCGATTCAAAAATTATCTTACTCGTAAAAATCGAGCGACCGGTATTTCCTTAAATTGATAATTCCTCTTCGAAAAAGATAAAAAAAAGATTCATTTACAGGAAAGATAATTTGAAGAAGAAAAGTGACACATTAAATTACCATGAGAACTCAAACGAAAGAAAGCGATATAAAAAACACCCTTATAGGGAATGCATATTAGGTAAGGATTTTAGATATCAGAAAAGATATGAAGTGATTAACAAAAAAAATATAAATTTATCATTGTAATATAATCTACAATCATTCATGATATGTGACAATTCACTACCATATGATACACCAAAGAAATTAATCAATCCACACATCAATAAACATCTGAAAGATGTAATCTAAAGGCATCCTATTCATATATAGAACACTTGCACCTAAAATATTACTTTCACAGAAATACTGGCAGAGATTCAAACTGTAAATTACAACTGGTACGAAGAAGTAAGCTATGTCTCATCTTTAGACGGAATTTATAGAATCAGAGACCCAAGAAAGAGGAAATATAAGAGAATATTTTAACCTTAAAAAAATAATAACACTTATATAGAAGTAGAAAAATAAACGAGATCATGCGTGAGGAAACGCGTATTTTCCATCATCCACGCCCTTTTTTCAGAATACTTCAGATATTTTTGCCGTAAACGAGAGACAGGAATAGCTCTTTTAACCTTCCATTGAAAACCGTATTTGCACGGAACAATACGAGTGAATCACGGGCACATACTTATTTACTCTTGAACAATCGATGAGCCCACGTTAGAGGAGGAGAGAGAGAAAACAAAAGAAAGAAAGAAAGAGGGTTTGGAATGGGTCCAACATTTCATTGGAGCATTTGGCGCCCAGTTTCTTCGTCCGATGGCCACTTCTTCCTACGCGAGATGATTTCCCGAACGCCCACGTATACGGGATAACGTACGGCCTTACGCCATTTCCACGGGCATTTGTTACCCATTGGAAGGGAAAGAAGCGAGCATAAATTCGAAATGCAACGGCGATGGAGGCCCAACTCTGCCCATTTGGAGAACTTCCTAGTCTGCGGTCTCGAGCCTTTTCCGGTCAAGTTATTTCGTGCTTACGGCCGAGAAATGCTTCCAATTTGATACTGCACAGGACGCGATGATTGATCTCGATATCTCCAAGGATTTAGGATTAATCATCATTTTTTTCCTTCGAGTATTGGCACGGTTAGGGGAAAAAGAATTCGGACTTTTATATCGTTCATATATACCGAAGATTTCGACAGGAAATTTACGTCCTAACAATGAATGGAAACGCAATGAGATTTCTTCGTAATAATATTATAATAATGTAATGAATGTAATGAATTTAATTATGATGTAAATGAATATTATAATTATTCCAGATTATTGAATTCATGCCAAGAAAGAAAGAAAGAAATAGAATATTGTCGAGCGATATCTAGTGTAACTTCATGACTTGAATTGTGGAACTGTAAATGAAGATGCCGAATAGTTTAAAAGAATACATGAGAATTAAAATCCTGAAGGTCAAACTTTGGAAATGAGGTCCAAAGAGAGGAAAACTCCTCCAAAGACCTGAAGGCAGCACGACATAGAAAATTATTTAAAAATATTACTATTCTATTATGATATATTCTACAACAATATCAACAGTTCAAATTTAAATTTAAAACTCTACATAACAGCACAATTTTAAGTAAATCCAACTATCCAGTTATTAATATATCTATAGCATACAATATTATATTTTCTCAGATCATAAAATACTCCAAATTATATGGAATTGAAAATAAAATAATAAAAGATAAGTATTTAAACATAAAAAATGGATTTCAGAATTAATACGGGCGTATTATATCAGATAATGTAATACGCCTCCCCCTCAGAAAAATTCAACCAAAAATAAAGCTTATCAGAAAAAACATCAACGGAACCTTGAACTGACCCATCAATAAACCGAACGAGCGAAAAACTTTTCAATTGATTTCCGATAGTTAAGCATCGATCGGATAAAACCACATTCGATGCCAACGCCGTTTGACTCAAATTGCAGCAATGCCTGCCGAACTGTGAATAGAGAGGAGAGTACATCTGAAGAGCAACTGGGGAATGCTTTTTTGATCGGATTCTGTGTGAAGATGAACGGAAAGGTTATAGCCTACAACCGCAGTGACTCCACAGCATCGCTGTTAGTTCCATGTTATGGAGGTCAAGAGTTCTTTCCCACGTTCTAAACGAGCCTCGCTTCCCGAAGTTTCAAAAGCAAACTGCAGATTATGTACACAGGCGTGTGGAATAGTTCGTCGACTCAAAGGTAAACAGGGATACTCTCGATCACACGGTGACGCATCCAATGTCGTCCTCAAGGGAAGTCATTACCCGGTAGAAAAATGCACGCCACCACTAAGGCTTCATCGTCCATTGAGGGCTTTCGACATCCTTGGCAGGTTTATAAACAATCCCCTGAAACTGGCCTACTTACTTCTTTTATTTCTCTCACACCGCCGAGTTCGATTTCCTAAGGTATTTGGCTTCAAAAATGCATTTTTTGGAAGTAAAACTTTCCTCAAAATAAAACTTTTTACTTAAGGAGTGTTCCCTCGTATAGATTTTCTAACCTTTGGAACTAACTACCTCCATAGACTCTTTCAGGCTGTCGCAGACGCATTCATAAAAGAATGTTTGCATCAATATTAACTCAAATAATATTTTTTTAAATATATTTTTGATATAATCCTCTGTTTTCTAATTTCTTTTTCTTTCATTCATTCGTGCATATTACCTTTCAATTTTTATATTTTATTATTTTGGTATTCGTTCTAAAATGCCGGCATCACTGCTTGTTGGTCTATTAAATAAATAATAAATTATTAAATAAATTCAATATTTATTATTCCTCAATATCATTTTCGAGACCTTGAAATTGATTAAAATTGAGAAAAGAGTACGATATCTCCATTTACTAAATAAATTTTCATTTATGGATACCGCCTCTTTCCCGATTCCTAATCGAGTAATAACAATTTACCACTGTAATTGTATAAAATGCCCAGTTTGATCATCCTACAGCAGCAAGGGTTTCATTTTCGCTCGCATGGCTTTGTTCAGTTTAATTATTCCATAATTTTTTTTTCTTAGAATGTCTCATTACTTATGTTTGTGAGTGTTAAACAAATATTCTAGAATCACGGCATAAATGTAAAAAAAGAAGAATGAAAGGATATTTACTAAGAATATTTCTTAAGCAATTTTTCTTCCGATTCAAGCTTTACGTCAGCGTGGTTAATATTATTGATTTAAACCAATATTCACATTCACGTACAGAGAAGTAAACAGCAAGGATGAAACATATAACATGAATTTTTATTCTGTTTCTGAGAGCCACCACAAGTGATAAAATATCTCGAAAAACTTCGCAAAAATACAAAGGAGCGAAAACTTTGAAACTAGTAAAACCATTATGGAACACTAACACAGTTTTTGTAAAAATACGGAGCGACAGGGCTTTATACGAATCAATCCGAATTATCTAACCTTATTAGCCCACAAAAGAATTACAAGTTCATAAAACCAAAAAACAAGAACTCCCTCGACAAGGCTCAAACCCCGCCTTCTGAAAAGGAAGCCACAAAGATTTACGACGCCTTCGTAATGGGAGAAAACTCCAACAAACAACGATTCAATGGAAGGGCAAATCTCCAAAGTAATAATGAGATCAATAGAGGAAATGGGATGACACGAAATAAGGACGAATCGAGCTGATGTTGATCTCCTTACGAAAGGTGCATCAAGTAACGTGTGGGAATACCTAAAAAAAAATAAAGGCCGATCCCACTGTGAAAGTCAACGAAAATAATAAACAGAAACCTTACAGGCGACATGGGAGCAACCTTCGTTTTTTATATCAACAGCTAAAGAATAAAGAATCTCTTATAACACCTTTCTCTCTTGATCTACTTAATGACGCAAGGCAAAATATTATTGAAAGCTAATCACGAAACATCTTCCTTATAATCCTTTAAATATAAATAAGTCTGAATTTAAGACTATCCGACTGCGGACTTTGGCCTTGAGACGGAAAATAGATCAGCCGGTTGAGCAGAAATTCATATAAATAAATACCTGACGACTTCAATTAGTATCAAAAACCTATTCTTATTTTCATTTCAACTATTAATATGAAGCATAATCACCCAGCTGTGAACAAAATAAATCTTCCCCGATATTGATTGAGCTTCCTTCTTTATTTTATTGAGTATTTACAATAAAAAGAAAAAAATCGTAAAATTTAAGCAAGAATCGTACTTGAATCCGACAGTTTTCGAATAGAAGATAGCATAAAATTACTGTTAGATCCAGTTTCTGTTTCTATTTTAAGGCTAAAGGCGAGTGATCTCCGATGAGAACGGATGAGTTATCTGACGTTGAGTATCCATTTCAGACGCAAGAGGCATCATTTATACATCTTCCAGCAAAGATCACTGAAGAGACCTTCGTAAATTTTCAAAAAAAAACTAACAAGAGCATTAAAGAGTGGCTTGGAAAATATTAATTATTTTCTCGAATTCTGGGCTTAATTTTATGATTAAAAATATATTAATTTAGGATTATTCGTATATTTGAAAACATCCTTCCCAAAACATCATAGATATTTTTCTAATAAATGGAAGATTCGATATACAGTAAAAACCATTTATTAAATTCTACGATACTAAAATCTCTCCTACTGAAGAAGCTAATACGCGGTTCTTTCACGGTATCTTTCACAATAAACACATGGCAAAAATTCCGCTTACGATCTCATAAGACGGATTATTCCCTTCCCCCGGGTACTCTGCAACCCGCTTCAGCAAAACCTACGCTTCTTACCACTGCTGTTAAAATAATTTCTTATCTGATTGCCTATCTGGTACAAATTCTTTCACTGTTGAATGAAAAGAACCAATAATAAGTAAAACAGGAAGACGGACTCTATTTCCAAAGAGCAGACCATTCTTAAAAAATAAGACGAAAAGGCCGCTGTTCCTCCAAAAGTTAATTCGGGGAATCTATAGATATATACAGCTAAGGTAAGTAACGCAAAATTAAAGAACCAAAACCCCTTCCTCTTAGTTTTCTTACGTAAAAGAAATACAAGTTTGTTATATCCCAGTTACAACACTATACCGCTTATAACCCGGCATTCACTAAATTCCCTGAAAAGCGTATAAACTGCCTTTGGCAGTAATTTTTTATGAAGTACACATTTTTTAGATGGATAGCTAAGTATACAAGACAACCTAACTTTTGGCTGGTAGGATTTTAAACCCCTACAATACTACTAAGAGACAAAGGTTCTCCAAGCGCCGACAGCGGCAACCGTCTAGGGCGATTCCCGGGAAACGGATAATTGCTTAGTGGTCACCAGTTATTCAGAATCCATGATGCGCATTTCGGTAACATTTTCATAGAATTTTCTGAATTCAACATTGGACCCCAGCATTGGACCCCCTATGAAGATGGAAGCTTTGTTTCCGAAATGCGCATCAGGGATTCTGAATAACTAGTGACCGCCGAGCGATTATCCTTTTCCCAGGAATTGCCCTCGACGGTTGCCGCTATCGGCGCTTGGAGAACTTGGGCCTCTTAGTTCATTGAACTCCGAGTTCCTTTTTTCTTTCTTCCCTACAATATTGCCAATGAAAAGTTTTGGAGAGGGAATGAGTATTACTAGACGAGATGAGGAATGAGCTAATTTTCCTTCGCTTTCTTCACGGAGTCAGAATGTCATACACGAAAGCAATACACTGACCCTATGAATTATAAATTTCCTAGTTGTTACCGAAATGAATACCAATATTCAGCACTTCTCATATCTCCATAGCTTTCATAGAATCACAGCCAAAAGCAAGACTGACTCTGTGAGACAAAAGTATACGAAAGATACGTTTCTCTCTGCGTATTGGTCCCATACCTTCACGGTAAAAATAGGGCAAGCCAACAGTTGGTGGGAGCTATCGAAAACCATACATTCCTCCATTCCTTCTACAGAAAAAAAACGCCTTACGGAGGGTCAAAAAAAAATCTCCGATGGAATCCAAAGTGATTTGAAACCGTTCTGACAGTCGCATAACCCTTTCTCTGGACCATCTAGCGCCTCCTACACTCGACAACCACGTATCGCACGAGACAAAAAAGGACGGAATAAATAACCAGAAGTATATCCCGCCCACGCGCAGACGGAATGCACCGTCACAAAAGAAATGATATGTAGTGAGAATGAGAGATGTAAAGGGGAGCGAAGAAATCGATGACGTCTGAAACGAACAAAAAAGAGCCGGGGGAGATCCCTCCGCCGCCAACCCCAGCGTTTTTTAATCATCTTTTTTGCGTATGTGCGAATCCGTCCCGAGGGGCAAAATTCCAAGCACGTGCGCTGGGGCAGAGGGCAGCACGTGTCGATGAGGGATATGCGTGTATGAAGATGATGCCGAGGATGCTGCACTGCGAATTTTAGACTATCCCCCGGCGAATAAGGACGAAATAAGCTGCGACGGAGAAAAGATGTCGATGCTGCAAAACCCGTTTAAAACGCTCCCGCGGTACCTACCAATCGAATCACATTTTAAAGGATGAGAGTTCGGGATTGTGGAGTGTTTATGCATGTTGTGTAATTTCTTGTGGATTGTTTATTTTTTTGTGTAATTTCTTGTGAAGTGTTGATGTATGTTAGCTAATTTCACTGGAAAATGTATAGGGGATGCCACCTGACAAAAGTCAAACCGTAGCATATTTAATAATAATAATTAAAACCCGCTTATAACGCTCTGCTACCAGCTTCTAGAGGATTAATATTATTAAGCAGATTATTCTCGTACTCAGATGCATAGCAATCTGATATAGGCAACGCCCTCCTCAGACAAGAGACGAATTTTATCCATAATATTAATGGTAAACTTCGTCATTTTTCCTCAATATCTATTTATCGATGACTGATGTCACTACCGAGTTAGCATTTCAGGCAGTACCTCGGTAGCTACACTACTCGCCAATAAATTTATCATGTGAAAAATTGCAAAGTTCTCCATTATTATCATGGCTTTCCACAAACCAACGCCCGATAATTTTGAATAAATTTTATCAATGGCCTTGATTGGTGATATTCTAGACATTGGAACACACATCTAACTGTTTAACTGACGCTTAAATAGTGAATAACAGCAGGTAAAAATATCCTCACAAATAGTTCTATGATAATCCTGATAAAGTAGGCATTGAAGAAAACGAATTCGATAAAATAAACCTGAAACCATTCCACTACGATTTTGAACTTTCATAATTATAATGAAAGCCTATTACCACGTAGGACTCATTATCATTAATATCCCTTCATTGCACTAACCCGTAAAATTAGTACTTCCTCATTTCATGCCGAAATGAGTACGTAGCGGAAAAGAATTATGATACAGCGATCTCTCCTGATTTAAAAGAAGCTTAGTTAATTAGAAATCAGCAATAATTTCCGGTTCAAATTTTCATAACCATTATACGCAATCACTTTAAACTAAACTAACCACTTATCACATTAAATTCTCCAAAGATGGCTTCCCAACCCTTAGATAGTAGCATCACTATCCAAAGGATCGAATTTCATGAAATCAGCATCACTTGAGTAACAGAAGCATCGCAATACAACTTTCTAATCCACTAGTATAGTATGAACTCTTGTGAAACACTTGCATTCAGCACAAATGCGCATGATGAGCTTATGGCTGGCTAACTTTGGTATTAAGTTTCTTCTGATCCTCTCGACTACTTCTCGTCTGTTGAACGTGAGATGCGGGAAAAGGAATTACTTTAAGAACTAGGTTTTTGCAACAACTTGAAAGGCTATATTTCCTTTTTTACTCCTTGAAACACTTAAAGCTAAACAGAAAATGAATATGCATAGCCTTATAATCTAAAATCCGATAGTAACTCATACTTTGCATTTTCAGTTTCAGCTGCTAAATAGATAAATTAATGCTATTTCCTATAATTATAAGATGTCTTTATTGCGGGGCGAGATTGAGACAAGGTTGTCTCTTCTTCCATCTAACCCTTTGTCAATATACAGAGAAAAGAAAAAAAAGATAACAATATTCAATAACTATACATAATGGTTGACGACAAGGCCTAGTAAATATCAGCGAATTTCATATTATAATATCATCAATGTACAGCCACAATGGAAATCAAATTCTGGACATTGAGACAACCCGATGTAAATAAAAAAAGTCTGTCTATCCATGCAGAATGTATTCCTGCGTGACGAATACTTTTAAAGAAAATCAAAAGATATGTTTATCAACTAGACCATAAAAGAAAATTATTTTCCATGCCCTTCCATTAATTATGTGGCCGACTGCACATCTATAGGTAAAGATAGCATTCATCTTACGGCAAGCGAATGTCAACGAAAAATTAGAAGAATTTCTGAGGTAATTTTGCCATGCAATGGGGATAGCCATCAATAATTCTTACATCAGAGCTTGCTTGATCGAAATTAGCAATACGCTCACGGTAATTGGATATCGAATCTCAGCTTTTCATATCGTATGTTGCCTATATTAGAAATGTAGTTGCCGCGTGCGGTTCACATGAAATCTTTCCTCTTAAAGAGAACGCACTAAAGCACTGTCCCTGGATATTTATTTTAAGGCGTTCCTGCATATCATTGCATAAAGTGAAAATTCGAGAATTGGAGAGAAATATAATAGCATACTTTCGAAAGGTAATGGTTTAGAGAATCGAGTGGGAGGGCCTTTGTGAGACAGTTGACTGAAATGAGAACTAAATTGTAGATAGGAAGTAAACTCGGTTAAGCGAAACTTACATCCAAGGATAAGTGAAGAGTCGAGTACCTGGGAAGAGGCATAAATTAGGAGACTACTGTATTATCTATCCTATATAATAATGGATCTGTAGATAATACCTAATCAATCTGAATGCAATATTAAAGTATTCCCCAGAATATTGTATGAAATATTTACACACTTTTTTTATTGTTCTATGACACCTTTGAATACATTTGCTTTTCTCAAAGCCTAACCAATATTTTGGTTTCATTTTAGTTGCTATGCTGGTCCCGAGTAACTCTGCTGTTAAGTTACTAATTAGCATTAGTTAGAACTATTTAGCAATTTAATCGCCAGATCATAGCCGCAAAAGTTATACCTACGGTAACTAGTTTTTTAATAGCTAACTACTGTAGCGCAGTTATAGTGCATAGCGTTGCAGCGAAACTGTCAAGAGTGAGAAGTTTTATTCACACACCTAGAATGATAATACAATTAAATAATATGTTAACAATATATAAATACATAACGTTTAGAATATATTAGAAAGAATATATTATATATAGAATATATTAGAAAGCTATCTCGGCTACAGATGTACTCTAGATGTATCGATATTTGAAAAGTAGTAGGTGGAAATTTCAACGAGCATATGCGATGCATAACAGCGTAGCTTAAAATCAATAAAGAGAAATAAATTGATAAGGAAGAGATTAATTTACAGGGATAAGTGAGATATCTTATTGAGTTAAGAGTACACGTATTTATTACGATATTATAGACTTCATTTATAAAAAAGGGGGCAAAAAGAGATAAATTCGTTGATGAGCTCGTTCCTAATATTTCTCCATTGGGCACCACAATTCTTCATGCGATTTTGAGGTCATCAGGCCAATGTCCATCAGCATAACACTGATGCACGAAGTGATTGAGAGAGAGAGTAACTACTTGAAGAGGAGCAAATCACCAGAAAGCGGCGAAGGGGAAAAGGGAGAGAGTGAAAGAAAGCTTTTAACGTAGAAAGAAAGGCTTTTCTGGAGTCAGGAAGTGTTGATGAGGAAGTAAATGCAGGAAAGAGATATGGAGAAGAAACATAGGAAGGGGAGTGAGCGAATTGGTAGCGGGAAATGGAGGGATTATTAATAGAGGAAGAAAGGAAGATGACATGGCGTATAATGACGCTAATGGCTTCCACGAGAATGCGTCGCTATGCGGAAAGATGGAAGTCGGAAAAAGAAATGAGCTACTTCCATCATGACAGAAAACTGTTGAAAATAGGACGCCTTTAATATCGTAAATGCGCACTTCGGGAAGAGTTAAAAATGAAAAAGTGAAAAAGTAGACCAGGTTGAAATAAGAGACATTACCATGGCGACTTTGTTTGGAAGAATTATTCCAGTTGACATTCTTTTAAATCATACCACTAATTTATTTCTATCATTAAATATGATATTCTGAACTTTAGATGACTTATTGTTCATCATCTCCTATTTTAACTATCCTTTATTTATACAAAAATGACAGCAATAATTAAATGATCTTCTAGGAAAATATGGTTTATCTGGAGTGGAAACGTTTTTAGTTTTTATAAAAAAATATTATATATTCTCCGTCCATTACCGTTTTAACTTTTAATCTAGCTGTACTGTAACAAAAACAGAAATTTACTCTATCTCTCATGCAACGCACTAATATGGTCATTAAAAATGCATTAATGAAACAATATTGCAACCGAATATTTAATAACCTATCGAGCATTTAGATGCAGAAAATAATCTGCGATATGTGTCAACAAATGGGAATATTACAAATTTAATTTAATAATTTACAATTTCAATACGACTTCCATAAAATGAAAGCGTTATGAAGAGAGGAATCTCGTACAAAAGCACTCCCGTTTAATCAAGCTTAAAAAACATCCACAATTCTTTAATTCTCAATCCAATAGTTAATCATGGCAAAATTCTAATTGTAAGGGTAATTGGATAATACTTTAATGGTATGTCATTGTATATCACATATCCTAAAAAGAATATTTTTAAACGTACGTATATATTTTAAACGTATATATACATTTCAACATTCAAAATAGTTCCACACGATAGTACTAGTACTAGATAGTAAGCTGTTTACTGGAGGGTTAAAGCAGGTTTCCATCGAGAGGAATGATTTTCAGTAGAACGTTCGCAGCAAGGAGATTTCCACTCTCGAAATAGTGACTGATACAGTCATATGAGAATAAAAAAGTAATTCACAAAAAGGAATTCCCCTGAATTGCGAACGAATCTCCGCGGAGTGAAGTTTTATGAAATTAAAAATTCAACACAATTGTGTAGAATTCTGCTAGACGTATTTCACCTGTTGAATTGCTTCAGCAATACAATGCCATCACTAGAGCAAAGTAAGTCAAGCGAAGCTGGCAAGAAGCAAGAGTGAAAGGCAAGACTTGCCTTGCTTTGTCCTGATGTTGGTATTATACTGCTTAGAATGGTCAACAGATTAAATTTGTTATGTGGAATAGTTCAAAAGTTGCATTGAAACAATAATTTCTATTACGTCCACGATTTAACTGATAGTAACAATTACGCTAAAAGTCTTTCTTCGTAAGTACCTATTTACTCAAAGTTTACAATATCTATGCAATAAGTACATTGCAAAGCCTATATATTTTTGAATATTTATCTCTAAGAAAGCTTTACGAATAATTCCCCGTTTTCATACGAAATCTAAGAATAAGTTTGACAATCATTACTGCGGCAGGTAATCTCACCTCTTAACTTCAGGACTGCATGATCTGAATAACTCATTACTGCAGAAAGTTGCGACTTACGACTGAAGAGCAATAAGAACAGGGTAACTTGGAGTAAGTTATCCATGATAATAATAATTCCGCCTTCATTGGGTGGATTTTATTCTAATGAGTCACCTATATAATTAAACCTAATTCAAAATCCTTACCAAGTATTGGAACGCAGAAACTTCACGTTGCTAGTACTCATATCCCTACTCCAGTTATGCTAGCATAACGGCTTATAAGGAATAAATTTGATGAATATTTCGATAAATTTCCCTTGAGTAGGACAAGGTAGTTGCTTTTCTGTCGGCTTAAGATGAGATAAAAATCTATCAAATTGCCATCAGTAGATTACGTATTACACAATCATATTAAATGTTTTCCTTACTTCAGTTCGAATGAATTTATGTTGATATTTTAATTCACCTAAAACAGAACTTAATCTCTATTGTTATCAGTTAGCAAAATAATAAAACATCGATACCGAAATCGTGTCATATCTTTTTAATTTCGAGTAGCATATTGCACGGGATCCGAGAATTCCGGAATACCGGGATTGCAATCCCAAACTACAAGTACCGAAAATCCAGCAAATAATTCACAGCTGACAAAGGAGACACTCGCAACGATATAATTTAATCTAGAATCATCCCGATGCCTTCACGAACAAAAACCGAATGTATACGACACATCCGAAAATGAACGCGTGGACAGGTAGCAACGGAAGCCCGGCTAACCAAGTTAGGATTGCATAAACCGAGAAGAGGATAACGGGAAAGGCAGTGGCTTGATGAGCGTTTGGTCGTCGCATTTCACGTCACCGACGCACGCTCGGCCCATTAAAGGCTTGTGGGATGGAACAGAAGTGACGGATGGAATGATTGAACTTTCTTGTTAGGGTGCACGTTCATTCTCGCTAAAATCTTCCGACGGATTCACTCTCGCAGGGGGAGAAAGGACAAAACACGCAAATCGATTGGTGCACTTACACAATTAAAGTGGGAGAGGAAGATGGACTGGGAGTATGGATGCCGCCCATCCTGATATCACCCGGACAGTCCGGAAATCAAGGAGTGCATCCGGGGGGTCTAGGAAACTTTGTCAAGCCCGATTCGCAGCGAGAATCATCGAATATTTAGAATAATACATATTAAAAATGATTAATTAATTTATTACACAAGCTTTAATTAATTTATTTATTACACAAGCTTTTCTAATATTGAAGGGATTCCCCGCCCTTCGTCCGACCACCCAACCTAAGTCAACGCAGTAATTACGAGCTCGTAAAAAACAACTGTCTGGCTTCCTGATAAAATAATGATAAAGGATAATAGCAAACTCTTTATTTTAAGCGCCATTGATGATGGCGGATGACTCTGGGTAAAATATTCTTCCGATTTGGAAAATTCAAGGTAGTTGAGGGATGAGAAAGAAATAAAACAGGTAAAATTAGAATTAAAGATAAAATTAAATTTTGATTAGCTTGCTTGGACTTTCATGATTTTATTAAAAATAAACCAAAGGTGAAAGGAATTTAAAGTAATAAAAATTATTACTGGGAAATCAACAATCTTGTGAATCATTATACACTTTCAAAATAATAAAAATATTCATTTTTCCATTTTTCTTGCTAATGTCAATTTAATTTAAAAATAAAAATAACAAATTTATGATTGATTTTTTGTAGCTGAAAACATTTTTAAAAGGAATAATCATAAACATTTTTCCTTATCTTTCTCCAGAATCCGGTATCTCTAAACGGCAACCTTACAGAAATTCCCGGACACGCCTATGATTGTCCGGGAATCGGCTCAGAAGAAAGAGGCAACTCTAACTTCAGACAGCTGAGTTTCAGTGATAAGAAAAGGTGGAACGAGCCAGTGATTGCGAAACAAATGATTCGTGAACTGAGTGGAAAATCGGAAAAATCAGATTTCTTGTCCGATAACGAAATGGGACGTTTAAAAGAGATAAGAAAATCGGAAAAAGAAAAAAATCTGATGTTACTCCAGATAATACTAATTTTAATCCCAGAAACTTTCCTTTGATCTTAAATCTATCACCGAGATTAATTTTATTACTTACAATATTTAACCAATTTTAAAGGTGAATTTTTTAAATTTAAATCTCCATTTATGATTTACCATTTCATTTTTAGTTATATCTGAACCCTAAAAATAGATTATATTGCACTACATTTCTCGTAGGTTTCTTTCTATAGTGAAACGTTTCTTGCTTGCAAAATTATAATTAATGAAGAATATTAAACTTTTACATTACGTCGATCGAATCGGCAAGTTTTCTACTCCTACAAATGTTTCTCCTGCAAAATTTCATTGCTTTTAAAAATATTTTTACCGTTATTCAGTTATTTAGAGTAAAAATAATCAGCATTAAATTAAACTCCAAATAAAAGAGTAAGCCGTATTTTTCAACTTTTTCCCATGAAATCTGAATTAAATTAACAGTGTAGATAATCTCAACACTAATTATAATCCTTTTTATCAACGAGAAATAAGTGTTTAAGTGCGTATAAAAGTAATATAAGCCTTTCGCTACTTTTCCATAGAATGAGGTGAAAAAATTAGCCAATGAATGGACTGCTCCTAGAGATCGATTCGTTTTCATCGCGTGCTACTTTCAAAGCTTTAAGACCACCAATTTTCTGCGCCATAAATCGAAACTTGGGAGCAAATTTTAATCAAAAATACGACATTTCCAATATGTAATTTTCTCCTTATTTGTCGGGTTCGTGTCCCCACTTAACAACCTTCATAAAAGTTAATCATCTAAGAGAAACATTTTTCCAGCATTTCATTTTCATTTCAAATTCCTTCTGGGAGCCAAAAGAAAGAAGTTTTCCAATGAGATGACTTTTTTGACTGCGAGATTAAGTTTTAAAAAAGAACAGACTACAAGAACAACCCAAAGATGAGTTGCTTTGTCCTCGAGTAGAATGTTCGAACATACTTAAAATTTTACTTGTGAATCCTAAATCAGCGAATGTTTGTCGCTTCGCAAACAGATGTAGAAGTTGTAGATAAATGAATTTAAGCTTATGAAACGGATTTTATTTTATATGATTTGCAGTAATGGCCGACAAGCTTCATCGGTTGATGAAGATTATTCGTTGAAACCAGTCTTATGTTCATTAAAAACCGTTGTGGAAAAAGCATCTTTATAAAATCTAGAGATCAGGCGTATTATCACTACATCTATTTGGCAAACGAACAGGATACGGGGCTCCCGGATAGCCATGTGGGCAGCGTATTCGACTTTAATAAAAGCGGTACCGGGTTCGATTCCCGTAAGGACCCACTTGCGAAATGACCTTCGCTGTCAAGGCACTTTAACAATGCTACAACAACGAATCATGCGCTTATTAATGATTCACATAAGCTTAAAAATGAATGAATTAAATACTTTTTCAGTAATCCGATTTAAATTGTATCCTTATGATTTTATGATGGAGATAGTTGATATTATTCAAAATATTGCACGTCTCTACCCTACGAAATATATTTCTTCGCTCTAAGTTATCGAGAACGTAATGAGCAGAATCCTTCAATTTAAAGCATATTTTTTAACCCAGACTTCATCAATAACACCTCAATTAATCTTCCAATAAGACGCCATTTCCTGGGTCAATATTTCATTCAACCTTCGACGAAAAATATCCACAAAAGAAATCACCAAAATCCCCAATTTTCACACAAAATCTTCGCCGTCTTTCAAGACGAAACCTTAGAAAAAAAAATCCTGAGAAGGAAGAGTGCGACAAAAAATCATGGGGAGGTTAGAGAAAGAATGAGCTGAAAAGGACGGAAGGAAGGTAAGGGAGGCCGTTATCACCCCTTATGCATAAACGCCCCACCCGCCTCTTGACCTTGGCGGCAGATGGTGCGGCAGTCGCCCGATTCCATTATCTCCTCGGCGCCGAAATGGTAAAACAAAAAACGCGCTCCCCGTTAAGTTACAGATCATGAAAGGAAGCGTGGAAAAGGATTGAAAACGAGGAGAGGTCGTATTAAAGTTATTCTCCGATGCGAATCCGAGAGATGAGCCTTCCAAATAGCAGCGTCTGCACCTTCGGACAGGATGGCGCCGTTTTAGGTTAAAATGGCGATCAAAGGGTTTTAAAACAAACATGGCGCCCAATAAGATGAAATTCCCTCAGGGAATTCCGCTTTGTGAAAAAACAGCGAATAAAGGACGGACTTTGAAGTGAAGAAAGGGAAAAGATTAGCGTAGAAGCTCCCTTTATTCTGCCTAATCCAGTTCGAATTTCTGGTGTCCGAGTTGTTTAAAATATTACGAAAACATTATACGAGTAATTAAATATTGTACGGGAGAAGAAGAGCGTACAGCTCTTTTAATTCTCGCTATTCCAGTTCGAATTTCTGGGGTCTGAATAGTTCAAAATATTATTAAATATTAATTAAACGTATCTAAATAAGCTTGCAATTAATGTTTGTTAAATCATGTCAAGCTTATGCGCTCATAAAGAAATAAGATTTTTAATTTAAAGAATAATTGTAAATTTACCAAACATGCACGAAACTAAAGATCCGCTAACGATTCTTCAAAAGCGACAGAAATATCCGACTGTTTTGAAGAAGTAACTTCAAAATTGGGAGTTTTTTTCAAATCAGGTACTCTTCTAGTATGATATAATTGGGCAATAAAATAGGCCTCGAGTATTCAGATATTCAAAATCCCTAATTCATTTATGATTGCCATGAAATGCCGTTTTCTGTAACTCTGTAGAAATAAATAACAAATAACTAAAACTAAATTTAAAAGAGAACTCGCAGGAAAAGCAGTAGAAATAGAAACGTAATTTAGATGACTACAAAAGTCAGAAGATTGCACAAGATAACTTCCCATCCTAACGCGTCCTTCCACAAAATTAGCATCCTGGACTTTAATTAGAAGTAAAAAGCAAAATCATTATTTCAACACATCATTCTACGTAGGGAATGTAAATTGAGTGCACATCCAAATCAAGGACTGCGAGAAACTAATTGGTTTCCCTAGATTATCTGATGCCACCTTCTCCTCGAAACTAATTATTGTTTTCAAGACTCACGACTTCAATAACTCATTCTATCAATAAGAAACAAGGTAATTCATATGCTTGTCCTCGTAGTCACCTTACGTGATAGCATTGCATAGTAAATTTCCATGAGAATTCCCCGTTTCTCTAATCAGACCAATATGAGATATGCATCTAACTTTTATATTATGTATACAGAAAATTGCAAAGCTTGGTAGTATTTTACGGTAACATTATTTCTTTTCATACCTGCTGTTCTCTCACCAGTTTGAAGTCTTACGTAAGTTATCAAATTTTTAAGTCAGTGGTCGCCAATTTCGAGTTCATTAGTCAGTATGGTTGGTAACCAATGCGATAGGAAAATAAAATAACAGAAATAAATATATCGTCTCTTGAATCGTTAAAATCATCTCCGTGACCAAAATATTTCAGAAAAAAGAAAACAAGATCAGAAACCATTTCTGAAAAAGCGTCGTATTATAGAGAATAAGCCAGAAAATCTGAGTCATTTGGGTATATAGAAGAAATCTTAAGGTCACCTCCTTTGAAAAACCCTGAGATCAGAAACCATTTCCGAAAAAGTGTCTTCTTATAGAGAATAGGCCAGAAAATCTGAGTCACTTAGCACTGCAGGAAAAAAATTTAAAGCCTTAGAAAAAATTAAGAGAACATATGCGACAAAAATCCGCAGGGAAGTTTGAGGAAATTCAGAAATCGAACTCGCTGCTACCGGAAACCCTAAAAAAAATCTCCGAAAAACGTCACGACAGATGTCCTCTAAATATGCCGCTTGCCGAAACGGAGCTTCCGAATTCCAAAGAAACAGCTTCGCTGAGAGTGGCAAGACTAGGAAGTTCCGCTCTCGAGACCTATCTTCTGCGAACCAGAAAAACAAAACCGCGGGGCGTCTTGATAAAAATTTCTGGTCGACTTTAGCCTTTTCAGAGGGCTTCAGTTTGTTGAACCCACCGCCCAGACGGAGTGCTACTACTCGGATAAGCGAGAAACAGGAAGAAGATCGTTTTGCGCCACTGAACAGTCTCTTTGGAGAGGAAAGAATAACGCACCCAGACCCGTTACTCGAGATTCTCCTTTCCGGATTGCGGCGAATGTCCTTGCGGAAATGTTCCGCGTCCAAAGTTTTCACCCGTCAACAAACACCCTCGCGGAAATGAAGAGCTGGAAGACGTTTCGAAGTCCGAAATAAAGCTGAGCGCACCCAACACCCGGAAATTCGGTAATTTTTTAAAATACGTGCATTAAAATCTCCGAAGTAAAGCCACTGTGCCGAGGAAGCCCAATTTAAAGCTCATACTCAATTAATAGGAGATTTGCAAATTGTTTTCTCCTCCGAAGCAAGTAAGTACTCAGGAATGGAAGAAAAGTCATACTTTCACATTCTAAAACACCCAAGAGACCACTTGACATCCCATTTTAAATTTTAAACAGCAAAAAACTCATTTGAGTCTGTTTTAATTGTGTTCCTTCATCACGAATATGATCATCATAAGCACGATTTCTTATTATTTTAAGAAATGGACTTTGCAAGACGGGCTGAAAAAAGCATAAAACTGTATAGATTGATGCAAAACCTGTAAGTGGTAAAATATTGAAAAACAAGGATTTCTTTTGAATTCCTGAAGAAATTGCCGAACAGTGTTTGTGATTGAGTTATTGTACATTTGGAGACCACCAATCCAAAATCAGCTATGTTGAGGGCTCAACCAAGCCTTTCCGTCTACTTCCCTATCCTTTTCGATCCTTCCGGTATAAAATTGGTATCCTCATCAACACCTTCCCTTTCTACCTTCTTCCATTATAGCTCTCCTGCTGCTACCCATCCTAATTATTTACTGGCTCTTATAATCTTCTGGACATTCACTGTGCCATCTCTTTACGTTACACTTCAATTTACTTCCAGTTACGATATTTTTCCTTTAAGTCACTACTTACACATGTATAGGATACGAAACAGCATTTCATACAGCCAGCAATCAGTGACCATAAATGGGATTATATTCTTGAGCTTCTTATTAAAATCAGAAACTTAATATCCTTATTTAATAGTTCTCATGACGTTCCAGTAACTGAAATATACAAACATCCATATATTTAAGTAACCGTACATAAAGAAATGAAGCTTGAACGTAAGTACACAAAGAGAGATTCTTGGTAATAGATAACTTGTTGAGATTGATGGAAATTTTATGAAAACCAAGAGAGGTCGAAGGACAAATACCTTTATGAATCTTCACGTAAGGAATAGGGATTCGAAGAATGCATTACTGTCTACATTTTATGCTAGAGATTATACGGCTCGAGAGCGACGTGAGAATGAAAACTTAATAAAATGGACGCTGGTGAATGACTCCTCTAGCGACAGATGGTATGCAGGAAGTAATGATCGAGCCCAATATGACCCGTCGACCCCGGGCCCTTCGCCAGGCTAAAGGAAGGCGCATATGCTACTGCTGAATACAGAACGAGGGGGATAATGAAAGTGCCTAGAAGAAATACAGCTATGACTATAATACTTAGACTTCCAAGTAAATTGGATGTTGTCAAGTCATTTATCATACGATAATAGGAAATCATATACAATTAAGATGCAATTGAATTATTTCAATACGCTAAGCTGCATAGTCTAAACGTCGATATAATCATTCTACTGGAATAATAACTAAATAATAATAAAATATTAAATTTAACGAAATAATGACTATTTCATTTAATGATTATATCGAATGACAATAACGATAGTACCGAAATTAGTATTTACCTACGACATGACGAGATGTATTTGTTTTTCGTCTTAAAATATAATTAATACGAAATCTTAAAGGAAACAATATAATCTATTATACATAAAAAATTTTGTATGCTGAAACAGCCTCTTTGACTACATTGTCACGCTCGAGATCGCGGATAAATATAAAAAATAGAAAACGCTAGTGCTAAAACTATTTTACAATACAGAGTCTAGTCATTGATAGTTTTCGTATGTGTTAACAGCTCATTTAAAAATAGCCAAATATGACATTACGGAAGAATTAAACAAGACTCAATGAGAAGAAGATACATAGAAGAATTTCGCTTAATGATTAGGCATAGTTAGTAATAAATTTAGCTAAAATGAATAAAAATTACATATTAAATATTGTGGGAAGCGTTATTGTCCAAGGATATTAGAAAATTCAGTCCAAAATACTAAATTATTAACAGTAAGTAAGAATTAAGGGTCAAGCGCTTTCCGTGGGTAAAGGGAAATGGTCTCGAGATGCGTTACAAATGTAAGATGCCAAGAAATATATATGAAAGCTGGTAGCTAAATAATTCTCCCCTGAAGTTGAAAAGCTACCGATGAAAACGTTAGAAAAAGTTGGCAAACATGTACTATAGAAAGAACGACTTCCCGAGATATGCAATCTCTTCATCACCGTGATGATATAGGTCAATGAAAAATCATTTCTTTACCTTAAGGCTGAAGATGAGTGTTTAGCACTTCATAGTTCTAATAAAAATTAAGTTGACCTCTAGTCAAACATGGAAAGAAATTTTTTAAGTTCCGAATAAGAGGTTGGATCTAAATATCCTACAGGCAATGAATGGTCCAAATGGTAAAGTTTTGAATTATTTCCTTCTTATTTCGCAGTTTTTCCCCTAGAGGTCTAATTGATTTGCTGCTGCCAACGAATGACACATGATTTATATTCACTTCGCAGGAGCGAGATGAAAACGAAAAGAGCCATAAACTCCACACATCCGCAAACAATGTCGATCGATGACCCAGCCATCTCTATGGGAACCGCCAATGCGAAAAATGAGTTTTCGGCCGGCGAGTTTCATTTCCAAATCGAAAGTGAACATAACGTGAGCGAAACTTTTCAGACTTGATTAAACTCCTTGGAAAGAGCGCCGGGGAGAAAGAACTCTTAATTTCCCCGAACTCGACTCCATTAACTTCTGCTTCCTTAGCTCGGAAGATATCCTTCCGACGTCGGGGATGAATGATTGAATTCATTTCGGGAGACTTTTTGTTATAGATTAACGTCGGCCTAGAGGAAAACTTCGCGAACCGAAACTCGGAAAATGTACGCATATTCTTTTTTCGAGATGGATTAATCTCCATTCTCCGAGAGAGAAATTTTCCCTTCCGCAAAGAATGGGAGAATTCTTCGGGATATTCGTCTGAGTGGCGTTTTCTCCGATAAATTCCGCGTTCAAAAGGGCTCTGTATCCTTTGAGGCGAAAGGCTTTATATCGGAGAAAAATTGAATCTTTGGGAAACTACGAGTAGATAAGTAGACTCCTTCCATTGAGTGAGTTGAGCCAACTTATGGAAAGGTTACTTCCGCAATATGGAATTTTTTAGGAGTGCACGTACCTCTACGGCGCACCCGATGTATATAATGATGCGATTTTAGACTGAAGGGAGATTTAAATATGCGGGAAGAAGCCTCTTCATTTGCAATCTGCTTGGAATGGAAAAGCGGAGTCGGAGAATTTTGGAACTAATGAAATATGGAGGGAAATGAGATTTTTATGCAAAATGAATGCGGATAGATGGAGTACCATCCGCAGTACCAACCGTCTGCATCTCTAAGTGCTTTCTAGGGTTCTCCACATAGGAGTTCACATACTTAAAAACGGAATAACTAGGAGATGATTATGAAAATACAGGAGTAAGACTAAATATCAACGTTCGTCTACAAACAATAGCGCAATACGAAAATTTAAAAACTGAAGTTTCATTTAATGAAACTCCTTACAACGAGGAAAACTAACGGTAAAAAAAGCCTTCATTAAAAATTTCTCTTTCCAAATCGCTTACGGGTATGATCGCTGGATTGGAAAATGAATTGCGATCGAAGGGATTTTAATGAACCTCTGAATAAAATGCGTTTTATAGGGATATTATTTTCAATTCGCACTTCTAATTGCGATTTCTGTTTAACTCATTAAATATTAATGAGATGCTAAATTACTCATTTATCGATGCGGATGAAACTTTCGATTGATGGAGCATTTTCGCTACTCATCTGGAAATTTCATCAGTATCCACCTACCAACTGCGTGATCAAAAACAGTAAATAATTCATTATCAATTTAACTTATAGTATAGACGGATATATTTGCATGAAAATAGTCTGAGCCCATTCCCTACATCTCCCAACGAATCGCCTTCCTCCGGGAATTTTGGATAGGGAAAAACTCCTGTTGCAATACTTTCCGAGTTCGAAGCTTCCTTGTTCGGGCAACATATATTTGAGAATAGCAAAAAATTTCATTTCGGAAGCATAGGATAAAAACTTATCCATTGACATGTAGTTGGTATCAGTCAAATTAATTCAATAATTTGCGTCAAAGTACCTCATGAGCTAATGTTCCCAAGTATTTTTTCTTTCTTTTCTTACCAATTCTACGTCATTGAGGATACAATCGCTCATTATTCATTCTAAATAAATAAGGCGGTTCTTTTTCTCTATATCATTCCTTCATTCCAAGAAGAAAATACTAAAATTACTAAATTACTCGTCTTCCTATTACTTACACTTCTCCACATAGCATTACCTTCCCTTACCCTCTGATACATTTTTCTTCATTGTCATTAATGCACATTTTTAGCAATCTCTTTCGTGTACAAATACTGCGTCCTCTTTGAAGAAATCAATGCTTAATTTACTAATGAGCTAGCTTAGCAACAAAGGGGTCCCGAGTTTGAGTCTTGATTACGCCAAGGGCCATTGTTATCGTAAATTACAAGGAATAGCTGCAACGGAAATATTATAACACCGAAATTTTGAGAGATAAAGACTTGATTATTACATTGTTATTTGATGTGATAAAATTCTTGCTATAATTATATATAAATATTATGTATATATTGATGAAATACATAATGCATTTCCATTGAAATTTCTAAAAAAATAAAATCTACAATCCTTTTTCTGCTTTGCAAGCCTCTCCTGAAAATCAACAGTAACAACCGTAACTTTGTGGAATTCCATTACTAGACAAATAATAGAATTCTGAAATAACGAAATTCAATACGAAATGCTTCATTTCTCCAAGACTTTCTATTATGAGGCTATTAAGGAGGGCAAAGAAAAAATTACTGAACTACTGAAACTCATTTCTGTAACCCTAATTGACACGTAAGACCAACCACTTCCAATCTAACAATTAAGAAAATACAGAGGATTGCAAAGTTCCCAAATGATTCAGCGGTACCACAAAAACTACGCAGTAATAGGACCAAGAATGTTACAACTCGCCAGAAATTGGAAGTAATTTAGCCAAGAAAAGTACAAAAGTTTAAAAGACGAAAAGGGGTGGTAAGAAATGCCAGGAGACGGTGAGGTGAAAGGGATTACAGTACTGTGACCCAAACCAAAAGTGGGAAACAAGACCCCGAAACGAAGGGACCCTTCTAAACCCCTTCGAAACTCTTACCCTTCCCCAACTGTTTACGGAAGATGGGATCGCTTTAAGGGTTCAGCGAACACGATAAATACGCCTCGGAGAGTGTCTCCGTCTTGGAGACACTTTCGGGATATCCTGCCACGGAAAGGGGAAAAGCAAGAAAACGGAAAAGAACGAGGAAGTCAAAGTAAATGAGTAAATGCGACCACGAAGAAAGTCAGAGCCAAATTTTCCAAGTTCCAAGTGCCCAAAGCTACAGCACATTCTACAAAAGAATATTGAGTGAATTTTAACAAAAAGCTCGCTACTAATTAATGGAACGTCGATTTCTATTGGAAATCGCATAAGAATGTAATAATATAATTCTGTATATTGTAAAAAGTATTTCATTTCCCTTTGAAAAGACGTAATGTGCAATGCTATTGCTACAACCCCGATTAATTTTTATTGATGTGATAAAATAATTTATATCTATTCATAAATCCTACTCCCCCTCACGTATTGAGGCATGTCTGTGAATACGGTTCAAATCCTGAAGGAGATAGGATCAGTATATCTAAATGCAAGTAAGCATTCCACGCTTTTATCTGGTTTTTATAGAGACAAATTATTTTGATTTTTCTTACATAATATCTACTTGAACCACGAGGTAAAGGGTACATATACACGGAAAGGGTAGATGATATGGAACTCCGGGTTCGAGTCTAGTGAGACTTTTTTCAAGTCTGTTTGCCCTCCTGAAATTTTAGTGGACGCAGAACAGGGCAGCAAACCGAGCCAAAGTCGAAAAAAACTGCTACTTTTTCTGTAGAGAAACCGAACCTGAACCGATAAAACTGAAATCCTAAATACTTTAAAACTATAAAAATTTCTACCTCCTGAAAATTCTACAGTACTGCGCACTGGATTTTAGCTGAAAACTTCATTTGAAGTCGTCTACTGTTCCAAAAATCTTAATATTAATCCTCAGGCCCAAGAACACCACGTACACATGACATGCAATGAAGCAACTTTTGAAATTTAACACATAGGGAAAAAACATTTCATTCCCATATAATCTATCATTTGTAAATAGAAAAACTGAAACGCGCTAAAGATTCCCATCATAGGTAAGCCCCGACCGTGGCGAAACTGATTTCCATCTTAAGGAAACAGTCTGAGATCAGAGGAAACCAAGGATGACAGAAGAAAGAGGCTTCAGAGACCATTGGAACGATTAAAAAAGACATGAAGAGCTACCGACGTCTGAGAGCCAAGAGCAACGCAACCTCTGCAGACAAGCACTTCACTCCCTGTATTCAGGTAAAAGAGACCACGCAAAAGAAGATTATCACAAGGAGATCTAATTGTCCTCAAGCATGCGTATCTCCCGCTTGAACGATCCATCGCATACGGCGAGACTGCGACCAAGGATCCATCGATTGGTGGAATACCATCTCGACTCATTAGCTAGATTCCACTCCATTATAGACCTCTCGTTAGCATACATTAGCGTTCGAGATAAAGCTTCTGAAAGAAAGGAAAGTGCTACTCGTGCTTCCAGAGAGTTGTGATTCATTCAATCCGACCGAGATGAATAATCCAGAGATGCGTCACTTTTAAACGTAAGACGTACCTTTTCACGGTGTTGATGGTTCTCTCGAACCTTTTCATCTATAAATGAACTGAAGTAGCCTAAAGTCACGTAGATTACACTCTTGCGCTAATGATTGACGGTTTTAATAACGATGTGATGCAAGAGGAGAGACTAAGGGGATGCTATAGCTTATTCTACAATTAGATGACAATTAACATTATTACCAAAGATTTTTTTCTTTGGATTACATTTGTAACAATATTTACCTCCAGACTTAAGAAAAGTAACAGAATTGGAACTAAAAGAAAAAGAGACTTTTTAGGGAATTCTTTAGAGGAATACAAGGATTAGTGAGGCAGAGGAAACATAACCACTTGAATCTAAGCTCTTGTCTGATTAAGGAATGATATAAAGGGGCTTTGAAACCCTTCAATATGAAGGAAAATGAAATTTGAGTGAAGAGATTGACATCGATAATAAATATATCTTTAGCTATAACATTACTTTAACAATAAATACTGCAAACATTAATATATATTCATTAATAACAATTTTAAAGAGATATTACTCGAATTAATTTTCAACGACAAGTAGATGTTTTGATTTTTTCAGAGTCTTACGAGTAAATATAATTTTGAATCATTATCTGTATAAAGTAAGCATTTTTAAAACTAAAATTGTGAAATAAATATCTCTTCTTCACTTAATATAGCAATTACGCATCCCCTAACGACATTCATATATGCTTTTATGATCGATTTAACTAATGGTAACTAACCTGCTTTTCCAAAAAGTTACCTACCTAAATGTTTTCCCCGTCATTCAATCTGACTGAACCAATCGTAATAACTCTTCATAATACATTTATAAATTTGCTTTTAAATAAAAAATCCTCTATTCCAGAAAGTGGAAATTATTTCCACAAATTTTACATGCCAAAGAAATATCGATGCGAGGAACGATAAATATCGATGCGAGGACCAACGGAAGATAACGACCATTAGCGAACAACAGAAAAACATTTGAGTTAGAATGAAAAACAAGAAGATAGCTAGAACGACCAGAAGAAAGGATTACTCACGATAACAGAGAAGCAAACAGCATAGATTACCTTAAGGAAGGAGCAACAAAAACAAAAATCATAAGTGAAAATATCAAAAGAAGCACCGCAAACGGGTAAACTGCTGCGAATAACGGAGCTCGCAAATATTCCAAAGCAAAAATTTTTTAACCGAAGCAAAACAACTTCCGAATCGGCTGTTTTAATTACTCAGCAATTTTCTCCTTTCTCATATCATGCCGACGTTCAGAACGTTAGATAAGCAAAATATGCTCACGGAAAAGCCTGTGTATATAACAGTATTCAACAAAATGCAAAAAAAAAGAAAACTGTAATTTTTCCACAAGAGTTCATGTGGAAAATATTTTATAAAAATTAAAAAAATACTTTTCTCTATTTCGATGGCTTTATACGAAGTAACGCCCAAACATTTTGATTTTATTGATAGTACTCAACGACCAAGAAAAATAAGATCATTAATAGAGAAGTTCATTAAAGCCAAAAGTATGATAAAATACTAATACGACGATTAAGATCCACATTTGCTAGAATTGAAAATCCCTAACATAGTTCTCTACTCTAAATATTATTGGCATGATTAATAAGTCCAAGATTCTGATGATTTATTTTGCATCCAAACTCAGCTAAATCGGTAAAATTACGCATGAATAAATAATTCGGAAAATATTAGAAATAATAGAAAATATTTCTGTTCTATCAATCATTTCTCACTGCAGGTTTAGTGATAAAGCAATATACTATACCTTTCAACAGAAAACACGAAATTCAGAGCAAAATAGTTCAAATAACTGGCGATTAATTTATCGCAACATTTTTATGGATACTTTAATCTTTCCTTGTTTTCATTAACCAAAAAAACGAAGTCTTGTAATTCATTGTATAATTCTCACATGAAGAGTAACGCCAAGATAATCTTTATACCAGCCAACCGTAGCGCTCAGTGAATATTCCTACCGATATAAGCATCCCTATAGTTTTTATCATCCACTGAAAACGATAATTCTAAAGAAGGCTTGCAAATATGCAACTCGGAACAAACGGATCGTGAAAATTAGTACGAACAGCTTAAAAACTATCGGGTGACTCCCGACGCGACAGTAAAAACTGCATCGTGCGAATTTTTTCTTCCTGGAACACCTCGTTTCGGCCAGGAATTCCGAACTTGTCCGCGGTCTCCGAAAGAATGTGAAGGAGTCGTTAAAAGTGTACTCACAAAACCGCCGGACAAACATCCTCCATGACATGGATGAGGAGACGAACAAAGCACTCACCTGTAAAAAAGAAAAGAGAAGAATTATTCGCTTGTTCGGGAAGGTTTGTGTTTTTAAACACGTGTCCCCTTGCTCTCGAGTGTTTGAGCTTTCGTGGTGCAACGACAACACTTCACACTGCCGAGATGTACTTAGACTAGCTCCAATTACTCTGTGCCTGTAACAGTACGTTTACTCAACTCCAAGCACAGAGATGGCACGTTTGTAGATCGGAGTCAAATAGCCTGGGTTCGATTTCCCAGCCATAGTTTTTATTTTATGATTATAGCTATTAAAGTAAATCTGACTTGGCTGTATTTCGTGAAACGCCATTCTGAACAAATAAGAAGAGCAAACTTTGTATGTTTCACAGATTTATTTTATATACCGACCGGTTTTGGCCCTGACGGCCATTATAGCTATTGTCTGTTCATCTTTCAAATTTTAAGACGAACATATACGTGCAAGATAAAACATCTTCCCCGTGAATTACAAAATATTGTTGGCTGGTTACTTGGGCACTGCTATCATTCATTACCAATTAAAAATCACATAAACCACACTAGTTCGTATCACTATGCCGGTAGGACAATCAACAGATGCAATTTACCATCAACAACAACAAAAATATATCAAACTAGGAATAATAGACAAAAAACTTTGCACAGAAAGACCAGTGAAAAAAACCAGGCAAATATATCGAACAGAAGTTCAAAGAGAAAATTAATGAAAATGAGAAAAAACTGGCTTTTTCATAACCTTACATTGAGGGTATTTTAAGGATGCGTGAAAAGTAAGAATACGCAGTAAAACTGGCAGCGTGTACATGTGCGTGCAATAAACCCTTCAATATAATTGCAGGATTATTCAAATTTCAAATTAAAAAAATATATATATTGATCGTTTCAAAAATTGAATGTTTTGGAAAGTGATACTTTGATAATATTCTTTTAACTATCCCGCAGAAATTCGCCGCAGAATGCCAGAATACAGGAAAATATTTTCTAAACATTACAGATTAAAATCGCAAATCATCTGAAAAACCTCGAGTTTGGTGTGAAACATCCCGATACCGAAGCTAAAACAAACCAACAAGTCCGGTAGGTTCCGAAACTACTAACTTATCCGTACATAAATTTAGATTTCAAACACTCGCCATGCAAGCCACAATCTGGGGTATTCTAGAGGTTGTGAAGACATACGTTATTTACCTCGCTGATACATAACCAATTCTGATATTATACGGTACCAAGACCACAATTAAGATTGACAAAGGAAATGGAGGCAAATAATTTCGAGTCAACATACGATATGCGTAAGAATTAGTGCCGGAGCAAGTTCCAAATCAGGAACAAAACTAATTTTAAGATTTCTTTATCAGTTGAAAAGTAAACAAAATTATTGCAGTGATAAATCATTAAGTGTAAATACCAAATAATTTCGAGTCAACATACGATATGCGTAAGAATTAGTGCCGGAGCAAGTTCCAAATCAGGAACAAAACTAATTCTAAGATTTCTTTATCAGTTGAAAAGTACACAAAATTATTGCAGTGATAAATCAGCAAGTGTAAATACCAATATGCTTTGCAACATACGAGCAAAGCCATCGGCGGATAGATATAGAAAATTTTACGCAAAAAAATTGAAAATAATACATTTTCGGAAAGAGTAATACTTTGTTGTTGTGCAAGTTGATCGGATACCATATTATTATTTTAGAAAATGCTGCTAGAGATACCCTGATAATTAGCTAAAAAGTAGTTAAACCCAGAAAACTCGCCAAAAAAACTAAAAAAATATAACGGAATAAATTTGCTTACACAAATAAAACAATTATAGACATAACATTATCTTTTATCTTAAGAGTCTTTTTTGAGCTAACAGTGAAGCTATTTTATTTGTCAATGCAATGTATACTACACGTACGTGTTAGACAGAAAGCCAAGTATCTATAAAAGAGAAAAAAAAATGCTGGATCAAGCGAAAAAATTGCTAAATTGGCAACTGTGATTACTTCGCAAGTGACAAAGTCGAAGTCGTCTCATCAAATTCTGATGTTAAAGCATTCAATTCCTTCTACTTTGCATGAAAAGGCCTGAGCATGATTCTTCGCATGGATGACACCGTTCGGTGAAAACGCTAGCATGAGAATTTTGCTTCACTTAGGTATAATCTGCTTTCACTAGATACCGAGCAATCAGGTTTCGCTGAACTAGGAGAGCAATCGGTTTCGCTTCATTAGGTGAAAGTTAAGAGAGAGTGTACTGCGAAGTTAGCAAAATATCGTACTTCTCATGGGAATATCATTCATAGGGGAAGTGAATGTCTCATAAATAAAGACAAAGAAAGATTTCGAGCAATTAACTTTTAGAAAAATATTGTTCCTGATATTTACCCAATAAATGTCGCCGTCTGAAAGGTACTTTCAGACTACCTTATTTACAAAGACGAAATTCATTAAAATTTTAGACACATTCCATATGAATACTCCTGCTTAAAGAGTGATTAATATACAGATGATAATAAAATCCATTAAATATATTGGGAGTAAAATATAAGGTTGATTATTTAATGTTCCATAAGAATGTCAATAACTTTTATGTTAAAGCGGGGAAAATGATTCTATTTCGTAAACACGTAAATATATATATACTGATAAGGCACTTGAACAGCTTTGCAAACATAACTTGCTTGATTGATTTGGGTCTGAAAGGCACTCAGAATATTTCCACTGAATCTTCCCCAACGAGTCAAGGGAAGATTGTGGCACCTGCATAAGAAAATTTGGCTTCTGCTTAAAGATAATACGTACCGGTTTGAAATTTTTAAAATTAATTTATTTCTTATTCTCTAAATTTCCAACCGGTATTATTATATAGTAACGTCAAAGGTACTCTTTTCTTACCCAGACACATTCGTGGAAGGGAGAAGGTGAAATTAAAGTCATTTACTGCTACAAAATTATATCAAAATGTATCTGAGATAAAAATGCTGGTATTCAAAAATTTGTAGGAATTATCATTTCCCTAGTAATTTCCATATAATGTTTTTAAGGTGTCCATTGTTCTTCACTGAATACGTTAGCAGGTTCAGTAATTTCCACTCCAACCCTGAAACATCGCGTGTGTTTCTCAACAGAAAATCCTCTTTCCACCCTATTTTGGACGTTAAGTTCCACTTCTGAGCTAAGATAATATTTGTTCGCCACTGATTAGGTGTGTTACTGATGTAAACCCAATAACCTGCATCGAGAACAATGACCTAACAAGGATCCTCCATCTTCTCCTAGTTTCCCCAACCTCTATAAAACTTCCCCAGCGTAAGTAAAATGAAGAGACAACAGAGATAACACAGGAGCTCGGAAGGATCAAAGCGGTGTGGAGTTCATTCAGGTTCGCTTTTGCCGGACTCAATGCAAGGCATGTCAAACGTGTGACCCAGTCTCTTTTGACCAGCGGTATTCCAGGAACTTTTTGCCACGCTTGCGACTACTGCATAGAGGTATCATAGAAACATTTCAACTCAAATATGTAGTCTAAAAATGGATCACGTTCTGTTGACTGAGAAACCTATGAATAAGCAAAGTAGTGTTATATAAATAGATAATTTCTGACGATTCAATATTAAAGGATTACATGAACGAAGATTATACTTATTGGATTAACGGATGAATTATGACTCTCCTTTCAGCGACGATTGAATTTATCGATAATACTATTCAAATGTAAATACTAATTTAATTCACAGTAGAGGTAGAGCGGGAATTTATCGTGTAGAATAAAGAGAAACGTTGAACTTTCACCAAAAAAAGTATTTTCTTTAATCCCGACAAAGTTGCGACGAGTAAAAAGACAAGAAAAATTAAGAAATGTATCATAAATCTTCAGTGAGTAATACACAATTAATCACAATGGCTTGCAGCATAATATGTTAATCCACATTTAATCACAAAAGTTTTCATTTCACTTCATGGAAGAGAATTAGATATGAAAGAACAAGGGAACAAACACATCTCAATTTGAAAGTTTACATTTAAAGTGAACTAATTTTCGCATTTAAGGGTGGATGTCAATCATTGTCACCTAGAGTAATCCAGCTATAGGATGGAAAACCCTCTCAAACATTCCGGAAAGTATTAGCTGATGGAACGCAGTGAATTAACCTTTATTCTACGACGTCTAGTAAATCACTTGATACTGCTCATCCCGTAAAAAAATCCTACTATTCCAGTTGAATTACCTCTCGGAATTTCTCATACCTTAATCGAATCTATCGCCAGTTGGTCATGTTTGTTCAGACCCTCCCTATAGTAATTTCTTCTTCCACCTGTTCATCTCTCCATCCAAGTTCTCTAATTTTCCTTCCAGACAATTTACGAATCGCAACGAATAGTTGAACGATTTCAGGAGGAGAAATATTTGCTGAGAAAATATCTCCGAAGAATAATTGTTCTCGTCGCAGCGGAACGACTGAGAGAGTATTGACGTCCCCTCTCTCTAAGGTTATTGTTCCGAAAACATGTTCCGGAGGAAATAGCATTCCACTCCTCGTAGGAATGTTTGTTTTTCCGATTCGTCTCTCGGACTCGTATGGATTCTGAACGTGTTTACCCTCTCTCAATCTTGAAATGTATACTTAAAGCCGATCGAAGATTCCTTTTACGCCTTCGGGAAAGGACCGCTCAGCTAGCAGTCGTTCCTAATCGTATGGAATGAAACGAATCGATTCGAATGAGCTGAAGAAAAGGGCGGAATTTACTGTGGAACGCGTGATTTCGCGTTGTTTGCGATGGAAATGCGGGGGAAACTGTTCACTTCGAAGAGTAGGAAAATACCTACGACCCCAAGATTGGATGGAATGGATAAATGGCTTAGGTCTTGAAATTTTCAAGATTTGTCTCATCCATGCAAGTGATCATGAGAATAGAGTAATAGAACCTTGTGAGACTAAGTTTCCCGCATTAACATGTCAAAAATCTAATCAGCATTGATATCATTGAAGAATGTACAAAACTATAATGTCTCAGCCAGAAATGGAATGAAATGGGAAAAAATCCATTTAAGGGTTTAGTCAAGTAAATCATGTCATTATATCTAAAAGTTATTACTCTATTCTGTGCGAGAAATAATTTTTCTTTCGTTCTTCAATTCTTATCTGTATTGTCAATTCTAAAATGAGCTTGATGAGTGATTCCACGGTTCCACATCAAAGGTTCATAAAACTGGATATTAATCATCTAAAAAGCATAGCTTTAGTGCATGTTCATTTTGAATAAAGTTATTAATGATCATTGATTAAAAATTACTCGTTTTAATTTAATACAGGGGATTGATCAAATTTGTAGAGTAGAATGTATACAGTTGAAGTTCGACAAATCTATCGTAATTGCACGGCATCTTCAGATATTTTTTCCATCATTTATTCTTTGCTATGCTGTAATAAATTGAATTTAATATGTTGATACACCCATAAAAGATACACAAAACCGATAAATTTTAAAGAAGCTTGATACCAATTGTAATCGAGGCCTGCCCCCGGTGAAGATTAAAAGATACATAATACACAAAAATTTGTGCAATGAGAAAATTAAACTTAATTTTCCTAAAACCAACACACAAATATATTTCATATTTTCTAATAACATAAATCTTCATTAACGTACTCAGAATACTTTACATTTCTCCGCAGCAACAAGATGAGCAAACATACCAGGCCAAGAGTAGCAAATATAGCGATTTGTTTCCTTAATTCAATAACCTCCACCCTTAATTGAATTAACTTTCCATTCGCGTCGCCATTTTCGAGCACGAATATCCCGAGTAAACACAAAGTTACGGCGATTAAAAAGCGTAAAAACCACGTGGGAGTTTTCCATTAATAAACGAGCGTTGAAACAGCTCCCGTTAAGTCCTTACGGGATTATCTGTGTATTTTCGAGGGTACATAATCGTGGCTATTTGGAGGTGTTTGAGCATTCGTAAGTGTGTGAAGAGGGAATAACCGTTAGAGGCCGGACGAGCCCATGACCTTGTCCAGAGGCGCACCTTCAAGCGTACATTCTTCGCTCCAACGATGCTTCCAAGAGAATTGCAAGTGAAGAAGCTAAGCACCGCTTTCTCATAAAAGCATTTATGGCCATCGCCATAAACTCAGCAGTTCGCGAGGATGTTCATTACTCTTGTCTGTTTAACCCAACTGCGAACAGGGTTTCTAATTTCTTTGTTAAAATCTCAAAGATCTCGTCGTTAAGAAAATAGCAGGTTTCCCTTTTTAATACAGTAAAACTCGCTTGAAACAATATTCAGGGGAATGAGTGAAACACGTTTTATGAGCTGGATAGCGTTTTTACCGAGTTATAACGACTTATTGATTCTTGCACGTGGGTTATTTTGGCTGCTTAATTTGTTTTCAAACCTGAAAACCTGAAAATAACTTCTTCACTTCGTTTATTTTCCATGGATATAGATAAAGTGGGGGCAAATGAACCTATCGGAAGGTAGAACACTATTATTATAGATAAAGTATCTAGACGGTCTGTGAACTATAGCTGTGTACTTAGTTATAACTGTGCAATACTGGTTGCCCTCTCATCATATATTTATGAACGGTCACCTTTATAGGTAAAAAGAGCGCCTTCCTTTTTGTCATTTCTCACTCTTCAATGAAGGAATTTTTACTAAATTATTCAGAGATACCAGACAATTACAAATTCAGACAAAAACGAAAGAATGACGAAATATCCAATAGCAGTGGTGAGAGGTCATCAAAAATCATGATCATTACAAGATTACGTTTAGCAGCCTGCCAAACACTGCACTGCACCTATAGTTTATTCTATATGTTTACAATTTAAGCGGCATTTTGCTATATTGCGTGTGAAAGTGACTGTGAGGAAACTGCGTATCGAGTGGGAACGTTTGAAACCGGTTCTATCGTAGTTGGAAATTAAACATCCAATTCACGCAATCAGATACTGGCGTTGATAGTGATAAATGATAAATAATGATATATAACGATAATGATAAATAAACTTTTACGCGTAATTCCATAGAATGAACGTTCGTTATTTCGTCTTCTTCATTGAGTGAAACCAGCATAAACCATCGAGATGATTGAAGATCCTCAATGCTTATCGTATATTTTATCTAAAGAAATTAAGAAATAATGATAAAATTTGTCCTTCAGAAGGAGAAGCCGCAATATTTGGGTTTACTATTACGGTTTGTTTTTCAGAAAACTTACAAAAAGCAACTATGCTAGAGGTGTCAACGGCCGGACACGGTCTATTGCTTTAGAGCTTTCTTTTCTAACAGGTAAAAGGTTAGCGCCTAATTAACAAAAAATACCTGATATTGAATAAAATAACATAGATAACGACCACAAATTTATTTCAACTTCTTACCTCCATAAATTTTTGCTTACAGTTTTCGCAGATTTTGCAGAATTGTGATAAAATAATATGTACGGGTTCAAAGACCCACCCCTAACATCCTAGCGTTAATATTAAGTGCCTCCTACGATTGGTACCTGAAGTAGTCGTCTCGATATGTCACATGTAGGAACAGCTTTACCAGTATATCATATAAAGGTCCGCATCGCTTTCTTTTCATTCATACTCAATCTTACGAGAAACTAAGACCCAAAAGTTCACGCCACGACTTATCAACGTATCTCTGGCATTCCTCGACTTGGCTGACTCAGACGTGTCTTTCGATTGATTTACCCTATCCCAAGTTCAACCTATCATGCTTATGCGTGGGTTCTTAAATTGACCCTAGCGCGCGTGCACCCCTAATTTGAAAAAGAGAAACAAAGGGGGGTTTCCTTTGATCCCGTCCAAAGCCAAGACCTTGAGGTCAAATCGAAATTCATTTCTTATCGCGCAAACGACCGGCACGCACGGGAATGCTTGGGCGGCGATTTATTGCTGAAGGAAATGTGTGGGAGACGCGGCGTGAATTCGTTAATTGCGGACTATCAGAGGCTATCTGGAAAGGAATGGAGGAAGGGGATTCCGGAAGCACGGGCTTTATTGGCAAAATAGGCATTTGAAAAAATAACTCTTAAAATGTATCCAAATGAGGGTCAGCCGCAATATAGAGGAAATGAAAGAAAAGGAACTCGGCGTTCATTGATTAAGAGACAATGGTAACTAGGAAATGATTGATGCTCAATAATGATCAGGACGGATCTAGAACCTTACCGACGAGGGTAACTCCTTATATTTTATCTTAAGTTAACAATAATTGTACAGCCTTTTTTCCTTTGATTAAATCTCATAATCCCTTTTGGGCATCAATTAAAGTATGTGTGCCCACTTAGATATTCGGAGGTCCGGTAATCATATTTTGAGAGCGGAATACAGGAACATATCAAATTTTGAAGACAATTAAACCGGGACGATACCAGGAAGTTACTTTAAACTTTCGTTTTATCCAACTTTATGAGTCTTTAGAACGAAAACACAGAAGAATTATTTACAGCATCCGTCCGAACAATGGAAGATCCGGGGTCGAGCTCCTTTCATTTTCCTTTCATTGATATTTTTAATTTCATGCGTCGGTGCTTATATTGCAATCTTTACTCATCCCCATCTTATTTATTGGCTCTCTCTTTCTGATCAAACGAAATCAATCCGGGAGTCGATTTCCGATACATTACGCTAAATTTACAACTGTCCTTATGTTCGTCATTCTGTATATCATTGTCAAATAACTTATTGGTCGCTTTTTATTACTTTTAGTATTAGCGATTGCAATTTTACTTGCATTTCGTCATGTAAAATAGTAGTTCTAAATTTAAGACACTGAGCATGACGCACTTTTTCCACTTTTCAATGACTGAAGTAATTATGCATCACTGACTGCTGAATCCTATTGACTCTGCCTCACTTGGCTTGCAATCTAAATCCGATCCTGTAGGTATTTAACAGTTGTGAGGCATTTTTATGTATTTATTTCGAGTTATTTCATTGAAATGTATAGCGGGAGTGAGGATCTCATCTAAATTAAATGGAGCGAGGATTTTTTACAGGGGAAATAAAAAATAATCAAGCAGCGGACAGGTAAAACTTCACTCTAAATTCGTTTCCGAATATTAAATCAGATATAATTTAACTAAACATACAACAAATTTAACTAAACACAACGTAAAAGATTAACTTAATTAACGAATACACTCATTACTCCAACTGGGATATAATCTTCAAAATTTACTCCCAGTTAAGGAATCAGAAGAATCAGAATGACTCTGCATTCTGAACGAGTGTTCGCCAAAAGCACAATAATGTAAACACTTGAGTGCACCCTCCAATTTCACTCTCCACAAAGACCATCATGGCGAAGGAAACGTGCAATATCCTTCAGCAATGGGGATGAACCCGCATTCGGAATCCGCACGGTGCAAATGAATCCGGATACGGCTGACAGAATGCGGCAGCTAAAACCCCCAATACCTACGTTCGCAAGTGACCGAGGGGTTATGTCCAAATAAACTGGGGGAAAATGCGAAAAAACAACCCCTCTTCTCATATCCTCAAGCCCGTATTCACCGCTTTCGGAGGTATATGGTCTCGTTACTTTGTTCTCGTATACATTTACCAGCTTCGCTTTCTCACCACAACAGTTACGAACCTTTGGAACAAATGTTTGCGAGGCACATCTGGCGCCGTGGGCACGCCCCCTCGCTTCAGGGGGAGGGAATATCCCGGGGAAAGGGTTTTTGAAGATAAGGGGGTGAAAAGGAAAATGGTGATAGGGCATGGGATAAAGCGTGAAATAACCCCCGGGGTTAAGGACGTTCTGAGAATAAATTTCACGTGAAAAAAGGAAGCCTTTCCACCGCAATTCAGAGAAATACGCGATATCTTTGGTGTCGGCGAATGTTACACAGTCATTTCTGCGAACGGGGGCTTTTTAGATGTAAATTTCACCAAAAATCCGGACATGAGGCATATCTTTGTGGGTTCGGAGGGAGTAAAGCACGGGTTATATTATATGGTGCCAGGATACGTTCGTGGAAATACCCTAATTTCCCGAGATGGCATGTCTTTGGGATGGAAGTATTTTGTAAGGCAGGAGAAAATGCACTACTTATAGCTGAATGAAATATCAATTTTCCGTCATTTCGTACATCTATAACAATCTCAGATACGCACACACATACGAAGGTGTCTACGGTGAAATGAGTAACATGTTTCATACTCATTTTCACTTTTGAATTATGACGATTAAAGCCAAATAAAAAGACCGGAATAAATTTAATTTAAGATTTCCCTTCTTCGACGGCAAAATTATCGCAAAGCCAATAACATTACGAAAATTGTGCGAAAATGTGTCGCCTCAAAGCTCAGGCCAATGATTTAAAAGTAAAATATTATGCTATGGCTAAAAATCCACACAAATAATTCACTTTGGTATACAGCTTGCATGTGGGAAGTAAAACCCTCCACCATTGAGTACGAATTATTGTAGACCGTCATTCACTTAAATAACGACTTCACGAAGATACACATGCACCGTGCCATCAGTTCCCCAGAATTCCATTTGGCTCTACGTTCACTTGGAACATATCCAGCTATCCTAAAAGCTGCACACATTCCGCACTAAGAAAGTATTTATTTTTGCCGATTAAGAAAAGAATTTTGATACTCTGAGCAGAGAACACAAATTACATATTTTATTGCCAGCTCTTGATCACCCCAAAAATTACTGGAATTAAGTTTTATTGCATTTACTTACGCTGTGATAAACGTATAAAGTACTCATTATTATTTCATAGACTACTTCAACAATCATATATCATCAAATATTTTCTAAGATTGCTAATTTCTAGCTTGGTTTCTGTCCGCAAAATAAGAAGGTGAGCTCGTATAAAAATAAGTCTACGTGAAGAAGTCTACTTACGATAAATATATTTAGTATAAATTATCTATAATTATCATAATCATTTCCGGAAAAATACAGAGGATATCGACGGGCTATAATCACATTCTGAGGGCTATCCGGGAGCCTTCAAAAGACTAATTTAGATACCAAATTCAAAGGAGAAAATATTACTTGACGTATCAGTTATTACGGAAATAAAAAGAGCAACTTCCACACTTTACCGCACGTATATATCATACGACCGGTTTTGACAATTACCCAAAATTATGACGGCGTTCTTGTCCTTATTATTTACTGATGACTTTCAACTACCGGGCCCTATCTTTGAGCTAAATTAGTTTCATTGACATCACTGTTATCGTAACATTATCCAACCTGCTTCACCCATCAATTTCCATTCATTTTCACTTCGAGCGATAACTGCCCACGTGCTGTTCTGAGATAACTAAACGATAACCGCCGCCCGAATTTCTCTCAAATTTTCGCAAAAGGCCTCCCTCGATCACTCCCATCCCTGGCACACGCACTTGATGCAGACCGGCTTAAAAATTCCTGCGGATTAAAACGTCTGGCGGAGAAAAATCGATCCGAAACGCACAAAAAAGATCTCTTTCGGTCTCGTCTTTGTGAAAACAATTTTCGGGCGAATCCGCGGCGTTCTGATGATCGCGCATATGAGAGTGATGCACCGAAGAGAGCAATCGGAGAAGGAAAAATGACGGGGAAAATTCGTATCTGATGAGTATCGAATTTGCTAAGTATGAAAAGCGCAATATTCTCAACTACGTTCCTCGGCTGTTTTATCCCATCGGCCACGTGGAACAACCGGCAGCGTTCAACTTGATTTCGCATTATCTTCGACCGAGATAAAACGGTCCATGACGCAGGATGAAGATTCCAGCAACCACAAAACAGCTCGGAGGACGCTGTCAGTTAATAATCTCGAATTGACGACAGTAAATCAAATTCTACGATGGATATGAAACGTGACGTACAACCCTAAATATTTCAAAATTTGAAATTCAAATAACACTTTCTCTTTCTGAATTTCTTCTTCCTTGCGCATACATGCCCTTGAAAATAAAGCTAGGTCCATGCGTCTCAATGTTCCCTATTCAATTCCATTTTTTAAACTTCGTGATGAATCACCCCATCAATCTATAAAAAAATTAGTATTAGGTGTCTGCTGAAAATTAAAGCATTTGTAAGTCAATCGTTTTCGGCCGTACATCGTGGAAAGCCATTTCATTCAATGACATTTGTAAGTCGATTTATATTCCTAGTATATGCTTATTCAGAAAATTTCAACATCGCGATTTTATTGGGAGCTTACAAGGTGATGATGCAAAAAAATACGCTAACGAAAAGCCAGCAGACACCTGATTCTACGCCATACCCACGTCTCGAAGGCCATAATATAATATTAAATGTTGTAACAACAAATAGGGATAAGCGTAATAATTATATAATAGGTATTGATTATTCTTTCAAATACCTATCTTAGCATTCGAATAGTAATTATATGAAACGATGCCAAGAAGAGAGTAAGCAAGCAATTATATAACAGCGAAATAAGCGAGAACAAAATAAAAAATTCTTTTAATTCTTTCGTTGAATTTCTTCGGACGCGTATTTATAATGGATGTGTGATATTTTCGGCAATATTCGATTCACCCGACTCCTATTACGCACATGTAAAATATTTGAGAATCTGTGAAAAGCATCCTTGATTTCAACGCTTAACAAAATCGGAAACATGAAATCAAGAGAGTTAATACCGAATCAACAGATAAAAATGATCCGAAAGAAAAATCAAGAGATGTTTAGCTTGGATGAATATCAAAATCACATTTCGATGAATGGCCACTCAATTCTAGCCTAGGGGTTCTCTTGATCAATTAAATAGAGTCCAGCGACCTTGATGTATCACCCACAGTTACTTTCTGTTTCCGTTCTCAAACTGTCGCTTCCAGAGGCTATTCAATCGATACCCCATTCATTCCAGAGTTTTCCCTTTCATAGCAACCGGCCCTTTGTAGAAAGGTAATTGCTTCCTCGATGACCATTTCTATAAAATGGTCAGGTCATTCAATTAAGGCTTCCCTGAAATTTCGACCCTACAGCGTGAGAAAAGTAATACGATGCCTTTATCCTTCCAATACACCGCTCAATCATTAATCGAATAAAGGACAGTCAATTCTTTTCCAGTCCAAAAATACGGCATTTCTACTCCCGAGGATCAAAGGAAATATTTGGTGATATCAGGCTCAACTGTGAACTACGAAACTATGTATATTTTACTCAACAAATGTAAAATTGCCGAGTAGAGAGATTAGAAAATTTCATGTTTTCGTATTTCATCTTTCGCGCAATTAACTCCTTCCTTACTTGAGCTAAGAATAAGTTTTCAGCTTTATACGTATATTAAGTACATAATATTAGTTCAACAAGCCGGCTGCAGTCTTGTGATTTATGCAGATATATCATTTTTTACTCTAATTTTCGTGCTCAGAGGAAAAAAAGGTATTGGTAGGCATTCTAGTATTGCGACTATGCCATGGTCCTGGGTTCCTATCCTGAATAACCTGAATTTACCGGTTGCGAAATAAATATCTGCGTTCTTCCACTGTTGGGTAACTCACTATAATTATTCAATGGCTGTAAGTTTGTGGTAAATTATGTAGATAAATGTTGGTAATGTCGGCACCAAAGATGAAATATGAATACCTAAAGAATCCAAGCAAAAATATCCTTTCATTAAATTATATTCAAAATGACACAATTTTGAAAGAAAACATCCAGTTTTTAGGGTTTATTCAAATTCCTTCCTCGTTTAAAAATGTAATGCATCATATAAGAGAACACTTTTGGGTCATCAGAATTAAAAAGAATTTCTCACACTCCAAACAGAGATACTTTGCGGCTATGACTGTAACCTGAAATATCCAGACAAATTTTTGCGGTTTTCCTAAATGATTCAAAATCAGTTATTTATGACTAGTTAACACGTGATTAAAATAGAACTCTAGAAATAAATATACCTGAAATCCAAACAATCATCCATTTTCCGGCGATGATTCCGCAGGAATTCGCTAGACAAACATGCAGCATCAAATTCTGCATCGAAATTATCTGCAAATTCCACTACATCTTCGGTTGAATTAATCAGCATGATTCACTGCCGGGAATAAACATTTCTGCACAATTTCGTGTAGAATCCAAATGTTCCCTGCAGGGCTATTATCCTTTGAGTTACCTATTCCAGTTCCAGCTGAGACCCCAACCGAAAGCTCTCAATCTATAAGCACTCAACAGGAGGATGCGTGCCTTAGACGCATTCATATCGACTACACACGCTCCATCTCGAACCAATTAAGGGAGGAGTCCCTCCAACCCACTGAGTATTACGGCAAGTGCCTTCAAGGAGTCATCCTCATTATTTATCAAGCATTGCGTACGGTTCGAGAGTGAAAATGCTTTTGGAGCTATATACAAATTGAAAATCATTCAACAAGGGTTTGCTCTTAAAATAGGGGATGAGTGAGCGAATTAATTTCTTGAGAAACCACACGAAGCAGAATTTTTAATGTGGGATTAATATACGCTTCTCCTTTCTTTAATCAGTTCACTTCTTTTTTCTTCCACATTTTATATAATTAAAATTTCCGCATCTTCGTGATCAATTTCCGATAATCTTAAAAAATTACATCATAAGCTTTCGCTAGATAGTTTACTGAAACCAAAGTTTTCTAGCCAAATAGGGAAGTACACAGTTTCGTATCTAAATGACTTTTACTCGTAAAAATTACGTCCGATGGAACGTGGCATTAAATTATGGATCTGTATATTTTAGTTTCTCGATCAAAAGAACCCGATTGAGCTAAAGATCTGGAGGAAACGAAAGATGATACCATTTCCAATCGTAAGGCTGAATTAGCACAGCGTCTTTTAATCTCCTGGCGGAAGAGCTCTCTTTTCTGTCATCTCTTCATTCGAGAGCTTTCTTATACCAGCGGAGAAAAGAGAGATAAAAGAGACGTTCGAATGAATCGTAAATGGAAACACACTTAGATATTCAATATTGCAGGTGAGCGGACAATGAATCAATAGACGTGAATTGCGACCTGTACTTTACATCTAGATATTTTTGTAATTAAGAAGAAAAAACAGCTTTATAGTATAAAGTCTATGTGGAAGCTTACGGAGGAATATAGAAAACTTTAGAAAAATCGATTCATATTATGTATATCAATGAATTACTAAACACTTTAGACGCAAACAGTCACTCGTTTGAGAAAATTTAGAAACCTCATCCGGCATCACGGTAAAGTATTAATAGAATCCGATCTGAAATCGGGGCTTGAGGGTTGAGGAAGTAATACAGTCACGGAGTCTCCGAATAAATTCCGCCTTAATTATTCAATGTTATCAGATATAAATTAGAAAATAGTTATATAATAAAAAACAAGTGTAGTTTCCATACTATTCGCAGCTTAAATTTTAAAGGCTGAATAACTGCATGAAAAAGAAAAAATTCTAATTTTCATTTCAGTTCAGAGAAATGATGTATGTATGTATGATGTAACTATGTAGTTACTAATGGAAAGGGGTAAATAGTCAGTCACCGTACATTATATATCCGAAACATTGAACAAACATTTACGAATATAATTCTCGGTCACGCTTTCAGACCACAGTAGGATATCTGCGAATAACTGAGAAAGAATTTCAGTCTACAGAAAGCAAAACAAAATCCACCGATGTACGACTGTTATTTTCCCATTTCCAACTAAAAAAAAAAGCGACGACAGAAACCACACCGCAGACACGCACCTTCTTTCCAAGTCACGAAAGAAGTATAATGATGCAGGACTGGGAAACGAAAATCGAAAATTTCAGGGCAAACTAATCGAGTCGGGCTAACACTCAACTAACCCCCGATCTGGATTCCGAGGCAATTCGCTTTTTTAATCCTGAAAGGATTGACGGGATAGGCAGACACGTAATGGCTCAATTAGCCGAAATATGTTTAAAGGCGGGAGATCTGCCACGCCCCCCTGGGGGACGCAAAATAGAGCGAAAATAAAATCCTATTTCACGCCGCGTTCTTTCCGGTCACAGCGATCTCTAGTGGCGACAGCACGTAAATGGACTAGAGAAAGGGGAAGCCCATTTACATAGCAGACGAAGCGCGGACATGGCAATTGGATGGGGCCCGTTCACCCCCTGCGGTTCCCACATCCCCCACGCTGAGAATACCGCTGTCACGTTCTCTCTCCTTCAATCTACATACCCTTCAATCCGTCTGGAAATCCCTTTCAATAGCGACTAAATAGGAGCCGTCCAAGAGCGGAAGGAAAGTAATTGCGCCAAAATTACCTTTCTAATCGTTCCTTAAAACCAAAAGGCACTCTTTGGCAGTACCATTAATTAGGAACTTCCACATCTTTTCTAAAAAGGCTTTCTAAACACTTGAAACTTGAATACAGACGATCCTTGATTTACGATCGACCTATGTTATGCTCAACTTTTTTAATCCTTGCGTATACACCAACTTTACCTACGTTGCTAAGCACCTGAGTACCTACATCTCAATTTCTCTTCTTTTTAAATATTAGAATATTTTAATTCCTTTCTCTAACAAATTGATTCAATAAATAGACATCAAATACGTATGTTAAAGAAATTTTCAAAGCAAGTGACCAGCTTTTAATCGTAGAATAGAAGGCTAAAGTGGAATTTTCTGGGATAAGCGCATGTAACAAGCGGTTACTTTCTTGTTGAAAAATGGTGCTAGCGATTCTTTTAATATGCACTAGTACTTTCTCTCTAATATTATAGGAAGAGACAAAATAGTTTTGTCTTCCAAAGAAACTTTAAGCTCTGCAGCATTGAGCGAATATACAGGATTATAAGAATAGGTTGGCTAACATTAATAACAACTTTATTGTGACGAACTTTTCACAGTTTCCAGAAGAAAGGGTTTAAAAATCAGTGTCAAAACACATCAATTTCCATCCTCTAATACAATCTAATAGAAAGGAACCTTTCCAACATCTAATAAAATCTAACAAAAAGGAAAGTTGGTATTGCATAATCAATTATTATGAGTTATACAACACCAATTTTTTTGTTTCTCTTCCTAACCTGATGATGTGTGATCGGTGCTGATACTGGTACAGTAGTTGAGAATAAATGTAAAATACGTAAGGGCTATATTCATGTTAGTTCTACTTTTTCTCGAAACGTAACCTCACCTATGAAAAGATACATACAAATTCCATTACAAAAAACCAGCAGAGTAACATTTACCCACATCTCTTCTCTATTCTACATAAAAGAAATTATACGATATAAAAACCTAGCAGAGGCGTTAAAACGCCGGTAACGTTTTTCAAATTGTAACAATTCCGCCACGAAGCTGGAATGACAAAAAAGCGTCAGGTCTGCCAATAAAAGGCCTGCGCTGGTCCTCCCACTCCAAGATCCCGGCTTCAACCCCCACTCCGGGGCCCACCGCAGACGTACAGGTCCCGCTTAACAATGGGGCGCGGCGATCTGCGCCCGGAGGGAAACAATTGAAGTCGGTGACACGTATCATCCGAAACAGGCGCTTTTTTCGGCCCAACACGTCACGGACACTCCGCTGCCGATAAAAAATCTACAGACCCGAAGACCGAGGGCGTAATTTTACGTAGGATTTGAGGTTACCGAGGAAAACTGAACGAGTCGGTACATTCCCGCAGACGGTTCGAGGATTAAGCGTCGAATCGTGCCTACTAACGATTGTTATCGACGGAATCGATGCCAAAACTTCTTTATAATATTCAAAATGTGTCCACAGTTTTGAGGCAAGTGATGAGAGTTTATAAGAGGGGATTCGAATAATAAAAAATATATGGCCGAGACTGAGATTTCATAGTAGTCTTCTAATATCTGAGCGTATATTAAATTTGAAAAAGAATAACTTGAAAAGAAAAGGACAGAGAGAAAATTAGGGAACCCTTAATCATTTGAATGCAAGTTCCAACTTCATCACAAAATTTCATCAAAATCCCACGACTAAACTGATAGACGCTCCTTGTTAGTTGTGGGTTTAACAAATTAAGTTACTGCTCAGGAAAAAATAGACCAAAGCATGAGAATACTCACAAGAAGGAGATGGTGGCTGAAAATTCCTGGTTTAAAGCCAAAGCACGGAAAACCGAGAATCTTTGTAGATAACGAGTTATAATAGCCCGGATATCAATTAACAATAATCGTAATAGTGCAAATAAGAAGAGCGGATCTAGATGTTCCAGGGATTTTAGCTATGAGTCAAACTTTAACTTTCGTGCGCTTAAAAATTAAATGCAATCTGCTGAGCATAATTTGCGATGTAGAAATAAATGGAGACACTGATACAAATTCACTAAATATATTTGGCTATGCGATCTAGGTTACGAACATTCATCTTCAAGAAAGGAGAAAAAGGAACTCGGCGGTCAATGAACTAAGAGACAAAGGTTCTCCAAGCGCCGACAGCGCCGACCGTCTAAGGGCGATTCCCGGGAAACGGATAATCGCTTAGCAGTCACCAGTTATTCAGAATCCCGATGCGCATTTCGGAAACAATGCTTCCATCTTCATGGGGGGTCCAATATGAAGATGGAAGCATTGTTTCCGAAATGTACATCGGGATTCTGAAGAACTGGGACCGCTAAACGATTATCCGTTTCCCGGGAATCGCCCTTAGACGGTCGCCGCTTTCAGCGCTTGGAGAACCCTTATCTCTTAATTCATCTTCAAGCCTGAACATATATTCAGTGGAACGTCTCTATGTATTTCCGCATAGAAAATATAGCATTCCACTGAGTATCACTCGAAAAGATTGATTTTATTGAGCACAATTTGTTCTTCAACCGCTGTTATAAAACACTATGTAGTATACCCCAGCATACCTTTACCTACGCAGTTATTAATAGAATCTTTTACAAAGAAACGCATAAAATATTCGCAGTATTTCTAACCGATTCAAAACAGAAATATTCATGTAAAAGTGGCTAGTGATTGAATTAATGCAATCAAAACCGCATAAAGCTGGACACCAAAATATGATCCATTTTCCTAGCGCTATTACGCAGAAATTCACGAGTGATAAATATGCAACAGCAAAACTGCGCATCCAAAATAAGTGCTTGACCCAGTTTAGTTACCTCTAAAATAAACGAGCTAATTCAACGTAAAATTCGTATGGAATTCTAAACATCAATTAATACTTGAGTGGAGCTTTAGGTTGACAAATCAATGAGTAAAGAGGCCATTAATAACTTGCTGAAATTTATGAGTTCGCGAATAAAACCTTGTGCAATTATTCCGTAATATTAGCCCATGTTAAGAGCAGTTTATTCTCATAAATATCGGACACTCGGTTGAAAGAGAAAAAAATATGAAGAGATCTACATACGTCAAACACGAAATGCATCAAAAATTCATATGATAAACTGAAACCCGACGGATACAATACTTTGAACGTTTAAGGAATGGATATTACTGTTCATAGAGACAGAAATGCAAATTATCTTCAAGGTAATTATATCATCGATGTAGGATCATGGATTTACAGCGGTCTACATAGAATCTTCGCTGTAAGCGACTCTAAGCCATTACAGCTGTCAAATGTATCCATAATTTGAAGAAGATACTCTTGGTGTCATTATAAAATTATCCAATAAGAAACTTCGGTTCAAACACTTTGAGAAGAAAAAATAAAAATTTGTCCCAAACACCTTAAGTAAAGAAACCAAAGGTACTCCTCCACGTTCAGTTAAGGTAACTTAAATACCAGCAACACTTTTAAACATGGTTTTAATGAACATATGAAATTCTGTTCCCATGCATTATCGTCATAACTTCTAAACTTCAGCAGTTTTATATCAAATTTAATAAATACTTGCAAAAATATTTAGCATTCCACATTTTCGAGGTATTTTATACGACATAGCGTAACCCTACTCTGCTTATTTGGAACGTATCGCATTAATTCTCAGCACTATTTACATACATGGAAACAGCTTGAGGGCGAGTTAACCGTGTTGTAAGTGGAATGAATTTAATTTTATTACATTCAGGAATAAATTACTTATAGAAAATTTAACCTTGTTTCGGCCATCGCCATCTCAAAGGATTATAACTATAACTGAACTGCGGAACAGTTTTTTCATTATTTTTATTCATAATTTATATTTTGTGACTACGAAAAGGTAACTAGGTGCTAGATGGCAGTCATTTGAAGGGGGGAAATAGAAAAACAAAATCCCTCCCTGGCATCCATCCCAATCGGGAGGAAACCCCTCCAAAAGCCTCCCCAAATCCTCCGACGTCATTTTTATTTAGAGTTCTTTAACAAACAATACCATGCTATTACAATGATATCAACAATTCTATAATGCAACATACAATTTAAACAAAATTTTTCAAACATTCACATTCACGAAAAATCATACAATTTCAAACTATTTCAGCAAAATAAAATTATAACATACACAGCATACATTTTATAACAAAACTTACCTATAACCTACAGTGTATACAGTTTGTATTTTCTCAGTTCAAAAAATACTCCTGATTACATGAAAATAAACAAGGAATGTATAAACACATAATATATATTCTATAACTTTTTTCTTTTTGGTGATTTAAAAAATTCGGCATCTGAATGAGAAGTTCTCCAAACAAATCATTCCATTCCCTTATACCACTATCTTATTTACTCTTACAATTCATACAACAGCTGCGGAACCGGAGGTAGATGGTAAATTAACGAACATACATGCAAATACCGCTAAAAATTAACAATTTCATATATTTTACGGTAATTAAGAACACTGTCTGAATATAATCTTCCCTAAATGGAAGAAAAACCCCTCCAAAACTTCCCTAGACCTAAGTAATTATCTGTACAATCACATCCATCTATAAAATACCACACAATCTTCAATTATACAAAAATTTAACAAAATGACAAGGCTACAGTTATCTAATCCATAAGAGATTAAAACGCAATTTCCAATATATTCTGAAAAACATAAGGTTTGAATCCAGCGTGAATTTGCAATGGAAATAATTTAATACCGAAACCAGGGTTCCCTGGGGGGATAACCTCACTCAGGGAAATTGCTTGTCTCTGGCCTGAGAGTTACTTGAAAATCAATTTACCGATTGCCGAAGTGGCGGACTTTTTCCTAACCGCGTTCCTCTGCCTGAAGATAAGTTAATCAGAATTCAATTACGCCTGCAATCAATTCATCGCGATCCCTCTACATAATCGATGAGAGATTTGCCGATATCAAAACGTTTTCGCTGTTAACCATCGATAAAAATATGCCATATTTTACGGGCTTTGAGCCATTCAGCGTTCGTTCTTTATCGAAAACACTCCAATTTTATTTCCGGAGTGACGCATTTTTTTCTTCGTTAAATGCTGACGCACGTTCGGTAGTGGGTAGTCCCGTATCAAGCACATTCCAAATTGAAGCAGATTCTATCTGTTAGAGTGAACTTTCGGACACAATCAAAGGATTCCTAAGCAAAGAGAGCTGAAAAAGTAATTAAACTTGGATTTTCAGGGATTCCTTCCTAATCTATACGGCAAGTTTAACGTTGAAAACTACTCCCTAACGAAATAACAAGAAAAGCATGGCATATTCTCCATAACATATAACTAAACTGTATCTCTAATTGTTTCTACGCAATCTTGGTTTTAGACATTTATGGAATGGATCAAATCGAATTCCGGATTTAAAAACCAAGAATTGCCATCTTTATAAAAAAAGCTTCCACACAAGTATTCTGCCTTTCGATAGTTTCATGATACATGACATTACAAAGGGTCATCCCGCACTACGGAGGGGTTAGGAAATCTGTGACACCTTGTCACGTACGATAAGCAGCTTCATGGGATGCTGAGGACATAGAATACGGGATTCAAAAATTCCAAAATTTCCGAGACATTAAAACAGACACCCGAAGCTATATGTTTTTCACAATTTTTCTGTACTGAATAAATTTTTTCTAGTCTAATTAATTGGAATTTCCTAATTAAAATTTCTTTTTATAACTATTTCTTAATCAAAGCTAACTTTACATTATTTCTTTGAACTTTATTATTTATCAGGACCTCATAATCTAGAAATAAAACCATAATAAGCGAGTTACTTCCTCAGTATCCATATCGGTGAGGTTCCGGAAAGTTTGATCCATTATAAAAATCTATTGATTTATACACTACTGAAAAAGACTACACCTATTACAAAAGTCTTTTTTTAAACTTAAGATGTATATACTGCGTAACGGAAATTCTAACGAACTCTATTCCATTCCAAAATTACACATATAAGTAATTTTCACTTATAAGCGTTGCTTCATTTGAAACAAGTCGAGGTTTACCACCCATTCCTGGAAGAACGAGCTTGATCTTCTACAGTTATTTCATTATAAAACAAAAGTACATCTACGAAAAAAGTACCGGAATCAAAAAATGTCCAAAATTCGGCTCTGCGTAAGCTCTGTGAACTTATTTTTATAAACCAGGAAAAAAGTTTCCCAGTTCCGCAGATAAAAAATACTTCGACACATACGATATTTCTGTTAATATTACCTCAGGTTTTCCGATAAAATTTCATCAAATATCTCACTCGCTAAATAAAGCTTAAAAACGTGTTACCAAAGGAAACGACTGCCACTGCCTTTTATTTCATGGGAATGGGGAAATAAACGATAACGTTTTTAGATGAAAAAGCGAAGGTCAAACGGTATTTGAAAGCGCGTTTAGACTTTGTAGCTCTCAAGATCGATATCGAAAGGAATCAATTCAGAGTGGGCAAAGAGAATGGATCTGAAAAATGCTATAGCGAGGTCTTTTATCAGAAGCTGTTACATAAGGAATGGAATATGAAATTGGATTGACTCGGGAATTTTGGAATGGGGGAAAAAGTAAAGGGAAGGAAAACCCACTCTAATAAAGGAATGTGTGATAAAGAATTAATGGAATTTTTCCATCGAGAGCAACTTTCTTTAAAAATGCGGAAAGAAGATAAATGATTGATGAATCAGAGGTCTGACGTACATCGAGTAATCTAATTTTCTGTGTATATTTACTCATTGAGGAGTAATTACCGTTTTTCGTCCATAAAAACGCTAAGTTACCACGCAAAATCAACATTATAATACAGAGTCTTCTTCGAATAACAGTTATAATTTCCAGATTAGAGCAGAATATCCAACACAATGTTTTTGCCAAAATACTAAAAAAAATTAAATTCAATACGAGAAGGTGTCACTTCATGAGAGGCCATAACAATGGAATAAAATTTTTCGTTCAATTTCACGGAAGGTTTAAACATGCTATGGAGAAAGAAAGTTTCAATTCATTATTCTAAGAAATTGATACCACGTTTGCTAAACAGATTATTCCATTATGACTGGTAAGCAAACAAAGATTCTCCACGTTTTATCCAAGTCACTTGGTTGAAAAATCGATTGCTTAAAAGTTAAAATACTACAGTAAGAATATCCCAGATTGCGTTCTTCAACCATAAAATTAAACAGACAACTCTTGGGATTACATATGGAAAAACATCTTAAGTTATCAAGATCAAAATATTAAACGTAACGCATGAAAATCCGCAAGAGTAGCTCGCTGCTCAATACTTTATCTTAAATCAGAGATATAAAATTATAGAGGGCAACTTAAGAGCCTACACCTTAAACGAAAAAAAGCCCTTATATCTATAAATATAAGCACGACGTAAATCGTACTCTGAAGCCGAAGAATAAATTAAAGGACTCTTTCAGACAAGGAAATTTTTAAAGCGATTGCATTTTATAAGGCTCGAAAGTCTCCTGTAAAAGGTGTTGAAAAGGATGAGTTAAAGAGGAAGCCGTAGGTTGAATTACGAGAGAGAGAGAGATGGTAAGCGTTAAAGCTAGGCATTATGAGGTAATAAAGCGATGTGCGAGGAATTAGGATGGCTTCGAGGGCTGCAAAACAGCTATCTTCAGCTTGATAACCCTTGACGATGATGAGTACATCAATTAAAAATAGACAATGCTATATAAAATAAATGCATAGAAGATATTCGATGGATCAAGGTAAAATTTCGATACTAAAATAAAAGATTATTGAGCTAATCAAAGGTATGTTATTCACACACATACTTTAAATTGAATTTTCAGCTGATTTATGAGAAAGAACATCCTATGCCTTATAAAGTGCCTCATGGTAGGAACATAAGCTATGAAAAACTTAACAGGATACTTAAATCCTAAATATTTAAGAATGGTAACAAGAAATTAGACGTTATACTTCGCAGTTGCTTTCACACCTTCATAAACAGGCAGCCGAGACAAGAATTTCCAGCAAGTTTCCGGTAAAACATAAACATGAAGTCACAACGTGTTTGAGGCAAGAACAAAGCGAGAGAAATTCATAATGAACACTTCTTTTACCAGGAAGTACTTCCAAATTAATGCATACTCACTCATAAACTTTTCATTTATCTTTTCTCGGTGACATGTTTCACAAGAACGGGAGATAACTACCTTTATATTACATTGTCTTCCGAAATGAAAAAGACAAAAGGGAGCTAACAATAACAGGATAAGAAAGCTATATCTTACATACAAGTAATAAATTTAACCAAGGAAACTAAGTGCAGCGAATTCAAGATAGACGTTCCGCTCATAAAAAAGATAACAAGTAGTAACCGAAATCGCAATGCCAACTAAGTTACACAGTTGATAAGGCTAAAAAAATATTGAGTCATTTTCATGGAAAGCAATAGATAATAAACATGTAATAAGTTCAACCAATGAAAAGAAGTATGACCAATTAAGATTGGCGCATAAAAATACTAATGAGTAATAATGAATAGAAACCAAAATAGGTATGACTCCGAAGTTTCGCATTTGATAAGGTTAAAGAAAAATATGAGCTGTTTTTCTTTTGAAAAATGAAAAGCAACTTTCTTCAGCAATGGAATTGAAGGAATTATTATGGCATAAACAAGGAATAGAAATGGACGAAAAATTATAGGATAAAAAAGCAGTATCTTATAAACACGGCATAATTTCAAGAAAACTAAGCGCAGCGAATTCAAGAGAGAGGCTTCGCTCATTTAAAATATTAATGAGTTGTAATCGTAATAGTAATGCCACCAAAGTTACACATTTGATAAGGTTAAAAAAATTAAAAGTTATTTGTGGATTGTAACCACAAGAATATCGCTGGATTTACGAGTTCTAAAGGTAAATTACTGATTACTTGAGAAACAACCCGAAACAATAGAATGAAACCTTAATAAGAATAAATATCTCAGGTTTCACTCAAAAAAAATATTAATGAGTAATAACCGAAATCGCAATACCAACAAAGGTTGGTATTGCGATTTGATAAGGCTAAAGAAGAATATGAAGTTGTTTTTCTTTCGAAAACTGGAAAGTTAATTTTCTTCCGAAATTAAATTGAAGGAACAATTATAAGATAAGAAATGGATGAAAAAGCAACGAAAAAATTGCAGAAAAAAAGCAGTATTTTATAAACCAGGAATAAATTCGACCAAGAAAAATACGAATCCTCATTTCAAGAGGGGCGTTTCGCTCATGAATAATTATAAATGAATGGTAACCTAAATCAATGGCACCAAAGAACGGAGTTAATATTAAATACACAATTTCCCAGAATATATTAGAATAAAATCAGGACTGCGAGAGAACGATGCAAATGAAATGGGATAGAATGTCTAGATGAGCTGCAAGGAACCTATCCTAGGTTTCATAATCCTTGATGATGACTAGTGTTACCATATCAAAACTGGAACTTATATTTTAAAGTGGGCGTAACCGCTGCGTTGCCTTACAATTTAGCTTTAGTTAGTTTCATATGCTTTAAAACCACTAATTTTGAGGAGTGTCACGATTTGATGAGAATTCACGTTAAAATAATTTCTTTCATTGAAATCTATGTATCCTCCCTTTTGTTCTTTGTTTCTTGGTACTAAGATAGACAGATAAAAATAGACTGGGACTAAACTTTAAAATGTATGGTTAGCCTAATGACAATGGTAGAACGGATACTATTATTTCCTAGTCACACACGATAAATTCATGAAGCAAGAGCAGCCTTAAATAAGACTAATTTACATCGAAATAATTTCAAATGCGTTTACATATGCATGTAGCATTCAGCGTACATGCAAATTGCTTCGTGTGGGAAGTACGTCCGTAGTCCTGAATTACTGAATAAAAACAGCGGAATCATTCAATAACAGTGAATGACTATGCTTCCGCTAACTGAAAGTCACGAGCGCATTCTGAGGATTAGATAATGAGGGCCATAATTCAATGCGAGAATGCGATTCAATGGGACCGTCTAATTGTGCTTTCTCTCCAAAACCATGAGGTCTTCCGCTGAACGTGACCTACATTTGACATCACGCGGAGGCGGTTTTGCAATAGGGAACTTTGACATTGATGCGACGACCTTCTTCGCGGTTCACTGACTGCGAGAATCGCCGTGGACATTCGGCGATGTTTAACAGGATGGAAACAGTTAATCGATATTTAGACACACAGAACAAAACGCTCTGGCATAAGCGAAAGTATTTCTCTTCGTTGCACAATCACTATCAACTGGAATATTACACGAATTGACCACTGAAGTCCAACCAGTTTCACCTAAAAATAATCATCACCTACTTAGGCATGATAATAAATAGACTACCGTAAATACTCACCTACAAAATATACTTTTTTAACCAAAAGATAGGATTAAAAAGCAGAAGGTGTGTTAAAGGAAAATATAGATTTTCAATGATATTTATTATCGTATGTACATCAAGAATAGTCCCAAAAACCTTCCTGCGTCTTGTACGAAGATATTAAAGGTAATCAATCCACTACATTTCATATCCTCTGCTCACAAGTTATTTTATATAAACAGGATGAACATCACGATCTGCGATAGCGTGACAAAAATAATAATTTCCTCTAGTGAGTCATCCATGTTTCCGGTGAGGAAAGATCTATAATTTACTTCAAATCTATAAGATTACTTAAATGCTTATTACTTTAAAGAGCTTCAAAAATCAAAGCTTAATACTTAATCACCATAAGAGTACCTGTATTTCATCATAAAAGTTACTTTCTTCCTCCTTTCATGCCTAAATATTCTCCATAAAAAATTATCCAAAAGTAATTAAATCGTTTTGTAACATCGCTAGACCTGTAATACAATAAGCCAATATATCCTGGAACCCGTGCCATAAGAAGAAATTGGACTCCACTGAAAGGATTCAACAACAGTTCGTAAAGTGAATCTGTTTGGGATCCAACTGGGAATGCAGCCAGGATAAATACCCCTAAACATGTGAGAGACTTAATCTACCCCATCTAGAGAAAAGGAGAAAGGTCGCCGACGTTCTTTTCCTAAAAGACCTTCTCTACCCTAAGGCTGCCTGCCCCCCTGATTATTAAATTGATTGAAATGTCAGTGCCGAATCGCAGGAAAAGGCGTATGTCTGTATTTCACGAAGGTACTCTGAGTCAATGCCAAGAAGTATTCGTCACTACCAGGAATTTTTAGGGAAGCTAATGCTTTTACTACCGTAACCAATGCTGGTTTATTCCATGATTCACTGTCGGTGATATGCAAGACAGTTCATGAATCATTTAATTTCAAATAATGCCAGTTTATATTATGAACACTTGACTCCTTCCCTGCATGCTGGGTTTCATTATTTTTGTCTTTAACCTTGTTTCATTTTTATTCATTTTATAGCTATTATGAGAAATTTAGTTCAGATATTTACCTGTATATACTAAATAAAGATAAGTTGCCTTTTTTACTGCGTGATATATTATCCTTTATACATACGTAGCACTATTGCTAAAACAATGACGACAGCTGAGTTCTGTTCCAGGGTTCCAGTTGGTTTTTCCACCGAACCAGGGACCTATATCACCGAAGGCAAACACGCTACCAACTTTGCTATCCAGGAGCCATTCCATACATTCCGAAATATTTTACCTTTGACTTTATACTTGTAGAGAATATTTTTTAAATAATTTAGAAGCATATATTTTCTGAAAGATGAACTTGAAATCGATTTCATTTTCAATGGAAACCAATGTCTCAGCAATATATCCTATGGGTTAAATGAACAATTATCTCGCAGCCGCAAAATTCACAAACGAGGATCTCATCGAGGAAGTGAAATTTGTTACCTCAGCAGATCGGCAATCGACTCACTCAAACGTATGTACCTAAATTCGTTTAATCGAAAGAAACTGCGAATGCAAATTCAGCAGACTCAATGCTCACAAAATTATGCATCAAAAGCTAAATTCATGTGGAGTATTAGCATCCGAAGTGGAACAACTTCATTAACCTCGCTTTAAAAGCTGAACTGCTCCACTTAACTTCTCCCGCTACAGCGCTTATTTAACATCCTGATTACTAATTAGTCCTTCAGTTAAGGACCTGAGCTCCAGTTATTATTTAATATTATTATCAAACTTTCATTCTCTTTTGTATTTATAGAATTCAAACCTTAAATATTATATCCAATACCTTCTCATGGATTATAAGCGATCAAGAATAATCTTGAATGAGGAAAAATTACACAACTAATCACATAATTTAATTCAGCTATATATTTCTGAAAATAAAATCCTTTATTACATAAAAATGATAACATCTTCAAACAAGTGATATTTTTAGTGAGTGATAAGGTGTAGAAATCGCCTCGAGTTATTTCCAGAATTTCGGCCAACACGATGATACCATATCGACGTTCGCAAAAATAATTAACACCACTGTCAAATCACGAACAATAATAATTTGGTTTATTTATACCCCATGGAACATATAAAATTAACAATCATCAAAAATAATGCATTATAGCAGTCGCAAAAAGTGCATTTTTCAAAACAAATCGCTCAGAATTCAAGAAACTTTGGTAACTTCTCTCTGTTTACATGTATGACCACAAAGATAGGTCATATTCAACTAACAAAGCTGTATCACTGAAGGTATTATCAAACAATGAATTTTATCCCCGGCACGTTCATCCAGATTAATCCATTTTATAAAATAAATTTTTCGATAGCGTCTTCTGTGAACAGCAATAAAAGTTCAGAAAGTTTACTCAAAAGGTGGATCTTTTAAGCATTAAAATTCAAAATTAAAAAGAAATCCAAAGCTCCAAGCAAAAGAGTCGAGGTGACTAAATGAGGGAAAAAACTCTCGAGCGAAAATCTCATAAATCCAGCAACGGAAAACGAAGTCATACTGCAAGGATAAAACCCCAACATTGCTTTCGAATAGCGTAAACAGGTGCATGTAGTCACAGACATGCTCCTTTGGGCTTAACGGCAACGCATGATATACAGGGAAGATAAGAAAACAAGCATCCCCTTCCAGCAAAGCAATAAAGTCATGTGAAGGGAAAACGCATCCAAGGGGAAGATAGCTAAAGCACTCCAGACGTACTTCCGAGTACTCATGCAGTGGAGATAATGCCTCTGAGCGAACTATTCTTCCGCCTCTTGCAGCTGCAATACAAGTTTACCATTCTCGGGCCCATATGACGCTCGAGAGGTGCCGCATTAAACCACGCAAGCGAACCTATTGTCTACCTGCGACCAAAGGCATTATTGAACCACTCTGTGTGAGACAGACGTGGAATGTAACTACCGTTTAGTGTAATTTATTAGCAGATCTTAGAAGGTGTACGAACGCGATTGGTTCCGTTTGGCTTTACGATCCCATATGTCAGAAATTGCACATCCATTATTCGATGAGGATTGAAATTAGATGGTAGTCTTTCAACTAAATCTTTCTGTATTCATTTTCATAGCATCAGATTCTGATAAGTAGACTTCGAGCTCTCCTATGTGCCACCTGTTACTTTTACCAATTTACAAGGATTAAGTAAATTTGTGGGAATAGCTAATGATCAAAGGAATCTTTGAAAGCTTCAAACTGGCGTATCATATGATTTTCAAAATCTCCAATCATATGATAAGTCACATTGAATGAGTGATCAAATTTTTATCTTACAACATATTCTAAGTGTAATATATAGAAATATAACAAATTATAAAAACATAATGAATAAATTTTCAGCTTAAAAAATCTGGAAGCAGCGACTGATTGGATGAGTTTAATTTAGCTGCATTCTAGAGATAAAATTAAATAGATTAAGAGTAGTTTCGTTTGGATACCCGTATTGGTATTATTCCCCTAAAAAGAAATTCATTGGAAACTGGAAAGTAACAAAAACATTTCGGAATAAAACCCTTAGAAAATACAAGGTAATCCACCTAGGATATTAAAGAAATATGGACTAGGAAGAAAATTACAGAAAATTGCGAGGAAATCCTTGTTAGGAGAAGGATTAAGTCAATCTATTCTGAATATAGGTGATACTTTTATCTCTAAATTCTTTTATCTCTAAATGAAGGAAACCAGAAATATTCCCCAAAAGATGCAACGATCCACATTAGAGAACAATGTCGTATTAACGTCATTTAAAGAAGGACGCTAAGAGGAGAGAAATCATCAAGCATCAAATAAAAAGGATAGCTATCGTTAATGAAAATGCAGACTGTAAAAATAAAAATACAAAGCGAAGTTATGTAGAGCGTTATGGGTAATTAGTAGATTGGGAATGATAAGGATCAACAAAATTGTGGAAACGTCAATCGTAGCTCATTCATTCACCATTCATACATTTTTATAAATTGAACAGTTTTATCCATTGCCATCACCATCACCGTTAGAAAAATTTCTCTATTATAAATTGTTTAGGAAATATTTTTTCGATGGAAAAGCAGAGACACCTCGGATGATGAATAACCTCACAAAAGATTTTTTCGTCCTTTTCGGGCCCTGCAAGGGAGGAATTCACATAACGAACGTTTTTAGGGGATTCTAGCGCAAATATTCGAGTACTAAAAATTCCCGTTTATCCACAGCGGAATGACCACTCCTCATTCTTGCATACTACCAAAAAATGGCATTTTTATCGGTAGTTTGTGTGTGCTTTATGATAACGTAAATTACAGAAAACTTCCTCCGCTGTCGGCTTTTGCAAAACGAGTATGACTCCGAAACGATTAGCCCATGTTGTTAAGTAATTACCATTGGCTATCCAGAGGGGCGAGAAAAACTAACTGAAAAACATGTTCGAAGAATAAAAGCAACCTGCAAATTGACCGACGAAAAAGAATTGGGAACTACCTGAATTTTAATGTGAAGGGAATATATCACGGTAAATACCTCTTGTCAGAGACCTGGTATTACTCCTACGTCAAGGATTATATCACTCGCAAGAAAAACGTGTTAATGCACCTTTTACTGCGAGGATGAGTGTTTCATAACAAACTGGCACCAGTGAAATATTGCCTACATTACTACTTCTTGTAAAAAATAATAAAACTATTTCAATGCATTTACTGCGAAATATACTGATGAAATACAGTAGCCCAGATTATGTGAAACAACTCCGATGTTCCGTCACACTTAAGATAACCAGATTGACAGGATAGTATGGCTGACCTAGGTTAGGGCACTGAGGGCAGTTTTTAGTGATATGTGGTACTATATACATAAGAGAAGGAACTGAGGGAATAAAATTCACACAATGCCCGCAATAAAATTTCTGCAGTTGTGGATTGTTTCGGTTCTGATTACGAAGTAACACCGTTTCATTAAACTAAACCAAAATATGATAGAACAGCGCATCTAATTTTCGAGAATACACAAATACAATCTATTGCCAAATATGATATTCAAACTTTGGAAATCAATATCAAACGAGCAACATATAGTTGGTACAGACACGAGACAAAGATCTGTTACAGGAATAGGATCTCTTATTAACAATTGCTACCACAAAGTTTAAGTGCGATTCTGAAAAAGGTTTGCAAAAGTTGTTAGAAGAATTAAGGGGTGGGATAAGTTACCGGGAATTGAAGGAGAGGGAACTGAATAGGGAATGTGGGGGCACATGAATCTACCGAAAGGTAGAACACCAGGATCCTTCGTGATGTAACATTTGAATCGGTGTGGGGAGAATTAAAATTTAGTTTACATCTGCCCAATAAATGCAAAGAGGATTCGTTCTCATAAAATGATAAATATCATGCATCCACTTGAGAATAACAGACAACGCTAGAAAAATCAGTAAAATAGATACTTGTATAGATCGATCAGAATATTTATTTTTCATGAGAAATATACGACGGTAACAGAATTGGAAACAGGATGAAAGGTAGATCTACATCTGCATGTGTACCCTGCTTGTCTCCCTTCAGCGTGTGGCTGACACGAATATAGATACATATCTGTCCCTTTGATAATGTGGTACCTTGATTAATCAGTGCACTTGTTATAGAGACCGTATAGAATTAAACATGATAGCTTAAAGCAAAACGAACCATAGCATACGGATGGGTGGCCGTGAGGAACCACTATTCACCTTACGATACCCCTTGCGATGCTGTGAAGGCAGCAGAGCAAGAGTGGAAGAATGGGAATACCAAACATATATTTCCTTCGTAAGGATCGATAAAGAACAGAAGCTACTCCACCCTTAAACCCTTTGCCTCGGTGACCCCGTTTGCGGAAACGACCTCTGAAACTGAGACATTCCATTTGGACGTCAAGTCACCACTTTTCCCCCGATTAAAATATTTCGCCCGTTCGCTCACAAAATTCCATCACTAAAAAAGAAACTAAACTTTCCCATTGGGTTCTTTCAAAATACGGAATCCCGAAAAAATTTCCGCCTATGCATTCAACCATTCTCTATCCTACCTGCTCTCTGCTATTCTTTCCATGGATGCACCGTTTCGGTTGAAAGAAATAAAAACGCAACGGTAGCCAACAAAGATTCAGCCTTCCAGATTTCCAGAGGGAACAATACAGGTCGTACAGAACCTCTTCGTATATAAGGATTCAGCATTTCTTAAAAACCTCTTCACCGTGAAAATCGATAAGAATAAAACGGCAAATGCATCTCCATAATTCAGTTATTCTTACCTTTCACTGATTTAAATTATTTTCATGGAAACTTTACATTTAAACCTCTTTCTTCTATCTCTTAATATCACCCGACATTAATGTAAAACTCGTTCCTCGTAGCTTCTTAAACCTAAATGAACTTTGTTGATTTCCTTTTCTCATGAGATGCCTTCTATTACTACCTCCATCACTATGTCAGTTTATATCTGTTACGTTGGATTTTTTATGAATGCAAGAAAACTGCAATATTGTAGCAGCATCATTCTAGCTGAAAATATTCTCGAATACTCCATCCTCGATTTCTATGTTCCCTAGCTATCATAATTGACTGCAGATTCTTCTATCATACACATACATTACTGCCGATTTATCTTCATGATACCTCACCAAGCGATTCACCTTGGTTCTGTTAAATTTATTAATCCGAATAATATTAATATTACCTTTATTAAATCTACAAATCGCTTCGACTAGAAATTTTCTCCGAACAGTGCTGAGATAATTCGGCTGTAAGTAATCCTCTTATGCTCACGATTTCTTCGACATACAAATATATTTTTTCTGCATCTGTATATCTTACGATCTGATACCTCCTGAAAAGTCTTAATTTAGATAACGAAGATAACTCCGAACAGAATTGTCTTTGTTGGCTGTGGTATTACACGGTAAGAAATGCTGAGGAAATAAGTATTTTTAACGAGCTTGAGGTTACTCAACCACTTGTTTAACCTGTTATTAGCACGAATTCGTAGCGGTCGGATATGCAATAATTTCAGAAGGGTAATAAAAGAGGTCTGTCATTGAAGTCATCAGCTGATGGCTTTAACCCTTCCAATTAGCTACCAAAAGCTTTGCTGAGGGATTGAGGTATGCTGAGCAATATGAGGAAGAATAAAATTTTCCGTATATCACAATGACTATACAAATAACACTTTTCATAGCAATCAATAAGAGATTAAAGAACCGGATGCCAATCTGTCACGTTCTCTCTCCTTCAATCTACATACCCTTCAATCCGTCTGGAAATCCCTTTCAATAGCGACTAAATAGGAGCCGTCCAAGAGCGGAAGGAAAGTAATTGCGCCAAAATTACCTTTCTAATCGTTCCTTAAAACCAAAAGGCACTCTTTGGCAGTACCATTAATTAGGAACTTCCACATCTTTTCTAAAAAGGCTTTCTAAACACTTGAAACTTGAATACAGACGATCCTTGATTTACGATCGACCTATGTTATGCTCAACTTTTTTAATCCTTGCGTATACACCAACTTTACCTACGTTGCTAAGCACCTGAGTACCTACATCTCAATTTCTCTTCTTTTTAAATATTAGAATATTTTAATTCCTTTCTCTAACAAATTGATTCAATAAATAGACATCAAATACGTATGTTAAAGAAATTTTCAAAGCAAGTGACCAGCTTTTAATCGTAGAATAGAAGGCTAAAGTGGAATTTTCTGGGATAAGCGCATGTAACAAGCGGTTACTTTCTTGTTGAAAAATGGTGCTAGCGATTCTTTTAATATGCACTAGTACTTTCTCTCTAATATTATAGGAAGAGACAAAATAGTTTTGTCTTCCAAAGAAACTTTAAGCTCTGCAGCATTGAGCGAATATACAGGATTATAAGAATAGGTTGGCTAACATTAATAACAACTTTATTGTGACGAACTTTTCACAGTTTCCAGAAGAAAGGGTTTAAAAATCAGTGTCAAAACACATCAATTTCCATCCTCTAATACAATCTAATAGAAAGGAACCTTTCCAACATCTAATAAAATCTAACAAAAAGGAAAGTTGGTATTGCATAATCAATTATTATGAGTTATACAACACCAATTTTTTTGTTTCTCTTCCTAACCTGATGATGTGTGATCGGTGCTGATACTGGTACAGTAGTTGAGAATAAATGTAAAATACGTAAGGGCTATATTCATGTTAGTTCTACTTTTTCTCGAAACGTAACCTCACCTATGAAAAGATACATACAAATTCCATTACAAAAAACCAGCAGAGTAACATTTACCCACATCTCTTCTCTATTCTACATAAAAGAAATTATACGATATAAAAACCTAGCAGAGGCGTTAAAACGCCGGTAACGTTTTTCAAATTGTAACAATTCCGCCACGAAGCTGGAATGACAAAAAAGCGTCAGGTCTGCCAATAAAAGGCCTGCGCTGGTCCTCCCACTCCAAGATCCCGGCTTCAACCCCCACTCCGGGGCCCACCGCAGACGTACAGGTCCCGCTTAACAATGGGGCGCGGCGATCTGCGCCCGGAGGGAAACAATTGAAGTCGGTGACACGTATCATCCGAAACAGGCGCTTTTTTCGGCCCAACACGTCACGGACACTCCGCTGCCGATAAAAAATCTACAGACCCGAAGACCGAGGGCGTAATTTTACGTAGGATTTGAGGTTACCGAGGAAAACTGAACGAGTCGGTACATTCCCGCAGACGGTTCGAGGATTAAGCGTCGAATCGTGCCTACTAACGATTGTTATCGACGGAATCGATGCCAAAACTTCTTTATAATATTCAAAATGTGTCCACAGTTTTGAGGCAAGTGATGAGAGTTTATAAGAGGGGATTCGAATAATAAAAAATATATGGCCGAGACTGAGATTTCATAGTAGTCTTCTAATATCTGAGCGTATATTAAATTTGAAAAAGAATAACTTGAAAAGAAAAGGACAGAGAGAAAATTAGGGAACCCTTAATCATTTGAATGCAAGTTCCAACTTCATCACAAAATTTCATCAAAATCCCACGACTAAACTGATAGACGCTCCTTGTTAGTTGTGGGTTTAACAAATTAAGTTACTGCTCAGGAAAAAATAGACCAAAGCATGAGAATACTCACAAGAAGGAGATGGTGGCTGAAAATTCCTGGTTTAAAGCCAAAGCACGGAAAACCGAGAATCTTTGTAGATAACGAGTTATAATAGCCCGGATATCAATTAACAATAATCGTAATAGTGCAAATAAGAAGAGCGGATCTAGATGTTCCAGGGATTTTAGCTATGAGTCAAACTTTAACTTTCGTGCGCTTAAAAATTAAATGCAATCTGCTGAGCATAATTTGCGATGTAGAAATAAATGGAGACACTGATACAAATTCACTAAATATATTTGGCTATGCGATCTAGGTTACGAACATTCATCTTCAAGAAAGGAGAAAAAGGAACTCGGCGGTCAATGAACTAAGAGACAAAGGTTCTCCAAGCGCCGACAGCGCCGACCGTCTAAGGGCGATTCCCGGGAAACGGATAATCGCTTAGCAGTCACCAGTTATTCAGAATCCCGATGCGCATTTCGGAAACAATGCTTCCATCTTCATGGGGGGTCCAATATGAAGATGGAAGCATTGTTTCCGAAATGTACATCGGGATTCTGAAGAACTGGGACCGCTAAACGATTATCCGTTTCCCGGGAATCGCCCTTAGACGGTCGCCGCTTTCAGCGCTTGGAGAACCCTTATCTCTTAATTCATCTTCAAGCCTGAACATATATTCAGTGGAACGTCTCTATGTATTTCCGCATAGAAAATATAGCATTCCACTGAGTATCACTCGAAAAGATTGATTTTATTGAGCACAATTTGTTCTTCAACCGCTGTTATAAAACACTATGTAGTATACCCCAGCATACCTTTACCTACGCAGTTATTAATAGAATCTTTTACAAAGAAACGCATAAAATATTCGCAGTATTTCTAACCGATTCAAAACAGAAATATTCATGTAAAAGTGGCTAGTGATTGAATTAATGCAATCAAAACCGCATAAAGCTGGACACCAAAATATGATCCATTTTCCTAGCGCTATTACGCAGAAATTCACGAGTGATAAATATGCAACAGCAAAACTGCGCATCCAAAATAAGTGCTTGACCCAGTTTAGTTACCTCTAAAATAAACGAGCTAATTCAACGTAAAATTCGTATGGAATTCTAAACATCAATTAATACTTGAGTGGAGCTTTAGGTTGACAAATCAATGAGTAAAGAGGCCATTAATAACTTGCTGAAATTTATGAGTTCGCGAATAAAACCTTGTGCAATTATTCCGTAATATTAGCCCATGTTAAGAGCAGTTTATTCTCATAAATATCGGACACTCGGTTGAAAGAGAAAAAAATATGAAGAGATCTACATACGTCAAACACGAAATGCATCAAAAATTCATATGATAAACTGAAACCCGACGGATACAATACTTTGAACGTTTAAGGAATGGATATTACTGTTCATAGAGACAGAAATGCAAATTATCTTCAAGGTAATTATATCATCGATGTAGGATCATGGATTTACAGCGGTCTACATAGAATCTTCGCTGTAAGCGACTCTAAGCCATTACAGCTGTCAAATGTATCCATAATTTGAAGAAGATACTCTTGGTGTCATTATAAAATTATCCAATAAGAAACTTCGGTTCAAACACTTTGAGAAGAAAAAATAAAAATTTGTCCCAAACACCTTAAGTAAAGAAACCAAAGGTACTCCTCCACGTTCAGTTAAGGTAACTTAAATACCAGCAACACTTTTAAACATGGTTTTAATGAACATATGAAATTCTGTTCCCATGCATTATCGTCATAACTTCTAAACTTCAGCAGTTTTATATCAAATTTAATAAATACTTGCAAAAATATTTAGCATTCCACATTTTCGAGGTATTTTATACGACATAGCGTAACCCTACTCTGCTTATTTGGAACGTATCGCATTAATTCTCAGCACTATTTACATACATGGAAACAGCTTGAGGGCGAGTTAACCGTGTTGTAAGTGGAATGAATTTAATTTTATTACATTCAGGAATAAATTACTTATAGAAAATTTAACCTTGTTTCGGCCATCGCCATCTCAAAGGATTATAACTATAACTGAACTGCGGAACAGTTTTTTCATTATTTTTATTCATAATTTATATTTTGTGACTACGAAAAGGTAACTAGGTGCTAGATGGCAGTCATTTGAAGGGGGGAAATAGAAAAACAAAATCCCTCCCTGGCATCCATCCCAATCGGGAGGAAACCCCTCCAAAAGCCTCCCCAAATCCTCCGACGTCATTTTTATTTAGAGTTCTTTAACAAACAATACCATGCTATTACAATGATATCAACAATTCTATAATGCAACATACAATTTAAACAAAATTTTTCAAACATTCACATTCACGAAAAATCATACAATTTCAAACTATTTCAGCAAAATAAAATTATAACATACACAGCATACATTTTATAACAAAACTTACCTATAACCTACAGTGTATACAGTTTGTATTTTCTCAGTTCAAAAAATACTCCTGATTACATGAAAATAAACAAGGAATGTATAAACACATAATATATATTCTATAACTTTTTTCTTTTTGGTGATTTAAAAAATTCGGCATCTGAATGAGAAGTTCTCCAAACAAATCATTCCATTCCCTTATACCACTATCTTATTTACTCTTACAATTCATACAACAGCTGCGGAACCGGAGGTAGATGGTAAATTAACGAACATACATGCAAATACCGCTAAAAATTAACAATTTCATATATTTTACGGTAATTAAGAACACTGTCTGAATATAATCTTCCCTAAATGGAAGAAAAACCCCTCCAAAACTTCCCTAGACCTAAGTAATTATCTGTACAATCACATCCATCTATAAAATACCACACAATCTTCAATTATACAAAAATTTAACAAAATGACAAGGCTACAGTTATCTAATCCATAAGAGATTAAAACGCAATTTCCAATATATTCTGAAAAACATAAGGTTTGAATCCAGCGTGAATTTGCAATGGAAATAATTTAATACCGAAACCAGGGTTCCCTGGGGGGATAACCTCACTCAGGGAAATTGCTTGTCTCTGGCCTGAGAGTTACTTGAAAATCAATTTACCGATTGCCGAAGTGGCGGACTTTTTCCTAACCGCGTTCCTCTGCCTGAAGATAAGTTAATCAGAATTCAATTACGCCTGCAATCAATTCATCGCGATCCCTCTACATAATCGATGAGAGATTTGCCGATATCAAAACGTTTTCGCTGTTAACCATCGATAAAAATATGCCATATTTTACGGGCTTTGAGCCATTCAGCGTTCGTTCTTTATCGAAAACACTCCAATTTTATTTCCGGAGTGACGCATTTTTTTCTTCGTTAAATGCTGACGCACGTTCGGTAGTGGGTAGTCCCGTATCAAGCACATTCCAAATTGAAGCAGATTCTATCTGTTAGAGTGAACTTTCGGACACAATCAAAGGATTCCTAAGCAAAGAGAGCTGAAAAAGTAATTAAACTTGGATTTTCAGGGATTCCTTCCTAATCTATACGGCAAGTTTAACGTTGAAAACTACTCCCTAACGAAATAACAAGAAAAGCATGGCATATTCTCCATAACATATAACTAAACTGTATCTCTAATTGTTTCTACGCAATCTTGGTTTTAGACATTTATGGAATGGATCAAATCGAATTCCGGATTTAAAAACCAAGAATTGCCATCTTTATAAAAAAAGCTTCCACACAAGTATTCTGCCTTTCGATAGTTTCATGATACATGACATTACAAAGGGTCATCCCGCACTACGGAGGGGTTAGGAAATCTGTGACACCTTGTCACGTACGATAAGCAGCTTCATGGGATGCTGAGGACATAGAATACGGGATTCAAAAATTCCAAAATTTCCGAGACATTAAAACAGACACCCGAAGCTATATGTTTTTCACAATTTTTCTGTACTGAATAAATTTTTTCTAGTCTAATTAATTGGAATTTCCTAATTAAAATTTCTTTTTATAACTATTTCTTAATCAAAGCTAACTTTACATTATTTCTTTGAACTTTATTATTTATCAGGACCTCATAATCTAGAAATAAAACCATAATAAGCGAGTTACTTCCTCAGTATCCATATCGGTGAGGTTCCGGAAAGTTTGATCCATTATAAAAATCTATTGATTTATACACTACTGAAAAAGACTACACCTATTACAAAAGTCTTTTTTTAAACTTAAGATGTATATACTGCGTAACGGAAATTCTAACGAACTCTATTCCATTCCAAAATTACACATATAAGTAATTTTCACTTATAAGCGTTGCTTCATTTGAAACAAGTCGAGGTTTACCACCCATTCCTGGAAGAACGAGCTTGATCTTCTACAGTTATTTCATTATAAAACAAAAGTACATCTACGAAAAAAGTACCGGAATCAAAAAATGTCCAAAATTCGGCTCTGCGTAAGCTCTGTGAACTTATTTTTATAAACCAGGAAAAAAGTTTCCCAGTTCCGCAGATAAAAAATACTTCGACACATACGATATTTCTGTTAATATTACCTCAGGTTTTCCGATAAAATTTCATCAAATATCTCACTCGCTAAATAAAGCTTAAAAACGTGTTACCAAAGGAAACGACTGCCACTGCCTTTTATTTCATGGGAATGGGGAAATAAACGATAACGTTTTTAGATGAAAAAGCGAAGGTCAAACGGTATTTGAAAGCGCGTTTAGACTTTGTAGCTCTCAAGATCGATATCGAAAGGAATCAATTCAGAGTGGGCAAAGAGAATGGATCTGAAAAATGCTATAGCGAGGTCTTTTATCAGAAGCTGTTACATAAGGAATGGAATATGAAATTGGATTGACTCGGGAATTTTGGAATGGGGGAAAAAGTAAAGGGAAGGAAAACCCACTCTAATAAAGGAATGTGTGATAAAGAATTAATGGAATTTTTCCATCGAGAGCAACTTTCTTTAAAAATGCGGAAAGAAGATAAATGATTGATGAATCAGAGGTCTGACGTACATCGAGTAATCTAATTTTCTGTGTATATTTACTCATTGAGGAGTAATTACCGTTTTTCGTCCATAAAAACGCTAAGTTACCACGCAAAATCAACATTATAATACAGAGTCTTCTTCGAATAACAGTTATAATTTCCAGATTAGAGCAGAATATCCAACACAATGTTTTTGCCAAAATACTAAAAAAAATTAAATTCAATACGAGAAGGTGTCACTTCATGAGAGGCCATAACAATGGAATAAAATTTTTCGTTCAATTTCACGGAAGGTTTAAACATGCTATGGAGAAAGAAAGTTTCAATTCATTATTCTAAGAAATTGATACCACGTTTGCTAAACAGATTATTCCATTATGACTGGTAAGCAAACAAAGATTCTCCACGTTTTATCCAAGTCACTTGGTTGAAAAATCGATTGCTTAAAAGTTAAAATACTACAGTAAGAATATCCCAGATTGCGTTCTTCAACCATAAAATTAAACAGACAACTCTTGGGATTACATATGGAAAAACATCTTAAGTTATCAAGATCAAAATATTAAACGTAACGCATGAAAATCCGCAAGAGTAGCTCGCTGCTCAATACTTTATCTTAAATCAGAGATATAAAATTATAGAGGGCAACTTAAGAGCCTACACCTTAAACGAAAAAAAGCCCTTATATCTATAAATATAAGCACGACGTAAATCGTACTCTGAAGCCGAAGAATAAATTAAAGGACTCTTTCAGACAAGGAAATTTTTAAAGCGATTGCATTTTATAAGGCTCGAAAGTCTCCTGTAAAAGGTGTTGAAAAGGATGAGTTAAAGAGGAAGCCGTAGGTTGAATTACGAGAGAGAGAGAGATGGTAAGCGTTAAAGCTAGGCATTATGAGGTAATAAAGCGATGTGCGAGGAATTAGGATGGCTTCGAGGGCTGCAAAACAGCTATCTTCAGCTTGATAACCCTTGACGATGATGAGTACATCAATTAAAAATAGACAATGCTATATAAAATAAATGCATAGAAGATATTCGATGGATCAAGGTAAAATTTCGATACTAAAATAAAAGATTATTGAGCTAATCAAAGGTATGTTATTCACACACATACTTTAAATTGAATTTTCAGCTGATTTATGAGAAAGAACATCCTATGCCTTATAAAGTGCCTCATGGTAGGAACATAAGCTATGAAAAACTTAACAGGATACTTAAATCCTAAATATTTAAGAATGGTAACAAGAAATTAGACGTTATACTTCGCAGTTGCTTTCACACCTTCATAAACAGGCAGCCGAGACAAGAATTTCCAGCAAGTTTCCGGTAAAACATAAACATGAAGTCACAACGTGTTTGAGGCAAGAACAAAGCGAGAGAAATTCATAATGAACACTTCTTTTACCAGGAAGTACTTCCAAATTAATGCATACTCACTCATAAACTTTTCATTTATCTTTTCTCGGTGACATGTTTCACAAGAACGGGAGATAACTACCTTTATATTACATTGTCTTCCGAAATGAAAAAGACAAAAGGGAGCTAACAATAACAGGATAAGAAAGCTATATCTTACATACAAGTAATAAATTTAACCAAGGAAACTAAGTGCAGCGAATTCAAGATAGACGTTCCGCTCATAAAAAAGATAACAAGTAGTAACCGAAATCGCAATGCCAACTAAGTTACACAGTTGATAAGGCTAAAAAAATATTGAGTCATTTTCATGGAAAGCAATAGATAATAAACATGTAATAAGTTCAACCAATGAAAAGAAGTATGACCAATTAAGATTGGCGCATAAAAATACTAATGAGTAATAATGAATAGAAACCAAAATAGGTATGACTCCGAAGTTTCGCATTTGATAAGGTTAAAGAAAAATATGAGCTGTTTTTCTTTTGAAAAATGAAAAGCAACTTTCTTCAGCAATGGAATTGAAGGAATTATTATGGCATAAACAAGGAATAGAAATGGACGAAAAATTATAGGATAAAAAAGCAGTATCTTATAAACACGGCATAATTTCAAGAAAACTAAGCGCAGCGAATTCAAGAGAGAGGCTTCGCTCATTTAAAATATTAATGAGTTGTAATCGTAATAGTAATGCCACCAAAGTTACACATTTGATAAGGTTAAAAAAATTAAAAGTTATTTGTGGATTGTAACCACAAGAATATCGCTGGATTTACGAGTTCTAAAGGTAAATTACTGATTACTTGAGAAACAACCCGAAACAATAGAATGAAACCTTAATAAGAATAAATATCTCAGGTTTCACTCAAAAAAAATATTAATGAGTAATAACCGAAATCGCAATACCAACAAAGGTTGGTATTGCGATTTGATAAGGCTAAAGAAGAATATGAAGTTGTTTTTCTTTCGAAAACTGGAAAGTTAATTTTCTTCCGAAATTAAATTGAAGGAACAATTATAAGATAAGAAATGGATGAAAAAGCAACGAAAAAATTGCAGAAAAAAAGCAGTATTTTATAAACCAGGAATAAATTCGACCAAGAAAAATACGAATCCTCATTTCAAGAGGGGCGTTTCGCTCATGAATAATTATAAATGAATGGTAACCTAAATCAATGGCACCAAAGAACGGAGTTAATATTAAATACACAATTTCCCAGAATATATTAGAATAAAATCAGGACTGCGAGAGAACGATGCAAATGAAATGGGATAGAATGTCTAGATGAGCTGCAAGGAACCTATCCTAGGTTTCATAATCCTTGATGATGACTAGTGTTACCATATCAAAACTGGAACTTATATTTTAAAGTGGGCGTAACCGCTGCGTTGCCTTACAATTTAGCTTTAGTTAGTTTCATATGCTTTAAAACCACTAATTTTGAGGAGTGTCACGATTTGATGAGAATTCACGTTAAAATAATTTCTTTCATTGAAATCTATGTATCCTCCCTTTTGTTCTTTGTTTCTTGGTACTAAGATAGACAGATAAAAATAGACTGGGACTAAACTTTAAAATGTATGGTTAGCCTAATGACAATGGTAGAACGGATACTATTATTTCCTAGTCACACACGATAAATTCATGAAGCAAGAGCAGCCTTAAATAAGACTAATTTACATCGAAATAATTTCAAATGCGTTTACATATGCATGTAGCATTCAGCGTACATGCAAATTGCTTCGTGTGGGAAGTACGTCCGTAGTCCTGAATTACTGAATAAAAACAGCGGAATCATTCAATAACAGTGAATGACTATGCTTCCGCTAACTGAAAGTCACGAGCGCATTCTGAGGATTAGATAATGAGGGCCATAATTCAATGCGAGAATGCGATTCAATGGGACCGTCTAATTGTGCTTTCTCTCCAAAACCATGAGGTCTTCCGCTGAACGTGACCTACATTTGACATCACGCGGAGGCGGTTTTGCAATAGGGAACTTTGACATTGATGCGACGACCTTCTTCGCGGTTCACTGACTGCGAGAATCGCCGTGGACATTCGGCGATGTTTAACAGGATGGAAACAGTTAATCGATATTTAGACACACAGAACAAAACGCTCTGGCATAAGCGAAAGTATTTCTCTTCGTTGCACAATCACTATCAACTGGAATATTACACGAATTGACCACTGAAGTCCAACCAGTTTCACCTAAAAATAATCATCACCTACTTAGGCATGATAATAAATAGACTACCGTAAATACTCACCTACAAAATATACTTTTTTAACCAAAAGATAGGATTAAAAAGCAGAAGGTGTGTTAAAGGAAAATATAGATTTTCAATGATATTTATTATCGTATGTACATCAAGAATAGTCCCAAAAACCTTCCTGCGTCTTGTACGAAGATATTAAAGGTAATCAATCCACTACATTTCATATCCTCTGCTCACAAGTTATTTTATATAAACAGGATGAACATCACGATCTGCGATAGCGTGACAAAAATAATAATTTCCTCTAGTGAGTCATCCATGTTTCCGGTGAGGAAAGATCTATAATTTACTTCAAATCTATAAGATTACTTAAATGCTTATTACTTTAAAGAGCTTCAAAAATCAAAGCTTAATACTTAATCACCATAAGAGTACCTGTATTTCATCATAAAAGTTACTTTCTTCCTCCTTTCATGCCTAAATATTCTCCATAAAAAATTATCCAAAAGTAATTAAATCGTTTTGTAACATCGCTAGACCTGTAATACAATAAGCCAATATATCCTGGAACCCGTGCCATAAGAAGAAATTGGACTCCACTGAAAGGATTCAACAACAGTTCGTAAAGTGAATCTGTTTGGGATCCAACTGGGAATGCAGCCAGGATAAATACCCCTAAACATGTGAGAGACTTAATCTACCCCATCTAGAGAAAAGGAGAAAGGTCGCCGACGTTCTTTTCCTAAAAGACCTTCTCTACCCTAAGGCTGCCTGCCCCCCTGATTATTAAATTGATTGAAATGTCAGTGCCGAATCGCAGGAAAAGGCGTATGTCTGTATTTCACGAAGGTACTCTGAGTCAATGCCAAGAAGTATTCGTCACTACCAGGAATTTTTAGGGAAGCTAATGCTTTTACTACCGTAACCAATGCTGGTTTATTCCATGATTCACTGTCGGTGATATGCAAGACAGTTCATGAATCATTTAATTTCAAATAATGCCAGTTTATATTATGAACACTTGACTCCTTCCCTGCATGCTGGGTTTCATTATTTTTGTCTTTAACCTTGTTTCATTTTTATTCATTTTATAGCTATTATGAGAAATTTAGTTCAGATATTTACCTGTATATACTAAATAAAGATAAGTTGCCTTTTTTACTGCGTGATATATTATCCTTTATACATACGTAGCACTATTGCTAAAACAATGACGACAGCTGAGTTCTGTTCCAGGGTTCCAGTTGGTTTTTCCACCGAACCAGGGACCTATATCACCGAAGGCAAACACGCTACCAACTTTGCTATCCAGGAGCCATTCCATACATTCCGAAATATTTTACCTTTGACTTTATACTTGTAGAGAATATTTTTTAAATAATTTAGAAGCATATATTTTCTGAAAGATGAACTTGAAATCGATTTCATTTTCAATGGAAACCAATGTCTCAGCAATATATCCTATGGGTTAAATGAACAATTATCTCGCAGCCGCAAAATTCACAAACGAGGATCTCATCGAGGAAGTGAAATTTGTTACCTCAGCAGATCGGCAATCGACTCACTCAAACGTATGTACCTAAATTCGTTTAATCGAAAGAAACTGCGAATGCAAATTCAGCAGACTCAATGCTCACAAAATTATGCATCAAAAGCTAAATTCATGTGGAGTATTAGCATCCGAAGTGGAACAACTTCATTAACCTCGCTTTAAAAGCTGAACTGCTCCACTTAACTTCTCCCGCTACAGCGCTTATTTAACATCCTGATTACTAATTAGTCCTTCAGTTAAGGACCTGAGCTCCAGTTATTATTTAATATTATTATCAAACTTTCATTCTCTTTTGTATTTATAGAATTCAAACCTTAAATATTATATCCAATACCTTCTCATGGATTATAAGCGATCAAGAATAATCTTGAATGAGGAAAAATTACACAACTAATCACATAATTTAATTCAGCTATATATTTCTGAAAATAAAATCCTTTATTACATAAAAATGATAACATCTTCAAACAAGTGATATTTTTAGTGAGTGATAAGGTGTAGAAATCGCCTCGAGTTATTTCCAGAATTTCGGCCAACACGATGATACCATATCGACGTTCGCAAAAATAATTAACACCACTGTCAAATCACGAACAATAATAATTTGGTTTATTTATACCCCATGGAACATATAAAATTAACAATCATCAAAAATAATGCATTATAGCAGTCGCAAAAAGTGCATTTTTCAAAACAAATCGCTCAGAATTCAAGAAACTTTGGTAACTTCTCTCTGTTTACATGTATGACCACAAAGATAGGTCATATTCAACTAACAAAGCTGTATCACTGAAGGTATTATCAAACAATGAATTTTATCCCCGGCACGTTCATCCAGATTAATCCATTTTATAAAATAAATTTTTCGATAGCGTCTTCTGTGAACAGCAATAAAAGTTCAGAAAGTTTACTCAAAAGGTGGATCTTTTAAGCATTAAAATTCAAAATTAAAAAGAAATCCAAAGCTCCAAGCAAAAGAGTCGAGGTGACTAAATGAGGGAAAAAACTCTCGAGCGAAAATCTCATAAATCCAGCAACGGAAAACGAAGTCATACTGCAAGGATAAAACCCCAACATTGCTTTCGAATAGCGTAAACAGGTGCATGTAGTCACAGACATGCTCCTTTGGGCTTAACGGCAACGCATGATATACAGGGAAGATAAGAAAACAAGCATCCCCTTCCAGCAAAGCAATAAAGTCATGTGAAGGGAAAACGCATCCAAGGGGAAGATAGCTAAAGCACTCCAGACGTACTTCCGAGTACTCATGCAGTGGAGATAATGCCTCTGAGCGAACTATTCTTCCGCCTCTTGCAGCTGCAATACAAGTTTACCATTCTCGGGCCCATATGACGCTCGAGAGGTGCCGCATTAAACCACGCAAGCGAACCTATTGTCTACCTGCGACCAAAGGCATTATTGAACCACTCTGTGTGAGACAGACGTGGAATGTAACTACCGTTTAGTGTAATTTATTAGCAGATCTTAGAAGGTGTACGAACGCGATTGGTTCCGTTTGGCTTTACGATCCCATATGTCAGAAATTGCACATCCATTATTCGATGAGGATTGAAATTAGATGGTAGTCTTTCAACTAAATCTTTCTGTATTCATTTTCATAGCATCAGATTCTGATAAGTAGACTTCGAGCTCTCCTATGTGCCACCTGTTACTTTTACCAATTTACAAGGATTAAGTAAATTTGTGGGAATAGCTAATGATCAAAGGAATCTTTGAAAGCTTCAAACTGGCGTATCATATGATTTTCAAAATCTCCAATCATATGATAAGTCACATTGAATGAGTGATCAAATTTTTATCTTACAACATATTCTAAGTGTAATATATAGAAATATAACAAATTATAAAAACATAATGAATAAATTTTCAGCTTAAAAAATCTGGAAGCAGCGACTGATTGGATGAGTTTAATTTAGCTGCATTCTAGAGATAAAATTAAATAGATTAAGAGTAGTTTCGTTTGGATACCCGTATTGGTATTATTCCCCTAAAAAGAAATTCATTGGAAACTGGAAAGTAACAAAAACATTTCGGAATAAAACCCTTAGAAAATACAAGGTAATCCACCTAGGATATTAAAGAAATATGGACTAGGAAGAAAATTACAGAAAATTGCGAGGAAATCCTTGTTAGGAGAAGGATTAAGTCAATCTATTCTGAATATAGGTGATACTTTTATCTCTAAATTCTTTTATCTCTAAATGAAGGAAACCAGAAATATTCCCCAAAAGATGCAACGATCCACATTAGAGAACAATGTCGTATTAACGTCATTTAAAGAAGGACGCTAAGAGGAGAGAAATCATCAAGCATCAAATAAAAAGGATAGCTATCGTTAATGAAAATGCAGACTGTAAAAATAAAAATACAAAGCGAAGTTATGTAGAGCGTTATGGGTAATTAGTAGATTGGGAATGATAAGGATCAACAAAATTGTGGAAACGTCAATCGTAGCTCATTCATTCACCATTCATACATTTTTATAAATTGAACAGTTTTATCCATTGCCATCACCATCACCGTTAGAAAAATTTCTCTATTATAAATTGTTTAGGAAATATTTTTTCGATGGAAAAGCAGAGACACCTCGGATGATGAATAACCTCACAAAAGATTTTTTCGTCCTTTTCGGGCCCTGCAAGGGAGGAATTCACATAACGAACGTTTTTAGGGGATTCTAGCGCAAATATTCGAGTACTAAAAATTCCCGTTTATCCACAGCGGAATGACCACTCCTCATTCTTGCATACTACCAAAAAATGGCATTTTTATCGGTAGTTTGTGTGTGCTTTATGATAACGTAAATTACAGAAAACTTCCTCCGCTGTCGGCTTTTGCAAAACGAGTATGACTCCGAAACGATTAGCCCATGTTGTTAAGTAATTACCATTGGCTATCCAGAGGGGCGAGAAAAACTAACTGAAAAACATGTTCGAAGAATAAAAGCAACCTGCAAATTGACCGACGAAAAAGAATTGGGAACTACCTGAATTTTAATGTGAAGGGAATATATCACGGTAAATACCTCTTGTCAGAGACCTGGTATTACTCCTACGTCAAGGATTATATCACTCGCAAGAAAAACGTGTTAATGCACCTTTTACTGCGAGGATGAGTGTTTCATAACAAACTGGCACCAGTGAAATATTGCCTACATTACTACTTCTTGTAAAAAATAATAAAACTATTTCAATGCATTTACTGCGAAATATACTGATGAAATACAGTAGCCCAGATTATGTGAAACAACTCCGATGTTCCGTCACACTTAAGATAACCAGATTGACAGGATAGTATGGCTGACCTAGGTTAGGGCACTGAGGGCAGTTTTTAGTGATATGTGGTACTATATACATAAGAGAAGGAACTGAGGGAATAAAATTCACACAATGCCCGCAATAAAATTTCTGCAGTTGTGGATTGTTTCGGTTCTGATTACGAAGTAACACCGTTTCATTAAACTAAACCAAAATATGATAGAACAGCGCATCTAATTTTCGAGAATACACAAATACAATCTATTGCCAAATATGATATTCAAACTTTGGAAATCAATATCAAACGAGCAACATATAGTTGGTACAGACACGAGACAAAGATCTGTTACAGGAATAGGATCTCTTATTAACAATTGCTACCACAAAGTTTAAGTGCGATTCTGAAAAAGGTTTGCAAAAGTTGTTAGAAGAATTAAGGGGTGGGATAAGTTACCGGGAATTGAAGGAGAGGGAACTGAATAGGGAATGTGGGGGCACATGAATCTACCGAAAGGTAGAACACCAGGATCCTTCGTGATGTAACATTTGAATCGGTGTGGGGAGAATTAAAATTTAGTTTACATCTGCCCAATAAATGCAAAGAGGATTCGTTCTCATAAAATGATAAATATCATGCATCCACTTGAGAATAACAGACAACGCTAGAAAAATCAGTAAAATAGATACTTGTATAGATCGATCAGAATATTTATTTTTCATGAGAAATATACGACGGTAACAGAATTGGAAACAGGATGAAAGGTAGATCTACATCTGCATGTGTACCCTGCTTGTCTCCCTTCAGCGTGTGGCTGACACGAATATAGATACATATCTGTCCCTTTGATAATGTGGTACCTTGATTAATCAGTGCACTTGTTATAGAGACCGTATAGAATTAAACATGATAGCTTAAAGCAAAACGAACCATAGCATACGGATGGGTGGCCGTGAGGAACCACTATTCACCTTACGATACCCCTTGCGATGCTGTGAAGGCAGCAGAGCAAGAGTGGAAGAATGGGAATACCAAACATATATTTCCTTCGTAAGGATCGATAAAGAACAGAAGCTACTCCACCCTTAAACCCTTTGCCTCGGTGACCCCGTTTGCGGAAACGACCTCTGAAACTGAGACATTCCATTTGGACGTCAAGTCACCACTTTTCCCCCGATTAAAATATTTCGCCCGTTCGCTCACAAAATTCCATCACTAAAAAAGAAACTAAACTTTCCCATTGGGTTCTTTCAAAATACGGAATCCCGAAAAAATTTCCGCCTATGCATTCAACCATTCTCTATCCTACCTGCTCTCTGCTATTCTTTCCATGGATGCACCGTTTCGGTTGAAAGAAATAAAAACGCAACGGTAGCCAACAAAGATTCAGCCTTCCAGATTTCCAGAGGGAACAATACAGGTCGTACAGAACCTCTTCGTATATAAGGATTCAGCATTTCTTAAAAACCTCTTCACCGTGAAAATCGATAAGAATAAAACGGCAAATGCATCTCCATAATTCAGTTATTCTTACCTTTCACTGATTTAAATTATTTTCATGGAAACTTTACATTTAAACCTCTTTCTTCTATCTCTTAATATCACCCGACATTAATGTAAAACTCGTTCCTCGTAGCTTCTTAAACCTAAATGAACTTTGTTGATTTCCTTTTCTCATGAGATGCCTTCTATTACTACCTCCATCACTATGTCAGTTTATATCTGTTACGTTGGATTTTTTATGAATGCAAGAAAACTGCAATATTGTAGCAGCATCATTCTAGCTGAAAATATTCTCGAATACTCCATCCTCGATTTCTATGTTCCCTAGCTATCATAATTGACTGCAGATTCTTCTATCATACACATACATTACTGCCGATTTATCTTCATGATACCTCACCAAGCGATTCACCTTGGTTCTGTTAAATTTATTAATCCGAATAATATTAATATTACCTTTATTAAATCTACAAATCGCTTCGACTAGAAATTTTCTCCGAACAGTGCTGAGATAATTCGGCTGTAAGTAATCCTCTTATGCTCACGATTTCTTCGACATACAAATATATTTTTTCTGCATCTGTATATCTTACGATCTGATACCTCCTGAAAAGTCTTAATTTAGATAACGAAGATAACTCCGAACAGAATTGTCTTTGTTGGCTGTGGTATTACACGGTAAGAAATGCTGAGGAAATAAGTATTTTTAACGAGCTTGAGGTTACTCAACCACTTGTTTAACCTGTTATTAGCACGAATTCGTAGCGGTCGGATATGCAATAATTTCAGAAGGGTAATAAAAGAGGTCTGTCATTGAAGTCATCAGCTGATGGCTTTAACCCTTCCAATTAGCTACCAAAAGCTTTGCTGAGGGATTGAGGTATGCTGAGCAATATGAGGAAGAATAAAATTTTCCGTATATCACAATGACTATACAAATAACACTTTTCATAGCAATCAATAAGAGATTAAAGAACCGGATGCCAATGTTGAGATGCAACAGTCAGATGCCATATTTCAGTAGTATTCCTATTATTGTATTTATGACCTGGGCTTAAAAAATAGATGAAACAATCATTTTCCTAAAGGAGGAATTTCCTATAGCTTCGCATCACCTGAACTTTCCACGTCCAAGGAGCACGTCGTTTTAACCGACTCCCCTCCGATCCCTCCCTCATCTCTTCCCGATCCCTCTTATTTACTCACGCCGAGAAATATACTGAGTCTGGAGGCAAGATAAGGAACAAACCGGTCCCTCTCCATCTTCCATTTCACCTCTCCAAACTCCTCTTACTTCCCCCTCTTTTAATCTTTACCTCTCTAGAAACAGCAAACCTTGCTCGTGCAACGAAATTTCATCAAGGAATGAAACTGGTGGCATGCTCTCTCGCTCCTTACACGGGATCCTTTTCTATCTGGATCATGCTCCACTTTTCCAGAGCCAATTCCATCGGAATCGCTTCGTGTTGTATTTATCTACGGGAATAGGCGAAGTGAAATCATTTCGAACTTGCGCCGCCGATCGATTCCGCCGACGCTTATTCCGCCTCTGACTGAAGGGCTTTTTACTCCAATTCCTTTTATCTACGTCTGAGTGGTTCCAGTCACGGTGTCCAAGCTTTTAACTCCACTGAGTCGCACTACCATATTGCCTACGCAGGTCGCAAATAACTTACTTTGCTGCATCTTTTAATAATCATATTTCATCGAAATCAAATTGTTTTCTCGGATCAGCTGTAGAACCCCCTAATAGCCCATGGGGGACTCAAAAATTGATTCGAGTTGGGTGGGAAATTCTTAAATTGATTCTACAATAGTTTAAGAACTCCGTACCTAGCTGCGTGGAGTCAGGAAATTTCTCCAACATAAAAAACTTGTTTTGCCGTCCCAAATAAATAAATTAATAAGTTCATAACAAAATTCTTTTATGTAAGGTTATACGAGAAGAGAAAAAATTCTTCTGCCAAGTTAAATTTCAATTCTATCATTTGTGTACTTTTATTTAACTAGATATCCTTAACGAACTATTTTGCTGAGAAATTCTAACAATAGGAATTTTTGAATCGATCTTATTTGGAGTGGATATTTTACAATTGGCCAAATCGATCACATCAAATTGATAGAATTTTTCGTTGCAGCGATATTTTGAATGTCTGGGCTCGAATATAAATTATAGATATTAAATATTGAATGGATATTAAAATGTAAATAAAATAGAATAAATTAAAATAGAAATGGAAAATAACAATAGATATTAGTTTTTGAAAATATTATTTGAAAATAAAAACATGACGTTTATTTTTACTACACTTGATTCAAGAATAATTTAAATGAAAGCAACATGTATTGAGTGTGAGTGCTACTGTTTAACAGAATTCATTTCTATCTCTCTACATCGAATATCTTTGAAAGCTGTTATTATATAAATAACAGTGTTTTTATAATTACTCTTACGAGAAGTTTTCCGCTACTAACATTCTTGGTCAGTGAGAAAAGAAAAAACAAGCTACCTCACTCCTCATCTAGTTGCCTCAGTCCCCCAAACCTTCGGTAGCTAATAATGGAGAGAATGAGGATTCTACAAGCGAAGGTTCATGCCTTTACACGCACATGTATACTGGGATCTAGAATCCTACAGGTAACATTTCGGCGAACGATTGTGACTCGTGAAGGAATCATCTTCATTGGCATCGTATGAGTATTCTACGACACAAAGGAATGAATAAAATTCCGCGGCTTACAACGCTAACTCAACCCCTGCAACGAATCCCTCCGAGAACAAGCCTTTCATCGAATCCAGCTTCCACGGTTTAAGAGGATCGCGCGCGGAGAAATACCCGTCCGTTTCACGAGGCAATTCTCTCTAAGATATCTCTCCCGGTCGAGAAGATACAACGGGAAAATCGAGAAAGGTAGATAACTCGGTATGCCACGTCAGCTGAAGCTACCGAAAACTGGAGCAGTAGGAATTCCAGCTTTCGAGTGATTTCCATTTGTTTTTTCACTTTTGGAGGACGACTGGCGAGACCTTGAAAAGAAAATTTCGAGAAGGTTATCGGGCGAGACGTGAATGCCTTTCGCCGAGATGTGCCTCCCACTCGTTGGACACGATGAAAGAGAGCACGCTTGCTGCACAGGATGCATTGGAATGTAAATATCTCGTGACAGACGTGCAGGGTTCGTGCCAAAAACAGTTTGTGTATCTGTCAAGTGGAAGACGTTAAAATTACCATTATATTTCAGGAGTGGCTACACATCCATATCGCTGTGCAGAGAGGATCGGATATGAGAAAGTATAAACAGGGGATAGCAGAGGCAAATTTAGAGTACGATGAGGGTGAGAGATGACTTCGCAAACAATTACCTTGATCTCATGTATGACGAGAAACTCACATTAAAAGCTGATAGCGAAAGGTGTCTATGATAACTTTAAATCCACCGTACTTTTTTATAATATGGCACTTTAACAAATAATAGAAGTAGAGAACTTATTTAGTTGATTCATTACCGTAACTATATCAAAGATTTCCCAAAGATTTACTTGTCTTTCGAATGATAGGCAATTACGTATTACAAGTGCAACTAAGCTGAGTAAAATTCAATCGGGTTAATACTGATGAACAAACTAACCTGAACTGAAGCTGAAAATTTCACCGTAATGGTATTTATTGTTAATAAGGTTAAGGTGTTCTTTTATAACCATGGTAGTCATATTCATCGCCTTGTTTGTTTATGTTTGATTTATGAAGTGCTTTTTGTTTTCAAATTCTTGAGCCTAATGTTGTAACGTTTAGACAGTTTTATAAATACACTATTCCTGAAATATTCTCGTTATAGCGAAAAGATATTCCGTCTTCGCGTAAGTTTATTTGATGTTTTTTCTCTTTTATTTTTATTCTTTTCATGTTCACACTATAATAATAACAAGGCACATAATATTTCCCCCTTCTAAGTTTCTTTTTTCATCCTCCAATTTATCTTTATGAATTTTTCTCAAAACGCCCGTGATTATTTGAAAGCGATGTCAATCCCAAGGTTTACTCCAGAGTGCTTTATTTCTTAATTCTAAATCTTCTTAGAAGGAGAAAAAAGGAACTCGGCGGTCAATGAACTAAGAGATAAAGGTTCTCCAAGCGCCGAATAGCGGCGACCGTCTAAGGGCGATTACCGGGAAACGGATAATCGCCCTTAGACGGTCGCCGCTATTCGGCGCTTGGAGAACCTTTATCTCTTACTAAATCTTCTTATAAAATTTCAATTTTTATTTACAAGTTTTTTGAGGAGAAATAAATAAAGTCATTATTGTATAATTAATTAAGGCAGGAAGCCTCACATTTCAGATCGTCTATTGGAGGTAAAAATTTTTATTTGAACAACGTTGGCTCTAAATGTTCCACAACGAAGATAAATTAGATGTACAGAACGATGCACGACACAATTTTATTCCGAATTCGCAAATTAATTAAAGAAAAGTTTGGTTATTTTCTGAGAGAAAAGGCCAGTCTCTGTTACTTTTACTTCTTCCGGCAGACCGAACTTAAATTCTCACCCTTTCCACTCGCTTTTGGAAATATCTGCCCTTCATTCTCCATTTCAAGTTCTCATTCTCACAAATTTTCCCTCTCTCACAATAGTCAGACACACCCACTACCACGAATATCGAATGTTTTCAAGCACCACGAGCCAAAATTTCGGCTGTATTAACAAAGGAGATTATTTTATTTAGATGGATAAAATAAACTCCACTAGTACTACCTACACCTATTTAGAATGACGGATATCTTTAGAATCTGCTATTTATAATGATTAATTATTCCTTTAGAATGAATAATAACCCGTTTCATGGGCATATTAGAATGATATATAATCCTTCGCCGAAGAAAATACGTCAGAATCGAGCAACACATAGAAAACTGTGTTTTGTTCGAATAAAAAACATATATACTTAGGTTAGTGATCGATTAAATCTTAGATTAATGTTAGAGAAGTCAATCTCGCTTTCAACTATCCAGGTAATCGAGTTGGGATTTTTGAAATACAAGGGTGCTTGAATTTCCGGAGAACTCTTTAAAGGTAGAAGTAGTAATATTCTTTAAAATTCTACGACTTCTTCATTAATTTGGTAATTATATGCATCAGAAACAAATATATCAGGAATGAAATCAGCCATAATTTATTTAATTTCAAAATCAATTAGTTTTATCAATGTGATGATGTTTTAGGAATACAAAGTAACCGGATGTAACCGGGTTTAAATTGGATCAAACATTAATAATTACGTTGGAAGTATATAAAAATTCTTTCTACTGCAAATAAAGGAAACAGGAAGTAATAAAATGTTTGATTTAAATAATTTCTATTAATCTATGATACATTTACTTAAATGATTTTATGGGAACCGGAGCTTTCTGATTTTAACATCGTTATCAGCACGACTTTGATAGAAGATTTATGCCGCTCTAACTAAAACTTTGTCAATCGATAAGTGCACAACAAATTCCAAAGAAAACGAAGCTCTCGCAGGGATACGATAATGAAGCAGAGAATGCAAGAAATCTATGAGGATCACGCATAATAATACTCAAACTTATCTTCACCACCCAGTGTGTAAGAAATTTTCACTATACCATGTGAAATTCTATTTTCGGTACTCGATACTCGGTGAAATACCCCTGAAAGTAGACTACTCGTAAAATGATGCTTAACGTCTAGTACCAGAGTACTCGATGATTGAACTTGTATTCCCTTGTAAGTTTTCCCTTATCAGTCTTGGTGAGGGAGTAGAGACTTGGCGTGATCCGAATCTTTTAACTTAGGTCATGATAAAGGTTATGACCCAAAATTCAAGACTTCCACAACCTCTGAATATCATGTGCCTAAGTAATAACGGACTCTGTGAGAAGCCATTACTGAAATTACCTTTTTAAAACCCTTTTTATTAGAATGTCTAAGGGTATCGAGGGCGGGATGGAATTACGAAAGGTCAGTGTCGTGCTATGGACTAAAATCTATAGCGTGTTCTGCGTACCACGCGTTTGGCCTTTGCCCTTCTTGGAGATTTCGAGTAACTCACGTCTCTTTCCATCCCTTTGCCTTAAAAAGAGAGACTTAAGTTGTGGTGGGGGCACTCCAACTAACAATATGGACGACGGTGACCAATTCATCCGTTTGACGTCATAGGCGTCGTTTCGAGCACCATGAACATTCGAATCGCGTTTCCGCCACGCCCAGAGCCGAAAAAACTCAAATTTTATTTCCACGTCACAAACAAGCTCGAAATAACAAGATTTAAATTGTGGGATTCGGGAAAACGGCGAAACTACCAGTCAACGGCTCAATACTAAATTGTAACCTACATAGAATACTAAATGATATATGATATGATCTTTCCGGAAATGATTACCGTAAATATATATTAAGATATACTAAATATATTTATCGTTGACATATTTCTTCATAGAGACTTATTTTAGTATGAGCGCACTTTCTAACTACGCGAATGAAAACCAAATTTATAAATTGGATATCATAGAAAATTTTTGATTAATTACACTTACTGAATTACATTACATAGAGAATTGCGGATATTCCATTGAGGAAAATTAATATTAACTTTACTTTTCCCTAACACTCATTTGATAATGACTACTGGGGAAAAAGGTTTCAAAAACTACCATGAAGCTTTCTTAAATATCGGCTATGAACAAATATGTATGGAAAAAATATACTCGTGAATCTACGATGATACAAGAAAAGTTTGAGAGGCTTCCGGAGAGCCAAGTGGAAAGCAAGCTCGATTTAAACTTAAAGCGGTTCCGGCATCGATTCCTGGTGAGGGCCTTCCAAAGTGACCTTAGTTTCCGACGCACTTTTGAAAATTTCACGAAAATTGAGAAACAATCTCGGATAAATAATATATACGATTTATAGATTTACACCTTTACCGTCACAAGCTTTTAGAATTTCCATTAAATTATGTGACATAATATGCATCCCATTTTTCAATTTTAATGAATATTGGGAAAGGGTAATTGAATGTGTACTGCAGAGAGTACTGTACGTCATGTTTTAAAATAACAAGCAATTATAAATTAACGTTAACATCATAGGTAAATGAAATAGCCAGTAAAAGAACCGAGAGAAGAATGGTAAATAAACCAACGTATCAGAATCATTTTGATTGGCCTGTAGTAGTATAATGCACGCATGATACCCACCCCGTCTCCCAGAAATAAATTACACTAAATTTAAAGAACAAATTTTAACTGAGAATATTTTTAGCTTTCTTTATATCAACGACTTCCATCCTAAACCAAGGTTCTTACCAAGCAGCTGTTAACAAAACGTAGCCATTCGCTGTTTAACTTTTAGTACACGAATACAACATTCATCACTGGCACCAGGATGTGGAATGGTACATCCATCTTTATCATTACAGAATTTGTAAATACGTGAGACGAGATATTGCTTAACGATAATTAAAAGGGAAAGGAGGAAGAAAGCATGAGAGATTCTGAAGGAACCATCAGGGATTTTCCAGAATAATTTATCCCTTTCACATCTTGAGAAATAACGGATCGCTCGGTAACTCGTTAGCGAGAAAAACTGGGCCAATAACTCACGCGCAGCTGCTCAGGGGCTGAACAAACGGCGAAGACGAATCTAAACAAAGCCGGATGCATAATTTGGGCCTTCGTCGCTTAAACTTAACCCTCTGCATCTGAATTCTTCTCTTGCTCGCCTCGGGGGGTTAAGAAATTCGCGTTAAATGATGGTTTATCTCGCCCAATACCGAGAGATCTGGTTTTTTCCGAGAATTTCAGCCCTGAATGGAGGCAAGATCCCCACGGAAAGAAACGATTTCCAATTCAAATTCGCTAAAGGAAAACATCTCGCGGGAATCGCGAGGCGATAATTTTTGGTTAACATCTGGAGGCTAACCCGCGGATCGACCAACGAAACCTTTCCTTTAAACCAACATGTGTGCTTCCGGAGTTTTGCTTACAAACACAAGTGGGCTTGGTGAGAAGCTACTCATAATAAAAAGGGAACATAATGCTTTGTTTGTCAGTAAAGTATTCGGCTCGTGGGGCAGAAGCACCTTATCCCATCTATATCTAGCCACTAACAGCTAAGAGACTGGAATGAGGCTTTCTAAGCAACAAAATCTAGGCAAGATGAGGTTTCAGGTAGATTGAACATGCCTTTCTCACCGAGCCAGAAAGATATAAGCGAAATAATTCACTCAAAAGTAGCATAATGACTGATAATGAGTAACACATTTCTTAGCGTTCTATAAGGAGAATCCTTAATTAATACATTATGCAGCATCACTCATGCCTCAGAAGCTTTCATTTAATTACAGCCATGAGCAGGATAGACAAATTTAAATGAAATATTCACTTTGCTCAATCCTGAATCAAAAGACAAATGTTTAATATTCTATTCATCAATAAAAGTTAGCAGAATCATCATAATAACCATGGAAACTAACGTATAAGGCTGATGGCAAATGGTAAAATACGCAGTCACCGAGTCGATATTTTGGTAAAAATATGAAATTTAGGAATAATAATAATTCTGGCTGGGATATTTTTATCATACAGAGGAATCCTGCAGTCATATGCCTTTCTATGAATATCCTGGCACAGCGACAGAGAAATCTGATAAAACGTTTATCGATAGCGTCAATAACTATTGCAAAGGATTATTTCGAAAACCGATGTGAAACTGTGGATTAGCATGTACTTGTAATCCTTACGACATGTTATTGTAAGCAATCGATTTAATATCGATTCTTCATAAGAGTATTTACTCAGAAATTATACAATTGGTATTTCCGATTTTATGGGCAAACATTGCATTTCCCAAGCATTTCAGGGAATAATTTTGAGACTGATAAAGGGCTAAAAATTTTCACTAAGTTTCTTCAAATTATGTGCTTCCTTTCGCATATCCTCCTCGAATTTAAAATACAACATGGAATTATGCGTAAGGAACCCTGAATGCAATGCAGCAATATATTCGTGATTAAGCTAGCTTGAATGTAACAATAGCAATATACATTAAGAAAGGAATTATTACGAAAGATATTAATACGCGCAAAAGAATTTAAATAAAAGATAAAATCGCCCTTCTTGGACTATTTAAAGTGTATTATTCCTTACAGGATTTGTTATATAAGATATACTCATCGACTCATTAAATAAAATATGTTCCTGAAGAATCAAAAATATTAAACTACCGTCCATAAAACTGCGTATTATCATTCACCGGGTACGGATCCAGAAATTTGTTAGGGTGGGGATGGTTTAAGACTACTTCCTGAAGTTATCAGCAACTGCTCTTCAAAGTGCCATTTTGTCGTGGTATATCCAGTAAAGGTATAGTGATCGTAAAAATGTTAATTAAATAATTTTGATTCAAGCTTCCTATCACCTCCTCAGCAAATTACTAATATTACAAACTCATCAAGGGGGGAGCGATGGCATCTTCTGACAGTGTGCCTCAATGAGAAACAATAGGAACTACAAAAAAGCTCTTTCAGTTTAGAAACAAACACTTCCCACTCATTCCTTTATATTCCTCAAAATATATATGAATGCACATGAATATAGACTCTTCTCAAAAGAGATTCTGGAGTGAAACGAGCGAAGCATGATGAACAGAAGGTAATGAGCGAAAATTCTGCAAGAATATAAAGGTACGAAGGAGTTCTGTTTATCGAACATCCAATTAGCTTATATGTCACGATAGGGAGTAAATTTCTGTATACGTAGGTAAGTACGCATGTAATTATTTGGAAGGATAGCGTTGCAATCGCAATTCCAACAGTTCCAACGCAATGTTTCTTCGTCACATCTACATCCGCTTTTTGCGATATCTGGATCCTTCGAAAAACGTCCGCCATAGCTTCGGCAATCAATCACCGTATTCGCGATGACGGGCCCAAAAGCGAGCTTTCGATGTAATGGAACTCAGATCTCCATTCGTCCACCGCAGTTTCCTTAATAATTCCATTCAGGTTTACCATTTGAGGGACGAACAGAAAATGGGACGGTGAACGTACTGAAATTCGCTCACAATACGTTTCAAATGACAAAGCGCTTTCGAAGGGAGAATCAACGTCGCTATTTCGCTTGCATGAGAGGCCTGAGTGCGCGAAAAAGGGATGATTAGCGTGGATGCCTACAGCGTAAGCACGGACTACGCTCATTTCTATCGGTGATGATCACGGCAGTATTTTTCGAACACAACACCATCTGATTGCATTGTAAACATGACGATATCCCCATGCAGATTCGCAGTATTCCTGAGTAAAAATACATCTGCATATCTGATAGAAGGTTAATATTTGCCAATCAGGGAAGCCAAACTGAGAGACGATGAAGATTTTGAATAAAACAAAGTTTTGATACAGATCTCATTAACAACTTTTACTAATTCTAGGTTATTAAATTTTGTTTTTTAAAATTTTTTTTCAACATCATCATCGTGTGAAAATTCCACTAACTTCTCCGGGTATTTTAAAACTGAGGGAAGTATTTGGAAAGGTCCTTCAACACTATCTTGAAACAATTTTTGGAAATTTTGCAAATCGTCCGAAAATAAGTTAGAAAATAAATCTAGACTGTAACAGAGGCCACATATTTAAAATAATTATGAAAATAAACTATGAGTTAAGATTTCATTCTCAAAATTGAAAAATAACCAAATTAACATGAAATAAATTAATGAAGTTAACAGAACACGACCAAATTCCTTCTTGAAATCTTTCATAAAGATACCTTCTCTATTGACGTTTTTTATTTTTATAATCATTAATTTAATTACTACTGCGATGAATATAGCGATACAACCAACATTAATTGATTATCACTTACGCACATCTCGTTAGATTTCATTTTCCCTAATGAGTAAATAAATTTTTTTATCTCTATGCTTTCAAACTTTGCTTTCTTCCTTGAGTTTTTTTTTCTCATTTCTCGCGCAGGTATATTCCAGGAAACATTGGTTTTCTCCGTCCTAAAAATCAAAACTAATTTCTTGTTTTTAAGTGCAAGACAGACCCACTCGAATCTAGCCCTGTAATTATAGAGTTAATAATAACACTAATGTTAAAAGGAGGTAATGGGAAGAATGCTGTAATGAAATTAGAAAGCATTGAATCCAGAGAGGAAGATGGTAACCTTCGAAATGAATTTTTAACGGAATTGTTTAAGATATGGATAAAACATAATCCCTCGCAAAAAAAAAATCCTAGAAAATTAATTCCCAACTTCGCAGTAGCAAGCTAACCATTCTTTTCGATTCCGAACACAGACATAAATTTCCATCACCATACCTCCACAATTATCAGACCGGAAGATTCTTTCATTCGGTTTCGCATCTTGAGGCTGAGCTATGGACACATCCCATCTCGGTAATTACCGAAAGCCTGGCCTCGTTACATTATAGCATAATGCAATACCTCAATCATGCGGTCCAATGAGCCCGTGGGGTAAAGCGATTTCAAAGAAACCTCTTTCAAAGTCCCTCCCGACCCCGATATTCGGGAAACCGCGGCCTCCCAATTATTCCGAAAGGCAGCGAAGCTCTCAATATCAGCGGGCGTCGATGGATGCGCAGAGCCGCCCATAAAGTTCTTATAAATACGGCTTCAATAAGGGAAACCGGGTCATTAACCGAATCGATAGATACTTGGCGGGGGCAGTTTGTCGGGGCTACATTAAGCCCTGTGCAAAACCAGCTTAGGGTCATTAATGAAAAAAGCGCTCTTTACGGGTTTATCTCTTGATTTATTAGGCATACGCTCCCTCCCTCCTTTGCATCATTCCCATCGGATTCCCATCGACGGAGCTTCATTAAGAGAATAGCATCGCCATTTGCGTCACCCGAGAAATAATGAATCGTAGAGAAGGCGATCATTTCCTTCTCGTAATTACAAATATCGGAAAAATTGGAGTAAATGAATGCAGGTTCGTTACTTTGCATATGAGGATACTGTTTTGGCGTGATGTTTGATGAACGTTTTTGCTACAAATTTTGAAAATCAGAGGCCCAAGGCGCATAGTTCGATCGAGATGATTAAGGCCCCATTAGGAAATTGAGAAAAATATAAATTTTTTTATAAAATATGTATTGATACATTCTACGGATACTTAATTATTATTAAATGGAGAACATATTACATAGAACATATTAAACAATGCAAAATAAATTTGAAATTTCATAACTGCCTAGTTAAACTAATATATTTTAAGCTATTTCCAGCTTATTTGCGACTGAAGTTTTCAGCGGAGTCTGATCTTAAATTTCTTATTATTTTGTTATATTTTTAATTCATACAATTTGGAAATCCAGAGGAAAAACGGACTTGAAAAAAATCTTACAGGACCAGGAACCGATCCCGTGTTCGATTCCCTCGGTGCCCTTATGTTCATAGTTACCTCTTCCTCGAAAATCTTGAAATTTAAGACATGAATAATTTTTGCCCACGTGTACGCTTCAGATATCTGTGGAACATTAGGGGCTATTTTGAGCAAATAACGCTATTTCTACGAAGAAAATATAGCAGATGTGCTATTAGTTTAAATCCATCGTGCTCTCAGAAATACTTAGGCTTACCCACTTTTTCAACACTAATATTCGAAAACACAGGCAAACTCCCTTTTAATGAACATAAAACTTTTCCGTGAAGATAAATGAATATTTTTATATATTATATAGATTCATTTTTGTGTATTTTACAACATTTTTAGAAAAGCGAAAGACCTGGGTTCGAATCCCAGTCATGTCGAAATTTTGTACTTCTGTTCACCCTCGGGAAGATAAACGACAATTCTCAATAGATTAGATGGAAGTAGAGCACTACAAGTACTTGTACGTCTCCATGCCGACCTTAATAAACAACCTTATCTTTCACGAGGAAGAAAACTAGCAATCAGAGAGGCAACTTTTTACTTCTTCTCTATCCAGCGAAGTAAAAAGAGCGATACACAGCACTCGTTTCCAAGAACGAGGGCGGAATGCTATCTATTTTTTAAAAAGGAGGAGTAGAAAGAAAGGAGAAGAGGAGCTTCGTGACCGCACGAATGCGTGGGAGTCGACGAAGGCACGATCACGCCTCATCCGTGCGTGGAATGCGGAATTCGTGACTCACTCCTCCCCACTCGTGATCTCCTTTCACGCTCGACTTCCAAAGCGCTATCGCACGTGAAAAGATCGATCTCGGGGAGTTAGAGACAAACTAGAATCTACATCAACACGACCAAACCGCGATATGCTCTTTAGAAGCTATCAGTTGTGGCCACGTAGCTTTCCGGAGATAGGGTATCTTATTCCTGCACTATACAGACCTACGCTTTCATGCCATAAAGGCACAATGGCGAAATATCGATGAATATTTTTCACTATGATCTGAAGTTACTAGCAATGTTATATGTTTCTTAGTAAAGTAGCACAGTTGGGATTTTTGGTGCCCCGACAGCTAAGATCGCACGCAGCACATATGTTATTAAAATACGTTGGTGTACGCAGTGGATACTTTTTTCTTAGCAAAGTAGTAACGGTTTTTAAAGCATCAACCTCATTATTTTTTCTTTCGCTTTTCAGTAATATTTTTCGTCGATATTTTCTATTATTTAATAATTTAAAATCAAATAAATTTAGGAAGCTACTGAGACTTATAAAGTTTCAACATACATTTGATGCTTTGTAGATAATAAGAGAGTAACGAATGCGATGGAATGATACAGTTGAGAAAGATATAAAAGATATCGACATAAAAATTTACATAAAAATGAAGAGCGAAAGGAATAAGAAGTTTGATTCTTTGAAAAACCAATACGTTGCTTAAATAAAACGTACTACTTGCGACGCAAAAACCTTCGAACAGAAGGATGTGAATCAGGCAGCTTAGTAAACGAAGGTGCATGCTAATATCATTTCTTGCAAACGTGCAAAATGACACATCAGGTAAAATATGACTGCGCACTTTTCAGTCAATGATTACGATAGACTAATCTAAAAATTTGCAACTGAATTTCTTCACATCACTACGGCCAGTAAAAAAAATATACTGCAATAGAATAAAACCAAAACCTATACTTATCAATAATTTTCCCAAAATATTTCGACTCAATCAGGATATCCATAAAATTCTAACTGTTATAAATAAATTAGTATCACTGTAAACTTTTCTTTAAAATCTCAAGTTATATGATTCCATTCAAATGGAGAACGGAAACGGAGAAAATAAATAATGTAAATGATAATGAATAGAACGGAGAATAAATACATCGACTCCCCTCTACAAACCTGGCTTCCAAACACAATGAGTACCATACGCATAATTTCCCATCGACTGGGAGAAACATCCAGCAAAAACCGCAGACATTCAAATGAAAGGAGATCCACAAAAAGGCTGCGTAAAAACGGAAGCTCATTTAGCACACAAACGATTTCCAGCAACACCTACAGCAGATGCAAGTTTTTCACTTCGATTCCTGGTATCCGAAATTGGGAAACCTTTAACTGAAACTCCTAAACAAACATCTTTATTCCCCATACAAAAGGTATCTCACGGTCGTGCCTTGCGATTCGCCCTTTGGTCGAGGGAGCTGTAAGCGACAAAGGAAAGGCAGTCCCTTGGTCCTTTCCTACCTTGTTAAGGAAAAGGAAGCTTTTTATGCCACCTTTGTGTGAGGCTGGGTATCCCCAGGCAACTGATGTTTCCTCCGAACCTACCGATGGCAGGATCGAATCTTCCCAGATTCCCGGGATAACAACTCAAAGGCGCTGCTGACTTCCGCGTGATCTTCGAGGAATCGGTCGAGGATGCGGGTTTGCGATTTGGGAAAAGGGTTTCCCTCAAAGGAAAAGCTCTTTCCTGCATTCCTATGTTAGGGAATACAGAATCCGACGTCGCAACTCACATAAGTCTGTTTGATATTCAACTCGGAAGGAGCAGAAGATAACAGAAAAACATGCATAAAAGAATATAAAAATATTCAATAAAATATTCACGCATACTCGTAATTCTGAAAGCCATTAAATGCGAAATATCATATTTATTTTTCAAGAAATAAGAATCATTAACGAGTCATTTTATATCGGTGGTTTGTAGCTGCTAACGATTCTGAGAAGCTGAAACTTTCCTACGCCTACTCAATGTTGTTAAAAGTGTCGCCCCATCTATTTTATGAACAGAAATTTTCTGGCAACAAGAAGAGAGGCCATTGTGTTCGAAAGAATAAAATTAAAATCTCGAGCTTGTCTCTCGTCTCCATGGCTTCTACATTGTAAAAACACGTTTATAAATTAAGTCATACGTCACGAACAAAAAGCAGGCTAGTATGTGAAATTGTATATCGATGAAACTTTCTGATTATATACAGCGCATTTCTATCAAAACATTGTACTACAAAGGGCCTGTAACCATGATTATATATTCCTTAATTTACAGAAATCTTTTCAAGGCGCCTTATATATTCTCGACGTTAGAGATGGTTATTCTTATATGACCGAATTCAACACGATGCTCAAAATACGTATATAATAGTAAGGACTGCTTTATATATTACATTCCAAGTAAAAATTAAAGATTTAATTCAATTAACTAAAACATTGGTGATAATTTCTTTTCGTCTCTGACTTAGCATATGGTTCGGGTATACATCAGATAAACATTAACTCAAAGCAAAAAAAACTACGACTAAGCGATTCAGGCGATCACAGAACTTATTTCTCTTATAGGAATGATATTCGAGAAGCAGAAAACATCACCGACAACGAATATTGAACATTCAGTATAGATATAACTCCGCTGCAAATGGACTTGACAAATTCTTACAGGTAAAGCAATAAATATACCTATTAAAGTTATAAACATGTAAAAACAGAAAATTAAAAGAAGAAATCAAGAGAGTAAGCAGTAAAATTTTCAGCAAAATCTTCTAATTATAAAAATAAAGTAAGAAAAGCTGGACAGACTCAAAAAATAACTTAATTAGCTAACCAGATGTGTTACCTTAATTAAGTTGGGTCAACGTAAACCATTATAAAAGGAGTTATTTAAAAATTTCATAAACTACCCTATAATATTCCTCAGACGCAAAAGTTTCCCTTCGCTTAGTCAAAGAAACTGAAGACGCACGGAAAAAGTAAAGTCTGAGACTCAAATTAAAGAGCGGTGACTTTCCGAGGGATTTGCAAAAGCAGAAATTCGAGTTTAAATTCACTCGCGCGTGTCGCTGAGTGCGGAAATGTACCCACCAACTCCAGAAACAATTAGCATACTTAATACAAGGAAGGAAGAACGACGCACTATTTGTCACAGCTTTAAATTCTCCGATAGCGGTTGCCTGACCTCTATCTGCATTTGCTATCGCTGTTAACAGGTGCAACGATCCCTTCCCCCTCTGAACTAAGTACTAGTTTAGCATATCTAATTCACATCCGAATTAAAATCACCTGTTATTTTTCCATTAGAAGATCGGAGATCACAACATCACCGAGGTAAGTGTCCGACATTTTATTCGTAATTTTATCAAAAAAATAGCGCGACCTACTAAAATCACCCAATTCATCGCGAAAATATTTTGTGATTCCAAACGCGATGAGTGGTATGCCCAAGAATGATTGCATAAAACACCTTGCATAGTCATAAAAAAATATCTTTAAATCAGATTCAGAAGGAATCGCAACAATGGTGTAAGAAGGAAACCGAAGATTTGTCTCAAAAAGAAATTAATCGACGAGAAATAATGATCAATAAAATAGCATTTTAGACAATAGACTGCTAGGCAAAAAACATCAAATCTCTACATTAAAGGTAAAGGAATGGATACCTCATAACATGTTAAGAAGAAAGTCGAAAGCAACGGCACAGAAATGTTATAAAAATTCTAGGAATGACGTAGAGAATTGCGGGAAGGAAGAGAACAAATTGAAGGAGGTTAGTTGAAAAACAGTATGTATTCTCCCTAAAATAATCCACAGGACCTATAAATACCGAACCAGAGTACAGCAGGCTGGCTAGCTTAACATATCGAATGCCAATAAACTAATGTAAAGCCGCGTTCAGCAGACTCTGGAGCAATGAAGAAAAATAGACCAAAAATTCGCACAGGATTTACCATTAGCCGTTCATCACTTTTAATAGAAAAAAGTTAGAAAAAACACCTATGAAATCGACCAATGGTATCACTATACAAAAAACTACTCCGCAACACGGAGAGAACTCAAGTCTGACTGAAAGAATAGTAGAAGCCCTAATATCTTGCACAAATTACCGCGGCTGACGCACGGAAATTCTTACAGAAAAGAAATCCCTCTGATGTCGGAGAGAAATTAAGTTTTTCGGAAGACAAAAACCGCACCCTTTCTGAGAAATGCAAATTCGAGACATTTGGCGCCTCTTCTCTGTGCCCGCCTCATTTACTCCTCTGCTATTCACTGAAAGCATTTCCAAGAGGCGAAACCGCAGCAAAACGGGTGAAAGGGGCTTTGAAAGATTGTGAGTGGAACATTCCTTACATTCCCCGGCGTTGCTTTCTCCTCGGACGAATTGAGGAAAGATTAATGAGGAGAACGATGGAGAGATTCTATCTTGCCTGCGCCAAATCGCGTCCATACATTCTCACCGTTTCTAAACCCAATCTGATTTGTTACCTAGGTTGTGTTGATTTTTTCCGAATCAAACACCTTGAGCCAAGGAAGGCCTAGATACTATTCTTCTTGTATTATGTCTTAACTTTACGAAAAAAATTTTCCTTACCTCTATTATCAAGGGTAGATAGGGTTTTCGGTGTTTCACACCCTGCCATGCGCCAGTGGCGGTTTGCAGGGTCTATATGTAAATGTAAATTACAGTAATGGAGGAAACGAATTCGTCGCACTTCTACACCCATGTCGTCACTTGCGGCGAGGGGTTCACCCATCACTGCTCTAAGTAACAGCACATCATATAAATACAAGCTAAATTTAGTTCTGTAATTTTTGATAAGGAATCCACTTGTATCGATGAACATAATTACAATGGCGCTAAATCAAGTCATTGAGGCTATAGAGTAATTAAGAGTCTGTTAAGAAGTGCACAACGGGTGGTAAACAAAGGTAATCAAAAAAGGCCAACGATTCAAAGAGAGGAAATTATTGTAGAAATACGATTTACGGACGTGAAATTGGATTGAGTTGAAACTAGATGTCGAAAAAATTTGGGAAAGATGAAAATATTTTGAGAATCGAACAGATGATGCACATAATCCGTTTAGACAAAGAGAGAGAATAATGACCTAAATGTGCTGCGAATAAAAAGCGGGGACGATCATGATATTCTCCATCACAAAATAACCCCCAAATACGCATTTACAACTCCTTTCCTAATATTTACCAGATTACTTCTAATTACCAATCTTCCCCTCTTACAGCTCATATATTTAATATGCTTTAATCTCAGCAGCTTCCATTGCATGAAAGTAAACTACCTAAATAAGGGATATGGTACACCAGTTCCAGTTTTTCAGATTAAATCTTGATGTTTCCCCAGATTTCCCTTTTAAGTGATTCTTACGACAGTGGCAGAACAGCGAAAAGGCAGCACTATTCAACCCAGCCTTCAACATCGACTCCTGAGCGAATCCCTTTCCCATCGATTTATTGATTCGCCACAGCCTAAGCCCATTTTTATTGCGATAGGTTAGTAAAAGCGTGAGGGTCGGAAGAAAAAGAATCATTTGTGCTTAGATATATTACTTTCAATAAAGATATTCCTCAAAGTTACGAGTAAATAAAAATCATACACCTATAGCTTTCAATCGCTCCGTTATGTTATGTCCGACGTTGGAATTTCCAGCTGTCGGCAGCGGTGCTGATAAAGAAGTCATTGAAGTATTTTAACAATATTCGAAGCCGATTCTTAACTGAAGTCGATGGAATAAAACAAAGGAAGTCAGTTTCCGACAAATACAGAAAAATACGTCGAAAAGGTAACTGAAACCTAAAACATTAAAATGCGTATAGGAGGGGAAAAATAACAATTAAGTGAGATGGTAAGAGACAAGTGGTCAACGCATTGACCTCCAAACCGACACATCAATAATGTTGCTCATGAAATGAATAAGACGAAGAAAATAAATTATTTCTATGAGTGAGGTGACGTTACGAAACAAAATTCGAAACCAGTATTGATTTTGAATGAGTCGAAAGAGTAAATCAAGTCAATCAGTCTCCGACAAAGACCGCAAGATACTTCGAAACGGTGACCGAAAATTAAAATATTGAAATGCGTTTAGGGAGGAAAAATAACAAGCATGAGACAAGAGGTCAACGTATTGACCTCTTAGCCTATCCCCTAGAAAAGGGTCAACATATTGAACCCCAACGGTTTAACAGACCAGCTGTGATTGTCACATCAGCCATCTCGAAAAATCTTTTACAATGTTCGTGGTACAATGGCCACCACCAGGAGTCAAACCCGAAACTTCTTTCACTCACGAACATCCTACCCACTTAGCTATCCGGTATCTTACGTAACACACGCAGTGGGTGAGAGAATTCACCGATTCACATCATCAGAAAGCAATGCTGAGATTGCGACCAGAGCCCTACCCTACCGAACCCGCCGTACGGGCCAATGCCCAGGGGGAACGCCGAGCTCTGCAGACCACCGCGTCCCAGAATCGCAACTTACGAAGCAGACGAGCGCCAATCCGAGATTCCCCGACTACGTCATCAAAAGACAGAATAGAGGTCGCCCTGTTTAGCTACCAGTGTTTTCCGCAACTGCTCCGCTGAGAAAACGAGCGCAGGCTGGCGAATAGCCGAGGAACGAGCCCCCGTCCTTTGCTCCCTCCAAGGACGTTGATACCGCTATGCCAGAATAAATAGATGATCAGATGGGAATTGTGAGCCATTTTTATGCACGCGCGAATATAAATAGGTCCCCATACCAACTGGATGCCGCATCTGCATGCCCATGTATCTCCTTGACATTAGCCTTACATCGCCCACAAAAGCTTTGCCTTCACGGGCGGAAAATTCCCCCAATAATGCTTCTCAGGGAGTTCAATTTCATAAAATTAGAATGAGAGAAATACAGCAATCCGGTGATATTCAATAAGAGATTGTCACTACTTAAATGAAATGACCTTGAAATGAAAATGAAACTTAAATGAAATGACCGCGATGTTGCAATTCTCGTTTCGGACACCATCTGCAGTCTACGTCGAAAACGAATAAAAGTGTGCCGTTAAATTCAGAAAAACCTTCTGGTATCGTTAATAGACTCCTAATTTAGGTTGAAACTTTATCAACGAATTGATTTTTCCGGCTTCTGGATTTTAATGTTCAATTCAATACTAAGCACCTGCAGAGTACTAACAGCCGGTACTGATGATGCTAAATTGCCACCTAGAAATAAAGCACGGAACCCCTACAATTCTTTGACTTCACTGCAATACATTTTTATATAATCCTAATTATTAGTGGAAAGAGCTATCGCAGAATTTACTTCCCAATATCAAAAACTAATCCACCGCGATTTCATTTGCAAATAGAAATACTAACGGCAAAAAACGAAAAGTAAATATCCACTCGCGCCGTTAAATTTTATATTTATAATTATGTAATTTAGTTTAAAATTACTGTTAATCAGTAGATATATTTAAAAGCCAATAACGATTTAAAAAATCATGTGTGCACATGAAAAAGTGTGAATATCGTGCGTCATGACCAGGCATCACTGCAAACATCAAGATACTAAAAATAATGCACTTTATTTTATAACTCCGTCGTCAGGCGCTTAATAAATGTGACAAACATAACTATTAAGGCGTCCAGAAACTAAAAATATAGTATTTTAACGACCATTTTCTGCGAGATTAGATCATAAGCAGGAAATGACTTCGTATCAAAACCAGATTTACATTGTGAACATTTTCTACTACACCGCATCTTCACAGATTATTAGGAACAATGACGGGGCTCCGTGGAATATAGGGCGGACATAATCGTTCCACTCACGACTACCGTTGTGTACAAAATATTATGAAGTGCACCATTGTATACAATGGTTTCAGAAATTCCTTACTGATGGTGGGCGAGCGAAAGGAGCGCTGTTTCAAACCTATACTTGCCCTGAGTGATTTCCTTGAACCCGTCGGACGAGATTCGTCCCACAGTACAATCACCTCTCAAAATTCCTTTCGGCGAAATAACAGGCTGAATCCGCCCGAATTTAAAACTGAGCCTCCTTTTCGCGCACAAAGCATTTCCACCTCCGAAAACCATTCCACATACGATTTCGCACAGATCTAAAACGAACCAAATCTTAAAACCAACCCTTTTCTTTGGAAATTCATAGGGAAAATAAATTTATCTAAACAATGATCAATTATTGAGATGAAAAATAATTGATAACTCGGTATAGTAACTCTCGTAGCAAAGAGTTGAAAAAGCAGAATATATAAAATAAAAAAATATGAAGATGTATTCGATAAATGTTTCTAGCATGGAAAAGTATTGATAGATCAACAAGGTAAAAAGATATTCAATACAAACAAAATAAAAAAGACAAATTTTTCAGTTGATACCTTAATTTGTATACATGAATTAATTAATAAAAATCATGGAACTCTAATAAACGCAAATATCTAAATAACGCGATATAACTGAATTTAAGGGATTTGCATTCGTTTACAAAACGATTCCTCTTTTCTTTGACAGTTATTCAGAGAAATAACCATCGTCTTAGATTCATGCACGTATATTCTACACAGAAAAATAAGCATAGAAGACGGAATGATTACAAGGTATATCTGAAGTTTAAGAATACGAAGATCTTATAACGAGAGGCAATTATAAATAAATTTTGCTTTTAATTCAATGCTTTCAGTCATAAACAGTGCTCAAATTTATATCATTTTACTAGAGGATGAAAAATAGCCAACCTAAGGATTCTGCAGACTAATAAAACTAAATTACAGAAAATGTGATAATTTCCTACATAGACAACTGTTATACTTCGTTACATAATGCGCCAATCTTGTTTTATAATAAAAGTACTTTGCTTTATAATGATTAAGCTATTTTTTCTTTGGCTTAAAACGCAATGTTTGAAAGTAACATAAGCTGCGGACCATCAAAATAAAATAATTCAACGAAAGTTTTACCAAACTAGTATTAAGATGAACCTGTAAGGATAGAGATGAGTATAAGATTGATCAGACATGAGTAAAACCTTAAATTGAAAGACTGAACAACTATTAAATGACAAAGAGAATTGTAACAGCAACGATAACGATAAACACCTGGGTATGCTGCAAACATTTTCAGTGAAATTATATTATGTGGCAAATATATTTTGTTTCGTGGATAAATGAAAATATACTGCTTTTTGCAACGAAATTCTAATAGTTTCCTGTTGAAAGTAAAGAGATTGAACCACAACTGTCTCAGAATTAGCAGTTTAAAAGGCTCCTAAATCTGTTTGAGAGTAAGTTTCTGCGTTTAGACTTGTTCTAGAAACAACGGAAAGCCCAGATTACCAATCGACAACTATTATTGTGAGTATTCTTTTACCCCAGAACATGATAGCTTGGATGTCGAATTATCTTTGAAGGGGTTTCAATTGTTTCTAGAACTGGTTTTAACGCAAGCAAACACCGAAAACGGCTTTAGGAGCGTTTTAAACCTAAATACACCCTAGTCCTTTTATGGGTATAAATGCACAACATACATTGAATTGAAGTAAAAATATAACTACTTTAAAAATAGTTAAACAGCTTAGGATAGCTCTGGATTCACCTCCTGCTTAATTCGGATTTTGGAATAAATGAAAAAAAATGGAACTAAAAAGATGACTTAGATAAAGCTCCAGTAACATGCCCCAATTACAACACTTTGCTGTAAACTGTCGAGAAGAATAAATCTTATCGTATCCTATGCACACTTCGTTGGATGCTTACTAAGAGATAAGGTATGTACTTCAAATCCATAAGAAATGGAGTAAATCGTCGTCACCTTGGAATTCCCCGATAAGCCAATCATTGACATCGAGAGATAAGCTTTACATGACTTAATATGAGCAATTTCATAATGGAGAGCGGAATGAAGCTGAACTGAAAGACGCATTACGAGGGGAAGATTCCCATTAATGTGAGAGATGTGAGGTTGATTCGAAATGACGCAGGCGATAACTTAGGGAACTGTTCCATTCACTAAACGGTTTCTTTCTCAGAGAGTACACGATACAATAAAATGAGCAAAGTTCTCCTTTAAATATACTCTCCGTAGAAAATTACGAGAGTTTGGACTGCGTTAAATACAATTGAAAAAGACCAATAATCGCGGAGAGATGACTAGTAATTATTGACGTAAAAGCAACACAAAATTTCATTCATTCATAAACTCGTACTAAAGAAATAAATATCTCGACTTAACAAGATAATCATAACTTATTATTAATGACTAAGTAAACTTTTCGCCCATATTGTTTACGCATTAACAAACAAAAACGCATACACAAATACATTAAATAATGAAAACGAGTTGACTATTAGCCACATGAGGTTTACCTCATGAGAATTTCAGTGAGGTGCAGTTTCGTCAATAACGAATTCAACAATAATTGGGATAATTTACATCTTGCACTATATTTTACGAATTTACTCTCAATAAATTAAGTTATTTCATATCTATTTCGTTACTTAAGATACGCATACTTAAGTCAATAAACCAATCAAATTTACACTTTTTCCAACATGTATACAACAAGAAATGATAATCACACACAGAACTGATAAAATCATTGACGGCAGTCCGATATTAACATGCCAGTTAATTTAGCAAAGGATTAGCTTTGAGTATAGTCTTTACAACATTCTAATAAAGATTCCCAGAAATAATAATTGTATGATAAAACTATACTTATAAATATCAATAAATGAGAAATTTGACAGATTGCAAAATAATTCAATGCCGATAAAGACCGATAAGGAAGAAATTCCTAAGTAGTATTCGAAAAGCAAGAATTTTAAAAATTGCTGCTAATTAGCTCAATCCAATTAAACTGTTTAATGAGAAAACCAAATTTTGAATCGTGTGAGGAAATTAATTAATTATGTGTCGATAATTAGGACAAAGAACGAATGGATAAGGAAATGAAATCACTATTCTACGTCTAACGATTTTTGGCTATAAAGATGCTGATCAATCCACAAAGAGTTCCACGTAAGCGATACCGCGACTTTTCATTAATCGACAGCTTCTGGGGTTTCTCTTTCAAAGACATCCAATCAATTTCCATTAAAAGAGAATTATAGGCCCACTGTTTTACATCTTAGTACTTCCTTGCGTGTGGAAATAAAAGGAACCGTTTCCCATTCAAAAGTGCGTAAAGAAAACTTCATTTCAATACATAAGGAAAAATGCGTAGAGATTACTACAAGATAAATTTTGTTATGAACAATACAAAAAAATCGAATTTGTCGATTACAATTCATTTCGTACTTAAATACTACTGGGTAGAGGACTGATATTACAGAAGGTTTATTTAAGCATGATAGTAACTCCACTTTCGTGTGAACAATGCAACAGCATCCTAATACATTACATGCCTACTGAGAACGCTGAGGTGAAGTTTCGAAGATGTAACATCGAATGACGTTTGACGTAATCTCTCTCTGCCAATATGACATCACCTCGACGTCTACTTCTGATCTAATCAACGGCAAGAGATTCGATGCATTTGTACGAATGATTGCCAAATGGCTTTGGCAGATTATGGGCCATTCTAAAGGTACCATTCTTTTTAGATCGTAACCTATAAGCTATGGTAACAGACGAAAAAACGTAACATCAAACCATAGGCAGCTTTTCTGAAATACCAAATTTAAATAAATGTAACAAAGCTGCCATTTGAAAAATTGCCGGAAGTATTTATCTTACTAAGTTTCAAGCCTCATGCACTTTCATAAATAAACATTCATCTTCACTGAAGAAAGTTAAGGGACGGAATTCTTTACTCGGACACCAAAGACTTAGGAGCAAATTTTTAGATACTGAATGGACTATAGACGTACACATTTTGCGTATTTGGATAAATATTTCAAAATTCAATTTTAAAATCTGGACGAATGGGAAGTGTTTAATCCACAACTAAGAAAAGATTTCAAATAAGAAAAATATGGGACATTACATACATATTTCTTAGACCATTCTCTATCGCGATACGCACATTATTTTGCTCTTTTATTGTTTTTTAATAATCCTCCCACCAAATTCATTCCAAAGTGATTGGTAGGAGAAACCTGTCTTAGGAGTGGGGGGAATGCTAGGTAAATAATCCCATTATGCTAATGAAGTACGCCAAATTTAGTTGAGTAAGCATTACATCTAGACTACTCCATGCTGATAATGCCTGCCAGCCACACCTGCGACAGAATGTTCATGGTAAACTTATAATTTATTTTTATCATAACCCGCAGAGGGTACAAAATAAGGGCACCTAACTAGGGGCACAGGAATCAAAAAGTTCGGGAAACCCTGCTTTAGAACTACTTCTCATAGAACACTTTAGCCATTTCTTCTATGTGTCCTTTCCATATGTCCTAAACTAGAAAAACATATTTCATAAAGTAGTAGTATTAATAAAAGTGCTTCAACAACAGAGATCATTTCGCCTAGTTAGGATCGCACCGGGAATCTAACACGGGATCACTTTCACCAATAGCGAACCCGTTATCCACTTGGCTATCACGGAGCCACTCCTTTCATAAAGCAGAATATTTAAATACCTGAAAATAAATGGTACGCATATGAAATACACGATATTCTGTTACTTCCAACGGAAATTCACCTTTCGAAAAACCCTGTATATTACAATGAACCTCATTTTTCCAGCTCTGCTGATGCAACACCATTCTAAACCACATCATTCATCGACTCGAATGAAGACACGTTCTGACCATAGACTAAAATCATCGCGTGACAAAGATGAACGGTATGCAACTTCACTTCTTTCGCTCATATAAGAGTAAATTTCAGCTCAGCCTCCGAATAAGCGAACGTTAAAACAACGGCCGATCTCTCAAACAAAGAACTTATCTCGCAGCTTCGCTTGCTGCATCGAAATGAACCGGTGGACCGAGTGTTGTCGACCTCTGACCTAAATCGCGGTGCGTAGTTGCAGTGAAGTAAAATTACGACTCCGTAATCTCGAAAGAGCAACCGTGAGCGTTTCCAATGACTGCTGACAACGGGCCTCTAGAAAAAAATGCTCAAAAATGTCGCCTCGCCGGCACTTCCCGAGCAAAAGAAGACGAGAGGCATGGGTTAAAAAAGCAGATTACGCGACAGAATAGTAAACAAACGGAAATAGAAATCTCGCCTGAAGAGACAACCTCGCCTGCCTTTGTTTTCGGCAGGTTCATCTCTCGGGCGGATTTATTTGGATAAGATATCGCTGTGCTGGTAGCGTAACGAAAAAATCCATAACTTACGAGGGAACTTAAAGCTCTGCTGCAAAGGGCGCATATACAGAGCTTTAACGTTAGATTCTTTTGCTTACATTAATAACAACTTTACTACAGTTTTGACCAACTTTTCGTAGTTTCTCAGAAAATAATTTTTTTAAATCGGCGTAAAAATCCATCGATTTCCATCCTCTAATAAAATCTAATACATCGGAAAATCCCCAATGGGAAATCGAGAATACCAACAACCGCAGCCAATATTCTTATGCCATTCGCAATTTAAATCTCCTGTAAGACAAATGCGAAGCTAAATGAATAGTTTGAGGCGTTTCAAGCCTTACTCAGCATCTTCCAATGACGAATTGTCGGAAGAATGTTAATGTTCGTATGGGCAACTGACACGCCTCCTTGGTTCCAATAGAGGCCAACACGCCAAAAGAGAGCCTACTCTATTGGCAAATTTAACATATGAATTGAATAATTTTATTTGATGCTAATTACTAATATTTTCTTTCGATAGCTAACAACTCTCAACAAATACTTTATATTCAACGAATGTCGAAAATGATCGTAGTTTACAAGTTTCGAACAACACAAATTCTTGCTCGGCGTGAAACCTAGTAATGCGTCGCAATTTTACCCCTGAGAAACTGTAAAATGATTTTATTGACATGAAAATATGCACTCGCTAATTGCCATGATTTTCAGTAAAAATCATTGCAAGAGCATCTCAGGCATACAAATATGAATGCAAAAATAAAATTTTGCAATATACTCAAGTCAAAAACGAACAGAGAAGAACAAAACTAATACACAATCTTTGGCTACCACATCAAATAAAACTATCAACTACGTAATGGTAAAATATATTCGAAGAAAAACACACTCGAATTTCAGCATCGTAGAATCAATTCATTTCATATACCGCTCAATGAGTTGTACATAATCTGCAATGACGTGGCTTTCCTTTATGGCAGTACTACAAACACGTACGCTGATAAATTCTAAAACAGTAGTCTTCAAAGCGTAACAAAACAGTTTTAAAACATCCTGAAGTTAAATAAGGCAACAAACATTTTTCCAAAGAGTGTTCCATAATACCGCAGTATTAAAGAGAGCATCAGCGGAATTAGTCGCGAAATCGCTCTGTCTGAATGTCGTTCATCTCCCGTATTTTCTGGAAAGGGTGTACATGTAGCTGTACCCAATGGAGTGGTGCCGAAACAAAGGAAACTCTGAAGGGGTAAATCACCGCGGAGGCCGCAGGGGCAGCAGCCCTTGAAATTACGCTTCCTCGCCTGCACAGGCCATGCTGAAGGCTTCTTAGGTGCTCGAGAATAGGTTTCATCAATCTATTACTTAACTTAGGAACTAGCTGTCAACATTACATTCTTTCCGACCAAACTTCTGACTCATTCATGGTAACATTTCTTAACTATATATAATTCCATACCAAAGCACTAAATTCCTTCTTTTCGGGAATAAGAAGCTGTCCTAATATTCGTAGAGACTCTCAACGCTGTATTTTAAGAATACTTGTCATAACTTATCAGCTATCAACTCTAGATAGTCTAAGATGATTTAGGATCACTCAAAAAACATCTGAAAAACATTTTCACCGGCTATTCCAAATGCCATGCTTACAGTAGAATTAAAACAACTTTTACGGAAAAACACTCTCTAACAACAATAAAATATAGCTGAAACTGTTTTCTTTGTGATCTGAGTGTTATGAGATCATTTTTCTGAGATTATGCAAATTTGTGCCCAAAAACACTGCCACAAGTACTCAGAAAATCATAGAATGGTAAGGAATTATCCCAAACTGCCAAATCGTAAAGAACCCCAAATTTTCTGTATAACAATGTAGATAAAATCACACTTCCTACAGCATAAGAATGAAGCTAAGTCACCTAATTTTTATAATAATTGTCATGTCAGCGAGTATAAAACCTGCTAATCAAATTTTTAGATATCTAACGTTTAATTTGATATGGCAAGAATAACCACAGTGCACTTTAACAACTGCAATGCTCTCTCGGTAGAATAAACTTAGATAAACTAAAATTCTTTCTAAGTGACTATCTTGGCTGTTTACCTCGGTATCCTTCTCTTAAGCTGAGTCAAAAACATCCAAAACAAACGAAAAGGATCACATTTCCCAAACGTTATGTAAAAACAAGCGAATCTTCACTAGCAAGGCTAAATAGCATATTATTCAACTTGTGTTTGTGTACAAAGAGAGAAGATGATGATAACTCTCCTCCAAAAACTAACTCTTTCAAATTCAATTAGAAACACACTTAATATTCAACATTTACGGTTTTATATCGAATGAATAATAGGTAAACATTGCTTACCTCTTTCACTTTGAGCCGCCTTTCCTGAGCGATGGGATCTGGATCTTCTCCATGATGAGTGTCGGGGTAGTGATCACTGGGTGCAGGCGGTATAGTCACAATATTCTTCTGTTTCTCCAAATTTAAATTATCAACCAAACTATCCTCCACAGCATCGCCACTCTGTGGAGGATCTAATGACTTCTGTGGTTCACTCACACTTCGCACATGCTCATTATTTGCTTCACCCATTATTTCCGGCCTCTCTAACACCTTTTGGCTCTTTATTTTATCTAACTCTACGTCTTCCTCGATTTTTGCAAGCAATTTTGCCTTATCCTCAATTTTGTGAGGATCGGGGTGATCCAAGTCATCGTGCCTAATTAGTTTACCACCACCGGGAATTTCACTGAAATCCTGACCGTGTGGGGGGACAGGAATTAACAAGTCAGGACCTGCCTTCTGCATATGTTTATAAACATTATAAACACTGTTCACCGTGCCCGAACTGCCTCGGAATTCGGGCAAGAAAAAGAAGGTGCCGAAGCATACTACACCAAATGTCAAGAACACTAACAATATTAAGTACTTCTCTCGAGGTCTAAACGATCTTCGGGAAAATGATGGCACAGGTACACCGTTCACAAACCTTTGATAAGTAGGTAATATTCCAGTTGATGCCATTTTACACACGGCTCAACCACATCGAACGTCTTCATCAGCATTTGATGTAACTATGTCACCTGCTCATCGACGTTTCCGGCAGATTCTTCAGGAATTGATATGCGGCATCTTGCGGCGGAAAGATGTAAGTAAATGAACACAGAAATGCGACGCGAAAATCTCGCTCCACCAACCGGAGGTTCTCATAAGCTCTGACAATTGAAAGCTAGCCTCCGTCAATCGTTGAGTTCTAGAGCCGGATAGAACTCAGTAAATACATTGAAAGAAATTTAGGGTGAAATCATCATAAGTTAATTGATAAATAATATCTTTATCCTATTAAGCTTACATTAAGGTCTTAAATCAGAGTATGCTTCTGCGATTGCTTCGTAATGGTAGAATAGCTAGCTCCATCGTACATTTGGAAAGAAAGTTGCTAGGTAATTCGTTTTCAGTGTATTGCGAAAGAACACCTCGATTTACTATCCTAAAAAGAAATGAGAAACATCTTTGCCCTCAGGTACGCACCTTCAGTGACGTACCGCACTCTGGGTAAGTTAGACTGAGAACAAACGATGAAATCAGTCGTATTGAAATCAGTATTTATAAATGGCAATGTCCAATTGGGTGATTTAAATAAATGTTCATCAAATGCCTTTATTCTTCATTTAAGGTCCTTGGATGATGTTACCTTTGAACAAGTTTGCAACGAAACATTGGAATCATTATCTGAATATTTTGAAGAAATTTTAGAGGAGAGTCGTTTTCTTAAAGATGCTGATGTTGTTTATGGAGTAAATATTACCTTCCTTTAAAATCCCAACAATTAATAATTACTGTGATTTATATTTATCTCTTATTCATAATCTTATGTTTTTCAGGATGGAGTTCTGACAGTTAAGTTTGGGAGAGAATATGGAACTTACGTTATCAATAGACAATCTCCTAATAAACAGATTTGGCTTTCATCACCTGTCAGTGGGCCAAAGCGTTATGACTTTTTAGAAGGCCAGTGGGTGTACCGTCACGATGGAATAACATTGCATGAATTACTCAACCGGGAAATACAAAACATTGCTGAATTTCGAGTAGATTTCAATCGCTGTGCATATAGCAATCCCAAATCTCGCTGAGTTCGGGAAGTAGCTATATTCTGTAGATAAAGGCTGTTCTGTGATGGGATTTTTGTCTGTAGATGCATTAATAGATGTCAGATGTCTCTGAATAAAGGGAAAGCAACTGTGCTCTCTCATATATCTATTTCACTGCGAGTAACTGCCAAGTAGTCAACGCGAAAATTGATGTTTGGATAGTTCATTTCGCAGCCAATAAGAAAACAACCAAACAGAAATACTCCGCCATTATTTTGTGATTAACATACACTGTAAAATATTCCTTGAGTCATTCCTAATTTCCTGAACTGACCACCCTTCTTGGGGAATTCACCAAAATGGAGGTTATGGAAGAAGGTAACCTTATGGACAGGGTGCAGATTCTCTTGCAGCGTGACTTGGCTTATTATGAAGGAAATCAAAAGGTTTTGCAAGAGAGGCTATGTTCAGAGGTTGTGGGAGGGCAGTTGGACTTTCCACATCACGCATCCTTTGCTTCGGTTAAGCTAGTCTCATGGTGGGAAGGAGAGTACGTGGCAGCGTTTCACAAACCGTCCGGTTTCTTACCAACTCTCGAAGATGAGCAGAAGGCAGGCGCGTCCGATAGCGACGAGGCAGAAGCTCCGGTTCGAACCTCGGTACCGGAGGAATTCGTTCGGCTCACCCAGTCATCTTCTGCCCAACTGTTGGAACATCTGCACACACTAAGTCAGGAAGCACTGGACCATGCCGATCTCACTGTTTTAACAGGCACTCTTGGGGCAGCTGCCCTAACGAGGAATTCGCTCTGGTGCTACAATGAGTTACTTAAGCGAGGAGCTGATGTTGGGGGGTGAGACATTTTCCAACCTCTTGTCATCTTTCATTTGTTAGATTTGCATTTCAAGTACCTGACGGAACAGGAAGAGACGAGGGTCCTACCAAATAATACCTACAAATCATCTAGTGTAACAGGCAGATGAGATGTTTTTGTTATGATATCATGAATTGTTATTTTTGGGAATTTTTATGTAGACTGATTGTTTTCAAGAATTGTGAGTTTACTTTTTCATTGCTATCAAGATTATTTTCTCTCTTTCAGGAAAAAGTAAGTAAATGTTTCCTTTTGAAACTATATTTGTGAAAACTGAGGATACACGTTGTATTTTCACGTATGTTTTATGTAGATATTAAATGCACAGCTTTCAGTTGCCTGTTTCATTTCACCTCAACCCTGCTTCGTGTAGTGATGTCTTCTGCACGTCTAGTCAAAATGCATCATCACTCACAACAAGTTATTGCAATACTTTTCAATATTAACTCTATTAATGTATGAACGTAAGTCATTTATAAATTTCTTAAATCACTTGTGATTTTTCATAAGAATAAATACATCTGATAAGAATTATTACTGTATGTTGAACAGATGAGAACACCTTATAAGTATTCAACAGATTATCTTTTATTTAAGAGAAGATCCTAAATTTTCTGATTAAAAGTATGAAAGAGATAATACTGTCATTGACTTCCTAAAAGAATTAGGATGTTGATTCAACAAGCTATAATAGCTGCTTCTTAATTGAGACATTTGTTGTATCTTAATCAGAAATAATAAAACACTAAAATATGGGCCAAGTATTACTTTCTGATCTGTAAAACACAGTATATTGAAATAAAACTGTATACTTTCAATTAAATGATATATGAAAATTGTTACCATAGTAAATAAAAAGTATTTAACAAATTAAATTATAGCTATTCTAAGCCAAGAGAAATATTAATTATTTTTAATATATCCCTTATAGAAGAAATATTTTAATGGATCCATCATTCTATGCCTCATCCACCATTACCATGCCTCATTTTATTCCTAAGAAGCTCTGATAAACCCAGTTTCTCCTTGTCCTGAGTAACCTTCCCAAACAAGCTTGAGAAAATCTATATCATTGTGCTTTACGACACTACCTCTTCAATTAAATGCATGTGCTGCACCATCCTCTTTAAGACATCACTGATCTAATCATGAGATTATCTGCACTAAGAAGAAACACTTCCTTAACATGAGTATAGTTCAACTATCCAGCTCACGAAAACACTCTCTCCCATGAAAATTTAGGCTTTCACTCTACAGCTGTTTTAAACAGTTCAATGAAATGGTAGAAGCATTGGCAGAGAGGCTTCTAGACCTGCACAATAGACTTCTATCCCTGTACATCTTGCAAGATGCAGACAGCCTCAACTGGGAGCAGAACCAGCCATTCTTTGAAGGTCAAAGAGGGTCATTCATTATACAAATGTGGTGGTGCTACATGCAAGGTATGAGAATTTTTCATTGGAGTCGGAAATGTCTATATCAATGAAAAAGTTATACCATCCTGAAGTTTCAACTTTAAAATTAAAAGGAACCAAGGAGGATCTTTGGAACACTGTACCTCCAAAAACAGCTCAAAGAGTATTTGCAGGAATGCTCAATGAATCTTTGACTATTCTCACAGTTCGCTACTCACAGGTAAAAATAAACTAAGAAATACTACTTCAGGAATGACCTTAGTTCATTTCTATAATAGTTTAATGTTCCAGGTAAGGAGAGATAAAATTAGGTTTACATATTCCAGTGAAATATCTTAAATTTAGGTCACAAAATATGCTAAATGAAGATGATAGCATAATAAATCTATTTTTTGCCTTCAATCTACTTATACTTCAGGAGTACATGGAGAAGGAATAAATTTACCCTTACAATTAATGTTAATTTGCTTTGCAGTCAATTGCTCTTATCCTTAAAAAGAATATATAAAAATTTCATGTTTGTGTTGATAGAATATGAATTTAAATTAGGAGAATTATAATTATCTTCATTCAAATTTATCACGTCAGAAAAAGGCTCTTTCTGTGATGCCTAAATTATGAGAGATCAAGATTGATCTTTAATTATTCATTTCAACCATTGTTTCGTAAAACTATGATCTAGGAAACTGCTAGTCATAAAAGCATATGATTTACACTTAATTATAGTTCATATGTGAATGATGTCAAGTAAGTCACATTTGTCTTAAAAAATTTCGTCTTTCCCAGGGGAAATAATAGGCAAAAAATGCTATTTTCATAATTCATTTTGCATATAAATCTAGCAAAACAATAGATTTCCCTGAAACCTTGTTTCCTATAGGTACTAATTAGGGTTTAAATGATAGAACTTACTACCAAGTTTCAAAATAGACAAAGTAAATAAAATCATCATATTCACGTATAGAAATGGTTAAGTACATAAGAAGTATACTATTTTATTGAAGAAGTACTTTTGATTACTGTTTAAGAATAATGAATCTCTTTTTCTACTAATTAACAATAAATTCCATCACCTTTATCAGTTAAATCAGTGGTTTAACGGGTCTGAATGCAGTATTCTACATTCAGACCCACTAAACCACTAATTTAACCCACTAGCTAAGTTTTGGGACAGAATGATGTTTTCCCTATGACTATAAACTGCCACAACTCCCTCTCCAGCTGTTCTACTTAAACCTTTCTCCATGAGTTATTTTAATATATTTTTCCATTAAAATTCCCAATTTATATGAATAATCTGTTTTCAAACCTGAGGCAAATCCAAGTATGTCTAGAGGAAGTCTTCTGGTATTGGACATTAGCAACCTTTTGCTCTGCGTAAGGCATCTTTTACCTGCTATCTGCACAAATAAATCAGACCTAATCGGATTATCAAACCAAAACAAAGTTGTGAGGGACATCCATGCCAAGTGCCATGAATTGCTGTCTTGCCTCATTATTCGAGGATGCCCACTGCCACTATTATACAAGGTAACAGATATAATTTCTGACAGAAACTTTCTGATCTTTCAGATAAAGATTGAAATACTTAAAATCAGTGCTGACTGAATTTTTTTATTTGCAGCACTTCAGAAAGACTGGGGATACTGTACCAATATTTTCACAGAGGCCAACAATTCCAGCTCCATGGTATATGGTCGTTTCTCCAAACTTCTTTCCTGAGTTACCAACCAAGGATTTTACGACAAAGGATTTGCAAGACAAGTTTGCGGTTGCACTTGATTTGATTGTACTCATGGCTCAACCAGAAGCATCATGGCCATTGCTTCTGAAGGCATACATATTACAATAAATTCTTTTGAATGGGAAACAAAAAAGATGCAATGAAAGGAGTAAAAATATATCTAATTATTAGAAATGCCAATTTTCTGTTTGTGATAAAAGGAAAATTTTGTTTTTCATTAAATTAGATTTAGAATGAATTCATGTAATGGCACTCAAACCGATTCTCAACTAATACTTTTTCTTGGCTACTCATAAGTAAACACATTCATTTTGCTTTTAAATTTATAGTAAAAATATATCAACATAAGTCAAGTAACTTTTCAGACAATATTTATTTCAGAAAATATCTATTCTGCAATCTTGAAGAAGGTCCTAAGTATTCAAAGTTTGTGTATTTGAAATATTCAAGGTTCTCCTGATGCGCAAGAGCCTGCTTTCTGCTCTGCTGTTCCATCATTTGATACACACAAAACCAGCTCCAGAGAAAGTGCAAGCTAAGAAAGAAACTGAGAAGAGTGAAGAAGGAAAATCTTCCTCAAAAACTTGCCAAGGCTTTCTTTGCACTGGTAATTGTAGAATAAAAGGAAAAGTAAGTTCTTAACAATCAGCTCATTCAAATTTAATGAAAAATACTCATAACCTTTGATATTACTCTCTAAAGAATTGCTTTTGTAAAATTTATGCCATTGTCAATCAATTTTCAAAACAGCAGTTGAATTAATATATAATTTAATAATGCAACAGAGATAGCTATCTACAAACAGATTGTAACATCTGGGTGAGATTATGCTAATTAATCTTCACTTTTCGATTACTGTGCAAAATCTAATATTTTTCATATACCTCATGGTAACTCCAATGTAAAAATTCTGAAAAATCACAACACTTATTACTCTTGGACTTGTACTAGAAGTTACTCATTAATGTAATGAATATACATATATTGGTTTAATGCATAAATTGCTACCCTAAGGAAAAGATGGAATTTTATGATTTAACAGCACTCAACTGAAGACTCAATCACTCAAACTGCTTGTGCAGTGATACATATTGTAGCAGCAGTCGGATGCATTGGTGATCTTGGATGTGTTTTACAACCAGTGCTAGAATGTCCAACAAATGAAATAAGAACCTTGTGGGGATGTTGTGATGGTCGCCAGGTACGATAATGATTATTCAGAAACTTCTAAAATTTCTAACTTCTAAAACTTCTAGCTTAAAACTTTCTTGTTGTCAGATGCCTTCTTTGAAAATTCATAAAATAAAAGAGATATATCTTTCTACTTACTTTCTTTTATTTTATCATTGTTTGAATCCTTTGAATGTACTGCAGTTCTATGTATGTTATGTTAAATATGTTTCTTAACTTCAGAAAAGCAAAATAATCACCCTTGTGCCTGTAAAAATTGCAAAATATATAATTAGTAATAATAAATAATTTAAGTAATTAATAAATATAAATAATTTAAGAAATTAATAAATATAAATAACTTAAGTAATTAATAATAATAATGGAAAACATAAAAATTGCTACCAGCTAGACTAATAGTTGTCCTTCACACTGTGTAGAGAGAGATATCAAAAGGGGGCTAGCAAAAATATGTGCATCATAGCTCCATGAGCTGACCCTATCAAGAAAACTGTAGCTGTAATGAAAATTTTTATCCCATAGCTCTGGGCCACTATAGTTATAAATCAAAGATTACTCTTATCTTTTATATTTTAGACCAACCCATTCACACATTTTTAAAAAACTACTTATCCTACTAAGATATTAGTATAAAACTTTCATAGTTATTCCTGAGGAATTCTATACATGAAATTTATATATAGTTTTATGCGATTTATTATCATGACAAAATGCATACATGGTTTAAATCTCTAATTCTATTTATCAAATGACTCATCAGAAAAATAAACCATCAAGGTAAAAATGAACTCACAGTCAAAAAATTGTCTATTATCACTGTTCATTGGATTATGCATTCTGAAGCTATACCTATATATCAAAGATTCTACTTTTTTTTAAAATACTCTTCATAAGAGTAAATTTTATTATAACTTTACCTTCCTCTGAGTACTGGATAGGCTGAAAGAATAAATTGACCTTTCACCTAATTAAAAGTACTCCAGCTAAGGTTTGTAATATGGATAAACAAATTTTCAAAATCAGAATATTAGGAAGGTTAACATTACTACATTGAGAATGCTTGCCAATTGACTCAGATAAAATTCATCATCCATAAATAAATACTATAAATTTGTCTGTAGGCAAATTTTTATGATCAATTTGCTTCTTTAAAGTACTTTAAATATAAGTCTTTAAAATATGGTAAAAGTAAATAAATACACATAAGTATGTCTTATCTAGTGCATATATTATGGGTAAAATTACTTTCAATCTTACTCAAATGCATTCATAGGTATGGAATCATTTAGGCCATCCAGCATGGTATAAAGCATTGTCAAGGTTGATGGCATCAGCTCTTGGACCAGCTATAAAGGACACTCTGCAGAAAAAAGGAGACTTAAAGATTCTTCTTCAGAATGCTTCATATTTGGCAGAGGGCCTTCCAACAACACTATATGGAGCATCAAGGCTTCTGGAAGATGCACTACCTGCAGATGTGAGGCCTTTAGGCGGATCAATACTGTTTCAGATTGTATGCACTGCCCTCTACTCATTATTGATGGAGGAAGACAGTGATGATGCAACAACTCTAGCAGAGGCACTGTGTAATTTGGAAAAAAAGAAATTTAATGAACAAGTCAAGGCCATTAATCGAGCCTTTGCAGAATGGTTAGTTATTCAACCTCTTTCTCAAAAAAACTCCAATGTTGATTCTAGAACATTTCTTTTCAGGAGGATGAAAGACCAATTTTAAAGCAATTTTCAATTTACTAGGTACATCCCATTTTCAAGACCACTTTTAAATAGAAGTTCTCAGTTAAACTCTCAATTTTCCCCTCCAATATGTTTAGTATGAAGTTGTCATAAGTGTCCATGAGCTTTAATTATCTAGTCTGGATTGTTTCATACATTTTGATGTGAACTTGATTTTGCATTTGTTTCTCAATTTTTCCTTTCTATACAGTACACCTATCATACAGTTATCATCAGTCTTTTTAAAACCACATTTTTGCAGCTTCAAGCTTGGTATTTTCACTCTCTTTTTGGAGGAACCATCTCTTGCTTCCATTGATTCATACACTCCATAGAAAACTTCTCATAAACTTCTTCCGATTATCAATTCCAATATAATTATTTACCTCAAGATTTTTCTTTATTTGGAATCTTTCTTTGCTAGAGCAACAAGTAAAGGAAGATGATAGGATCTCGTAGTATAATTTCAAGCAGGGGAAAATTAGGGTGTTTGAAAAAGTTGGCTTAAATTTGTAAATAATTAAAGAATTGAATTATAATGAATAATGAATTTATACTTTAAAGACAACTATTTAAACCATCTTAAGTTTGGCTACAATTGAAAAATATATACTTTATTACTAATTTGATTTAGAGAGTATTGTGTCATAGAATGCTCATTTCATAATATAGGTTTCTACAATATGCTACACCCATGTTGATTCCTTAAAGCAATATAAGAACATGAATGAGAAGAATGAATTCAGAGAAGTTTCAGAGAAAATAATGTACGAACTTATGTGTAAAACATGGCACAATATAGTATCATAACTGCCTTAGTTCAGCAGGCACCCCAAAAGTCTCAATGTTTTACTCAATAGCTTTACTTACATTTATTTACATCTTATTTTCTCTAAAATTAAATTTTCCTCTTAATCTCAACTGATTGATTTCTTTCAAAGCTGTACACAGCATTATATTAAATTGTGGTGAATTTTTTATCTCAATTACGGATAAAAGCCTTGCACAAATCTAATAAAAATTGTCTGCTCTCAATCCTTGCATATAGTTTTTCAATCAAATTATCATCTCAATATACTATAAAACTATTCTATACTGATAGATTAACTAAGGAAAGTAATAATTTATTGAAATCCTTTATAAAAATCAGTGCAGAAGAAATGGGAGATGAAGACGATTCATTTAGTACAATTGAAGAAGTTCCTTACATAGCCGATGTTCATGTGAGCCATCTACTTATGACAGAAAGTGGAAAACAAGCCCTAAAGGTATATGTGTGAATTAATATAAGGTGCAGTTGCACCTGCTATATTATTATATTCCTTTCAGGAAAACCTTTATCAAATATTCAATTTTTGCTAATTTGATGCCACATACATAATCAAGTTACTAATAATTCATACCTAGATACAATATAGTAATTAAATTATATATTAATATAAAATTAAATTTACTTTGTGAATCATAAATATTTACTTCATTGCCTAAAGTTTCTTTACTAATGATTGGCGATTACCACAAAATTTCTATTCTGAACTTTGGATGAAATACTTGTTACTTTACCCAAGAATTGAAATTTGCCTTTTTGAATTCTATTGAAATATAAAAGCTAGCTGGTTTTAATTAGTAATAATAATACCCCACAACTTCTAGTATATTTTAAAAATATGCTCCTGAAGTAGAATTTTCAAGGTAATCTTACCTCCATAGAAATTTTAAAGTAAAATATTGTTCATAAGATACATCTTACAACCTTAGTCAAATTATGTTACAAGATATTAATTACTTAGAGGTTGCAACAATGAAAAGTTATGATTCTGAAGTTCATGTTATGCTTTCAGAACTAATTTTAGCTGATGCTCCAAAAGAAAAACAAAGAAAAGAAAAGGAATGATTCATTATACCTAATCTTTATCACTCAGCATTCAGATTGGTGAAGCTTCCATGCAAAAATGTTTAAAAACCTGTTAGCTGCAATGCTGAAGTAAACTCACAAATAATGATAAAGCGCTTACAGAACTCAAATTGCTTTGCAGACTATTTATAACTTTCTCCAACATAATACAAAATGGTTGCTTGGCCAGCTGGGAGCAACTGATCCAAGGGAAGTGATTCCACCAATGAGAGTACCAAAATTGAACCCACCAGATCCCCAAAAATTACTAAAAACAATGTTCCACATAGGAGCTCACAAATTTGATGAGGTAGGTAATGATGAATAATAAATTAATAAATATACAAATAATTATTTGAGAGAAGATAGTAAGATCTAAGATATATTTAGTATATCTCTGAAAATATCAAGTTACAAATTAAAATTGCATTTCCTCAACTGACTATTGAGTACTAAAGAGTATCCTAAAAAATATGATTATCTGTAATAACCAACATGAATGAATGAATACCAAACTGAAATCTTTTATAGTTAAACAGAAAATACCTATACAGATGACTTAAACTTGAGGAGTTAAGAGAAAATAATTAAATAAACTATATTAATAAAAATTAAAATAATAAACTATATAAATGGAAGAGGATATAAGCTTTCTCAATAAATGGCTCTGTATGATGCATTATAATCTTAAATCTTACACCAAATTTAACTGAAAAATCAGAGGTCATATGTCCTACACAACAAAATCAATATATTTTGGACAAATTACTGTATTATAGGATATTTTATTTAAAAGGGCTGTGAGAAATGTCCAGGAAATTATACAATATGAATCATAGTCAGCATATTTCCCCAAGATAATTCTTCATGGAATAGAAATCAGTTCATTTAGAAAATAATTCTTCAGATGAATGCTGATTCATGAATTCAATCATTACAGGAAGTAATTTTGAGTAACTATGACCAAAATAAATAGTGGATTAAATGAATAATAAATCTGAACAAGTCAACAGGAGCATTGGCTTAATATTGAAAATCAAAAATACTTAGTACAATATGCTTTAGAAAGCAAATAAAATAATTGCTAAAATCTCTATAGTATGCATTTTATATCTTTGTATGTATGGTTTGTGGCACTTTTATTGTAGAAATCCTGATTATTTGCCTCATCATTTTACAGTTGCTGAGTGGTGAATTCACCATCAACTGGAAAGCACTTTTACAAACTCCACTTTCCTTGACACAAAGGAAGATGTGGACACAACTAACACATAGGCCAGAATTCAGGGAGCCACTCTACTTAAATGAGCATGATAAGAAAGTGGTGGAGACAGTGTCAAAGTATTTTAGTCATTACCATGCCACAAAATGATAGATTTGAAAACTTCATACTTTTACAGATCTTATATATTTGCTACCACTGACTCGCTTATACATTAACATTGGATTTTTGTAAATTATGCACTGAAAGCTTTTGCGTGCTTATGGTTTAGCATAATTCTGATTTTTTGAAGCTATTATATCAGTCAAAAATCAATGTCAGAGAATGTTCATATTAAATGAATATTTAGAAAATTGCTCTGCTTATCAAAATTTGGATACGGTTCGATAGAATAATGTCCAAGTAGAAGTTGTTGGATATAAGGTGACATATAAAGGAAGCTTGGATCCTGAGAGAGGTAGAAAAGAGAAGGGAAGTATCTCATCATGCTCTCATACTGTTCATTGGATCATGTTTTCTGAATCTATGGTATATCAAATAAGCTAGTTTTTCTTAGTGATCTTAAAATAGGTAAATTTTAGTGTAAAATTATTCTCTTAATGTCAAAATTGGCTGAACGAATAATATGACCTGTTTACCTACTTACCTAAGTACTATAGTTAAGGTTGTGAGATATGAATAAGCAAACTTTCAAACTTAGAATAATAGGAAGGAGAATATTACTGTATTGGAAATGCTTACCAATAGACTGGAATACAATTAGAGATATAATATTTCAATAAAAACATTCTCTATTATTATAAATATATTCCTATTATATACATTCTAATATAATAAAAATATTGACATGATTAAGACTTGAACCCAAATCTCCCAATTTCCAAAGCAGATATTCTAATCACTTACATGAGTCATCTTGCCTGTTACCTTTCCTTCATCCTCAGGAATGCTCCTGTTTCGTTGGAAGTTTTTCCAATTTTTTTACCATCCTCTCAACTTTTTAAAAGGGGGAATCACTATCATCCTCTCATATGGTTCACTTTGTTGTTGGCTCTTTTGTCAATGGTGTTTGAATTCCATAGACTATTTGGCTATGAGTACCATGGTAAAAAGTGGGTAAATGTAATTCAGAAAAAAAGAGGAGAGTTGAAACATGTATGGTGAAACATGATGAAGGGCCAATTAATAATTTTATAATTACCATATATTCTCAAAAAACGACACCTTTTTTATTTTCAGTTTCAAAAAAATCAGACATGTCTTAAATACATTATTTTAAAGCAGGCATAATAGAGAAAAGTTACCTCATCTAAAACACTTAAAGCTATTTCATTTTCCTCTCTGCCTGTCCTTTTTGTAAGTAATCATGAATGCTTGGTTTGTCCTTTTTAACTCTATATTAAGATAAATAAAGAATATACTTGTGACACCTGGATTTATTAAAAGATTATTGAAAGACATGCATACTATTGGGCAATTACTAACTATTGCTACATCAAAAACCTGTCTGGACATGCTGGGATGCTTACCATGGCAAATAGCAAGCATCTTGCAATCACATAATCATTTCTCTTTTTTCCTCTACATGTCTGCCAAATCTTGGATGCATCTTTTGATAGATTTGAGAATAATATTGGTAACTTAATCACTCCCCTTCTGCCTCTACCTTCAACCATTTACCACATTTTAAAACAAATTATATGTATATAAATGTGACACTGCACCTACTTGTTTTAGATAACAAATATGCAGTTCTTGTTGAGACCAACATTTTGAGGTAACAAACAAGGAATGGGTTATCGGGTGAATTTGCACGAGATGGCGTGTCACCAGGAAGTTTTTCAAGTCTATTCTTCCTTGGGATTTTGAGGTAAGATTCTGGTTTCTTCCTGCTTTTGCAGTTTTAAAAATTTCATATATTCAACCTTATTCCTCATAGCATATGATAGCCATAATGGTAGCATATATGGTTAAGGTTTAACTTCCTTCTCCTATCTGAAATGATGAACTATTTTTGGAGAGAAAAATACATCAAAACAATATTTAAAGAATAACTTATATTTTTAACTCACGATTCAAAACAGGAAGTACTGATATGGAATTCACTGGTCAATCCTACAAAATGATATTTGAGGCACATAAAACATAACAGTAATTGTGGTAATATACCAATTAAAAACTTTAAGATTTTCATTGTATGAAATAATTTAATGGTAGAATTCTGTAAGATTAAGTAGGGGAAGGTATATTAGATAATCACCATTGAAGAAAAACATAACATATAAAAACCAGACTTATCTATTTCTGGCTTTGAATTACAAAATGAATAAATATATAATCAGCTCTTAGTGGGAGAAGCACTCCAACTTTCAGTTATATGATTGATAAAATGTTTAAATATAAGCACAGAGAAAGCTTTCACCTGTACCAATGAAATGCATGAAGAGAATAAATGATCTGATAACAAGCTTACAGATATTTGATAATCCATTGCAAATTATATGTAGTGCTAGTACATGCTTTTTTTCCCAACATATAATATTATTGTGCAACTTTTCAAAACTTTTAAATTCAGATCACTTTCTAGCAGCCTTAACCATGTTAATCAATATCTTGACTTTTAGGCTCACTTTCTGAACCTCCTTCAAATCGACACTTGTCAATGTTTTAACGTATTCATACTGCATGATAAAGCCAGCATGACCATTCTCAATCTGCACTGGCTTTCCCTCTATGTCCTTGCTTGCTTTTAGGCCCATTCGTACGTTTACTTTATTTGTTTTCCTCCACACGACCACCCTTAAAAAAAAGATAAGATAGATTCTATTACAATAAAGCCAAACAAAGTTTTCTGAAGCAGTCTACAAATCAAATTTTAATAGACTAATGCATATAATGTTACCACATCTAGAAGTTCATACATTTGCAATGGTGCTAATTTTAAAAACGACTATAAACAAGCAATAACTCATCCAAAATTTTATTCATGGAAGTATATAGTAGTTGAAATATTTAATCCAAAATATTGCCATGTATTTTGATCATTATACTGCTTTAAATGTGCTATCATCAATTAACAATTATCAATTGATTTTGAATTAAACATCTCTCTATTACTCATCTCACATTATTACTAATATTAAATTATTCTTGAAATTGTTACAACAATTAACATACTTAAAGACAGGTATAATAACAATAACAGCGGACCATATGAAGAAAGGAAATAGCTACAAAATTAAAATACTCATTCGCAATTTCAAAATCCCTGAGATAATTATATTAATGGAAATGAATGAGGAATATATCTTTAATGAGTGATGAGGAGTTGTAATAAATAATTAAAGAAAAAATATATGTTGATGTGATTGCTTAATGAATGTGAATATTACTTTCATTCAATGAAGCACCATTTTTGCAAATATGAAATAAATATTTGCATATCATAAGAAATTTTTAGATAAAAATTTACCAAAATATTTTAGACGATACATGAATTTTAACTTCCCCTGAAATTTGAAAACTTATCTATGAAAAGAATACTCTCAAATTTCCTTAAAAATTTGATTCGATAATCTTTCATAACAAAATCATGCTATCATTTATACAAAAAGTATTTTCTTCCCACCATACTCAAGTAGCTTTAACTTGACACAAATATCTTAAAAATTAGACAATTAAGAATCATTATTAAAACAAAAAGCTAACATATATTCAGAAGAAAACCAAAGCTTTCCAGATCTTAAATCATTTCCATAAACTTACCTAACAATTAAGAAACCATTATGAAAAATTTAAGAAACCAAGTGGAATTTTTCAGATACAAAGGGACTAAGTGCAACAAAATTTTATCTGAAATATTTGAAGAAGTCTTAAGCAGTATTACTACGGTAAACATTGCTTACTTGGGGTCATCATTGAAGTTCTGAGTTTCAGTAGAGTCATCATATTCAGCAGCATCATCTCTGGGAGAAAGAACGATCACTGAAGGAGGAAGCTCAGGTTCTGCAGCAATGTTTGCCTCTTGAAGACCATCTGGAAACTTGATGTTGCCCATTTTCCCTTGCAGGGGCATTGAAAGAGTGAGGGATGATGGACCACTGCTAGTGATGCTTGCTGGACCTGAGAGCTCCTCAGCTTTCTGTAACTGTAGAGCCTAAGGAAGTAATTAAAAAATGCAGCAAATGGAAACCATGAAAATACAGCATGCTACTACAAAAATAATTGAAATTAAAGAAAAAATCAATAAATATCACTGCATTGTGGGGTCTAAGAACTATTATGATGCCAAAAATGAGCTATTAATCGGTTACATTTCTAAATGAAGATGCTAATGATAAAAACATGTACATATTGAAGATTTAACAGGGAATCGTAATAAATTATAGGCAAAAATCATCACACATAGTTGTGTAAAGCTTGACTGCATGTATGAAATCCCCTTTTCATGGTTGATCCCCCTTGAAATGTAATACTCTTGGTTTAAACAAATCTTATATGTAATTCAACTATGTATTTTTTGGAAAAATATACATTTTAAAATGCTGTATTTATAGGCTGACATAAGTCTAAATAATAGTTACAATTGAAAACAAAGTTTTTATCCAAATTACATGACAGTTACTTCATGTTCACTTACAACTATAATTTTCATTTATCACAAATAAGCACTGAGACTGTTCTAGACTAATCTCCTTGACAATAAAAAATGAGTGACTCTAAAATCATGAAATAAATAGGTATCGTGGTATACCTTATTTTTGAACATCTAATCACTTTCAAGCAATTAAACAAGCTTTGTGAAAAGTTTTGGATGTCAGCCAGCATGCAGATATCTTTTCTTTGATAGCTTAAATAATTTAAAGGATATGTTATGAAAGTTATAATATGTTACTAGTTATGAAAGAGACATTTTAGGTATTAAAATTCAATTAAACAATTCCAGCAATGCCTGGTGGAACTTATTCACACAAAAAGTGCAGACAGAGTTGAGTTTTGTTTTATTTTGTTTAAATATTGAAATTTATTTGAACCTTGTCTTCAATGCATAATCTGCATGATGATGATGCACTGCAATGTGATACACAAGTGTACTTATGTACCCAGTGACCTTGGACTCAGCTTCTAGGTGGGTTCAATCCATTTGTGATTCTGCCACTTAGTGGACAAAGGGTACATTGTAGTATATGATCTACACATTTGTAGTTAAGTGCGTTCTTCATTTTTGCTATATCTTTTTCACATTATTTATTGTTTATTTTAGTTATACTTCACTTATGATTTTGAGTCCAATTATGTCATTATAGATAGGGTGGATTGGGGGAATGTTTGAAGGGTAACTGACTGAAATATGTCAAGCACAATAAGAGATTTCTGATTCAAATACAGCAAAGCTGTTCATGTGATGCTTTCCTCTCAATAACTGCTACCTTTCCTATATTTTGAGTTGGAATAAACCCTCCTGCAAAGTAGCTATTGGATGTTATACTTGAAGTATAGAAAATGGAGTAGAACTAGCATTTTACTAAAACTAGCAAATTGAAAATTGCAGCTAATCAGCATGAGTCAAAGAGGTCAGTTTCTAAGAAAAGCTATCCATTTGTTAGTCCCAGAGAGCTAAGGCTAAGAACGGAATGATTGTCAAATCAAAATAATGAAGATGATGGGTTTGTAAAATTAATTTTTTCATAACTGGTTAAATTAAAAATTTAAAGCAGAGACTAAAATCTTGAAGTGATTTACCAAGAAGTATAACCAATGTTGGAAGTTTGCTCTGTGAAATGAAAATCATAAAGAAGAAACAAAAATTTTTAATAGTCTTAATTATCTTTTACCTCCTGTTCCCTCCTCTTCTCTTCTTGTTCTCTTTCCCTTTCTTCAGCTTCTTCTTCAGCAGAGGGCAAAGGGAAGAAATTAATCTTCATCTGATGCTGTGTAGGATTAACCACCATCAAAATAAGGTCTCCTTCCACCTCTTGGCCCTCTTCTGAAATGCTTGGGGCAATACACTTCACAATACGGACTTCTGGAACTATGTAACTGGAAAAGAAAACCCATACAATGAAGTACTAATAACTAAATTTAGAAAATCAGATGAAGGCTGATGAAGTAATTTCTCAACTTCCCAAAAAAAGGATTACAGCATTACAAGGAATATATCATGAATAGTAATTTTTTATACTATTTTATAAGCTCATTTCCTTGCCTTCAAAAATTAAATTGCTATTTTATAATACCAGAATGAGAAAACCTACATGAAATTCAAGATTATTAGTTTTATACACTGATATTAAAACCAGAAGACATGCTTATATAGAGTGAGATGATAAAGTATAAGCATCTAGCTATTTCTTCTACTTTGGAATTTACCAGGCTATTAAGTTTTTAAAGAGGAATGATCAGGTTGTTGTCATTAATGAATCCCTTGGTTTCACCATCAGATGATATGAATGCTTATCTAAATTTTTATAAAAATATAAACACAATTCTCTATGGATCATAAACAATCATTTCATTAAACCAGATGCAAAATTCTTAATCTGTGACAGTACTCAGAATCAAATGCGAATATAATTAAGGAGTATGAATTTAATATAAAAACAAAGGAAGTGAACTTGCCACCATAAATGAAGACTTTCCACATGATAGGACCCAAAACTTTTAACGAATTAATTTGTCCTTAGCTTCAATGAGAATAATTCAGTTATACAAAGTAAATTAAAAATTAATAAGGAATACTTACAAAGCAGCAAGCTGTATTTTAAATTTGATAGAGCTTGGATTGTATTCTGGCTTGCACACATTATGTTCACAGGATCTGCAACGCAAAGAACGCTTGACAAGGAGATGCTTGTGCTTTGGCAACAGTTTAGATGTTAATGTTGGCTGCATTTCAGTCTGAGCCAAGCGCTGCATCATAGTTGTAACTGCAATAATAGAATGTATATTGAAGAACAGAACGAAAATTATGAGACAATAGATAAGGATCAAATATACTAGCAGTTTTTAATACAAAACTCAAATGCATAGCCTGAATTTCAAACAGCAGATATAAAACATATCTTAATGTCATATAAAATAAATAGGTACCAAAGAACAAAATGTATGAAAGAAAGGGAGGGGTATATAATTTTATTGTAACCTCTTGCAGTTTAAGTGCCATGATTGGATATTATAATAGCTTGCTTTGAATTTTAAAATAATCATTAAAAATCTTTCAATGATAGGAAAGGCTTTAGCAAAGTTTATCTTAAATTTGCAACCCATTTTATGCAAAATTTTCTCCTTTACTGAAACAACTTGTTTCAATTTTCTGGATCATTGTATTTTCAGTGGTGAGAACCATGGAATAACATAATCATAATGAAGTTAAAACACTTGAGACATGAATTTTTCTTAATATCAAAACAAAATGGTATCTCAAACTTTGGACTGCTCTAATTTATGATATTTAAGAGCATATGTTCAAGAGGAATTAGAATCAAAGTTAGAATTACATTCTCATGTGCAAATTGAATATGCAAAAAGTGGGCTTTGCATAATGCTGTACAATGAGTACCAAAGTCAACCGTTCAGTTAAGCTTAACAAAGTTAATTAGCAGCTTTTGATGTTTGTTAATATTTTTGACATTTATTTACTCATACCTTACACAGTGCTCATTTCGGATTGAGTTTATAAAAATCAGAAAATTTCAATGCTTTCTATTATGGAAAGATAGACCAGACTCAAACTATTCAGAAAGTGAATAGCTTCAGAAAAATGTAAAAGTGCAAAGTCTCACCACATATCATTTTTAATATGAGCTGTAAGACTGCAAGAATACGGTACACTTCTACATGGTAAACTTTCTCTATGTGCTACAAACTTTCAATCTTGGATTGAACATACAAAGAACCCCAAAAATTTGATAATAAGACTTACTGGAATTAAGATCAGGAGCTCGTTCAAATATTTCAGGAGGTAACTGCTCCACCTCTTCTGAGGCCTCTGATGGAGCTAATGCTGTCTGCATCAACCCCAGGCTTCCTTGATCATCTCGTGTGGGCACTCGAACTCCAGAGCTTAAAGAAGTCAAAGGTGATGCGCCTGGACGCTTGCGTGCCAATATAGCTGCTAATCCAAACTTATCCTGAAATGTATGCAACACTGATATCAACTGAAAGAAGCAACTTCCTTGAAATAATTTTAGAATTATCTTTCATTAAAATCCCTCATTTTATGAATAGGCACTAAACATAAATGATATGATACTCAATTAAATAAACAACCTAAGTAATCATCATATGAGAAAAAGATACTAGCCATAGTGATTGAGAGAGAAGTACAGCAAGCCCCGGTTAAGATGCTTTTCAGAGGAATAGTTGAGATCTGAATTATAACCAGGTTGTGAACAGTTAATATTTCTTTCTTAGTGGAAAACAAAAGGGAAGGGTTTTAGCTCATAATTTTTCAAAAAGTAATCATTTAAATGAAAAGGTACTTCTTTAATTTTCTTTATTTGCCACAACTGAAGATGGGATATCTAGAGAGCCTGCAAAATACTGTTGTGTAATACTGGTTGCTTTCTCCTCATATTCTTGAAGAATGATCAGCTTTTCAAATGAAGAGCTTCCTTGTTACTTGAATTTGCTCCTTATTACACTACAATGAAGCAATTTCTACCATGGGGATAGATAATTAGGGAAAAATAACAAATTTTTTAGATGCAGTAGTAAGTCACAATCTCTCCAAGACTATCCTTACAAGCCTACAAAATAATGCACTCCATCTCTGGTTTGCTCGATATGTTTACAATTTGAGATTAGCACTGGCAGTATGATAAAAAAAACTCTGCAATGCAATATCTTCATCTTCTTTTCACAAACTTAGTCATTCCAAGTAAGAGATTCCTTGTTTTAGAGACAATGCTAAGAAGAAAATAATAGTAATACAGATAATGTTGAAAATGTTTGGTCTATCAAAAGATGCAGCCAATTGGCTAAAGCAGGCAGAAGTGTATCTGGAAACAAAAAAACCTGTGCTATAAAGTGGGTATCAGGGCGCTGTAGCAGAGAGTCTTTAGAAGTATTTTTACCAGATGATTCATGTAAGGACCAGAAAAACTAAGTTTTAAGTAGGATAGCATCTTAAACAGGTTCACTGTATGTAGTAGTATTGTCAAAACTGCTAAATGCTGAGGTCATTGAAAAGGATTGTAGGTGATTTGGCATATAAGGATATTCTCATTTCACAAATGTAGACCCCCACCAAGAATTGAACACATGACTGCTATATGGAAGTCAGAAAGAAGTATGCAAGCAATCATACAAGGAATGGTCAGATTGATCTGGATCTCACCAGTGAGCACAAAATGGTTCTTAAAATTACCCAAATTTAATGAACCTGTTCCAAAATCTACCAGATATGATAGGGGAACAATGATATACATAGTGGCACTACAATTTGCTCCTTTCAAAGAGAATATAATTTCAAAGTTGGATCACAACTACATTACAAGTGGCAATACTGATAATAATAATACATTACAAGCATTTAAAACTACTTACTCTAACTATTGTGCATATAACTATTTAAGTGCATACACCACAGGTTCATTTTCACACGAAGAAACTCATGAATTCTTTAGATGCCTTATTATAGAAGTTATCTTAAAAATATCTTTGCACCAATTTACTGACGACTAATACAAAGATCCTAATTTACACAAATTATCACAATAAATCGAAAGGAGCCTGACATGCAGGACTAATATATGAAACCATGTATCTCATGAGCTAGACAAATAATTATGATGGAAACTGTTATGTAAACTATTATAATTTGCACCAATATAAAAGTCAATTAGAAGCATAGCCTGACTTATGCCTGAAAATTAGATTAGAAATCTATTTTTACAAATGATATAAAACAAGAATTAATTGTTAAGTAAATTCGTTAAAACAATAACCATACATTAGGTAAACAGAACTAAATTTTATAACTGAATGGTTCAAAAGTATTAAGCAGTTTTTGTAAGTGTACCTCTTAAGAAGACAAGAAGCATTCCTTTCAATGTTTAATGAATTCAAGAAACTCAGGAATGAGAATGAAAGATGAAAATAATATGTAAACATAAATAAGTATAAGCAGTAAAAAACAGTAAACATCAAAAATCACGAAGACTAAACATGCCAGGTTGAAGAAAGTACCAGAAGAAAATACCATGAACGACCATGAATATGAAGCATAGATTCACTTCCAGAAGTAAATTTTGATTTAACACGGAACATAAAATAAAAATAGTTGTATAGGTGAATTGTGATACGTCGCAGAGCTACCGTAACAAAATAAAGAAAAGCTACTGAAAACTGACTTACAGAAAAGTTCAGATAACTTCTTCTGGGTGCATACGATTTTCGCTCTCTTTCTTGCCGTTCTTTTTCCTCTAAAGTAGCCACTATTTTATAGTGATCGATGAGAGCATTAACTCGAATTGTCTCCGGTGAATCAGTTTCCGGCCATCCTCTGCTAGCTAAGAAAAAGAATCAAGCACAATTAATGGTAAATCAAATCACCCAAACCTTTTTCTCATATAACCTAAAAATGGTTTGGATATCTTTGTGAAGGCTAAAAAGGATACTTTCATAATTTTAATTTACGTTTTCTCTACAACACTTGACCATAATCAACAAGAATAATAAAATTCCTCACCAACAAACTGGTCGGGAAGTCCAGCATCTCTTGAGGACCAACGACAAAAGCCACACTGGCGATAATACGCTTTACGAGCAACAGTTACGTTGGGATTATCAGGACTAGGGCCAGTCACAGGCGTCAATCTGGTAGACACGTTACTCAGGCAACTCGGGCAGTCATAACAAGTCGGACACCTGTAAGCGAATGCCAACTCCCAATGATTTTGTATTTTACGAATTATTATCGTTGAGGCACTCCGTTTATGATATTACTATTGAAAAATATAGAAATTTCGAATAAATTCTATTACAGTAATTGCATGATCTTACCTATTCTTTCTTAAGCGGGCATCTGTGGCTGCTGAATTTTCTTGGCAATTACTACAGTAATGAGCATCGACCTAAAATTTTAAAAAATCACATCATATTCAAGTTGTAGAAATTGATAATGCATTAATCGAGACGGATCGTTTCTTACCTCATGATAAACGCAGTATACACATCGTATTTTAAGGCAATGTCTGCAAAAATAAAGACGATATATAGGTTTTAGAGCACCACAAGAACAGGCATATCGGACTATATCGGGCGAGAATACTGTTGCCATTTTAGCCTAAAGTCCAAAAAGCTGCAAGAAGTGTAATGGCATATCAGAGCTACCAATATTTGATGACACGTTCTAATAATTACTGAAATTTTGTATAAACGTCATCCCCTTTGATTGCACCCACCAGAACCGCAAAGGAAACAAACGACAAGCGATATAAGGTGGAGTCATTTTTCGATGTTACCTTGTTCAAGATTTGAAAACTTCACGCTGATTGGATGGAAAATTCCGCCACTCTTGTCGGTCGATGTAAAATTTTTGAAAATACTGATAGATTTGAAAATACGATCCGGTACACGAGTCCAAGAAGAGGTCGTTCGTTGAATTGCCGGTAATAAACGCTAGGATTACTTTTTAATTTTAATGTTTATAAAGCTTCGTTTCTTTAGAATTGAACGCTTATAAATAAAAGCTAGCGGACCACGTGAAAATATTATTTCAGTTAACGTTCTTGTTCATGGCCATCCGGCAATTATTTGTCTATTGCTGATTTACAGGAGCATTCCTTGGACTCCAATTCTTCCAATTTATCATCTTCATCATGGATGAATATCAGAAGATCGAAAAGATTGGAGAAGGTGAGGCATTTTTAAGTTTTCGAGTTATTAGTACTTTGTGTTAGTACGTGGTACATTCTAGAACAACTCTGATTTTAATTTTTCAGGAACGTATGGTGTGGTGTACAAGGGAAAAAACAAGAAAACTGGGCAAATGGTAGCCATGAAAAAAATACGCTTGGAAAATGAGGATGAGGGAATTCCGTCCACAGCCATTCGTGAAATTTCTCTGCTAAAGGAGTTGCAGCACCCAAATATTGTTAGGTAAACATCATCGCAGGTATAATTCATCACTGATAAAACAAAGTTCACATTTCACCTAATTTCCGTTTAAATTCTATTACATAAGCTTGGAGGCGGTTGTGATGGAAGAATCAAAGCTTTACCTAATTTTTGAGTTCTTATCGATGGACCTGAAGAAGCACATGGATACCCTTCCGAAAGGAGAACCTTTAGATACACCTACCGTAAAGTCGTACTTATATCAGGTAGCTACCGAAGTTGACGTATAAGGAGTGTCAGATGTGATGTTTGATTGTATGAATTTATTCACAAGGCGTGTGATTTATCACTTAGATCCTTCAAGCTGTGCTATTCTGTCATCAACGAAGAGTGCTTCATAGAGACTTGAAACCTCAGAATCTTTTAATCGATGGCAAAGGTACCATTAAAGTTGCAGATTTTGGTCTTGGACGTGCTTTTGGAATTCCAGTTAGAGTTTATACTCATGAGGTATGTAGCACTGACAAGTTTTTGCTATGACGTGAAATTGAAAAATGACATCTTTTATTTTTCCCTGTCAGTGAATGATCCTGTTGATTTCAAAATTTTTAAATTAAAAATGCTTACTGAATTCATTTCTTGTTTCATTTTTTAGGTTGTGACGTTATGGTACAGAAGCCCAGAGGTTCTCCTTGGTTCATCTCGCTATTCCTGTCCTATTGATATATGGTCAGTGGGGTGCATATTCGCCGAAATGGCATCGCGCCGTCCCTTGTTCCAGGGCGACTCCGAGATTGATCAGCTATTTAGAATATTTAGGTATTTGTAATGTTATGTATTCACCTTAACTTAATTGATAGGAGCAATCGAAGAGGAAAACTTACTCCCCAAAAAACGATACTGTTACAGACTAAATGCTAATATATAACTAGTAAGAAATTTAGGAAAATATAAATACTAAATAATATGGTTATTGAAAATTATATTAAGATGATTCTGGAAGAAAGTTCATCTTTCATTCATTTCAATCCTTCAGAATTATATTATCAACAACTGACTCAGGATTTTCTCATTCATTCAAATCACTTGTATGTTGAGATTTACTTTTCCTTAAAAACTGTTGGTTACAAATTATTTTTGCTCTGTAAAATTTCAGCATTTTCCATTTTTCAATGCTCTGGATATCCGTAGCAGTCACTGCAAGTACTATAAATTAATCTAGTGATATAATCAAGTCTATGAGGTCTATCCTGTTAACCTAAAAATATTATTTAATCAAGTGAATCTTAATTGATACCTTTGGCTTTGAATCAAATTTGGTGCTTGTTTTCTTGACTGCCTCAATACTTTTTCATTTCGAAGTCTTAAACCTCTGTAGTCTCTAAACTGTAAATCCTTCATAGTCCACATAGCACCATATCGTATGAGATTTACTGTCTTGAATCATCCATATTTTTTCTTTCATAATTGAATTTTCCTTGCCGAATCAAAGCAGGATTATTTAGGCTTGATTTTTGATGTTTTAGGGTGCTTAGAACTCCTACGGAAGCAATTTGGCCTGGAGTGAGTCAGCTGCCTGATTACAAAGCTACATTCCCAAATTGGACTATAAATAGTCTAAGCAAAACAGTAAAAAACATGGATGAGAATGCTCTTGACCTCCTACAGGTATAGTATTTTTCCTCAAACATTAAGTTGGCCATTGAAGCAGAGTTTAACTGAAACCAAAACTACTTACTTAAACCATTACTTTTGTCGGATTGAAAATCAAACATTGACCTAAAAATAAAAATTCTTGAACCCAAACTAAATATAGCTACATATTCTACGATGAAATCGGCTCTCATAAACTTTGACTGAAGTATAAACTGATGAGCTTGTTTTAAATATTTATACTAGAGACTTGCAGATAACAAAAATTTGAACTTTATGCTCAGTTAAATCTTGTCTAATATTTAGATAATTTTTTTCTTTGTTATTGTACACTACGCTTTTAAGTTAATTCAGAAACTACTTGCATTGAATTGCCTTTCAGAAGTATATAAGTTTCAATGGTCAGAGTGAAAAACTTATTCAACAAAGGCAAACTGAGGGGAGCCAATGCTAAAGTTATTTCATTTAGCCATAGTGAAAACCATAACTATTATTATTGAGTTGGTTTCTTTGGAACATGTTGCCTTCTTTCATTCTTCTTACCTAAAATTTGGTAATTAAAGAAGTTTTGGAATATTTGTTTGCTCAAATTATATGCAGCAATTTTAAAAACTTTCAGGTTAATTGTAAGTAAAATGTTACGAAAGATATTGCCATAGATATATTCTTTGGTCTCTTTCAATATATTGGATCTCAAATTACTTAAATTCTAATTTATCAGCATTTAGTCAATGGATTGAATGAATACCTGAAGAACAGAGCACTACTATTTGCCTTATTTTTATATTACATGGTACGAAAAGTTCATTTGAATCTTCATTTTCATATCTTTCCTTCAGAGCATGCTCATCTATGATCCAGCTGCAAGAATATCGGCTAAGGCTGCCATCAATCATCCATACTTCAGAGATCTTGATAAAAGCACTCTACCTGCGAGAGAACCTTAAATAATAGCAATGTGATACTATCTTTTGGATAGTGGCATCTTGAATCTCTCATATCTTTTATAAACATATCATGTACATAGTGGTGACTTGTTTCTATGTATCATTTTGCAATATGTCTATAGCCATCAAAAATTTAATAACAGAAGGTTACTAATCATACTTACTAAATTTTTCAATCACTTCCTCAAAAGAAAACTAATGCCACTATTACTCATGAATACGATTTGTTTTTTCTCCTTATTTTGCTGTCATTCTTCTTGTATTATTTTGTATTTATATCTTGCGTGGCTTCTGCCACTCTAATATTTGATTTTTTTTACTCTCGGAAATTTTTTCCACAACCAATACTTTGTATGCAATCGTAAGATATTTCATCATTTTCACACATGATTTTTTTTGAGCTGAAAACTGGTAACATGTCAGATTGGCAGAAGATATTTTATCATCCTTCCCATGGGATTTGTTCTCCAAATATTGTTGTACTCTCTTAGTGTTAGCTTGTATTTTATTGAAAAGGAATAATAAAATTTTTTTATTTAATTTTATTGAGTTGCATGGAATTTTTCTTTTGGCCAACTGCAATCCACCTTTCCTTCGTACTGATCAAACTTCAGAGTCTAGCTTCTCCAGGGCGATCCAATACCCAAGCACCAAGTCGAATGCACTAAAGAACTTGGTGAAGGAGATTGAATCTGTCATCAAGGCCAACCCGCCAGTGGCCGCTGGTTTACGATCAGCCTGTCATTAGTAGGAGAGCAAGATTCATTGTCTGGTTCAGCAGAATTTAAGGCAATTAAACAGTCAATGCCATCAGAAAAGTCCCATTTACAAAACTAAAATTAAAACAAAAAAGTCTTCAAAGACTTGAAATCACATTTTACTCATAGATGGTTTTAAAATATTGCGATGAAATAAAATGTTATACACATCTTTAAAAAATATTAAAGAAACCTTTGGAAGTTATTTTTGAAGCTTTAGCAAGATTCCTTGAAAAAAGGCACCTGAGTATGTTGAAAACCTGTGTTTAGTTTTACCATTTCAATTAATCATTCGTAATACTAAATGGTATTTTCCAAGTGTTTGCATTTTTGCTGAAATCTTATTTCTTTGTACCTTGCTGCTATTACAACAGTAACTGACTTGATGAAATTAAAATTTTTATGAGGGTTAAATTTTCTGGAAGTTGTTTTTCTAAAGACAAATAATATAAATGATTGAGAACCGAATGACTTTTATACTTTCCTACACTACTGTGTAGGGTTCTCTGATAACTTCCTCGATGTCAGCCTCTATTAAGTGAGGTTCTGAGCTTGCATCATAACGTCTAACTGGTTCTCCAGCTCTATTGAAAAGGAACTTCTCCCAGTTCCAGCGGATATCTGAGTTCTTCATTTTGTCGTAAAACAATCGGTGTTTATCTGAAAAGGACTCCCTTGTGGATGGACACAGAGACTGTGGAAAGAGTGATGTCCAACAGTATGGAATTAAAATCTTGGATCCAAATAAAATTACCAGCAAAACAAATATTTCATTATAAAATATCCACCAATTTTATTTCCATGATCTATGGTAATAATGGAGTTAATGAAGTTTAACTGATTATTATTGATATTGATAGCTGCCACAAATGTTAAATTGAATTCATATATAAATTATACGAGCCATTAGAAATATATGATGTGGAAACAGTGAACCTTTGAAGTTACTTAGGAGTAATGGCATAAAATATCTATCCTATTCAAATGACCATCTGCCAACCCCTATATGATATATACTACCACTATTCATTTTAGAACAAAACTATCATTTTTGGAATACATAGAACAAAGACTTCAATTTCAACAAAACAAAGTCATTCTTGGGCCAAGGAACATGCTTTTCAAATGCAATTGTTTAACAACTGGTAGTTTTTAAATAAAGTTTAAACTAAAATCTTGGATTTTTTTATAAATGAAGAATGCATATTTTATGTCTGTATTAATAAAAGTTAAACTTCATTCAATTTTTTAAATTAACATCTCCATGCATGTCTACTGCTTTTACACACCTTTTATTATTTCCTTCTCATGACCCTATTTACTTAAATTTTATATAATTGTGAATTCCTAGTTAGTGACCAGCTACTCTTACTGACTAATATTGAATCACTTATTCACTGATAGCACAGCATTGGTTCAGTAGATACTGTAGCTTATTGTTTGTCAATCCCCTTACTTCCCAGGAAAGTTTTTTTTAACATTTTTGTATATTTGATGAAAGACACTGATGTAACTGAAATGTTTTATTAATACAATTCAAGCAGTTACCATTAGTTTTATTTACCTTTATGAATGTGAACAGAGGATGCTCTTTCTCTCCATTAACTTCCAATTTTGCTGTCAGTGGGAAATTAGGCCTGAAGCCATTTCCAGGTCTAACATGTCTAATTCCATTTAAAATTTCTGTTGCATTAGCACCTGGTTCTTGCTGTAATGTAGAAAGAGGTAATTTTTACTCTTCTCTTGAATGATTGAATGAAATTGAATGTTATAATGAAACCAAATTGATATTATATTCTATTAAAGGAAATATGTTTGTGATAAAATTATTTTTATAGAGAATCCTAAAAAATGTTAGTGAAAAACTAGTGTTGCAAGCAGCCTATATTTTTAAAAATTCTCAGGAAAATTACTTAATCAGACAATTTTTAACAACTAAAATCTTTTTCATCCAAAATATAATTTGATTTTTAAGAGTTGAATGAATTAATTTTCTAGAAATAGGATATTCATTTTAATATATCTATAAGGAATGTTCTCTTTATTATGAATGGTCTTTACCCTTATTATTAAAGAATATGCAAAACCCTATATAGGCTATATAGCTCCAGGGTTGGCATAATCATATGATTTTTATGTTTTAATTTCTAACAAATTCACTATTTGAATAAGCCTGCAAACTAGGAACAATTTTATTTTCACAATATATATACAATTCACATATTTACCATGCCAAACTGGTTACATGGAACTCCAACAATTGCCAACTCTGGGTATTTTTCCATTAGTGCATTCAAACCCAGATAATGGTGGGTAAAAGATCAGTAAGTGGCCACATTTACGATCATTAAAGGCTGCAAAGAAAATAGAATTATGTAGATAAGATGAAAAATTAATTTATTTGATCAGTTAATTAACAAAGATAAGCTAAATGACACAGGTTTTTTAAAGTTTTGCTTCACTTATCTGCAGCAGCAATTTTTTAATTACCTAACTTTTCTAAGCTCTTTACTGAGACAATGCTCATTAAGGCATTCATTCTGCAGTTTACCGTAATGCAAATGTCATGCCTGCAAATGTAAAAGAATCCTCTGCTTAAGAATTAAGCGAAACAAAAACTCAAACCTATCACATTGAAAACTGAGAAAGAAAAAAATAGTAGCAAAATGAGAAAATAAGCCCTAGTTAAATTAATAACAGCAATACAATAGCCAGAAAGAAAAGATATTATAATGTGACTGAAATTAATTCTAGTAACATGCATTTTATGCCTTAAATGTATATATCTAGGAAATTAATACTTGAAAAGTAAGAATGATCCTAACTATTACTTAAAAGAATAATTTTGTTCTATTAAAATATGAGTGCATATTCTCCTATAATCCTAGCAATGTTCGGTATAAAACATAATCCCCAACGGGCATTGAACCAAGTACTAAAAACGAATGAAAAATTAACTCTCTTGTCTATTTGAGGGTGGTTCAGATAAATAAATGAAACTGTTATTAGCTGATATTAAAATTTAAAATCTCACATATATTTTTCCGAAAGAGCCTCCCCAAGTATATCTTATGAATATAATACTCTCATACATCTTTAGATGATACTGGGACATGCTTCTGTTTACCAGTATCAGAGGTGCCATAACCAGAGTAATGATTAGTAAAAATTCATAGAAAACTGTACACCGATAATAGAAAGTTGTTGAACAGAATTCGATATAAAGTTAAGGAAAGGAACATGTAGAAAATGTAGGAAAAGATGAGCGCCGTCATTCTCTGCATTTCAAAATCATTTGGAGAAAGGTAGACCAAACTTTTTTTAAGACAAAAAATCAAGAAGAAAGAAAAAGGAACTCGGTGTTCAATGAACTAAGAGAAAAAGGTTCTCCAAGCGCCGACAGCGGCAACCGTCGAGGGCAATTCCTGGGAAAAGGATAATCGCTCGGCGGTCACCAGTTATTCAGAATCCCGATGCGCATTTCGGAAACAAAGCTTTTATCTTCATAGGGGGTCCAATGCTATTCAGAGGAGAACCTTTGTCTCTTAGACCAAAAATAAAGTTTGCACAACCTCAGAATAACTCACTTGTCCTTTAAATTGGGAAAGACTAATGTTTCCCACTCCGAAGATGTCAGGAACAGTGAATTCGTAAACCCCGTCCTTCGGCATGTTTGGGTTACTGCGGTTGTAGGCCTGGCATCGCCTCGACACCACCCTGTCGGGATTTGCTGCCGTCACTCCTCCGAGGCCCACCGCCAGAACGCACAGCAGCGATGCAAACCATGGTTTGCCCACTGCCATCTTGGCGTGCCTTACTCCCTCCCTGAAAAAAGAACAGCACAGATTAAGATGATAGATCGAAGGAGTGGATTAAAAAGAAACTAAACCGCCTTCGAAACCTCTAGGACTATTACGGCAATTCTGGTAGTCTGTATATTAACAATCCAGATCCCCTATAATTTGTTCAAGTCAATTACGTCAAGTACTTAATTCCTAATTCGTATCATAAATAGCCGTGGTTTCCGGTTATATTTTCATTAGTAAAATTAATTTTATTAAAATTATTTTTCCATAATTCTTTTTCGGGTAATAATTCTTAAACGCTCTTGATGAACATGACAGATTTCGGTGAGACATGGTGAAACTCCTTCATTATCACGCACGAAGAAAAACTCACTAGGTAGGCTCCACAAAAATATTTTTCTGGACTCTACCTAGTGAGTTTTCTTTGTGTGTCTTAAACGCTACATGTGAATTCTGCATAAGTCGAAACCTAATTTTGAGACGATCTTTTCATTGCTGCCAATGAAAGATTAAATAACACCATGCTGCTAGAAAATAGACATCATTGTCTCAAAATTATGATTAGAATTAGAAATAGGAAAAAAGTTATTGTTTTAAATGAGCTTCATATCGGAGCATCTAGATTATTAATGGGATTCGAAAATAGTTTATTATGGCTCTAATTATAATAATTATGCGAAACAATCCCTTCGGCCTTAAGTAGACACATTTTCCGTTAAAATTCTAATTTCAAAATTTGATTACAAAACTTTAAAATGAAATCAGAACGAACTGTTTCAAGATCCTATCTTGAAATTATATACTCGTAGTAAGGAGCGGATTGCAGTACCCCTACATTTCAACAGAGATAAGTTGTAAAGCGGATAAAATTCGTTAAATGATATCTTGATCATGCGCCTTGGACATCACCGCTTTTCCAGACCATTCTTTACCATATCAAAAAAATCTTTGATTTATCAACGCAACACTAATTCATACCGACAGAATCTTCCGAAATAACGGTGATGTAGAATCTCATTGGAGAAATGAGTTTTTTTGAAGATTTATCAGTAACCAGGAGGAACAAAATGCATTATGCATAAACAAAATAATTGAATGAGATGCAGACTCGACTATCATAGATCATAAATTTTTCAAGCTTCTAAATGTAATAAAACTTCCGTTTTGCTTTTTGCATGTTTTCAAAGATAGCGTTGATGTAAACATATATTGCAAAAGAGAATGGAAAATTCCTTTTATTGCCATTTTTCACAAGGTTACTTGCGTTATTATAGAGCTAATATACGGCGATATAGGATTCGATAAAAACAGTAAATAGGAGATAATTAAGGCAATTTATCTTCTTTTTCACTAATTTCCTACCTACTGAAATTATCTCCCTTCGTAATATTTTGTACAAATGTTAAAAGGGAGAAGTTTCAGGGTTACGCCAATTTTTCTTTATACCCTTCTGTTAATCAGGTCTAATATTCTATTTCTAAAAAAGGATAATGAAAATATTGACGCATTGAAAATTATTTAAGACAAACATAAGGTCTTTGTAAATTTGATTTTGCAACGATGCAGCTAGTATCCCCAGACACTCTCAACGAAATTATTTAGCTAGATGGTGAAAATGATAGACAGCAGAGATAATGGCATAGCAAAAGATTCCCGAAAGGGAATAGAAGCCTTGTAAAAATGCTGGTTTTTTTGATACTATCCTAAAAGAAGCAGCGACTTTTTTGCTAAGGATTAAAACGGAATATTGTACACGAAGTATCTATGCAAATGGCTGAAGCAAAAGAAATACGTAAGATAAGAGAGTTTCGCTGGATAATTTTTATAAGCTTACTTATTCGTTTAAGGAATTGCGAGAAGTTCATGTTTATATAATATGTTATCAATGTAATGATCACGTATAGTGAAAGAGCTGAGTCATAGTAAAATAAATGCGGAATAGTCACGCTCGTGAATGAAACAGTTGACAAACAAATGACGGTATAAAATAACATACAAAAATAATTATGTTTCGCGATAAAATATCCGGTTTAGGAATGCTAAGGAACAGTCGAGACTTGGAAGTCCTTGGATGAACCATCGAGACTCGGAAAAAATCGTTTGTATCAGCCAAGAGAAAACAAGGAAGTATCCCTGAAAATCGTCACAGCATTTTTTTCTCTTCTGGCTAGTTTGATACGCTGGCTACCTTGTTTTCGATGAGCACGAGAGTTGGGCGTGATGGAGAGATTTGATTACGCAGAGCAAAGCGTAAAGGTCGTGCGATGTTTCGCCTTCAATTGCGCGCCTTTTCTATTCGACTGCGTCAGTGTTTCCGCCATCTTCAGCAATTATCTCTAAATCAGATATGTACGTACCCTTTATCGGCACATTACATTCATTCGTTAAAAAATGAAAAATGCAAACGAATGAAACCGCATACATTTAGTTTACTCTTGATTTTTCTTTCCTTAGAAAAGAATATTGCTAAAGAAATCAATGGGGAGGGAGAGCCTATATGAACTTTGACTTTATTGGATTGTGAAAGGAAACTGAAGGAATTAATTCTGTGGGAGAAGTTATATAACCGATATTTATGGCAATATGTCAGTAAGGAAACTTACATCACAGCCGGTATTGTTTTGAAAGAGCAAAAAGTAATCTTTTACGTGAAGCGGCATAAATTTTCCAATTTTCTTCCGAGGGTAGAAAATTATACCTTAGAAACCAGAAGTAATGGAGAGGATAAGAGAATGTTCCTATTTTCCTTGAAAGGAAACTTTCATGTCTACAATAGATAAATTATATAAAACAATTCGAAATCGGAACTTGGTGGACTTATTGAAACATATCCCATTCAGAAAAATAACATCCTGCAATTTTTTCCTTTTCTACATTATGACTGTGCTATAATTTTATTTTATAACATCATATCGGATTTTGGATATCCTTTCCTGGTTGTTTTCCCCTTGCCTTCGAGTCTTTGCTCGCATGCCTGGTCGTTATTTCTTCGCCTCTGAGGATGTCTCCTTTGGAGCATAAATACATAAAATCAAAATATGATTTCCGTCTCATTATGATACAATTCCTGAGAAACGAGCTAAATTTAAGATGGGACTGATAAGTTTCGACTCTAATAAAGTTAAATGTGTGTACAGGTAATCCTTGATGATGATGATGAAAAGAAAACTCTTCATTAAAAGAAAAATTATTCCCAACTTTGCTCATTCCAAAAAAAATCTTTTTTGTTAGATTTTTGATAATATAGGCGCCTTTGTGACTAATGAAAAGATTTTACGGTTTGCGTCATAACTTATCGTATTGCATTGTTTTGGGGTCCCAATCAACTTTTCGTAATTGGATCGAGAGAAAATAGTAGTAACGTATTTCTCCCACCCTTTTCTCTTCACATAAAACTTAGCGGTTTAATTATTACAAAAGAAAACAAGGAGTTTTTTAGATACCCCAAAAAGAAGACCTGTTTTGAAGTTACCTTCGGTATAATTACATGGAGTCTTTAAAAAGTTGCGTTTCAACAATTTAATGAACAAAAATTGCAGTTTTTTTAAATTTCATTGATATTTTACTTGGAGAAGAGCCGCTCTCTATGCTTTCAAAAGAATTCAGGTTTTGAATTGATTTCAACCACATTAACGTGAGAAACGCACGGATGAAAACTAGCAAATCTTTTCGCGTAGCACCTTACGAGTGCCTACAGAGATTATTGTTACAACATAAAATTACAAACTGAAGAGCATGGTTGCTGGGATGCACTGAATGAAGAAGGTGCTGATGAACTTTATACTGGGCCCTTCTATAGCCAAGTGGGAGTTTGTGTTCAACTTTGATGAAAGCCGTCCCGAGTTCGATTCCCGACGGGAGCCCTTACGTTCCGAATGACCTCAGCTGTCATTTTCAACAATATAACTACTACGAACTTTATACTCTGGCGTCGGTGACCCGCTTACGTATACGCAGAATAAGAAGAAAGATAATGCATTTTCCTCTGACAGATTTGGCAGAGTCAAGGTTCAGTCCGTGGCTGAAGTGGGAGGACTGGCTTTTCCTTTTTATTCTACCAAGGTCTTCAGCGAATTCTGAATTTCAAGAAAGGAAAAGCTTTAGGGCGGCAGAGATTGGCGGAAGGATCTCAGCTCAAGGTCTTTCGATCAGGAGTGAATATGGTTTGTCACTTTCTCAGGTGGGTTAAACTCTTTGAACCTACAAACGGTTAAAAGAAACGAGTAATTTGTCGAAAGAAACTGATGAAATTTTACGAGCATGACGCAAATCTTGAGGGTAAATGAAACGAAAAAATCGAAGGATCACAATGTTATTAATCTTCCATGAGATTTGTGTATATAAACTGGAAACAACTGGTCTTTCCCGGAAGTGAAGCAGAGAGATTGCCATCCTTTGAAAAGGGAGGATAACTTAAAAACAATAAAAAATTAGGAAAAGGATGAAAGAATTTCAAAAAATTAATTTGTAGAACAATGATTCACTATATAACTTATTCAGAATATAACTTTCATGTAATTTAAGACGTTTATTATTAATTCAACACCTCAAATTAGCTCTATCTTATGTGCCTGTCTTTTCTGTACTACAGAGATATATATATATAATCATAACGATAATTTGATGATAAACAACATGTTGATTGTTGAGTTGTTACTTGTGCGCTTGTGGGTTGAGTCACTAACAGTCACTAATAACTAAGGTTGGAGGAAGCTTATAATAGAAGAAGAAATTACATAAATACTTCAGTACGTATTCAATTATTCATGTCCAATTGCTCAACCGTGAGTAGTTACTTTAAATTTTCTGATTTCACTTTAGGTTTTAAGCTATTGTTACTAGGATTCTTTCCTACTCATCAATTTCCTCTTTTAGTTACATATCACTATATTTTACAGTTATAAAACTTTTTCTTCTTATTTTGCGTAACTTGTATTGTAAACAGAGCCATTAGAGTACCTCAAAATGTCTACTTTTATTACATCACAGATGTAGGTCGTAATGGAAAATTAAATATTTAATCTCGTATTCTTCTTTAACGTATTGGACTAAAAATATTCTTTAAATTGGGACTTGAAAGTCAAATATGTCACAAAGAGTAGTTTTATTCAATAGGTATTGAAGTAAATATTTACGACAGAAAAATTTCTCGAGTGTATTTCTACATTAATGGTAAAGGCATGATATTAGATAAATAATAACCAAAAAAATATGGAGAGAAAAATATAAAGGAGAAAATGGAGTTGAGAAAGGATAAAGAGAGCTAAAACTAGATGAATGATCTAGGGAACCAGATGTTTAAACTAAGGAAATAGTTACGAAAAAGAAACCGAAGAAAGTTCATTCAGCTGATTATAGCTATATTTCGATGCGAAATAGGCATTCGTAGTAAGAAATCTGCTGTAAATAGAGAGCCATGGATCAGTTGCATGATTTTATCCACAAAACACTTCTATGTTGTTTTTCTCTTAAGTTTGATCCGTCCACTATTTATTTCGACACCTTGTTGTCTCCCACGACTTGACCCACTCCCCTTTCTGCCTCGATTCTTCTTATTTATAGTTTTGATCCTCAGATGATAAGCCTGTAAGACTCAAGAAAACGCCATGACTCTCCTTCACCTTTCAATCCGAGGTGAAAGCACTCTAACCCGCACAAAGATCATTGGCTCCCCTACGTTAGATATCCTAAATAGCGGAATCTACGTAGCGTATCTTCCTTCAATGAGAAAATGGTCGCGCTTCAATGCTATGTGTTTCACTCTTGGATAAAAGTAATGACGCTGGTATTTAACCGTGCCAATCTCGAGTCGAATATGGCAACGCTCTGTTACTCAGAAGAGGAGGTTGCTTGGAACAAACATCGCTGACTTTACCGTGACCTAACAAATGCACGGAATAAAAATAAAAACTTAAAAAACTTGCATTCTATTTCCTGGTTATTGACTCAGAGTGAGAAGCAGGTGGGAGTTTGTTCTGAAACAGGTGTGGGTTGGGGTACTCGATCGAAAGAACAAAACTGGTTATTCCAGAATTAACCGGTTACCAATAATAATGTGCATACAACCTATCTATACATTCATGCTGATTATATATCCACCAAACCAAATATAGTCGAACTAGAATGAAATTTATGATGGAATGTTGTCATATATCTAGTGAAAGAAATGATAAATGATGCACCAATAAATAAAAAATAAATAAAAATTTGTGTTATGATAAAACACAGTAATTTTCGTATACAGTAATTTTATCTTGGCTATTGGAGTAATTATGTAAGTGGAATTTCCTGCAATATATCGCCTTTCTTTATCGAACGTGTTTTGCTTCAAGTTTGAGACTAAGGTAACTTTATGAGCAACTGCATATTTTGCTGCCCAATATTACTTGAATTATAGTTTTTTCTTATTACATATTCAATTACCATATGAAAGACCTGTAAAAGAGCTTACAGAAGAGTTAATTTTTGGAAGAATACATATATTGCAGCTGAAATTATTCGTTCATCTATTCTTTCTTTTTTGATATTGTGTGAGGCTAAAACTTACTTTATAATGTTATAATATTATTGAAATTCGGCATTACATTTATAAGCATTATGCTGTTCAGAAGTCGAAAAAATTCAATTCCATAATAATTTTAATACATTCAATCTTTAGTCTACTTCAGTCACTTCTATGGAAATCATATTAAAAAGTATACATGAGTAACTAAAGAGCTCCTACGATTACTTTAAAACTACAGAGCGACTAAGCTATCAAGGGAAAAACAAAACTTAAGACCTGAAAACAATACCTGAAACGATCGTTACAAAAGGTTAAATTTGAAACAGATATAAAATATGTGATTGTGATGAATATTAACTTGAATAGTTTAAAAATCTTCACGGCTCACAAAATTTTCTTGGAATTAGAGAAAAGAACAAAGGTGATAAATCCAAGGTCTTGGATAGGTTTCAAACTTTCTGCGATTTGTAATTTCAATATCTGTCTCCTTGTTTCCTTTTGTTTTCTACAAAATTCCGTTGCATGCCAAACTCATATAAATCCCAATGAATTTAGGAAGTACCAATTAAAGATGCCTGATAAAAAAATAAACATGCCATGATGATTTATTGTCTCCATGCTATAAAATTTTTTTAAATGACCAACTGAAAGAACTGAGAGTGTATTAATTACAAGAAACGCACTCATCTATTTTTATAAGTAAGGAATTATTAATAATATTCGCGAGTGAATGTTAAACAACTAGCCATCACTTTCACCAGTGAGGCACTACTCTTTTGAATATCCTGGAACAAATTAATATCCGTTTCTCCTGAATAAGCATGCGGAAGAATGTATCTTCTTTTCCAGATAAGTATTGAATACATTAAATTCAAAAATGACCTAGGATGCAACTAAGATGGCAAGAGAAACTATAAAGAACAACTACAAGCTGAAGTCTTTGTTTCCATTCTAGGCAGTGTCATTGCCTCCATTACCGGGGAATCATCGCAATGTATTGTACGAGTATTTACTCATCTGTGAGGTGAAACTGAGCTGTCTTTTTTATCTTTAAAAAATGGAACGTGCGTTTTCGAAAATGGTCAACAAAGGAAAGATCACGAGGCGTTTCCAAACTGCCTCCTTACATTGTTCTACTTCCGGGGATCTGCTCTTGCATTGTGCTCCAGAAGGTCATTGAGCATTCACTTGTTTTTTATCATCGGATCAATGTCAAAGCTAAACGCACCTTTCCTTTTCTCCATTCTCTACTATCTCTAGGGGAATTGACGTCGAAATACATGTGGATGGACTAATGGATGAGGAAACTGGTTAATTAGTGATACCATTTATATATACTCCTCCAGAACATAGGCCTCCTTAAAGATCGTCTCCTTATTCGCATCCTTGAATTTATGCTTAAGAGTTTTAATGCTCGATATTTCCGATGAATTATTCCACGCTCAGGCACATTTTGAATTCTCAACACAGCACAAAGCTCCTGTACTCCTTCGCGCAGAATTGCCCAGCCCAGTATAATTTTAATATGTCTTTACGTGACTTACAAAATTCATCGAGATCATCGTAATATCTTAAAGTATAACTTTAAATATAAAAGGAATATCTTATAAAAGCATAATTTACATGTTGAATTTTCTGAGTAGGATCGTTTGATGACTAAAATTTGTTGGTAAAATTCGCATCAGCCAGTTCAAACCAGATATAAATTTCATTGAAGATTATATTCTACTCATGTTTCAACGATCTACCTATTTTATTACAGCATAGTAATGAAATATTCTCCGTCTGAATTGAAATCAGTCAATTAACTTAGATCCTGTATGAATTCCAGCATGCAGGATTGAAAAAGTCGCGTTACCAAACACTGATTAGATATTTTCTCTATCTTGAGACATAATTGCCTACTTCCGTGACTGATCGATGAATGCATAGATAAATGCCATTGGATGAGTCATTTCCATTGTCGTTCCAAACTCCATTAAGCCTTGCCTTATAATTGCGATTCTTGGATTTCTATATTTATCTTCAACCGTGGCAAACATTTGCATACTTTGAGATATAGATTAAGAGGAATTAGGGATGACGTTTGCCTTACGACAGAGGCATTAAAGTAAGAATTACTCATTGTGTATGAAATAAACCGCAAAAGACCGAACGTAATAAATAGAATGATGATTGGAAAGGCTGTGGTTTCAGTTGCATTCCTTTTGCTAAGAGCTTTAGTTATTATTGACAATTTATTTACCACGATTTCTTGTAAATATATCTTAATTAGAACCAAATCAATAATATCTTGAGTCTTTACCTCCGGAGTTGTAGCCATGAATAAAAGTGAACAATACAGAAGAGAGATCAAATAGAACCAAAAGGTTGTTCTCTGATGAAGAACGATCTAAAGTGAGCCAGAGAATCAATAAAATACTGGAGAAAGAGGAATAAAAAGGAAGAAAACTGGAAAAGAAAAAAAAACGAATTAAGTTGTGTAATCGAAGCCCGAAGATGGCTGAAACGACAATAATAAAAAGCATAAATAAAAGTATAAATAAAACTGAAAATATATTAAACCAAAAATAAATATACGAAATGTAATATTATTTCCCCCATATAAGGGCGGTTTAATATCAAACTCCTAAAGATCTAAATTCCTCAAGACCCACAATGTTTACCGGAAAAACTTTCCTTGGCTCATTAAGTCGTGAATCTGAAAATTAAGCAATGCCCCTAGCCTCAACTTATCGAGCTACAATCCCCCATGAGAACTTTTGCTAACAATGTGCCAGCATTTCCAAATCTAGAAAGTGGCACAAACTCAATTATCATCGGTATTTGAACTTTTAAAAGTACGTATATTAACTCAGTGAATATTACCATATCAACTCCTCTCCAGAAGAGCTCAAACTCAGGATTAGAGACGACTACGATAGGTTTTCATACTAAAAATGGTTTGCAGAACCTACTCGAGAAATTCTAAAGCATTAAAGGATATCATAACCCCTGTTGACTCATCGTAAATGACTCAAGAGACAAGACCGAGCGTTTTATAGCTATCCCAACCTGAACCGATAACTTTTCACCTATTCCGCGAAGTTTAAAAATAGTAACTTACTGTTATGACAGCTAAGAAACGCTTATCACGTACCATTTTATGGCTTAGTGGATAAACGTGTATATGTGTGTGTCTTAAACTACCTAGAGATAGAAATCGAGCGATATTCATGTTAAGGAGCAGTAAAGACGAAATTTATGCTACATAAATGTTTGCATCCCTCTATTCCCGAAAATATACACAAAATGATGATGGAAATAAAATAATAATCAAAAGTTTGAAGATCGAAGACAGCCAAACTTCTATAGGATGAAATATAGAAATGAAGGAGAAAAAGTTCGCCGCAGCCAGGACTCGAACCCGGATCTCCCATTTTCCTGGTGGTTGCTTTATCCAATTCAGCCACACGATGGATGGATGTTTCATCCTCGGAAGTACACCATATCTCACTAAAGCAACAGAAATTGAAGGGAGGATAGTTTTGTCGTGGTAGCTTAATTGTATAAAGCAACCGCCCAGAAAGTGTGAGACACGGGTTCGAGTCCCGGCGGACTTTTTTTTCTTCATTTCTATATCTAGCATTAAGCATGTATACCATGCGTTTTTCATCCATCACATTCTATAGGGTGAACTTTCCGAAGTATTTTTTTGAGTTAAAAAAATGTTAACTATAAAAACTTTATTGAATTTTTTCAACGGCACCATTTTTCCTCTGGTGGCGGCTTACTGAAAGTGGTCTATTTTCTTAATCAGATGAATATGTAAACGGGGATGCGGAAGTATGCAACTCGTATTCTCCATCGTCGATTTCCATTCAGGAATACGTCGTTTCAGAACTTTTCCTTCATATAAATAAACCGTCGTGGGGGCAATGAATGACCATCACAGGCCTAAATGGATCTGATAGAGACCGTTTAGAGTTACATTTCCAACTCACAATGCATGTAAATTACGTTCATTAGAACTAGCTCCTCTCATCAGTCTCCTAAGTCCCTTTCATCAAAACAATCACGTGCAATGGTAACATTTTGAGAGAGAGCGTTTGAGAAGCACTCTTTGGGGAAGGCACGGGATGTGATGAATAAAGTTACGTTGCCTATACAGATGAAGACACGCAGTTTCCTGTCACTCGACTGTATGGATTCGACCTTCGTGACACTGCCATTATTTTAGTATGGACACAGCCTTTTATTCGGGGTATCTATATAGTGAACGACATGGGAGTGCCCTTTCTTAGGATTTGCCCAAGATCTTCCACCTCCGTGAGCTGTTGTTCACGAATTCGAAGCTCGTCGTAGTATGATAACAGGAAAACGCATAGTAGCACGTCTGACAATTATTAGATGAGTCATTAGTCACCGCCGGTTCATGATGTTTTTGAGTTAGGAAACGGAGAAATCGACGAAAATGGTTACACAATGGTTCCACGGCTGAGAGGCACGGTGAAGTATTTGGCAAGAGCTTTCACCATATTTTGAGGAAAGATTTCTCCTCGGATGCAAGTCATTTAGCTTGTCGATTTTGCCCACTTAATTGCCTTTCCATTTCACCGGCCTGTAATTTCATATTTCTAATTGAAATTCACAAGAAGAAAGTCGCGGAAAGGTGACTTTGCAAAATTTAATTGGGAATGATTGATCCAAGATTTTCGCTTCAGAATCGTTCTTAAAAGAAAGACATAAGAAAGTGTTTTTTTAAAATCTGAACACTTTTTAACTCAAAATCATTAATGGACATTTTATTAAAAATAGCTTCCTTACATTATTTCTTCGTATTAACGATAAAAAGACAATGAAATTTCCAGATATACTGCTTCCAAATACTACGAAATTCACAGTATGCAATAATAGTATGTTATACTTATCTTTATAGATTCGAGTCTTCCTACATTGGCAATATTTTCCTTTGACGAAAACAACTTTGTGAAAATCATTTCTATTATAATTGCAATTATTATAATCAGAGGGCTTTCATCTTTGGTCAATAAGATTATTTTTAGTTTGTAAACAGTCGCAATAAATTTTCAACGCATATTAGAATTGAGAAATTACACCCGCACGCACATATCTTGGAGAGGAATCCGCCATTTACACATAACTTCTCGAGGCGTTCTTTGCATGTGCTTTTAGTGTAAAAATTTAGCTCTTGGAAATTTACAACTTTAACCATCTTACGTATTCCACTTGGCATGATTTAATAAGCCAAAACACATAATACCCCATTGCTACCTTCTCTCCCCTGCCTCTTATTGCTGCATGGAGGAGGACATTAGACGATAATAACAAGCATTATGAAATAAAAGCTCGTGTGATATGTTATGTATCTATTTGCAAAAGTGAAAATGAAGTTTCACCACGCCAGCTGCAAAAAAGAAACGAATTTGCTGACTGACAATTTTCTGACGGTACAGGATGATGTGTACTTCTTTTAAAAATACAAGCAATATTTTACCAGGAAATCGCAATGACGTACGTGCCTATGATGAATCAACAAAAGAAAATCTTAATAACAGAATAGGCAGTAAAAACATCTTGTTCCAGAACTTGTTTTGCTGAAAATCGTGTCAATTAGAGCAAATTGCTTCAGAGCGTAAAGTTTCATGGTCTTTTTCCCGAAGAGGCAAACACGCAGAAAATAGCTTCGAAAAGCTCTAACATCTTCAACAAATATTTTTATTTCGACGTCAAAGAAAACGGGACTTTCTATATGTTACAGCGAGCAACGAATGTAATAAGTAAATGTAACAAGTAAACAAGTAGCTTTATTTGAAGGACAGATTGCAAAGGAATGTGTTAAAAAGTTTTATAAATAAGGTTCCAAAATCACACATCTTCCCGCAAGAGAAACTCTCTTACCTCAAATGTTATTGTTAAAAAAGAAATTTTATGTGAAAATAGTTTTGAAATGTTCGATTCTAAGAGAACGGTAAGTCAATGAGTTTTGAAACTTGTATAAACTGAAAACAAATCTAGAGTAACACATTATGTGCGTTTAATATAAATATGCTTTGTCAACTATATTAAAATTTTAGAAGAGAAGTATATAAACAATCGTGTTTAACTGTCTTCTAATTAAATAAATTCAAATTAGTATTAAAATATTTTTTTATTAACTGACGTTTCCAAAATGAAGTGCCTTCATGAACGTATTGCAAGCATTGGACTGAATCTTATGGTATTCATCGAAATCGAATCTCTAATCGGTGCTTTATCATTAGGAAAAACGAAGGAAAAATTTTATACCGAAACTGGTAGCCATTATAATCCTCCAAGCGTCTGGGACGAGCAAAATAAGGCTAAATATTTTATTCCACAAAGTCGTCTTTAGAATCTATCCCATTAATTAAGGTTTTATCGGAGTCGTAATTTCACTTTACTCCTCGACCTATATGAACGAAAATGGTTCGTGGTTCGGTTGGTAAATATTTTTTTTTACTTTTAAACCTAATTGGACACTTATATTGGGCGGTCACTTTTCATTTGCGATAGAATATTTTATTATAGTATCTTATCGTTTCTTTAAATTAGTTACATATCTTGTAATATTAACTTATATATCTTGTAATTAAATTTGGAGTTTCTTCAGAATATCTTCCTTCAATATCCTAGAGTAGGATAGATGCACTCATAAAACCTTAAAATTAACACTAAAAATTAGATAATACATTTATAAAATATCTCCAGAACGCCTCATAAACTGCAATCTACCTCACCAGTTGCGCTCTTAGATAAAAATCCTGCGAGAGAAAAAAAGTATTTCCTGCGTCCTACCATTATCTCATTAACGTGAGCAACCAGTTTAAGAATTATGAAGACCAGCAGTAGAGTAGAAGGAAATGCAACGGGCATATGAAGGTGGAGATATTTTCTTGTTTGCCAACGTTCTAAGTTGAGGCAACGCCAGGTCCAGTTGAATTCCACCTCCCTACACGCGTGGTCATTTCCTGCAGACCCTTCTCCATCTGCAAGGGCACTTGTTCTTGTCTGTTGCGCAACAGAAAACATTTGTGTCCTTGAATTGAATGCACGTGACAATACATACGCAAAAAGGGAGAAACATCGCAGCAGGGACTGCATCTTAAGATACTTTCAGGCAACTTGCAAGAAACTGCACCTGATTTCGCAAGGGTTCATTTCAAACGCAAATGTTGGCAATGATCGTGTGATTCGATGAAAGACCCTCACGATTTTCAATAGTAAGATATCCAAATTCGAGGTTGATTCCTGCACGATCTTCAAATCAGTGATATTCTATGGAAACGAAAAGTTCTATATAACGAAAGATATATCTAGGTTCAAAAAATAAAAATTTCCGAAATTATGAAACAATTTTTTCACCAAGGAATGAAAATTCTCGATGAAATTAACTCTGAAAAGAATTTCAAGGTGAAATGATGGACAATTGTTGTCAGCAATATTCGATGACAATATTTAGTTGGCAATTTTCTCATGAGTTAGTTTTTAAGCATTCATGATGTTCGGAATAAGTCGAAGAATCATTACCAAACAACGAAAATTATTTGATCATTCAATTAAAAATTGCAAATATTTCAGTTGAATCAGTAATAATGAGGAAGACTTTGAAGCTAGTTTGGGAAAACACTGATAACCCTCTGAACTCCGTTACTGGGACAAAGCTTGCATTAAAAAGATATCACTGTCGTAATAAAATATTTTGAAACCGAAATAATTAATTGCAGAGCCAGTCATGGTACCAGATGTGATGTATTCTTGAAATAAAATTTAAAATATTTAGTCTCAAAAAACGATACTTCCCACATACGACTGAGAAATCTTGCCTTATAAACACGGAAAGCTATGACTAGACGAATAACTAAGGCAATGATAATATAAAAGTCTTTAGGATATTGCACTCTTTATGTCTTATTTCATTGGAATAACTTAAGTGAATAATTTTTTATGGAAAGCATTACGTATAACAAGGATGATAAGGGAAGTAACTGTTCTATACCCTTGGTTAGCTTTCCAGATTCGGTTGCAGTCTCGAGTATACCTGCATAAAAATTTATCTTTGACATTTAAAACAAACTGGCTCGGGATTTCAACTTTTTACTCAAAGTAATGAAATACAATTTTGCAGGACTGGTTCTTTAAAGTACGACTCGTTAGCCAGATAAAACTCCTCAAAAGAATGAACCCAGTGCTTCTTCAGCAGATAGCCGTAATGAAAAACAAGGAAATTATACTGCCATTTATTCATGGAAATTGTATTTTTATCACATTTTCTCTTTGCGAGCGACAGTCAGCCTTTTCTTATAACAAAAATTTGACCAGTGTATCTCAACTTTCTCGGACATGGAACAAGCCAGTTTTTCTTCCTGAGGAGGCTTCGAAGACTGACTGTGAGGGAAGTACACATGGCATCTCTTGAACGTGTCCTTCCTCTAAAAGAATTCCGTGTCATAGCGGTTAGCTTAACATACTCTCTATCCTTAAAAAACCGGTCCAAATAGAAACTCAGGGTATGTGCGTTCAAGGACGATATCATGGAGAGCTTCGCTTCGACTTGAGCGAGTGAAAGGGAAGAAAGTGGATCGAGGAAGGAAGATCGATCGTGCTTAGAAAAACGCAGGAAACTCCAATGGAAAGATTCCATGGATAAGTTAAAAGGTTAAGCTACCTTCAGAAATGTCAAGCTCATAAGAATACAATGGACCCGAACGCCATTCCGTTTCAGCTGATTTCTAACGCAACCCATGGAATTAATTTGACGAAGAATATACCCTCCTTTCAGTTTGAATTTTCAGCTGCTAAAAATTTCTATCATAAGGCTTTTAGCCTTCTATTTAATAACTTAATCGAGATTCTCAACAAGGAAGAACCTTCAACAAGGGGCAATAATAGTAAATTTTCCCATCGCTTGACTCGTAAACCCCGAATTAAATGTGTGATTTACTTTGAAACACTGAAGTGATTATCTGAGTTCCCTCTAGGAATGACATATAATTCTGTATTTGAAATATTTTAGCTTCTAAGACTTGAGTAGAATTAGAGCTTGTGTATATTAAAGGAACTACAGCGAAAATAGCGGATTATCTAAATGAACTCATGCACAAAATTTATTTCCAAACTATATTATATATTTATAGCTTTATATAAACATGGAAATTTTTTTACGTAGTATTTGCCGACAAGTATTAGATTTTAAATAGAAATTTTTCAAGCTAATTAATATCAAAAGAATATCTGCTGACTGAAATTGAACGCTGAACCGTTTTTAAAACACTCTCCATACGTCAATGAGAATTAAAAAATAATCCTTGGCAGTTGCAGAAGTAAGCATTTTGAGAATCACTTTGACGATGATAATGAACGATAGGAAAAGCGTAAGCGTCCGTGGACTCTAAAATGTTGACGGAAAGAAATATTCATGAGGAACGAACTAATATATTCGCTGATTTTGGAACTAAAATCCACTTCGAAGTCTGAAAAGGGTAATTGATAACGGTAATTTTATACCTGTAAGATACCAATGGTTTATCACCCAGTATTAGGTCATTCACTGAATTAACTTCTGGAGTATTATCAACCTCAGAGCTTACAGAGTCCGGTATGTTATAGCCATAGAACAAGTATTTTTACTAGGATCTCAATAACTTAATTGGATCCCATGTAATTATTACTGGACACAAAATACCAATAATATTGAGAAAATAAAGCTTCGTAAGATTTGTCAAATTCTATTCAGTTGCGAGGGATTATATTAGGGCTTTGAACAGCGACTACGTCCTTGAATTTAATATAATATTTAATTGAGGGTTTTTATAGTGGATTTGCGAGATATGAAGTATGAAGAAAGTAAGGTTTATTAAAAGGAATGAAGTGTGGATGATTGTAAACAAAGAGATAATACTTCTCCTTCTAAGAGGACCAACCAATAGAAATAAAGCAAATAAGCTTCAGTTATAATTAAACATAAAGATATAATAAATATCACACTCGGTGGATGAATATTCTTCTAGCAGGATGTGACTGAAGAAATAAGCAAATAAGCGTTAAGCATTTAAGCCTCGAAGATAATACTGTTATGACAGGCATTATCTCAATCCTAAAATACAGTGCCATAACCATATGTGATGGCGTAATCGTGAAATTCAAACAAGAAATGGAAAATATTCCGAAGAAAATTCGCGTTGTTGTTTGAACTGTTTGCTCGACTTAATAAAACTGGAAATTTATATAAATTCGAGATGCGAAACCGCTTTTGTGTTATTAAAGTCTAAATTAACGTATCTTACAACTTGCTGTCAAAGGTTATGTAATACATATCCATAGCGACTAAAGAGCGCTCATAACAATAGAAAGCTAGCAGAATAAAAATCTAATAACATCTTCGTGGAAAACCTTCTCAAGAGCTAACTGCAGCATTACCTCACGCGGTGGGCGTTCTACAAAATTAGTTATTAATTATATTTATAAAATAATTTTTACACAAAATTTATCTCCTATTGTGAGAAAATACTTGAAGAAACAAAGAGATGCCCGAAAGAACTCGTATGAACAACATATCAAAAAAGAATGAGACAAAAAGAAGACATTGTGAAGTTGAATTGTGAATACAATCATGGTATGATACAAAAAGAGTACTAGAGGTATCCAATGGCTATTGTATTAACACTAGAAGTAATTAATTACATTCAAACTTTATAAATAATGTGGACGATTACATGCAAATATATCAACGGTACTGTATACGTACGCCAGGACATCATCGCCATACAATATATCCACTGTAAAATCGAATCAGAATTCAAATTGATTCTGACGGGATAAAAGTAATTCCTTTTTAACTGTAACATTAAAACATATATGCGGCCACGCATACATGAAGCAATTCATCATCTCAGTATCGGAATAAAAACGCCTAATATTATAGTCATACTTAAGCCTCATTAAAAGATTAACAGTTAAAAACTAACTTAATGAAAAGGAAGACACTATCTAAGTTTTATGAGGGAGGAAACGTTTAAGAGATAAGCAGTTGATATTAGCACGCGAAAACATGGCTCAAAGGCTGATACATTTTAATTTTGATAGTGTAACCCAACTTTAAGAGAACTTAACTTTTAAACAATAATAAAATTATTGCTTTGCGTATAACTTTCAATGTATAATTGTAAGAGCGCAAACTCGAAAACAAATGCACAACAACCTGTATCAGTCTCTCTGCTTTCGAGCTAACTTAAAAACATTCGACATCTGTTTCCAATGAAAGGTAAAAATAATACGAGATGTTTAATTAGAAATAACTCTGTCACTCACCTTTTCTCAGTATCTCTTTACAACACGGCCGCAAAGGGAAGTTTGATCTGGGAACGTGACTTCGTCCTCTATTATATACAGCGGCAAAGGTTCGATTTAGTTCCAGATTTCTTCGTTAGGTGCGCTGCTGGAATCTCACGAGGACGCGCGAATATGATAATGCGTCAGAATATTATGAATGAACATTTCTAAAATTTCTTCCTGAAAAAGCAGCATTTCTCGAAATGATCCTATAATTTGTAGTTTTATTTAGATTTCATACATTTCACACTCACGGCAGAAGAGCTATTTGAAGACTAAATGTCACTGAACATTTCTCATGTGCAGGTACATACATGTTCGTACTTTCACTTGGTTAATATGATTATAAGAGAGGATTCGCAATCTATTTCAGTGTTAATGAAAAATACCACTGTAGTTGGAGAAGATTAGTCTTAAATGTTACTATTTCAGTCGATTTTCAACTTCTGTATTAACTTAAGTCTGTCAAAACAAATACTATTGCACTAAAGTTTCGTACTTCACAAAAAGCAAGATTTATAGAAAATATGAATTATTATACTACTGAGAACTATTGGTTTTTATCTATAATTAATTTTTTTAGTAAATAATGTAATTTTCAATCATTTTTGCGATAACTTTCAATTCAGATTAACATCTATCATATTTTTAGGGTAAATCAGAACTAATTCATTCTAAAACGTTGTTTTTTTCTGCAATAATCTGAGATTCAGAAATGAAATGCTAATGAAATTTAAAAATCAATATTTCTATTGTAATGAATTTCCACAAGTAACTTAAGCGGTACTTATATATTTGTTTAGACTCAAAAATGATGAATAAAAATAATTAATAAAGGTTAAATTAATATATTATGTACATGGACTTAAGAAGAATGGTGAAATATATATCAATAAGAAAACAAAACAGAATGGTGTGAAGCTTCTATTGCCTTTAATAAATTCATTGAAAGCAAATTTTTTACATGGACCATAAGACATGTTTTTTCACAACAGATGCTCTCATCACAATGATTCAATAAAATTCAACCCAGATATTCAGAGCAGTAACTGGAATTGTATTACACCAAACAAGCATGAATTACTAACAACAAATGAATGCTTGTTCAGAGAGGAAACACAAGCAAATAATGACAGATGGGATACAATTTTAAAGATCCAAGCATAGGAAAGTTTTCAAAGGGATAGAGTGGGCAAGGATATTTTGATGCAATCAAATCATAAAATTTATTATATGCATTATACCACTTTTACGGAATCGCTCTAATTCAGTACACCCTATCAGCTGATTAGTATAAAAACTGTCATGGGAAAACTTTGATTAGTTCCAATATATGACAGTTCCCAGCAAAAATCTTGCATCACTGCTCTGGATTAATATTTATAGGGAAGGATATGAAATTTCATGAAGTATGATGACAAATTATCATGAAATTTGAACTCTAATTTACCTGATCAATCCATCTCAGCGACATAGACCATTAGTTCAAAAAGCCTCAGTGGTATGTGTTTAAATCTATAATAATATTGAGATGAGTATTTGATGAAATGCTGTTATCCAATGCTTTTTTTTCTTACCTATCTTCAAAAGGGATTTTTGTGAAAGCATTCTCACAGAATGATGGGTGAAACAAAGAGGAAAAATAACTAGGGAGAGAACATAGAAGTTTAGAGATTTGAACGAAGTATTGACTAAGAGAATAATTATCATTCTTGAATGAATAGTTATGAAACAATATTTTTGTGCTTCTTTGTATCATGTGCAATGAACCACCAACAGAGAACATCCGAAGTAATCAGAATATGGTAAAGCATTTATAAATGGTTAACAGGATTACATGTGCTCTCTGACACATGCTGACTAGTCGTGAAGACCAACTTAGTTGCACATCACTTTATCCAAAGATTGGTTAAATCAGAATGAATAGAATGAAATAAAAACCTTCAAATTCATATTCAATGTTACAATTTGCTTTCCAGAAGGGAAATCAACACTGCATCAGTATACATCAAACATAATTCCTCAGGCAGCTGAATTTTTAGAGTAAGCATATAACTAAAGCTCAAATTAATCCTCAAATGCATTTAAGTGAAAATTACCTGGATAACAAAATCATAGCATATGCATCACACGATTTCATCACACAAAATAGCTCTATCATCGACCACTTCCACATTACATTAATTACAAAATATTCTGCTGAAGAACCTAGTTAAAAAGAATAAGTTAACACCTTATGGACAGAGCATTTTTGACAGCAAACATTTACAATCCCAAGTCACACACAATACTTTTGCAAAATGGCAAGAGAGCCATTTTAAATATCAATTATAAATATAACAAAAATTCTGGAAAATTATATTAATACATTATATTATTCTTTTTATTTTATATTTGTAAAACTCAGATGGCTTGATACTGCAAATTTTCAGCAATTCAAATTTTGCCATGGGTTATAAATGAAGGCAGGTTATTTTTCAATCATTCTTTACGAATTTGGTATAGCTTTATGGCAAGTTCACTCTGTTATGCTACGAAATCCAAAGAAATAGATTTGGCAATTTCTATATCGATAAAAGTATAGGAATCCTCATTGCTGATTTTGCACTGCATGTTTAAATTTCAGCTGCACAATTAAAGTCTAAAATATATGTTATTGCTAAGTCACATGATAATATGTCCATTCTTTGAACTTCATTTCAAACATAAGTGCATGAGAGATTTTCTAATATTTCTTCACATCCTATGATTTAGGATAAAATTTTATAATTGGATAAATATCTAAAACTCCTAAAATAATTCATTCAAATATATTAACGAAAGCTGAGGAAATCCAGACTTAAGTTCTAGGTTCAGGAGAAATTACAAAAGGTGAACTTAAAATACATCAAACTAAAAATGAGTAAAACAGTAATTAAATATTCTTATCACAGAAAACAATTCCAGATTAAATCACCTGAATACTTAAATTATAAAACAAAAACAGTAGGCAGTAAAAATATAACAACAGTATATGTATACTTATATAGATTTCCTGCACTAAACAGCAGCTTAGATGGAATGTGACTTAATCTTTTTTTGAGATTTCAGAGAAGAAATCGAGGTGTTTTGTTAATATCATTCCATTAAAAACCTTGTGCTATTCATAGGAAAAATCTCGCATCCATTGATTATGAGATCAGAATTTTCTGGAACACTAATTCCCCTCTTAAATAATATTTTGGCAAGAGCCATTGGATATAGCAATGGACTAGGCTTGGGGGACCAATATTCAATCAACAAACTCCTCAATACAGCGGCATTAATGCAGAATCAGATTTTCATCTACCAACCTTGAGTTATCTGGCTTTTGCAGAATATAAACCTGCAATATTTCTCTACAACTCTTACATAGATACCCACAGCAAGTTACATCCAAAAAAAATACACTTCCGTGTGTTTTCATGGTAGAGTGGTAGAGAAAAACACCATAAACCTTAACCACAGCAGTTGCTGACTAATGATAAAGTTAGACTTTTCCACTAGAAAGACAAAAATGCATTCCTTTCTCAGTACTTCATCACTTATAAACTGTAGCTTCCTTAGCACTGAAAAAATCATGTCACTCTTTCTGTCTGCACTCTTTCACGCATGAAAAAAGCACACATTATTTCCAAAGTCTAACTGATGCTGGCTTTCTGGATGCAGTTGCAACTGGTAATCTCCTGCTCATGCTAAGGCCCGTCCTTGGGTTTGATGAGGAGCTTTCACAGCTCTTCTTCCTTAGCTCACTCGAATTGCTGATTAAAAAGATAGAAATGCAGCAAAGTGAATAGAAAAGTCACATGACTCACAAGAATTTTCTAATTAGAGAATGATTTAAATAAAGAAGATGGTAACATATACCAAACAAAGGTCAGATACATCATAAAATGCAGAAAGTCAAATTAAGAAATCACCAAGAAAGAATGTCAAAATAGATAACAGAAAGATTCAGAAACCATCCTACAAAATTACATGACAGAATCAGCTCTAAACCATAAATTTAGGTTTAAATGGTAAAGTATGTTTGACACAAATCAAGAAAACAGAGTAGACAAAGTAGCTGTTAATTCCAATGAAATATAATAATAAATTTTGGAGCAAGTTTTTAACTCAATCATAATGAAAGTAGATGGAATGAGTGCCAGAATAAGTGCTGTGATGTATTTATTTCATTAATTATGTTGCAGGTCTCTGATAGCATAAACTTATTTTGGTGCCTAATACATCTACGCAAAAATTATTTAGATTCCTCCACCTTTTAAAAAATTTTCTCCACAAGTAAAATGTTTGAAAATATTTATGGCTGGACAAATATTAACCTGAGTTCTGATAGGTAAGCAAACACATCTGCAATAATTTTCCAAAAGTTTTATCTTGTGCCTTGTTTCTTTCTGCATCCATGCTACATCAATTATTATATTTGTTGATAAAATATTTCTCATTTTCTCTGTTCAAGTGTGCATGATTCACCTTTTTAAATATATGCTCCTAAAGAATAAGTCCTCCATTATGTACTATGAGAATTTTCTAAAATATTTTTGTTTTTAAAAATTGAAGACCTAACATGCACATGCACTTTCCAATAATCTGCCTTTTGGGAAATAAGACTTACTTCTCTCACTTAACGCCAACATATTAGTTAGTTCCTCAAGAATTTCACAGTTTTTTTTCAAATAGTTGACTATCAGAGTGTTATATCTACATACATACACTGCAAGCCACCTTTCGGTATGTGGCAGGGGGTGCATACAACATGAAGTAATGCTCATCATGTAATGTACTACACCTTGGTGTATGAATGAAGGACATATTATGGCTATGCTAATGAGTGGGTACTAATTACTTTCACTTAAGACTGAAATTAAGTAAATGGTATGACAATAGCAATCAAAGAAATCAATACCTGCCTCAAAACCTTAGAACTCTAAATAGTTCTACTAGAGCTTAATTATGGAATTAAGACTCAAGTTAAAGTTAAATTCAGTAGAAAATACCCATGATTAAATGCCTTATAAAAATGAATCTTGGCTGGACTTCTTAAAGGAATGTTCTCAAACAAACTCACTCAATCAGCTCAACCTGAATGGATACTCACAGCACTTCCAAGTTAGAATGAGAAGAGCTGGACCAATGGCCCAAACCCTCCCGCACAAATCCAACGCATGCGTTATGCAAAGGGAATACAAGGGGAGATTCACTTGGATGGATAAAGCAACACATAAGAGTGCAGTTCAATGTATTAAAGACAATAAAACCTCATATGCAGACAAAAAAGACAACTACTAAAAACCTCTGACAAAAATTTAATCGCAAGCAAACACTGTTACAAATTAAATATCTTTACATAGCTTCTGTACTGATTACAGTATAGTTAGTTGAAATATTTTATCAATAACATTGAGAAATCATTAATTCAGATAGCTCATGAATGACTACCCTAAATATGCTTTCTAAGGGCTCAAAAGATACATAATATCACATTCTTTTGAAAAAGAAAACTGACAGCCTAATAAGCAAGTCTTTACTTCTTTAACTCATAAATAATGATACAGAAAAACATGCACAAAATATTTGAGAAATTTAGAATCAAAAGAACAAATGTAGAATCAAAAATTAATTCTATCTGATTGATATTCACTTGAATTTAAACAATGAGTCAAGTCAATCAATTCTGGTAACGGTGAATCTAAAATAATATGCTGAGAGGATTAAAGTTAATTCCTTGCAACAATCTACAAAAATATTTTTAATTAATTTGAAGATTAACTAAAAAAATATAGCGCCATCACTTATTTAGCTTGACAGAGACAAATATACAGGAGAGTGTTCTCTTTTCATGAGGATAACAAGGCACTAAATGGAAAAGTATGACAGTCATACAAGGCAAAAAAGAGGTTTGTTGGACATATAGCAATCATTCAGAGTAACTTGAGGAAATGCTCATTAAAATGTTAGTGAAGTTATGAATGCTGGTAAATTTCATTCTCGGGCAAAATGAGGAGGAACCATGGAGAAATGAGGTGCACTGATTTTGAAATGATAAAACCATATTCATTTTAATATGAATTCAATTTCTTTGCATTTTTTCACTTGTTTGATTTTGAGAAGTTTATTTGGTAGAACAATAAAAATTAATAAACAGTAATATCAGGAAAAAATAGCAATGAGGAAAGAAATCAATGAATAACTAAGGTTTTCTCAAACATGAGTATATACAATGTTTCCCAATTCAATTTCAATTTGAGAAAACAGAAAATGTAGAATGTTCCTTTTTCCATTCCTATAAATTGTCGAAGAAAAGTGTTTCAAAATATTTTTGAAATTAATCATAGATAATAATTTTAGTTGAACTTTTGACATTGATAAAAGGTGAAAATAATTTTAAAGCAATATCATTTGATGAGGTATTATCATTAATGTAACAAACAACAAAACATACATGGAAAATTATCCACATAGCAAATATTGAAGAACTAACAATAGCAATGACAGAAAGAAAATATCACAGATTTCCTGAAGAGAACATTTCAGCTACCTAGCATACAAAACATGCATGTTAAATCCAAGTAGAGAAAATAATCAACAAAAACCATTGCATTGGAGAAAAAATTATATGACTTCCATAATTTGCCATGAGAAGATGAGTAAAACATAGTCATGAATCAGTGAACTAAATAGACAGATATCAAGGAAAGAAATAAAAAGCCACCAAGAAAATAAAAGATAGATGAAAATCTAATAACATCACTGAAGTAGATTCAAGAATGCAAAAAGAAAACACATTTGCAACAAACAAATTTAAACAAGAAAATCAACAATTAGATTGATTGATCAGCAATACTGAATTAGAATAATCAAAAAGAACACATTTACAAAAAGAAGATATAGAAACAATCTTCATACTTCAAGCATCACTCTTAATTGAATGAGAAATATCAAATGATTTTTATTAGGTCTTTTAGAATCAAATTTCAGAATGTAATATTTGGAGATTATTTTAACATTTAGAAGCTAAGAACAAATAGCGCGATATGCTGAGTTAAACATCATAAGCACAAAGCTAACAAATTGGTGAAGATGACACATAGTTGAAGCTAACAATAGTTAACAATGCAATTTTTAGGAGTTTTCAACAAAAATAAATATAAAACTTTTCGCTATAGCAAGACTTATCTTTTGAAATCTTCCTTCATATTTCATACAAATACATACTTGAAGAATTCTAAATTTCTGATAAGTGTTATGAAAATATTAAGTGATGCCTTAGAATATATTCTGACAATGAGGTATTAATTAACCTTTCTCTTATGTCCTATGAAAAACATAGGATATCCAGAAAGTTATGAAAATACTTCATTCTCCACATTAATAGGAGAAACTACTGAATATGTTACCATGAAAAGATTAAACATCACAGTAAAAATACAAATTCTAAATTGTTCAACCATTCTATATTGATCATGATTGGTGGTTGGTAAAAAAATCTCTGTAAACAACACAAATTCATCCTCTGGAAAGATCACAATAATTATGAAAGAGTATACAACAGTTGAAAAGATGGAAGTAATATGGCAGTAACCTCCCCTGATTCAATACAGCAAAACAAGAAACAGAGAACTGACAAAAAGAATATTTCCTGAACATGTCATGCTATGGAATATACTCTCTTTGTGTGTACATTAAGTGGACTATACTGAGTAAGTTAGCGGTAGCCAGTGCTAAAGTACCCAATGCAAAATCTGTAGCATTAACAAACTCTACCTTTCCAATCCGAAAGCTGATGGATCCACCAGCATAAGCAGCAGCAGGAAAAAACAAAGACGAATTGTTAAGATTAAAAAACATGTTACCAAAACTAACCACAAACTGACTTCTGAAAAGATGAAGAACACACTCACCAAATGACTTATGCATATATTTAATTTATACTCTTTTAGCATTTAAAGAATAATTCTATTGAATATTGGCAAATTTTACAATGATTTCCAATGCTTATCATTCAAGTCAATGTATACACAATACAGAAAACATTTTGTAAATATTTACCATGGCTATGCTCTAATCTTCCAGTTTAAAATAATTAGTCATTTTTAAAAACCATTAAAAATAGAATATTGGCATTCAAATAAAATGACAAATTTTCACATGAAAGAATAGAAAATTTAACAGGGCTGTAAATGAATTAGAGATTGAAAACTCTGACAGCTGTATGCCAGTATATGAATTAGTGTCGACCAGAGTCTGGAAGCAACAGGAAGATAAAGGATTATCAAATATCTAGAAATAACTCAAGGGGAATTATGATACATATGCAAAACAAATTATAGCATATTCTGGTAGATATCAAATTGAAATGAGCATTGGGTGATTCCTAGAAGGTTGATTATCCTGGACTTTCTGTTGCTTCCACACCCTAGTCAACACTAATCTATAAAATGACATATGGCTATTTTGGTGTGTTTATAACCTTGAATTTTTCAAATGAGCAACAAAATTTTCTAAAAAGTCTTGCACTCAAAAATGATAAGCTTTTTAATGGAGTAAAGAAAATTTTTCTTCTTATTATATCAATATACATAGTAACCTATATTCAACTAGTTAAACATTCAAAACATTAGAATGGAAAAATAATTACCACCGTTAATTCAAGGATTGTTTAAAGAAGGTCTCTGATTAAGAAGAGTTTTTTACAAAAGCATTGTTAGGAAAAATAGATAAATTGCTTTTACTGATTAAAAAGAAAGCAAATATGAATTATAGCCATAAAAAAGCTAGTGTAAATCTAATAATCACCTGACTAGTGGTCCACTACCCCCTGCTTCTGTGGGGCAACTTTGCAGAATAGGACCCATGGAAACTGGCCGAATCTGAAATGAGTAAGAGAAGGTAAAAACTCTATTTAATATTTATTTTATGTAAATGATATACTGCTTAATCTTAATATTTTTTCTGAATGATATTTTTAATTGTGAGAGTGAGTCAGTGAGAAAAATTCCTCCTTCCAAATTTCAATCTATGACACTATGTTGTTCATGATTCCTGAGAAATTCAAATGTATCAATGTAACATAATGGATGAGAACTAATACCTTGAGTTCTTTCAGGGGTTCAGGCAAGGTTAAACTTCAGAAATTTTACAATGAAATCAGCTTTAGTTAAATAAATTGAAAGATATTTGTAACCCTTATAAGACCACATTCTTTAAAGTCGAAACGTTTTTAGAATGACAATTTGTGGCTGCTGTGTGTGTAACGGCAGAGAAGCAATTTTTCTAATTTAAGGTGAAAGCATAGAAAAATTGTTTTCTAATATTGCTAGTTGTGTATTTATATTCAGAACAATTATTTTTGCAGATATGCTTACACACTGTATGAAAATACTAATATTCAAGTAGCATTAAAAATTTAAAGGAGAATCCAGTTCTAATACCAAAAGACAGAGCTCCATCTAAGAGGACCAAAAAGGTAGTCAACCTTCAAGTGTTTCCTACCCTTTTGGTTGCCATATCCCTTTGGCATTAAATTACCCACACCACATGCCTTCTGTTCACCATAACAAAAATAGGATACATATAATACATTAAGATATCTATAATCACAAATATTAAGAGGAAGTTTAAGAAGCCCAACTCTAGATTAACGCTTGTTGCAATCTCACCACTTGTCTACCCCAAATGTCACATTTACTTATTTGTAATACTTCCTAACTACTCAAGTTACACGAAAAATTATGAAAATTAAAGCTACACTTACCCTTTCTGTTTGAGTGGCTGCATTACAAGGTGCTTCTTTCTTAGGGCTGCCATTTCCAGTACACGTAACACTTCCATTTTCACAAGTACACTTTGCTAATTGTCGCTGTAATAATACTTTGGAGCGACTTTCTTCCTCAAGTTGTTGCTGAAGGAATACCACCTGCAAACAGGAAGGTATAGGAATTTGAAAACAAAATTATGATATTTTCACTGTGATATAACACAGGAGATATGGCAGTAGGAGAGATTCATTTAATGGTTTAAAATATCACAATTCCTTTAACAGTTGTGAGCTTACTCTGATTTCTTGAAAACATAAAACTGTCAAAGAAAACAAATCCCAGAAAATAATTATCAACAGAATAGCACCAAAGAATTTACAGTAATTCAAAGAAATATTAAACTAATAAAACTACAATGAAACCATTCTTACCAAATAGAAAGGTCGAAAGAATAATGATTTCTTTAACAGTATTGGTAAGGAGCCACCACAGAGCATGTTAAGCTGATCTCTGTCAATCATGATCACCAAGGACAGTAACAAGATAGAAGAAGAGATAGGTGCTACTGATAATGCAAACAATTCTAGGTCTACCAAATGAGGGGGAGGATTGGCTACAGCAGGGTTAAAAATGCAGTTGAGGATATGTCAATTCCACTTTATGAACAGGTAGTAGAGCATCTTAAGCTGTATATTTACCATGTGTTTAGAGTGAAAGGGACTGGGATCAAGAGAAAACCTCATAATAAGTGGGAGCATTTAAAAAGGTTTTACTGAATGTAAATTTCAGTAGGAGAAATTTCCACCAAGGAAAAGATCCAATTTTTATTGCTCGTTAGCCACATTCATCTCAAGAGATGACAAAGGAGATTTAGATTGATTATGAAAAATGGAGATGATATCTTGATTTTTTTAGAACTTGGTTTTGCCTTTTTTTCTTCCAAAAAAGCAAATACTAGGTTGCTATAAATTATTAAGTCACTAGTATAGTTCACACTATGTGTAACTTCATTGAAAAGACACTACCAATCTATAATAACCCGATGGCTACCAGAGCTGCTTATGAATGAAACCTGACAAAATTTCCATACCTGTCTCCTCAAATCAGCAACTTCTTCTTGGGGTTGTGCAGTCTGTGGTTCTGAGTTTCCATTCACCTGGTTTTCTTCACCATCATTGGTAACACCATTACTCTCATTTAAGGCTGAGATCAACGAGTTTGGAAGATCACTATTGGCAAGATTATAAAACAGCCCATTCTGTAAGGAAGATAAGAAATACAATATAGCAACAAAAATTTCAGCAAAAGAATAAGAAACAATAAATACAGAATTTACTCATACATTTTCAGGTGCAATTATTAGAAATAATAATTTATTTAATAAAGGTGTTACTTTAACTAAGTCATGCATGACACAGAGCATTCTGAACTGATCATAACATCACATCACATCAATATAGCTGAAAGGAGGACATGCATATGAAATCCATAATTTTAATTAACTTAGTAAGGTAAAACATCACCATATATAGGAAATTAGTATGAAGACTTGAGGGCAATTCCTAGATGGATTTTAGACAAAATGTCATATGACATCCTTCAGCATAAATTTTATTTTATTAGTGCATACTTCAATGATTCCAATCAAAAAAGTCTAACTGCTTACCTTTAATGAGCTATCAAAAGGATTGAGAGTTTCAGCCTGAAATATAAAAAGATGAAATAGAAGAAAGTCTGGCTAGGAATAACAATTAAGTATGATCATGAGATTTTTAAACAAAAGAAATCATTAATGTAAGAACAGTAGAAAAGTTAGTAAAAGTTTAACAATGAGGCAAAATTAAGCTTATGATTTATGAGGGAGAACGTTAGAATAAAATAGATCAAGAGATATTAAGATGAAAAATGTTAGTTGTAATTAGAAATTAGACATAAATACACATATTGGACTGACAGAGGTAAATACTTTAACATACACTTAGGTAATTAAATTTGTTTAGAAAATTTTACAATAACACTCTTTAGGAGGACTCTTTGAGAGTAGAGTTTAAGAAAAATTAATCAAATTTAGTGACATTAAAGTGAGGTACTGTACATGTTATTTTTCCTCTGCCTTGATTAATCAAGATGGAAAATATACTTACTTCTTGTAATACCCTCTTCAGTTTAAACAGCATTGTTTTGATGTTTACTATGTCTTGAAACATATCCTGGTATGTACTCCGGTCAAGTTGTACATATTCATTGTCAGCCGACTACAGAGGAAGAAAAAATGATTCATGATTAAAAAACGGTCAATGATTTAGATTAATTTTATCAGTATTACTTCCATAAAATATCCAAATTAAAGAATGATGGTTGAGACAATTATTTAGATTTGATTATACAGCATTTTACATACTGTTGTCCACTTCACTGAAAATTCATTTCATAGCTATCCAGTTATTAAACGTCCATAATTATCCATAAGAGATAAATTTTTAATAGATGGAAATTAATAAGGTACATGAAGATAAGGTTACTGTCAAATTTAGTGAAGTTACCAGACTAACCATTCAGCTAAACATTCTAGGAATAGCTTGATTTATAATTTAATTATTCTTTTGATTTTAAACCGGAAAAGATAATTTTGTTAATATATGTGCCATTTTTATTGAATAGAACTCACTATGATAGACATTGAAAGTATAACTCATACAATCTCTTTCTTTCAAATTTAATATACGCTTATATGAAAGAAGAGACTATTTATTCTCAATTTCATCAAAAAAAGATGCTTTATTATTAAATTCAGCCTTTTTCCCTGGAACCCAAATATTATGACCAATTCACATTAAATTTCAGCGTCATGTTCAGCCTATAAATGATTTCTGTATGTTCTGTGAACACATTGGATACCATACAACGATATCCCTTATCATAAGATCTTTCGAATTCTTATCTTTATATTGTCCCCATCTTTGGTGCTTTTGGATAATTTTAAATCTTTCAAAGAAAAACTTTCTTACCTTTTCCTGACAATAATTTTATCACTTGAGGAAAATAAATTAGATTCTTAATTGAGATAATTCAACAACCTTTAGGCACAACTTGTTTAGTCAAATCAGACATGAGAAAAGATTAGTAACTAGGAGTAAATTATGTTTTGGCTTACCTGTCGTGGAGGCCTGAGTGAGGTTGCTGACCCAGTCCGAAGTGGGATTTTGCCTGCAGGCGATGATGGTGCATTTGGAGGGGTAAGGGGAGATGCATCTGATGCAGTACTAGAGGCTCTGGGACGTAAAAGACGGGTGGGTCTGCTCCCATTCCTTCCATCTCCTCCATCTGAAAGCCTGAATAAGAAAAAAGAACACCATTAGACTGATTGCATTGAATATATTTGAGCACTATTGAATTAATTAGCAGTAAAACAAGCCCATTCCCCAAAATGTTTGGAAAATTAAACAGGAACAAAAAATGTAAGTAAAATGATAATTGCATAAATAAAAATTTGCTAGAAATGGAGCAGGTGGTGGTAGAAAAAGGTGAAATAGTGACTAAGCTGGAGTGTGCTGAATCTTTAATAGGCAAAAAGGTGTTCGTGCAAAAATGAAACTGAGATGAATAATGTGCTTCCAAAAGATTTAACTCATGAACTGCAGCCACAAATCAAATGTATGGACATTCCCCATGGACTCCACTAAATTCAGAGCCAATGTTGGTCACACTGTTAAGAAATATAACAATCGTAAAAGAAATTGGGTTTGAAACTTCTCTAGAGAGCATCAAATGTTGGAAATATATCGGTACTACTACCGACCCCTATACCCCAAAGAGAATTCTGATCCTGATCCTGATTACATAAACTAAACAATTGATTACCGAAAATTACGAGGCAACGCAAAAGAATAACTAAAGAAATAAGGCTTTAAAAAAAATTGTACAAGACGGTAGCTTCTGCAAATAACTCCTAAGAGGTCGCTCTATCAATTTACCACCCATCCTCAAAAAATTCCATGCAGAAGAGGAAAGATCTCCTGTTCTCAATGGCAGACATAGAATCACTGAAGAGCCTTCCTAGAAACGCATTCAGCTGGTTACAGGTACCAACTAAAACTGCCAACCAAATGGAACTTGTGAAGCTTCACTCTCCCTCCACTATATCCGACACTATGTGACTACACTTTATTTTTAACTATTTTTCCCCACTCGTTTCATGCAGCCCTTCAACATACGAGATCGAGGTAGGACAAAATCAATTGCGGTATCCTCACACCGTTTGTACAGAATGAAACTGATTCGTATTCCCACTGAAATAGTTAAACGCCTGAGGCAGTTTGCGGAATTTTGACTTTCGAATGCTGCATACCAAACCTAAGTGTTCAAAAATAAAATCGCACGATCGGAGAGCTCATTTCAATAGAAAATAATAATTACAAAGAATTTTAAGTAATCAACAATCTAGACCGATTAAATTACTGAAAAATAACTCGTATTCCCGTGCAAATATTCATATTCGCAAATAAGTTAACATAGAAAATACGTATTTATAATTATGACGCACTAATTAATCCTTTGAAAGTAAAGATATATTTTTCTTCTTTTCACGTACACTTTCCGAAACTACGGGAAATGAATCTAAATATGCGGGGGAAGATAATGCACACAAATATCCAGAAACTGAAACTAAATGAAAAACCGAGTCGAATTTCTTGCCAATCCTATCTAAAATATTCCTACTGTGAAGATCTCACAAACTATTTTAAATCTTCCATTTTTTAAGTGATCAAAAACTTAGGTATATGTTCCTTATATTGCATTTTGAATCGTTTCTAAATCTGCCACGGCACGGTGTCTAAATCACGGTAATACCGTGCTTTTCAGGACGTAAATTTTCCCAAGTAAGAAAAGCTTCCGACATAGTCCTACATACATCCCTAGTTTAACAATTTTACTTACTAATCCGCTGTAAAATTCAGGGAAAACATGAAAGATTTTAAAATGTGATACATTATAAGGAAGGATATAATTTTCCCTTTTCCAAGGGTCAAACATTATAAAACTCATTACTTCATCAGGATAGTAGCATAAAAGCAAGAAATATAATTGCGCGGTATTTCTCGGGAATGAGTAACACGTACAGATTCTTCACAAATTATTATAATTCTGAAAGAATAATTATGTCACATCTTTAAAGTAATTGGATATGTAATGTATCTTTACGAGAATATCTTATGGATTTTCCTTCGATGAAACATTCTCATAAAAAAATGGCTATGTCAGCGAAGGTAAAAGGCCACAGACCGCACTCACCAGGACGTCAACTAAGAAAACGTAAGAGGAAGCAAAAAACAAAATAGGAGAAATGTATATGAGCCTGGAGCAAAAAGCGAACGCAGAGATATACTCAACGTCCATCTTCGTTGCGTTTATGAGGCGAACCTCGCACCGAGGATTTCGGAGAAGTCCGACAAACGCATAAAGAAACAGAGGGAGACCTAACACCTGCTGGCTGTCGAGTCGCATGAGCGACCGCTATAGTGCAGCGGAATTGATATAGAGCTGTAAAAGCGAGCAAAAAGTGAAAGGACGACGGACATGCGGTTGCAAAGGAGAAAATACATCACAATTTACGAAAGAAGAAATCAGAAAGAAAACAAAATGTGGGGGAAAATCTATAGAGGAGTATGATTAATGGTGGCTACCGTAGATTCTAATTTCCTCTGTCATGAAATCCTTAATCATGACCAAGCTTCCCAGCTATAATGGGGAAATATGCAATGGAGAAGCTTTGCAGATATGATGCTTACGAAGTTTTCATTAATACTGCAAGGCGAGAGCTGGGAAAAAGAAACAAGCAACTTCTTCGTTACCAAGCAACCTTATAACCGCAAAAGGTAATCCTAGAGTTCTTATTGAAAATTTATCTCCAGAACAAATTTCAGAGCATCATTTGATCAATCATATTAAAGATAAGATGGATATAAAAATAAAAGATAGGATTAAACCTACGTAAAACAGGTTCCTAACAACGATGATTTTTCCACATTCCAAGATATATAGGCCACATAAAAAGTCAGAAATACTAGCGTTCAAACATCACCTAGGTTTCTTGCGTGAAGTTACGGCATTCTTAAATCGAATTTCAGCAATATAAAGCAGACTTCAAGATAATATTTGACGATGGAGTCAAAGATGAAAAGGTTGAAGAGGAACCGAACAAAATTTAGCTGCTCAAAATAAAAAAAAAACATCGACTATTCCTTGTAGCAAAAGGTAAATGAATCGAGAAAAACAATGAAAGACATCCTGGTTAATGGGAGGGGTAAGTCACAACGCTAATTCAATTTAACCCTCGGGATTTATTAAGAATAATACAATTATAGCTCACATTTAGGCATTCAGAAGTGGAAGTCGCAAGGGAATTGTTAACATCAAAGATAAGGATCAAACACAGGAAATATCATAATAGATAACGATTAAACTCGCTTCTCTCTCCTTCTCAAGAAATCTATATTAATTAACGGTTAAATTCTATACCAAGGAGTGATCTTGCTAACGAAATTTCCTGCTTACGAAGATTTCGTTTCGCCGTTTAACGGACTTTGCTGACGAAGACGGATTCTGTTAACGTATATATAGAGAGAGAACATAAAACTTAGAAATGACTAAGTCAAAATGAAAACTGCCCCTTATTGCTTAATGATACATACAATAAAACAGAGAGATAGTTATCTGGCCGCTTTTATGTGTATTTTACGGCTTGTGGTCCTATAAAAAGTCACACATGGTAGATTATTCTGGAGCCGATTCTCCTCGTCATCCGAGGCATTACCGTAATTCGTACCACTGGTTCACTCAACTCTAAAATCACGAAGACACCTTCACGAGATCCGAAAGGAGATCAGTTAGTTCTGGGAAGGCCAAAAAAGTAAATGGAGGCATTTCCGCGACCTTAGCAAAAGACCGACATCTTGAGTCTGCCATAAAGGGCATTAGGACCGCATAAACAGGTGGGATAGGAAGTAAAAAAAGTCACTAGGCCCAAGGTTGCGAGATGCGAGGAAGAGGTGAAGCTCCCTTGGGAAGAGGCTGGAGTCGGTCTGGGAAACAAAGGAGTGAAAAAAAAGTTAGTAGCAGGAGGGGAAGAAGCCAAGCATGTCAGTCAATGGAGCGTGCATGCAATCACGGCTCTCCAAAGGGCGAGAGGAAGTGGAGGAAGAAATGGGAGGAAACCAAGTGTGAGGAATTGAGAGAAATCTAGCTCATCGGAGAACAACGATAGGATTAAAGCTCCTAAAAGAGTTCGTTCCCGAACTAAGGCGCTGATCTGACAGGCTTGACCGCTATGGATCTGACGTAATGCACAGACGCGATCAAGTGTTATTTTTCTGGGTTCTGCGGCTAATTACGTACAGTTTAACAAGTTAAATGTATAACAACGTCTTTACTCTATTAAGCTACGGTGGAATACCTGCGTCAAATTGACATTTTATGAAAGAAACATTTCAAATGAAGAATCTGATCCATTGGTTAATCTGACGCGCCAAATACAGTGCTTTCCATTAGTAAACCCTAACAGTACAGTACTGTGTGACCTGGATACCTGTGTTCTTATGACTCAGGTATATAACGATTTTTCCTTAACTGAAATTAGCCCAGAATTGGCTAAAATATTTTTACTCACTCTGAGTACATTATATCGGGTTTTTATGGAGAGAAAAGATAATTTCTAGCAATTAAGAACTGGAAAATAAAGACAAGTTGACAACGATTCAATTAGTATACGATACGTAACCGTGTTCGCTCGGAGTCATCCATTGAACCTCCTAATTGGCCAATTAATTGAACGATTAATATAAATTTTCTGAACAAATTCAAGACGATGAGCTTATTGAAGAAACAACTATGATTATATGTCATTTTTAATTAAACAAATCCATGAAAATACGAGAAAATATCTAACACTCGAAAGCTTCGAATAATTAAACGAAATATCGAGGTGTATCATCCATTAAAGCCACATCCTAAAAAAATCCTTTCTTTCCTTTCTGCTATGAGTAATAACGGAATATTTCCGCTTTTAATCGACGCTCAACTACACACGAAAGGAAGAAACAACAATGACCAAAACGAAATAAACGAGGGAAAAGAAATTCAAAATACGAAGGCTTCAAGTAATTAAACATTTCTATAAAAACCCGCATCTTGAATGCAGACTCAGACGACAGAAATAACCTCTTTGCTTTCCCAAATATCTTCAGGGAACCCAGAAAAATAAGAATCGCTCTTATTTTGGTTGCTAAGAAACGCCGTCCGTGGAGATATAGGGGAGTTCCCCATGGAAAACCCCTCTGAAATGGAGAGGGGAATTTCAGCTTGTCGAAAGAGGAAGGTCGTGACTGAAGAGGTGAGAGAGAAAGGAAATAAATGGTCCAGAGGGAACTAATGAAGGCTGCTTTCCGATTGTTGAACGATGAAATTACTCTCATATTACAAATGGGCCCCACTAGGGGAGGAACAAGATCTCAACCCCGGTTTGCATGGGAAGAAACATAAGCATAAGATAGCAATCTTTGATACAATCCAGATGGCGTAACGGTCGGAAAGAAAGCAAGATAATTTCCTTCCTCTGAATGATATATCTATTGGTCGAAACGGACTGGCTCTAGAAGATTCGTACCACGTTTCTCCTTTCACTATGGTGGGCGGTGGAACTTTAAAGGTTAAAATTTCAAAGTTTCGATTATGTAACTTCTCTAACTTCCAGTTCGACCGAAGATTCGTCCGAATGTAAATAAATCTCCAATGAATTCCACGAGTCGCTATTCAAATATAGCTGACACCTCAATGGAAATCAAAATATAAGATATTATACAATGTAGTTCAATGCTTTATCGTGGAAATAGGAAGCTTTTTAAATTGAAATATATTTTAAAAACTAATACCAGATTAAGACGTTAAAGCATTGTAAAAGAAATACTTGCTCTGATACTAAATCTTAATTATTTGAAAGAATCACTAAACATTCATATACTATTATATTTCTTAGTTAGAGACTGCATCAGTCAATTCAGAAGGTAATCAATTAAATACTTCTGAAATTATAAGTATAAATCCATTCATAGCGATTGCAACACCCTTATAATAATATTGTGCTAGTTCACTACACCATAACTACTCAAACTTAAAATTTCTTGTATTTTGGATAGGCCTTTTGAGATTCTAAATCATGTAAAACGTAAAGAGTAACAGTACTTTTCCCACGACATTGTAAACGCAGCAGAAGTTATTGGGAACGGTGTCCTTTTAGCTCTGACTACTGAAACAGATGCTGTAGTGATTTGTTAACAGAGTGTGAGTTCATAAAACTTTTAGGAAAAGTAACATTCCTTTACTCTCATTTCAACACATAATTTCAGATCTTATAGGAGTTAGAGCTATCTTGGATGTTTCCGCTAAACGAAAGTCCAGATGTGGCGGACATACTGAACAAATAAATTGGGAAATCACCCTCCAGAAGGGTCATAACACTCCGATAGCTTCTTATGTAAAATTTCTTCGCTCCGAGTTTCGCTAAAATCGGTGACATTTCGGCCAAAGGTAAATCTAATTACGGGAGCGTGTGCCAGAATCGGAAATAAGAATTGCGAGCTTCGCTTAACAACCCGGCCCATCTAGTACGGCTTCTCTTACCGTGGAAAAGAAAACTACAAAAACGACGAGGGCAGGCGGGAGAAAAAAGAAAACTCCCGTGGCGAGATTGAACTCCGAGACTTAAAGGAAACGAAAAAAGGTTTCATCTCCTCATCCATCGCCACAGCGAATTCTGAAGGGAAAATAGGAATGACGATATAATTAGGTTGCTAAGGTTGGAGCGCTGGAGCGAAAATCGCTTCATCAATTTTCTTCCGAGGACGTAATGGAATATAACGGAGGCGGAGACCAATTAACAGCTGATCGCTTAAGTTAACACGGACCGAGTGGATTTTCCCAAACTGGGAGTATGCATTCTATTTTGGGTGCAGGAGGGTCAAGGATACTGGCATATTCAGCTGTGCTTGCACTCAAATACTTGACCACCTGGCTAAGCAAAAATAAAATAGATATATGCCTCGTAACTTAAAGGATAACACGGAGATTACTCCATGAGAACTCAAAAGATAACACACGGCTAATTCAAGAAAAAATAACGTTTACTTCGCGATGAAAAACGTCATGTGATATACTTCTTACATAAGGCGGCACCGTAAAACTATTTACAGCGGGAGACTAGTCACCAGGCGTATGATAATTTGCCGTTGTTCAAAAATATGTTGTTAAGTAGACAGAAATAAACGAATATTAAAATTCTTAAAAAGAGCAAACAAATAGTAAGCAGTTTTTAAAAATCCATGGGAATAGAAAACCTATGCCGCTGTCATTTTAAAAATGATTTCGCCCCATTGAATTAGAAAAGTTTATAAGAGTATAGTAGTAGCAGCATATTAAGGTATAGCATATATTAAATATAAAATAGTAGTATATTAAATAAGCGCTATATTTGCAAAGTTATTGTAGAACAATATTTAAATCAGCAAAATTTAACATCCTTCTCTTTAATTTAGAGAAAGGACATTTTCATACCTCTATTCAAAAATGCTTGTTCAATTCTCAATGAAAAGAATTCGAAGATGAAAGATAAACTTTTCATTACAATGGAAAAGATATGTGTACACGAACAAACTGCGAAGTTATAAAGCTTGATAAATTATGCGTCTATAATTAAGTTGATACAACAAATGGTGTACCTTTTCATTATCCTCTAGTAAATATTGTTCCAGAATTGAAAGGGAATCTATATCACTAGGGCGAACATCCGAAAATTCCGAATATCCTAAAATCGAATTATCCCTTGTAAACAGAAGTTTAACATGGAACTCCCAGATGTACTTAATGCTCTATTTTTGGCTAGAAAAGCTCCATTTCAAACACAAGGCGAAAGTGTCAACACGTGGTCGGGTCTTTCCCAAAGCAAGATGGAGGCAAGAGCTGTAAAAAATGGCCGACTCGACTTTCTCGTATAAAAAAAGAGAGGAATCTAGAAAAAGAAGAAACGGTCCGCAGAAAAACCGCAGAGAGTGCGATGGGGAGAGTACAGCGACCGCACTGGATCGAAATTGAACGAGATAGCACTCGAAGCGTAATTTCCGAGTGTTTTTCTTTCGCGATATCTGGTTCAAACCCGATGGGAATTCTGCAAACAGAGGGATAAAGAGAGAATATGGTGGAAAATCAACGAGAGAGCGCGTTATCCGTGAACAAGATGGGGCAGATGAAGAAAAATGAGGATTGGAAACATGAAACAAAGGAGGGAGAAAACAACGGGGAAACTCTTTTATTTTGATAAAAACAAATACATTGTCGCTCTTAAAGATTATTGAAACTGTAATCAACAACTTCCTTCTTCACCTCATGGGACCTTAAGATGCTATTTGTCTTTACTGATTTCTCATTATTAAGGTTTTAGAACATTAAATTTTGAAAAAACTATAATACTGCGTAATTTATTTAGGTGAATGAGGTAATTGAAAAAATACGGTGGATAGGATATTATGCAATAATTTTACGTAACGTAATCAGAGGTTCTGAAAAAGCTATCAACTATTTCTTGATAATTTTATTTGCTCTTTCAGGAATTATAACATTTTTTGAGATATCCGTTGGGTTAGCAGACGAATAAAAACGTAACTAGCTGATTTCTATTACTACATAGAGTGTGACTGATATTTTCAATAAAAAATTTAAACTTTTCATAGCTTGTTCAAGGAGAATAGTTCCGTATGCATAAAAAGTTTAACGAATGGATGTACTCAGGCATAATATACATCATATAATAGGTAAATGAAAAGTATTCAAAGATTAGGATAATTATTTACTTAACCCACGCTGTTTCGCATTTCGTTGATAACAATAAGAATTCTATCCAACCAGAAAATTCAAGAGAAGCGCAGATGTGTAAACAAACATCGCTTTTTCAGTTATGGATGCAAGACGTATATTTTACAATAATTTAAACCGACGATAAAGTTTTTTTTAAAGTTATTTCAGCGGACAGACTAAGAAAGTAATCATTGAATTTCAAATAGACAAAGATGATTAGTAACATTAAAAATTAAAAACGTATTCTCTCCCCTTTAAAAATCGCCATCTGCTGTTACGGCCGAGAACCGCTACCTGTAATGTACGGTGAAAATGAGATTGTTAACATCCTTTACAAAACGATTTCATAAAAAAACTAAAAGAGGGTTGTTGTTAAAATGGTGGACGAAAGGAGAATGAATGACAAACCGCGAGGGATTGATTTTTAGAATTGGACGCCAGATGAAGAGTGCTCGAGATAGGATCCAGACGAAATTAAAGCTCAAAAGGCAACGAGTACGAATCCTCCGCCAGGAGACGGGACCGTAGGCGGTTAATTATCCCGCATCGCTAATTGCTGATGGGATTCTGCGAAAGACTATCAGTTTCTTCGCTTATGAAATCGAACCCCAGAGGTATCGTTGGTTGCGGGAGTGAAAGTGAAGCTGCGGCATGCAGACAGCATTTTAATCCTGTTATATTCGTTTACATCGTTGGGGAGAATCGTAATACATAACACATCCCGAGAGAGTTACGTATCTGTTTCTTTGCGAGTAATAAAAACAATTCCTCAGGGCCGTTTAAAACGTGAATCAGTCGATTAGAATGGCGTGCTACGGATTGAATCAATCCGTTTTTTAAATGCGATATAGTACTGATGCAATATAAACATTCTCGCATCATATTCACTTTTCCGAATGCCCTTATATGTAAATGAAACACCACCAGTAAACAAAGAGGATTTAAGCTTTTTTCTTAATGATTAAGTTATGGATTGCTGTATTCATATTTAACTGAATCGTTGATGGTAATTCTTAGCCTAGGAAACGACTCACTCACATACAAAAGCAAAAGAAAATAGCATTTAAGTAAAGTAGCGCCCTAAGTAAAGTCGGCTTGGATACGTTAATCAAATTTTCAAAACATTTATAGTTTTATTTCGCAATTAACTAGTACCTATGGAGCTCTTTACAGTTACTTTCATTCGACGTAAATAAAAAAGGAAAGAGGAAGCAGAAGAACAGCCGCTTCAAAACATTTCTGTTGTACTGTGGCAGTTTAGCTTCGGAAGTAAACGATAAATAAAAGATTAAAAAATAATATAATAAATAAAGGGTAATCTAGTTTTGATAACTCAAAATTAGCACTGATTCAGTAAATTCTTATTATTTCCATATCAAAAGACTGCCGCAAAGTGATTCATTAGCACTTTGGACAAGAGTGATCTTAAAAAAGCTAACATTATAATGAGCAATCATCGCTGATTATGAGTTATGACCGATAAATAAAACATAAGGGAACTGAGACATATGAATAACGCGCTCTATTAGCGATAATAAAGCGTATTATGTTCCACCTACCTCAAAAGATCTTACTGTTAGTATGGACGCAAGATACTTCGAGAAACTTGGCAGGCAAGACAATGAAAGGAGTGCGATGACTCAACCAAAAGCATAACCATTTCGCAGTGAGATGACTCACTCCAAGGAAAAGCAACTTAATTTTCTTTAGATGTAATTCCATTCCCTACCATTCCAAGCAATCCGTAATGCAAAAAATTCCTTCGTCAATTTTAATGATAGCAATGTTTATTTCGCGACACCTATTGCCTAGTTTATATAATATGTAAATATAGACAGAGTTACTAACAGGTGACATCACCTCACCAAGATTGCTTGCTTCTTTAGCTCTGCAATGTCTTCGTCTTTTAACCAACAACGCCGTATTTATAACAGATTTGAAGACCGACTGCCCAATCTCTAATAGACAAAAGTTAGATAAATCCTCCAAGTTTACAATGTACTCCTGTTCTTATGCATTATTAAAATTAATAAATGTATGTACAGACAAGAATCATTTAGTCAAAACTTCAATATGGTCAATCATCAGACATCAGTTCAGTTGTGGAAGTATTTGTCAAATTACTAATGAATGGAAAATCTGATTAAATAGAAATGATTTCATAAGGGAACAGCACAACATAGTTACCAATAGGAATTAATACCGATAAAATACCACGATGAACGATTCTGCAAGCTTTAAATAAGCTGCTATAAAAAGATATTCCTTGCTTAATAAGCTACAACGATTGCACACAGATGAGAAAGGCACTCGAGAAAACAACTGCAAATAGCAAATTCAAGACTAAAAACTTAAGAAACATAAATCTAAATAATCCCTTCAGGGGCTAGACGTTAATTTTCTCCATGACTTCAACGACATTCCTAAAATGGAGCAACCATTTTCCTTTCCATAAAAAAAAACAAAGGAGAAATGCATTTTCCAAAGGGTCGAGGATAGGAGAAACAATATGAAAAGCTAACGAGGTCGACATTTTTCGGTCCGAGAAGAGAAACGGCGATATTTCGGACCCGACGGTCATTCCGACGGAGGAAATAAAACAGAAAATGTTACAGCCTCATCTTCCGCCGCTTCAAAAACATTCCGTATCCTAAAAATTCCCTCGGGGAAGATGGGTCATTTCGCGAATTTCCACCACTATTTCGCTTACAGACGTTTCTCTGCTATGAGGCAATAGCATGGTATTCAGAGAAAAATTAATTATCTAGCTGAGCAAAATGATGGTACTATAAGAACCTAAGACGAGAGAAATACCAGAGAAAGGAAGAAAATTTCTTTGAGTCATAAATATAATTTCATAAACAGCCAACTTCTTGTAATACAGTGACGGATGACTTCGAACGGTTATCTTATCGAGCTTAGGAGAAATTTAACTTCATGCATAATATTTCCCTTCATTCAAAATACGAAGTTTTTATTTAAATATTAAGAATTTAATAAATTGAATCTATGCGATCGTCAATTTCTTTCAGAATATTTTCTCCTCGTACAGCTGCACGAAATCAACTTAAACTTAGAAAATTCTGGTTATATACCGTGATATATATAAACCTATACATCCACAGTAACTAGACATAAAGCAATCATAACCAAAATAACAAACATGACTAAGATGTATTAGCAAAACTATACGATAAGAAGATCTGCGAAACCGGTTTTTGTCATAGATATATTACTCTACTACTTTAGACATTTTATTACTAAGTGTAAGAATGCAAAGAATCATGATTGCGATATAAAGTATAACTTTCACCAGGAACATCAGACGGGAAGAAAATGTAGGCATCTGTATTCATCAGAGCTAATACTGAATGATTAAGTGAAGCAAGGATTATTAGAGTCATAAGAAAACTATTCAGTGTAGAGCAAACGTGCCATATTTTTATATTCTCTGACCTATGGCATTCCCTTTAACCTTTAGCATTACTAAGAAAATATTTTAATATCTTTGCGTTTCCCTCCGTAGTCTAGCTGAAGAATTAGTTTGCCATTTCGCTAATTAATTCACCCTTCCAACGCCACAATATTGACTTACTCCCACGTATTCCGCGGATGTCAATAATGATATGAATCATTTACTCAAGAGAAAGACATTGAAACGGCTACGAAAGTAAAATGATGTTTTCCAGATCCAAATTAAATAAATTAACGAATCATGCGGCCAGGCAAAGACTGTTCCGGAAAAGGTCACTCACAGTCAGAAGAATATCAGACCTAACACTTGTATTTTCATCTTAGGTAAACATCCGTTTAAGCTCGAAAATGTATGAATAAAATTCCAGATCTAATTTCGTCGAATATATTCACACATTAATCAGACCTATATCATCAGCAACCGTTATATGAAGAAAAAACTAACTCTACGTAATAAAAAAAATGCAGAGCAATAGTACTGTTACGACAGAAGCAGAAATGTTTCCAAATAGCGATTTCTAAATCTGCCATAAAAAGGCTTCAATAAAAGATATGAGCTTCAAAATATTAAATTAATATGAAAACATAAAAATTCGAGGCCAAAATAAGATTGGTAGCTAAAAATACAGAATTATTTACTACAAAATATTCGAAACTTATCAGTATTTCCTAAACTAAAACCCAAAGGCAAAAGCAATTGAATTATCACTAAAAATACAATAATATACACAGCATTACTAACTTTTCAATGTACTATATGGTATTAGCATGAGAGGAATAAACTATAAATTTTTTGTTTCACCTAATGAAAAAGGTGACATCGGAACTTAGGTGGTGCTGGGAATATCTGAAATACAGATGGGCGAATCAAAAGGATTGACGAGCAGCTGGACCATTTGGAATGGAAAAAGTTACGTAACCGTAGCGACCGCAAAACGTGACGTGATAAACAACCTCTCTTCATGGACGCCTGAAGTTGAATTCAAGCTTAACCACCACTGTTAAACAGATATTCTACGGAATTACATCTCGTGTGGATGAGACAATCCCTTCCAGATGACGTCGTATCTGCGTGGTCGTAAAGAAAGAGATTAAGGCTCATTTCGTCAACGAAAACGAAGATTAGGTTAGTCATTCGACCGCCTTTATTTTCGTTACGTGCCAGAGCTAAGAAATCCTCGAGAATCCACCTTCGATCTAGAAGTCTCGAAGCAGAACGTATTGCAAACGGAGAGTCAACGGTGAGAGGGGTAAATGGAAAAGAAACCGCTCAAATACGAGAAGCAAACCTTATTAACCGAGCTTTGGAGAGATTACAGCCCTGCTCGAGAGTAAACCTCCCCAAAAAGAATAACAAACAAAACTCCCGCGCAAAAGCAGCGAAAATACCACTTTTGCCTTTCATTTTCGAGCGACTACCTCATTCACGTCTCAAAAGAAGCCCGAACTGCAGGCGTGGAGTTTTCGTACACAATTTTTTGCGGGAGAAGTTTACAAAAAGGAACGGGTTGTCATGGCAACCGATGCAGCATTCTGAGTCAGCATCCACGGAGAGGAAGGTTTCGCTCGCATCCAGAGCGCTTTTACTCCGGATTATTTTCGTTTCACGTGAGATCGGTTGCGTGTTTCGACGTGAATCGAAAACATTCACGATTAGCAATTTCTCAATCGAAATCCAAATCCAGCCAATTAATGAATGATACGTGCCTTACACGTTGAAACTAATTTTAAGTTCCAAAGAAGAAACTGAAAAATGGTAACAGTTTTAAATCAATACAATTTATGGTTTTATAACACTCGTGTGCATCCCTGATCTCGAAACATATATATCATTAAGGTATTAGAGAATAAGTTGTCAGAGTGATCTACAAGACATTAAAAAAAAAAATTTACAAACAGAAGAAAGATTTTTGCTTAACTATCTCTTCAACGTAGGAAAATTTGGAAAATTAGGAAACTAATTGGAATATAAGTGGAAATTTTTGGAGCTGACAGATCAAATTAAAGGAGGAGATCACAAATATCACTTCCATGTGACATTCGTCGGATTTTTCATCATTTTTGTATAGTAATTTATCTTTATCATTTATATATATTTTCTGCATTTTACCTGCTAATAGGCCAGTTTCTAATCCTTCTATTTATCAATATTTTATATTAATATGTTATATTAAAATGGCATTTATATTAATAATGGTATTCCACAGTTATAATAACTTTTTCCGGCAATGAAGAACGCCAAGAAGTCATATCAAGTTCGAACATAAAACACGAGAAATATATTCACTATTAAATATTTATGCATAAAATTCATGCGAAAACAGGTAAATCGGATTGACGCAAGGATTGGGCATTGCGTATAATCAGAAATTCTGGACCAGAAGAAATATCACATCCGCTCCAAAGGTTTCTATTTTCACCCACAAATTCTACTCTAGATTAAAATACGCCGGATTTCCGCAGCGCAGGTGGTGACAGCGGATTACCGATAACAAATGAAAAGTTTAACTATGAGTTCGGATAGGACGCATGACACACGCGTTCGTATTTAAACAAACACAAAACCAGAGGTGATAATTCAAAGCGGAATTCGACAGGAACGCTACGAGAATATATTTCAAAGGAAAGCAATTCGTTATCCTGATAGCGTTCCCCTTTAAAAACAGGAGCGATTTAATTATGCAGTGTGCACATAATAATTCCAATGCTATTGCAGACTTTAAAGAAGAGAGTACCTTTACAGCGCAAATTGATATCCTACATAGAAATGAGAGCTCGTATACGAGTACGATATGGCTTTATCTCAACATTCGTGTAATTAAATTCCCAACTTTCCTACTTAACTTTCCGCTACTTTTTAGAGAAACATGCCGCCTCATCAGTGCCAAACGCTTCATTTATATTAAAGTCCCAACCGAGGATCTCAATCCACTTTATTCAAACCACCTTCCTATTCAGAGAGTTACACGGCAATTAGGGATGATTTTGCGTTCATCTCACCTGAATCAAGACTGAATTTTCTCTCGGAATTAATTTGATGGATCCGTGGAAATCCGTTTAAATAAATAACCCCTTAAAATGTCCACTTTTTCACATTCTTCGGTTCTCCGCGACCCATAACATTTCATTTCTTTCCTTTCAAAAGGTCATCCAATATCCGAGATCCTTCATTTGCGTATCCTCTCCAATTTTATCCCGATTTAATCCCTCGGCGCACTTTCACTTCTCAATTGCTCCGCAAAACGCAAATACCGGATTTAAAGGGATCCTTCAACCTTTACCACTGAGCACACAATGATACCAAAGTGGAACACTCTGAACGAAACTTTACTACTGGGATTGCAATATATCAAGCACAAGAGGAGTTTCATAGTTTTCCATTCTCTAGGTCTCCGAAACAAGAAGTTTACGGTCCTCTTTCTCTAATGTCTCTGTATATCTTGGCAGTCTTCCATTGTCTCATTGAAATTTCTATGGAGCCACATGGAGTAACACAGAAATAAGTAAACCAAGAAAGAAAAGAAAGTAAAAGGAAAGGTGACTATTCTTTTTTCAAGACTCCACGGAATAACTTACATCTGTATGCAGATAAATCTAAAATATACGGGTATCTTTCTGTATATTCATCAACCCGAAGGTTATTTAGATCCTCAATCCCTCCACCATTAGCTAAAAACGTTTTGGAGAAGCAGCTAAGCAAAGTGAGGAATGAGATAATTTGCTTTCTGATTGAACTAGAATACGATAAGCAGAAAAAAGTGCCGCACAATTACCCTATGAATAAAACTTTCAAAAGTATTCAGCGAGAAGTTACCGAGATAAATGCCATTATTTATCATCATTCACACCTTAATATTATCATAGCTTTAATCAGGATGGACAAATTAGTACATCAAAAATTAATTTCCCTTAATCTTGCATCAAGATTCAAGTTACAAATATTTCGCTCATCGAGATAAGGCAGCAAGAGCTATACAAGCATGAAAATGCGTAAAAACAAAAACTGTGATAGACTAGCTACTCTGAAAATTATTGTACAACGGTAGCACTTGGAACTTTTTTTCGTCATAGAACCCTTTTGTTCTACGCTCCGTCGTCACATCAAATGAAAACCTTGAACTTGGCAATCGATTGTTCAAAGAACAGACCTTGAGACAAAATTATGTACGCGCGCTGATACTACGTAAGCGTCACAAGTGAGGGGAAAAAATTCGAGAGATTCTCTCCTTCATAACCATTCAAATACTCGAAGAAAGGCGAAAAGTTTCAGGAGAAACCGAGTATAAGCTACCTCAGAGAACGTTTCATATTTCATCCTCTAAAACGTACACATCTTTGGGAAGAGGCGATAGTCAGTTTCACCAACTGTAACCGCGCACTTCGTCATTCTTTTAACTTTATCGAGGCAGCCCACTTTACTATATGGGAATCCCTCGCGATTTTATACAATAATACGGGACGGGTTGTTTTCACCCGTATATAAATCTTATAAATTTTTCGACTTTTTGTCCAAATGTACGCAACTTCCAATTGAAAACCGTATTCCACGACCAAAATAAAAATCCTTATTCAATGTCCTTTCTTTTGTTACTTTTCTCGATATCTTAGAGCCATTGTTTTTATTTCATTTTGCACAAGAAGAGAAGCCTGCAATCTATCAAGTTGAACTTTAAGCGCCTTTGAGAGAATTTTGAGTCGTATAGAATCGAATCAAGGATGATTTCAGCAAAAAAGTATCGATATAAGTTAGGCCACCGGTCCTTTAATGAATCTAAATTTTAAATTTCTACCTTGTCAGGAAGTGCGTCAAATTAATTTTCGAAAATTGCTTCGATGCATTTCTTACGAAGACATTGTCAACGAATAAATAAAAAATATAAAACGGCGACTTTTATGCAGGACGTTTAATTATGTAATAATGTTTGACATCGGATAGATAAGCATATAAACGCACAAACAGCGGCGATTATTATATATATTGTGCAACTACGTAATAACGTTCGTAATTATGCAGAAAATTCACGAGACTGCACATTACGCCAAATCGAGACGCAGGATTACGCTACATTTTATCCCGAAATCCACGATACGCCGGGGTAATTCCCTTGCGAAAAAAAACTAAAGCCGCACGACTGCGCGTCCACCCACGGAGAAGGCCCTATAGGAAGAAAGATTACGTGCGAGAACAATTAAAGCAGGCGGAATGGAACCCGGAACCTTGGCCACAGACGACACGGTAAAATGTAGAAGAGGGCAAATAAGGAAGAGAGTAAAGGGCCGGAGAGAGAGAGAGAGAGAGAACGGAGAGATCAATACGACGGCAAAGCACACTCGAGCGAGTGGAGAGACGGTGCATATCGTGTGCTACGGCAGACGGCTAAAAATTGAAATGGGGAAGGAAGCGGAAAAGAGAGAAAGGGCGTGAAGGCGATGAAGGCAGTCTGGTGGGAAATACTGCGGAGGCGGCTAAAGGATTAAAGGATTCCCCCGGTTCGTGAGCGCGGGGCAATTAAGGAAGACGGGCAAAGCGACGGAAAGAAGACGCATAAGTGACGGAAGATGCGATAAACTGTGAGAGATCTCCGAAGGTGGACGAGATAATGAAATAGGAGATGATCCCAAGTATCGCTGGTAATGACGTTTCTCGCTAGACGTTGCACGCGTTGCTGAGTAGTGGTCTTCTGGTAAGGATGAAGGAACATGCACATAAATATTTCATAAAATTATGCCCAGTCTTATACATGGTGGAATATTACGAAAGCTAATGAGGTATGAGTGATGCTGAATTATGAAATTCACCTTGGTCAGTTGTTAGTCAGGTCAATCATAGATTTTTCCTGATTGCAGTCGGTGTTGGTGAGAAAAGAAAGGTCAGTCACCTCACTCCTCATCTTGCTTAATAAACATTCCCTTACCTGCGATATTTGAAATATGTCCTTCATATAATTAAATCTCCATTTCGTTTATAGCAGTGGAAATATGAGAGCTATGGGGAAATGAGTGATTCAGAATAATCACATTCCTCTTGGTAACTCTTCGATGATTTATAAGGAATGTGTGATTCATAGGATCGCTGTGCCTCACCTATGAGGACGTATTCTGCATACAGCATTCTGGATCTAAGAGAAAGGCAATGGTAAACTACCTCACTCCCCACTATCCTTAGGAATTCCCTCTCCACAGCTGTTTGTAGCCAACGGTGGAAGGGTGGAGTATGCCTCGGGGCTGATAACTTTGCAGACGGACAAGTCCCGTGCTTTTGATCGATAGCACGGCTCTTTGTACCAATTTTACTTATTAAGCCTTTCTTATTGCTATAACACGCACTTGTAAGGTGTTGAATGGAAAGATAGGACATCCCTTATGGGCGTATACACTTTGCGTTTCTCATAAACGTAGGTTTTCGCGTTGATCCTAATTCTTTCGTCAGCATGGGGGTCCCTATTCTGTGATGACTAAACACGTAACTAAATTAGTTTCCGAGTTCCTCTGTATTATTACACGATTTTCAAATAGCAATATGACGTCAGGTACCAAGAAACAGAAAAATGCAAGGAAAGCGAGGACAAGGCTCCCAGATTTGTCAGAGATTTTCAATTCGAGCTTTTTTTTTCAAGTCTGTACGAAGAAGGGTTCGTGAGGGGTTTCCCCTCATCCGAGAATTACGATACGATCATTTCTTATAAAAAGGATTGTTCTCATAAACGCTTAAAGAAAACTACCGGGCGAATGAAGAGTTGAGAAAACTACGTACAATGTAAACATTCTCAGAATAAATAACGCACTTTTTACGAAGATGCTTTCAGTGAATTTAGAACGATAACTAGAATAAATACAAATAGGATAAAATAACAGCTAAATAACATACTTTCCCTCAAAATTACCAAAGGCTCACAACGATTTTGTTATAATTTCTAACTCCAATTTATCAACTCCAAGCTCATTGATGCCAACCATTCATTTTGTTACCTTACCTTGCCTTATATTTAAGGTTAGTAACAAAACCGTAGTAATGTTGAAATTTAATGCTCATATTCTACCATCTCTGTATTTATTAGATAGTCAAAATCTTTCTTCCTCGCCGTACTTTGTTAACAATAGCTGTTTCTTTAATATTGACAACAATCAAAATAACTATAACTCAATTAATTAGGTAGAAGAATGTAATAATGAAAAGTAAACACATGATTAAATAATTAACGGCGATTCATTCAAATGTTACAAAAATCTATAGTTGACAATGAGTCACTTTTGTCGCTGGATCTTAAAAATACAAAAAACTAACAATTCAATTTTTCATCGTTCTTATGACCACATGAGGATTAATACAACTCCCAGGTGAAGCTCACAAAACTCGTATTCCTTACTCCATTGAATTTACCCCTTTAGTACCATCAAGATCTTCGAAACCTATAACATGAATGACTTACTTGCCCCTTCCTGGCTTAAGAACCCAAACGTTTGCAATACAACCGCAGTGCGAGGCACGTTTCCTAAGGGGCAAGAACCGGACGCCGAATGAGAGTGCATGAAGGAAAGGGATCGATTGAGACGGAAAGACGATAAATGATAGGGAGGCAAAGGGGCAGATAAGTCTGGCTGGAGCGAAAGCTGAGGGAAACAGAATAACGCGAGGGAGACACGCACCAAAAACCAAGCGGAGAAGAAATAATACGAAATAAAAGAATTTTTTTTCAAGCGACTCGAGGACAAAGAAAAAAATTTCCGAAGGGCGGGAGGAGAAAATTTTGGTCGAAATAACGAGATGAAAAAATTTATCGGAAAAAGTTCCGATGATCGGGAAGGGCCCTAGTTATTCAGAGGTATGTGGCGATAAAGGTGTCCCTTGTGGAATTTCCAAGAATAGGAGAGAGGGCTCTCTAAAAGTTTACGTCGCTTCTGGAAAACCATGAGCGCTGGCGGTTTTATGATCGGTCGAACCGGCTGAGGCAGGACTGAAAGGAGAAATTGGGGAGGACTGTATCAGATAGCGAATAAATTGGAGGCTGACTCCACAACGTCTCCCTACAGCCATCTTTAGCAGCGGAATAAGGCATATATACCACCTTGAAGCAGAGTTTTAATATTCCAATTTTCATGTAGTATACTTCCTCGTCATAACGCCGCCGGTTATGACTCGGATCTAAGGAACTTCACCACCAGTTTACGACTAGTTTATGAGTCTTGTTAGGTATAGTTTGTTTCCTTGTTTGAATCTGGTGACGATATATTGCAGTTTTACTATGTTTTATGATTTGGAATTTCGTTTTATTGAAAGATTTCTAACAGTCTATACAATTATAAGATTGCCATTTTAAGTTTTCAAATAATGACTGGTACTTGTTATTACTATATTTAATTAGACGATAATAGTCTCTTCAATGAGCGCTCAAATGTCTGAGGTGTATTGATTATAAAATAAGCATTTGCGGTGAGATATGATTGAAGTGTGCACTATATTGATTTTTTTAATCTCATACTTGGATATATCCGAGCAATCACTGTACTTCCCTAAACTTAAATTCCATTTAAACAAGACATTAAAGACATAAAAACGCTCCTGCAGCCGTGTTTGTTGATGTTTGAGCTTTCTCTGTTCATTTGACTATCGGGAAGCCTTGATTCTTATTTTTATGAAGAAATTACGTTCATAAGGATTCACTTGAGAATTTAATGACAAAGTTAATGATCTAATTAAAGAATCCTCTTCATTTCAGTTCTTAGAATTGAATCCGTGCTGATAACTCGATGTCCTACATGAGCGATTCGAGGTATCATATGATTTTCCTAGAAAAGAGGCGTACCTGAACGGTCGAATACATATTTACTCGTCCCATTCAAAAAATGGATCAATAACTAAAGCAGGGAAACAGTGAAAGATAATAGAGAAATCAACCGCTCCAAACTCTATAAATTCGGAAAAATCTATTTAACATGGGAACCTATTTTCAGCCGAGGTGAACACTGTCGGGTGAAAATGGGTTTAATGAAATGCGAAATGAAAGAAGAGAATCATGGAATAACGTATGAGAGGCCATGAAAAGAGAGGATGAAAGAATGAATGAGAGAAAGGAAACAATAGACCCGAAAACCCACGGAGAATAAAGACGTTGACGTGAACCAAAGGCTGAATATGACAGAATAAAAATGCGGCGGGATCGAAGGAAAAAGATGAAGATCGCAAAGGAAAAAATGGAGAAACGACTCACGCAGATTCCACGCAATTATCTTCCTAACTTAGAAAGGTGGAAGGAAGGAATTTCTTTCTGAGCGCATCTTTTGGGCTTCTATAGGCAAGAAAGCGAATATTTAATGAAATTTCGAGACGCCGTCTGAGGAGAAGAGAGGGAAAGCAGAATTCGCTGGAGAGATATTGCACAGACGAAGCCGAATTAAAAGAGATGGAATCAAAGAATCTGTTACCAACGGAGCGGAAGACGGATTATGGATGTCAAATCCGCCTGCGTAGACACTGTTTCCGATGTCGAATTTGAATTGAAAGAGGGAGAAAAGAACATTCGTTATCCTCACTGCTTTTCAGTTACATTACCACGACGGGAAACTGAAGATTTGCTAATAATTATGCCATAAAGTCATGAAGAAACAACGCATCTAATTTCTCAAAAATGCGATTCATAAGAAATGAATCTTACCGTAATTTTTCGTACAGCATTATGGTGAAAATATTCTTCAATAAGAGAAACAACATCATGTATTTTTGTCAACATTAGGGACGGAGATATCATTCGTGACGTAAAACTATAAAGCGTAAACTACGCAAGACACAAAAGCAGATAAGATAAACCTCAGATGATGAAATTTAACTGAAGTCGCGCATAAGATACGAAATATTTTAGAAATTTAATTAACTTATGTCAATTATGATTTCATTACCTTCAAGAACAAATCTCTAACGCCTTGCGTGAATTTTTAAGTCGATTTTTAAAATTCGTCCCATTCCTCTGTGATAGACTTGTGGCTACATTTTTAATGAAAACATAATGTAAATATGAAGCATAGGAATAAAATTAGGAAATAAGCTAAGAAAATAACGGCGACTAATATGAGCTAGTGGACCACTATCTATTTTCAAGCTCTCACCTTGGGGAGCCATTACATATTTTAAAAACGTCGTGAGAGGAAAACTTTGGGAATATTTTGAAATTTTCAAATAAATAACCTTTCATGCCTTTAATCTTACAAACTTTGAGAAAGGATGGCGAAGGGAAAACGGAATAAGAAAGTAGTTTTTCAAGGATAAGGCATCGTAAATATTAAATAAAGCTTTTAGCTACTGTTTTTGGAAAGATGACAAGATTAATACAACCCTAAATCATGCTATCTAGGGGAATTCAGCAAGAAAAATAATTTATAGATAAATCAACAAGAAGTACCGTATATAATCGAGTATGATACGCAATTTTTTCACTAAAAATTAAGGTTATTAAAAAATCAGGGTGTGTGTTATAAGTGGGTATAGATTTTCTGTTGTATTTATTGTAATAGATAAAAAAAGAATAATTCCAAAAACCTTGCTACTTCTTATACGCCGGTATATCCGGTAATTCAACCGTGTATACCCATTCGGTATGGATATCCTCGTAATATAACCTGATAAACTCGCTCCAAACATGGATAACATTTGATAATAAAAAAGAAACCTGAAGGAAAGGGCTCACTGAATGGAGGAAATGGATAATGAGATCCTTGCTGATCACCCTCCGCTGGAAATTCTATTGGCCGTAGAGCAACCAGTTCGGATGCACTGCTCACAATTTCTTTCATACACGGGAAACGAAACGGCACATGGCGTAATCGGAACATTCCCCGTGATTCGATGGAGCCGAATAAACACCGAGCATTAAAATTTTCGATGCCACCCCCGGCGGATCCGAAATTTCGGAGTCGAGAGTTTTTCCGTCAAATGTAAATGCGGAAATTTGCATGGTTCGGGGTTTTTTCGCGGCCTCCTTTGTGCACAGCGTTGTGGAAAAAGCCTCGGAACGGAAAACGGAGAAAGGGAGAGAGAGAAGTGAAGAAGGAGCAGACGGGTGCAGCCGCAGTACGCAACTCCACCCTTCACCACCCCTGTGCCGCACCCCCGCAACGACCGAATGCAGAACGCACGCATGGGAAAGTCCAACCCCCTTCCCCAGACTCTTATCTTTATTTTTCTGCGATAAAAAAAATTCCGAAGAGGGTTTGTGCCGGCGTCAATGGCCGAGAGAAAGATCGGGGGTTGGGTTTGGAGAACTCCCCGATTACCGGTGTTTCGGAAGAGATTGGATTCTGGCTCCGAAAAAAAACCTTCTCGCGAGGGAATTAACCCTCGTCAATAATTAAAGGGAATGCATAAAGAGATCGTACGGTAAACACGAGAGCGAGAATGTCGTCTAGTCCGCTGATCTGTGCGGCGAATCGAGAGTCGATGTCTGGGGTGCGTGCATAATTTAAATTTGGAGGGATGCGTAGTTTGTGAATGAACGCAAGCGGGAGAATCGATTGTCGTCGCGGGATCGATAAGTCGATTCGCGTTATGAAATTCTGTTTACGGAATTGTGATGAATTTGGAAATCACTTCAAAAGTAGCTCGCTGTGGTAAAAAAATAATAACCACCTATATTAGTGTTTAGGAAAAACTTTTACCCCAGGGCACGCTGGTGAAGGGAAATTTATTTGGCGGCATACGATGTATATGATATTTTTTATATTAATTTAAATGAAAAATTGAGAAATTTTTAATGCATATAGAATCTATCATTTCAGAAACATTTTGCGGTAGGATTCCATCACATGAGAATATAAACATACCATTTTTCAAAATTTTTGCGGCACAGTTACCACTTCTCGCAGCACACAGTTTGGTATACTCTAATTCTCATCATAGTTAAAGAAAAATAATTTAATTACTAATTTAATAATTAATTGACTAATTTAATTCGCAGCACTCCTGTTTATAAACTCAGCAAAAACCCTAAATTAGAAACTCTAAAATTGGCTCCTTTCACAACAAATAAATCAAATACATCTCATAAGCTTTTTATTCGAAAAGGGAAATATTGACAAAAAGAGATATGTTATGAGATTACATAAGAAAACTTTTCCAGTTTCATAAGGAGCACCATAATCTTTTAAAAATATATTATATCGATTTTATTCATAAGGTTAGTTATTAATTCTCAATACTTGATTTTTTTCTCAATTTTTGGGTAATATAAATTGCTATAGTTACCCGAAAGAACCGAAAATAATGCACATGCAGGTGTTATTTAAAGATTATTAAAAGAACAGTGATTAATCGATAAAAGTAACAAACTCACCTCGAGTGAGAATAGTGAAAGAGTGTAGAAACGTTTAGAGACAAAATGCTTCATGACCGAACTTTGATTTTCGTAAACAGAACTTTAAAATTTCATGACGGAAGGTTAAAAATATAGGAGTGCCTATGATGATGGTTTCTTTACTTTAAGCTTAGACTATGTAGGTTAAACTAGAAAAAGAGACTGGAGTTCCTTATAACGGTACGGAACTCTATCCAAAATTATAACAGCGGTAGAAGTTGATTTAATATTTATAGAGGAATACCATAGGGTGAATATTTCATTTTCTAACGCCCAGATGAATACCTACTCCCCCTTGTCGTGAGTATATCTGAAGGAAACGACGTACAAATTTCCGCAATATCGCTAATGTGAAAACATTGTCCTCTTTAGAAATGCCAAGTTTAGCATGCAAATCTGTCTGTTTGTTTTCTCCTTCGCTCCCCCTCTCGTCATCCATCTTGTCGTGACGTTAAATAAATAAGGGCGTTACGTTAAGAGAGACCTAAAAGCTTTCCTAGACGCGGCTCTCCCTAAGATAAAACAGCACAGACAGGCGCAAGATAGAGCTTTTTACTACTTTTCATAATTCTCATTTTACGGACGACCTTGGCCTTCCATTTCTGGAGTAATATTCCTTCCAACCTTTCGAAAGGTCACTTTATTCTTAAATCAGCGATTGCTTTCACAGAGGAGAGTCAACCGATCACCTGTGACTGTAACCGTCAGTAAACATTTATAGACATGGATCAATAGCAGGATATTCTTCGTCTACATGGTTCATAGCTGGAAATTATATATTTCACGAATTTGCGTAACGTATTAATCTCAAACCTCAACCAGAGAACTTGGAGGTTAATTTTTACTTGCATTATAGCAATTATTTACTTCAATTAACTGATATCGCGTCTGTTGAATGAAAACAGTGAATAATAAATAATGGATTCCGAAACATAACTAACTAATTGTATAAGTAAAAACGATCGAAATGTCAATGGATGCGACAAATAAAAATAGACGAAATCATAAATGAAGCACTAAGTATCCTTATGTAATTAATATTTAACATATAGAGGCGTTGGACTCAACTCTCTGAAGTTTCATTTAGATCGAAACAGAAATAAAACTTTGGAAATACTGTACTTAATTTAATTCACGTACATAAATAAAATTAGTGGGAAAGAAATTCGATATCATTCCAAAGTTCCTTTCCCTTCTTTCATGGATAATCCATATAATGATGTTTATCATCTGTTCTATAAGGACCTTCCGTTGAGGACCCCTACTTTTCAAATTATTTATTTTTATTTACTGAAATACGCTATCATTACTTTCCATTAAAGACTTAATATTTGGCAATCGAATTGAAATGTATACACAAGGGTTAAATATAATAGCATTGCATTGTTAATTACAAAGGTTAAAAATTGAATTGAAATAATCACAAATCTAAATCTATGAATCACCAAGGGAAGGAAAGAGCATGAACGACAAAGAATTTCGGATTCATTACGGTATCATTACTCTGAAAAAAAACGTATCACTCATAGGAGCACGAATAACAAGCTTTTACGAGGCAATCGTCCTTAGCAAACTATTACAGTTCATATGATATCACTTCCGCAGAGTCAAGGGACTTTTAGAACTCGCAATACTACTTCAATGGTGGTAAGAAAGGCAAAATTGAATGTGAAAACGCTTTCCGATTCTCCGTCACCTTCCTCTTCTGAATGTAAGGTGCCGTCGAAGGATTAGCAAAGTACGTGGGTGTCGAGTGGAGTGGGCTTGAGTGAAGTGGCCCCCGAGGGCATATGCACCGAGACCTACACTGTGGAAATGAAAAGGGATGCGCTAATGGAAGGATCTGTGAAGAGAGATAGCGTAAGGAGTCCTGTTTCCAACGTCTCAAGGGCTGTTAAAACCACTGCACTAAAAAGGAATCAGATAATGAATATCTCTACGGACACCCGGAGGATACAGGCTTGAGGAATGAACTTCTAACCTTGGCCTTGGCCATTACCAAATCCGTGCACATTGACTTGCAACGTGTCTAAGATTTTCTCGTCTAAGTAAACAAAAACTTGAAAAACTTAAATTACTACGAATTAATAATTGAAACGCAGCAGTCAGCTGAATTCCAATGTTCCAAGAAGCGAGGAAGGCTTGAAAAGAAACGAGAAAATTCTCTCCAATGAAAAGTTTATTTATAGCGAAATCATTTGCCATTGCTGGGAATCACTATTCTCTAAAGCATGGTAAAGAAAAAAAACTTTGTCTAAGTTTCACAAAAGATTTGTTTGTGAAACTTAGACAAAGTTGTTAGAGTACAGTGAATAAATTCAATCGTCGAACTTAGCGAATAAGAATCAAACTAAAATGGCCCCAGGTTCTTCATAATAGACACAAATTTAAATTTCAAATCATTCTGAGTGTTTTTAGCAGTGATTTTCAAGAAAGGTAAATTTCAATCAAAAGGGTAAGACTTTGGTAAATCAGACGAAGATGATGATGAATACAATGACATTGGTTATACTAGTTTGGCAAATATTTTGAGGTAAATACATAAATTTACAAAGTTTTTCCAAGCGCTAGTCTGCTTGATTAGACGCTAAGTTACGGAAAATTATGCAAAATTCCGTAAGGATGAAAGCAGATAGATCGTACCCCTAGAGAAAGTACTCCATGCTCAACGTCATCTAAAACATTGATACTTCAATACTGCGATATTTTCAAACAAGTGTTGAAAATATCGCAGAAATGAGGTAAGTCTCGGAAAATCAATTTTTATCATAATGTCCTTACTTAGAATCGTGTCTTAAATATTCATTTCATCGTCACTGAAAATATATAGCTTAATAAGTATATGCTATATATTTAAAGTAATTAACGGACGCTTTTCATAATCATCACGAATTTAATGGTCTCAAGGAAACTAAGATTTAACGAAAGAAATATTTCAAAACCTGAATAAGGCGTATTATATTTTCCTTGAAGAAGCTAATTAAGAGCAAGAATATCTGATTCTCAGAATCCCCCAAAAAAGATCTTTTCTCAACCGAGCTATTTTTAGAGTCGTGGAAATCAAAGGAAACCTCAAAAAGTGGAGCTCAATCCCAAGATGGAAGTTCTGACATAAAACTCTGCTTCTGGGAAAAGACCATATAGCTAAAAGTCGGGAGAGAATTAAATCGGAAAGAGATCCTACTGAAATGATACATATGAGCAAAATAAAGGAATTACATCGGATAGGAAAAGTAGTAAAGACGGATATTAACCGGAGCTATGCTAAAGCGAAATTAAAAATCTCCCTTTAACCTAGAAATATCAAGTTTTTTGTGGGGTCTATATGATCATTTCCTCCACCATTCAACGATAGTTCCAGATGAGCGAATTTAAATATCCATATAAAAATATCTGTCAATGAGAGCATGGGCTTTCAGCAAATACCGCAGAAGTGACATTTCAACCAACTCGGTACGACAATTGCGTCCAAGAATTCATCCTAAGCCTCTCGTACAAGCTTTTCTGCTTAAATTTTACTGCATGGTTTTGAAAAAGAGTAGGACGATTTAAAAAACCCAGCAAAATTTGGTAACCAGTGATAATCACGAATGTTACTACAATATTCATTGACGGGATATAATGTCGAGATATAACACGGCGTCTTTTATTATTTTTCTGATTAATTTTACTGACATATAGTCTAAAATGTCAAAAAATTATGGGAAAATATTAAAATTTCCTAACCGAAACACAAAATTCTACGAAGCGTAATATCTAGCCATAAAGATTCGATCATATCATAATTACAACATAACAAACAAATCCCTATAAAATTAGATAATTAAGTAATAATTATAAAATTAAATGATTATTAAAATGTATTATTCATAATTAAAATATAATATACTTAAATATTTCCAAACATTAGAGCGACTCCCTGATAGTAACAGATCATTGATCTCTGAATAAAATCGATTTATAATAAATGACAACAACGTCAGTTATTTTCCAAGAGGAATTATAAAAAGCTCATAAAGAAAACACAATGGATAATGACCGATTATTTCTTTAAGGACAGCAAACATGATGGAAACACAAGCAAAGAGGAGAGAGACTAACAGCGAAGTGGATGAGCAAACTGATTGACAGCGAAAACAAACTCAGCAGAGAGAAAAACCGGAGGCGACGGATCATAAAACCTGCCGAATACAAAAATGTTTATCCGAGTATAGGATACGGAAGAGCGGAAAAAGCTCCATAAAATACGACTGGAAATAAAACGTCGGAGGTGACCTTCAGATGCCCTTTTCGGGAGATGTAAGAAACCGGGAATTAAAAACAAAAAAGATGGAAAGGAGGCGCAACTGTCGATTCTTTTTATGGTTCCCGCGTGAGAACTTTGGTCCGAGACCTTAGGTTTTGCCATGTGGACTATAAGAAAGGGACGGTCGGTCCCGCCAAATCCGCGACCTGCCCTTTCCTCTTTAAGAGAACTCTGTCCCATCGAACGAGGTCCTCGGGAAACCATTTTGAAGCGCAGGCTATTTGGCGATGCGATCTGGTGAAGAATGAAAAGCGGTACACTCCATGCATACATTATCGTCAACGTCAATAGGTTTCTATCTTTTGTGGTTTCAAGACAACATGATGCATCTAAAATTTCATATCGTCCTGTAATCAGTTTAAAATATCGAATTTACAGACTCAGACAGATCTTTAATGAGAATTTAGATAGATCTTATCGACGTATCTGTTCCCGTAAATTCTGATATCTCTAATTATCGTTTGTAATCTTCGTTAATCTCAAACTTCTCGGTACCTATATAGACGATACGCAATCCAAGCTTTTTCCCTCTTTTCAATATCAATATACATACTTCTCTTATATCAAGAAGCTCTGAAATCGAGGGTAAATACTAGGATATGAGATTTAATCATAGGATATATAGTAGGAGATATTTGAAAAAAATATTGAAGATAAAATAATCAATAGAGGTAAAGATAGTAGGATATGAAATTTAATCAATTAAAAGACGCTATCAATCAAAATTCATAATTATGGATGGATGAATAATAACAAATAAGATGGTTGGAGAAATGCTGTAACGGTTGGTCTTCTTAGGGTATTTGTTTAGTTAATTTCCTTGTTATGACAAATGCACGGGTAAAATAAAATTCAGGTAGGAACGAGTAGGTAAGGTCCATACCTTCAATGAGATATTAATCCTATGTCTGACTAATTAGACGCTCTATTATATTAGTTTAATGGTTGGGATGCTAAGTTTATAAATTTCTAGAGTTTTTGGGGAATTCGTGTTTCAGAGGTGCAAAATATTTGTTAACGATAATGAATAGTATTTCAAATTTCGAATCTAATTATACTATAGGAATTGATTTCTTGCTAGGAATATGATTTGACATTATTACTGGATTATTATTGACTCCATTCTTTGCTTCTAATGAATCAATCAGAAGATTAGTTTTAATAAGATGATATTCTCCTTTGCGTGAATGAATACTTAAGTCTTTACTTATTGTATCATCCGTTTTAAATAGCAATGAGGTGTTTCTATATTATGTAATGATTAAAGTACGAGCAAAATTATCACAGAGTTATATCTGTGGCACTTCAATCAGTGAATCATTGTCTTTTATCTTTTATCTTTAGCGAAGGATTGATAATTCTTTTTAGCAATCAGCTGTATACCTCGTTCCTTTCATCTTCAGAAAATTTTATCTTATTTTACCTTCTTCGAGGAGTCTCTCTACCTGATGTCACTTCATTTTCGTGGAATCTTTCAATTAGTTGATTAGTCTCTGATTAAGCCTTCTACCCTATTATTAGTGAAGCCAACTGTTCTCCTGTGATTAATGCTCTCTCCTCAATCACCATTTTAGCACTTTGCAGACTTCTTTATTCAAAATCCCCCCTAAGTTCTATAGAATTTCTATGGGACTTAGCACCGTATCCGGATTTAAAACAAAACTTCTTTAAATCAGTGCAAGGACACAGTCCAGATAACGATTAAACTGATTTTATTACTTGTATATTTATTTCATTATCCTTATTTGATTAAAAAAGTCAAGAGGAAATTTCCTATCGGCACCTTCATTGATTTAATCTACAACAAATACTTCGTTCCGTTTTTAAAGCTGATACATTCAATAGATAACTTCCAAATTAGACATGGATTTAATACGTAAATACTTTTTTGTATCAATCATGTGTAGATAGAGCTCTTTACAATGTAACTGTTAATAATTACAATTTAATATAAAAAGTCATATGGTTGATTAATATATTTATAATTAAGAAGATCTGAATACATGCCTGATATCCTCCGAAGATAAAGGTCATTACAGGAATATTTTATCAAATAAATGCCTAAAATCATTAGAAATCGAAGAATTATATGCACTTTTAATATCAACTCAAAGAATGAGTGCATCAGAACTGAGAGACAAAAATATTTCGACTGTGGACGGTCGCCACACTGATACGAAAGATATGTTCGGAGAGAAAATAAATACACCTATCGATACCGATCAATTCCCGTTATCAAACTCATTACGCAACTCCTCTAACGGTGTCGCATGAATCACTTCCACCTGTTCCCCATTGAGTCGGGCATGCACAATCGAGTGCCCCGCAGCACAACCTCAAGAAACGTGCTTTGTCGCAACTCGCGATTAGATAGCGTTATCCGTCGTTCGGGACTCGAACTTGTCCTTCAGGGAGGCCGTCCTTGCAGGGAATCCCCCAGAAAATGATCGCGGTGACACACTTTAAGGGAGACGAGGATGGAAAAAAAGTCGATGAATGCGTAATTGGAATGAAAGTATGCTCGACGCGCTGAAAAAATTGGAGCATGTTGGATGGCGAGTTAATGGACGGGTGTTTCACTTCCCCATAAGGAAGAACGAAATGTATTATAAGAAGAGGGAAAACAAGAACTTAGATCCATCGGTGCCAAGCAGGACGGCATGACTACGTCATAGACATCGGTGGTATCATCGTTGAAAGTTTTTGCTTAAGTTATTTGATAAACACAATAAATAAATATTAGAGCTTTTCTTAAAATGAATGTTTCTTGTTCCCCTAGATACCTGTTTCAATAAAAATATTTTACTTTTCTATTCAGGTCAAAAAAGAAAAAAGTATAACTGTGATAGTGGCTTAACTATGAATTTAGCCTTAACTCTAACTATTTGTGTACACGCGAACTATTTAAAAATCACAAACGGTTGAAGTTCAATATACAAAGTTTGATTTACGACCGTTATGTTGATACTCATCAACTTGAAATCCAAAATGGTCTATCGGTAACTGTTATATCTTACGTAAGTAATTAAAGTTAGAATGAAATGGGGAAAACATAGAGAAAGATAAACGCAAAGAATGATAGATGATATACACAGCGGCATAAGTTATCAAGAAACAAAATAAAGGGCAATATATAGCGTAAGGAGAGTTACCTACCGAAAGAGTATTATGTATCTTAGGTTGCAATAATAATAGCGTTGCAAGCTATCTATTGTTCCGGAAGAAACGTTGTCTACACACTCTATTGCAGCGTTTATTAGCAATTAATTTTTAAATTATTTCCAATACTTTCCCTGACTTTGTTTCCAAAAGGAGGGAAACAGAACTTATCCATCGAGGAATAGCCTTATATGAACCATGTCTTAATCAATTGTGACGAATAACTAAAGTTCACAGAATCGTTGAAAGGACGATTCTCTGAATATCGTATTTGAAAGGGTTTCCCAAAATTTAGAAAAGGAGCCAAAAGATATTTTCATGAGAAAAATTGTCGACCGTAGATAATGTTTCGCTCATTATTCAAAGAATTCTCACATTCTTAACGAAAAAAGATTATAAAACACATTCTAGAATTTTATTTCGAAAATTTTTACATGCGAAATACGATATCGAAAATTCTCAAGAGAATGATACAAAATATAAGCGAGTGATAACAAGATTCAAAAATATGCCTTTATACTTTGCTTTGAATGACACGACAATATCATAGTCCTTTTCCCTTGTAAAGCACTGAAAGCGAATGCGTCAATTGAGAAGCGTCGCTCGCGATCGAAATATTTGACGTAACAAAATGGCCGTCCAAGCAGAGAAGTTCCTATGAAATGGATGGCGCGCTAGAAATATCACCGTGATTAAACCCGTATTTCAACAGGTCCATGATTATCTACGAGCCATATCAACCTCTACTATTTCCTGCTATCCTCATGCTCTTCCCCAATAAGCTTATCTTTCATCTGATATCTTTTTTCCAGAACGCCTCTCCAATTAGAAACTTTCTCTTAAATCACGCTTTCTTTGTGAGATTTCTTTTCACTTGAAGTCGTATTAATCAAAATTTCTCATCGTCCACTCCCTTATCATACCGAAGTATTTCCTTCCTTTCGTTATTTTTCATCTCCCTTTTTATCTATCCCTTTGAATTACATCATATGCCCTCTCTCTATGACGGATGAACTCCGAATTTCCGTGACTCGAGTCATCCGATACTTATAAAGAATTTCTCAACTATTTTGGACGGATGACGATTTTCATAGAAAAGAATAAAATAAATTAGCTCCCTTAATGTAAAAGACGGCATCTTGATGAAAGAAATTCAACTACAAACGATTTTTGGCAGGATTAAAGAATGCGTGAAAAAAAAATTCACAAATTTAAAAGATACATCTCTTAAATAAAAATGTTTTGTCGTGATTTTAACAAGGAACCATTCTAAAGCACACCAATAATGGGTAATAATTTTGTTAATTTCCAGCAAAAGATATAAAGGCATCCCCATAGAACTTATTTGCGCAAATTTCCATTTATACCCAAGATATCGATTCTTCATTCTCTTAAATTGACAGATGAGTAAATTCCTACGAAATCATTATTTTTTTATGCATGTCTAACTGGAAGCAGACACAATGTAGCAACTCTTGGGCCCACTAAATTTATTTTCTATAGTATGAACTTTGATGGTTAAATTTCCATTGAGGGACATCATTAGACATTCTTCAGATATGATAGTTTTTATCAACTCCTGTATAGAATTTAATAATTCGGCCTTAATAAATAACTAAATAATAACTTTGTCGAGTTATTTTTATTACTTTATCTCTATTTCAACGAACATTAAAAAAATATACTGATACCTTTACCATCGAATATGCTGTATTACGAACATGGTATCGACCCTTTGAGTCATCGTCATCATCAAAACAAAAGTCGTCGAACAAAAGATTTGGTAGAAACATTATTTTCATTATACTTTAAAATATCCATGTATTCTAGGTCTACTACCCTGGTAACCGCAAAATAATTTTGAAAAAAAATGAGAGGGTAACCGGAAAGATTGAAATAACAGCTTTGGTACGGATCGTAGGAAATGCAACGTCATGGAATCTTCTACTTCAGCAACGAAATCTCCTAGGCCATTATTTCTCCTTCCAAGCACGTTTTTCGCATACTTTCCCATACGGCCGAAACAAGCAGCCAGATTGTTTCGTATCGAGAATATCCGCTCCTTCAAAAGGGAGCTTTCCAAAACAGAAGAGGCGAAATAGTAACTGCGTCACCGTTTCCGATAGACCATGCTAGGAGAGGGGGCAGACGTAGTATGGTCGGCTACGTCACGGAGGCTACGTGGATCGATGCGTGCATGCGCAAAGCATCCAAGTCCTTTTATTTTCTTTAATGAACGTAATTCGCTCTTCACTCCATTCACGACCGTAAATATTTAAAGAGCAATCCCTTGTGCAAATAAGCCTTAAATCAGAGGAGAGATTGTGATTCCGAAAATGAAAATTAGCGCTGTAAAACCACTCGTTCGGATTTTGGAAGAATCGATATCGCGCTAATCCATGAGGAACGCATCTTCTGTTTTTCCAGAAAAAAAGCTTTGAAAAATATCTGAACGAGAAACAATTTTTGGCTTGAAATTTTAATGATAATTAAATTCAGCTTTCAACGAAATTTGAGGATTGGCGAATAAAGTAAGTGCTACAATATGTAGAATATTCTGCATGAAGGGAAATTTTAAATATTAAATTATTAAATTTAGTAAATATTTATCGGGAAAATGGTGTCAAATGTAAAACGAAATTCTGTAAATGTTTTGTCTTTAGATAACAAAAGAGAAAGTGTTATCATATAGCATATGAGCATTGTTGAAAATCGTCAATATGACTATAAAATCTGTGCATAATTTGTACTGACCGATAAAAATAAATAGAAATGAATCTTAGTACACAATACTGACGTTAAAAATTATGATTTAAATGATAAACCACTGGGTTAAAAAACGACTGAATTCCGTAATTAAAAATAAGGAACAAATAAAATAAAGCTATGATGAATCCTCGAGTTTTCACGCCCATTTAACCGAAAATAAATATTAAATATCTACTGCGTCCTACGAGCGCAATGAATTTTCAAAGTTGTCGCTCCTCACTGACTTACGATTTTTCATGCCAACATTTCTCACATTCATTCGAATTTATATACGTACGTTTCCCATTTATAATGACGATACTATCTTTTTTGCCATAGAAATCCATTCCATGTATTTTATAACTTCATAGGTTATTTCTTCCATCACTTTCTTCTTCTTTACTTCCAAGTTTTCCTCGATACAACCTATACTAAAAAATATTTGAGAATGCATTTGGTAGAGATTGGAGGGATTCGCCTTTCCCTTCTTATCGCTTCGAAAGTTTCCCTCTTTCTCCAATTCATCTTTTTACTTCCTCATCTTATCTGTCAGCTTAATTCTCTACACCCTTCCACATCTTGAAACTTTCCGAACCCTGAACATCGCTGTTGATAAAAGTCTACTTCAGGGTCTAAAAGGAAATACGGCGTTGGTAACATTTCGCTTTCTCCTCGTTGTCCCATCAGTTTTATACTATGAGAATTGACACTGTGAATTACGACTGAAAATCTTGTTTATAGAGATTGAAAGCTGCTCTCATGGCTTAAAATATATTTTATCATAAACTAATTCACTTACTTTTATAATAGTATAAATAAAAATGAAGAATGTTTTTCAAAATTATTAATTATTATATTACTTGATTATTTTGATTATTGTTTAATTAATGAATCTGTAAATGTTATTACCTTTCTACAATGTAAATAATTGATTATTTATAATTTACTTCACAGTAATTGTAAAATGACATAACACTGCCACCAGAATTGTCATCTAATTGCGACGGAACATAAATTAATAAAAAACACATTGACAGATCATTTTAATAAATATAATATATTTAGATAAATTTTCATTCGGAGAAATCACAACAACGATCGGTGGATTTTCAGGAGCATAATACGTTTCCAATTTATCTTGAAAATTATTTAAAATTCGGAAAATATATACCATGGTCACGAAATGAATCCTTGAAACTATACTAGAAAGAAAATCTGGATAATGAGAATATGCGATTTCGTTTTAGCTGTAATTGCAGCTGCAATGAGGAGATCTTTCCTCATTCTTATCTAGAAGATAAAACTTCTCATGAAAACCTAGCTAACATAGTAATGCAATAAATTAAACAGCCACTTAGAGATAGCTCCGATAAATATAATAAGTACTCTATTAACAACTCACATACTTGATCGAAAAACCGTCTCATAAAAACGGGGCATGAAAATTTTTACGAAGCAAGAGTTGCAGGAAGTTGCAACATTTTCAAACCCCAAAAATCCCATCAACGTAAGAGCAGGAAACACTCAACGAAACAACTTGGGATAACACAATGTGGGCATACCTTCCATATTTGGCGTGCAAGGTAGACGTTGCTTTTTTCCAAAGGAACCTCTTCCCTCGAGCCATTCGCACTGTTTTAGGCAGCAAAAAAATATCATTTCGATCGAGGTACCTTGCCTCACTAGTAGAGAACGGAACATACGGAGTTAAAGATATAAATTCTGAAAAAGGAAAAGTAGGAAAGTCGATCGATAGCGTGGTACCATGCTACTTGATACTCTGTTATATTAACGACTCCATAAATCTGCATTGGGACTCGCAAATAAATGTTGTCTCGCCTACAGACACCACCACCGTTTCAATTGGGTATCTGTTCTCCTTAAATTAAACTAAATTGCGACGATTGCTACCGAGGCACTAGGGAATTCAACGAGCACTCAAATCCGTAGGTATAAAAGAAAATAACATTTTAATCCTATCTTTGCTTGAAATGAATGTATCTGTTCTCCTCTACACTTGAAACCACCTCTTATAAGCAGATTAAAAACGAAGTTTTTCCAGAAATGTTTCCGAAAATCGAGCAGAGATTTCCGTGCAAAAATAAAACGTCTAGATATGTATGTTAATAACATTTGGCTATCAATCGCCGGCTTGTTTTCTAATTAGAATCGAAAACTATAGAACTTGTAATTCTGACACCAACTCTTTATCATATGCTGTACGTGTAAGTTCTATTCCCGTTGTACTTGCCAACCGTGTTTCAACAAGCTGCTGTTCTTAAGAAAGAAGACCCTGCAGTTGCCAAGGAGCTGTTGTAGATATTTATCTACATAAATGAGATGATGTCCACAGTCCAATCAAGTGGATGAAGCGAGCAAATTATTTGAAAATTATTCAGGGAAAATTAGTTTTGAAATAAACAGGACAAATAATACGCTATGTTCTCAAGCATTCATTTTAAAAAATTACTTCAGAGGAATATTTTGCTTTCGCTTCACTGAATATCTTCTATCACCATTAATTACACGATTGGCTAATAAGCTTTCCTAGCAAAATAAAAAGTAAACACGGCATTCAAATTTGCTAAGGTCCATATATGACTTCGTTAAAATTTGACTAGTAAACCTAGCGTTACTCTAATAGCGAGCACCACTAACAAGTGTTTGACTTATTCATCGGAAAAAAGTAAGGGAAGCTACGTTATAACCAAATAACTTAAAGTTCACGAATAAAAGGCTGCAGAGAAATGACACATTGGTTAACTTCCGTCCTAGATTTAAGATAATAAAAGACTGATAATGTGAGGAATATCAATTCAATAGAATTTTCAAATTAAGATAGACGAAAAATCAGTTTCGATCAGAACGGTTTTTCTTGTGCGGTCTCCACGCCTGGTTGCTTATGCAGCCCGCTGAACAAAAATATCCTTCGTTTGCATCGCAATCAGGCGGTATAAGCAGGACCAATAAGACGAAAATTTTAAACGAACTAATTTCGCCGAATCGGAACTGAATTCTCGGAACACTTGGATTAGATATTGATAGATAAGAAAGTGCAAAACCTCGTCATTACCAACAAAAGCTGGGAAACAGTATACCTTGCATTTTCTCAGATAATTTCGGAATTTACTCTTATCTCGTCTCATATTCAGGATCATAATGGGGAAATTCCTGAAAGATAAAGCGTCGCCGCAAATTCTTTCGTTTGCGAAGGGAGATGATATTCCTCGGTTGCGTGACTGAACTTAAGACTCGAGAAAAAACACCTTCGGAGAGCAAAAGGAGAGTTTGAGAGAAAGGAGAAGGAAGTGAAGCGGAACGATTTGCATGAGAGAAGGACCTCTTCATCCACAGACGCATATTTCAAAGCGAATGCCTTAACGATGGTTGAACATTCACGAAAGGAACGCTCACGGAACACAAACGAAAATATTCAAAAGGTACTCGAGCATTGTAACGGCCGCAAAAAATAAGAATAACTAAAAAGTGATGATAATAAATTTACCTTAAATGTAAATGGATCGCATATGTTAAGGTATTTTCGCGAGTTTAATAGCAAGAATATAGAATTTTACTCACGATAGCTACTTAATTCCTAACAAACGTACGCTTAACATTTTCAGTGGCTATCTCTACCTATTTAAATCGAGGAAGACTTAGCGTTAAAATAAGGAGAGAGTCATTCGATCTTAATTTTTCCTATACCAAATTGCTCTTTATTATTTCACATCAATTCATTTGAACTAATATACACGATGAAAGAACTAAACGAGAGAAAAAAGATAATCTCTTCTAATGAAGAACTTGGATTCCTGTTTAATAAATTTAAGAGCTTACACACAACTATCACATACCACGCTGAACTTGGAAAAATATATACGATGATATGGAATTAATGCCTTTGGAGATTGACTGAATCCGAACGGAAGCAAAAGTTATTTACGGTAAATATAATTAATAATATAAATAGGATTAAATATAGTCACTTTAAATTCATGATCTAATCTAGAAATTGAGCACCGTTAATTAACGCATCTTATAAATTTGCTTCGTTTGATATGGAAATCAAAACCTCTCCTTTTTTAAGCCCGCCTATTCATCAACACGCTTTTTCTATTCAATGGAGATCCTTTGAAGTTGGAGACGAGGAAATTCCTAATTTTAATTCTTTGGAAGAACTGCTTAAAGTGAAAGTTCTCGAGGACCCAACAGCAAAAAGTTAACTTGAAGCAAATCATAAGCAAAAAGTTAATTTACCCTTTACGCACATTTTAATTGTAGAATACGAGGGAAAAAAGATCCAAATTTAATTCCAAACTTTACGTCTTAAATAGCTTGAAATGCGGAAAATCGTGATATTCATGGTGATCCAAGCCTCTCCACGCGAAATATGTACTTAAATTGGTCAAATTTATGTTTACTGCGGAATTATTTGCACCAAACGATCACTCTTCATGAAGAATCAACGCTGAACTGCACTACATAATCATAAATAATGAAGACATGTTTTAATGAACTAAGAGCCCATGAGGATTCGCAATCATTGCTTTTAAGTGAGAAGTGAATCGAACAGTACGGGTATATTAATAAGTAGAAGCAAAATTAAAACAGTACATATGGATAAGTCAAAATCGATTGACCTAGAAAATCATCGAATCCATCAAAATGAATGTGGGTAAATCAAGCCGTTAGTAATGAGTATATTATTAATATGAGGAAGATTCCGATGAGTTTCCTGTGAATTGCTAAATATTGATCTGATGATGGCGATACGGAGATAGAGGTACTTGTACTATCCACCTCTTGCTCAATTTTAAAAGCAATGATATGGAGCTGAGTCATTCCGCATCAATTTTTGAGAATTAATCACGAACACCGCAGAAATGAAAGCACAGCTTATAGAAATTAAATCTTAAAGTAAATATAATTATGAGCATAATATAGGAATTCTCAGGCTACTTTTCAAATTATAATAGTGTAATTCTGTCAGTCGCAATAAACCAACATATATATATACAATCTACTAACAAATTCACAAAATATTATAAAACAGAACAAGGATTACGGGAAATTTCGCAGAAGCTATGAATACTGCTATTTTTGTAACATAAACAAGGCAGACATGTCGATTGTAACGCAAAGCTATGATAAAACCGGAATCACAAAGTATTTCCGATAGTGTTAAAATAAAGATAGGATTCACGATTAATCAAGATAATAAACTAATCAGATATTGGATTCATTTTCATTAAAAAATTAAGGGAGGGAGAAAACGACTTTAACTTACAAAATTAAATCTCAATCAGATGTTATCTTACCGCAATGGAATGATTCACCAATGCTTATCTCTAGCATTAAAAATAATCATGAGATGTTTATCGACGTTGACATGGAAAACCTCGTGTTACATGAAATAAACTATTGGCTGAGTAGCAAAAAACACTAGATACAATGGAAGATAGCGGCTTTTCCATATGGTATCTTTAACCTACTAAATTAGAAGGAAAAGGTTAGTTGATTGAAATGGAAAACGTTGGTGTGGCAATAACCTAAGACTGCAAAGAACTTGTTGGGCAGGAAAATATTTATCTAAAATCATTCTTCATTGACTTAAATCCTTAAATAACCACCATCACAAGTACAGCGCGAAATTCATCTGACTAGGGAGCAAAATGGAAAAGCAAGTGGCTTTTGTTGGTAGGAGCAATAAAGAATGTCTCACGGCGATTTGGCAACGAAACAGACCCTGTCTGCTACCAATACTTTTCCAGACAGACACCGTGTTTTCCTGCAATCGATCTTTGGGCGGGAAACCTTCGCCATCCCGTTTCCTCATAAACATTCCAAACGCAGGAAAACGCTCAAGCGGCATACAAATTGCCGAAGAGCTCGATTGATTTTCTTCATTAAAATCAAGAGTCACAAAATTAACAAGCGCAGACTGATTTCATTAAAAAAAATTTTGAAAGTGTTTCTCCACGGGAACGTAACTCAATTTTTAATGTCTATAGCTTTTTTTACGAGTAAGCAATCTGCAAAAAAATTGAATTAATGATTGAACTGAGTTAAAATTCGCGATAAATCCTACCTAGCTTTTCTAGCATGAGTATATTTTAACGATGTATCATTAAAAACCTATCCAGAATAAAAAAATACCTTTTATAATAAAGCTCGCACAAAATTGAAACGATAACTGAAGATAAAAATATGATAAAAGATAGGTAAAACAATATGAGTGTTGGAAGATCATTTCTGAGAAGTGAGCAGCTTTTGTATCTTTCACAAGAATACAATGGGATACATGACAATCGAAGATAGCAAATGAGTCGCGGTATATGAGGCAAAAGAAAATAGAATAGAGGGAATATCAAAATTATAACGACGTAGAAACTCAATTAAAACCCATAAAACTTATTATACCACTTTTCCGGCCAGAATCCTTTATGTGGAAGCAAAAAGGACTTAACAAAAGCGATAAGAGAACCATATCCAACGCCGAAAAATGTTAGTAAGAGGAGGAGCATACTGTATATGATATAAATTTAAGAGCATTTCACGGAAAGGTCAGAAGAGAGGTCGTGTGAAGCCCTAAGTTATAAAAAATGGATTCTCGGGAAAGATTGGAGACGTGGGAATGAAGAAGAAAGCCGGAAAAGGTAAGATATAAGATCAGATAGGGGTTCCACTAGTAGCTCTTAATAGTAGCCCAACCTGGAGGAAATAATTGGAAAAGAAGAGAGTGATGGATCATCGGGGAAGAGAGCACGAGGGAAGGTGTGAATTACAGAAAATAACAGCGAGGAATAATAACTTATGAGAATGATTTGAGATAGCAAATGAGGAAAGAGAAAAATAAAGAGAATCGTCCAGTCTCTATAACTGACTGAAAAAGAGATGAATGAGTAAAGAACTCTCGAGCGATTCATACTGTTCTAGGATCTAGAAGTTGATCATAGCAAGGTCGTCCACATCAAAAACCAATTCAATAGCAATTTTAATAGGGACACGTTGGAAAAGATTTCAAATTCCTTTAGATTGGATCTGAACAGCGGCGAACAAGAAAAATTGTTACTTATGAAGTGCCTCTGGATAAGGAGTGAAACAAAATTTTCGGACATTAAAGATTTTTTGCCGTTTTCCGGACTCGGCAACCGAATTCTTTTAGGATTCCCACGAATTAACTTGTTTACAAAAAATCTGAAATGTTGAAAGCGAAATGATTACTACTTATTCTTGATTACTAGTGAAACAATGTGGAATTCTTTGGAGCAGAGTTTGTGTATTTTACATTTTCCGACCGTGGTAGCGGAATACTTTGAGTGCTAGTATACCAACGCCACTGTTCGAATTTACAATCTATGTTTAATTTATTTTAAATTTATATTAATTTGAGAGCCTTTTTTACATCTAACTCTCTAAGTTTTGTGCTATTTTTCCACCCCCTTCCCTTGTGGGGTTTTTGTCTTCCCTCAATATGTGAACCTTCAGTTGAGAAGATTATTCCCACTAAGACAAATATTTGAGTTTTTCTTTTCAATTTTTTAATATTAAATTTGAATAAGTAACAAAAAACGAGGTTAGGTGGAGGAGAAGGCAACGAGGCTATAACCTCGCATCAATAAAGTATACATTCATTATATATAGTCGTTGGTGTAAGTAATTCTACGAATTGTCAAAACAGAAATAATTAAGGGTTACTGTATCCTTTGGAGAAATCATTATTCTTGTTTTAGGGCTCGCTGATTGAAAATAACAATTCAGCCGATGAAGGAATATGATCCTATAAAGATTCGTTTTTATTAGAGTAGGCATCGCCGTAAACATAGCCGACGATATACGAAAATATTCATCTTAGAGAAAGCTATTGCGTAACTGTCGTCATGAAGAAGAATCATCGCAATGAAATCCCTGAGAAACATTTAATTTTTCTAGCAACTAGCGCCGCGGAAACCTACACAGCAGCGTAAGAGAAAATACAATAGGTAAAAAAGAAGCAAAACTCAAGGAAAAAATACTAAATTGCTAACGACTAATCCTCTCTCATAGACATGACGTACACTAGTATCCTGCGAAAACTTCACTGGTAATGGTTCGCGATGCGGGGCTCATTTCGACGGTAAAGACAATCTCATAGGTCACAAGTGCCATATCGAGTAAGGACATGCTGTGACACGGACTTTAAGTGAAGGGCTCTCAAAATGTTAAGTACACTGCCAGAGCACATTTAAGAACGGATCCCATTGAATAAGCATGACGGAGCGAGCTCTCCCAGTAACAATAAGGCGGAATTCAAAGAGAGGAAAATAAAACACATTTGATGCGCTCCTGCTGGAGAAATCTTTCTCTTATGGAGGAGCCTTGCGCAATCCGGTCGCAGGTGGGGTTAATAACCCTTCTTTGGTCTTGACGAAAACAAAAGTGACAAACTGTTACAAAGGTAACGACCGTAAGTAACACGCGACATTTCTTTTCCTTAGTGTGAAAATCGATGACGATGGGGTAGAAAAATAAATTTTTCCAAAACTAATCTTTTAATCTGAAGACTCAAGTAGGGAGGAAATTTACATTAACATTTGAAACATAAGGTATATGCCTAGAAAATCCTTCTTGAGTCTAACAGTCACAATAATTCCCTACTAACGAAAATAAAATCCATATAAAATAATTACACTTTAATCATGTAGAAGACAGCATATGGGAGGAGTTCTAACTTAAAGAAGAGTGCTAAATTTTCTGAGAATGAAAACAGAATATTCCATGGTTACAGAAAAGTTGCCCATAAATAGTTGCAATAAATAATCCGTCTCTCCGTCATCTCTGAACAAAAACAAATTACTTTAATGGAGCCACAAGAGTGGAATTCGCGCATATTTGAATACATTTGCAGCCTTTACTCATATATTAGATGCATGAAATCATTTTCTTATCTGTATGTCAGTTCTCGGAAAATATTTCTGCTACTCCTGTACAAAATGAGAATATAAAGATGCGAACGAAAAAAAAGAATTCAGATGGAAATATCTCTATCTAAATTATCTGATTTTCCTTTTGGGAAGAAACACGAAAACTATAAAAATGAATAATAATCACCCTTTCGTTCAAATATTGCCTAAGTTATTAATGAAATATTCATAGCAGGGATGGTAATTATATTTAAATCAAATAATTTAGTTAATTTGGAGTTCAGTTGATCCTGTTTTAACGTAAGAATCATAGGGCCCGGATGAGTGGAAACTAACATGATTAACAAATTAATTTAATATTTTCATAATCATATCGCTTTTTCTCCAAGGTAGCAAATTGCAATAAATTAATAATAAAGGTCATCATGCGCAAGTAAACTTGCAAAGTAAGAAAGTATTATGATCCACCTTAAAGATAAACCTGCTGACCTTTAAGAAGTTTTTTTCGTTAGTAATAGAAGCAACCAATTCCATTTATCGAAAAATGTAAGCTATCAAAGGAATTCCTCGATAGCCTACAATAATTAACCTCTTTGTGAAACCATGGGAAGCGATGTTTTATAAAAATCAACCCTTGGGAACTTCATTTGGATCTATAAATTTACATAAGAGGAAATGGATTTTCGGCGTTCCACTTCCTGTATTAACTCTCGGGCGCGGAAGTATTTCAAAAATTCTCGATGAAATTGAGTCGGACGAAATTCATCTCGGTCACGAGATGAACCCGATTCCACATCATTTTTTCCATTCTCGTTCACCATTTCCGACAACTATTTCCTTCGTGATCTCCTCGCAATCTCTTTGCAGAACTAAATTAAGATTTTCGCTGAAAAGCCGTCGCCAAATTTTCTTTTCCTTCCAACCTTATGGGTTTATCTTTAACGTCCCGCGACCCATTTTTCGGGAAACGTGACAACAAGACCAATAAAGAAGTGGTTCAATATTTGAGAATTTTTCCAACCCATACAGCGACTAAAATGGAAAAAATAACTCCGAGTTCGAGCGCAAGTCAATGGGAAAAGTGAATCGCGTACGGGGTACAAGAAAGCCTTGGGAATCTTATAAGGAAATTAGAACTCTCTTCTTTCTGTAGAGCATAAATGGAAAAATAGGTTAACCAGCTCGTGAACCTGAATGTAGAATGCCCACTTGTTAACTCTGTGTAGTTCAGGGTTACTTAAAATTTTCGGGAGAAGGGGAGAACCATCAATGCTGCGGTTTTTTCATAAGCGCTATTCCAATTTATGAATTTGGTACATATTTACAGATACATGTGTATTATCTATGCATATATGTTCTATTTTATATCCACATTTCTTTCAATTTTTTCCCAAAATATCACTCTAAAGTTAATTACTATACAAAAGATAATGAGGGGTTTAATTGAAGAGGGGAGATTTAGTCTCAATCTCGCCCCAATAAAGACGTATTAGTATTTAGTCTAATTCATGGGATAGATAAAGGGAGAGAATTTTAGTCTCAATGGACCAAATAAATACGTTTAATCATAATAATAATTATTATTATGTTATAAACAGCGGAAGAGACGAGGTGGGCCGAACTTCAAGGATTTATTACGATTAATTTTTTCGTCTAGAAATCGTCTTTTTTACTTAAAAGAAAGTACGAGGAAGAGATTTCGATCGCAGTAGAATTTAAAAACGCAACTCCATCTAGAAATCCGTGATTCAACGATGAATAGGGATGATAAAGGTCTCATGTACTAATCCCAGTGTATAGTACGTGTAATCAAATGGAGACGCCTAATGACAACCGTCTTCAGGCTGGATTTACCTAAAGGGCCATAGTTTGAAGTCTCCTTGTTTGAAGGTCTATTATATAGTAGAAGTTCCAGCAGTTGAGACATTTTCATAGGATAAAGCGACAACTGGTTTACGTGGAACATCAATGAAACTAGTAGTTCAATGAGTTCTCTCTGCCGAGTTTAAATTGCTCTCGGAGTAAACTTGATGACTTCTGACAGGTCACGTCGCCTTCCTCCATTACCGAAACTATTTCTGGAGTAGATGTCAGTAATGCTCATTCATGCATAGAAATCACGGAAGGGAAATGACCTATCCCACGATACTATTTATGGGGACTTCCATTATGACCACGTGCACATAGTACGGCTTCAGACACCTTAGAACGAGAGGTTTCTACCATGTTTTTCCTCAAAATTCTCTCCATCTGCATATTTAAGTTTTAACTTCCCGAAGTTCAGCTCTTTCCTGCTCTATTTCGAAGCAGCTGTTATTTAGAATGAATTTATCCTAGTTAAAACTACTATTTACTCTGAATTAACTTGGTAAAGTAGTACAAAAATGAACTATCTTAGGTGATATCTGGAGGTGACAATTCTAAAATTTAATATAAACAAGTATTGGACGATAAAAAGTTTTTTTGTAAAAGTTAACAAAATTAATAATAGCAAGAAAGTGATAGAATATCCTTTTACAGCCGTAAAATTTTTCAGCTATCGCAGCTACTCACAAATACTTCCAACTTAATATTAAAGTCCGGAATAACTTCAAATTTTATTCACATGTTGGACTTTCACAGATGTTTTCCGCTCACAGCATTCTATACGAAGAGAGTGAGAACAAGCTCCTTCATTCCGCAACTTAAATGAGCCTCATTCCTCCCAACAACGCTATCAGTAGCTAAATGTGGATGGATAAGGTTTGGACCGGTCTTTGGGCTGAAAAAATTAAAAACAGACCAAGAAGAATTCGCAGTTCATCTCAAAGTGGTATCTCACTTTCGTGATGTTCCCTCAGGAATTTGTACTTAAAATCACCAGAGAAATCGGCCCATCTACTCAACTCTTACGGAAGTTATTTACAACCTCGATAAATTTTACAGCGCCTCCAAGAGAAGATTAAATCGGTTTCTGCACATTACTGAGAGGGCTCTAGTGAGAATAATGCTATCATTGCTGCTTTCATTAGGGAATTAATTGCCTATAAATTATCTCGAGGTTCCTTGTACATGGATAAATTGGGCTGGAGAATATCCGGAATTGGTGGCGGATTAAACCCAGAGTGGGAAAAAGGACACCTTCTACCACAAGCGTGGGAAATTTAGTAAATAACAATAGGAAGCCAATGTTTTTTGGCGAGAAAATTCCCATAAATGTGATACAGATCAGAAGGGAACGAGTGCCGCACGTACGGTAACAAGTAATTGTCAGATCGCGCAGGGGTGAACCTGCCACATTTGAAGGAAACTTCACAAAAATTCTCATATGATATAATTGTGCTTATACCGTTCTCATTAAGAGTTTCCAGAAGTCTTAAAGGAGTTGAATGGACCTTCAACGAGATGAATGTATGTTTCGATCCCACTACATCCTTCGTTGTTTAATATTTAAACCTGTGCGAATATAATAATTATTACCATAAGAAATTTTCAATAATAATGAATTGCCATTGCTATTGAACTTCAATGAACAAGCATTATCGTGAACAGTCACTCATTTATTAAATTCAATGACTGTAATCAACGTATATTTAGAAATTAGCTCAAATTAGCATTATATTTAAGTATTTGCTCTCTAGGTTTTTAAGATTTAGATCTCCGATTCAATTTTTTCAAATTTTATCACGTAATTCAGATACCTCTGAAATAGTATTTTTATTCCTTATTATCGTTATTTATTAAAATACTTGAATATTTGCCGTCGATATTCGAGATTTCAACATTCTTCAAACTAAAATAGAATAGAGGAATTTAAAACAATATATTTTTCAACTGTAATTTTATGAAAAGGAGATTAAAAAGAGCCACAAATCTATTTAAAGAGAAGTTGCCATCAAAAGCTTCAACCCTATCTCCTTCCACAAAACGGAAGCTTTGACTATCTTTCCCATCACCTCTCAATTTTCCCTCTTTCAGAAAATACGTTGGATCACGAAAGAATTTCCTCCAAAAACAGGAAAACGGAATTTCAAGAGAAGTACTCTTATTACCATAGTATCACCACCAAAATCATCAAATTATGACTAATCCGTCTGAGAATGTGACGTCGCTTTCCTCGAATATTAAGATCAAAAACTTCAACAATGGGATATTCTTCCGGAAATCACTGCCATCTCGCGTAAACGTATTAAAGCCAATTGCACCCAATCTTTTGAGCTTTTCTGTCCTACCATCCACTGTTGGAGACGTTTTCTGCACGTTTTCATAAAGCCCCCATAGGCTTCGTCATACGGGTGATTAAAAAGGAAAGGAGAGATGGATTCGAACGATGGGCACGAGTTACCTGCCTGAACTGGATGCGCCATTTCTAACAAAAGCGAATCGTCCATACAGAGGGCTTCATCGACAACAATCGAGTTCCCGCTCCTTTTCATAGCGAAGGCTATGCAGCCAGGTAAATGAGCACAAAGGAATCTACGAAGTTAGCGACAAAACAGGAGAATTCGGGCTTCCTTCACAAATCGCCAAGCGCGAGGAAATGCATCGCGCTGGTTGAGAAGTGACGGTGAAAGACTGCGACAGTCGGATTGATTCAAGCAGCAGTTAATGAATAACGCTGGCTACTTTCCGTTCTTATTCAACCAAATCTTTACCTAGTTTTGGAAAGATTTTAACCTAGTTTTTGAAAAGGAACAACGATTTGAGATCTAGAGTAAGAACAGCCATTATAGAGAAGCTAAATTCCGCAAGATATACTGAACTTCATCATGAGTGATAATCTAAATCATTAACATAGATAGAAGTATTTATATTTATAAACATACAGGTATAAACAAAGTATACACATATTTATTATTCCTTCTAATACATAATTCTTCCAAATTCTTCATCTTCAAATCAGTAGGAGTATACTATTAATCTCTGCGCAAAATGTGAGATATTATTTTTACATGCTGCTATGCCCTTGAAAATTGAAAAACTTGATGAACTTGTAAAAATTTGATGATAATTATTATACGCAGAAAAAGAGAAAGGTCATTTAGTATTATTGAGGTTTACAGAAAAGAGAACTGCATACAAATAATGCCAAAGAAGAGGAAGCTGAGGTAAACCGCAGTCCTTCAAAAGGATAGTATATGCAGCAACATTTCCTTCCGCTGCAAAATAACAACACCTAATGATCCTAAATAAATGGACATCAGACAGTCCAATCCCTTGTACTATCCCCTTCAAATATTTGAAAATAAACTCGCATTAAATCGCAGATCTGAAAAGGAATAAATCCGCTTCCAATCTCCTAGAAAATATGAAAATGAGGGACAATGTGATGGCATTTCCTGAGGGATTTCTGAGAAGGCATTTCGTCTGGAGGGACGTATTTCGTCAACGAAACCTCATATTCTTATGAGTCTACCTTAATGGGAGGACATAAACAGAAGATGGAAGCTCTCCGCAAAATAAACCCGGCGCGTTGATTTCATTGCCTTTTTTTTTATTAACTTGCACTCGAGAGAATGGAAAGTCTGCGGTTTCTCGTTTTTTCCGCCTCTTTTTCTGTGAGTACAGATCGAATCATCTGCGGAAAGATGTAATCGGAGAAAATTTCAAAGTGGGAATTGGGAGGGGAGGGGAAAGATTTGCATGTTACCGCGGTCGAGTTTCTCAATCTCCTATCACGGTTTCCATTTACTAGATTTTCTATAGATCGGTAGCAGTGATACATCCTTGTTACGGATTTTTCTGGACTCAGAGCAAGTGTTTCTACTGAATAATAACGAGATAGGAAATGTTCGTAATAGAATTAACCTGAGCAATAAATCTGAATTGTTTTATATACTTCGAATGAATATACGATACGATATCGTATTCGTTAATTTCAAATCAATAAATCAAATATTTAATATTATAAATGTACTTGATTTGAATCGACTTACCTATACAAGATTAACTGAATGCGTCTTCAAGGAAATAAAATTGGATGGAAATTTTAAAATTAATATTATTTCTTACGCGGTGATACTATTTTACCGATATAGCCAATTATGGAAGACATTTCTTCTACATAAAATATTATTTTTGAACTTTCAGATAATAAGACGTATGAACATAAGTTTAATTCATAGTGGGAAAAATCATTCTCTTTGGGTATATCAGGAGGACCTAATGGGTCGATACCATAGTAGCTTAATAAAAAATATTAGTGGTAAAGGTATATATGCTTTCTAGTCATTTTTTCATTATTCGAAATTTCGATCACCTTGTTATTTAACACAAAGCATTTTCCAGGTACCTTAATCTTGATGATGATCTAAGGTGTAATCTAAACCAGTCGCAATAAATTAATTTACTTAATTTAAAGATTATTACTACTATAAATCACTCGGCCGAGTTTTTACGCTTTATACAATCATTCGAACTCTTGGAATTTATTACGTCTTAAGCATCTATGAAAATCGGTTTTCTCACAAACAAGCGTAAAGGCAAAAATTCGTCATCCATTCAAAGATTGCATTGTCATCAGAGGATGTCTAGATTCTCAGCTACTCTATTCGATGAACAAAGAACGAAAATAAAACCATAAAAACGGCTACTGAAAAAGGCACCAGTAACAATCCCCTCCAAATCTCAGCCATTTCCTCGTTCGATAAAGAGGAAAAAACTAACGCAATATCGATCCAATGTGCAACACTAGATAAAATCAAACTGCTACGTCGCACAGTGGGCTAGAATCGAAAAAAGCTGGCCAAGAGGCCAAAAATGGTTTTTTTGAGTGTGGGTTTTGAAACTTCGCATATATATTAAGAAAAGATTGAATTTTATGTTCTTGTTTGTCGTTTTTTGATATCTTTACGCGTTAAAAAGATACATGGCGTCAAACTTGAACCATTTTCACAGAAATGGGCAGTCGCGAATTTATCGGATAAACGTTCAAGTTTGCATTTTTATGGAGGGTTTAAATAGATACTTTTGGAAGAAACAACGATGCATTGATCTACTACAATTCTTTATCTTTTGACTGGTTGCTATCACCGCTTACAAAAATGAGCTTTTGCTCATTTAAAGTAACAAAATGGCGGACACCTTTTTCGGACAATTTTCGAGATAAAGTAAGGAATATAAATAGGTAAATGGCCCTAATGCATCGAGTCTCTTATACCACGTCATAGTCAGAAGTGTCTAGGTTAGGAATCCGAAGACACTGTTTCAATTCAGGTGCTACTTTGGGAGTTAAGTCGACTTTTCGTAAGCGCGGCGCGTTCCGACTCACCACCGTAGAATCCCCGAATGCAGTTTCGCTGTCCTTTTGGTGATACGAAGTCTAACGATTGGTCTCTTTCATGTTAAATTCTGGTTAATTACCCTTAAAACATACGTGAGGACAGTTTAAGAGAGGAATTAGACACCTCTACTTTACATAACGGACGTGGAATTAAGGAAAGTTTAACATTCAGGTGAAAAGCGTCTCATTTCAAGTAAAATAATTAAACCAAATGTTAATGCGAATTTAAATTCCACGTATATTACCTCTATGACAAAAATATCTATTTACAACATAAATATTTATGCTAATTAATATATATCGTTACTTTATTGTAGCTTTAGTATTATTCGTCAGAAGATGAATCGTCCGAATCCTCATCATCAATAATTTCACCCTCTCGGTCGTCGATGATGAGATTTCTCAATTCTTTCGCAATTATCTGTTGTTTCTTGTATTTGAATACTGCAGACATGGAAATTTTTGGATCTGATGTAAGCAGGAGTCTTTTAAAGAGATCCTCGTTTGTGGCAACTCTCGAGTGTTTTCTCGTAAATCTTTCACGAAACCTCCTAATATCTTTGTTTCTTGCCTCCATAACATTTTCCGAGAGTTCTCTTAACGGAAGAACTGAATTGTTTGCAATTTGTGTTCCATGAACTACCTTATGTACTGTCGGAGGCATGTAGTACCATGGATACAAACTTAAATATAGAGAGGCAGCATCCCAGCAGTAGTTTCCGAATGCCTCATCATTAAGGGGTAAACAACTCGAAAGTGCCTTCAGTATATTTCCGAATTTTTTTATTAGTTTGTAGTCAATTCCAAGGAAATAAATGGTATTGGGTTGATTGATAAATGATATTTTGATTATCCAAACAAACTCCGAAACCGGTTAAACCAACAGAAATCATTACCGCGATTTATTTTACGGTGTTCTATTAAATTTACTCTAACATTTTTCCGAGTTTTATGTAATTTAGATACTAATATCGGTTTTATACCTGTTATTTTTGCTGCTAAAGTTGGACTCTCAAAGAACCTCCGAGCAGTATTACCATCATTTGTGGTTCCTGTTCATGCCTTTGGCGTATCGACTATCAAAGCCCATTTTTTGCCGAAATTCATTTTGTAGGTATAATTTTCTCTCTTACAATTGAACTCTTTGGCTAACACGGGCCTGTAGTGTTGAAGTATTAAATGAGGTTTCTTCATTGCTTTCCGAATGCATGTAACTATCAATAACTTTATTCACTCACCTGCCACTGCCTAAAATCAAGTCTGTATGAACAATGCAAAAGACATTCAAAAAACCTGATATAGCAATGAAGAGTCGATATTCCGAAAGAGAATTTCTCCGGGTCCAATTACCGTTTCCTCATTTCCCATATGCCATTCATTTAAGATATTCTTGCCGCACTGATGTAACATCTCAATGTCGAGTTATCCGTTAGTGCATTGCACAACTAAAGTATTTATGTTGCATTTAAGTCAAATTTTCCACAATAAAATGCCAAAAAGTAGATAACTCCCACCTTTCCATCTATCATTGTAAGCAACATAGGAAAGTTGATTTCAAAATATCAAATCGTAACCTTCGTCAATTTTAATATCCGTTTTTTCAAATAATTTTGCTCTTCCTTCGCAACTGTTTTCGTTTGCTTCTTCCATTGAAGGCAGATTGGCCGACAGAATCTCGTTTAACGACGAAAAATACTGCTGCAGCTATAGCTCACGAGGAAGTGCACAGTACGAGATAACAGAAAAAAAGAAAAAACTTTCGGTCTTCATACATGGACTAAAACTGAACTACAAAAATATTTTCTCTTTTCCTAAGAATCCAAAAGACACGTGCGGAATAACCCTAGCCAATGAGCGGATACGCAAGAGCGTTTGCGTAGCGCGGGAGTACCATAAACCGTACTTAACTCCAAACCCGTGACGCAAGAGTCGGTAAAAATTTCCAGATGTGAAGATTTCTCAAAGTAAATTCTGCCAACCATTTTTTTCCAACATCGAGGGTGAAAACTTCTCTATAAGTATTTTTACGGTTAAAATTAAAATGCAGACGCATTTTACCTGAATGTTAAACTTTCCTTAATTCCACGTCCGTTATGTAAAGTAGAGGTGACTAATTCCTCTCTTAAACTGTCTTCACGTATGTTTTAAGGGTAATTAGCCAGAATTTAACATGAAAGAGACCAATCGTTAGACTTCGTATCACCAAAAGGACAGCGAAACGGCATTCGGGGATTCCACGGTGGTGAGTCGGAACGCGCCGCGCTTACGAAAAGTCGACTTAACTCCCAAAGTAGCACCTGAATTGAAACAGTGTCTTCGGATTCCAAAACTAGACACTTCTGACTATGACGTGGTATAAGAGACTCGATGCATTAGGGCCGTTTACCTATTTATATTCCTTACTTTATCACGAAAATTGTCCGAAAAAGGTGTCCGCCATTTTGTTACTTTAAATGAGCAAAAGCTCATTTTTGTAAGCGGTGATAGCAACCAGTCAAAAGATAAAGAATTGTAGTAGATCAATGCATCGTTGTTTTTTCCAAAAGTATCTATTTAAACCCTCCATAAAAATGCAAACTTGAACGTTTATCCGAAAAATTCGCGACTGCCCATTTCTGTGAAAATGGTTCAAGTTTGACGCCATGTTACTTTTTAACGCGTAAAGATATCAAAAAACGACAAACAGGAACATAACATTCAATCTTTTCTTAATATATATGCGAAGTTTCAAAACCCACACTCAAAAAAACCATTTTTGGCCTCTTGGCCAGCTTTTTTCGATTCTAGCCCACTGTGCGTCGTTTCGCGCGTGAAGCACATACGCGGGCAATTTCAGCGTCGGCGAAACGAAAGAGGCGATCGATTCCAAAGAGCGACCTGTTATGAAAACACATTTCAACATTGAAAAACTCACTCGTCAGCAGACTTTTTTATTTAACGCTGAGATCGCACAAAATAAAAAGAATGGCGAAAAAAGGACGAGGAACTGCCGCGACTGGTTCTCGTGCTTCTACACCCTTTATTCGTGGAGGGCGCCACCAAGAAGAAAAGTGACCAATGCCACGCTTCAATGAAGATGCAGCACATGCCGAAGCAGACACGCCCTCTTTAACTCCTATAATTACCTCTGGCCAGAGCACGAGGACCTCAATGTACTCATACGGGCATGATCCAGGGATTCCAGACACTATCTGCAATTCAAAACACCCTCGAGTTCGGGGCGCTGTGCTATATAGAGTTTGTCGCTTGAAGTACCTTTCCATCGATTATCTCCACAGAGACATGAACTCAAAACTAATGGTAAGATATTTTGAATGGAAATACATTGAGGATAGTGGAAAAGGCATCATAAGGACGTAGTACCAGTAGTATGTAAACCCGTAGCACTAATTCATTCGAAATGAACACTCGTGGAATTCGCAATAAAAATTTGGAAAAGATAAATTACGGGACGGGAAATATACTGTCCAATACAGCAGATATAAAATACTGTAGATACAGGAGATAGAAGTAGAACAAAGAACAAATAATTAAATAAAATGTAACAATATCCTACGGCAATATTTTCTACATCTGCACCCAATCTGCAAGCTACTAATTGACGTATGGCAAAGGTTAAACTTCGCATTTCGCTATAATTATTGCGTCTGTTATTGCATATTTTTATAACTGAAGAATGTTCTTTAAGTTATTGCATGGATTTAAAGTAATTTCGACGGTTGCTATTAGGTATATCGCGGCTGAATTATTATTTGCACACTGTGATAGTTCGCAGTGATAAACATAACAATGCTTTAAAAACGCTTAAGCAGAATGCGAAATAATTTTCTCTGGATAATTCAAAAGGATGGTTAAATAATGACAATTGCTCTGGGTGATGAAATGTTGGAGAAAAAATTGAAACTAATCGGAAAGTGGAACGCAGCACAAAGTACGTTTGGCGTCAACAGACTAGAACAGCGCTAAAGTTTGGAAACTTCGCCAGACCGAAGCTAATGCTTCGGCGAGGAAACGGGAATATCGAAGAGGGTCGAACTGGGAGAACGTAAGAGTTCCTATCAATTGGAATTTCGACCTAAAAGAACAATGCTTCCGAGTGCGATGAAACGGCGGGATATTTTCCATAAAATCTCATTATGTGCGAGGGCATAAATAGCGCGTTTCTAAATTCCTAAAATTTTCACTTTTCCGACGATAATCAAGGGCAGAAAGGAAAGTACTTAGCCACCGGTGCGTCGTGCCTCTCAAAGCACACAGAGCGGGAAACTGGAACAAAGGAAGAATTTCCCCTTTCAAATTCTCTCATTTAAATCCCTAATGACTTGGTAGAGTGGAACATTCCTTTCTCACTATCCACTCCAATAAATTACTAGGAGCAAGGCATTGACTCAAGCCCTGGAAAGATACTTCGATTCGGTTTCATAAAATGAATTTAAACGACATAAAAATGAGTCGAGCATACACAAAAGACCGGAAGCGTATTACCCTATTGTTCGCATGCTGACTCACGGCTTTAAGTGCGTACTCCAATTTCAAGGAAATCCCTCTTTTTTAATATTTGCCTGAAATCACCCATTACAACGGTAGCATATACTTTTCCGGATTGAAGATGAAATAAAATTGCACGTAATGTAAAGAAGAAAACGCTAATTTGATTTAAAAGCAGAAAAAGCCATTATCCAAAGATTAAATTTGTTTTATACACTGCCACTACTTCGGGAAATTGCAAATTTAAATATGCGACGTAAGAATGCACTGAAGGAAGGTTTATACCTTTCTCCGTAGGTTTGCAGAATAAATGCACCGAAAAAACAACATTCGACAAAGAACGTCTGGTTTCATATGGGATATGAATTTGGTACACATTTTCTGAAGCACGTGTACTGCCTATGCATATGCTCTATTTTATGTCCAATTTCTTTTATTTTTTCTCAAAATATCACTCTAAAATTAATGACTATACAAAATATGAAGAGGGTCTAAATGGAAGAGGAGATTTTAGTCTAAATCTCACCCAAATAAAGACGTATTATTATTTAGCCTAATTTATGTGTGTGATTTAATAAGTACCTGACCTATACAGCGTGTTGCAAATATTTTCCTGATCTTGACAGGAATGAATAGAAGTTGCACCTAAATTCACTACCAGGACAGTAAATTAACAATATCGATTTCATTTTGACACTTAATCACTTATAACATACGAACACGCTACTTGGAATTACGCAAAAAAATAGGGGCATGAAAGTTGGAACTCTACACTCAGGTAGATATCCTAACAGTAAGGATTTAGAAGATGAGTTACGTATATATCCTTGCGATACATAACAGCACATACCGTCAAGGGACAACTTAGTAGAATTCACTCGCGGGGAATAACAACAAGAAGGGATATCTATTTATTTGTACTCTAACACAAAAATGTCTTAAGGCGCCACCTGGACAACCACCGCGTCAAGGACCACACACACCAACATCGCGAAAACTAACCACGAGGAAAAGCAACAAAACCCGGCAAGGACGCAACAGGAACGAGAAACAACCTCGTGGTTTAGGTATCAGCGCAGCACTCGAACAAAAGCGCAACGATATCATAAATCCAGGAATCCAAACGGTATCCTCGACCTGCCACAACCCTACCAGGGAAGAAAACCACCAAGAACACACACGCAAACTGCAGAAAACACGCAAACTGCAGAAAACACGCTCGTCGATGCAGCAGAACGTCCACCGCACGGCTGCGACACGACGTTCGCCCCGTATCTTCACATTCTCGGCACCGAAAATCGATCCTTCGAAAGCCTCCCACTGTCGAAATGTACACAGTCTTCCTTCAGTCCTGCGGGACTGCACCTATGCAGATGGGGGGTATCCTAACCTTGACCTCGAGGCGACGACCCTGGAACAGGGCACGGATCCCGGAGATGTGACGGATGAGGGAGGTTTCCTCCTGGCCGTGCCCACCGCCGTGGCGCCACCGATCTTCTGCATCGTCACAAGGACCGGCACACACTCAGCGTAGCTCGCTTCGCCATGACTACGGAAATGACGCCTGCTCCCCCTTTCGATGGGAGGGGTCGAAGAACGCGCGCAGGATCCTCCCCCTCGTTCCCCACGCATCCCCCTCTGAGGGGAAGGGGGAGGGATGGCTCCATTCACCGCGGCCCTCCGACAACAAACGCCTTCTTCAATGTTTAAAACGCGAAAGGGGTCGCGCGGGGGAGTCGTTCCCCTTTGCCTGGAGGGAGGGGAATTTCGCACCCCCAATTTTCGCGAATAAAGGATGCGAGCGGGGTTCAAAGTCTTGGGTCAACAGAGCGCTCCCAGAAAGACGGCTTTTTACCGGGTTAAATGGGTAACTCTTCGGATCAATCTGGTTTGCGTGGAATCTTCCGGTGGGAAAGCTTCCGGGGGCAATGCTACGGCGCTTGAAAGGGTGGCGGGATTTGGGAAACGAAGTCGCACGCATCATGATTAGTAATTAATTGATTAATTACCATATCTTGCGGAGTGTCTTTTCCCACCGTGATGCGAAATGAAATTTTGTTCGAATTGAAAAGCACATAAGAGATTAAAAGATTCTATTACTGTCAGGGTACTGAATAGCCAAAAGAGCAACGCGTTCAACTTCGGTGAAATCGATTGAAGGGGAAACCTGCTTTACAAGGCGAAAATTAGTTATCTTAAGTTTTTGGTAGAAAAAAACGGTAAAATGCACATCTTTGTAGGCAAATAAATACCTAAATTGATATGATATACTTTTAAGAGTATGAAAAAGATTTTCAGTCAAAATTAATCATATTAATTTTTTAAATTATTGCATATTTTCAGAGCCTTCGAATCGGCAAGCATTCTGGCATCTTTAATATCCGCTCAATTTTGGAAACTATTTTTTTCGTATAGAAAAATATATAGCCGATGAACGTAAAGAATATTTTGTGAAATTTGTGAAAGCGTAAGCTCCTGAAAGTGATACTTTCGAATTTGATGGAGATATATCCTCCCTTTTTAATTTAAATAATTGTTTAAATTTACATTTTCATCAATATCTGAGGTACATCGACTAGAAAAATTAATGCTAAACGGCATGCAAAAGGATATTTTGACAGGTGAATTGGCTTTTGAGTGATCTTGTCCTCCATATTCAAAAACAGTTTCAAAGAAAACGCGTTAGGAGCTTTTATTATGAAAATCAAATAAAAAGAAAAAACGACTGTTGACAGCGCAGAAACTTTCATTACTTAGAAACTTTCATTACTTAGTTTTATGACACTCGTTCAACAGAGATTACCTATAATCGAGGAAGTAAAATCAATATGCTATTCATTGCTTCGATGACGAACTTGTAATGTTATAGGCCAAGTTATAAACCAGGGCAACATATTTTTGGGAACCTTTCATTTTGTGGATGGGGAGATAGCGATACGCAGAAATCTATCATCACGTTGATTTGTTATCAGGTGATTCCTGAAAAAGTTATGACGAAACAAATCCTTTATCTCAGGTATAATATCATCATCCATTAATCTCATTATCAGACACGACAATAAGGAAGGAGAGACAGCATATAAATTATTAATCAGCTTATTTGAGGTTTGATATTAGGCAACTTTTTAGGCACAATTTCCTTCGCTAAGATGATAAACAGTTTATTTAAACGACCAGTTTCGACTTAGACAATCCTCCTTGTTTTGCGAGTCAAAAAGCGCTGTTTATTTATTGATGCATCTTGAAATAGTTGAGATATAGAAACTGATAAATAAAAATCCCTACTTCCACTTTAATTCTCCATTGATGAATTCCTCAGTAAAATGTATACTCCTAGGCTCTTGGTATCCCCAGGTGCTTCATTTTTTATTCCCGCATGTGAGTCTAGGAACAACTCTCAAAAATAAACTACGGCAAACCACGGCTGGAAAGAAAACGAGACCGCGTCTAGTAAAAACGTATGCTTTGGTACGTACAGAGGCGGATGAGACTCAAGACGGGAGAATCCCCTTGTTTGCGAAAAAGCGAGGGGGCGTTATAAGTACACGAGGGAGGAAGTCCTTTGATGAAAAAAAGAAAACACTTTCATCCGCGTTTTGAAAAGAAGGGAGATAATTGGGAGAAAGGAATTCTTCATATTAGGGCTCTCAAAATCCTTGGGGAAATCAACCCACATCCACCTGAGGTGAAGGACAATTTCATTACACCTTTATAGAAATATGGAGTGAATTCGCATCAAAACATTCCGAACCTTGGTCAGTTCAAATATTTACAAGACGATAAAAGAAAATAACACCAGATTAATATCACTAATGACAACGAAACCACTACCATTCTTCCTTTTCGTTAGGGAAAAATGCGAATAATTTAAGAAATACATAAATAAACCCCGATGAAAAGGAATATTAGCTTCGCTCAGTAGTAAATACAAATAGAAACTTTGCATTCCTCATTGGTTATAAATCCTACCTTCGGAACATTCCTAGCCCCATACTTTCTGAAATTATACTATCGATTAGTATAATTTAATATATTAAAATATCTACGAAAGTTAAGCTGAACATGTGCAACAATAGCTAAAGGAGGTTAGGAATATCATAAATGATAATATCATTTATTCATTCTGATATTCTGATTTAAATTCCATGTCAGGTATTTACTGAGCCAAGATGAAATGTAGCTTCATAAAAGGTAAATATTTTTATCCCATTTACACACTGAAAGTGTTAAATAAACGAAGAAAAAATTGAGTAATTTAAAAGTATTAATACATGTGCATACATATAGAGCCTAAGTGTCATTTACAAACATACTGAACAATACCGTGTAAACGTGTCGATGAAATACTTTAAGCTAACCAAGTAAGAGATCAGTCTAATAAATAGAAAAATAGGAGAAACTGTAGATGGAATAAAACAAGGATGGAATCCTTACATAGTCAATTTCAGTATTCTCTATGAAATCGTTTATTTTAGCTGAAAATAGGGAGATTTTCATGTCGGTCCAAAAAGGCACCATTTGACAATTTTTAATAATTCCATAATTACGTATTTAGCTCAGCAATATTTCTGCACAAAGACACAATAATTAAACCATTCTCGATAGTAAAATACATACATAAAGAGAAATATTAATGAACAAGATTATGATAAATTCATCCGTTAGCAATCCTACTAGCTATAACTTCAACGACCACAAGCACACCAGAGTTCTTCTCGGATAATTCGAGGAAAATAAACCTCCTTGGAAGAACGTGAAACCGATCCATGGTCTGTCCATCAAATTCTTTCTTCGCCGCAAGAAACAATGAGAAGCAGGAGCAACAGGAGGGCGTGGCCACTCGGTCCACACCCACGCGACCTCTCACAAGTCAATTCCTGAACCGAAAAAGGAGTTTACGAGGTCGGCCATCATTTCCTCCGTCGGGACCAACGTTTCCGATCTCAATCACGTTCGGCCTCGTGTCCCGAAAGTAAATTCGGGCATTCGAAGGAAATTGAAGAAAAGGGTGCTTTCCTTTTCCTCCATTTCGAATTCAAGTGCCACGGTCAATCACTGACACATTATTTCTCGGTCCGACTATAGGCCTTTTTCACAAATTACAAAATATATTCGGGGAATATAATCTGACGTGACGTAACTGATGCTGTTTTTTCAATTTATATAACTCGATGACAGAACGATAAAGGTATTCATCGATCGAAAATGACAAGGAGGATGACTTTAAATGACCTCCAGTTTTAAATTATCACGTAATTTAGAGCTAAATTTAAATTTAGACACGGAAATGGCAGCTTTTTAAGTTTTAGTTTTTACTTTGTTTGTTTTACTTTGTCACTTGGGACAGTAAATACAATAAGATTTCTTTGACGAAGAAAGAAATACAAAGTAAATATTTATCTCCCGGAATTATATTCGGTACTTCATTTATAATGATTTTAGTAATGAAATATATTAATTTGTAATAAGGCGTGGCTTATACATTATGAAAATTGCTAAAGGCAATTCTTAATGCGAAATGTTACAGATGCTAGTACCTTGCACGAACTAAAGATATCATTATCCTTTGAATTATCATGGTACTCATTCTAAATTTATTTAACGGAGACAACGCGAAGTAATTGAAAAATTAATGTCGTCCCTGAGTAAAATGAGTGAAACTAGCATGCGTTACCGAGTAATTAACTTGTAAAACGTCCTTGATGCATCTGGATAGTTTTATGGAGGGTTATGAAAGTCGAAATTAAATTTTCGGCGCCGTCGTTATTAAAACTTGGCGCCGTTATCCCTTTTAAAGCAACGGACATCTGCTGCATCGAATCTAACCCTTCTAAATGTGTCCTCAACCAAATCATTCATCGAAAGAAAACAAGTATTTCAGTTGTATTTGCTTTTAGAGCTATTTAAACTTAACCCCATTATCTCTCTCAACTACAGCAGTATTTTCTTTAGAAACAAAGAGAAAAAGGCAAATGACACACGGAATCAAATGGGTAAATTTGACGATATATCCCCCACCGATTCACAGAATAAGTTGATTTATTCGTCTATTACCAATGAAGAAATGAATGAATATGTATGATTCCAAGTACTTTACTTCTACCTTTCTAAAAGGATCAATGAAGGGATATTTCCTTAGTACGTATAGGCAAGTACCATAAAAACGATAAGCGAAAGTGAAAAATACCGTCGCGACTGGAAATCGAACTCAGGCTCTCCAATATCCGGGCAGATGTTTTCTGATCAGACCATCTGACCAGAACATCTGCCTAGAAAGTGGCAGACATGGGTTCGAGTCCAAGTCACGTCCATAATTCTTCATTTCCGTTTACCCTTGACTACCTTTCTAACTGATAAACAACTCATTTTTTTCAAAATTACATTCCTGAATGCTAAAAGTCTTTCGCTACATTAAGGGGAGAATCAAAGTTTCACAACGCCGCACTCTATCATTACAATGTACACTTTACAACTTTCATTCAAACGAAAAATTTTCATCCAAAGAAATTTAATTCACAACCCAAATCTACAAATAATCAGTTTCAACGAAACCAACCAATACCATTACCATGCACAACAGTCTTGCATCGATCCTACATCAATACAGATACGTTTACACGATAAAACAAGCATGACACAAAAATCACTGAAATGTTACCTTGTGGCCATTGGTCAGTCCGCTTGCTTTGATCTGCCCGTTTCCCGTGTAGACAACAGGTAGCAAAGATCCATGGGAAAGCCAGAAAATTGCACGGGAAAATTACCTATTTGCTTCATTCAATTCATTTCACAACACATTTTCAACCCTTCACAGTAAAGGCTTACCCATTCGAAAGCCCTATTCCAATGCACAACGAAGCGACAGAAACTGAGGTAATAAAAGAGGCGAATGGAAAGATAGCGACGGCAAAAAAATGTTAATCAGTGAGAGCATTCTCTAGCTGCGTGACTAACCCATCGATTTTCTTGGAAGAAGATTCATGCATGGAGGAAGCTGTGGAAGATGGCACGCTCCGAAAAATCCCACAAAAGCCACGAGAATAAAGGTTAGAAAGATGCTTCCACAAAAAGGAACGATAGCTTGTAGGAACTGATGCGAACAATGCATACAATGGTGCGACGATCATGGAGGATTCACCATGCAATCCAGTGGGGATAAGAGCGAAGAAATGGATTCAGTCTCGGGAAATAATTTGCTTCCCAGAGAGCGTTCATTTTAGGAGTTTCCATCAGTCAACTACAAGTTGAACGCCTTGCAAAAACAAATAGAAGAGTTGTGCACGTCACGTCACAAGAAGTAAGGAACGAGAACTTCGGAAAGAAGTAGCAACAGAATATCAAGGATTTCGCTACGCTTATCATAAGCTCTTACAGAAGAATGTCATATCATACACAGCAGGCTTCTTTTCACAATAAATCGTTCTTTCGAACACCTAAACATCTTAAATAAATCTGTAAATATTTAAGAAAGCTCAATACTGGTTTATAACTCGGTCCTGGTCCCTTTTAAACTTAACACAAGTTAAAAATACGGCTTAAGACGCTCTGCTATCTTCTTAAAAATATTTTAATACAGTTCTTTAAAAAAATTACATTGTTTACAAAGATGAATATTGAAATCTAATAGGTACCCTTTCGTGAAATACAACTGATTTTTCACGATAAAACAATGACCAATGTTATTATAAATTTATTTTGTTTTCCGGACAACAAAACAGAGGTTAGGACAACAAAACAGAGAAATAAGCGGGAAAGAGAAATTTCTATGTGACTGGGACCCGAACTTATGCTTTTTGGTCTTATGCCTAATTAAACTATCGCCCCGTTTTTGGAGAAGCTTTATAGTCTAAAGGGAACATTTGTATGACCTTTTCACTTCGTTTATTCCTTGAATTTTTTCATGGCGCATCACACTTCCTGTGAAGTTATTCCTACGCTCCCATCCTTTTCGTAAATAAAAGAAATATTTTACAAACCAGCTAAATTTCTGAGCCATAAATCATTCCATTTACGCCTCTCCCCTTTCATAAAAGATAAAGACAATGAAGAATTGATTCGGTTTATCATCACAACATTCCTACGCTTACCGCTTACTCATTCCCGAATGTTATTGACGAAGGAACTTTATAACTAAGAGGGTAGGAAACCTTTTTCCATCGTAAGATGCAGATATACACCATTCAGCAGCATAAGAAACTATTGGGAAGCACTTAAGTTATGTATTGCCTAGGTTCAAATAGTTTAATTTCAAAATTAAAAACGAGGAAACGAATTCATTTGCTAAGGGGTCTCAAAAAATTTTTATGAATTTAATTTAACTTAATTTAACTGCGTCAATAGCAAGATTACGAAATAATTTAAATGTGAACAGTTGTCAAGAAAGTGACGAAAAGGCCGAACTGAACGTCAGATAAGGCCGTAGGTTTTCCACCTCTAGTTCTAACTTTTACGCAAGGGAATTTTGGAATGGAATGGAAGCATTTCAAGTCACTTGAGTTAAGTCAAATCTATGACAAATAATGTCCCAACTGCGAATCTGAATATTTCCAAAATAATCATCCAAATATTGCAGCTAAATATTATAGTCTTACAAATATTACGTTCCTTTCTCCGATCGCTTGAATAATTGTTCATATAAAATCCTTCATTTTCAACGATAAATCATTAAAGCGAGGCAATGAGAGCGTTGATAATAAAATGAAGATAAGTAGCGCGAGATGAAACATTAAGACACATTTAAGAGCTCATTCGACACAAAGTATAAGTTCGATAAATTTTCCTTTTCCTAGTGACACATTAACCCACTACCTAATGACGAATTTACACGTCCGAATAGGCTTTTTCATCGATTTTCATCGATTTAACTCTGTTTCAAAACTAACTCTATTACGCAGGCCTAGCTCGCTCTTCCCCTATAAGTACGTTATAAGTCTGCAAAATATATGAAATCAAAAACATCGACATTTCTCAAAATATCGTATTAAATATTGTCATTCCGTCTAATGAATGGAACGGTTTGTTAATCAGAAAATAGCAATTTTGATGAAATCTTACAATTCCCATAAAAATCTTATTACCTAAACGAAAGACAGCCAACTGCATAAAAGTTCCAGAATAACCCAAAACATCCTTGTTTGTACACATCAGTGAATTTAAGAAACATCGTTCACAGATCCAATCTTTTGTAAAAGAATACATAATTTAGAAAAATTTCGCTAAGATCATGATTCAATTTGAAAATAAAACAGCTGACCGAATTCTCGAAGTATTGCGTTAGGAAGGAGGTAAAATCGATAACATCTGCATTCAATCTCTGATTAGAGGCAAGAAAACAAAGGATACAAATACCACGTGAAATGGATGCAGAAGTCAGCTGAGGGACGAGAAAAAATCTGCGCGGATGACTTCGATCTTTGATTCTTCTCGAAAGTCAAGAGGGCAATCGTGCGCCAATCTAAAGAGACGCACACAGAGATCACGTACGCCTGACATTGCAAACGCCACACGATGACTCTGTCAAATCGTCAAGAGTCAACTAGAAATGTTAAGAATTGAGGATGAGAGGACAGAACGATCACGGGCTATGAATAGGAGATCGTGCTTAATACGACTGCAAAAGGCAGACCATTTCAAGGAACAAATCTTTTAACGAACTGAAACGGAAATTTGTAAGCAGTTGATAGTTCCTAGATGCCGTACAAATGCTGCGGTAGTCTGATACTATTACAAAAAAAATTTATTCATTCAATTCTTTGAACAAGAAAATTTTAAAACTATAGATGAATATCTTCATCCACAATCGAAATGAAACTATTCATAACCATTCCGATTTTCGAAATTCGAATTCTCATTGAAACGTCAATCTGATTATGGTAAATTAAATGCTCCAATCTTCGAAAACATTCTTAATGAGACGTCAATTTCACTATCGTAAATTAAATATAACCCGATAAGGAAATTCTGCAGAAAATTGGCTTTAAGACGTGAATGTATCCAAGTATCTGAAATAGAAATAAATTGGTCGAACATCAATTTCCTTACGCTAAAACTTAGAAAATTAAATAGTTCGTCTAAAAAGGAATTCCTGCACCTCGTTCTCAATGTAAATTGAGCTGAATTAGTAACTGACATACAGATGTAAAACTCGAATTAAATAACTAGACGATAATAAATAATAAACTAATAACGAACGAATTAACGGTATACTAAATAGAATTAACTTGACGAATTCACCTAACATCATGAATAGCAATTAATTTCATCCGAATAAAATTTTTCCTTCGAAAAGTGTTGAGGGCTATTATTGGGTATCTATGTATCTACTTATTGGGTATTCAGGAGACATGAGGAGTGTATTTCCAAAAGCATACCAGCATATACAAGAGAAAATTAAGAAACCCTGCTAAAGCTAAATAGAACTTAAACCAATTAAACCAAGAGTTACTTCCAGTACGCTTTCTCTTCACAATTCCTTCGGTACGACCTAAACCCTTCTATTCCTTTTGTTTCATGAGATAAGAAATCGATGGAACATATCCAAAAATTCCCGCTCTAGAACAGACAAAAGTGGCCGAACCTTGATGTGAACGTATGCCCTCCCCTCCCACTTTGTGATTCCAATAATTTTATTCATAGACTTTGCTATAAGATGAATGGGATAAATTGTTCCATCCTCCCACAGAGGTCAACGAGAGCTTATGAAGCCACACCTGCGTTGACATCACTAGCGGAAAATACCACGCGATGGTTCATACGGAGAAGAACGCTGGATTAATTCGTAAGTCACGTTTCTTGAGAAGACGGCCTTGTGTTCGTGCTCAGCTATGATCAAATAATGTGTATTTTAAGATTTAGGCTAGCAAACCGAGCATCTGAATATCAGTGGGAGTAAATATTCTGCCAATGGTGCAATCAGTCTCTCGCTTGCCTGTAATGTAAATGAACCCAAAATGGCAATACATAAAGTATGCGATGAAAGAGAAAGGGAATATGATTAGATGAAATAGTTTAATATTAAGAACGATAGCAACGCCCGTAAAAGGGACCAAACCTCTTTTACGTAACAAAAGTCTTTTATCGTTCACAGTCATTGATCTATTGTTTTTCATTACATTGAAGTATTGCTTTTTTCATTCCCTTTCTTGTGTGTGCATTCCCGCAATATTTTTGTTTTTACTTTGTTGACCCAAAGTTTTTAAGACTTTCCCATACTTATTGTATTTTGTTCTTCATCATTCTTTGCAAAGATTATACTGACTTACGAGGATAGGTGAAAGAGAGGTTCCACTAAATAAAGTTACAGGCAATAAATGAATGAACTGAAAAACTGTATTTCCTTAGGCAGTGAGAAAAACAAACATGGAATAAGCTGACGCCGAGTGCGTTGATAAACTCATCGAATACTCAGAATAAATGCTTACTTTGAGATAAAACGCTTGGAAAGAAGGGGAATTACATACCGAGCCAGTACTGGCAATATAATGCGCAAGATTGTTTTCTCTGAGAAATGCTTTTTATCGAATCATTTCACGGCCATAGCAAGATTAGAAAATCCCACGGCACTATAAGGCAATCCAAATTCGTAAATACTCGTGATAAAATATTTCTGAAGAGAACATAACAGCGATAAGACCCCCTCAATTGGAATACAACAATTTTTAACGCCGTCTGCTCGTTTTATACCGTAATTTTCTCCTTCGTCTATTGCATTCAAATTAAATTTTTTTGTCCTATGTTTTTGGGGATCTTTAGGGTAAGCAATGAAATAATCTACTTAAATAAAATACTCCACAATTTCCGAGGAATAAAATGAACCCCTGAACATCCTCCTGACCCCGATGTAATCCACACGACCTCCAACTCCCAACACTTCGTAAGAAAACCCCACCGGCCACATCCCTTTGCGGCGAGAGGTCTTCGTACAAGCTGACCGCCAACTCTCCACTCCCATTACCACCCACACAATCTCGGAGTCCATACTTTTTCTTCGTCCCGATTAACCCTATACGACGACTTAAGGTTGAGTCCCTCCTTTCCATGCGCCTAAGGAAACCCAATGGACGCAGATGCGATGACCTTGCCATCCCATTCTGAGTTCAAACGCTTTTAAATCCGCTGCTAAACCCACGAAGAGTGCTATGAATTTAGAATGAGAATCGATTCCTTAATATGTTGGCGTGTAAATGGAAGAATTATAAGAAATTAGAACGAATTTCTTTCTCTTCGAGCGAAAATTTTCGTAACCATTACAGCTTCAGCCTCTTTCAACATTAATTAGAAAGGCGATATCCATTTTCCAAGGTTGGAATCTTATCGGCTGTTGGTGTAATTCTGCACGTGAACGATTTGAATAGACCGTACTTTGAGAAACGTCCTAACATATTAAGGCTGAAATTCAAAAGGTACACTAAATTCACTAGAAAATCATTCTACGTGTCGGCCTTGGTAGCGGAACATTATCCTACGGAGAAGAAGAGGGGTTCGAGTCTTGGCTAATATAGTTCTTTCCTGATTGAGACATGGGTGCATCTGTTCCTCCCCTTTGGTCACTAATGCATTCACCGAGAAAAGGCGAATTCACTATATGTGATTAAATGAATAATTATATAAATTCGGTAAAAAATTTGATAAAATTTAGGCTTATCTTTTACCTAAGTGCAGAACCAATAACCAAGGCATCTAACCGTAATCCGGTTACAACAATTTTCCTACGCTCCGACGGTTTTAATGTGTTATCCTTCTGAAAGTTGTTAATCATTTTCAGCTTTGTTCATATACATTACATCGTTCTTGAGTTTATGATAAAACTTCTTAATGGTTAATTGCAAGTGACAGCAATGTTGGGAACCGAAAATAGGAACCTCATAAAGAATAGTTTTCGATGCTGGATTAGGTTCTCACTCTGGTAAAAACGATTTTTTTTTCAATTTCGGTTAGGCTCCGCTTCGATGCAAGGCATCTTTAACTTTAACCCTGACTTACCCTTTGACTGACTTATTAAGAAATATACCAGAGTAGAATTTTTAAAAATCATAAAAAGATTCGATTTCGGGGTTACAGATCTAGACCCTTTAAAAAGGCTTCCACATTCTTGAAATTAAAAAAATCAGCTTTCCACCCTTTTGAGGCAGACAAGTTCCTTTTCTCTTTGCTGTTTTTCTAAACAAGAATATCCCTCGGGCTCCCGCTGAGTAATCAGCAAATACGAAATGGATTTCAGACCCGGAAGTCTGAGGACGAATGTCTTTAACCTTTTTAACGAGGATCAAGTATCCGCAACCCACCACAAAATGCTTACTGCACTTCACAATAGACGAATAATTCGCATTTTAATTTTAAAAACTTCTACAGTTATCATTTTAAATCATACCAAGTAAGACGGGCTGATTAACGGTCTTAAGCTATTTATATATTGCATTTTACGACCCGATGTGTTCCTCGATATCGTTTATCGGTAAATGAATGGTAACTGGGAACTAGATAAATGGCAAACGTGTCCCGTCACTTGAGAGATCGACAATGGTGCAAGCGACAGTTGAACATCTGCCAACTGATCACCGCAACAATTGAGCGTCTGTCTTTCACAGCAACATTTACAAAAAAGAAAGGAGAGTTTATCCCCGTGTATATCCCTTAGTTTATCACCGAAGAGCGTAATGATTAGATTATAAGGATATTCAATTAGTTTGGAAAGACCTGAGGTGTAGCATTATTCAAAATTTCACGACTCAAGGCGCTTTTACACTATATTAATATCTATAGTTCTTCCATAACAGTGATAGTGTTAGTTAACCAATAGAGAAGGCAGTTTCTATTTTGGCTATTAACAGAACCTCTGGATGAAATCGATTTTTCCAGAATAAATGAATTCTTGAAAAAATAACTATGAGCTTTCTGATTATACATGGACATAAAGAAACAAATGATTCAATAAAAAGAAAAAGAAACTAACCAGTGTTAAGTTCATAAACAGAGTATTAAGTGATCAAGCATGAAAAAGCTAGACTTCGGCAACCAGTCGTATAGTAAGGGATGAGAATAATACTCAAGTTTTCAATACTTGAAAGTACTCATTTCTATCACGAAAGATTGGGAACTAACGAATCAAACGAAGCGAATCGAAAACGAATTAGAAAGTAAAAAAATTGCTGAACAAATTCAAACATTCTGAAATACTTAAGTGGAAATTACTGGGTATAAAAATTATATTTCCAGTATAAATTTTTTATAAAGTAAATCTTGTTCCCATCTTTCAGTCAATGGGAGAATGAACTGAGGTACTAAAGAACTAAGTTTTTTCACCTGAAAATGTATTGAAACGTCACTGGTTCGACTTTACTCAAAACGTGTTCCGGTACAGAAAGATAAATAAAGTTAGTAAACTAAACATCGTATATCTTCCACTTAAGAGTCTAATATAAATATGGAACTAATTAATTCATTTTGTCAGAGAATTATAGATAAATAAATCAGTGATTCAATTGTTGAAAACAAAATACGAAAGCTACGCCATAAGTGAACCTCGGCCCAAGTAACGGACACAAATTATGAAATAAATCACTTAGAGAATATACGGATTCACACCAACTTCAGTAGAATCTTTGTGGATTTAACTAATAGGGATAGCATTACGGAAGATGAGCGAGGGATAAGGTAGAGAAAATCCTGAAAGGCTAGCGGATGAACCGGTACCGAATAAAGAACGAAACTACATTCCGACCAACTCACCGGGAAACTTTCAGAAGAAAAGATGAAGTGTAGAGTCTGTATGTTTGATCAACGATATACGTTCGGTTAACACGAATAGTGAATGAGCTGAACCGCAAGAAAAATACTGGTATGTGAATAACACCATTTCCTTACACAGAAATGTGCATGATGCGGGGGTGTTATTAGAGAAGGAAGCGGCGCTGAAAGGCATCTCGACTTCCGTCACTTTGAGGAATGTGAAATCGCTCCACTGAGAAATGTTTCTGAAAAAATAAACAGCGAGCATCGGATTCGCAGGAGCTTTGATTTTCGCCGCTTATTTGATGAAGGAATACGTTAAAACGTACGGATGGTTAGCAGACTGTGGTAGGTGAAGGGGAAAATGCAGACCGAATTCCATGACTGCATTCATACACAAGTTGATCTTCTACCTTTCGGTAGTTTCATACGCCAAAAAAAATCCCTGCTTTCCGCTACTTCCTTTTAAGTGCACGTAATTAAAATCAACGTTCTCATTTTACGTAAAGTTACAGATTTAATTGATGGAGCAAAGGATTCACCTCCGGTCATAGGATCTTAGGAATGATGCAAATTGAAGCACTAAACTTTTATTCAGAAACCCCAAGTGAAACACTCATTTGAGCTGTTAATAAGATAAAATAACTTAATTACATAGAATTTCCGATGACATATTTGGCTAAAATTTGAGTAATATTTGTTCTCCTTTCCAAAAACATACGAAACATTGATTTTCTTAATATATGACCACATATTCCAGGAAAAACAATCTGCACGAATATAAAGGCAGTGAATAAGGAAAAAAAACACCTCCGTAACTGAAATATACATACTTTAACCAATTTTCACATTAGAGGAATAAAATCTCACAAATTTATCAGAATCAGAAGTTCTATCAATAAAACCAAATTCCTTAAGAAAATTAATATAAGACCTCATATAAAGGATATGCATTTTCCAGAGCTACAGAGAGATTCCATTCCTTAGTCCGACTTAAAGAATCAAGCAATTACTTCTCGTCACCCTAAATTCCACTGCAGGAGATTCTTTTGACGATCACGTGATCAATAAGGCCTCATAGCTGGTTCAGACGGATTTCCATTAAGCTTAAGATTAAAACTTTAATTTCCAATTAAGGTCGAGGGAAATCTACCCCATGGGTGGAGACATTACGGCACTAGAGAACAGTCTCCCGCCTATCACCCGCGGACTTAGCCGCGACTAAGTCCATTAACGGATTTCCTCAACGCGTTAATTTTCTCTACGGCGCGGGATATGTATAATACGCGAGAAGTCGTTAAACTGCGGGAACTTCGCAATCCATTCGCAAGGGAAGGGAACTTGTTACGGATAACGTTAATCATTGACGATAACCTTCAATATGGTGGAAAAATTCTACCAGGAGAGGTGACCAGGAAGATATCATACATTTACGACTCCGATTGGAAACATTCAGGGGACAGATATGATACTCTATAAATTACCTCTACGATGTAATACTTCCGTTACGATCGGCAGTAATTCAGCAGAGCTGAGAATTGGAAAATGTCATCTCACGAGAGGAAATAACATGAAACTTAAATTTTCAACGGCTGCGACAAAACTACACCAAGGAAGTTGATGACAGGAAAACTTATCGGTAGTGAATTGGCTTCAGTACTGAATCTTTTGAATAACACCTTAAATATCGTCAAAAAGAATAATTTTGCGCGCTTACATTAACATCATATGCATCTTAGAATATCAATGTAAAGAGTAAGTCTGGTTAAAAGAGTTACTCTATGGGATGTAAGTTGCACATTGTACAATTTACTACATGGATTATGAAACAAATACAGATTTACTCACGATTCGTACGATAAAGAATAAAAAATTGGTGAGAGGCATTATAAAATGATAAAAGAATCACTCTAAAAATAAATTTATTTCCATTAATTCATATTATGATCATGATAGTACACTGGCTAGATCAATCCTGGAAACAGTTGAATCTCTGGTTCGAACTCGATTGATAACAAGCAGACATTTGTGACAGCTGTTATATCCTCCATTCCTTTTGTGTTCATATTGCGAAATATCTAAACGTGTGGTTAAAAAAAGAGAGGAAAAGGAATGGAAAGCACCAAGTAAGGTCTGCAATACGTTGCGTCGCCAGATAGCCTGAGGATTGTTGTAGAGGAAAATTCTTTGAAAGCACGTCTTCTTATACAGTAAAAATTTGGACAATCGTCCTTATGATAAAATATCGAACAAGGACGAAAACCCCGAGACATAAATAAAAGGAAAAGATTCACGTTAACTCAAGTCCCTTTTAAATCTAGAGACGGAATCCAATGAAAAACAATTTTCGAACCATGACAGCAAGAAGGGTAAATGGCGCGATATATAACTGACAATGTAATAAGCTTCTATTACGATAATCCGCACATATGTCTAGCGTTAGAGACCGCAAAAAAGTCGTGAAAGTTAACGGAAAGGAAAAGTAGATTTTGTTGCTTTCCCCAATTCAACGGCCGAATTCTAAACCAGCCTAAAGAGTATCGTTTACAAAAAAATCTATAAAACGTGGAAAGAAAGCCTGTATTGAAACGGCAAACAAACTGAAAATCTGCTACTTCCTGTCAAATTAGGCCGTATTAAGGTCAAATACATCGCTGTAATTTGGCGAACCCATCCCCATCCTCGCTGGGCCCCTCTGACTATTTTGCGCCGTCCAAAAAGAAAAACTCGCCAAATATTCAAAGAATTCCGCATCGCGGTGTCAATGTGACTTTCACTTAGCCCCGGCCGCAGAATTAGATTCCTGGAGAATTAGCGGCCCAACCTCAAAGCGGAACTGTAAAGGAGAAACTTCCTAACATGTTTGGAGCCAAAACAACGTAAAACCCGTCAGAAACGCTCCCACTTAAGACACCATCCCGCTTATTACGCGGTCTCGTGATTTCAGTCCATATCACAAGGAATAAATAACATACAGCTTAAAAGGCGGACTTTTCCTGATTCTATATGTACTACAACCTGATCAAGCCACTAGGCCAATTGAAAAATATAATTTTGTAGAAACTAGAAGTAAAAAAAAGGTGCCTTAGATACAAAAATTTTGCTTTTCGGTAATCATACGAAATGAATCAACTTCATAGTATCAGGCAAGATGTTGTGGAAATCCATTTTGGAACAAATGCAGAAAACTAGAAGTATGAGAAAAAGTACTAACTTCATTTTTCTGTATATCCCCATATAAAATGATGCTTTTTTCATACAATCGATAGATATTATTAGATAAAAACAAACGTAAAAGGATTTCATGATGACAAACTCAAATATTACACCATAAAAATATAAGTAAAACACTGACATGGTTTCGTAGAACTACATCATCAGGTCTAGTAGCATGATGGTAGCGAAACCATAGTTGTGCTTTACATATATTTTTTACATATTTTTTTGGAGTAGTATGCCATCATGGAATTTTTCTGTGTGCCTTAATGCCACATAGTGAAGCCTGCATTAGTTTATGTGAAACTATTTCCGTTTTGAGTCGTAAGGCACTTTGAAACATAAGAGCCAATGAAAAGTTCTATATATTTTTTTTCTAACGCGCAAAAAATGAAATGTTGTCATATTTCGGTTAAAGAGCTATCCTTTTTAGAATGCGGTTTTCTGCCAATCCCCTGAAAAAACCTCTTAACCAAACTTTACTGTATTTGGTGCCCAGAAACTCGTGCGCTACTACCCATTTACCGCTGAATTACTCGCAAACAATTTCATCAGATAGAAGTAACATCCCAATTAAATCCACCGCGCCAAAACAAAGACACCCACGTGAACTGATTAGCGACTCAACTTCCGCAGGAAGCCTCTCGAACGGGGACAGAGAACAATGCTGCCTTCTCAAATCGATTTAGGAGATATTTCTTCCAATTAGAATTCCCTGCGTGTAACCATAACGCGACTTTCCCATCCTTTGCATAGCTGCTATTATATCATTACTTTTAAAAAGGTGCATCGAAACATGTGACGGGTGGAATTAGAAAGCTGAGGCAATTTTTCACTCGCTGGAATCAATGGGGGTGAGAGGTGAGGGATGAAAATAATACATCACGTGAGAAATCCCACAAACTTTTGAATCGTGGGAGAGGAAGTAAAAACACCCCAACTTCTCTTGGTTCTAACAAGTTCAATCACTCAAGTACGTGAGACCTCGGTGGCCTGAGATTATCCTGACAATGATGAATCTACTCCCGAAAATTACACGCTGCACGGAGCTTTTATCGCTCCCAATTAAATTCAATTTTAAAATTAAATTTTTCCCAAGCTGTGGAAGCTACACTCATTAAACTAAGTACGGGCACGCCAACCGACGTGCATTTCATCTTAATTAGAGGAACAAACACACTATACATTGCGTGACAATATTTTGTCAAACGAACACGATATGTGTAGAGTATACATACAGATAAAGTAAAAAGATTGTAAAAAAATTAAGTCTTAAAATAATACGAACTCATCATGGCACCACTTTCAGTTAACCTTTGTCAAAATCTTTCCAATAAGAATAATAAATTAATGAAGTTTTACGCATATTTCACCGAAATTTTGAGGCATTTTCAATAAAAATTTAGAATCCAGAATCGACAGAATCTAACGTTATGAAGTTATGATCGATTTCTAATATTCGAACGAAAAATTTTATGGATGGAAATTTCAAGAAAGATGCAGTGTTCCGAAGGACCTTCAAATATAATTTAGTATAGCTTACAATAACCAATATATTTTCGAAGGAGAAAATTATTTCGCAAATAAATATAGTTTCCGATATAAATATATATTCCACGCGATGAGGAAATATTTCATTTCTTTCGTTTTCCATAAATCAAAAACCCCTTATTTTCCTTAAGCTCTTGTTAAAATCTCTACAGATGATTTAACTTTACAACGTTTGAACAAATTCATAGTGATAAGGGGCAAGCTGATAAACCCGCCATACCCTATATTGTAGAAAGGCTAAGGAGATTTAGTGGCCCCTTTCGCTATCCATAGAGGATCCTCATATTAATTGCTGCGGAAAGGTCCCGAGATTTACCGTTGCGCCACTAATATTGATCGTAAAATATCCCACAAAACAAGTTTTTTCAGGAAATTCTTGCAATAAATGTGTAGTAATTCCCTTGCACGTGACGATAACCTCCCTAAATCAACCACAGCTATTTGACGAAGTTCGCAATTTCAGATTTCCATTTCTCGTTATAAAACGCCGTTTTATTGCATTTCCATTCTCATTTCCACGGAAGGCATCCATTTACCACGGACGTACTGCAATTACGCCCCCAAGTCGTTCTACAACATTCCACTGACACCAGTTGAGGAATAGTTCATTGCCACCGAAGACATCCATACAGCTCAAAAGCTTAGCTTACCGAGCAATACCGACCGAGAATTCACACCATCGGCAACAAACACCTGTTCTGTAAGCGAAGAATGATAGTTAACCTTACGTCGGCTAAAAAAAGTCTTCTAAATGACATTTTTCTAGAGCTGTGGTTATCAAGAAATTCAAAAATTTCATAGAAACGGCGAGTTTCAATGCAGTAAAGATTAAGCCTATTTATGAACGGATGATTCATATTATATAGACTAACGACCAAAAGTAATTTTTTTAGGAAATAAAAACAGAATTTAATCTAAATAGAGCTACTTTTTTAGCGCGATGAACGTCTTAAAAAATGAACTCGAATGTCGAAATTGCAACATCATTCGTTTGCCAATCACAAGATCTGCATTTTCAAATTTCCACGTCAATGTTCACATTTTCAGAGGGTAAACAGATAAATTCACATAATCACCATGCACCTATTATGCATAAATTCTTGAAAATACCACTTAATTTGTTTTTCGGTTAGAGCCTCTCATATTCGTAATGCGTTGAAATGAACCTTTTAAGCATCGGAGCACTACATACTTAAGCAGTTTCTGTTCAATTCAATTTCTGAAAATTCACTCATTCGAGGCAATTTATTCCTTGAGGGAAGATAGTATACCCATTGCATACTCATTTCTCGTATACTTATAAACGGATGTTGTTGTCAAGAGTTTTTATCATCGGTGGAATTCGGCAGTCATGGTACTGATCTTGTTCACAGAGCATAAAAAGTCCATAAAAAATCACAGCTTAATCTGCTGAAAGATGAATTGATTTGAATTTCATCAAAGGTTCATTAACTGTGAAGAGATACCACAACTAACTCGCTCTGCGCTCTGATATTTCTCAATTATATATCGTTATAATTAACTTGTTCCAAGAGTAATTTCATAAAGAAAACCGTGCGCAGATCAAGATTTCGATGCATAAGTGATAAATGAGGAAATCATTTTTAAAATTTGAGACCCTTAATTAACTATTCATACCTCGCATATATCATTAATATGTAAAGCCATGGCTCGGAACTGCTATCAAACGTTGAACATTCTGAAGGAATTAATCGAGGCGATGTTAATTATAATAGTACGGTGAAACAGGGAATAATTTACCGGTGGAAAAATTTCATTATTCCTTACGCCACGGAAAATATCGTCTTTGCTAATGTCTCAAAATTTCGGTGTTAAAATTAAGTTTTCAATTGGTTGCACAAACCATTCCGATCTAATTTTCAGAGATGAATTTTCTGATTCTTGCATCTTGTATACTTGGAGATTATTTTTGGCGTTTACGTATGTTCCTTAACCTGTTTCCTTTGTTCTCTTCTTCATTATTACAAATTTATTATTACATAGTTATAATTTAGCTATTACTTATTATTAATGTTATTATTAATGTGATATTACCTTCCGAACTGTTTCACTTAAAATATTCCGAGATCTAGTGATCTAACCAAACTATATTCTGATCTTAATTGCCATTAAATTTTATATGCATAGCTATAAACGCAACCATTTATAAATATCAATAGAAAAATCTTTACATGAATCGGAAACATCTAATATTGGCTACAGATTCATTAAGGTTAGCGATGATAAGATCAATCAATGTTTCTTTGAATGTTTACCCGCCGCTAATAAATTGTCAGTCACGCGTGTGTAGACACATCGCATCCTAAAGGCGTTAACCTAAAGGAAAACAGCCTTATAGGAAGCCTATCCTAAGAAGGAGAGTTGATAAGTTGGAGACCTGTCTTAGACAACCGGATATTACGTGCCGTGTGTTAGAGACAGATAGAACCGGTGGTCTTCTAAACAAGCTCTCTCCAGCTCGTATCGGCGACACTTTCGACGACTTACCGAGACAAAAAGTCGAGACTACGTCGGGATAATAATCAATGCCTATCAATTCAAAGGTATTCGAGAAAAATAACATTTAATTCTTCAGCGACCAATACAAATGCGATGGAGGAGCCGTGGATCTTCAGGTAACGATCGTGCTGCTATGCTTACGCACACTTTACCAATGCATACGCATTTTCGAACAAACCTGATTAGAAAATACGGGAAACTTTATTGCTACATCTCTACCCTGGCGAAGTTCAATCAAGTACACTGACAATATATATCGATATTGAGGATATTAAAATATGTAGATCAGAGAAAAAATATAGAATAGGACTACAACCAGAGCTCTACATGAGATCCCAAACAAACACGTCCATTCAGAATTATTTAGTGCTATATTTTTAGGATTAAATTATAGTTTTATGAAAATAATGGAGAACGCGTAAAATATGTACTTACATTTAGACGGAGAAATGAAGGAGAAAAGTCTGCCATATCTAGGAAATGAACCCGGATCTCCCACTTGCCAAGAGGTTGCTTTCTACAATTAAGGTGCTAATTTTGATAATTTGTTGATTTATGTTTACGTGTTAATTTCAAAATTCAGGCCTGAGATAAGGGATTTTGTTCTTGTTTTTTTTTCTAATTGAACTCCAAAAAAATAAGGGAAAGATCCTTGATATATTTTCGTGACAGAACTCATAAAACTGCGTTGCAAACGAAGTTTTTCTAACCGGACGTTTTTGTATTTAAAGGGAGGATGCTCTAAAATTGATGAAAATTGGAATGAAATTCATGAAAAACGAGGAGTGAGTACAGTAATACTTGGAATTACTCCTCAAATGTTTTCGAAACTACTAGGTGATTACTTTTAATTATCTGTAGCATTTCACCCTAGACATTCATACATTGAATTAATGAAGCAAATATGCTTCGTCGTGCGTACTGCCTAATTTTCCATAAAGTTAATTTCTCAGGTGCTAATTTCAATGGGAAAAAAGTACTTCCACTTCTTTCCTTTTGGAGTGAACGCATTGACCTCTTAGTGTGCTTATCATATATCCAGCAGTTCTTGAGGTATAATCGGTCAAGCGAAACCCGAATTTCTCTGCGGCTGTGAAAGAAAGGAAAAATTGCTAGGAAATAGGTCAGACGTCGCGATTTCTATGAGCGATATGAATGGGTTCTCCTGCGTTTGTTGGTTTCATAGCTGGGAAGCTTCGTTTAGGCTTCTCTCTGAGACCAACTTTCCGCGCCCCAGTTGATGCCTGTCAAGCGCAATGGATCTCAAGTTTTCTCTTCAATTAAACGGTAGAGCTCCCCAAAGTAACAATTTTTCCCAACTTTCTTCTCGGGGCAGTTTTAGCGGCGTACTCATTTTCATTTGGTTTCACACGCATCATAAAATTTTGTACACTTCCAGTTTTCACTCCTGCCCGCAGCCTATCCTTTTTTATGAGTTTTAGGAATGTAGCCGCAGGTAACCAATCCGGTAGGGCCATATTCATAAAATAACTTTTTTACACTAATATACATTGATTCATACTAAAAAGGCATCCATTATGAGGAGTTGCACAAAATTTTTCATAAGTAATTACTGGTTTAGAAAGCATCGCTGGCCACTCGCCAAAACTTATTTTTCTTACGTCATGATACATTGGCAAGTATATTTTATTACTGATATATTTGTTTGGAAATTTCCACCAGTGTTTGCTCCTTTTAGCATACATTGCCCGAATAAAAATTTACGTGAAAATAAACATCCTTAAGAGCGTACAGAGAGGCTCAAAGATGTAAGATCCCCATAAGTTATCCATGGAGAGCCCCTATATTATTCGCTACGGGGAGGTCCTTAGATAAACCGTTACCCCACTGAGGATTCTCATACTCATACGTAATGTCTTATACATTACTGGCCTTCGTAGATAAATTTTCTAATGTGACCCTCTAGACAGATCATAGCAGGTTGAACATCCTTGCCGTAAAGCACCGATATAAATAAGGATAAACGTGCTCGGGGGAATCAGAATATAAAAGTATGCCATGGAAATAAATGAGAGGTGATTCCTACGGTGACATAGCCCGTTTCGGCCGACCGGATTCAGAGGGAGGGAACAAAGGAGACCGCTACGGCCGTGAAGTGCATTCGTTAATGAAGAAAATAGGACGCGGCGTGCTTGGAGGACGCCAGGAAAGAAACACCGCTTCTTAAACGGGCGAAAGTGAGAGTGATCTTCACGCAGAGGATAACGGGTTCAAACTCGAAAACGGTGCGTCCGAGAATTACACTTGACTTTAGGACTTAACTTGCCACGCGCCGTGAAATCACGGCCTCGAATCTGATGGATAAGCAGCACGTGCTCGCAGATAAATGGCTGCAACGATGCGAAAGAGATGGGACGCAATCATATTAATGACGAGAAACAGAGCGGTCATGAAGATGTCGCCACACTTTCTACTGAATCACACTGCTGTTTCTAAGCTGCGATTAAACAGGAACATAGCGACCGTATATTCAATCTTAAGTAGGATATTTCTCCTTCTTAAACTATGCTTAAGATTATTTCCTTACATTTTAGTGATTAAGGCAAAACTATATACTGATAGTTTGTAGGTAATTTCACATTCATAGCATCTTCACTGCGTTGCAAAGGAAACTTAATTCCTTCCGACTAATTTACTATAAATATCGCTACAAATGAAGTTAATTTTACAGAGAAGCTGAGGGAACAGTAGAATTATTTTCAACATATGACGTTTTAGCACGTACATATAAGCAATAAGTTAAGAAATATTGAAGCTTCCAAGTAAAGTGGCACTTCTAAACTGCTACTTGAATATTAAAATCTGTTATTATTTCACATTAAATTGTTTTGGTTAACAACAACCATGCAAGAATACAATATTCGATCTTACGTATTATGGTAAATATTCAAACTTCATCGATAAGCAAGCTTCTAGTTTGAAACATAAATAATTTGCGAGATAAACTTTTGGAAAAAAAATAATCCAGTTGACGTAACCAACCATATCGATGAAACAATTTCCGACTCTATTGAGATCAAATTTGCGTTAAAATAGACTCAAAGAAATCTTCCTGTAAAAGAAGCGTGATTTTGCTATTTTACAAAGGAGTGTCGGCATTGCTTTAATAAGAAACATGAAGTATCATAATTTCTTATTAAGCAAAAAATTCGTAAATTTCGTCAGCAAATTAAGTTGGATTAGCTGAAGATAATCCTGAGAGAAAACATGAATAGATTAAAACGAAACCGGAAATCCATCATCTTATTTCTGGAAATAGCCAAACACGTGCCGTGAAAACCCGCCCGACAGAAAGTTTTAAAAAATTGGAATGATTCGCACCATGGGATTCGGCTTTCTTATTCGGCCTTGTTACGCAAGGTCGTGAACTTTACGTGAGCGAGCATTCTATCCCATATCCATATCATCCAAAACAGAGGCACTCTATCCATAACCACCGTTCCGCTACGCCTTCTTCGCACCATCTGCATGAAGAAGAGAGAATGAATTACGCAGTGATCGTCACTGTAAATCCGCAACCTGCCGAGTCCGCGATGCATGGAAAAGAGAGAGAAGAAACTGCTCCGTTACGATCTCAACTTTCCCATCCCACGACACACTTCCGTGACCAATCGATCTCCGGCGCGACCAAACAAATCACAGCGCGTGGGAAGGCGTCGAACCCGTGGAAGGCAACGTAGGAAGCGCATAAGAAAAATCGCTCTCCACTAGCTAATCTACATACACCTTCCTCCATCGATGTTCCTTCTATTAAAAGATAGATCGACGTGATCTGCCACGGTTGAGAGCGAAAATAAATTGACGTAAATAAACTGAGCTATGATTTGAGCTCAATAGTCTGTTTGCACTGTTACCGTTGTTTTACCGCACATTTTACTTTCTAGAGACTAAATATTGAGACGTAAATAGCAAATTTTATCACTACATGCATTCTACATGGATAAGGTTAACATTAATTTGAATATTGTTACATTTCACTGTCATAATCTCCATATGCATAAAAAGCACAGGAGAATATAATATGTTAAAAACTTACTGGTTCATTGAGAAATAATTTGAGAATGGAATTTTCTTCATAGGATTTTGAAGAGTTTATCGTCCAATACAATCCTCTCAGTAAATAAGAGGAGAATATCTGATTTTCTAAGAAGTCTCAATTCCTGAATTGTAGGAAATTTATTCCTTATAATTGCTAATTTAGCCTGTTTCATTATTATTCTTTTTAGATTTCTTCAAAATTCTACACTGACTTGGACATGTAATCTCATTTTCGGACGGAGGAGATTTCATTTTGTCAAAACAAAATTTTCAGAATTAAATGATATGAGTACAGAAATACAACAGAGCAGAATTAAATTGTGTCGTAAGAAATATTTATGATCTTGATTTCGAGCGAAATTCATAAACATCTATCATAGAGAGTCTATTTTTGCTTGCTAACATTTCGATCCTAGATACTAGAATCAATCAAAGCAGAACGCGATAAAATAACGATACTCTTGGATCGCAATACCAGAACCTATGAGCAAATTCTACGCTGAGGAAAAAATTATTCCAGATAATGATCCAAAAAAAGGTGTACATCAAAAGCCTTCATCTGGTTTGGTGCAAAAAGACATCAAAAAACCTCAATCAAATTAGATGTAAAGCGAGTATCACAAGAGCCCAGACCAAGAGCGAATTTAATCTCCTGCCACATGGTGGTATTAACCTCGACCGCCTTCTCCTTTGAGCTAATGAAGGAAGTTGGCATCCAGTCAACTTGAGAGCAAAATTCGACCACCTTGAGAGTAGCAGAAGGGAGACGTAAACTCTCCCCATGATAGGCTTCCATCTCATAATCTATTAATCTCCACGTGTATTTTTTTCAACGGCCCAGACTGCAGCCCTGCAGTAGAATTAAGGGTGGGAGACGGGTCACGAACCTTTGCCCGCAGATTGGTAAACATAGAAGAGGATACAACTTTCGGAGATGCCGCAGACCATGAAATCGATTTGACGCAAAGTATCCGATCGAAAGTACTGGGCGATGGGTATTCGAAGTTCTTTAGGGTGTGAAATTGTGTGCATGAATCCGACCAGAAGATGTGAAAATGGTATGAAAATCTTCACCACCAATGACAAAACTTCAAGCTGTTATGTATTTCTCGCGCGAGAATCGGGAAAGCTGTAAGGATACGTTCCGAAGAATCATAAGCCTAATGAAATATATGATGGAATACATATAATTAACGAATATACTTGGTATATGTATATTTTTTAGTATAAGTAGAAAAGTATACTATACTATATATTACATCCTGGTCATATTCTTATCATAAGTTCGTACAGTTTTTTATAAAAAGTAAAGAAAAATGCACTCTTTCCCAAGTTCCCCAGTCCATTACTGAGTAAATTTATAATATCTCGGATGACAACTGATGTTACATACAAAAATCTACAATTTTTCAGCTCCTTTCTAGCAACATCTTCGCTTTTTAAACAGACTTTAATAAGAAATAATGAAAATAAAAGCTCGTTTTCACAATGTAAATCTTTACAAACAATTAAGCAAACGGGTCAATAAGTAAGAATCCGTAATAGATCCGATAAGTATGGTGAAAACAATATTAAAATAGCATTAAAATAATGCGAAGAAGCTAATTTCTTCAGGAGTGTATGCAGTGTTGCAGATATGTTTGCGAGATGTACAAATTGACCTAATTCGTTTCCTAGAGTGTTTGCCAAGAGTACATCAGTCAGGCGGCCAGCACTTCAAGTTCATTTGGCTTTACTCATGGTTCACGAAGAGGGGTAGAGAGCTAAATTTGATTTCTCGTGATCTGGCTTAAACTATCCTTTCATTCATCTTGTCTTTAGTTATTTCAAGGGATTCTTACCTGACGTAAAACTATGAGGTTCCTAGAGGCTAAAGTAAGAATTGTTAAAACAAGAATTGTTTGCAAATCAAAACCGATTCGAATAAAACGTTTCCGAGAAATCCTAATTTTAATTAAAACAAATGAAATTTTCAGAACCTACCACAACGTTGGCTAGACGACAAAAAAATAAAGGTAGTGGGAACAAGAAACAGAAGATGTTGTTGTCAAGTCAATTTACCGAGAAAGAAAGACAGCGAAACAATTTTAGAGCGATTAAACAGGCGATGATTCATCCGCCAACTGTAATGAGCACCGGGGAAATGTTTTACTTTTACTCATGTATGTGCAAGAACATCTGATATTTCCAGCGTAAAAATGCATGCACCATCATGACGACGGCAGGTGCTATGAAAAGGGGCAAAAGGGGCGAATGAGAAGACTTACAAGAGAACAACTGGCTCAAGCAATAAATTATTTTAATCCGATATATTTATAATGACCAGAGGATACTTGGACGAAGAATAAATTATAAAAATATGGGGCAAATATTACTAAATTATTACCACTACATTGAGACTAAAATCAACGATAATATGGGGCCTAGACCAGGGATAGGATCCAAAACTTTTAGGAGTATCCAAAAGAGTATGCAACCATGCACTTCACATGGAATATGGAAATAAATATATATGAATATTAAATATGGAAATAATCACTTATTGTTCTAATTTGAAAATTTGTATAGGGAAACTCTGGGATGAAATAAGAATCTAAATATTTCTCTATCTATAGCAATAATTTATATAGTCAAGTTTTGTTATAATAATAACAAAAAGAAGTTAAGCATTTCACGATGCAACACTTAAATTACATTTTCGCTGTAACGAGCGAATTGAGGTATCTCCTAGTGTATAGTTATACTACTATTGTATCAGATAGATTTAGGAACAGGTTCGGCTAGCTATAATAATAATAAATGGCCTTTATTTTGGGAAATACTAAGAATCGAATCGCACGCACCAGCTGAATCCCACCACTGACCCAAACCAATAATTTTAAAAAATCCACCCTACATCAGTCACGAGTAATTTCTCCCAATAGACGGTAATAACCGATTAACACGGAAGACCCTAATTTGTCTTCCACATCTTCCCGGGGCTTCGTTAAGCCTTCGACGTACCGGAGGGCAGGTGATTCAAAAAGGGGTCCGACGGCGTCTGAGAAGACATAAAAGAGATGGGGCAATGAGCAAACAGGAAGGATTTCGAGGGGATGAGACTGCGTGTGAAGCCAACCCCCTCCACCCCCGCATAACAGTGACTCACCAACGCCTCCTGCACCGAGGACCTTGGCAGGAAAGAGCAAATGCTTTGGGGATGCGTAAAAAACGGCACGCCTTAAAATTGCGCAGCGGTCGAAATGGGGATAACGGGTCCAAGGATATAAACACGACACTTTTGGGTTGGAACACGATGAGATCGTGCCGGCCAATTTAAAGGACTGAGGAGGTTTGGGAGATAAACACGAAGTCTATGAGATGCGAACACGAAATTCTTGTATATGGAGAAAAGGAACATGCAGGCGGTTATTTTCATTCATATGAAATATGGTAATAAATTTAGCGATAAAAATCCACATTTGCTTCTGACAAGACGATGCTGGAGCTGAAAAACAGGCAGAACATCATTATGAGATTCATCTAGAGAAATTATCGATTCCGACAAAATTTCTAGAAGAATGAAAACATGAATTTTGAATAACTCCTTACACGAGAACCCTAATAAATGGAATAGTGACAAGTAATTCTTCTAATTTAAGTAGGTTCATGAACCGATAGTTTCCCAACCCAACGCCTTTTCCTCGATTCCCTGAAAACTTATCCCACCATTGTACCAACCGATTTTATCGCATTTGTCTACTCTCCGTCCTTTCCACTGTATCCTACCCTCAGTTACTTTCTTTACCAAACAATTTACTATGAATAATATATATCCGGGAGAGGTGCTCGACAAAAAAACTCGATTTAAGGAAATTGTCTTGCCGAAAGTATCCTTAAAGGATTAAAAAAAAAATCATTTAAAAGGTAAAAGTTTGTATTTTCATAATATCGTTTAAGGTGCTTCGACAGATAGGTCATTCCGCTTTCTTAAAGTCTAACGTGATGCCGACTTGACTATCAAAGAGCCCGGTTTGTATTTCCATTCTTTACCTTAGGGCCATTATAAATCAACTGAAGAAAATATAACGAACGTGACATGTCATATCAAAGTAACCAGCGTATTCATAATACTCTTCTTCGTTTTCCTATCTTGTACCCTTGAGATATGCTATTAGGAAAATTCCGTGAACGTCAATGAGAACCTACTCTGGAAAAATAACCGAATCAATGAAAGAAGACTTTCTCCCTAACATTTATGGAGTAGCAAATTTATTTAATAGAGGAACATCCTTTGGATTATCCCGGGAATATATTTAAGTCGCATCCTCTTCTTCAAGATGGATAGAGGAAACGTACGGCAGGAGTGATATAAATGATCAACATCGACGGAATGGAAATGATTCATATCCTGCGCAATTTCTAGCGTAGCGCGGAGGCAATCCATCTCGATTTATAAGGTGCCTTCATTTCCGCATTTCGTTTCCACCTTTCCTGGATTCGTACCTTGACGGTTTTCCGATCGATTAGGCGATTACACCCTCAAGAGTACAGCCTTCCCACCGGATGTCCCCGGAAGAATGGAGATTCCGGGCGAACGAGCAGGGAGAGTCGGTAAGAGGCGGCAGCTACTTGGTTTTCGTCACGGCTGACACGGGGCACAGGGAGTGAACATTGCGAGAATTGGTAAACAGAGCGTGGCGATCGAGTATTGAGTGGGAAGGGAACGAATGCAGAAGAGAAAAAAGGCGCCACGTCGAAGAAATCGAAACTATTTGGTGACTTTCGGAGGCCGTCCGGTGTCATAATTCGGTATGCGCCAATATTACGAACAAGTAAAAGAACACATTCCTGTGATGGTAAGATTCGATCCGAGAAATGTGAGTAATACGTCAAAAGAAAAGAGGACAACAAAGAGCTCTACAACAAATGAGGGAAATCAGCGAACGAAACGGAGAGATACGTGGGCGAGACAAAGATCCATTTGCATCCAACATGAAAGCGTTTCTAAAAGGGAAATTGAGCTAAAAACAAGGTTATTTTGAAACAGAGAGACTTCAAATTACGAGAAAATCATTCTTAAAGAGCGAAAGCGTCGAGAAATAAAAATAATACTGGAAATACACGTTTTTCAAGTGAATGAACTATAAATAGGAAAAATTTATCATCGAAGAAGCCCGAAAATATACTGCTACAAGAAAATATTCCTTCAATAGGGTTTACACGAATTTAAATGCGGATTTCATCGCTTAATCAATGGAATGTATGAATCCAAAATCCAAGACAAATCGTACAGGAGAAAAGTTAAATAACTGTAAAAAATAAGTGTCTTTATATCATTAATACAATAATTCGTCATGAACTAAAATAATCAAAATAATAAATGAACTCTCTATAATTCAGCAATAGGTTATGTTGCAAGTGTTAGTGAGTATATATGTGCGCGCCTATTCAAATTGCGACATAAACTTATTTTTAACTTTACTCAGGGTTCAATGTGCCTCTTACGATAATGCAATAAGCCAATTTTGGCGGATGCGTCTTAGTTTGGCGATCCTTAGATGAAGTTAATGACTTTAAGCTTGTTTTTGTCATGTTTCCAGCACATCAACGTCGAGAACATAGCACTGTTTACTGAAGTGAAATTCTAAATAATTTTCCACCATTAATTATAAAGACTTCCAAATATTAAGAAAGATTACCATAAAGCTTCAGGAATATTCCTGTCAAGTATATTTTAATAAATTCCGAATTTAAGTAACCAGAAAAATACGTGATTATTACTAATCTGTCAACATGAATTTATTTTGATATACCATCTTCCACACATTGAAATCACTCGTTTGCTGACAAATCATAGGACATGCTGTCAGTTCGAGAGCATATGAAATCGTGGTTCTTTGCAATGGCATATATGAAGCAAATCTTGATTAGATAAACTTCATACGTAATCACAGTACCGCTTTGAGCTGTCATATCCAAATGAATGGTTGCGACAACCGAGTGAGCAATTCAACCGGAAATAAGCCTTCGTTAAGGATTCCTTGTCGATCACGAGATATAAGAAAACTTTCTACGTCCGCCATTTCTAGATTAGATATTGCTCTAGATATGTATACTGCTTCCTCGCCTCGTATGATGAATATGATTGCACTGCCGTTGGATGGCTTAAGCTGCGAAATTATACTTAATGGGATTTGAAACCCGCAAATCATTGCTAATATAAATAATTGAGCAACATATTGCGTAGATATGAAAAGGAAATCGGTATGAGTGGATTATCTATCTCAAACTTATATTGTGAGAGAGAGGGCGAAACAATAATTTAGATGTTGAGATTTCTTCTTTTCTACTTCGATCCGTATCTATCTAGGAAAGAAAATGAAGGATTTCCTTGTTCCCTCCCAATGAGAACTTCTGGACTCACTAAAACTTATTATACTAAATGAATATGGTATTAATGGTAAGAAACCAAATATTGGAGAAATCCATGTTATCTTCCCATGAGATCGACATCAGCTAATTTTCTAACCACCGTTTTTATACCAAAGATTTCCTGATCAAGACAAAGAATACTTGCCAATTTCCGTCAAATCTCCCAAGACTTCTAAGAACAATTTTATTAGGAAATTAAATTATAAAGGCAATATTTTTTTCAAAATAATACTTAACAATGCCACTAAAACTATATATGTTATCTTTACAAACCGAGTCATCCTTGAAATTTCTTATGGCTTATTATTTGATTTTTATCAGTGCTATAATTTTAATCAGAGCCATTATAATTACTGCTATTATTTGTATTGATGGGGTCATTAATAGGAGAACAATTATATTTTTCAATTAGAATAAATATATTTAACCACTTAAATTATTTTATTGCAGGAATTATTTTTATTGCGGAATTATTTTTATTGCGGAATTATTTTTATTAGTCGAGATAATTTTTAAGGAGAAATTCAAACTGATTTCTCTCCTAACCCATCCCTGGAAATTTCCACACAATTATGCCCTCCACTGTTTCTTTATTACATTAGAAAGCTAGATTATCGGAAGTGATTTAAGGCGTTTATATGCTTAAAAGCATCTGACTTCTTCTTTATGGACCGACAAAATATCCTTTGGCCATCGATCTAAAAGCAACATTCTACGCAAAAATTTTTCGGAGAAAGAATTATTTACTCGAAATTTTAAGAGCCATGAGTGCTGCCGACTGACAATACCAATATGGAATAAACAATAGATGTTGCTAAAATAACTTAATTTGGACAAATCGAATAACATATTGGACTTCTTAACCTCATATTCACCTTGATCCCTAGGTATATGGGTACTACAAGAAGGGAGCCCTTAACATAGACGGGGAGATAAATTTAGAAAGCCTCATCCAGTATGAGCTTCGCCCAAAAAATCCGAAATAATCCACGCCCGCGGTTCCATTCGAATCCTTTCAAAATTCCCAGACGATAAACCACTCCATATACGGCATAAATCTTAGTTGAGCAGATGTTCTTAAACGCTGGCGATGAGAGTTTCATAAATTCGAAGAGAAACGTAATCGCCGAAGTCGAAACGGGACAGTCTCGTGCCGCTTGATTCTCTCCAAGGAGGAAATATTTACGGAAGGTTAGGCCGGGAATAAAAAGAGAGTCTATTTTTATGGAGCTAGACATCGCGCTTCCTGAAGACGGCGAGACAATCAATCAGAAGTATTCGGGAGATAAATATAGTCATATGGGTTTCCATCGATCATCTCGACGCCAATTACGACAGAGGAAGAAGCTTTGAAACAAGGGAATGAAGGGGACGCGACACTTGGATAAGAGCCAACTCTACGAGGAATGTTTGATACCTATTCCTCACTTTACATGGACGGGATGAGAAACAAACTTCCCCGATTCAAATCCTGGTAGATTAGATACACGAATGACGAATCGGGTTCTATGAAATTTAAATTTGGACGAGAGAATGAGATTCGCCGCGGTTTTCCATTTCGGGATTTGGATTGGATTTTTCGAATTTCGGCCTCTGGATTTATTTCGGGTGCTTACGGAAATTACGAATATGATTCATACCAATGCAAAACGTATATATCGTCATTGGACTAAAGAATGGAGCTAATTTCTGGCGGCTAATAATAACTCAGTGGCCTCTAAAAGCCGGAAATGCCCATCTAAAATTAAATAAAAGGCAAAATTTCCCCAAGGGTATTCGGCAAACCAAACGAGAAAATAATATCCATTAAAATACTTCCGAACCGAAACCGAAAATTTGTTCGTCATCAATAAAATATGTCAATAGCATGCACATAAAAGATGTTAATTCTGTATTTAAAAGTATGTTTTATCACCTGAATCGTTTACCACTCGTGCTTACGGCTGGTTAGTAGTGTAAGCGAAAATTTAGCACCCTCTTTAGGAGAATAAATTTCGAATTACGTTTCAATTACCAGAAATATTCATAGAAAATCCTACTTATAATTTTTTCTATGGTTTACAGAGTCGTATGCTCCTGTATTATTAAATACACTATGGAGTCACATATTTCACAAATTCATATCCTTAGAAAGAAAATATGAATCATATCAGTATAACTTTCCTTTGAGAAATTAAAAATTCCACAACGAACTTTCAAAACTTGAGATCATATAACGTGACAGACCAGCCGGAAGCACGAATAGTAAAAAAGATTCCGGTAATGTAACATACTTTTGGATAAAGATTTGAGGAATTTTGTCAAAAATAAAAGACGGTCAAGATAACAGTAAATAGCTCTGCACCTCCATTTGGTAGCAAGAATGTAAGTTCATCAAATTCCAAAGAAAAAACTCGTTAACGTACACGCTAAAGAATAAAAATTTTTAAGAGGAACTGTTGGTATCTTTCTTGAATTTTTACTTTAAAGACAACCTTCCATTAATTATCACTCACCCAAATTCATTTATCTTGTCACGGTGCAGAATATTTACTTCTGTATTGACCCTAATGTAACTAAAAGAGGCCCTTGACGTGAATATTTCAAAGGAAAAGTCCGAGTGAAGCGATTCAAGTCCTTCCCGTTGGGAGGAACGTCACGAAGTAATGAAGCTTTCTATGCCAAGGTATGTGCGTTCCCTTCCAGATGTACACGGTATCTTTGGCCCAGGAGAGAACTTTAGGGTGTAGCTAGTGGCCACCCCAAAACGGTGCTTCAAGAGGAATTCCTGAACGTGCTTTCGTTCGGTATTTGGCAACTAAGTTTAAGCTCCGAGAGAGATAGGAACTGCTTAAAACATAAGGTCCTCCTGTATAAATTTCCCTCAGCCATTCTAAATACAGAAAGTGCGTAATAATCTAAACTTAACTTTCAAAAGATAAAAAAACGAAGGATTTTTTCGAGAGAGAGGCTCTAAAAAAATTTTATACCCCAAAGGAAAAATGACTAATTTTGTACGAAAATCTCGATACCCTTTCCTTCTTCTCAAGGTCTCTCGGAGTTGATTTTACGGACTGTTAGCAAACAGGCGAAGCGATGCTAGCTAACGAGAAATAACTAATTAATTATCGCCGAAATGATGTTTTTAATCCAGTGCTAACAGTTGCGAAAGCTGTGTTTCATCGAAGGTCGAGTTTCTAAAGATTAAATCAAGCATTCGCGAGATGTGTTAATTTCGAAAGAATTTCTATATATTTTCGGGATTCCGGGAGTAAATAATTATAAAATCTATCCTAGGAAAAGAATAAAAATTCAATTTGGAGCAAAGGGATAAATTTTACGTGAGAATAAATTAATAAAATAAATATTTTGATAATGGGGAGGAAAAAAGCTGACAAGAATATATCTAGAAGAATTCACGCTTCTTAATTTATTTTGCACTAATATTACACACGTGAAAATCAATCATATAAACAAATAAACACTATTCAAGGTAAGCCTCTGCGAAGAAGCGAATTAGGATACTTAACTCAGAGTTAGAGCTTGTTCTGGAAATAAAATAGTGAAGCTAAAAATGGAAATAAGTGAATGAAAGTAAACAAGATATTATAAACATTTTTAACGCAGAGACCCTGATTAATTTATCAAGGTGTACAGATATAATAACCAAAATATTGGCTCTGAATCATACACGAGTCAAGGTAGTATACACGGATTCGGTGATGTGTCTATAAAGATTTGAACGTTTTACAAATCGTGATAGATATTACATAATGGTATCCTGTTTCCGCTATTACCAATCGTATGATAGAGCAATACAGTTACCCCAGGCTACGAAGATTAACCCCAACGCAATGGAGAGATCAGAATGCCAAAACGTACTACAGGCATCCAGATGAAAATTACGTCTTGTTAGGGAAATCGGAACGAAATGATTTTAAAGGCAGCAGTCTCTTTAAAAGCCGTGAACAATCTTGTAACATCGCAAGGAAATAATGAAAGGTAACGGAAGGAGATACGTCGGAACGTGTCAATACTAATGATTCCAAGGTGAGGCGGAAGGTGTAGGACTTCCTATGGACGAAGGCCGTAGGTTATGATCTCCGTTTTCCTCACGGATGGCATTACCGTTATAGCTTCTGTCGTAGGAAACAAACGTTTCCCAACGTGGGAACTACTTATGAAATATGCATTTACAGTAAGCAGCCAACTTTGAGCGGTGCTTCTGCATTGCGGCGAAAGTTGCATTCCTCAAAGGAATCATGCGAGACAAATTATGCCAATTAAAGTAATGCTTTTCAAACGGCTGTCGCAACCTACACGGAGTTTCAGAGAGAAAGAAGAAAACTCGCTCCAGAACTCAACACGGGCTTCAGAGGTGTTATTGTCGGTTATTCTAGTTATATCTGAGCTGTGGCGTACATACTTCTTGCTTTTGTATATCTTTTATTACTTCGTTATGATCTTATTTCGAGAAGTCATCTATAATTTTTGTCATGCTGAATCAAGACATATATGCCGTAAATAAAACGGAAAACCCGAAAATATATCGGTGACACGAGAATTAGAGTTCATCTCCACGGTTACGGAACATTTATGGGAACATTATTTTCCCGAAATAGATCTATGGGCCGGAAAAAATTTAGTATTGACTTAAAAATATATCTCTTCAAAAATTGACACTGAAGGCTGACATCAATAAATAAATGTTTCATTCGATAAATGAGATTTCTCGATTTCAAACCATATTTGATTTGATATGAAAAACATTGTCATATCTATACATTTTTCATTGTATATTTAAAAGTCAAGTTTTGCAGAAAAACATTTGGATAAAAAATTTTGTATAAGAACTATTACAAATTTTCTGCTCAGGGAAGATAAAAAGAAACTCTTATATCAAGTTTAAGTCCCGCTTCTTCAATGAATTTCTCTTTATAAGTATACGACCCTTTAAAATTCACATCCTCAGATAATATTACTTAATTTTCCACATAATAGCCATTGAATAAAAATAGAAAGATTTCCACAGAATAAAAATAAAAGTTTGATCGAGAACAATAATCAACATTGAACTGAAACATTTGCAACAAGAATAACAATGCACCAAAGCAGTCGAAAGAAACTTTCACGAAAGAAGACTTTCACATTAGGTATTCCTATTAAGTTCAACACAATAATATGGAAACTAAGAAAAATTAAATGCAGAAATATACGTGATTACTCACGTAAAAACGCGTTATCATCTCACTAAAAGTAATGGGGAGATTGTCTCTGCAGAAGTCTGACGATATCGGATCTCATCCAAGCAAGAATATAAAACAAAATAAATTATATGTACTTCGTTTTATTTCCAAATAAGGGATTACAGGGAACTTAACCATGGGACTCAATTAAGAAAAACAAACTGCACTCTCTTTTCCTCGCATAAATTGCCCAGGTAGCGGATAGGAACATACCTACGGTTTCTCCATCTGGAAAACGAAATTACTTGTTTCCTAAGAGTAAGTCACGGATAGCAGCACGATCCGCTCATAATCGCGGCCCAATAATCCGCATTAACCTTAATGGAAATCGTACGGCATTGAGAAAGTGTTGAAATGGATCTTGAAATATTTCAAGGACTATCTCGGCAAATAAATATCTTTAGCTAGAGAAGCGAAAGCTAGTATAGTGCAGCATCTAAAAGAAAGTGGATAGAACTTGGTGTCGAAAAACGAATGGAAACAATCTTATTTTATATAAATAGGATATAATAAGTTAAAATAATAAACTTTTATATTAAAATGAAAAGGGTTTTTATAAAGGGATTCACTAGTCCTTTCAGTCAATATAATTCAGAAATATAAGTATACAGGATCAACCATGTTTAGAATAACGATAAAAATTTAAAATATTTGAATGAATAAATTAATGACTACGACTTAAACTGTGCCTGTAATAATTTCTAAATAAATCATTTTTAACACGTGTATTGTAAATTGCATGCAGAGCGCAACTTATAACAACACCACTAGGTTTTGTCATTCTACAACGAAGAATTCAAATTAATATTTATTATTTTCATAGTGATTAAATATTCGAAAAATTGCTCTCACTTAATTTGGAAGAAAATTCATTTTTCTTCCTAAATTTCAATCAATGGAAGAGATAAAAAAAACTCCAGCAAGTAAGCCGTACATTTCATAAAAACTACCTTTTCATAAAATTATTTACTAAACTACGGATACTCTTCACTGACCCTTACAGATGAGGAATCTATTGTTTCAACCAGACTATGCTGATTTTAATTAGAATTACTTATTGCATCACGTGTTCCTTTATTAAAAAGATATCATGAACCACCGTAACAAATGCCATCGACGGAATTGGAAACCAAAATTCCTGCAGCAAAGTTTTGAAATGGCTGATTCCGATCACTTTGGCGCCTTACACACTCCCCAGACATCTGATTCTCTTTCGGCCGAACAATAGCTCACGTTGATCTGCGGTGGAAGATTGAGGGAAGACGACAAATCCGGAATTTCCCTTTTCGTTTCATAAGAGTCATTTCAATGCTGACTCCATTGTCGTTTGAGAATAAGAAAATTCTACGGAGGTCGCTGGCGAATAGAATTGTTTCACGAAGATAATGTGACCGTAAGCAATTCCGTTTATTGCAGAGAGAAGAATCCGTAGCAATTTCAACAAAGAAATGCAAGTTCTTGGTGCAAAAACCACGCAACCATGGTCAACCCTTTCGTTCTAAGGAATAATTAGCTTTCCAAATATAGCAGAAGTCATACAAAATATATTATCATCTAAAGAGGATGTCTTCATACGCGCTCAGGCGTGAATAAAATTATGGAAAAAAAATATAATATAGCACTCTATCATGTTACTAATATCTCACTTACTCACTGCAGAGCTAGGGAAATGAATTTTCAAACTAAATAACGGAGATATTATAAACAGACATTCGTTATACATTCAGAAAGCATATCTAGTATATGAAATTTAGCTTATCCTAGGAAAGATAAATAGATCAGATATCAGAACCACCAGCTAATTCCATGGAAAACAACACGGTAACAAGAAACCGCACGATGAAATTAAGTGCTCCGGTGCAATATAATATTATCGACACTATAAAATCACAGTGCGTAATTAAAATTTTCATAGATATTCATTTTATTCAAAAATAAATATATGGCGAAGTTGAGATCTTCGTTGTGTTCCGTATAATCTTACGCATCTCAAGTATGACGAGAGCAATAGATGTTTACACAAATGATTCTCCACACATCCAACGATCCGACGTCATTTCTAGCCCATAAGGTCGATGGAGATGACGGAAAAACGTTGATTGCAGATGAAAAAACATACAAGAAAGAAGCGGAACTCTTTTTTTCTTACAGTTGCGTAAGTGAAGGCAACTAAGGCAGCCTTTCCTTGGGCTTGTGGTTTTATGGGGAAGGGATTAATTCATGCGAAATATACGATGACAAGACATGATATCAGCACCATTAAAAGAAGAGAATTGACCAGACTATTAATTCGCAAAGATAATACTTGGCAAGGTGGCAAAATATCTGTCTCTGCATTAATCATTCGGCTCACGATCGCTGCGTATTTACGGAGATTGTAAACATTTTTAGAAGGGACGTTGCGATGAGAAACGTTAGAGATTAATAAAAGTTTAAAAGGTAATGTCTTAATCGAATGAATTTCCATATGAAAGATAGTACAATGATGATGCAATAGTGAAAAAATAATAGAAAATAATAATGATGTATGATATAACTGCAAAAAAATATAACTCGTTTGAATAATACAGCAGTTTATTTTGGGAGCAATAGCGTTTTCCTTCAAACATGCCGAGATCATCACTCCGTTTTCTATTACACTTTATTCCAGGTTTTCATTTTCGAATTTTATGATTCATATTGAGATTTAGATTTTTTCCCATTTTCACATTAATATCTTCCTGATTTGGAAGTATACAAATCTCCAAAAAATATTGACGAAAAATGATACAATGTGTAACTTTCTTCTTATTGAAAATAGCATGCTACCATTTATACACAAAATACCAAAGGTAAATTATAAATTCCGAAGTCTTGAGGAAATAACCCTCCGGTAACTTCCGAAGAACTCACCCATTGACTCGTTCCATTGATGGAAGAAATCCAAATTATCACAGAGAGATAGAGGTAGCAGATCCGCACCCTACGGCGGACGAGTTTCACGGACGGTAGCTCCCAACGCAAAGCCTTCAAGGTCTTCCCTTTCCCGGGATACGCTGAAAAAAGTGCTCCTCCAACGTATTGAAGACACCCTACACCACTGGATCCACCCTTCGCACCGCACAGGATGTCCACATCAAAAGATTCGCCACGTCTCTTCCGACGCGAGAAAAAGAAAAGGGGCGCCGAAGAAAACTCTTCCACCGACTGTCCCCGCTTTTCGTCCTCCTTGATGAGACCGCGTGACGAAACACAACAGTAAACCAACTCCCACACGCGCACTCGCGAAAAAAATTGAATATCATCCGCCGTCGCTCTCAGAATACACCATGAGATCACGCCAAGATTCGGGGTGATTCATCACAAAGAAAGCGGCGGTCAGTCACACATCTTTGGCCCAACGACCGAGTATAATTGACGCAACCACCGTGGCGGCCACGTTTTTCCTCCGGTTTACGAAGAAAACAATCACGCGTCGTATTGCGGATGATTAAGCAGAAGAACGGGGATGTCGGACGCAACGGGAGGGAAGCGAGGGGTTTTTACCAACAGGCGAAGAGGGGAGATTTCGCAAGGACGAACGTTACAGCATCCAAGTCAATCATCACATCGCCACGTGCCATATCTGGCTGCACCACTGAAAGCCCTTGGGCCTCCACTTTCCATTGGGAGAGGACCAAAAGGGTTCGTACAAAGTCCACGTGTGAAGGAACTCTCGCTTTCGGAAACAACTAGAGATGGATCGGAGATACAGAAGAGATTTTCGTATTCAGCACGCGGAACGTAACAAACGACGTGCTAAATTCGGCCCTGCAACAATACCTAGTTCCTGGCACCTCTAAAACTCACCGACGCGCGTCGGAAACTTCGATAAAAGTTCCTCCGACTTCCAAGGTGAAAAAACCTGAATAAAAACTTTCACAAATCGCACGCGAATTCCCCCAGAGGTGTCAGCCACGCAACAATATTCGACACAAACGATCTATCGGTTTCTTTATCGCCGAGAATCAATTTCCTGACCTATATCAACGGATCATTGGGTAAACTTCCACACCACGCAACTGAGCCACATGTGTGCGAGCCACCGCTCTGCCCAAATGCGGCGTTGCGAGAGGAAAAAACGCACTTCGCGGAAAAGACTGCTCCGGGGAGCAACCTCATCCGATGACGGAGGCTGGAGTGGAACGAGATTTCGAAGTCTCCGGTTCGATCTCGCTGAAAGTGGGCGATAAGGCGAATCGAGATGCCAGGTGGTCACTCCACGGTCATTCCCTTTTACTCGACACCGTGGTGCACTTTTCTTTCACACCCACGTAACCGACGAGACCTCAATTGGCTCACGCGAAAGGTGTGCCAGCGGTGGGGAACGATATTAAGAGCTGGGATATGAGAAAATATGCTTCGGAGAAAACGGACACCGAGTTGGACTATAAATGTGATGACGGGACGATAAAAAAATCACCGAAAAGGTAATACTCGAGATCTTAAAAAATAAGATTTCTACCTCCCAAACTATCGATGACTCACTAGTAATTACTCGAATCTACAGCTCAACTTTTCATCTTATTCCCACCAGTGCTGAAACGAATCATATTCAATAGAAAATAAACACAAGTTTGCGAGAGTTATAATGATCCTCACACGTCAAATACACCTCTGAAATAAATAAAAAATATGTGAGAGAACATGAGCTTCCAGTCCTTCAAGATGGCATCAAGTACTTTCCAATCCCACAGTTACCTATAGCTCACAGATACTTAGAATTATTTACGTACACTCAAAAAGTAAACAAAGTCAATACTCCTTCGCTGTCACAACTATTAAGCACGATTTCCGTCTTCATGCGACTCTCACGCAAAATACGGGACAATAACGAAAATACGCGACCAAAAACTGGGGAAAAGATTCTAAAACCGGGCACTGAAGAGCTGAGGTTTCCCGCAAGTAAAACACCACATAACTCAGTACTTCTCCTCCAGCCCAGAACCAACCACACGCATCTCAGATTCCGGAGCAGTTCACTACAATTGCCACAAACCTCACCGAGTCACGAAAACTTTTCCACGGAAAAGAAAAAACTCCTCGAGAGGGTGCCGATGTCTCTTCAACCTCGCGGTCGCTCACAACCAAAACAACACCAAATATCACACGAGACAGACACCGGAGTTAATGCGTCTTTATAGCGTGGGGACCACCCAATCCTTTCCTTATGGAAACGTGAACAGCTGACAAGCGTCTTGAGCGTGTGACAGCCGCTGCCACCGAGGGATGTGCGACACTAAACCCGATCGGGAGCGGGCGCTATTGGGGAGGCCGCAGCGGTCTTTCACGGTCTGAGCCTCGCCAGCCGACTGAGTCAGTCCGACACTGAAAGCACTCCCTCCTGCAAGCTGTGACGGCGCACTTCCCCTCGGAAGAACTACTTTCGAGCGCAGAAGATTATGACCGATGCAACGCGGGCTGAGGGAATGCGAGGGGCGTGCCGATTGCGTGCTCGATTTTCACCTCCAATAAATTCATGGAGTTGACGATTATCGCTGTCAATTTGAGGAGTTTGATCGTGATACAGAAACTATGGAATCGGGGAGCCTTTCTGTAAATTTTGTCGTGAAAGAACTGAGCTCCTAATTTATAATAAAACAACTAAGCTCCTTCTGTTCAAAAACGGACATTTTTCAAAATCGACGATCATTTTCAGTTGATATTTTTTACATGACATCCCCAACTAGCCAAATTCTATTTAGCTATTGGTGAAAAAGAAATAATTAGCGGCTAAAAATATTGTATATATATTGTAATGCTGAAATACATGGATTATATTATAGTATATTTCATTTTACTATCAGGGCATTTTCGTGATGAAATAAAATATTTCAAATATAGAACAGCTTCGGCTAATATGTGTAATGGAAACAAACAAAGAAATTAAATTGTTAAAACATGTAAAAGATAAATAGAAATAAATTTTCATTCTGTTTCTAAAGCTCATAATTTCCAGGGCTCTTAATACAAATCAATTCGTATAAAACTCACTGGGCGTCGTAAATTCATTCCATAAAAGTTGTTCCTAGCCAATACGAAAAGAAATATTTAGAAGATGGGGAAAGAATCCACCATATGCCAAAAGGCAAATTAGGAATGAGCAATATCTCTGTTACAGGTCCCAACCCGAAAGAACGAGTTACCTGTAATCCGTTAATAAATAAAAGGAAAACGACATTTTTATAATTCCAAGAGGCTTAGGTAAAAATTAATTCATCAACAAAGATAATGAATGTGATATACTTAATGTGATGGTACGGTATTGCATTGTCGAAAGTATTACGACGCAATAAAAGAGAGCTAATTAGAAATCACTCAGAGCGATTTCTCTTTTGAAAGGGTTTATAGCTTTCAATAACAGGTTCACACCTCAAGAGAATTACTTAAGTGGTATAAACGGGAAAATAGTATCATTTTACGCTGCAAAACCCGGTCAGAAAAACCGACAATTCACCTAGTGAAACGCGTTGAAAAGTAAATTTCACCGAGCAAACTTCAAACTAAATTTACGGTTGGGTATTTGAACAATAGAGTTAAAATAAAAAGTAATTACAGACTGTGCCAACTGTAAGAACTGTACTTTCGTCCTAAATTGTAACATCTTGATTGCATACAATTAAGCGGGATGTATAACTGATGATAAATGTATCATTTTCAGTAATATAATAATAGCTGAGGGTTAAAATTTTCGGTATAAATATATTTCAATTAAAAATCAAATAATAAACTTCAAAGGCTGAAAGGTAATCGTCACGCCAAGTATGTTTTATGTTCACGAAAAATAATCACATAAAAGAAAAGTTAAACCTAGCACCTATTTTTGTGGTTTTTAACTGAAATAAGTCATTTCTTATATTGTTTCCTACACCTGGAACCTCTTAATCCGCTTTTTGAGGAGACACCTTTCGCATTTCGTTTTTTCCTATACTAGGAAGGTCAAACGGAAAAGCGCTTCTTACAAGCTCTTCCTCTCACAGAGCCCTTGGATCAAGTACCTCCTCTCAAGTTTTATGATCCACTTCAGCCTTGGGAAAATCCTATCTACTTTCCAGATAAATCAATTCGACGGAAATTTCCACGACTGAAGATTTTCAAATGCATCAAAGTATAGGCACGCCCCCTTCAATCTCCTCAATAAATATATGTACAATGCAAAACTTGAATACGCAGTTCCTAGCAAATATGGAGCAACCAAACCAAGGAGAATCGGTCATTCTCCACTTTCATCCGGCAATTTCACGGCGAAAACTAAAAAGATTTCGATTTTGATTTCGCACCGGTATCGCACCACGCTATCTCCACAGAAATAATTGCATGCCGTCAAAATAAACACGAGCACGAGGATCTCGACCGCTGCAGACGTAAACAAGCTCGATATATCTGTGGCGAACCTTTGACGTGAATAAAAAAGAACACCCCGAGGCAGATCGCTTAATTTAAACGATCTCGTGTTTCAAATTTGAAAAAAAAAATCCAATGGTTGAAAAGGGAATGTGACAGGGGAATTCATGAAATTTGTAAAGCTTTTTAAAGTTTAACTCAAAAGACTGGCCGAACCTAATACAACATGAACATTTAATTTAATCAAAACTACTCTTGTGCGAAATTAAATAACACGCCATTCTTTTTTGAGTTACGAAATTACGATAGCTATTTAAATGCAGAAACAAAGCAAAAGATTCTCACCAAACGAATTACAAACATGTAAAAACTAAAATGATTGTATAAGATCAATATCAGCAACTATAGAGAGGCAAATAACGACCAGATCAAACATTGAGAAACTATTTTCTCTTTTAATAGAATATTCAACCAGCTGAAGATAGCACATGAGAAATATTCCCATGGAATTCCAATATAAGGTGATGATGACGGTATAAACTACCCCAAGTGCTATAATACACATGCGGAATTTCGTCACGTAACCTCCATAAATTATTAATGTGTCCCTTCGTGTATCGTGTGAGCTGTTAAAATAAAAAAACGAAGAAATAATGATTCATCATAGCATTTTGTATTGCTATGATGATTTTAAGAATAATTTCAATTACTCCAAGAATTGACCGTTATCAAATGAAATATCTTTATATGTAGAATATAGAACTTTAATCTAGACCCCTTGCTTTTATCGTAATTTAAATTAGAACGAATCTACGACTCTTAACCGATGAAATTCGCATAATACTCGGCAAAAAGATATACATATTTTCCCAGGGTAGAAAGTAAAATAAATAATGAAGGAGTGGTTACCGCATACAGAAGCAAACACTTAATTCCAACCGCGAAGCCATCTAAAAAAACTGTGCTATCATATGAACGTAACGCTCGCAAAACACGTACGTTTCCGATCCTATAATCATCCCGAGAAAACAATTTTCTTCTGGAGAGCTAACCGGAAAAACAAAACGATCCGACGGAAGGAATTCGAAAGTTTACGAAATCGTCTCGTAAATTAGGCTACTGAGGATATCACTGCTCGTAATTCATCTTCGAATATCTTCATTCGCGAAGTTATCGCTGGCGAATACAATCCATAGGGTGCTCCACGCTTCGGGAATTTCGGTCGTTTCCGAAGTTTAGAGAGAGAGAGGTCCGCGGATCGCGAACATCTTTCGTAATTTCCTCTGAAGCTTTCCCCAGCGTTTTCGCCGCCCGCGCGGAAAGCCCGGCACCGAATGATACGGATGAAAATACGGGAGGCAGCCATGTGAATCTCTCTTTCATCGCGGAAGAAAATAAATCTAAGCCGAGTCAAAACGTAAAGCAAATCTCTGAATTGCATAAAAGCTTAATAAGAGATAATACGGCGGATGAGCGTCGGGATGGTTTGAGCTTATCACAATCCACCGAAGTTTCATTTCAAGTTAATGTGGAGTTACTGAATTTCTTTAGTATAGCGAAGGATATCATGCGGCTTAAAGTAGAGCTGCGATTAATGGCGAATCTTTCTTCCGGAGATCAGAACAAGTAGTCCGCTACTTGAATCATCATTTACCGTAGCCTTTAGTAGTAAATACTGAAATTCATTCCTAGATTCATGGATTTAATTGCAAAATGGGACAGAAAAGCAGTTAAATAGAAAGTCGAATGCATCCTTGAGAACTGCTATAGTAAATGGATACGCGATATATTCTTTGGGAAGTGGCAGCTTCATCTGCATACAAAAAACATAAATTATTGAATCAAAACTAATAGATTTTTCCCATTCCTAGATGCACCGCAACCCGCTATTCCTCCACCTTATTTTCTGGTCCAGAAATTGTTTACAACATATGTATCACCGTCCTCAGCTCTCTCCTCCTTCCTCGCCATATCTGTAAGGGGGTTTCTTTCAGTTCTCCTGTTTTCGATACATAATCATGTGAGAAGAAAATTTAAAAAAACGTTCCCTTTTGTTTCCCAAAGTCGAAGGGCTAAAAGGTTGTCGTATTCCGGTTGAAACGCAAATCCTCTGTATTCATTCATTCCTCTGAAAAGCGACCCAAGTGGGTATTACTGTGCTTTCATCATCAATATCGAGGATAATGAAAAGAAGGAGTCCTCTATAATGTAACGCTTGTTGTTAATATTGCCTCCTTGAGACTTAGCTAACCACGTATTCGCAAGGCTTAACGGGTAGAATAAAATGCTGTATACGGTCTGTGACTATTACGATCCCGCTTCATTTAGCATTCTTACATCATAACTTTTTAAACAACGCAATTCCCTCAGTAAGACAAAAAGCATCTATTGTGCATGACGAAGAAAAAAGGGGCTGACTCTATTACTAAACTCTTCAAGAGTCATGTATGATATATCTCTTTAAAACTAAACAAACAAATTGAAAAACTAAAATATTCTTCGAAAATTAAAAATACTCTTATTTTCACGAATAACTCGTAAATTTTCATAGCTGGGACTTCTAAAAGATAGAATTGGGAGCTAGAAAATTATACTGGAATAGAAACATAAACCGTATTCGGAGGAGCTCAAAAATTAAAATATACTTCGCTTTCGTATTGAAATTCGAGCAAATTAGTAACGAACAATCAACAAATGAGCTATTAATAAAGGAAGAGTACGTAAAATCAAGTCAGAGGCAGAAGACTAATTGCAATTAAGGTAAGCCGACGTGGAACACCTGTGAATCAGCAAGAAATAGCGCTGGAGATAATTCACGGCTGATCTATTCCGGGAGAAATACACAGTTCCCTGCAGTTGCAAAGAACATCTGGCTTATGCACGGCTTTAAAGGGATGCACGGAAACCGGTTTCCAGAAAGTTAAGGAGCACAGAAGAGACGGATACTTAATCTTATCCAAATCCTGCAATACGAGAAATAGGCTCGAAATAAACAAAGAAGGAAAGCAATACCCTTCGCTGACCTGAGTGAGTTACGACTTTCCTTCATCATACCATGAAAAGAGTTGCTTCCTTTGTCTGAAAAACGTCTTGGGTACATGCCTGCAAAACTTTTGGTGATGGAAGGCTGGGTTTTTCGACTTAAAACTGCCTAAAGTAGAAGATAAGATCCCCTTTTTAACAAAATATATTTTATGAATGATTTTTCTTTCATCCGAAACTGTTAATAATACGATAATAACGGCTGATAAACTTAAAGATACGTAGACAAGTACATATCTTTATCTCAAACAGAAAAAAAATAGAATCATCAAGATATAAAATGGAATGACATCTTTTCACGATACCTCAACTTGTAGGGGTATATTTTAAGCTGTTATAAGAGAATCTAAAAATACAATTGAGACATTTGAAATCCAACATGAACCTCTCTCTCAGATTTATTTGACATTCCTCTTGTGGTCTTTGAATAAAGTTTTTCTATTGTCAGTATAACACTAAGTTATTACCTGCGTCACAGATCAGGAAAAGACTGAAAAATGGAAAACTAAATTTCAACAATGGATGGTAAAATATTTCTTGTCCTTTATATATTATGCATAAATCCAGAAAAAAATTAATTTTGGTTATGGTTATGACACTGCTACCTTCAATGACGAAATAAATATCTGAAGCATCGGAGTCTTCACCCGCTCTTGATTTGAGTGGCATATAAAATTAACCGAAGATCCCCTCTATTGAAATTCCAACTAAAATCAATGGCAACACTACCACTTTCGCGGAACAGTTCCACCTCCAAAGTCAGTTTAGATAATAGAAGTTTGTTCCAAAACTGGTTAGTATCAAGGTTCCCGAGTGTTTCTAATCTGAAGAACCTTTTCTTTGAAGCTGACCGGAGGCGTAACATCTATCAATAGAGCAAAATCAATAGACTAATCCGAGGCATTGCGTCATCAACCTCAAGCCAGTTCTTTCAAAAAATAATCCCTTATTCTTAGAAAACAAGGAAAAAAGGCATTGAAAATAAATAACTTCACTTCCTCCTTGGATATAACCAAGTTTTGGATAAAATAAATAAAAGCATAGCGTTTTATTTGATAGAAGTAAATATATGCTTCCGCCGCACAATTATAGAGATGAAATTGAAGGAAGTGGTATCGATGATGATACTATCCAAAGGATTTCCGGCAAATATCATCCTGCAAATTCCCTATTTGTGTTTAGAAAGACAAAATATAAGACTTCTCAGATAAGAATTTAAAAATTCTGAAATTATGTAGATAAGGCCGGAATAGTCAACACTGGGGTAATTAAGTGAATATCTGTATTGATTACATTAGAACACAACATTTTTTAAAACTACTTCATTAGAAGTTGATCATGAACACAAATCGCACAAAAAGGAAAGTTAACTTGAGATTAAGGGTTTTAAGGGATATTTAGGATGATATGAAACTCCTAACAAAACTAAATAGTTTATTCTTAATATTGAATATACTTTGAGAAAATAGATCAGATACAAAAAGCGTTATCAGTAATGATGTTTACAGATATAAAAATGATTCCTTTCGGAGGACATCGAGATTAGAAAGTGATATTTGGATTGAACAACCTTTCCTCTCTTTCGATTCTACCAAAGTTATATAATATCTTCTCATTTATCAAGTGAATTGTAAACATCCGAAAAAAATAGATTACAACGAAAACGTTTACTTTCAGGAGGGAAAAAGATATCAATTCAGCAAAGAAAATATCGCTTTCAATGGAATAAAAGCACTGTAATATAAATGAGAAAAACAGAAAAATGGAGGCATCCACTCAGGGACGGAAGAAAAAGAAAGGGAAGAGAAACTTATCGTATAAAATTTAAAAAAAAAACAATAAATTTTACCACAACTTACGAAAATTATCAAAAGAATAATTATTTTTTGGAGGTAGGATTCGTCGTAACTGCAGAAAGCATTTCTACGTAAGTAATTCAAAAACCTTCACGAACAGGTACACGAATCTAGATCGAAATCTACGTAAAATATTCTTCAACCACCGTAAACGGCAGCTTTGCATTTCATTCGTATGTTTCACATATGAATTCCCAGTCTTCGCAGCAGATAAAACAATTATATATCTGCCGCGGGAATATTTTCGGCAATCAGTTCCAACATGAGTGACACACAGCCATTACGTCAGCAAACTACCAAGAAGTAACATCTCTCCCCGGAAAGTTCAGCATCCAGCGTGACCTGCGCGACCCGACAAAAAAATAAAGGGAAAGCACACCTCTTCCACGGAAGACCTCTTGCAGAGCCAACTGGGAAGGAACCGTCTCCGGAGTCCTCCGTGGTGCATGACGGGAAGACAACGCGAAACAGAGAAACCACAATGGGATCGTCCATCCTAGACGCGTGTAATTTAGACGACGGCGAAAAGACAGCGAGAATGTCTAATGAGATAGACATGCGACCCGTAGACTTCCCGTCTGTCCGTCCAAAGACGTAACTGCGGTTACCTTCGGTAATCGAACGGAAAGAGGGTAGAGAGAGAATAAAATGGGATCGTTTTCTCTTTTGCCGTCTATGGAGAACCATGCGGAAGCGACATGGAGTGATGGCCACGGGGATACGACGCGTCGCCGCCGTCTGCCCTCCACACCTCGTCTGCACACGACGATTAAGGTGTGGCTTCGCTGATCGTCTGGACACAGTCGCGGCGTCTACCCTGCGATCTGCGCCTAGGTGTCTTCCAGTTTACGTATAAGGTACATCGTGCATTTTTAAGTGTAAGGCAGAGACCCTGCCAATTAGTCTTGAGCGATTCTCAGGCTGGATAAAATGAGTGGATGATTAACAGATTAAGAATGGAGCACCGATATATTAGCGCAAGGATGTGCTCCCTCGTCCCTGAATCATGAGCAGTTCAAATATATAAATAAATAACGCTTTTATTAATATTTTTAACCACATGAATGAGCAGATATTCCCTTCCAAAGAAACATTCTTTTCTTTGGTGTTGCCGCTGCTTTTGATTTGACCGGCAGCTGATATTTACTTCGGATTTTAATGTAGCCCATGATGGATTGATTCAAATATAAAATCCAAATACATAAAAGGAAATATTTTCATCGATAATTTTGTCCACGTTTATCACCTTATACTTTTGGTCAAAACTCATAGAATGCGCCATTGAACTACTCCGAATGAACTGCTTCTTTTGTTAGCAATCACTTAGCATCAACAGCTAAAATATTCTTCCACAAGAGATTTATGTTTCATAATTTGATATCATCTGCGAGGTACAGTTATTACAATCAATATTAGGGATATAGAGTTTTTAGCAGAAACAGTATTTCATGAGTTGAATCGATATCTACTTATGACCACTCGTAAATATTCCGTCGACGGCGCAAAATAAACCAATTTCGAGCTACATTTCACGAACGTGAGAAAAATTCATTTTCCTTGTCTACTTAAGTTGAATTTATATTCTGCATAAGTTATACTTTTTCTAATGACTATAAATTCATTATTCAGAAGGTTGGCTGTATCCTCAACTCCTCCATTTAATACCACAAGCTCTAGAGAAATGACGAGAGTTACCACAAAAGATGAGAGGTAAGGTAACTCAATATCCTTCCTTCTACTTCCTTCACCAAGCCAAAATAATTTGCTCAACACAAATAAAATTCTATTTTATAGATTGGTCAATTTTCTTCTTAATTTAATCAATACATTTAATAATGACATAACAATCGACGAGTTTTCCTCATCTTTTCTAACGTACTCGTTAGGAATGCCTATTAACGACTAAACAGACGTATGACGGATGGAGAAATCATTCCGAGAGAATTCCGAGGGATATTTTGATCGCGATACGACAAGCTTACATGAAAGGTCACCGCTATATCAACAGATGATGCATGACGCAAATGCGGACTGGAAAAGAGACTTTCGATAAAACATGAGGTGAGTAGCTACTCTCTCATGCCCTTAAGAAGGAAACATCCTGACAACTCATCCGATTCCAATCGCAGAACTTTCAATTTGTTCCTTACGCTACATCCTTCAGTTCTAGGCCGGCGCAAAAACGATGGATGTGCCTGCAATCGGAAGATATTAATTCCATCGACGACGTCTATCATCACCTCTTAACTAAATCGCTGTCATAGGGGATGAAACACCGACGATGCAGCGACTTGAACGACCAGATGCAGTAGTGAAACCACGCCTTGAAAGGGGAATGCCTCCAAGAGGTGATATCCAATCCCAATCTCCACCCCCCATAGCCCTCTGCAACCCCATCCGTGGTAAGTTTCACTGATTGCGGTGAAAAGGAGGCGGAGAAAACCTCGAAAGGCATCGCTGCTGGATGAATCACATCACGGCATTCCAAAGAGAAAAAATCGCTATCGACGACACGCTTTGTAAAAAGAAACCGCGGGAGGTCACTGGGCGATGTTCACCATCCCGTGAAGGGATGATTCACTCGGCTAAATAAATAAACAGGTAAGGAGGAACAATTAGTCAGGGCCGCTTTTCTCTCTTTAATCCCGTCAAACTAATGACACGAGTTTCAGGACCGAAATTTTGAAAAAAAAACAGATTCCAACTATTATCGAGTAATGTTTTCTGAGGGTTTTCCTAGAGCTATTCGTTCCTTTTATCCAAGTTTTAATTAACTCACACCTTGATACGGTACGTTCTGATAATGAACGAATACCTACTCGATACCGTGAATAAAATATTTCATCTATGTTTGTATAGAAAAACTCGATTTTTAGAAATCGTTCCGATAATTTCATGATTTTTTCTACGATACTTCAATGGTTACAGTAATCCACAATGGTATTTTAATATTACATTGCAAATACCGAAAAATAGCCAACTAGGGCATTTTTTGGTATTATTTTATTGGGTTTGCATACCCTAGTTCCTTAGGTTATCAAGCGCTGACAGTAGTTAACTATTTTATTCACATGACACACGCGTTATCTACCAGTAGAATCGGAAACACGTATGTAATATCACTGAAGGTTTGCTTCAAGTTTTAGCCGTCATAGAATACTTCGAATGTTACACGACTAATTAGGAAATGATTTACATAAACTGAATTAATTCGCGTGCATCTAGGTCGACTCCTGCAAAAAACACTTTTATGAACCAAATAACTGCAGAAAGAAATTAATAAGCAAACTTGATGCGACAATTTAGCATCGAGAGTTGGATGGATTTGTAAACTTAATTTCCTTTTATGAAAAAGTGTTCATTAAAATTCCATAAGAAAATAAATATACATTATGGTCTTTCATTAAATTAATGAGCACAGGAACACATCAATTACGCTCAATTTGATAATAATTGGGACATTGACTGACCGATGCCCTCGCGGAATCGAATCGAGAAAGTGAGATAAGAATTCTGGTTATTACACCACCGAGGCTATAAATACTATTTAAATTCCTTATCCGTTAATTTATAAAAATGAAGAAAGATGCTGAGTATACTTTTAACTGTGCAAACTAGATCTCAAAATCCCCGGCTTTCGAAACATATTCAATCCAATGAAATTATTCTATAATTTAAAATATATTAATATCTATTTCATTCAGACCACCACTGAAAGTCAATGGAGTATTTCAAGAGCCGACTGACTCATCAACTAATGAAACGCAATATGACCAAAGATTAAAGTCTTCCTTTCTTGACACCAATTGGCTTTCTTTCGAAAACGTGCGCTACAATCAGGAAAGCTAACCACAGAGGTGACTCGCAGCTTCAAATGGTCGTAAGAAATTCTTCTGTTGGAGCAAAAGGTTTGGGGGTTAATCGACTGGATTTTCCTACGTAATACACACAAAATATTTCGTAAATACTGATATCCAAGTGGGTAGCGAGTCCGCCATCCGGGAAAGTGATCCTGAATTCGATTCCCAGTGGAGGCCCATAACGTGCGAAATTACATCAGTTGCCGAAGCACTTAAAAATACATTACCAACGATTTCAATATCCTTAAAATTACAATTTTTAGGTAAATCAACGTTTTACACCGACAACGGACAACCATTAGGCATTACGATCAGACACCTTAACTAGGATTCGAACTCAGGAACACAATGTTGAAGGTCTAGAATTATCGATCGGTAAGGTGCAAAAGGCAAATCGAATATGAACCGCGAGAAGATCGGTCGAAAGATAAATGTCGCGACGTGCATATCGATTGCCTGCAATGCACAACCCGTTGGGTGGCAAAGTACACAACGGATTCAATTAACTCCGTCACTTCCGCTCTCATCACATAAAACCGAAAACCTCCGATGTCCTCTGTCGCTCAGCCTCGAGGGCATTACACCTCAAGGGAAGGAGAAACAAGGCTCTCTAAAGGACCGGAAACTTCCATTGACTCTCACGGGAAGAAATCAATAAGGAAAATAAAAAAAACAACTCAAATTCACATATAGTTCCTTAAAATCCCGTTCTTAATTATCGGAAATATTCCACCCAATGAAGAAATTTTACTTTTTAATCTCCGTAGTACAATGATTATACTCATTGATTTTTTATATTACTCATTTATAATCGCTTGTTTATGGAGGTTGAGTATCCCTTATCTGAAATATTTTGGACTAAAGTTGTTTCGGAATTTTCAATTTTCCGGAGTTTGAAATACATGATTGAGATGTTGAGAGAAAGTTTGGTTTTCAGAAAAGTTTACTTTTATTTGAAAAAATATATGCAACTAGCAAACAATGGAAACTTAAATTTATGTATGTACCATGAGATTGATAGCTAAATGGATGGGAAACTTCGGGGATGAAGAAAAAAAATCGTATTGGGCGAGCTTCTTAAATAATTTTAAAGTTACGACAACCAATGAAAGGTTAAAAGGAAAAGAGATGGTAATGGTGTTACTGCCGTTATATCTAAATGTTTAAAAACAGTACTAAAAAGCGAGTTGATACAATATTATGTATTTCGGGAATTCGAATTTTCAGAGAAGTGGTACTCAACCAGCATTATATTCTGGCAAAACTTTGTCTATGGTAGAGCCCTTGGTTATGGGGCTCATACATTCATCTCTTTTCTCCGAAACAAGCAGTAAATGAGATACGAAATATTTAAACCATTCGTTGATTGGTTGTTAACCTTTTCCTTGCCAGAAGAAAGGTACCTGTAACAATCCATCTTCGATTACTTTCAATTATTACAATTAATTTCAATATTACAATTAATTTCAATAATTACCTGTAACAATCTATCTTCGATTACATTTTCAATTATATACAAAGTAAAATCTTTGTAACAGTCCAGAGGGAAGTACTGTAATTCCTTTGCTATCCTCCACCAACCCCATACATTGCATGAAAAATGCGGATGGTGATACAAACGCAAGATATCATACTCTTTCTCGAGAAAGAAGCCTAAAAAACAGATAGCGAGAGCATCGCGGTCAATTTATGTTCATTCCCATGGCGTCAAGCGACGGAGCGACTCGAAAAAGCCAGGTTCGCAAGCCAGTAATTGCGCAGCAGAAATGAAGAAATAAACCAGTTAATCGAAGCTGGATGGGAAGGCTCGAAAAAATGCAACGACGCGGAAAATGTCAGAAGCTCTAGTAAAACACGGGAAACGCAGAAGTCGCAAAAAAGGAATCACAAACTTGGAGATCAAAGATGATACCGATTACGCATGGAAAAGTTGAACATGTGCCACTTCTGCGCTGTCTCACCGCTGACCGCACACATGCACTACAATCATAGCTCATTCCAATGATGTAACAATCGTTGGGTTGAGTAACGGAAGATACAATAAATTAAGAATTTAAATCCTTAGATCATTCGCTAACTGCTAATTTTATAAGAAGTAAGGATTTATTTTTACGATATTTCAAACTGATCTAATGAAAGATAAAATGAAAGTCTAGTTTAAACTATATACGTTAACTTATTCACTTATAGATATAAAGATATATATCTGCAGAGATAATAACCTATAGTTAAAGAATTTTTAATGAAGATAAAATCTACTCAAAACATATTATTCATCAAAGTTATATTTAAAAAATAAACACCCGTGAACTGATATCCTAAAGTTATCTTTAGACATTCCTAACAACAAGAATAAAATATAAATCACTTCTATACACATTTTCAGAGAACTTATGCACATCGCCGTTGACTGTTGAAGGTCTATCTAAACCTTTTTTGGTGATCTTAAATAACATAATGGTTAAGCAGAATAGAAAATAAGCTGTATTTGCAGACGTGCTATCAAGAACTTCCTCCATAAAACAGCGCAAATAATAACGGAATAGGAACGGAACGGAATTTATATCGTTAATTAATAACTAACCAAGTTTGGTAGAGACTTCTTTACATATGCGAATATTGAAAATGCTGTTAAAAATATCATCTCGTTTTTAAACAAGCAAACAAGCACTTAACGCTCCTGTGAAGCGCCGTTGTATTGACATATAATATAACATAAAATAGCAGGTTTTCAGGAACCTCGGCTAACGTGTTAAACGTATCCGTCTATAGGGTTAAGACCGGAGAGTTATCGGCTAACTAATTAATGCTTGACTGCGTGCTTTAATTGGCAATTTATATTAAAGCCGTGTTGATATACCCACGTGATTCCAGAGCGTGGGACAGCGCGCCACCTACCGGGGAGGACGCTCGCTCGTTTGTTTCCGAGGTCGAAGAACCCGCAGGGAGAATGGGAGAGGGTCAGATAAGCCATGGAAAGCAGATTCCATGCCTCCTTGATTTCCCTTTCTCACAGTCCAGAGAATTTTCAGCTTCGTTGGTGAAAAAAGCCTCTGGTTTGCGGACGGAGGGAGCGAAAAAAACTTTCTCCGCGAAATTCGAGCGCTTCCAGCGATCCGATGCGAAATTAATGGAAGAGGAGCTCAATGGGGATTTGGAAGGGTTACGATGGGATAGTTACATGACCGAAGGGGACATTATAAGGGTTCGTTTATTTTCCGCGCACGAGGATAAACCAACACTACAGGGCGTACCTTGTGAATGAGTCCTTGAAAATAGAAACGGAACACTATTACACGACCTTCACACATTCAATATCAGCCGATTATAATTGAGAAAGTGAGAGAACTCATACTTTCCAATTTTTAATTCGTAACTAGTACTTCAGGTGCTAAATATTTTCATCATTTAAAAATTAAAGCACATTTTTAGACTTTCTGGTTATGATGAAATACTTCTAAACATCATTTATTGTAAACTCAATAATGTCAAAAATTTTCATCTATTCTCTATGTTACCTGAAAATAAAACATAATGAGAAAGTGTTTCCTTAACTTCAAAAATATTCTCGTAACTATTTCCTTTTCACTAAATAGCACCCTTTCTACCTACTAATATGGGGTTTCCATTACCTTTGGTTAACTTTTTGGGATAATGAAGATGGAATATTCTGTATAGGAAGCAAGTCAGAGAATATTCATAACACATAGCTTTTAAAATTATCAACTTTTGAAATAAGTAGCATATCTCAGACCCTTTAAATATGCCTAACTAGTTGGAAGAAAATATACTTGGGCTTTAATTTTAGATGTAATTTAGTTAGAATAAATAATAAAGACAAAAATTTGTTTAATCCTTCAGCAAATACTCTCCATCTAAACTGAAAACTTTGTAGAAGATTAACCTCTCATCTCCTTAAGCCCTACAGCAAGAACTGCTTATCAGCAAATCAAACTACAAAAGACAAAAATTAAGGTAAAACTATTATATGAGGTAATTCTCTGAAATACATTTTAAGATTGCTACTATTTTCCAATGTATTATTCACATTATTATCCAACGGAAAGTTTCACACATCACTGAAAAGATCTGATGGAAGAGGTAGAGGTTAACAATGAAATGAAGATGACGATGATTAACAAAAATCAGTGATAAATGGATGTAGAGGGATGACATATAGATGAACTTGAAACTCCATAATGGCATAGAATACTTTGATGGCATGGCTTGAAAGCCAAAATCTGATGAAAGAGAAATGAGTATATGAGATGACAGTGGATATGATGATGTTGATTAATCCATTCAGTTCATTTCAAGATATATCAGCAACACATATTTCACTCAATAGCACCTGTATTTTCAATAATAAGCAAATAATTCACACCAATAGCTAGAACAACACTTTCATGGAAGCTGTTATAAATAGAAGACATAAGAACAACAATCGACAGAGATTTAAGTTCATGTGGAGCTGCACCTTCTTTAAAGAAAAAATGAAAACTCTGCCCTTCACAAGCTAAATTGTACAGAACTCAGCAAATTCAACCAACTTACAACAACTCAGGCAGTAAATTTACAAAAGCGATAACTTATTACCACTTCAACTTGTAGGATTACGATACATATAACAGATTACAGATTTACAAATTTTGTTTACTCAAGGAAAAGGTTATTTAACTACTTAATATACACAGTTTAAGTAAGAAGTTTAGAATTGCATTTTATTATATAACATTGATGGTGATATTAATAATCTACTTAAATGATACATTTTGAAGTAAGTTTTTGGATAGTGTTCAACATTGTCATGCAAAAAACATGTCAGATAAACCTTTCTTGAAGATAGTCAAAAGAAGTATCTTTAAAATAGACATTGCAAATCCATCTATGAAGGGAGCATCAACTACTTACAACATAAGAACAAAATATGAGAACTATTACATTCTACCAACTTGATCAATATTTAGGATTGATAATTTGTCACTTTTAGCTACAAAGTGTGTATGAAAGTACAATCGGATGGATGCAGCTGTGACGTTGTAGAACATCATAATTATAGTTAGTTAGAGATAGATGTGTGCTTTTCCACTTAAATTTTTATTTTTCTAAAAGTAAAAGTTTAAATGGAAAATGACATCTATCTCTAACTAACAATAATGTGTATGAAAGGTTAAATTGGATTTTCTCAAAAATAAAAATAGCTACTATGAAGAATATCCAAATATTTACAGCAAGGTCTGTGTGCAGTTATTGATGAAATAATTAACACAAGAGAAACAAATTTTAGGAAAACAAAGGAAACAATCCCCAATTCCACGTCCCATAAGGAATGACAAGCATTTTGCTTCAAAACTTAACAATGATCCTCATTTACAAACATTATAAATTGGGCTATTTACAAGCAAATTTTAAAAATTTAATGAAGCAATATTGAAGATACTTTATTGTGTATGAGAATGTAGTTAGGTTAAGAAAATTTTTACATAATGCCATATATCACAGTGATAATTTCTTTAGTTTAACTACTCAACTGATGATAAAGGTAATCTTCAGAAAAATACATCAATATAAAGCAATAAGACAGCTTAAATGGGAATTATTTATTATAGATTGATTAACTACTACTCTGCAGAAATATCAGATTTCTTCAGAAATAATTATCATTTACACAAGACAAAGATATTTTGCTTGAAATTTAAGATAAACTTGTTTTCATGATTTTTATTAGTTCAAGTTCTGGAGGAATATTTTGTGTAGAAGTATTATGTAGAATATTCAAAACATATAGAACTGAATTTATGATAAAATTGCTTTGCAAAATAATACTGTGTGTGGTATGTAAAAGGTAAAAAAGTGTTTTATGCTTGGATTCTAGGATATGTTATATGTTGATGGATATGTTGATGAGTTTGCATCTATAGGAAACATAATTTCTAAACATTTTCTTGATACATTGAACTTTCATTGATAATTGTTAGAATTTAATTTTGTTTTTTTTTCCAATTTCAGAGGCTTTATTTTGAATGTAAATATGCTCCATTCATTTGTAAATTTTATCAAACAAGAGAAATCTTTCATTTCAAAGTCTCGATAAAATATCCACTGTCCCTCAATACAATCCTTTTAATTAACTTCAAGAAAAGTAGCAACAAGTAATGAGAAAAAGCAGGGAAAACATTGGCTTTGTGTCAGGCATGTGAGGAGGACAATGATTCAATTCTACAACAATGATAAGCACTGGGTGAAAAGTCCATCTAATCATGATTTAATGGAATTACACCAGTATCGAAGCATGAGAAAGCAGCAATTTTCAATTTTTTACCAAATCTGCATTCTGTTTACTTCAATTGTAGACCAAAGCTGCACAGAATCAATTGATATCCCAAGTGAACTGAGCATTCTAAATGGCCCATCTGAGAGCTACTATGAGAAAATAAACTTTTTCTTTTAAATTAACTATGTGACATTGGCCTAGAACTCAGATAGAGTCAGACAGAACACTATCTCAGGCAATATATGTTGTGTCAAACTTAGGAACACAACTTACAATTACTGTAATCATCTTCCAAAATTACAAGATACCTCTTTATCAATTATTTTTTGAAATTGTTGATCAATAAGGCAGTTGCTATGAAAGTGCTTAAGAGAAAAGTAAATGGTACTCACCCTCCAGACGCCAAATCTTTGGAATGTGCTCCAACTAGGCTGGACCATTCTTTCATTAGGCGAGAACTGTTACTACTGCCACTACTGCTATGCCTTGTCCTCTCAGATGTAGTGCAAAAATCATCCAAGAGATGGGGTAAGGATGAACATTCCAACCTTAACAAGAAACAAATTGATAAGAATTAATTAAATTAAAATTGTGATGAAAAGCATTATACAAAATAGTCTATCTTATACAATCTAAATGTTTCAATGGCTCTATCAATATAAAATAGACACTGAAGAGAGAATATCAAGAAAGATCAATCATAAACTCATATTCTATTAGACATAAGCTAAATGCTTAAAATTTCTATGAATAGTAAATAGACATTATAGAAAGAAAACTACTGTATTATGGTGTTCATATAACATAATATTTAATATATCATCATTAAAGAGAATTTAAATGTAAAAATTACATTTTTATCTCCTGTGAAAGGCAATCCACAAAGTATTACAGTTTCCACACAAATTTTCTATTCAGTACCACACAACTACAATACTTCTTGAATTTTCCTTCACATTGAACAATGTAGGGCTTGATGAAGTGAGGGCTATGGCAGTCAAGAACACAAAAAGAAGAAATTTTAACATCTTTAACTTTAATTTTCAAAAATGTCAAGATCTTTACAGAGGGAGTTGTTTTATTCAAATCTAAATAAGATTTATCCATAGATTCCAAATCTAACATTACTAGGTTAGATTGTCTCATCTTAGGAAAATAATTAAGAATCGATTTTATATTCAATTAAATAGATGAGATGATTAAATTTTTCTGGTACTGAAATTTTTGTATGACAACAATAACTGTAAGAAATATAAACCTTTTCAGGGGGTCTGGATGGTAATCATCACCTACAGATTCAAATCTTAAAAATAAAAGTATCTCCAACCATTATGCTAGATATAAGGAAATTTTGTTATTTTGAATATCAAAAGAAGATCATATTTCTGTCATATTTTAAGAAATTGAAAATAACCTGCTATGATGTAAAAACAGTATGAAGCATTCAATTGCAGCTAAGACATAAACATTGTGAACAGTCAGCTGCCAATTGGAAGAACAATCAGATGAAGTGAACTTAATCTAATAAAAGAAAGAGATTTATGTATGGGATATCCTAAAATTCATATCATCAGTTAAGGGATTAAAACACTTTACAGTAAAAATAACACATCAAATGTTCAGGATAATATAATCTCATGATTAATGACTAATTTTTGAAAAATCCATTCTTCCTTTTCATTGAGTAAAATTACTTACGACCTTTTCTAAAACATTTTAAGTGTTTTCCATCTTTTATTGAGATAATCTATTAAAGTTAATCAAAGTTTCATAGTGCTAAAACCAAATACACAGCAAAAGGGATAAGAAACCTAATCGCTTCCTATGCCAGATGAAAAACTAATAATCTCAATTCAAAACGAAAGATTCTCAGTTCCAAACATTTAATTAGAACCATATATTATGCTGTTTCACAGGGTAATTTCTTCTGAACCAATTATGATAAAATGATTCAATTCAGGAGAAATCATTAAATGGTTTGGTGGATTATAAATTAATAGAATGTGTCCCTTATGCTAAAAATGAAGTTGGGCATAAAATTCAGCAAATCCCAATTGAATATTTGTAGCATTAGTCAATCTTCTCAGAAAACTCCTGCTGATTATGGCATGATTGTTAACTCTCTAAGATACTTCATGATTTATTTGGAAGATTCAATAATTCTCATTCTGATATTTTCTCTTATATTAAATATGCATCATGTTATCTTTCTAAGCATGGATTTAAACAGAAAGCAGCAAATTCTGGAGAGTATAAGTAGTGGTGGGGTTAAATATTTAAGGAACAGATTCCTATCCCTGTGGAGTGAGCAACTACACTCTGTAATCTCAGGCCCAATATCTGCAATTATTATATTATAATTTGAAATTGTTTACTAAACATTAAGATGAAATAGAAATCAAGTATTTTGTGGCCTAATAATGAAGTTATATTCTCACTGTAACGAGAAGATTGTGGTACCTCTAATTATATATTTCCAATAATAGATAGATAGCAGATAGATTTAGGAACTTTAGGTTCATGCAAGCTGGCTGAATCCTACCACTGAGTGAAAGCCATAAATCTTGAGTTAATATGCCACGGGGAAAATCATTGGTAAGCACAGACATGAATCTTTCTTCCACTATGCATATCTCCTTTGGTCTCCTTTCAATGTACAAATAAGAGGCTAAGTAACCCAATGTTAAGTAAGTTTATGATTTGTTTCATTTGTTTAAAACAAGGCAACTCATAAATGACTATGTATTCTAGGGAAGATTTTTGAGGTGAAAAATTACACTTTTTGTGCTACTTATAATGCAAAAAAAACGATCTGACTTACTTAGAAAACCAAGGATAATATAAACAGAGTCTACCAAAATATGTATACAAACTATAGGAAAAGATAAAATTGCATAGGTTTTAATATTGAATTTATTGAGACATCATGATATCAATGAAAGTTAACTTCTATCCGCTACAATTACAAGATGCACTCAAAGCAGCGGGCCAATAGCTTCAGGACATTTATCAGTAAAACAAACTGCTGTTGAGTAATCATGCTCAAGTTGTCAATTGAGATAGCTTGTATTTGCTGTATCCATAACTGTCTTGAACCAAATAGAGTAGGCACTTCTGGTAATTGTATTGGACAAAGATAACTTGGAGTAATCTCATGAAGTCTCAATAAATTTTATATAGACATTTTGATGAAAAATTTTCCTTAACTTGAGTGTGAATACATTTCTTTGCAGACTTCATATATTTTGCCTACATATATTTGCCATACTTTAACCAATGCAATAATAACTCCACAATATTGAATTATTGGGCACTTAATTGCTGTTGGGCTCAATTTTGAGTAGGGTGGAAGTTAAATACAGAAAAGATGAAATGAAAAATATATGAATATTTCAGTAAACCTTCAGGATAGATATGCGCAGTATATTTCTCAAAGCACTTTAAATATCAACATAAAACTTAAAACAAGACGATCAATGAGATACATGCTAAATATAATACCTACAACAGGTATTATGAGCTTCATTACAGTTGAATATTTGGATTCAACTGAACTTATATTCATCAAATAATAATTTTCTAATACCAATGGGGGAAGTTTCTTTTGACAATATAGATGATAGAATTCATACACCCCCTGGTTCAATAATCTGTACAGTAATTCAATCTAGCCAAAATAGTCAGCCAATGCACTTTCCTGCCAACAGCTTTATTATGGAACCTACAATTATAAACTCATGCTAATCTCTGCAATTACAACTTTTATGAATGTAGAACAAACAAAATGCCCCCAAAGAAATCAAACATAGGACTGATTTCACTTTTATATAATGAAAAGAAAGATATTGACTTGATGTTCATTAAAACACAAGGAAAATATTGAAATATCAACATATTCATAGCTTTGAGGTAAAATAATAAACTTGCAACTGTTTAGAAAGAAATACTGTCATGAGGAAACACTGTATTTCAAACTATCTGATTCTCTTTAGTTTGAGACTGTCAGACTTAGTCTGTTGTTTTGAAGTTCAGGGAATGGTTAATATATAGCGCCCTCTTATTGGGTGAATTAAAGTCCCATTTAGTAAAATTTCTGTAGATTTGTATTTCAAGTTTTGAGTTTCCATTTAATACCATTCAAAAAAATCATCACTCCATCAAGAAACTGTCTAACCCAAAATAATGGCTATCCATAACATCTCGATGACTTAGTTACTGAATAGTAAACAGCTCCCAGAAGGTGAAATATTGATACAGCTATGTTTGATGACTCAAACTGCCAGATATATAGAGACAGTTATTATAAATCTCACACTTCAAATCACTCATTTCAAACTGACCTCAAAAAAGGTATCCTTCACCCAAAGAGGGGATGATTCACTCACCCACCAAAAGAGTGTATCTAGATAACTCTATTGTTTTGATAAGTGAAAAGGCTTAAGGGAAAATGATTTCATATTGAATTATGATATGTAGACTGATTGTCACTTACTTGCTATATTTTTCTTTAATATCAAAGTAATCAATGCTGTTTATTTAATGGTGAACAGAAAAATATGCTCTAATACAATTCTGGCTACATTAGAATGGTACATTCCATATTGTTAGGGTTAGAACAATCTGAATGTGAGAAATTGGGAAAATAGAATTTTGAAAATGTAAACCAGGGTAAACCCAGGACTACAATAAATGTATTTTTGGCCAATTTTATGAGATAATAGACTATTATTATTTTGTTACCAGTGTCATAAAGTCATTTTCTTATAATCTTCTCAAAATTTTCTTTTATGTCTCTGAATCTACCATACTTTATGTAAGTTATTCATTCAGAACAAACCAACATTAAAATTTGATTAGGCTATTCTACCAAACGGGGAAAGTGATGGTCAAAGGGACACAAGGTAGGCCCATCTGTTGTAGTACTAGTACAGCCCTCAGGATACAAAAGATAAACAATAGCTGGTTTTTCATAACTAAAATTTAACTAAATGAATTTTACTCTAAGTTCTTTTATTTACACTTATACTGAAAATAATGGCTTCAGAGGTATCCTAAAATGAAATTTAAAAATGCAAAAAATAGATTATTAGCAGTGGTGTCATGGCAAGAGTAGATAATGATAATGTCTTCTTAAATGACATGACTTCACAATAGAAAATATTTTTAACTTGTGAGATGGCTCAATTTTTTAATTGGAATGAAGTTAAATATGAAATGAAAGATTTAAGCAAATAAAATTTAAATGTATGATTTTTATGTACTGAAAATTAAATTCTTTAAATACACCATAAATGTATGGTGCTATATTGTCTCCAGAAGTATTAATGAAGCTTATGAAGGTCTCTGATTAGTAAGATCATTTTAAATCAATTTTAAAATAATCTGATGACATAAATAGACATGAATAACTTATGCTATGAATAAAAATTATCCTAGAAGAGCTTTGTAAACAAAAAGAAAAGTTGTAATTGGCATTTAATGAAAGAAGACAGTTACAGATGGATATAAGAAAGCCATAAACAGAGATTAGGCCACCATAGAAATGAAGTATAACATACATAAAGAAGTATACATGGAAGCAGGAGACTAGGTATGAACTTATTTTAATCATCTGGGCTCCAAAATTAAAACTGAAAGTGATAATACCAACATTCATTTTCTAATGATAGTCAGAAAATTATCATTTGCACAATAAAGAATAAACATTCAAATATTTTCTAAGTCCTGATATCTTAGTTTTACATTTAGAGAAAGTAGCCTCAGTAACTAAGTGCAAACAACCATTCTTAAGAAAATTCCTAGAGATGTGTCTTCTCCTTTAAGAGGTAGAATGGTAGATGCATAAATATAAATCAAAGTTGGAATGCTCATAGGGGTGAGACATGATAGAAAATAAAGAAATGGGTCATTTTGAAGTGTTTCTTATACAATACTAGCAAAAATTTCTGGAGTTCATATAAATTACTTCAAGTAAATATGAAATGAAGATGATAATGATGGAAATTACATACTAGCATCACCATAGTATTTTGTAATGATGCACATGTCATATTTAAAAATAAGAAAAATACACTAGGCCTTTAATGAATATGCAATTATTTTTTAAGTATACTTTTGTTCAATCGTTGCAGAATTTATTTTAAACTTGCATAATTTAATGAGAATTTTGTTTGTATTGCATTCATCAGAGATGTTACGTTAGACATATTTCTTGGAAAATCCAGTAATACTTCTACAAAATAAACTACATATTCAAATGGTCACCCTAATACTTACTGTGATACTTTCAACAAATAAAAATAATTTCAGTGACAGATTTCATGTTTTGCATACATAAATATAGGTTTCAACTGAGACAATATTCATTAAAATTTCTGTATTTTGAAATATTTTCAAAATTAAACTCTTAAATTTAGAGTTAAATAAACTCTTTTCTAATAATTATTTCAAGAATAGATTTGCTGCTTGAAATAAAAATATGGAAATAAGAGGACTTATGACTGTACCATTCAAGACAGATACTTGTTTCAGAGCATGGTATGATAATCTTAGGGTAAATAGAATATGGAGTTAAATGCCAGGGAAGAAAAAAATGTTGATACCTGTCATTTCCTCCATCATCATCCCATGAGGCAGCTGAAGATGCTGGTAGAGCAGCAGAATTGGTAGCAACGCTGAAACTGCCCTCACTGCGCTCAAAATCTAACATCAGATCATCAGATGTTATACTGTCACATGGTGATAATGTGCCAATGGAGGAAGCCCTGTGCCTTGGTGTCCCATTTGCTTTGCTATGAGTGATCAAGTCATCATCCTCCAGATTACCTTCACTCACTATGCCAGCATCCAGCAGAGTAGGATCGTCATCATCACCCTTCAGTACACCTGCACTCGCTATACAAGTTGGGTCAGAATAGAAGATTTCAATTTATTGGGCAAAGAAATATCATATCTGAACATGGAATTAACTCAAAAATTGACAATGATAGATGATTCACAACTGATTTCGAAAAGCAAAATGAAAGAATAGGGCTGCTACCAGATTTATAGAAACTGAACAGCTCTTATGAATATGTAATTAGTAAAATGTCATGCTGAAGTAAATAAAAACAAAACTCTAATGAGATGAATGATTCCCAATACAAATCACATTAAATGACTCTTATACAACATTAATTATGAAGATGACTCTGTCTATATTCAGAAGTTGTAACTAATTGTAAGAGAAGTTTTTGGATTATAAAATTTTATATTTGGTTACATACCATATGAAAATTTAAAATTTTATAAAACAAAAGAAACATCAAATAATAAATAAACAGTTAAAACAGAGTTGAGTTTTTCTTTCAATATGTAAGGATAAGCAAAACTATATTTCACAACTCTAGAAATCAACATTAACTTAGAAGCTACCAAAATATATCTCTATAAAATAAGACTAGTAGTTAATTAAATGTATGTAAATTAAATTATGAGATCTCCTACACATAAATATACCCCAAGGGAAAGGAAATAAATGAATTTATATGAAAAAATAAGTAATATAATATAAAGAATCACTAACAGTAATCAAAGCTGGAAGACTTCTGGTAAGGCAATATTCTCAAGCGAGATTTCATTGATAAATAACATGTCAATACAATAAATAGAAAATAAACATTTTCAGACTTCAAAATTTATATGATAACTAACTTGCTAAGACAATCAAAAAGGAAATTGCAGGAGAGTAACTATTTTGTTATGAAAGGCATATACAATTATATAAAACTAGACTGATTCTAGGCATATGCATGTTTGGGAAAACTGAAAATAACTTAATTAAAAATTGGCTTGGGAAAATGATAATTTTACTGCCATGAGAAATAAATTTAAATATTACCAGAATTGTTTTTGGAATGGTCACCCTCAACTAGAGTAGCTGACGCATCCTCTGCTTGATGGAGCAAGGAAAAGCTCTCTGTCAAACTAGCCTGCAGCTCAGCTGTCACATCTCCTGCACAGAACATCAACCCGGGCTGATCTGCAATTTCATCATCAATCAGGAAATCATCTGCTCCACTACTGCAGCTCCTTCCAAAACCTCCTCCCAACCCACCAGGACTACTGCCATCTGACAATGACAATGATCCTGTAGGACTTGGACTCCCTTGCGACTCGCTGCTGGCTGGAGTTGTTGATACTGACAATTGGCTATTTTGACGTCTTACTCCCACATCACTAGGAAAACCTCCTGGTCTTGCCCTCGAGCCAATTCCAGATCCTGGTCTTCCACCACTGCTACTAGCACTGCTTCCACTGCTGCTGAATACTCTTTCATTGGACTTTTCAAGAACTGCCTTTAATGGATGTAAGACGTTTTGAGACACACCGGGAGATATAGTGAGGTGAACAACTCTAGGTAGTGCTTGCATCATGGATCCTGCCTCATCTCCACTGCTAGATATGATGCCACCAGCAAAACTCACACAGCCTTCATCACTTAACTCATCTGCCATAGCTTCTCCATGACCCCATTCCTGATCTTCACTTGCAGACCCTGTACATTCTTCTTCCTCACTAGCAGAGGCCAGCCCTGCCCTTGAACCTGTACATTTTTTCTCTGTGCTTGACCTATCTCTCCATGCTTTCTCTTCATTTTCACCTGAGCCCTCATCCCTCTCAGATTCTGGAGTTGTCCCCTTACCAGCAGGGGTTGGATTTGGAGGTGTACTGCGGCTATTATCTTTCTCTGGGACCTGTGGTTTATATACCATTGCCCTTTGGCGCACAACACCAGCTGCACCAGCACCAGCAGCAGAAACTGGCCTAGGAAGCCCACTGCTTGGGCGTGCTTTCTTTTCTTCTGTAACACCAACTTTACGACCCCTATCACGAAGCTCAAAGGTTCCCCCAGCTTGATTCAACACTACCTCTAAGGTACGTGCAGATGGATTGGTTGGAAGGGGAGGCAATGGAGGAGGAGGGGACACAAGAGTGAGGCCAGGGCTTGTCCAAAGCTCGGCTGTGGCAAGAGGTTCCACCCCAAGTAATGTGTCTGTTTCTGCAGCCTCCACTCCACCATAAGTGGTCCCAGATGAACCACTGGCACTATTAGCTCCAGCATTCCTACTGCTGTCGAGCATCCCAAGACCCGAATCTGCTCCAAGGGATTCAGAAGAGTCGGCACGATGTTGGGCCATTTTTCTGTTTGCTGCTGTCTTTGCACCTTTCGAGACTGCACCTCCACCCACTCCTATAAGTGCAGCCGTGGCATTGTTGGGTGTAGTTCTTCCCATTAGTTGAGGAATTTGTGGACGGGGAAGTTGCTTTGATTGGAAAGTCAGTCGCTCTGCAAGACGCCCGGTTGTAGGAGTGTTCCTGTTGCTACTTCCTCTTGAGGCACTGTTTGACTCTATGATGTTCTGGTCAAGCTTCCTCGGAAGGATGTCCTGCTTGTTGTGTGGAATGGATGTTGGTGGTGCAAATGGAAGTGCTTCATTGGAATTTGTGTCCCCAACTTTGTCTCCCCTGACGATTGGCACTCCAGCAGGACCTCGGAAACCGAAACGATTCACAGAACGATTGCTGACGGCATTTGTGTTTGGCGATGGCACAGCAGTTGGAGATGGAGCCGCCTCTGAGAGCAACGGGGATGCTCGGCCAGAAGAAGCTCCAGAACGTGGTTCAGACTTGGCTTGCGGTGATTTGACTGTGGTCGTTGTTCTCCTTTTGAAACCAAATGAAGTTGCTTGCCCTCTAGAATACGGAGTTGTACGTTTGGTGGCTTTTTCTCCCTGCAAGACGAAAGAAAATTGCATAAAATTAGAAAAATTCTTATAAGAGGTAATTTATGACAGGTAATTATTACAGATCTTAAAATGTATTTGAAGAAACAATGATCAATAATTCAGTCAATCAATGAAATTTTTTGAAAAAATAATATCACCTCTCGTGATATTTTTAAAACAATCGATACGCTGCGCTTCAATTCAGAATGAAAAAGTCAAAATTTTATGATCACTTTCATTTAAAAATTTTAAGAAAGATACTCTAAAAAATTGAGTGGATCTTACTGAAAAAGTTTTTCCTCCTACTATCGCTAGATGAATTAGATAACAATAATTTCCATCAATAACAAGATAAACAACGTGGCTTCCGTTGATTTCGAATAATAACTTAAGATGAAGATTTCTGAAGCACTAGCGAAGCACCGAATGATGCTAACTCGACTCAATTCACACGTGAAAAATAAGGAATTCCCTCATGGAGTCTCCACAGACTGAGTTATCCTTAGAAAGCACTGATTAACAAGCGATAAAAAAAAAACAGATCGATCCACTGGAAAAACCAGCGTCACTCACACGTCATACTGTACTTGTTTCGCCGCGAAAATAATCGGAAAAATTAAATATTAATTCCGACGTCGGGAGGCCGGACTCCCAACGTCCCACCGCCATTGGCCGCCGGCTAATCCTGACCCCTAGAGACCAGGAGTGGATAAAACTGATGAAGCGTGACTCGCTCCTCCACGTCACACTTACCGCTCTCTGGTCGATAAATCCACGTATTTCGGGTTTTACCCCTTCACGGACACTTCGCCCGATCACGAGCCTACTCTATGAACTATACCGCTGCTAAAGCTAGAGTGCCCAAGTCACGTGAAAGAATGACTAACAAGATACACCCTTTTTAAACGCAGTCTCGCAGTCATGGGCTTCGTGCAGGGACGTATGAGATGAGGATTGCTGACAGCATGACGTCGGTTTCCGCGCGGAAAGTCCGCAGAATGCGCGCCAGATGGACGTCTAATGAGGGAAAAAATACTCTTTCTCTACGAAATTTTTTCTTTTAGTTTTTATACCGATAGTTTCGTTAATAGTCTCTGGGGCTGATAAACGCGAAATTTCATTATGATAACAGTGGAAATAAAGCATTCAATAAAATCAGAAATATCCTACTCGCTGTACAGAATTAGGTAAGATTTTCCTTGCAGCGGAAGAAAGAGTATCCAGGAAGGAAGCGCGACGAAGAGTTGTCAAAACCTCAGTCAAAAACATCAAATTTTTTTTTCTGGATTACAGTGCAGCCGAATACAGAATTATCCATCCCATTGCTAAAAGAGAAAAGTTTCGGAAGTTCGGAATTAAAAGAAGAAGATCCCGGACTTACACTCGTGATAGAAAATGACTGTTCCTATGAGAAGTGGTGCATTTTATTTTATAACCTAGGGATTATGATTACCGACAGGCATTAATATTAACGGGTTTGTCTGCATCAATCTTGCTGTTATTATTAAATCAATTTAAAAGCAAATTTTATAAAAAACTGTCAATTGAATGTCCGGCGGAATTGATTTCCTCTACCATTTCTAATAATCTGGAGATGTATTCGAAAGGTTTAAATTTTTCTATACATGTTTCCACTTAAAACATCAGAACACTGCAACTTACAAAACTATTCACAAATGACGTATACATGGATACTTCTAGCATTAATTAAACGAAGGCAATCAAAACAAGGAACTCATGGTAATAAAGAAAATTCTTAAGCCGAGGCACCATGGTTATAGATAGCCTTAGTTTCAACGATGCACTTGGTTAATGACTGTAATTAAAAATATCTTGCGTAATGTTTCAGGCTTTGTTTACGACACCTCATTAATCTACATCTACATATGTAACCTGCAAGCCGTCTTTCGGCGTGTGGCAGGGGGTGAGAGAAGGATTTTAATTAAACTTTCAAGAAGGCATTTAATGAGTTGCATCAGTATATTAGCCATGTATGTACATACAATTATTTGGGGGAGCAGCCGGAAGAAATAAATCGATTGTTATATTTTTGCGAATTCGCGCCTTGGATAATGACGATTTTGGTTAACCGAGTTTGTTTACTGTCATTTGCCGAGACACCACTGTAGTAAGAAAATACTATTATAGAGAGAAAAAATTGTTTAGCGCTTAATTACTTCTTTGCAAGCGACAGTTATTGACAGTTCTAAATTATTTACTCAGCATCCCTGTTTTCCATATAGCGTACTATTCATAGGAAGGAGATTTCTGAGAACTACTCTGGTACAAAAACCCAGACGATCAGCTGCGAAGTGCAATCTAATGAAGAAACGTCCATCGCAGGGGCGTGAGACCCTCTCCGAAGTAGACGGCTGCCTCTGCCGCAAGAGAATTAAATTTGCTCGTAAAGCGACGGAGCAAAAGCAATTATCCAAGTTTAAATCCTAAAAAATACACACCTCTTGGCTTTAAATTAAATAAAAGCTCTCATCGGGCTATAGCGAAGACTATTCTGCAATATAGTAAAAGTAAAAATATTAATGACAAGATTATATTGTAAAATAACATTTGTATCACTGCTTATTCATAGGAATTATCAGGTACGGTTATCTTTGCAACTAACGAAAAAGCCGTATTCCACTTCATAGGTTCCATTCGTACGACTAACTCCCTGGAAAAAACTTCGAAGAAAAATGCCATCCTCTAATGCCACTCGTCAAAATTCTAACATAAATAGTAAGAATTGGAGCTAAAATTTTTTTTAAGAGTATTATCTTCAGAGGATAAGGAGGTTCGCCATTTCAGTTGCAATACTTCTTAGTTCGTCCAATTGGTCAATTGGATTACCAGGATAGGAATTTGAATGCGACAAAAACAGAAGTGACGAAAGGAATTTCTGATGATATTCCATAACGCTAGAGGATCAATTTAGATAATCTTTACATCTTCAAAACTTAAAAAAAGCCTTTAAGGTAACAGGAACATTATTTTATTTTTGCAAGCGGATAAAAGTATTAGAGACTCCGACTTCGGATATCAATGTGGGAGATTGATTACATCAAAAAAGATTTCGACGAATTTCGTATCGTCGCGATAACTCAATTTCAGGAAATGCTGGAGTGAAATAGCAGAAACCGATAACGTCATAGGACGTCACGGAGGTTTTAAAAGTGTGCCAGCCTTGTAAAAACTCTCGTCGCGTTCGTCAGCAGCAATTACGGATGTCACAAAAACTGGCATGGGAAAGGAAGCCCTCGCTCCCATAAAGCATCGACAATTATAGAATTAAGTAGGCTTAATGGGCGAGAAAACACATAAAAAACATCAATTTGTTATAAAGGCCTTATTTAAATATTCTCATACTAATAGCAGAAGAAAATTCAAAAAAATGAAACCATAACATGTAAACCAAAATATAAGTGAAAAATACGCTAGCAAAAGTCGTTATATTTGGTAACTCTTTAGGTATATAATGAGGTATGTGGTAGTCCGTGGACATGTGGAGATAAAGATAGATATGTTACGAGAAAAATTTAGGAATAGGCAACGAATAGAAGTTAACTAACAGCAGTTGAGCATTTCGATTGCAATGGCTGATGTCAAGCGAGGAGTGGCGAAGGAGTTGGCGTTCACTGAAAAATCAAGTACCACTCCATATCATTGATAACCTTAAGATTAAAATACATTCATTATATTTTTACGAGAAATATTCACTTAACTGAAGTTTCCGCTCGAGTAACGAAAACAACCAACTTCCGCTGCGCGCCTAAAACATTAATCTGAGAATCTGACTGAATTTCTATGATTCTACAATTAAAGCTTTCAAACAATATCAACGAAATTAGCTTTCAAGGGAACATCATATAGAGGTTTCTCAACCAGGTGAATATTTTTATCGTAGGATTCGGCAAAAGTAAAACATAAAAATATATGGAGAGCCTTAACGTGTAACAAATTAAATTTCCATCGTACCTTTGGAACCTTATGTGGTTCGCCTTTTTTTAAGAAATCTATTAGAGGGATTTCATGCAATATTTTGCTGCTCAGCCATCAAAATACCTGATATCGCATATGTGAGTTGCAAGAGGATATGTTATAGTAGTCTATATAAATTGCTGCTATCTACCAGGGGTAGATCTAGAAGCTATCCGAAATAATTAATATTCAGGGTAATTATCCTAGATAATAGAATCTATGTTTCTATTCTCTTACCCTCTTTTCTGCACTTAATTATCAACTTTTCTTTCATTTTATACACTAAAATACGATAGGTATGATAAAAGAAGAAACGAAGTTTTCTCCATCTCTCTCAAGTAGAGATGTTTATTATCATTGTTTGCTGTTTGATTTTCCATTACTAACCATTAAATCATCACAGAGGGCAATTGCTCACCATCTTTCACTAGCTAACAAAGATATATTGGCTAATACGAAAATGGCTTGCATACATAAATGGACGAGACGATCTCAAACGTAATCTGCGCGCAGCTGGATGCCGTCTTCAAACACAAGCTGTATCCAGCATCAACTAACATAAAAATCTGCGGTGGTATCACCTTGGAGAATCGGTACTGCTCTTTCGAAAGGGGGTCGCCAGATCGCAAACCACACCGCGCTTTGTTAGCTAATGCTTCGTGCTGTCGGAAATCATTTCTAGGGCAGAAGTCGACCTAGGACCACATTTCAATGTTTTCAGTACACCGGTAAGATTACGAGCGGACGAAACTCCAGTTTCAAGAAATTTGTCTTTACAAAGAGCCTAACATGATCTAACAGATACATAATGAATCATCAGTAATAAGGGAAAAAGTTTAACGCTGTATATGACTTGCGTATAAAACATGATAATGGTATTCTTAAATGTTATTTGAACAATGCTTCGGTTATGGTATTATTTTACACAAACTATTAATTACTATAAAATTATTTTAAATATATTATTATTTATACAACACTATTCTTTTAATACATCTATTATTTCAGCATTCCTATTACTTAAACAAAACCAATACTTCAACGAGAATATCATATTCATTTAGAATTGATCCTCCTACTACACGCCTAAATCGACTAGCAGGGTATCAATGCAGAATGTAGGAAGCAGGTAATGCTTCAGAGAAAAATTTAGAATCAATAATTTAATTTTAATTCTAATATTGAGATTGTGACATAGCTAATTTCCCGAGAGACCATAGTTTCCTCGCAACGTTTCTGATTAGCTCTACCTAATCCAGATATGACTCAGCCGTCTAACTTCACAGCGTAAGTACTGACTTCCATGACATTTGCAATGGAGTCCGCCTTAACCTCCTCCGTGTGATAATCTATAGCTCAGTCACGTGGTATGCGACATATTTGTCCCAAAAACGCTTTCCTTCCAACCGTAAAATAATGATTCCCAGCATAATTGGCTTTCCTTTGCGCCACCTTCCACGGAAAATTAAAAAATGGAAGTATGTGAAAGGTGAACGGAGAAAATGTGCATCATAACCCAGTTCCCGGCTCGCGAATGGTCTACGCTGAGAATATAAGCAGCAGGTGAGAAACTGAGCAGATATGAGAAAGAGAATTCCATCTCGTAAGTCGTGCGTTTCCTCGAATACTTTACTCCGTTTCATGAAATCGTCACAGGAGAAACGATGGCGGGAAAAATAACGTCGGAAAATCCTTCAACCTCGAGAGAGTATGAGAGGGTACGTAACGCTTGAGCGCTCAAAGTTAAGCACTACCTCTTGGGCCAACCTTTTGGGACCGTGCCATCGACTTCGGCGACATTCAAAGCTAATGACTTTTAAGAGTAGTCTATCCAGTGTCACTTCTCTATAATCGTGGATCTCGCCTATGAATCAGCAAGAGGGATATTCCATACATATGAATTCATCACTATCTTTGAGTAACCTTTGAGAAAGTATGATAGTATGTATTAATAGTGCTCCATGCCGTCTTATCTTTGTACACATCGCTCAGTTCCAGTTCATTCATTCATCTTTTCATGCTTTCCGTAGTATTCTTAATCTCTTTCCATCTCATTTACCACATTCCACCAGCGTTTCTCGGACTACCTCTCCCTTTAATAATATATAGTCTCATCATAGAGTAAGAACATTTGAGAATTGGATATTTGTTTTATAAGGCGACGAATTTCACGGTGTTTTACATTTTCATTTTTTCGAAGAATCCTCCTCTTATAAAATATGATCAAAAGCAAACATATCAATAACTTGATCAGCAAATTATAATTCAGGTAACTAAATATTTAGCCGCATGACTCTAGGTCCTAAAACATCACTCCTCTCATTAAATTAAATAATTATAAACCGATGCAATAAAATTAATAATAAATGAAACAGTTAATTCTAAATTTTATCGGGATAGATTTCCAAGTCCGGTTTAACATTCAAAATACCGCAAAAAGCGAAAGAAAGTACATGAATAAGTGAGGCCTTGCCAGCCATAGAATTATCTTCATGATTACCATTTCCACTGTAACGGCATCTAAAATTTCGTGTAAAAAATCTTTTCTTTGGCTACTTAAAATCTCTACATCTCGATTCGAAGATTTCCATTATTATTTAAGGCGTATCTATTCTACAAACGGCTGATAACAATTAACTAATGACTCCGTAATTTTACGATAGTGTAGGGAAAATATCAGCAATCTTGACTCTATCTAACATTCCTACTTTCCTTGACCCACACGGTAAATCACCTTAAAAATTCAGATTCCATTCCCTTTTTAGAAACATTTAAATCAAGAAGAGAAAAAATGGAAAACGTCTGGCGCCTTAAAGCCCGCCACCCAGGCGGCGCCTGTCAAACGCCCAGCAGAAATAAGTACCAACTGGAACTATGATCTTTCCGGAAATTTCCACCAAAGGATATCCCGACGGAACAACCCTTATTCACGGTGCGACGCCCAAGTACGTCATCTCCTCACATCCCTTACGTCACGACCATGCATGCGTAACGATTAAGACCATAATGCGAGACAGAGTTATAAATTCAGTCATCTTGATTCATTGCGAGGTTAATAATTCTCACCGACATTTTTCCCGAACGAATGGGTGCTAAACCGAGTCTCAACGGGATATGAGCCGGGAACTCTCGAATGGGAGGCGCAGTCACGCAATGGAGACCCATTCCAATTACTCGCGGGCTTCGTTAAAAATTCACGGCGGGGAGAAAACGAGCTCCGGCACGCGAAGAACGCGACTCCCACCGCGTGCGAGGAATGTTGAAAATTACGAGGGTGGCATTGAAAAGAAACTGGCGATATTACTTTCAAGAAATGAGGATGAAAAACTGGTCCGGTAAACAGTAGGATGAAAACTTCGCTTACGGAGAGAGTCGCACGAGAGAACGGTGGAAGTAGACCGAATTTATACATTATTTATTTCTTGGAATCGCGAGCTCGCGGAGTGATTCAATTCTTCGTGTTTACTCCGTTACGTTGCACGGCCGCTGCATGAACGGTATACGGATAACAAAAGCCAAGCGTACAAATAGTAACGGGGCTACTCTTTCCAAGTGGAAAGTATTTCTTAAGAATGTAAGGAACTGAAGACGTCGATATTTTTATGAAGCGGAGGTTATTCTCCTTGAAATTTTCATCGTTTTGCTGCATAATCTTCCTTCTGAGTCGAGCTTGGATGCTGAAAAATCGTACGCATATAGAAATAATTCCTAAAAAAACAAATAAATGATAAAATCGTGATGAGAATCTTATAGTTCGTTTTTCTGGAGCAGGAATGATTATATGATAGCTGAATAGCCAAACGGATTTTTTAACATTAGGAAGATTTAAAAATATCAAACAACAAATCCACCTTCGGATTTGGTAATATCTTGGAAATTCCGTTCTGTCTAAGGAAGAATTTGTCATAAAGAACTTTCTGGAGCGGATTATCATTTGCTTTAACCTTTTTTGCCGAACCTTCTCTAAATCATCCTACTCTGCCATTAAATATCTATGCTTAAATACATTACGGAAATAGTTTATCTGAAGATTGGTGTGGATTAATTAATTCTTAAATGATAGCAGTTAGATAGAAGTAAAAACGTGTGAGAGTGATAATTCATGGGAAAGAATGATATCTATAGCGCCAAATTCAATGTCATAACCAATTTCACTGGTATTCTATCGATAGAAATATTTAAAATATTTAATTATATAGAATAGTATTTAATGATAAAAAATGGAGATTAGATGGTATACAAAAAAGATCGATAGAGGACGAATCTAACTGAATGAACTAATCCAGGTGTATGGAAAAAAGGTAAAACAAAGTTCGCATCGGATAAGAATAATACCTGTATAATAAAATGCGTGGGCTAGGTCATTGACAGTTTACATATAGCGTCAGGGCGACCATTTACCTGAAGTCTGATAGGATATGAGTAAGCTCGACATGATAAACAACCAATACCATTTAAAAGCAATGAGGCTCAACTTACGCTACGATTCTTGAGATAAGAATGAAACAATGGCATTCTCATTTATGCAATCTCAAAGAAACCAATTCCTCTGCACATGCCGCTACTTACAAGACGGATTAGCAAGACGTATTAACAATTAATAGAAAACGATATCGATAACGCAATGAAGTGTTTGAATGACACATCCTAAATCACGAGAATAAAGACGGTGACAACTAATTTTTATCAGCAGATTGTTTTCATAAGAAAGAAAAGGCCTGACATCAATATCTACGCAAGATACGAAACTTAGAAAATCACAGAAAATACCATGTGTATATACACTCATGTGTAAACAGTGTTGATTCAGCATGAAGTAATGGAAACTTTACGGGACATTACGGGAAAAATTATTACTTAAAACTTACGGAACAAGATTCAACCTATACAGAAACAGAATCTCCAAGTTGTTCCCAAATCCTAAAATAAACAGCTATTAGGCTGAAAAATACCACAATCTCTTATGAATTAATAATGATTGGATTCTCCATTTTTGAGATTTTTAAAATTATTTCGTGCGCTTGTGCGTGAGCATTCTCCGAAACATCATTTAGTCCTACATGAAGTGAAATTACAAATAACTTTTACGAACTTAATCGACGACATTCCACATTGTAGAGCCATCCTATATCGATTGATTTCGAGGCAGTTTTGCACGTATTCCGGGGTATCAATGCATTTATATCGCCTATCGCGGTTTATAAATTCATCCAAATACAATAACGCCAGAAAATGTTATATAATTCACATTGTTTCGAGCCAAAGCAGTTCAAATACGGATCTCAAAATTATTCCGCACACATCATCAGACCTCGACTTTGTTGAAAATTTAACACGTTTGGCATTCTCTTTTCACTTGCTCTTATCAGATTGGCAGCAAAGAGAGCATGAGGCACAACCGCATGCAGACCACGGGGTGAATTCGGAACCTCCTTGCATTTTAAAGCTGTATCGAAGGGACCTTGAGATGTTCGATAATCCTATTACAGCGGCGGAGTCCACCTAATTGAAGACTTAAAGAGGGCGAGGGACAGGATTTGACATTGGAGAAAATAAAACGCCTTTCAACCGTTTTCGAGAACACGGAGCTCTTAAGTCTCTCTCGTTAACATAAAAGGGAAGATTCTTTACTAATGACGTTTGTTCTTAGTAATGAGAGCATGCTCCCAATGGATCGAAATTAGCACGCTGTTTTTGGCTCATTAAGCTCGGAATTAATTGAAAATATACAGCCGCGTAGACAACCGAAAATAACGCGGTAACCTCATTAAGTTAGCTCAATGCTTTCTCTAGCGAAACATGGAACACGCAACGCGAAAAAATTTGCATGCTTAATTTTAGGACCTTTGAATATTGTGGAAAATATTTCCATACGAAAGGTGTACCTGAGGAAACTCAATGAGCATGGAAGTGAGCCAATTATGCACTACAGCATCATAGGGGCTCTCTCTTTATCAATGAAAATGAGGTCATTAAAAATGACTACGTATCAGCACTGAGATTCGAATGCTTAAACCACCACTGGCTATCTTCATAGAATAAAATACTTGGTTTTATTACTAATCAATGTCTTAAGATCAAGGTTATACGGTAATTACATGATTGCTTATGGTAAGATATCACCGCAATGAACATTATAGATGGAAGAGGATCTACAAACTTAGCATAGGCTAGCTGAGTGTTAGCAAGTTATACGCTCATTCAGGAGCACCGTAAATATTATAGTTCCTTGGTAAATTATTATTTAACAGCTTGGAGCTGAAACGTAAATTAGTAAAATTTAACAAATCTAAATTCCTATGACGATTCAATGGCGATCGGACTAGAGCTGCAATATTTCAACTTCGACAATCCGCTATGATTGTATGCATAACCACAGCCAAAAGAATGGTTTAAAACTCCATTTCTCCACCATAAGCTTTCAAGAGCTTTGCAGAGGGAATGTGGCTTACTAAGCAAGATGAAGAATGAGGTAGGAGCTTTCCTCAATTAGCCAAAAAGATAAAGCGTAAGAGGTCCACGCAATAGCAGAATCATGACTCTAATAATAAGACATTCCATAGCATTAAACAAGGAGTGTCAAATTTGATGAATGAGGAGTACACATTTAATAACTCATCAAATCATCGACCTTCCACTCTAAAACATGTGATACCACAGTGAGATATACATCAATGAATATTTAAAATTGTTGAATTGCGGGGGTACAAAAATTATAGAAATTTTAATTGAGAATCATGAATGAATATGTTCAACAGAAAGGAGAGACAAAATCTAAGAAAGAAAATGTGAAAAGGCAACAACGTGGTCTTCACAATTTCTTAACTATCACATGGTGAAGTAGCTCATCATAAAGGATGTATAAGGAAGTAATCCACGTAAAATACGCAAGCCAAAGAGGGGAGTGGTGTTTTCCCGATCCATTCAAATGCTTTGATGAATTAATGGCCAACGTTATTTTCTTCCTGCTGAGGAAGTAGCACAAATCTTTCCGTCCTTCACGGCGGAAGAACTGAAAGCAAGATAAATCGGATAAAGGAGAACTAAAGTTGAAACTCCCATTGTGATTTGCTACCTAATGACTCTTAATTGGAATCAACGAAATAAGTAAATAAACAATGGCTGTTACTTCGAGGGAAGTCGTAAAGAAATTTTCGAGTAATATCATCAGAGTAACGGAAGTGACGATTCAGATAATGTAGTAGTAATTATGTTACTGCATGCTGAAGACAAACAGTGGTGTGTGTGCTTTCTCATACCAATTTTGGAAAACGTAAGCATTAATAGCAGTAATATGTACAAGGAAATACTCTTGCACGCGAACAATTCTCTCTATACCCTCTCTGTACCCTACAGTAAGTATTTTATATGTAAAAAATTTATAAACTAATAAGTTTCTCCATCAAAAATGACGGGACTAAATTTAACTTATGAAATATGCATAAATATCTGATGCTTCGTAATTTTCAAAAATGAAAATAATCCCTCTCATATTTTAACAACCATCGTGATAGAGACGAAAGCTGTAAATGTGAACGGAAAGCTTCAAAATAACGATAAATTTTTTAAACCTAATGTATAAGAATTACCTAAAAAATAAGATATCAGATAACCGATAAACGTTATTACTGTTTAGTACGTTTAAAATGAAATAATACAGATTTAAAGCATCTAGAGCATAGGTTATACTATTTGTAAATATATATATCGCTGTATAGTATTATGATTTTCAAAGTTTAATAATATTTAAAATATATCTGTCATATTGTCTGTCATTATCTGGTATGCAGTACGCAGCATAACTCAATCAACCTTTTTATTAAAATATAACCCCTATTCATCATCATCAAAATGGCCTAGTGGTTAGAGTGACTGGTTCAAGTTTCCAAAATTCCAACATTCCAAAGATTAATCCAAAAATTTATCCTCAGTGGTTCGAATCCTGTTTATGGAAATTTTTTCCCGAAAAAATTTTCATTTTTATTCATTCTTATGAGAGTTGAATGCAGCAATGTCCTTTGTAGTCAGGGGTATGATTTGTTTATACCCGCAAATCCTTTTTGTAAGATTTCTCTCAATTTCGCTCTAATACGCTATTCTACGACCAAAATAAGAATCTTTATTCAATTTTCTTTCTTTTAATACTTTTCTCGATTTCATATGACAATTATTTCTGATTTAATTCTGCGAAAGAAAAGAGTCTGGAATTGATCTGATGAACTTTACGTCCAAGTCGGACCAAGGATACGTTGGAAAGTTAGATATCAACATGGAATACTCCATTGGAGCTTAAACGACCCTCAAATATGTATAATGCCATTACGTCGGAAAGTGCGTTAAATTAATTTCCAAAGATTTCTCCCAAGTATTTCTTACGAGAGTTTACTGACATCGGAGAAATAAATACACACACATCGGTGATAATTATATACGATATAGTTGAACTGAAAAAATACAATGCGAAAGTTTGATAGAATTACGTAATTTTTACACAAAGAAAAAATCTAATTATTACACTCGATTAAAACCTTAACTTCTAAAGAACACAGCATCATTTTAAAAGCTATTCTTTTAATCAAAAAATGAATTCTATTTATTTAAATTAATTCTATCCTATCCCACCCAAGCAAGTTAGCAGTAACAATAAAAAATAATCATTTCAGTTAACGACAGAAATTGTACACGAATCCAGTGACAGCTAATTCCATTATGATCTCAATAGCTCAATCAAGAGAGAAGCTATATATTGTAAATAATAATCCATTTCCTTTAGAAGTCTCTCAAATTAAATAATTATGCTAACGTGCGAACCGCGACAGCCTCCCATTAGGTTACTACAAGCCATTTGGAGAACCCCACTCTATTGAATCAACAAATGAAACCCGTCGCTGGAAGTATATATACGAAGAACATCCGCCAACTCCCGTTTCCGGCATCTTATCTGTCAAAGGATTTGTGACTCATCGGAGTTGACCATCTCTCCCCCTCAAACCACTCCTCTTTGAGCGACTTGGTATCTCCTAGCGCTAACGACACCCGCCGCACCAAGACGTGACCCGAATGACCAAAGTCGCTCTCCATCACCGAGAGCCAGTGACAGAGAAATTGCGAGCCGTGTTCCTCATTTCCCAGCTAATGAAGTCGGGTCGTCCTGCGGAAATCGAAAATCCATCACCGTGCCGAAGGAAGTTGCCGATGGCGAGGAGATGGCTAATTTGCCAAATTACCTCTAAATATTTGCGTCTAACCTTGGAGGACACACCCTCTGCTGTTGGTAAATGATCAGCAAACAGATGGTTGCTCGTTTGAACCTTTTATTTCTCACCTACATATTCAACTAAATTCGTTGTTCTTTGAATGAGACCAAAATATCTCTGTTGATACATTTGTAATTACGATACACATTTTTTGTTCCGCGATTTAATGATACGGATTAGTAATCACACCAGAAAGTTTATGCATAATTTACGCTGAAATCTAAATTTTTCCTAATAATTGAAATCCTCAGGCTCTTTTACATTTTGGTACATCTCCAGATATCAAAAACACAAATTTTAAAAATCTATAATAACTGTAAAACATGACCAATTTAGATTTGATTTTAGCGACGAATGTCCTTAACTGAATAACAAAAGAAATGTTAAAATAGAGAATTACAGGAGGATATGAATTAGCAGTCTCTTCGAGCCAAAAATCTTTTTATTTTTAAAGATGTTTTCCTAGCTTTAATTGAAAATTTTCAATTGCATTTTTTAATTAACACAATCTGAACATGAATTACGTAATTTAGAGGAAATTGCTCTGTGGTCAAGAATTTTTTTAACTCAAAAAGGCGTTGCTCACAATGTGATCACTGATTCATCTTAACTTGTTCCTCAAGAAGTGTACAACTCTAGCACCGATGAAACATTAAAAATGGACAAATGTTTCCACTTGTGCGGAGGCAAAGTGCAATTCGCGCTACTCCCAGATGCGTTCCGTAGCTCTTCAGGCCACTCAAAAAGCGCGGAAAGAGAAATTTCAGAAGAGGACTTTCGAAATGCATTTTATTTTTCATGAGGACCATCTCGTGCGCAGCGGTAACGTGTACAGAGAAAGGGAAATGAAAGTTCGAAAGAGATTTACAAGTATCTCTCTACGTAACTCCAAGGGTCGCTGTCACTTTTAGTATCCATTCCTGAAAAAAGGGAAAAGTGAAAGGGACGTATTTTGGAATTAAAAAACATTTTTTTTTGCGTTTTTAACTGCCAATTTACGGAAGTTACTTTTTTTTACTCCAGGTTGAAATTTCGTTTGATTCCATTCACTATTGACCATCACAATTTCACTCTATTAAAATTTTCAGACTTCTGAAACGCCCAACAATTTATTCTAAGCATTATTTTTGCTTAATGAGATAATTAAATAATGAAAATGAATACGATTTATCTGAGTATAGTTATAAATTATCAACCATTAACGAAGAGCCTCCTTAACACACGAACGTGAACATCAAAATGGGTTATTTCAACCAGACTTCTGCAAGAAAGAATACTCAAAATTCATTATGAACTGACACAGTTTAAAGAATTATTTTTATATTTCCAGGCCTGATAAATCTGAATGTCTAATCAAACGTCAGCTATATAAATAATAAAAATATCAGAATAATATGAAAACCTGAGAACAAAAATCTTTTGAAATTCATATAATGCCATTCCTAGAATTAAATCATAATAAACCGATGGAAATTAAGCAATAATTTAGCGAAAGTAAAAATGAGAAAGTGATAAAAATACTACTTATAAATTTAGAAAAGCTGTTATCAAAATTTTTTTCGATACCTTACATCTTCCGAGGTAGTAATTTGTTTTTAATATTGACGTATTGTATCTCATTTGATTATAAAACATTTGTTCCTTCGCGGGGTGAACCAGACAGTTACAAAACAGATATCGGAAAATAACCTTCATATTCCACGGAAATAGGTCGTTTCGAGTAGTTCCTAGGGAAATTTTTCCGATCCTTTAAGATTTGCGTGTCGTTACCAAGGTTGCTGGTTAATTTCTAGAGCAGACTGCCAATGTCACTGCATGCATTTATAAGCCCCACCCTTCCCATCGTCGCAAAGTACATTTTTTGCCAAGAGCCACTACATTAACGAACCGAATACACGGGACGACTGTCCCTGACTGATCGCCTAGGTCATGGCTAATGAATATCTAGGATTCCTATCAGAAAGGACATTGCGGAAATGCATGCATGCTAACCTAAAAAAACGGCTTACGTGACAGATGAAAAAATCCATGTACTCGGGATTCCTTCGTTAAAAAAATCCCCGCGGAGAAAGCACTGTTCTGGATAAACGTGCGGAGGCAAAATCAAAGACAAAAGGGTTACGTAACGGCCAATTTTAATGACGTAGCAAAGAGACGATGCTCAAAGTTTTTGTTTTAAGACTACTTGAAAGCAAAGATAGTCGTCTAAGCTTTACCGCGCATATACGCTGCTCTTCAACGAGAATAAACTGTTTCCACTTCCTAGTGCTTTATAGCGGAAAAAGGGGAGAAAATCTTGAATCACTTGACAAAACAGCTGACGACAGGAAGTAAAAGTGAATAATCCACTATCTACGATGGAGATAGGCGAGTAAACAAAACCGTACGTGATAAACCTAACGCTCCTATCCGCGGACAATATCACATTTTAACGATTAGAAGTTTTATGTTACGATCTATACTAAATCGCCGATAATTATACGTGTAGAATTACAGTAAAATGTACAAAACAAATACTAAATTTTATGCTATCGTAACCGAAAAAATACAATATAACGAAAGGAAAAGAACAACTACTTTCAAGAAAAACTTTCCTTGGGAAGTAGTTTAGAATTAAACATTCAAATGTTTTTAGAGCATTTTTCACAAATATAAGACCGTTTCCTTTTCCCTTTCATTTTTTCTGGGGAAAAAGGGTTTATTTTTATACACTATTATAAACATCCTCAACATCCATTGCATAACACAATGAGTATGTTTAATTTCATCAAAATAGTATACTTATTTGATACATTATTTTAGGAATACAAATGAAGTTATCAAGCTAAATCATTTCCATTCAAAATTCTTATCTAAAATCTTGTAGACCTTTCTATTATATTCAAGCCTAATAACAACTTGTGAATTCGTCTTAATATGCAAAAATTTACTACATTAGCTTTTTTTATAAACATATTCATGAACTCTGCTTAGCTACATTATTAATGATCTTATTTTATTAATTTACTTCCCTTACGATGCTAGAAAGAAAGGGTTCTTCGTAGATTCTTGCAATTACGCTGAATCGAACGCCAAGTTTTACGGACAGGTATCATGACAGGTGAGATAGTACAGAGCATTCATAAATACTACAAAAAATATCGAGTTATATATAAATGCATATCGAGAGGTACAAAAAACAGTTAATGACGAAACTATTTAAAGAGACTTTGAACGGGTTTTAGGTATAGAGATTTTGAACGGTATTTAAGTACAGAGAAATGAGCATGTATTGCGAATAAATTATGTTGATATAATGTAGATATTTGCATATTTTCATTCGGATTATTGCTTACGTCTTAGATGTCGTGTATGATACAGAATGATGAGCAGAAAATAAGGACTGGAACCAGCTCATTAATTTTCGACACGAATGTAAATGAGAAGCTCCGTGAGCTGTAAAAAATATCCTCTCAGAAAACCTGCATATCATCCAAAGATGAAACGACAAAGTCATCTGATTGATATTGGAGAGAAGAAAGTTTTCCGAAACCCATGGAGAGAAGCGTGTATTGGACGCTCCATCCTGGAATTGCGGTCTAAATCGACTGTTCTGGAGTCAATTCGCGCGTTATTGGCTCAAAAGGAGCCGCGAATTCCCTCCGCAATTCCTTCCCAACTTCTCCACAGACGCATTCTCTCCTTTCTCTCTCTCATCAGCATTGCAAATTACGAATCCAACAAGGCGAAAATCCCACTCAATTTCGCACACGACATGAACTCCCATGAAGATTTGTGAGAGGAATACCAAGAACGCTTTCAGAGGGATTACACGTAGTAGCACTCTCAGAGGCCCGAATGTAAATAAATGGGGAAATGGACATTTTTAGCCTCAATGAGAGTATCTGATCATGCAATCAATGTCGGTGAACGGACGGATGTGTAAGCAGAGTTGCTCTAGAGAGTGGCAAAATGTGTCGAATTTTACTATAGGGAAATTCTCACAAGTTCGATTATCAAGTAATTACGAGCATGCGATGAGCAATAATTTTCAATCGAATTAATGCCTAATTTTCTCGGCAACGACTAAAAATGTTACAAATACATAAGCTATATATGACTATTTCCTTGATTTAGTTCTTTTATTGATAGAAAAATATTTCGCTGAAATCAGCCTGAATTTGAATGGATCCAACCAAACATTTAAAATTAAAATTTTATACATTAAATGTCAGTTACATAATTACTAAGAGATTAATTAAAAGCCTTCAATAAGATCTAAAATATACACAGTTCATACACACATTTTTCTACCAGAGATTCCAAAATTTTATACCAATGGGCCATATAAGCCGCATTCCTTAGTGGGCCGCAGTTGCGAATGAGTATCTAAAAAATGACATATTTTTCAATCTCTTTCATTTCTTGACTTCATTACACCCAATCTATCAGCGACTTATCACTTTAAACTGCATTTAGTAAAGAATACTAAAGCATCATGAGCAAATGGTAAAATTCCTAATGATTAATTATTAATTAAGCTACCGTATTGCTTTCGCGGGTCGAACGAAAGGATGCGGCGGTACAAATTTGATCTGCAGGTTATAATTTGTACGCCAACTTGTGAGTCATATCTCGAGTAATGCCTTTATCGACGTAACACAGGGTATCAAGATTCTACAGGCGACGTAACTGCAAGATTACTATAATTTTCCTCCGGTTCAAGGCTAGGGATACCCCAGCGCAGCGTTTTCCACCCGATTCTCTCTCCGTCGACTCTCCCCTACCCAACGCCCCGCGAATAAGGTCACGGAGAATCGATAGAGGGGGATATCAACCACGAATCTGCGTCGGTGCAGACAGACACTGCCGACATCTCTCTTTAAGAGAAGGCTCCAGGTGCGACAGTCTTCTTGCCTTATCCGGTTTCCTTCTACGACACCCATCGCCCAGGTGACGGCGCGTAAAATAACACCCTCTGTGAACAGACACGAGTTCTAATCAGGCCGCAAATTACGACAATCCAGACTATTCGACGGCCTTACAACGCTCTCCCGGACGTAACAGTCGTCAACGTCTTGCAGCGTGCATGCGCCGTGGTCAACTGACTAATTTCGTGTTCAGGCAATGCATTACTGCTCGATAAACATCGTTATCCGGGGGGTTTTCTTTCGATCGATCGGGTCTTGTTTCGTAGTCGCAGTCGAGAAAGAAGGGTGAGTTTTCTCCCGAGCGGCATTTATTTCTCGGGATGACTCATGACTTGTTAGTGAGAACTCTTTCTTCCTCTAGATTCACAAAAGGCAATTTTTAAATTTTTCGTTAGTGGTTGCTTATTTTTCTTAATATTTACCATCTTTTAATGGCGCGAAATTCAAATGAATACTTGGAAAACTAGCAAACCCGTCAAGAATTATTTCGTCACGTGAATAAAAGGAATTCGGCTAACCAATACTTTGTTCAAATTAACGCGACTAAAAGATTCCAAATTATGACAAGCTACCAATTGCAACATATTCTTTATCATTAGTAAAAGAGTGATAAGGTTTTTGGACATTTTTATACATATTTTACGATTAGAGACCTAATGAAAAATCAAGTTAAGAAAGAGATCCTAGAATAATTTTATTCGTCTGTCGAGGTATCACTATGTGTCTTTAATGACAAAAATTCTGTATAACGAAACGTCGCGTACGAGTATTGAGAATTTCTGGAATAAGTCCCATTGATTCCTTTGATATCGGGGTTTCAAAGGCCCATTTTCAATAATTCCTCCATATCCTCTATATCCTCAATAACACCTTTAATTAGGGAATTCAATATTTATATTCTTGCTCGCAATTTTTTAATAGTAAAAAAATTGCTTGCAAGCGTTCAGCTTAAAGTATGAATCTTCCAAAGAATTGTAACTTAGAGCTTTTTCTGTCCGTGAGAACCAGAGGCAATAAAAGGTTTATCATGAAAAAGTTTTGAAAATATGCCAGCCAAAAAATATCAGATGGTAACGGTTCCAAAATAAGATGAAATACAAAAATTAGATCGACACTTGACATTTTTAGGTCTTCCGATACTGTTATGTCATCTATAAATGTATCAACTTGCAAAGCAATAAATATCCACTCGAATAATATTTTTTTGGAAATTACTCCATTGGTTATGCACTCTCTCTGAAGACTGATGAGATCGGAGATCCGTGACAAGACAAAAGGGAAGAGCCTAAAATAAATGATATCGAATCTCCAACAAAATAACTTCCAGTTAAGCACGTGTAAGCAAAGCGACCTTGGATAAACAAACGTTGATCAAGGCCTTTTTGTAACAAGAGCTCCGACGTCAATCAACGCAGGCTCAAAATGAAGCAATTCCCGATCGATTCTCTGCCTAGCATCCTATGCAGTGGTGAGGTCTTGAGGATGGATCAAGCGAGCTAAATAAACAACATTTCTTACGTTTCTCTCGCCTGGGAAAATTGATTTTGATTTTCAAAGCGTTCAAATGTATGTACTACAGGTTCTTCGTAGCGTTCAGCATCAAGAGAATGGCGGATTTTTTACCAGCTCAAGAGTAAAGGTCGTCGAGAAAAAAATGTACTATTCATCATGACACTTCTTTGAGTATATTTTTATTCCATAAGCAATTGAGACAACGAGCGATGAACGCTATGATCTGAACCTCTTACGTATGTTGCAAATTAAAAGATTTAAATCACAAAAGTCAATTTATACGAAGATGTTCTCATTCGAGCAACGCTTGATTTTCAGGATTTCGAGAAATATTAGAGTTTAGATTGTGTTAAAGGCAATAAAAATGTAATTCAGATACGTGAATCGCTATTCATAACATAAAAATATAGACGATATATCTTTAATTAAGATGTGTTGGAGTGATGTATACTACTGACTATATAATACCTGCCAAGGTGTTATTTAATAGAGTAATTGGGTATATACTAACTGGAGAAAAAGAAAAAAGCAATATACACTGTTTACGAGGCCAGCTTATGTCTTATAAAAACAGCAGTTTTTCTTTCAGTTGCTGAGATGATACGAGAAAAAGGCGGTCACCTAAGGTCCATCAAAGTAGAGTAAGTTAATGAATGCATTAATAAAAAAAACTAAAAATCCTAAGAATGTAACATCTTAGGTTTAAAACAGTTAAACACTTAAAATTCTAGTCGCAAATTCAATCGCACTTCTTCCATCGATCTAATTTAGCACGAATGAATGAGAGATGAATTTTTACTTTAATTAATTTCAAGAAAAGACTCACTCTTGCGTAATTCGAGTTCGTCATGAATGAAACTTATTAAGCTCTACCTTCCTCTTTCAAATCGCTAGTGTAAATATTCTCGAAAGTTTCCGTCTACTCTCACAACTTCTAGCCCTCAGCAATTTCCCACCAAGAGTTTTAATGAGTGATAAAAGTTCTTTTTCCCCCGGTAAAGTTTTGCGTCGCAGGAAAACTCTCTTTCGAATGCATATACAAGGAATGCGCATTGCGGACTAGCGAAAGGAAGGAGCCGAGAGATCACTGAAGAAAGAAATAAGACAACTCACGGAATTTCCACTATAAAGACTTTTATCGCTGCCTATCAAATGCAACTTTATTGTTCCAGACTGGACGTGAATAAAGCTTCTATTAGGGAACTTTCCCAAATTTGTGACTTCTAAGCGGTGATTCCTATTCGATTGATGGCAAGAGATTCGAAATAACCGCAGCCAGAAAGCTATTACAACGTAGAGGAGATAATAAAATACAGCAATCAAGACTAAGGTTATAGGAATAAAATAGATAGAGAAAAATGAGATGATTAAAATACAACGTGCATGTAACTCAGAAAGTACTATATGTAACTCATAAAATATTTTTTTTAGCTAATTGGAAGAGAAGTCAATAGGTTATGGAATTATAGGTAGAATATAGGTAGAAATATAAGGCAATGGTAAGTGTGACATGCAACACAAATCTTTTCACACAAATAACAGAATTGGTTGGGAATCAGTTAATCCGAAAGAGAAAAGCATGACCTAAAAGTTAATATATAAATATTTACGCTGAAGAATATAAGACGGACTTTAGTAAACTGATGAACTCAATCTAGTTTGTTCAATGAAAATAGTTCCGAAAGATTAACTAACATCATAGGAAACCGAAATAACTTAATAATAGCACAAAAGAGGCTGCCTGATTATCCCGACAGAGAATGACAAAAAAGTGTACGCATTATTTGATGGAGATCAATCAAATTAATAACGTTAAATCATTTCCCTTTTGTTACAGGAATATATTATTTCCACAATTTACAAACATTTTAACTTCCTTTCTATAAATAAGATACTGAAATATAATTTTGGAATGGCGATCAGAGTCTAATATTTATAATTTACTATACGAATCACTTTCATCAGAAATTAAACATAAAGAAAAGATTTTGCACCGGTATCTATTTTGCATTGAAAGCAATATCCCCTTTTCACAAAAGCAATCCTAGAAAAGAAATGAAACATAACGATTTGTCAGACAAATTCAACGACATAACTACCTCGACTTACATTCATATCTTATTCACATTAAAAGAACAATAATAACTATATTACAGACAGTCTATCAAGTTGTACTATATAAATTTAAGAAAAGCCGATTCGAACTTCATTAAAATTAGAACGAAACACGATAAAATGCCGACGAGATATAAATGAATCATTTTCACAAAGAAAGAATACATGTAAAATATTATACCTGTCAGGGAAATCAAAAACATGGTGGAAATACATTGTGAACCATTATTATTGCCGCGGTGTTGGCATTTTTTAATTCCGTAAAGTAATTATCCCCATAAATCTATCGCGGGATAAGAAGACAAAGGAAAACCACCCAGCCAACAAAAGACTATTTCATTCTAAGGATAGAAGACAGAAATAGCATTTTAGTCATTAAGACGTATTTCTCATTAGCTACATCTGTAGCTGAATACGCTTCATTAAGAGGGCTCCAAATTCCTCGCCTTCAATTTTGGAAGGATTCACCCAGGATGATATTTATGATCACAGATGTACGATAAAAAAGAATATAATCGATGATAAATAGGACAGATGAAAGAATATGGTAATTACATCATTGTTATTTTTTCACTAGAGGCTTCTTTTACGCAGCTTGTACTGGTGGCAACTACATAAACAAACTTGTACGAGACAGCATCTACATGAGGTAAGCTCTACTATACGTTTCAATGTTGTTAAATGATTGAATAAGAATGGTATATGAAATGAGACAAATGAACGTATTCCAGAAACACAGAGCTTCTGATAACTATTGGAAGTACATTTCAAGGGTAAGAGGTATTTTCAGGCATCAAATCATTCTGACACATATAATCAATAGATTATACATATATATTTTTTTCTAGAACATATGATTATGTAAATCACGTAAAAAAGATAGCCCTCTTTCGCCTCTAATAATTTTTAGCGCTTAACTTCATCTGTCAACGTCTTATTTCTTTGTTTCCGTCAATTTCACCATTTCAATGTATATACTATGGGGAGTATTAGTATCTTTCCTGAAAACATAATTTATTTCATAGTAATTTCCATTCATCAAGCAGTGACTGAAAAGAAGTTAATACTATTCACTTAAAAGAAATCACAGGGAAAGAATTAATGGTCAGAAAAATACATTGTAACACCTACGAGACGTAAACTAAGACTCTCTCCTAATGGGCGAAAACGTAAAAATCTCTTTGCAGAACGGTACCGCCCACAAATAACCCCACGGAGGGGAGATATAGGCGCCCTGAGGCGACGCCCGTCGGGAGTCGTGCGAGTGTTCGGTCGATAGCGCCGGTGAGGTGATCGTGCCCTGGAAGATACTGCGTAGGCATCACGGTGCGTGTTCGTCACGCCGAATACATCTCGGACACCACATTTCGACTCCGCAAAGGGTACGTGAGTGAGTCAGCGAGCATTCAAAGCGAGAGGTCACGAAATCACGAGGGGAGAATGATGGGGAGCGAACGGAGGGAATGAATTCTACTGTGGCTGGATTAAATGCCCTCGAACGTACTTAAGGGCAGAATGTCTCCCTTGCGAAACCCTTTCCACTCGTTTCCTGCGGACGGCTCGAGAGCAACCTGAGGCTCGCCGGTCACACGTGGCTTCCGGTGGAACGACGTATTTTATCCATTGATTGAACCTCTCGATTCTAAAGATCTATTCTATCGACGAATTATCTCTCGTATCGGAGCCTGTCAGGCATTTACCAACTGGGGCGCACTCACGAATCGACTCGAGCTAAATCAGGAGCCTTCAAACTGGGTGTGCGTATTACTAGAGATATTCGATGTCTCCGTGAGAGTGAGGAGATAATTTTAGGCACAAAAATGTTTATACCTTGAACTTAACCACATACTTTTTTGCTGTTATATGTTGGACTGTAGGAATGTGTAATGTGGAAGATATTTGGTAACTGAAAATGATATATTTTATAAAACTTCGATGACAATTTTGAATGACCATCCATCCCAGATAGTTAAGCTACCTCGTGTATTAAAAGAGACAAACACAACGTTTGTACTTAACTCTATTGTTAAAAGCGGAATTTATGACCAAATCTTGCAAGAAAATAACTTCTCAAGTTTGAGGGAATTATACACTTTATTTTAGATAAATCTCCCCCGTAAATGATAGAATATTAAAAATGGGAAATCAAGGCAGAAGACAAAGCCGCCTTACGTAAGGAATCCATTATTATATCAATTAAGAAACTAAAACGGCAGTATTTGATAGATTCTAAAGAAAATGCATTTTCTGCTCAATTAACTTCATCTAATGCAGGAATATTCTCCAAAAAATATGGACATTGGGCACATTACTAATATTTCATGGACATAACTCATATAGGTGCAATGGCCGTTAACATACCGTTATATACAGGACACTACGAGTACACAGTATACTACCCAATGAAATAACCTATTGAAAATTTCACTTCCTAGCTTTATCTTACCAATTCCAGCTATGATTTGCATACTACGCTTCTGACATCTTTTGAAACGATTTGGGTAAGGGAAAAATCCTTGATCTCCGCAGTAACTTACTGATCTCTTTGGAAGGTGAACCACGCAATCAGGCGCACGAAAGGTTCCAATTGCAGACGATTGCTACGCCACTGATTGATTCTCAAAGTTCTTCTAAAACGATTGTTCCTGACCTTTGCCTGATACTAACATGTTATTCATCCCCAAAGTAGCATTAGCTCACAATGAGCAGAAAAGCGTGTATCGAAATAGTTATATATTCATAATGATTACAAAAACCATGATAAAACCGATCCGACGCCGAAACATCGCGATTCGAAAGACAGTAATATTAGAAGCTTAAAAAATGCGAATAAATTTCTTTAAATAAATATACCTTGAAAACACAGAACAGAAATAATGAACGAGAATATGTGAGAAATCCTTACTCAATTTCAAAAACGTGAATTTAACCGATAACAGCACTCAACGCAAGAAAGATATTTACGACATTACAAGAGCATTTTTCACATAGGTGATATAAATGCTTGAAATTGAGTGAGAAATTCGAGCTTTTCAGGAAAAAATTGCGCCGTACGAATACGAGCGAAGTAATATTGAATTACTTTCTTATAAATCATTGATAAGTACTGATAAAAGTTGTTCTTGATTATATAAATTGGAGTGATATTATCCCTCCCTATTGATAAATAAAGAGAGAGATAATAAAATATCTCAGGAAAATATCGAGTCCAATGCCGTTTTATACGAATTTGAGAATACTATACTTTATGTTGGTTGTCTGCTATAAAATTTTAACATTTTCATTGCTCAATTCCTATGTTTTCTATTCCATCTCGTTTTTACCTACGTTTCCTCGATATTACACAGAGGTGTATGTGTATAGCAAGCATACCCTCCCATGAATAGTGTGTGCCTGCTATAAGTGGTGCACTGTGGTTAACCATTACATCAACAGAATCACCAGTCGACACACAATAGTCAACGGCAAAAATAATTCTTCCATTCATTCTCTTCCGCTTTGCGTTTCTTCTTACAGATGTGCATTTCTCTTTTAGCCCATAGATTCGAATTTTAACCAAAAACTACTGCTTTTCTAGATCACCACTTCATTTTATAACTTAAAACGAACCTGAACCTTGGATGGAAAAAATTCTACAACGGAGCGTACCTTTAAGTAACATTCTGGCCTTTCAACGAGTCGATGCAGTGCACTTTCTTGTTTACGTAACGACTAATTTACGAATGTGTTTGCGCTTGCTTGACGTTCATTGCCACCGAAATAGAGGCAAGCGCTGTAACCTAGGTGAGCGCTATTTTGAAAGTATACGGAGAGTAACATCCACGTCCCTTCAAAGCCGTTCCCCATCGTTGGAGTAATAAATTTCCAATGAAGGACGACCTTCGAAAAGAAATGTTAATTGGAAATTTTTAGGAGCGATATTTAGAGGACGGAATTGCATGTTGATGAGTTATGATGCACAAAACAACCAAATTTTCCATCCATTGCACTTAAAATGTACCATAATTATCGATAAACTTTCAGCGATTTCCAATACTTAATTTGCTACATTTATGATTTTTCTAAAATATAGGTAGAAATAATATTTACCTATTTAACGTTAACCTTCATCGTTCTATCATGATCTAGTAAAACATACATATTATTTTACCACAAGATTACCGCAAGAATAAAGGCTCATATAAAATCTGCCTGTTTAGTATGAAAATAGAGTGTGTTACATGGGTTTGGTACATACATAAAAATAGATGAGAGCGGAATAACAAAATCAATGAAGATGAATTTTCCTAAAGAGAGAGGATGACCAAGAAGGTTTTGAATAGGAAAATAAATTACGAAAGTATGAAGATGAAGAAGAGACAACATGAAAATCAAGAGAATGAATACATAAAATGAAGGCGAAATAATAAGCCATAAGTAGGTAAGTATGAATCATCGGCAATGGAAGACACTATAACAAGCTAGCTTATCTTTTCCAAATAGACAATTAGTATCCACAGGCAATTCTCATTCACCCTAAGTTGTGGCAGGTCAGGATTTCCCCTCTCTTAAATTAACAACGAAAGACTGTAAATCTTTTGTCCCCCTTCTGTTCCCATGATAAAATTCAGAAACCCTTTTCCTCCCCCATCATCCTTTTCACCACCAATTTCCTTCTACTACTTCCTCCATCAATCCTTTCCCTCCCAAGATTTGTCCCACCAACTTCCTCACTCTTTTCATTTCTTCGAAGACTGCCCTTTTTCCTCCGACGATATTGAATATTTTACTCGTTTTCTCGTCCAGGCAGTTCTTCCACCCCTCTGCAAGTCTTCCCGCTTTTTTCTAAATGAGTTTCGGAATACTGTGAAGGCTCATAGATTTCACTAACATATCACCATGGAATTTCGCTGCAAACCATTTCATTATTGCGTCCTAAATTTATTTAACTCGGAAAAAAATGAATTCCTGCCGGGGAACGTCGGTAAAATTTGATTCTCTATAATATTCTGCTCTCATATTTGTAAAAATACAAGGTGTAACTGTATATTATAAGAAATAAGCTAAATCGGCAGAGCAAGAGGTAGAGAGGAAGGGTCTTTTCAGAATATTCACGTTGGATTATGGACATTTTCAGTTAGTACCAAGACCGATTTAAAGAGAACAAATGCCTTAATAAGAAAACTGCCAACGTTTTAGTATTTGAATAGGTGGTGAGGCAATGCCTCACTGTTCATTCAAACACTAAAATCTTGGCCGGCTTCATGGCATGAAATAGCTTAAATATTCTATACTCAGCTATACACTACTCAGAAATTTGGACTTTTAATTATTCTCGGTACTGAAATAAGGACTTGAATAAAAATCACGAGCAAGTTTAAGATTATAAGGGAGGGATAATACAGAGAGTAAAAGATTTAACGCATTTATTAAGGTGTTGCCAACTAGTACATCAGATAGCAACGTTTGGAAATATATAATTATACAAAGATAACGCAGACAATTCATTAAGACTTAAGATGTGTATTATACTTCAAGGACCGGAGACAATTTGAAATCCATTCTGATTAAAGGAAATGATGAACGAATCTATTCAGAAAAATTTTATTTTACATACTGGCTGATAAAATTCACCTATCCAAAATGCATTTCTTATGATAAGTCAAAGTCGAAAAATAATCACACAGATGATTACTCGATCCGCCAGCTGAAAGTTGGTGATTTGAGAAACTGATTCGCAGAATTAATTAAGTACCCCACAGCTTACATTATTATAGCGAATAATGATTCCATCTTTTAGTTAATAAACATTGTTATTTAAGCGATCTAGCAAACGATTTTTTATCGTCATGATTCATTTATTGTTAATATCATTCATCATTTATCCTGAAACAGAAGCGTGTATATAAAGCAATTCTATAAATCCCAGGCATATGTATCCGAAAACCACGTAGAGTTGTGACCAAAACCCCATAGCGAATCCTCAGTACTTTTCCACTATCATATCCCCTCTATACGCCGTTTCCCGCGCAAGTCTTCAATCGATCACGGACTGTGGCGTAGCTTACGCCCCCGCGGTTCCCGACTGGCCAGGGGCTCAGGGTCGCGAGGGTATCGCTAAGACAAACAGTCTCGCGGTCAATGAAGATAGGCATCGGGAAATATTCAAAGGGAATTGCGTAGTGGTGCATTTGCACTCATTACTGGTTTCACTTGAGTTAGCATTTGCAAAGGGAATGTGGAATCTCCTGCTGTAATTTTTACGAGACTCGGCATAGCTCAAAAATCAAACCAGTAAGAATGTAGACGATTCCTACAAGCTATAAAGCACGCATCCGTAACTTAACATTACTGCAAAACTTTAAACACGTAAAGATAAAATTTCAATTATCAATTTATGAATCCCGATTGAAATATACACGAGCCTGGTATGGCGATTATTTGAAAGAATTTTATCCTCTAGTTATAGGTCGTATGAAGTTTTAATTAATACTGATGATCCTTTCCAAGAATAGCCAATATGCTGTATCTAAATCATGCTGAAAGTAAAAAAAATTCTAGTGACTAAGTGCTTCACTTTCAAATACTTAAGGATACTGGAATAAATTACAGATCACAGTTACTACATCACACTAAAGCATGTACAGAAGAATGTTAATGTGTTAGCAAGGCACCAGATAGTAAAATATTTTCCTTTATATTTTCGCTCCAGTTCAATCAAAAATAAATACACCGGTTCAGTTCCGATTGCACTCCATCTCCCAACATCGAACCGTTCCTTTTTATGCTCCGAACATTGTAATATTATGTATATATCCTTATATATTATTGAAATTATTTCGATATTTTCTCTTTTACGCTACATCATACTAAATTTTAGAATAAAATTTAGTAGAAGTTAGCTGTAAGTTTTACTTATATAAGTTAAAAACCGTTATTCGAATTATGCTGAAGTAAAATGTGCATTGGTGGAAAAAAATCTGAATGGAATAAATAACGATTCTCGGTTCGGTTTCAAGAATTTCATTTCATCGGTTCGGATTCAGTTTTCACTCCGGAAAAAACGTTATTTTTCGGTTTCGATTTTAGGTTAGCTTCATGTTCGATACACCACAATTATCTCATGTAATTAACAGAGGAGGCGTGGCAGGTTGTAAAGCAAAGCTTAAATACCAAGATTCCCATCTTTCTCCCATTCCTAGTCCTAACCGTTACCTGAAATCACACTAGAGAGCACAAAATTTCTCCTTTCAAAATAATTTCTGGGAAATACAAAGCACAACTATTCTCATCGTCCATATCGATATGACGGAAATAAACTTAAACCATCCCTAGGCTGCGACGAGTGCTTTCGTCAGAGCAGCTCAAGTGTTTAAGGTCACACCACGGAGGAAAGCAAAATAAAACTGCTTCTCTCCCCTCATAAATCTCCGCTTCCGGAAGAATCACATAAAGGTAAGCTGATTACGTGAATCGGCGGACGCCCTTGGCTATTTACCGCAAAGATGCGGATGAATGGGTCTCGAAACCAAGTCCTCCACTACCGTAATACTACTACACGCCGGCCCTTCATTGCGATTGATACGATCAAATCCTGTTAAACGTGTACGATTCGCTGCATTCGCGAAAAAAATACTTCGATTCGCTAAGACTTCGGCCGTTTTATCACGGAATCTGGATAAGAATTCTACCTTAGGAACTGCACCTACTAGAAGATCCTCGTTGGAATATTCTTGTATTCAGCCACGGAATTTTGGGTTGTAGTATCTTAAACTAATGGTCACAACCTAAATAATGGAATATGTACAGTAGCTCTCCACAAACAAAAGAAGAGAAAATGAAGGAAAGACATGGATAAAATGTGATTCACTGCAGTGGGGAAAATTATCGACTACACAATAATTATATCCAGAAAAAGTTAAGAATAATTCCTATTTATCCTTGAAATTTGTTTTTAGAGCATGAATTATTTTACTTGACAGTAGTGAAGAAGTACATAAATTACAATTTTTTGCCCTTTAACCAAACTCACGAAAAAAATAAAACGATAGCTTAGAGATACAAAATAGATAAATTTATTAATAATTTTCCCACGGTAATATGAGGAATTACGTCCCTTCAAGGAGCCAGGGTTAGTAAAGCTGCGTTCACGACATCTCAATAGTTTAATGGGGATTAAACAATACTGGGAACGTTGGGATACAGCGATTCAATATGACAATAAATTACTAACCAAGGATGATAAAACAGTCATTTTAATGGAACTATTAGGAAAAATCGCTGGCCAAAATTATTTAGCTGAAAAAACGACCGTGAATGATTACGAAAGTATATTTGAATAAATAAAAGTATGAATAAAATTTAAATTCGAACGAAAAATCTCTACTTTGATATAAGAAAGAATTTTATCGTAACTTATCAGAAAATATTTATAATATTAGCAACGTACAATAATAATAATTCTCAATGAGAAAAGTATAGCTTTCTGAGAATTTGAACAAACGTACTTATCTAGCCAACAAATCTCTGTACTTCTGGTACAAACAATATATTTAAGAATATTTGTAAAAGATTACGGTAGAATAACCTGTAACACCAGCTTAGTAACAGTTGGAGAAATGCCACAGAGTTATTCAACTGTGCTTTGGCGAAGCCGTAGCTTGCAAGGTAATACTGTAATGTGTTACGTGGAAATTTAATGGAGTGGGGAATTCCTATAGCAACGGCAGAATTTATATCTTGAGAGTTCAGAAAGAGCCCTCTCATCCTTACTGATTGCTACTATTTTTATTAAAAGGATGCAAAGAATAAATTACATGCGAAGGTCGCACTAAAAAATAGCGGGCAAATTACACGCTCAATCATCATTACCACAAACATTCTGCGAATGATTTGCAAATTCAAGTCTTAAGAATGTTTTGAAGGTCAAGTTGAAGATATCAAGTATATTCTTCCTTTCTTTTGCTGGAATAAGAGCAACAAATTCTGGAATCCTTTCGGAACAGAAACGAAAAGGGAATTCACATAACGGACATAATTCTTGGCATCATTAAAAAGATACATTACGGTGTATTAGCTTAAATATTCATGATAAGTTTCGTATTTAATTACACCAACGACGGCAAATGGCTTTAAAACTCGAAACCTTTTAAGCCCTAATTTATTCTCTCGCATTATTTACGGTGAATTATGTATGCACGTTGGTTGCGCTTAATTACGGTTCTAATTAGCATTCCAGAATAAGCTGCGACATAAATCAACACCAATTTTCACTCGACTTATCTTTGCAGAGCGCTTGGTAAGCCGCATCGGCTCTCAGCAACCGCTACCTTGATTCAGCCGTCGAAGAATTCCTGTACCACACCTAAAAATACTCGGCCTACTTCTCGCTGCATATTCATAAATTTTAAATCGCACTAAAACAAGCTTCTCTTGCCAGATGTATACCTTCCCTTTAAAATTCAATCCCAGAGGACTGCGGACAGCCTTACTGAATAAGAAACGCTTTCTTGAACTACGTATGTTTACAATACTAAATAATAATAGACCCTCTTATTTGCTTAGTTGTTTGGAATCATCTTCTCCTTATCCTACCCTCTCTGACAACGAGTTTAAAAAATTAGCGAACTTTTTATGCATGTATGTACCTTCTCTTAGATCAAACACTTTTCATAAAACATATCTTGTCTGCTATCACATTCTAGAATTCTCGAAAAATTATCCGTGAGGGATATAATATAAATAAGTTTAAATACCTGGTGTATGAATAAAGCTAAAACTGGGTCTACATGTATTATAAACCTATGAATTACGTCTAAAGCCATGTTTTTTATTTCAAATGCTGGGAGTTTATGTTTTCCTTTACGTAAAACATTTTATAACTTATATTTTCAAATATATGTGAGCGACTTCCTGAACCTTTTATTGTTCCTGTAATGTTTCTCTTTGGTGGCTTGAGGATAATAAATGCTATTATTATCAATATTAACTTATGTCTAAATAAGATAAGCGACGGACATCATTTATATAATATCGTACAATACTTTTCTATACTTGCATATGTTTCTTCCTTACTAATTTACCGCTACTTTTCCATTTTTCCACATTGGTAGTGGAATACAGTGGAGTACATCTGTCACAAAATTTTTTAATATTACATCGGTAGTTGAAATAACTGTTTTAACCGCAAAGCATTCCTACTTCAAAATTATTCATCCTTTTTTATTAACCTAATGAAGCATTAAAATAAACTACATCCTATTAACGAGAAACAAGGCAAAATGTAATTCACATGCATCGTTTTAAATAAGTTTCCACATTCTTCAGCTATTTCGTTAAAACTCATTAGTTCCTCAAACATTCAACGAACTATCTGAACTTTTCCTTACTCCTATGCTAAAGGTAATAGAGGTTGAGGTAGGCGCCTCAGGTAAAGTAAACTACGGAGGCGTGAAAGGAACAGAGAAGTCAATAAATAAGGAACTCTCACAAGTCTCGTTCTATTACAAAACGGCCTTCTGAGTACCTCATTTTCGCCGGGTGAAATCTCGAATTCACCTTCGGCGAAAAACGTAATGATTAGCATATTACATTTAAAATGCCAGACTTATTTATATTTGAACGGTTTCGTGACCTGCCTCACCTTGTTTTACGGCTTCGCTCCTTGAGGAAGAAATCTACAAGGAGGCGAAGGAAGGTGAGAGCGCCTAATCAACTCAAGGAAAACAGTTTAACGCCCTCCGTATGGATTTTCAACGCCTTACACTGTAATACATAGAAATGAGCGGGTGATATGCGAGTTGCTGCTTAGAGCATGCATTCCGCATTCACGTAACTTACGGAAATGGAAAAGAAAGTACGGGAATCATTCAGTTCAATAGGACTGTATAAAAATCAATATGGTACTTTTTATTCTCAATTAGGAGTAGTTCAAACATCAAGAACATTGATAAAGGCGGGCTCTAGATATCAAAATATATGGTCTACTTCCTACGATTGCGCCTAGATTTGACTGGCCAATAAGCTGCATAAAACATATTGCATTGGATTTACTCTAAGTAGAAAGGGAATAAAGTCAACAAGAGACGAGGGAATTGAAACAGGAAAATACAATTAAAGTAAATGAAGCTAAGATAAAAGTAAACGGTAGGTAAAAAACTATACATCGAGTATCCTCCTGTATTTCTTGGAAGATGGAATACAACAATAGTATACTATACGAGAGAAAATCAGAAACAAGGGATATGAGACGAAAAGTGACGAAAATGAATTAGATGGTGTGACTAATGAAGAAGTCCTTGGAGAAGAGTGAATTACAAGGAAATCTTAAGTAATGAAAGAATTATATCAAAACGTAAAATGAATCATTCCATAAAAATAAAATTGGAAGAACTACTGGACAGGAAGAATTATAAAGAAAGGCCTAGGATGAATTACGAGAGACAGATGATAAAAGAATGAATCAACTTCAAGGAGACTATGACTCGGAGAGGTAGAATTAAAAATCCTCAAATTGATAACGATGAATCTCGAAAGATTTTGCACCTGATTGATCCGTAAGTATCCAAAAAACGTTTTTATTCTCCTTTCATTATCACCTCTTGTATCTTACAGGAAAGAGAGACAATGATTAAAACATTTTTTTCCTTCTGAACAGCGGAAAATGAACAACATCAAGGTTGCCGTTCCGGGATATTAAACCGTATTTCCCATTCTTATTCTCCTTATTACACTAACAAATTTCAACACATTATGAGAACGTTTACTAAACAAACCGAGAGAGACGCCAAAAACTATTGCGAAGCCCGCTTTCAGCAATGAATCTTCCAAATAAATCAAACAAGGTCTTCAGAATGCTTATTAGAACTCCTTAAGAAGAAAACAGGCCTTGATGAAAAAAAGTCGAAACAATGCCGGAGTAAGTACCTTAACGAATCCGATGTTAATAAATGAAAATAATAATTACACAAGGCCCCTTGCGTGTTACTCAAGATTTCCTTATAGCGGCGGATGTAAAAATATCAACATGTCCCATATTTCACTAATCGATACAAACCCGAGGTATACGGTCGTTCCCATTTCATACATCGCTATCTCGTCACCGCTAACGAAAGGAGATTACTCTGCGTAAACAATATTCTTTCACTTCCCGCATATAATCCGGAACTTATAGCAGTGAGCCAAAATTATGTAATCGATGAGTGAAATAATGCAATATTAAAAAAAAACATGGCAGTTGTATATCAGAAAATCATCGATCTATGATCCCTTATTTATTTATTAAAATTCAATAAATTTAAATACAGTATTTTGTATAATTTCCATTTTTTCTTATTTATTGAAAATTTCACGGGGTATGATTAATTTGTTCTATGTTACATATGGGAGTATAAGCTCCTTCGTGTAACTTCCTTACTCATAGAAATGGAGTCAAACTGATCGGAACTTTTAAATAACCGACGATAATTATCCACTATGCGGATTAATATTTCACATAATTAAACTCTATTAACATTAATACGTTATAATAGTGCCTTACGATGATAATTTGCTGTTTAAAGAAGTTTTTTCATCACGTAAAGTGAGTGTTAAACTCAGACGCTCTTAAAGTTAATCACAATGTATACAATGAATTAAAGAAGCCAATTTTTCAATATTTATGAGGAGATAAAAAGAGAATTATCCTTTTTAACGTCTCACAACAAATTATCTCACTTAAAAACACGGCGAGACGAACCTCCGAAGAGACGGGATTTTTTAAGGGATCCAGACGCTCTATAGATTAGTGTATCCTTCGGAGAAGCGCACCAATAAATACTCGAAGAGACAAGAAAGCCTCCTTTCAAAGAGTCTTTTATGGGACACTCCTGAGCGGCGCTTCTTCCAAAGAAAGATAGGATCTCCTCAGCTGTTCCTAAAAACATCGGCTTATGAATACATCAAGGGCCTCTCCCCTCATAACTACTTCTCTTTCAAGAGAAACTGTGCCTCGTTTAGATACCATCGCTAAATGGATGTTGCTTTCGGCACATCCTCCCTTCTGCTACACTATTAACAATACTTGCATTGAATATAAAAGAGTGAATATCTGCGACAGGTTTAATGACCGTCGGAAGTTATTTGCTATCCGTAACCATAGGCCACCCGTTGCGCAAGGTGAGCACAATAGAAAGTGAAAACGAGCCTCAATTAACACCTATACAATGCTTCGACATGGGTTACGATAAAGAAGTGAATTTTAGCGAAAAAATCAAGGATCAAACACATCTTAACGCTTCTACATTAAAAATTTCACATTGGGATATCAGAAGCGTTAAAAAAATTCACGGAAGATTTTAATGATGCACTGTAGAAATTAATAAACAAATAATTCTGGAAATGACGGGTTAAGCTCAAGGGTTGATACATAATTTTACAAAAATCTTTTTCAAGGACTGTTATACAAAGGTAATCCAAAACCTTTCCGTAGAAAATATTCCTCTTAAGCTTTATTCACAAAACACCGTATTGCAAGAAGAACAAGGTATTTTTGAGACGGTGAAAAAATTTCGTTTGAGTAAGTACAGAGAAGAAAGAAGAAATTAAATTCATACGATTTTTATAAGGCACCTTAGTTTGGGTTCGCTCGTTTTAGGAAATTCAGTAAAAATTCAGCACTTCTAAACTGTGTACAATTGTTAGGTACATAAAAAATCAGATAAAACTGTTGGGGTTTTATATTTGCAGAAATCCACTGCCAAATTTTAACTTGATTTGATAAGTTTAAGACCTGAACTATTCTGAAAATTCACACGCCTAATTTCTTAAAATTGCATTGACTGGAATTCCTTTTATCGAATCACCATCAGCCCCGAAAAGTTCTCCCAATTTTCTTGGCAGAGAATATATACAATGCTCTATTGTGCTAATTTCCACCAGATCATACGTTATTTTCCTAGAATTCCCTTAAAAATCTCACTTTCCCATAAGTAACCCAATTTTGAAGATAATTACCCAGCTATTATCGGCCATCATTCGGGTCGGTTTTTCCACTTGGGTGCAATTTTCCCTTTACAAAAATGTATACTTGACTATTAAGATTTACTAATCAATGAGTAGGAGAGAAATCCGCGTGGTTTCCTGCCTCTGCTCTGGAAAACCGCACGCACATACACAAGGCCGCACACGCACTCAGTGTCGTCCTTTAAGTAGAAATAACGACCCAGGAAAGCGAGGCTACAGCTGCAATAGCGGTGAGATAAGCTTACTGAACGGCAATATCTTGCGATGTCGAGCATATCATACAGTTCTCCGCATACCGCGTATTCACAGTGGGGAAGAGCGCAATCTTCTCAGTTGGCATGAATAACCGATTCCGTTAGCAATTGGAATCGAAACAAATTCAACCCTCAGCTGCGGTATGCTACGTTCCCATGAAGCCTGTCCGTTCTGGGCTCAACTATCAAAATAACCAAAGTTATGCTTGATAGTCTGCCTTACAATACATAGCATCTCTATAGGCAAGTTGCTCAGACATTGTACATAAAATATGCTTTTTTAGAAGTTTCAAACGATAGAGGCCAAGAAATGTAGAGAAAAATCTTTTCTAAACGGAGAGACATTTACGCCCAACGAAATAAAACTGAAATTATAGACGTAATCGCATACTAAATTACTTTATATTAGTCCGGGTCGTGCCTACCTATTTTGCCATCTAAGGCGAGTAATGATACGCCGACTTTCATTTTAATCCCAAATCAATTCGTTTGATTTAACTGAAATATTTTTTTTAAATAATGTAATAATTAGCGTTTCCTTACTGTTATTTTATTTATTATTTTTCTAAATAAAGTCGATAATATCAATGAATATGGACCTTAACATGTATATTGACGCCCCCTGAAACAGGCGCTTGAAGCGGTTGCCTCACCGCTTCACTCTTCGGCACGGCCCTGAATATTACCATGTTAAACTTCTCCGAGAAGTATTGCCTACAACTTTGTCATCTTTAATGGAGTAAGTCCCGTATGGAAAAGATTAATATCAGATAAAAATTCAACTTCGCTATTCACACCTTTATTTAACCGCTCGTTTCACTTCTATTTTGGCATTCAAAGTACTCATTTTTTCTAGGTTTACAATCCATATAAATTAATTTTTTGTCCACTTCCATTCTAGGGGATATTCCTGCATTGTATTCATCATTCCTTGCATAAAATATAACAAAACTTGACCCTTTCCCTCCTGTCTCAGTCATACATTTCCCTTTTGTTCACACTTTTTATCTCTACATGTTAATAAATGAATATCTAATGCTTTTTAATAGTAACTGGCTACATTAAAAAAAAACATAGTGTCGGTTTAACCTGAAATATAGAGATTCGCATGAATGCATGTACTTGTAAGCTTATTTGTATCCATATGCATGGAAACTAGATTCCATTTTCGAAATGGCTCCTTGGTTACCATCCGTTTCCTCGTTCAGGCGAGAAACGTTTCAGCCCGCCACATGGGGAAGCCGTGTAACGAGCTAAAGTTGATTTTCCGGCGCCTTTGCTTCAAACATTTAGTGGGAGTCCAACTACACAAACATTAGTCGCCAATTAAGCGCAGAGCTTCGCGCGGAGCGTAATTCCGAAGTTAAACAATTAGTACCAATGGAAAGTTACCAACTTACCCAAACGACATTGGTGGAATAAATTTTGACGTCATCCGTTAAATGGGAATTTATTCACTCTAAAACTCCTTTAATATCACGCGTTAGATTAGCTACTAACGTGTTCTCCCTAGTAATGATATCCGCAGAATACAAATAAAAGATCCTTTGAATATATGTTGCATTAAGGGAAAAAAATCCTCAAAAATAATGAAGGGCTAAAAAACGCTAAAGATTCCAAGAACGACTCGAAATACTGTATTGAAAATGGGGGAAATACAAGTAAAAAAGCTGGGGTATAACACCGGACCCTTACTGCACGCTATGAAGCAATCAGTAGCTCAACTGAATGGCGTGGTCTGTGCCTCAGATCACCCCATTATAAGACCATGATTCGAAAAACACTCCACACACAAAGCCTTCACGACTTACTAGATTCTAAAAATACACGCATCTATCCGATGATCGAAAACTTCCGTCTAGAAATTTTCATCCTCAGACGTAAAGCAGATATTTAGAAAGAATTTAGCAAGGGCTATAGAATAATTTATTTCACTCGAGAAATGTAGTAAAATTTTAAAATTGATTCGACAGCTGAGGTCATTTCGTACGTGAGCCTCTACCGGGAATCGAACCCGGGTTGGGTCATCAGGAGGCCCAATCACTCGAAAAAAAACCAATAAAGAGTGTTTTATTGGAAGAATTGCTCTCATGAACTGGACTCGAACTGAATTAAGGTAAATCGAGAAAAGTAATCGGTTTGGATTATATATTAAAAGTCGCGCATATGATGTATAGGAAGAGACTATTAAACAATTTTCTTTGATATAAATTACTAATACCTCCTTCAGCAGACAAGGAGAGTTGTGAAGATATTATACTAAGTTGAACTATCACAACGCATAAAAACATTAACCAGAGGTAATATAGAAGACTTGTCGATGCTAACTTTCTCACCGATTTGTTACAGATCCGTTCACCCACACCTTCCACTTGAAGACTTCGTCTTATGCAGCATGACTCACCGACCAGATGAACGGTTACCAAAAAAGTTTCCAAAGAGGATTAGAACGTACTTGAAGAGACCAGAAACGTATGATCCGTTACTTTCTCATTTGCTCTCTCCGCCAGCCTTCGAGCTCGAGCTTTGTATTATAGAAAATAACTGGAGCGAGATTTCGAGAAAAATTGATTGCCAAGTGCTTCGTCGTTGAAGGAACACTGGGAGACTCGGAATACATCAAAGGTAACCCGATACGAGTTGCTTTCACCCGCCAATCTCACCCACTCACCAACATCCATTACACCTTTGATAAAATAAATATTGAAGGCTATGGTATTAGAATATTGAAGGCTAATAACAAAGAGCGATCTTCTCACTCTATCCTTTGGTGGAGTTTTCCGCTGGAAAAATTCTTTTCTTATCTATTAGTTGGATTCCAACAAAACAGTCATTTGATGAAAGATTTCCGTAAATATGTAAGCTAAAATAGATTCCTGTTTTAAACTGCGTGAAAGGTTCGAGTAATTTGAGAATTCAGAAGATGGGTTTTCAAAACCCATGGAAGAAAATATAAATTTTAATACTTGCAAAATTGCTTATTGCACATCTCATCAATTGGAGTTTATTACATCTATTGTGTCACAGTAACAAAATAATTTCCTAATTTCCGCCAAGTCCTGAAGTAAGAGAATCCAGGATGAAGTGATGAAAAATGAGGATCTATATTAAATAAATAATGGTGCGTCTATACGTTATACGGAAGTATTAAATCAAAAAGGGTTGTATGATAAAGAAGCTCTCAATGAATTACAAAGTAGCAATGAAGAAAGTGAGGTAGGAATATTTGGATGTCGAAACTTTGAAGTTGAATCCTGTTCGTGGACTTATATTAGGACCTAATGTTCTAAATCCTATCACTTCTATCAACCTGGTAAATTTTATGTAACGCTACACGTTTCTAAAGTGAAATCATGAAGAGATAATTCAATCCGAAAGGAATGTGCCATCTCGGATTCATGAATGCAAATTTCGTGTAACTTACTACGCCGGGGTTCAAGAGCCTGAGGCGATGCGCAGGATCATTGCCCCTTTGTGAAAGATTTGCTGCGGAAAATTTGTACAGATTTCATTCCGTTTGCCGTCTACATCTTGATATGATAAAATTATTCTCGTGCTTTTTCTACTGTATGTATGAATTTGTATTTAATTCTATCAATGAGCTCTTGTCCTCACATCCAATATTTCTTTAGTTTAGTGAAAGAGTTCTACAACGAAGTATCGGGGAGCACTAATGTAACACGAGATGAATTCGCTAATAAAGGGTTATGTAAACAGGAAGGGTTCGGGTTAGATATGAAAACATATTTGTGTGTGTTTTTAGATGCGCTTGCGTAGGTGTGCTCCTTAACATAAACGACTAACATATAATTAGTAGCGACAGTTGATTACTAAAACAAATACTGGGACGTTAGTGGGTTTGTAAGTTTTGCATAGTCCTTGATAAAATTCTCAGCCAATTAAGGTTGAACATGCATGCTCTTGAATAAAATACGGTCATATTTCTAAAAATATCCATCGCCTCTACAAGATATGAAACCTTGAAACAGAAATACGTGTACCTCAAACTAATTCAGCACATTGAAACAGATAAGTTAGCAAGTCTTACAAGTTTGTCCAATTTTCCATCCCAAATCTTAATAACCGAAAAGGAATTTTAGCTAAAATTTAACCTAAAAGGAAAACATTACACTTTCTTTAATAGTCTTTACAATAAAAACAAAATACTTGCGATTAAATATTTGTTTGAAAATATAGCGGTATTACGACGTGCATGTGCTGCCCGCAGAGTAATAACACAAGCTAATGGGGTCCACTGAAAGTTTAAGTTCAGACACTCTCAAGCTCTAAAAGGAGCAATTTCTTCTTCCATTGAAGTGACACCAACCTTGATCACTCCCGACCGTGCCACCTAACCTTGGCGACCCAAGACCTGCAAAAAGAATCGATCCTCGGAAATCCCCTGGCAGTTTAGGCAACGGTTCGTTCCTCCCGCACGATGCACGGTTGCATCGGAAGGGGGGCCGGGAGGGGACCGGGCAAAATCGAACTCCGGCCGGCCGCTGACCGCACATCCGAGTGGGTCCCCATAACCCGCCTTGTCCTTCCTTTCCGACCCGAATGGGTGCGATTAAAACCGCACGATAGACCGCTGGAAATACGAATAGGCCTTGGCGTGACGACTTGAGGGATCACGTGCTATTTTGAGACCGAGTTCGACGTCGGAAGGGGGAAATTTTTCGCGGGAAAGGCAGGTCGTTAAAAAACGTGTAAATAAACGGGTTTCTTAATTTGGAAGCGTAATGGCGATGAAGCCGGAAGATGAGCAAAGTAGAGGTGGAAAAAAGAAAGGCTTTCCTTTGCAGAGCAGGAGCTGCTTCGAAGGCGCATGCGCTATTTCATATGCGGAATGGGGGACCTAAAAGCGTACATTCACGGCGTATGAGAAGCCGTTCCATGAACGAAATCGAAAATTAAGCTGGGAATACGCAGAACTATTTGAGTGCACGTTTTCGGCCATATGGAGGCAATCCTCGTCGTGATTCTAGGAACCCGGGGACTGGTAATAATCGTAAAAGCTACTGAGAAATCGAACACTTCCTTTGATGTGAGCTAAAACTACGATTTTCCGTATTCGAAAAGGAAAGCTTCCGTCAAATTTCAACGATGACAGAAAATCCTTTTCATTTCATACTGAATGAAAAAGACGCAGTTTAAAGACAATAGGAGTTGTTAAACAACGATATAACTGGATGATTTAAGATATATGTTTTTACAGTAAGCATATCTTAAGAATATATTTCATACCTTTACTAAAATGACTTTCAAAAACGAAAATAAATCAATTCAAGTCGGAAAGAAAGAATTCTATTCGTAATCTATTCGTAAAAAATATTTTAAAATTGGAAGTGAATTGAAAGACTATATTATGATTTTATATAATTAATTAAATATTCTTATTTTATTTAATAAATTAGAATTTCAAATACAATGGAACAACCTTGAAATATTTTTGTATCAAGATCAGTCAACCACATTAATATGAATAAAATTATTTCACTCTAAGATGATGAATAATACTGTAATCTTAGGAGGTCAAACAGAAAGAAGCTTTGCAATAAATAAGATGCATGAGTATTGCAGGGCACAAAAGTAATATTTACAAAAGGTATCGAGAAATATGACATCATTTTCGAAATTTATTCCAGGAAATATATTTTTATGAATTTCCTGCAAGTAGACGTAAAACTGCCTGGAGTGGAACCCAAAAATACTAGTCGACCCAGTAAATAGGAATACTGGAGCCAGAAAGGTCACTGGACCTTTGTATTCAGTGGATTGAGAAATGCCGCTTAACAGCGTTGTGATATAAAGAGGCAATTTGAAGAATCCAGATGCCCAACAGCACTTTAATTCAAATTCTGAGTCACACTTTTAATAAACAATTTTCGAAGAAAATTCAAATTTCATAACACTTGCTAGAAAACAGATGCTGCTAGAATTCACCCGATGTAATCTTTGACACAATAAAAATTTGTCACCATTCTTATCTCCCAACCTTCAGCATCTTCAAATATAAGTTTCTATTATACCTTAAAAGAAGAATATAGAAAAATTCCCGGAGAGGAAATTTCAGTAGAAGCAGCTGCTTTTTAAGTAAATATAGAACGATTGGAAGAGAGCCAAACTTCAAGACGATTTGTTCGAATTTTTTGAGATAACGACATGTTATTTATTTCTGGAAGGGGAAGAGCTATTCCAACAGACCTAGATACGGAAATTTTTTTAAAATAGAACTTTTCATAAGGAATCTCATATAAATGGGATTTTCTAGCCCCTGAAAAAAGAAATCTCTACTAACAGAAGCGATATTAGAACCGTTGAACTGACTCGTGAAAATTTAATGAAAACTGAGGAGCACGAAGTCTTAATAGGCAACTAGCCTTAATAGGCTGGATGCGTTCACATACATACACATGGGAACCAAACAAAATTAAAACTTCGTCTTTTTCGGGCGCAATTTTCCTAGAAAAAGGTCTTAATCAAGGAATAGGGAAAAGATTCGTGAAATCATTAGTGAGGAGTGTTTTCCTATATGGGTGTAAAACGTGGAGGACATCAAAAGATTAGAGGCTTTCGAGTTCTGGGTATGGCCTAAGATGGTGCGAGTAAGTTGGGTTGATAGAAAAAAACGCGTTGTACTAGAGATGGTTTTGTAGGAGATGGTTTTAATGGAAGTAATTAAAACAGAGAAAATGGGTGGACCAAGTATTGAGAGAGAGGAAATTGCTAAAGAAAGCAATTGAAGGAGTAACGTCTGGGAAAAGACAGTCTAAAAGAAAGACAAAAGATTTTGAGAACTTAAAGGATGGAATAAGTTACCAAGAAGTAAGGAGAATGCATTGAAAAGGGAATATTAAGGCACATACACCTACCGAAATGTGGAAGAACATAATGTAATCCTAGACGTTAACCAGATTTTTTTTTTAAATATGCCTATTCCCATGTGCACAAAATTATGTCTGTGTCAGATGATAATCCATAGGGCTATAATTAAGTTTTACTCATTACCGAAAACACAAAAATTTTGAATCTGCTACGCTAAATAGCTATTCCCAATTATAAATTACGCACATTACGTTTCTTCACTTCTAACTTAAAATTCATTAACTCAAAGAGATACTTTAGGAAAATACCAAAAAAGATCATTGCATCCACGTATTCTCTGCTCCCAGACTGAAAAACGAATTAATTGACTGATTAAAAGGGAGCTTCAATGGGAACGCAAATATTGGATGCGGGTAATACTCTGGGAGAACGGTGCTACCCCTTCCCTAAGCAAAGCACTTCCATATCGATTAAAATGAGTCACGGCGTATATACCTGGAACTCGCAACGAGAACGGGGAAAACGTTTAGGAATAGACGGAGGAACTACAGAAAAAATCCATCTCAAAATTATGTGTATTGTTCATAAAACATTCAGCATATATATTACACGAATAATATGGGAATTGGATAAGAAATATGAGGATTTACAATATTATCGAGATAGAGATACAATTGAAAGTAAATTTGTCTGATGATAATATTCACCGAAACCAGGGTCATGCTGTTAGTTAAATTTAATAGCGGTGTTGAATAAATATATTATTTATATATTTTACTATTTTCTTATTTCTATTATGGAATACTAGAAGTTCAGTTCCACGCAAACCGATTCTAAATGAAAATATTTTAGATAAAAATAAACATCAGAACGTTTTGAAACAAGAAGAGTTCTACAGATTGGATATGAAATTGAGAGTAAAAATGAAATAATAAACATAAAATTTTGTAATCATACTTCGTAATGAAACAGAGGCGAAAATAATGGGATATAGTAAAGAAAAAAGGGATATAAAATTACAGATACTGTTCCTAATTTATTTATGTCCTTTATAAATGTGGCATGCAAAATTTGAGACTGAGAAAAAGGTCCAATGAAAGTAGAGACCCAAGAGAGAGACTCAAGTTAAAAGAATAAAAGTGAATGAAATCATGAAGGGATTTCAGACGCGAAAGTTTCTAGTATGGATAGGAAAGTATGGAGAAACGTTCTTATGAAAGGTAAGCTTATCCAGCAATGGAACAACAAGGTTTGTATGTACGCACGTATTAAACTCTTCCAAAAGGATCAGACGCATCATGAATTTCTTAAGCTAAAACATGAACTAAAAGCACCTTTGAGTGACTCTATTTGCATATTTTGTAGCTATTAAGCGCGTTAAATAAATTTCGCTCGGAAGAGGAAATCTATCCCTATATTCCACAATTAGCAGTACAAAAATGTGAAATTAAAGTCAGTACAGAAGCTCAGCAGGGCTTAAAAATCCGCATTAATTAATCTTTAGCTATCATATAGCCTGACTAGTACAGAAGATAACACTGTCGCCACCGACCAATTAATATCAAAGAATTAAATTCGTAACACGAAAACTTGGAAGCGGTGACATCACGCGATGTCACAAACACAGAAAACGGGGTTGTTCAATGGAGGTGTCGATCACATGGCGTGGGACAGAATGCGCCATCTCCGAATGGGTGAGAGCAAAACTTTTGCCCACGAACCTCCTTCCCGGAGCCTCGCCCTCCATTCATGGAACCCACACAACGCACCCAGAAACAATAGACGCACCCACGCGCAGAAAAAGATCAAAGGGTTTCGAAACCACAGACGACACTTTTCGTAAAAGAGGGACGATATTTGATGCATTATGAGCGATTTCGACACGTGCATATTTTAATCGATCACGAAACGTAGTTAAAGAGCCATCAAGATGCCAATACAAGGGATATGCCGCTGGTTTAAGTGAATTCTACTTTGTATTAGCGACTACCAATCGGTCCCAGTGATACTTTGAGTAATTCTGCATGCTATCATTTATAAAATACAAAGATAATGATACTAACTAGTAGACCAGGAGAGTTCTAAGTTTCCGATTAAAAAACCCACACGATTAGAAGAATGACGCTAGGCGGAAAGGGTAAAATTAACATATCTGATTAAGAAAGATTGGAGATAACAAATACAATATATTTCTGTCGGACAATTAGATCAATCACTGCGGTTTTTTCGTTTAAAAAAGTTCTAAAATACTTAGATTTAAGCTCTATTTACTACTGGAAATATCGATGAAACTTGTAAAATCTCTCGCTGAAAGAAGGTGCTTACTATTTTTACCGAAGAAGAAGTCACATCCTGTTTGTTTCTATGTACGTCGAGCAAAACTTGGCAGACTTAGAGTAGCAGTGCATGAAAATTTATTGCTTGAATATGCTTCTAAAACCACGTTATTTTTCGGAAAAGCAGAGAAACGTGAATTTCAACACAAGTTCCCCACATTCCTCCCATGAAACTTTTCAGATTAGATACCAATGTTGAGGTTGCACCTTAGGTTAATACATCGCGTCCTTTTCGCTCCTGGCTAACTTTCTGGCCGTTCATACACATCTTAGAAGGATGTCATGAATGAAAAATGAAAATTAATAACACAATATCGCGGTATACTATGGTCTACCAGTAAATTCATCATCCCCGAAGCTAGTTAGCACTCCACCACTAGCTATCAAAAACATTGGAGAATCAATTCAAAAGAGAGGATGAGAAGTTGTGTACTCTCTCTTTCTATTCACAAGGCCAGAGTACTATAAGCGGAAAAAGTATATGCAAGCAGCACAGTGGTAATATGAATAAGACCTTTTATGGCATTCAGAGGAAATGATCAGGATTAAAGCCATTAGTCAGAATTGCTTCAGAATTACGCAGACACCAACTTAAAATCAAAGAAATGAACAAGACTGAATGAGACACAAGTAAACGAAAGACATTTTCCTCATTCCTCTTCTAGAAGAGAAATGAAATTATTCTGTTAATCGACATAAGTGGTAGAAAGGGTATCGTACTACAAGACCAAATGTCACAAGTTTTCGCCTATGTGAAATGTAAACAAAACACATCAAAATTAAAAATTTCCTGGTAATTTTTATTACCCCAACATTCTGCGGAAAACTACTGGTAATCTCAGCTGAAAGTGAAGACGTTTAAAAATAAACCAAATACCATCCTGAATCTCATCTCAAGGTAAACTAAACGAACCGTGGCTAAATACCTCACCGCTCTCGTTCAAAGCAACAAAAACCCACCCACCGCGCTCACGGGCGTGTGACATCACGCGAGCAGCGACAGCAAACGCGAGAACGAGAGATGACTAACATAACAGAAAGAGAGAGCCTCTTTCGTTATCGTCCTTAATAAAAAAAACTCTCGAGTGAGTCACGAGACAAAATAAACCCATATGTTGATCAATCAATCAATGGGGCGACCTTGAAGAGGGAATCCCTCCTTGGCCGAAAACAACTCCTGAGGCAGAGAATGGCCGCTCAAGTAGGGCACAAAGGAAGAAAGCAAGGATGCTGTCTCAAAAGGGAAAACAAGGTTAAGGGGAAAGCAGGCCGCTCTTCTGCTACACTCAGATACCGGTAATCCGCCGGTGTTCGCCGCCATTCGAGAAATGGCGAGGGATGAACGCCGTGCGTGGGCGGCTAATCCTATAAGGGAGACTGGGAAAATAGATTCCCACGGTCAGGGCTGGGTCCGAGCTGTCTGCTGAGGGAATGGGGGAATATTCCGTCGTTGACACCCACGCAATTCGGGTGGGAACTCCTGGGCGTCGACGAGACTCGGAAAAAGAAAATTTGATGCCGGCCGAATCGGTCGAAATGCACAAAAAATGCAAGGGCATACCGGATACAGCTACGATCCCATAATATCCTTATCGTGTGTCATGCTCTAGTTATATTTCTTTCACATCACTTTAAGCTATTTCAATCGGTAGGTTTTCACAGGTTTCTCACACCCTCTTATAAGTAGGGTTTTTCTACCAGGAAAAATTTTCCCTGAGTATCTGTTAGGCTGTTTATATCCACATTTTATTAAATCATTCTCGAGCTAAATATCTTTCGAATGAAAACCTGCATTAAAACTGACGGAGGGTTGATGGAAGAGAACAGATCAAACAATTACAACATTAACCACAAGTGTGATTAATGTGTTTTAATTAAGTTTTTCTGAAACTTCCGATTTAATTCAATTTCTTTCAATCTCTGACAGCTGACCTTTTTCTTTAGAAATGACATTGTGAGGCATGGTAGATAATTCTTATTCCCTTAGGTTTAGCACGACTTTCTTTCTTAAGCTGAACACAAAGTACACAAAACTTTTCAGTTGAAACTTACCCTAAAGAGAAAAACAATATTCCCACTTAAAAAATCATCATAATAATCCAGCAGAACGAACGATTTTGAACAGATTTTTAGAAAGACAATGATGCACATTATCTTCGGTTAGCTAAATTTTTACACAAACTAACGCAGTTCATTGAGAGTATAAGCTTATACATCCTTGCATTACATCAAATACATCATAAATCAACTGTCTAGGGGGATTTTGAGGCCTTTTATCCAATGTGGTCTTTTCTTTCTTTCTCAAAGATATTTAGAAATTTAAATTACTCTATTTCGCAGCCTTATTCATCTCGTTAAATGAAAATAACATTGAAAATATTCTCCTAATTTCACACCTTCATACAATTTCAATTTCAGAATGGTAAAACACGGGAAACGGGGAACTTGGCCTAAGGGTTAACACAGACGATGGTTTCATATGCAGCTTCCCGACGAAGAAAGATCCCCGCCACCTGTCACAGACTTTATGGCTCCGTCTTCATCCAAAGACATTTTCACTAATTTTATCCGACGATATGTGATGTAAGCAATGCCCGAACTGGGGCGGAATGGAAAGAGTTGGCATACCGCCATTTCCAAAAATCGGTAAAACCGTCCATCAACTTTTTTCAAAGCGTATAACTTTTTTCTACATTTGTGACTTCCCATTCAGACTTATCTGAACACAATAATGATAGAAGAGCAAGTTCATTACATTTTCAGTTTAACTTCCGGTAATTCCTCGGCAAATATCGCATACGACAGCTTGAATTTCTTACTGTTTTTCAAATACCCTTGCATCTAACTTTTTCTCGACTTGGTCGAAAGAAAGCCTTGCTCTTAGGATGAAGAAAACGATAATACTTAAACTTTTAATAATACTTAATACTTACTTAAAATTTTCATGCCTCCAAATCGATGCAATGCAATAATTAATCAAAATTTATCCCCATAGAAAACTATTGTACATAAAAATAATAATCGAAATAATAATTAAGTAAATCGAAAACCACGCAGCCGTAAGAAAGAAACATTAAGGCTATACCTAAATAAGATATACAGTTATAAATGACACATGATGACCCTTTTCACGACGTACAATACACAACCTCAAGGTATAAAACATATTCAATAGATGTATTTAAACTTGTCTGTAATGTGTGCTACCCTCGTTGTAATGAGCGATAATTCCGGAAATAAATAGCAGAGGCCGTAAATGACCTTTAAAATGTAGCTGTTATATGAGGGTGAATATAAAAATTTCTTGTCTTATATTGAACTTGGGCAGTTGACATCTGATGTGGAGTGTTGGAGTGTTTTTGACAAATGAGATGGTCTATTGCATTTTAAAATGGTCAGCAAAAGAATTCCCAGAAATGAGTTTTATAGGGAAATATTCAGACAAAAGAATACAAAGTACTCCGTAATTAGACCTGTACGCAGTCGTTCCATTTCCTCTAATAAAACTCGCGCAAAAAACGTATATTCTTCCGTTCATTTCAACCATCCCGGGAAAACAAGATCACAGCCGTACGCAGCGCAATGCAAAAAAATAATAATTCCCCGGGTGAAAGTTCGAGGCATTTTTAATTACCCCCCAACAAGAAGTATTTTTAAATCGGGAGAGACAAGCTCCCCATCTCGTTTTTTTTCCCGGTGAACCAAAGCTTTGAGAGATAAATAACGACACCTGCCGCTAAAATAAACAAAGGGAGAAAATGGAATTCTTATCCCAAGCACTCGAGGGTTGCTCCCTGCAGCCGATCGAAACCGCTCCCTTCGCAAGAAGAGCACAAGAGAGTGGAAAAATACCGGAGTGAAAATAAAAGGCGGCAGAGACGAGGAGATTCCTAGCACGCCACCGGTGCTCGTGCAGCACGAGTTGAAAAAATCCGGAAAAAAAGACGAAGGTGGCTTAGCACGCCCCTTCACTAACGCAGCACACTTCCATGGCGGGCGTCGCGCGACAAGATCGCTAGAAACACGAAACCTAACACTTATTTACACGACGGTGGCATGGCCACACTACCGATCGGGAAGGATGCGCCTTATAGGTCCGTCAGATGCACAGATTACAGACGTATATATTTCAGATGTATACACTGCTTGTTATTGATGTACAATTCTAGAAATTCACTACAGGAGACCGTTGGAAACGCTAATTGAATGAGAAACCTATCCCGCCGTCTTGCTTGCTCATTTGCTTGTTGTCTCTGAGGATGGTTCCATTAGTTTGCTTTGTCATCAGTTAGGTCTTGACAACAATACTGATACATAAAAAACTCACCCTTGCCACCAATTTTAGCCTAACTGATCCAAAAGAATATACTCCGGCGATAAATGGGGGAACTTATCCATAATTTAATCAATTGAAGAAACAAAAACAAAATGTTTTGTGGACCTAATCAATTTTTGTTTCTTCCTAGAAAAAACTAACCGATCCTGACTTATTCAAACAGATGCATATTCAAACTGTGTACTTTTACTTTAAATTGCTATTATAGATAGTTATTATCGCGTTGTAGGATGCAAATCCTAACGAGAAAGGATATTAGAAGCTTCGGCTAGGCTGCTTTTGGCGTCGGCTTTTAAATATACTCAAAGATACGAGTATACGAGTAGTACGTTTACGGTAGATCAAACATGCATATCTCACTGATACTACGATAGATACCACAGTAAGTGTTAAGTAAGGGAGCCGCGAACAGAATTGTTTTAAAAATAACGACTATGAGGGAAGGTTCCATGATAGTCATAAAGAGATTAAATTGATTGATCGCTTTTTGCCTAAATCCCCTTCTACACACGGATAAGAGGCCTAAAACGGTATGAGTGTTTATTTTTATGTATTCTCAATTTCCAATATCTTTATAATAATACACTGTCATACACTAATATTCGAGAGAGAGAAATAACTCGAGATTAGAAAACTCTAATCAGCCTTCATAAAACATATGTCACATGTTTTTCAATGTACATTTCGAAGGCGTCATCAAAGTTTCCGTATAGAAAACTAAGCGATGACCTGAGACTCAGAAGAAAAGAGCTAAACAATCAAGTATGGAAATTATTTGAAGTTTTACTAGGGTCAAGATTAACATTCATCAAACAATTTTTGTTCCTGTAAACATGCAGCCTTTAACGAATTTAAATTTCTCTTAAAAACAGAAATAAGTTTGAAGTCATCGACAGATGTATGCACACTATTTTATATGCTTGACAACACTAGATTGTCTATATCTGTCTGATTTGAAATAAGCAATGTGTTCTTTGAACCTAATGATAGCTTTTTTCTTTGTTTGACAGATGCATTTTAACCCTCATTTTGGACAGGAAACATCACAAATGTCACACTTGCAAACGATAGCAATCAATCCTATTTTGATTGGAGTGCCACTCTGAAAATTTATGCTAATTGCATTGATCATCGCACAATGGTGGATAATAGCTATATAGCAATGTGGTAGATAAATTTACGGTGAAGTTTTAGTTACACTGAAAAGGATTGTCTGCGACTGACGTAGTCTTCCCAAACGCTAATGTGGTCCAATGAAGATAAAACTTGGAGCCTCAAGATATAGATTATAGTGTTTGTTTTGGTTGGAAAGGGACTGCCCCCTCACTTGTCAAACTGTACAGTAAGTTGTAGTAGAGTAGTAAGCAACGTGCAGTAAGTTTTTATAAACAAAAGAATAGAAGATGACATCTTTGCGATTTTCAGTACTAATAAAGCATTAATAGGGAAAACCAACAGAAAGAACCGTTCGGAAGAGATTGTTAAAGTCTTAAATAAACAATTACATCTAAAGCGTTTGTGACATGCCACAATCTATATCCTCACAATCTAAAGCATCCACAAAAATTCTACGACTGATTCTCACCCAAATAAAGTTCAAGGCTAAACTTTTAGAATAAGAACAACTAAGAAATAAACTTGTACTTGTAATTAATAGGAGCGAAACTTTACTCATTAATGATTAAATCAGGTATTGGCTTCCGTTGGGACGACAAGTCAACTCTAAGTCCACTATTTTTTCAAAAATGCGCCCAAATATTTTATACCATACTCAGTACTAATTATAATTTCTACTTATAGCCTCACAGACACGGATTTCATATAGTGCTACATCTCATAACAAAGAGCTACCCAGAAATACATCGACATTTCACGTTTAGAGTCGAGGATCTTCGCCAAGTATTTGCACGTAGGCGTTTCTTCAAGGTGCACTCAAACAGTTGTTATTGACCCCTAAAATTATGCAACGTTATTAAAATCTCTATGAATAGCAATGTTGCCAGCTATTATGAGAGTAAAATGAATGGACATATATCTTTTTGAGGCATGCACTAAAGTATAGAGAACGTAATATGCGTCAATACAAAAAGCGTAAATATGAAAAGCGTTAATATTGAGCGTAAATACCCCACACGCTTCTAAAGTAAACGAATATTCATATATCCCTGAGGATCTTGTCCCAATCGAAGCTGAACTGGACCTTCTATGAAGGCCATTATCCTCCCACGGGTATAACTCCGATGCATTTGGGATTTCTAGAACGTTTAGACTTCAATTCGACTAAAAGGTGCACACTCTCCATCGATTTAAGTATCGATCCTTAACTCCCACTCAGTTCCGCGCGTTTCATCCTTTTATTGAGGCTAACGGATCCTTCAATTGATACAGAATACGCTGAGCCAATCAAAACATTCGTTTCCGGTGCCACTATACACACACATTCTTGATACCATCGGCGACCGAAATCTACGATCCCGAGAAAAACACCGGCTATTAACGAACGGAAACATTCAAACCAACATAATGGCACCCCTTCCATAACACGGGAACCCACAGAGCGGTTCCAAAGCGCCAAACACACCCCGCGGCTACCCCACCAGTTCACCAACCCTACCTCAAAACGTCGCAACAGCACCAAGGACGCCGATACAGATCGCAACACGCTTTGGATCGCATCTTCACCACCTACAGCCGTACACAATCATTACGGGGTTGGTATTAAAGGTCGCATCCTACGCCTCGCCTCAGCCGAACAACACACCACCAAAATACACCACATATCGACCTTAAGGTCAGCTCCGTGGGGTGAAAACAACGCAGTTTCCGATCCTTACCGAATCTCCCAAGTAGCTTCCTTCTGCCCGGTCCATCCTGGAGGAAAAATCGTTCCGTTCCAAGATAAGATCGACTCCCACGCACTCGGACGCTGCAAACTAAAGCCGAACGCTCCCTCGCAGTCTGACACCTCCGACCGCGAACTAGAGCGATTTCACAGGGAAGCCAAGATCGGCGGGGCGGCCCGCGTAGAACGCCCGGACCTGGGGCCCTTCATTTTCCATTTCACACGCAAAGGCACCCGCTAAAGGCGCTCCCTGACGAGATGCCTCGCCCCGCGGCCGTATACAGACTAAAAGGGAGAGGGCGGAAGCCGTTGGGGCGGTGGGTGGGGCGGGGAGGGGCGGAGTGGGGCGAATGTGAGAAGGGGGAGAAATAAGACTGGCTCCTTAGGACAGAGGGAAAGGCATACTCCCGCGGCCGATATATCACGAGGTGTATTCCGACCGAATGGAGGCTTACAAAAGGTTTTTTCGAGAGGGCGCAGTGCGCATGCCCCGAAGCGCCACAACGCAGGAGAGAATTGACATCCCTTTGCTTTCTCCAGTTCGCGTTTAATGCTCCTTCCTGCTCTTATGCCTTTCTCTATACTTTCGCGCAACGAAATTCCGCGTAAGTAAGGCAGGGCGCAAATGAGGATCAAAGGGAAAAGTTGAAAATACAAACGTAGTTCGTTGTATACAATAGTGACGGGGTGCTAAATTTACATTGTAATTAGTAAGGTATTTAGGCTGACATAGGGTCGACTAATTAGTCTAGCTTAGGGGATCATCCTTACAAGAGGTCTCAATAAGGACTTAGGAACTCATTTAGGAAATTTAAACGTAAGTACATACATACGTTTCAAAATTTGAGTTGCAAATTACTTACTATTATTCAGTAATTTCAGTTTGAGTGCGACTCAACTCAAAGTAATTTGCAAAATTTTATAGAGCGACGGCGTGTTCACGAATTTTTTCATTTTCGTCAAGAAGAACTTTATTAGAGTAATTCTACATATCACTTTTACGGGAATACATTTCATTATTTATAAATCAACATATTGTCACTTCTACCTAAAGCCCATTTCAATTTATAGAAATACCAATTATTATAAATATTTTCTTATTTCTTATCGCAGTGAAGCATATGAATTTTGGGAATATAATTTTATAATCGAAAATGATTTGTCAAAAATTGTTTTCTCTGAGAATTCCCGCTCGATCTTATATGTTTTATATATATTATTATTTTATATATCTTCTGATAGCCAAAATCTGTCCCTGTAACTGTAATAAGAAGTAATGCTGCGCTTGAGATTTACAATACAAAATATGACTACCGTAGTCACTTATCAATACGATAATATTATGAAGAACATTCATAATACAACTAAAATTCAATCAATAATATAAATAGGTTGGTGGTGCCTAACAGTAGTCGATTGCTATAAGCTGAAGAAGTGAATAATTAAGACATAGTGAATATTGTTTCAGGCCAATTGGCCAAGGATATGAAGCCAGTATTGCATCCAGCATGCTGTTATTATTTTTAAGCGTATTTTCATCGCCAATTCCTAATATTCCGGCTAGATATAATGAATAATTATCTCCCAAAGCTTTGTAATTTCTTTGAAAAAGTATCGGTTCGATCGTTCGGCCAATGACCTCTGGTTTCGTTCGATCTACCAAATGGCTATCATCAGGTGTTTACATCGGAAGCTAAACATTTTTGTATTCAAAGAAAAAGTTTCTGGGTTCGGATAAAGAGGAGGGAGAGATGTTTCTTTGCAAGAGGAGAAAATATTTGTTTATTCAACGTTTCCAGTTTCTCTTACTGATGATGTTCCACAGATTGCGGTAATCTTTGATCGATTCCAGAGTGTTATTGTATCTATAAACTCTACATTTCTCATGCAATCTTTTTTTAAATTCATTTATTCATGTAATAGTACTGTTACCGATGACAAAGAAGACTTTATAATCTCAATCACAACATATAAAAGCACCCTTTCTAAGGTAAGTATAAATGAGGAATTTCGCAAATCAAATTACTTCAGACCAAATCTCTAAGAAGTGCTCACTTCTTTAATGGTTTACTGAGATGAACAGGCTATAGTAACTTTATAAACGATTTCCATTGGATGTATATTCATTACTTTCCTATCAAGCCAAACGCTATTTCAACGTTTATCATGAATTAATATCATGATAGCGGTACGCTTAAGGTATATTCAATTCACCCTCAGAATAGAATCGGGAATATCCTACTATTCCGAGAAATATGACAATTTTATGAGTCTCTAAATGCCGACATTTCTCTCGTTTGATTGCCAGAAGGGATCTTTTAGCGTTATGATATCTCTATAAAGCAAAATGGGGAACACAAGTCCCAATTTCGCCCGTGTACACTCATCCGACGCCTGTATCCGACAGAGAATGAGTAAAGGGGGCAATTACCCGCACCGCTGCATCTTCGAGTGTTATTCTTCCATCTGCAGAGATCGTAAACGACGATGGCATACAAGACGCGTAAGCATTCCCCACGAGTGGGCGGGGTTCTCATCTTTCGCTCACGAGACAAGTAAAAATGATCTGCTACGGAACGCATAAATCTTAAGTCGAGCTGGAATAAAAATGTAAGTGGAACGTTACAAAGCGTTGACAAATCTACGTTACCCCATGAGCGTTCTTTAGATTACCTTTATGAAGAGAACCATCGTTCTTGCGCGATCCGGCGGAATCGCTGCTTGATTCACAAGAGAAGCTCGATAGCAGATTACACCTGAATTTTCCAACCAAGTTTCTGTTGTGGTATGATTGGTACCTGATAATTTTGAATTTAATCGGAATTCACCTGATATTCGTAGTGATTTGAATGAAGATGGGATTGACAAAAGTTTCCACGTGCGATAGTTAAGCGGAAAAAAGGCCATAACATTTTATCGAAACTGAGAACATTTATGCATTTCGGTGGTAAAAAAATAATCCAACAACCATTCAAGGTATTGGAAATATTCCAACAAAGTTGTAGACAACTGTAAATACCTCATCTTCCTTTTTGATGAGCTATACTCCAAATCCAACTACACTATATAGATAAGTATTTAATTCAGATTTCTGAAATTTCGCTTCTTTAATTACACAACCCAGTTGACGACTAGGAATCAAATACAAGATTTGCGTAAACTTTTTCTAAGCTTTTTCGACAGGAATCCAAAACTTCCCAAAATAGAATAGGCATGGGAATAGTAGATATTCACAATTATAACTCAATGAAAATATTTATACACAAATGTCAATCAACTCAAATTTCAAGGTCCACTGAATCATTATGTTGATAATTAGTTCGACTTCATATGAATGAGGAAGAAAATATAGCGCGTAAATAAATTAATTCAATTTTATGAGCTCCAATTAAAAATAAATTGCTTCTCAAATTCAAAATAGAATATCTCATACGTCATCCGGCAAACAGGTTGAGGACCTTCAACATTATACAAACAAAATTCCTATAAGCACTCACTGAGTTAAACTCATTACCAAATAAGGTTATTCCACCCAATGATTTTCTCAATTCGGAACGTGTGCATCCCTGAAATAGGTAGATAGCTGGAGTTTAGGCGAGTAAATCCCGGCTATCTTAATCCCGAATAGGTAGGAGTAGCGTAATACTCTCTGAATATTAGCCCATGGATCCTGTAACGCCCTGTGGGTACATTGGATGAGGCCGAACCTGGATGGATATAATTCAATAAGCTAACTGAATGGCTGAAGATAAAGCTCAGTTCGCTAAACTGGCACTCACAAGTCTAAAATAGTTAAAACTTGAAATCTATTTACCAAAGACAAAATGGAAATACAACATTCTTTTTTTCACGTACATGTTTACATTCACTTTATCATGGTTTATGAACTTGTTATACGAAGGTGTTAGTAACATTAATGAAGGATGATTAAATGGGATGTAATTTTAATAATTCTTCTTTTTATCCAACATTAATTTGGATCCTGTGGTTACTGGTTACCATTACCCTAGAAACAACTTTACACTCTTTAAGTAATGACGATAAGGGTTACAAGTGAAATTTTTATAAGCGGAAATCAATCGAATGATACAGCCACAGTAAGAATATCATCGATTTCAGAAGAGACATAGAATAGACTGCTAACTCTGAAGACCTCGTCGTCGGTAAGTCCGTCCCTTCTTCATGCATATATTGCATATATCTCCTTTGAAGAATAATCAAACCATTCAATTTATTTACAATTGACACCTCGAATATTGGTCCTACTAATCGTCATATATTTCCAGCTTCTTATTTATAAAAATAATGATATAGAAGCACGAGGGCGTTTACGAAACCTTCCTACGTTAATGCATACCAGCTAGATAAAGCGTAACTTTTAGCTGGGATCATGGCATTAGTTGTCGCCACCTCAGCATTCAGTTTACGCAGCACGAAAGCGCGTGGACGTAACCATTGGCGCAGAATAGAAGCAAACCAAATATTTTCAGAGTAATTCCTCCCCACACCGCAAGGGGGAGACTTACGATCATGGTAACGCAGGGAGGGATAGGGTATGGTCGAGGTTTTAGAGGGGAGTTTCATGGTCCCAACCTCACCTAAAATAAAGACATTATCTTCCCTTTCCATCCATCCTCAACCCTTTTCCACCCGGGCACGGATTTATACCAGCCGCATGTTTATATCTGGAAAGGGCTGCGGAACCGAAGCATCAATAACGCGTTTCCGCTTTTCGAATTACCCTCTAGAGTGCTCTGAATGCGTGTTCTGTGGGTGAGGCGATTGAAAATGCATCCACGCGCCGTCTTATGTAATGAAATTCGGATGCTAATGGCTTTGAGACACACTATTACGACACTTGTAATTGAGATAAGCCACTCCCTTGTCTACGGAGATAGGCGGCTGGAGGGGGTACATTCCACTGAATGGAAGCTATACGTAAAGAAGATGAGAAAACATATGGAATACCATCTGATGATACAGTAACGAAAATATACCAATTACCCTTCACTAATATCCTCATGACGAAGAATCATGATCGACATCAAAGTATTAGACCAGAGGTTCTCAAGTTGGATACAAGTACCATTGATGTAACCTTAAAAATTGGTGTTGCCTAAATAAATTCCACCTACAAAATGAAAAGGTCGTTAGGTGAGTTTCAGCGTAAAGGAAGTGCTCTGGAAGATGAATCACTACCAGAAGTAGATATGCATACCACTATTAGTAAAACACCAAATTTCTTACTTTTAAATACAATAATTCCAATTTACTAAGTTGTTTTACACAAGAGATGTAATTTGCTTAAACATTTGTGCGTTGTTTTGTTAGATTATGGCAATTTATAATGAATTCAAATATGCAATATTTATAGTACAGAGGTATGATTGGAATATTCCTGACTATTCTTCTTTACGTAAGCATTGTCAATCGACAGTTAAGATATTTTTCCTCTAAGTGCTGGGCGCGTAGCGAAAAGATTCAGAGCTCCTCCATTAGACCATTAAATGGCTATCAAATTTGCTTTTCTCAACTAAAACAATTATAAAAGATATAATAGTCTCTTATTTCCTAGTTGACGTGCTAAATCCTTTGTATTCAAACATATATGATGTGATTGCAAATATACACATTAAATTTATTACTCAACATTTACAGGAAAAATATCTTCTAAAAGAATAAATGTATTCACTTGATGTAGCATGTATCAACATAAGTAAAGTTATATTGCAAGAAACCGCACACCTCTCCTATGAATTTGGTACAAATTTTACTGAATATGTACAGATATATGAAAATAAACAAATATTAATATAATATTATGTACTGAGCATGAAACGTGATTAGAGAAATATTACCCTTTAACTAAATCAAATATGTATAATATTCAAAACAAAAAGATGCTATTTCAACCTTGCCAGCGATCCAAAAGGAATATCGTCGGTGGATTCATTGATTCATTATCAGAAAGTATACACTGAAGTATTATAAGCGAAACATTGGTTTATAGGTAATAGCTTTGCCACCCAAACGAAATAAATATAAGATTTATTCAAAATTAAAGTTTGAAGGATCTGCTTACTGCATTCTCTTCCATAATCTAAGCAATATTGCCTGGAATAAGACACATACGCAAAAAAACCTAAAAAAGGCAAATCAATTCAACATCACGGGCATTAATAGATTCGAGACAACAGTTAACAACAGAAAGTTGGGTTGGTTATGTTTATACAGAGGTTTATCAAATGTTTCCATTTTCGCCTTTCGCTAGAAGGTTGTCGGAAATAACGGAACAATTAAGTTAAAGGACGCTCCATGCGTAGCGGAGTTGTCGCTGCTCATAACTTATCGTGTCTACACAGTTGCTGCTATAACTTCATTCCCGCAAAGCCTTTCCCTTTTATTATGAAATGAGAAGGCCCGAATGTATACCCTTTCCGTCATTCCCTTTTAAGCCGTGGACCCTTTTCATATTTACATGATAATCTCAGAGGCCGCTTTAGTTTCGTGAAGCCATGAGTTCTGATTACGATTCAGAGGGAAAAGGAACATTTAAAGCTCATCTACGGAGTAAACTACTCGACAAAAATGTGTCTAATTACTTATAAGAGTGAAAATAAGATTTCTTTCCACCAGCTGGAATGTAGGACTACTTTCTTTCAACACCACATTTTCTATTAATCTTGGTATGCATAAAAACAAAGACCAAAGGTTTCTAAACTAACCAAATTTTTAGAAAATAAACTATTTTCTTAATACAAAATTAAAGCTAGGATATCAGAACTTGACAATCATCCTCGTATCTTCAAACTCATTTCATTTAAAAATAAATATCTTTTTAAATATTTCATTTCCTTCATTATAAGGACAAGTACCAGGGCTGCTCCTAATTTTTTACTCTTTGAATATAAACAAGTAAATATCTATTGAACGGAAACGAAGTCTACGTAAAGTGCGATCCAAAAATGAAGTGACTACTGCAACGGTGTATTCCCCGTAGGGAAAATCAATTATTCGTACCACTATTAAAAGTGTTGCGACGGATTTCACTCATATGGACTCCCACCGGGGATCGAACCCGGGACCCTTTTTCACTAAAGTCGAACGATCTGCCCACTTAGTAAATCCGGGACCCTCCGATAATCATTTTTTTTCCTTTGAGGTATTCCTGCAAATCTGACAAAATCGTTGATTTTAGAGAAAGAAAGAATAAAGAAAATAAAAAATTAATGAAAATAAATTAAAAGAATTAAAACGAATAAAATTATGAAAATAGATTTGAGACTTATTATTTGTCACATTATGTATTTTTATAACAGCATAATTTTTTGTGTGCAGCTAAATAACTGAATGCAATGAAGATAATACATGTAATAATGAAAATGGACACTTCAGAAATGGACATAATAATTATACTAAATTATATGAAATTGCATATTAATTATAATATAAAACAATAGTAACAATAGTACAATAAAAATAAATTATAAAAGTAATACGCCATAATTGCGATATAGTAGAAAGGTATTAATATAAAAGTATTCATCTCACTTTCGCATAATATTTTTCTTTACGCATGTCTTGTTACCACCCGTAATGTACCAGTATAAAAGCTTTCATCGATACAAAATCAAAATACCACCGCGAACAGTTTTTGCTCTCTCCATGTTAACTCTCACCATGATTTAAAAGCCATCGAGCGCACGGTGAATCACCCCATATTTCAAATCCCATCAGCGAGAAATTTACCTTGTATTTCAAAATTCTCCCCGACTCCCGGAGATATTACAATCCATTCATCAAGCAGCGGAGCCTTGGTTTTATTTTCTCGCTGAATACGGCCGTAATAAAGAGCATCGCAGTACAAAAAACCCGGAAACCCGCGTAGACTACGAAAGGATAAGACATACAAATGACACGACGACAAGTGAAACGCGAATGTAGCCTACAGAGACTGGCACAGGTGGTGAATTTGATAGATTGGTCGGAACATGACGTGGAAATGTATTCCAAACCAAACACAATTTGTAGTAACAAGTGAATCAATAACGCGGATAATAAAACGTGAATGGCGACAGAGTATAAAACGAAACACGGATCCGAGGAACTTCCTTCAAAAGCTCCTGGAATTGATTTTCGCTGTTGACTTGCTTTATCATGGGAACAACTCCGCTTTATCGTGGGGACAATCGAAGCAATTAGCGAAAACATAGCGTTCGACGAAACGGTCTCTGGTTTGAAACCAATTAGTTAAGGAGGTACTTCAAAGAGAGGTAAGGCAATAAAACTTGCCATCGAAAGAAACGTGGAATGGAACAGGAATAATTTATGAGAGGTAGAATCACTGCTTATTGGGAGTATTAACTGATGGACATTAATCGCTTTAATGATCACACTAACGTAGTCGCGTGAGTTCATAGAATGTTTTAACGAGGATTATCATTCGCTCTATAAAGGCATTCCTATAAAATTCATCAAACAGATATTCAACGGAATCAACTTATAGGAATCAAAGTATTAGGTTATAACGGCAAGATTAAGAAAACAGTTACTGCGAGATAAAACCATTTTATTGTCTTGATCTCAGATTAAAACGATGGATTACATTATAATCATATGAACGATAAAGTGGGAAGGAAAGGAGAGAGAGATATTCGACCTCACGAATTAATTTTAAAATAGCATGAAGCCTGTGCAGAATATTGATATAAGAAAGAATTTTCCAAGCCAAAATCACGTGAATAAAAAATTGCAAGACAAGAAAAGATAAAATATACAATGATGATATCTATATAACCAATCCCTTTTAATTTATAGATTGTAGCAATACATTCGTACGAATTCACGTTTTTCTATAGACGGTATAAACCATTCCTTTTTTCTCTAGACAAATTTTTTTTCTGCGAACATCCATTTTCGAAATTTCCCGAATCAACAGGAAGTCGGAAGCCCTCATTTTTGCTAATGAAACTATACGATCAAAAAAACGTTGCGAAACATATATAAAACCATACATTTGGGAAATGACGTTGACACCTACGGCATAAAAAAACTAAAGGTGATTATTCATCACTTACAACAGCGGAATAAAATGGACTTCGGGCAAATATATCATCAGGTGATTGCTCTAAAAGCTTTCTGAACGATTTTAAAAATATGTTTGACGTTAAATGAAGGAATGTAGCTAATAAATCAATACAGGGATAATTCTCAGGAGGCGTGGCTGAGCGTGACCTTTAACGTATAGAGGAACAATTCAAAAATCGATACAAAAGTCTCTAGAAAGGGTGTCGTGGACATGCAAATGGAGAAGTTAATAGAGAAATATATCGCAAGCCGAGTTAACAAACTCCTGGGGAATGCTAAAATATCCGGGAGATTGTAGAACAAAATGAAACTATAAAACTCAATTATGTGAGGTAATAGCACACCTCGTTAAATATAATTAAACTGTTACGATATGTCAAAAGCTATTGCAGCACATGCACGATTTATCATACATATACTGAAAGACTATGCCTTAATTATTTTGACTGCTTTTTCAACAGGTATTTTAGATTTGTACATTTTTTCATGGTACTCGCCAACAAATTGAATTACTTTGGAAAGACTGAAAAAGTGATTTTAATAAAATTAATATGGTTTCTTCAAATTTTATTTAGAGTAACAATTTGAGTAATCATTATTCCTGAAAAATTCCAATAATTGTTACAAAAATTCTCCAAGGTTCTTGGAGATAAAGATAATTCATTTTGGAAAGACAGGCTTAACTTTTTCTTTCGTTACATTTATGTTCCCTAATTTTTTCTCTTTTGTATCCCCTTCATGTTTCTAAAGTTTTATTTCTAGTAATAATGCGAGGCAAAAGTAGGCATAATAATGAAAAGAATATTGGATTAAAGTTTCAGTCATGAAGTTTAGATTATGTTAGACCAAACTCGGGTGCTATGAACTGATACTATTAGAGATTATACTGAAGGTTACAGAAATATAATAGAAACTTTAAAAGAAATATCTACTCCTCATGAAATATGACGCAGAGATGTTTATCATTGTTTATTTTGTAAAGTTAAATATTGTAAAAGGAGTGAGTAGTTCAAACATTACACTCTAGCGCGAAAATGGGGACCTCTGACCTTTCCTATCCTAAAACAAACTTAAATAATTAAATATTTTCGTTTCCTAATCTATTTTAATGCGTCCAGTGAGAGATAAATAGAAAATATTCTTCTTAGCATTTAGTATTATGAACTATTATTTAGCAGTTCTATTCGTCCCCCTTCGCACAACTTCGATGTCGAAATATTGAATTTTATGCAGTACCCTACTCAATTAGTGCCCGATTCGGCGGGAGGGTACATACGTGCGGCCTAACGATGAAAAAGGTTCCCAACCCTACCCAGACGATTACGATCCTTTACCGCCCACTAGCTTTTTCCAGTCTGATCCTTGCCAAACACTGCCTTAATGAAATGCTTATAGAGATCTTTTTCAATACCGTAAGTCGGGTCGCTTAGGCCCGACCTATGCTAATCAAAGGTCAACTCCCACTTCGACCCGACTCCCGAAAATTAAATTTACAAAATGGATTTGAGCAAACGATCAGAATACAACACGAATATATAACAAATGGTGTGCATAATATAATCAACACATTTATTGAAAATTTGAAACAGTTAAAGTATAGCATCAATAGCATCCTCCTTCATTGCTGCTCTAAAAGATATGAAAGGGAATGGGTGTAGATTATCAGACTCCGATTATCCCGCCGATTTAGTATGGACTAGGAGTTGGTTAAGTTTATCCGATACCGACTACAAATAGAATCGCCATCGCCACTCCAACTTCATAGTACTAATCATAAGAAAATTCAAAAACTAAATTTATCGTCGCAAAGTCTTTTTAACCATAAAGTTGATGTGGGACGGCTATATTTCGTGAAACGCCATTCTAAAAAGGCAAAGAGAACTAAGCTTTTGTTTCACCAGATATTTTTATTTTTTATAATCAGATGGACTAAAGATGGCCATGGCCGAAACCGGTCGACAATAAAAATATCTAGTGAAACATAAAAATCTTAGTTTTCTTTTTATCTAGTAATCTTTTTAACCATGCATTCGCTTGCATTTTTATAATTTTCGGTGCACTGCACAAAACATTAAGGTCAGTTCAAGCATATCTGTTATTTCAAAAGCAAAAGTTACACGTTAGTCACGAGTCCTTCCTCCCACACAGGAAAACGGAAGACAGCAAAACTTCCAAGAGGGAAGGTGGAGAAATATTTCCAGAGAAGCCAAAGGCGATTAAACATTTTCATTCGCAACTTCCTCTATCCTGTTCCTCTTTACCGGCATTATTCCTAGTCTAATCTCGATTCCATTCGAAGTGATACCAAGCTATCGCTACACTCTCTGAACTACAAAGGAGTATCTGACCAGAGAGATGCTTATCGGAGGAACACATTTTTCAGTCGAACAAAGTGATTGGGAATCGATTATCTGAGATGACGTACTCGTTCCCGGATGCGCTACTGGACTTGTTATCGGATATCAATCGGAAATTTGTTTCGGTTCCTCGCTGTCATTTCCGCCATGCTAGAAATAAATCCAAGCGGTCCTTCTTTTGTGACTTGTCGGATTTCCGCAGAGCTTTCTAAAATTTTCATGTCCATCCGCTCTGGAATCCATTCTTATCAAAGTCAAATCTTCGCAAAGTCATATCCAACAGCTTAATCAGATTTGGTTTCCGTATATTTTAATGGACCGGTATTTTTAATACGAGTAAATACGAGATATAAGAATCGATACGAATATATAGCATGAGTTAATGCAAGCTTTATTCGAAAGTTACGAGTATTTAACGCACTTCTTAAGGCATTACTCATTCCGGGATGATTATCGGAAACGTTAGACCTTTTGAAAAGACGATTATTTCGAATAATAAATGAAATATATTCCGATTCCTTTCATTACAAATGCTCAAGAATCAAATCCTAGGGGATAAGAGTACCAGTATATACTGGTGTAATCGCATCCTGCTAAACATTTTATAATTTAAAATCGATTTCATCATACATGAAATTATAGAAAATATTTAAGGAAATGAAACCTTTTTTAGACCAAGTACATAAATTTAACTAACCGATTAAGTCAACCAGTTTTTCTGTTAGCGAAATACATGTAAATATAAGAATTCTACAATAAAAACACCTTATAAAAGACATACAAAATTGCATTTACGTTATCCATGTAATTACTCCCATTTTCTTAGTAGAGGAAAACGAATGTTCCCTTGAAAATATGCTCGATGATTCTACTGGTACTAAAGCCAATTAACCCAGAAAGAAAGTAAATCCATCAAGAACTTGAGTAAACTTCAATACATTAATCAAACCGTAAAGGAATAAGAAACGATCACATCATGAAATAAACGTTCATAAACCAAACAATAGAAAAATAATGCTACATTCCTTGTGTTTTTATAGCTCTTCCTTTTAGGGAAATTCACTAAGCAGGATATTCTTTTCCATTATGGAATAATCCAACAAAGTAAAGCTTTCACCTGCACATTTCATTGAGAAACTTTTCGATCGCGCGCCGCTAAAATTGCTCTTTCTCCAGACATAAGCAAAGAAAATCGATGAATTATTCAGCACTACCCAATTATCCGAAAACTGAAAGTTATATTCGATGAAAGACGCAGATACCGTTAAAACTTCCATTTCCTAATCAATATTTAGAGCGGAAAGAAGTCAGATTGTGATCTCTGGTGAGAAAAGAAACACCCAATTAAAAGATGAATTTTGGAGGGTTACAACGACCTATTGATGTAAAAATAAGCCTTCGTGAAATTATCTAACGATTCATCATCTCTACGAATCTTTTCTTTCACGATGTATCTAAGTTGCCTAATTTTGAGTCTGAATGATATGCGAGTTTTGTAAAAACTGTGTTAGATGAACAAAAAAAATCAGCTTAGAATGTACACAAGAGTGTATGGAATCTATTTCTGAGAAAATAAGGGCGTAGTTGCACTTTTATTATGTGCTTTAAACCAAATTCAAACAAAGCGGTAATCACCCTCGCCATTTTGGTGCCAAAGTTTATAATTTAATTCCCTTATCTCGGAGAGTTGAAACAGCGATAAGATAGCGGCGAAAGGTTGATCCAATGGCATTCCTCATCTACTACGGCAACAGCCTTTCTTTTGGCAGGGAAGGGACCCGAGAAAGGCAATTTAAGTGAAAGAGGAGGAAAAGACAAGAGTGATAGGGGAGAAAGCGGAAAAATGAGAAACGAGACTCCTATGAAGTGGATACAGAATACTCTCTACGTCACGGTCATATGAATCCCATTGATCAAAAATTTCAACAGCTTTGGTTTTAACATTCTTTCCTGGATTATTGCTCGTCATAAGTCAGACATTTCTCCAACGTAAATCTGGATATCTGGTGAGTTAAGGCATCGACCGAGAGGGATTCATAAATTTTGCAATCCTGTGTCATAATTTCTTTTCATTTCTTTTCCATAAATTTCACTTGCTTGTGATGTCTCTTATCGTTTTCTAAAAGCGAATACATTTTCCATGGTAACATAAAATTACAGTTTCTTTATTCCAGAATAAAACTATTCTAAAATCTATAATCAATTGAGGTAGCCGTTACTTGGTAGAACTCCAATACAGGAAATAATGCGGTAACTTGGTAAAGTTCAACAAAAATGTTTTAATTATATGTGCTACATGTCTCTTTGAGACGAAACATGTAGCACATATAATTAAAACATTTTTATTAAACATTACCAACTTATTGCATTATTTCCTATTCTAAGCTCTTAGTAAACATAAGGAATAGTCGATGGAGATGAGAAAATGCGGGTAAGTTTTTATACATCTGACCTTTGAGAACATCCTTGAGGCTCTAGTCTGCACATATATCAGAAAAAGCACTGAAAGTAGATGAAAAAACAAATGACGAAACAATGAAGATCATGGGAATGAAAAGGAGGATTGCAGGCTCCAAAGCTTAATCTTGGATAATGAAAACAAAGGATGGAAGAGTATTGTGAAAAATGATGCGGCAAAAAATCTCTTGAACGAAAAGAGAGGAAGGAATGACATATTATCTTGGATGTTGAATTTTATAAATCAAAAAAAGTTACAAACATGCCTAATCATGACATATACATATAAAATAGCTTCTCCCAGAAGGATAGCTAAATAGGACTCACGAAAATTTCCAAACGTTAGAGAATGAGAATTATACATGGGTGGTCTGAAAAGTTTCCGACATTCCGCCATTTCTCGACATGTTTTCTGAAAATTTTCTGAAGATTTCTGAAAAATCTGGGATCGGAAACTTTTCATACCACCCTCGTATATGAGTATGAGAATTAAATATCGGTTAATCTTATGACAATCATTTCATTCACTTACGACAACCTCAACTGACCATCTCAGACCCAAATATTTGTCAAATACATAAGCGAGCAGTAAAGTACTGATAATGTAGCTATTTGGATGGAACCTCTTCTTGATGAGTAAGAAACTTGTATCGTCGTGAGATTTGTTTCAAAATCATTTATTCGAGCCAGACGTGCATGAATCGATTGAAGAATGCAGGCACCATCTTACGTCCTAAAAGCAGAAGTATGTTCACTCGACAACCTCTCAGGAAAATCGAAACTACAGCGGCTCATGAGAGTTCTAAGTTTTTTCTGCGTCTTTCTTTGAATTCCACTCTGTTTTCTTCTCTGTTGGAGACGTTTTTAGAAAAAAATGGATTATTTCCCTGAAGAAGTTTTCCCAGACAGAAGAAAACATAAGCCACAAAGGTAAAGCCAATTCGACATATTTTTTCCAATATCTTTTGCCGCAAACTGTAAACATTGGCGGACGGTCCCCTGAATTCCAAGGGTTTAAAAAAGAAAATTTCTTCTTCGTCTGTAAACTGTGGAAGAAGAATAGACGAAAAGAAATGTATTTGAGACGACCGATTACAACTATAATGAATTCAAGCAAACTTTTTCGATGTATCGCGTATAGCGTAAATCAGGAGACGTCAACGACCCTACCGCTATCATCTGCTTCGATAAGAATTGTTTGCCATCAATCGATAGTAATTGAGTGGAAGAGTTCGACTATGATTGGTTTTGTTTACCTGCGAACTAATCCGAAACGAGTTATCTGCAACGATCGAATTCGATGCCTATTCATTGAAGGCTATCGACTTCGATACCATAGCATCAATATTTATCAATCGATCGCTATATATCGTAGCATTGTATCGATGTCTTTCGATATGAGACTAAAACGGAACATACTCAAAGGAAATATTAATATTAAACATACTTATTTTGCATTAAACTTTTCATTAAATGTGTGCACCTCAGAGTTCTTTATTGGCAATGAATCAACTCTTTACTTGTAATGAAAGCACTAAGTTGCTCGTAAAGATTCAATACACAATCACAGTCCATTGAGTAGCTTAAGATTAGCAGGTTTAACGAGATCGACATGTTGGATGAGTCTAACTTAAAAGGATCAGGGCCAAAAATATACAAGTTATACACAGCGAATTTTGTAGATTAAAAAAGACTCTTATAATAAACATATTTATTACACAAACAACCATACTCAAGCCAGGATATCGGTAATTCTATGTTAATATCCTAACCCCTATACAACCAAGCCAGTCCTTACGATAGTCCAAATTTAAAACAAAAGGTCTAAAATACAAGATGGAGCTATAAATATCATACCTCCACAGTTAAAAAGAGTAATGTAAAGACAAAGTGAATTCAACGTTTACCGGTTTTCCTTGATGTAAACAAATAGCTACTAATAGACAGAGTTTCGTGATTTCCTCAATCTCATATTATTTAAAGGTGGCATTACGCACAGGATACCGACAGCAAATAGAATGAAATTGCGAAAGTCACAAAATTTAATCGTTTACGAAAAAGACAAATGAATGACTTTTCAGGAAAGAGAAGAAGGAAGTCAAAATTCGACGGTAGAAGACAGCATTTTATAAATAATCTTCACTCCCTTCACTTAACTTTTGTCGAGACATCCCTATTAAAATTCAGATAGGAAGCCTTTAATTAAGAATCACACCGGAATGAGACTAATGAAGCTTCGCAATGACGAAAAGGGGCGGAAACGTGGAGGAAAAATCCGCTCCAAAGAAAATCGACCGGCAGGTATGACAGAAAGAAAACAACATAATTTTTTTCTCCTTTTGTGCTGACATTTCAAAGTAAGGTTTCTAATTCTTCCAAGAGGTATTTCATTCCCCAAGCACTCGTCGGGCATGGGCCGTTTTTTAAACATGAAAAGAAAAAAAACACCGAACAAACGCGGAGGAAAAACAAAGCGGAATCCCGATCCATGAAGAATTCCTCTCATTAAACGTATTTATTGCTAAGTGAGCTTTCAACATGACGGACAGGACCATGACCTGGTAAATGCAATAAACCTACGGAAGCCATTTTTGGCTATGACAAACTAATTACATTACGTACTTGAAAAAGTGGTGATTAAAACACAAGCTGGAGACGAAGCGGAATACATAGAGAATCAATTACGGCTTCAGGAATTAGCTCTCGGTGCATGGGAAGCGACTAGATACGCCATTTCCGACCTCTAAAATATTGCCAGCTTTCATATTCCCTCGATACTTGATGACTTACGGTCTATAAAAAAACGTACTAAGAAAACAAACCATCTAGGTCAAGGATAAACGGGGATTTCCTTTGGGGGAAACCTTTCTGAGGCTTAACCCTGATCGGGGCTCTAATTGATCAAGATGTGCTTAAAGTAAAGAAAGTGTGATAGAAATAAATCACATGATTATAAAAATCGCTATATTTAACAATCGATATTTTATTAATCATTGCTAGACCATCAATTTCTAGAACTTAACGGAAAGTACACAAGGCCAACGCTCTTAAAACACTATATGGAATTTTATCTTATTTTACAAACATAAAGATTTAAAGCAAAACATAGAGTCCTGAATGGGTATTCGGGAAGTAGCATACGTATTCACAGAAATTAACTACTACTAGAAATCTATTTCCTGTAATGCTTACGGAAGCAGCGCTGAACTTTCAATTGCTGTTAAACGATGTTTAGGAATAAGAATAAATCACAATAAAAAAGCAGCCCGAGGGCCATTTATAAACGCTTACTTAGATAATGTGAATTACATAAAGTTTGTTGAACTTTTCTGTAAACATTTTGAATTTTGGATGAGAATTTTTAAAGTTTATTGCAGGCAAACATTTTCATTCGTCAAAACATTCTTCTTCATTTGAGCACTGAGGAAACATTTTTAAAACATCGACCTCTTCTTTAATTTCACTTTATAAAATCATTGCTTACCGAAGAAGTATATCAAAATAGTGATCCTTTTTATTTCATATTAATTTATGTAATCACTGAAAATTATAAAAATAATCGACATTTATCAAGAATTCTTTACCTAGGCTCCTCATTAATTTTTTTGCATATCCATGGAATCCTTTCGTAGACTGCGCAGGACTAATTTAGAAGTTAACCGAATCCTGTCGAAAACTATTCTGTTTTGAAAGTCGGAATATTTTCAAATAATAATAATAACGTGCATTACATAAAGCTCCTCTTAAGCACCTGGTACAGGACCAGCCGAAGTAAGTCATTAAAATTGCACGCGGGCATTGTTCCTGATGTTGTCGGAGGCAAATGTACGAAAACACAACATAACAGAAAGTAACTCGCGTGATAGATGATGATCATAACTTCTTCAATAATTATTATCAATAGAGAGATAATTAATATAAGTATTCCTATGAAAGTTAAATTTATTATCACGTATAATATTCAAAATCTGAATACAAAGTTTACTGACAGAGTAAGAGATGACGAATGAAAACTTAAAAAGAATAAAATAAACAATCTACATAGAACTTACTTATAAATTTTGAAACAGAGTGAACGAAGGAAATGATTTAAATCAGAATAAAATAATTATCTTCAGAAAACGGAAATGATGAATTCGTACATATCAGCCATACATTTTTAGAAACAATATTTAGACACGTCAATCTGCGGCTAAAAGGGCAAACTTTTTCCATTTTTCTGTTTAGGATCGGCTAGATGACGATTCTAAGTATAGTGATACCTTAGGTAACAAAGATCATTCTTACTGGTATCATATTCGTTAGCCGAAACCTGATTTTCCGTAGGTTTCTATAGGGAAATATTTGATTCGATCTGGATGGCGTCCACTGTTTAAAGATATAGAATGGACGAAGAAAATACCAAATGGTTAACCCGATGGTAAGAGGCTAGTGAAAAACCAAATAAAATCATAAAATCGTTTAACGCGCTAAGGATAGAGTGAAAAATCAAAATGTTTTATTCGAATTATTCGGTAGAAGCAAACAACCGAATTGTTCGATTGTTTTCATTTGGTTGCTCCCACCTCTCACTAAAAAATTTCAAACCCGAATCGTAGGCTGTGTCCGAAAACATCGAAAATAAATCTTCGTTATCCGAGTTACTCGTTAACCGAGGTACCACTGCATACGTAATTAAAGGAAAGAAAATTGTACATGAAAATACGCAAGATCCACCGGCTGTTTGGGCACCTCCGTCATGTGCGGCAACTCCTGAAGCCTCTCCTTTTAAAACGTCGACTTTTTTTCGAAGAAGCCGAGAAAGCACAGCGTACAATGTGTACGACAGCTGTTAATCACAACCCACGCTGTGGTAATCAAGGTGGTGCACGGCACGGGCTAAATAAGGAGAATTAAAAAAGCGACTGAAATCCCTTCAAAGGCTTCCAGCAAAGCGTTGATAGGAAAAGGAGATGTGAATAGACTTGGCAGAGAAGCCCGTCAAAACGTCTCGTACGTCGTAGGGATGTCGATGACCCTAAGGGCCAACCCTTCCTTCTCCAAACACTGCCGTAAGTAAATCACTGCCATCGCGTTAAAGAATACACTCCTTGTAGAGAGAAAAACGTTATTTTCCAAGTCGCTTGCTCTACTTATCTTTCGAAGCCTCTTGCCGTTATTTTTCGGTCAGCAATTTTTTTTCTGAAAAAGCAAAATATTTTTTCGGTTCCCTCGACAAGAGCGAAGACTTCTTGTATACATAAAAAGTGCTTGAATCTCAAGCAGAACTGCTGAAGATTCTGTTGGCTTTCCTCAAGGAAAACTTAACGAGATTCATTCCATTTCCAAAAAAAAAATATAATTCAACCGACTGCAAGAAGTTTCGAATCCGAAATAGAGAAGCAACTCGGCTGACAAGTAAACTTACAGCGAATTTTCTGCTAATTTTTGAGATTTCCTTCCCTTTTTTCGGACTGCTAACGGATGAATGTTTTGAAGGATGGTCATGCGTGAAACAAATCAGAAGATTCAAAGAGAAACTATTACTGTCCATCCTAACAAGTAACAGGAAGAGGATTTCATTTGGGAGAATTAATAAGTACTTTGAGACTGACAGCTAACTGATAACTAATTGACAGTTGAAAGATAGTATTTTGACTCTTAAACGTAATTTCGGAAAAATCTATCTTCGCTAGCCGATACATCACATTTAATAATATTGAGTAATATAAGAATAATAGTATCATTTAGAAGAAGAAACTATCAAAGGCCTACTATAACCCCAGCGTATCTCTATTAGTGTATAAATAAATAACAAAATGTTAGTTGAAAAAAATCCTGGCTGACGAAATTTATAATGCTACAGTATTCTCTATTCATAAAAATAATTATATTTCCTACTTTAATTTCTCTGCACCTTAATTTATAAAATCTTAGTTCGGATCAATCAGTGGCTAGTCACCAATAAACACAAAAACACAATAAATAATATGATAAGTCAACTTTAGTCATGTAAATCGTTCGGTATGTACAATGTACACTCTACATATACAAGTATTGATTTTCTCAATGTTTTGTATTCAATAATGTTTCCAAATTAGTTCCCATTTGCACTCACCGAGGGAATTCCCAACAAGCACAGATAATTGGGACACTACTGTAATAATTATTATAGCAGACTCCTAATTAATTAACTTTGACTGAGCATTCAAAATTTAGCGTAAATATGTAAAATCATGTACTCCACATCCACTGAGATTACTTTACCCTTGAACAGAGCGTATACTTTGAAACAGTGAGAATTTCAAGATTTGGAAATCAAAAACTGACTAATCAAAACGTAAAACTAATTCTGATTCGGTTGCAGGCCATCCAGACGTTAATTGCTCCCCTTGAGCGAGATGTCGTCATTTTTCACAACATAAGGCGAGTATCGTTTGTTGAATACGTAACAAAGGTATGCTTCGCGCCATTTATGATCTTATGAAAGAAAGACGAGCAATCATTGTTTCATAACACGTTTCTTCCACGCGAAACAGGGTCTTGCTGTCGGTAGCGACTCTCGCCCCAATTACGGCCATTCGCCGTATTGGATGACCTTACTTTACAACACCGACGAACGTCGATTACACGCCTAATAAAACCAACGTTTACCTTCCGTGATGGATTGAAGCTAAACGGACGTAAACAGACGTTCAAATCCTCGGAAGGGCTTGAGGCGATCACGCGAATTTTCGAGGACGAAATCACAGAAACACGAAAAGGAATGCTTCCATCTGCCCGAATATGAATTGACTGATTACCTGATGTCTTCCGGGTCATTCACCTTTAAAATCACTGCTAAAAGGGGTAAAAGATTTTCCATAATGTAACATAATGTCTTACTTGAGAACAATTGGGAAAGTATATGATAAATGCTTATACTACAACTTAGTAGTTAAAAATTAGATACCGATATTCTATAGTGTTGAATGGATATTTGACACTATAGAATATTTGATTCCATGGCTAGATTAAATAATTATATAATCTCGAACAGGGATATTCGCATGAGTACAGAGACTCAAAGAAAAACTCGATTATTAAGCTCACAAGAATCGCGGACCAAAATCGATGACACAAGAATTTTGCAAACATTAACCACCACAAGGAAAAATCAGCGTATTGTGCAAAAAATTCCAAGTAATCGACATCATATTAACACCAAGAATACATTTCTAAAAACTTTCCTAGAAATAAAATAGAATTGTTACTCATTAATACATAACCAACGAGTTGAAAGGACATTACGTAAGGCGGAAGTTTCTAAAACCCATTTGAGGTTAAGTGATGAAGTTTATTTCTATCAGGAAATATAATGTTATATTAATAATTATGAAATAACACAGAATACAACGGAAATCATCAAAAACAAGCGACCACGTAGCATAAATTCCAAATGAAAATGAAATTACGCCTAGACGTATTTGGCACGCTGCCGCTAATCGAATTAGAATCCACTGGGTTCCACGGATAGAAACATTAAGTTCAAAATGAAAATGAAAGAAATATCTATGATTCCGAATATTGTGTTAATTGAATTTTTTTAATAATGACAATAAAGGGGATACTATTACTGGTATAAACCAACGACATCAGGAATGAGGTTTAAAACTATAATAGGAACTCTTTGTCTTGAATCATACAAACTTTAGATTTTCCTCAAAGCTTTCCAGAAAACTATGGACCACGAAAGTAGTTAAAAATTCTGAATGTAACTTGATTTATAATTATAAGAAATGCTCTCAATCGTCTTATCTATTTCATATTTACAAACTCTTTAACTACTTTTACCGTATTTTCATCGTTTCTCCCTCACAAAGTCGTCATGCTTTCAATGACTGTCCTTCAATATTTTCCTTGAATAAATAGTTAATTAGGAAATTAATCCATCGCAGTAAATCAAAGCAAAAGGTTATAAAGCTAGCGGAGGTTCAGAACTTTGACTTTGAATCGCACAATAGTACATTTGACCTTAATCTCTGGCGTAAAAATGCAAAGGTAATGCGCAAGAACACCATTAATGGTGGCCATTAAACTAGACCTTAATTTCATAGACCTTGATATGCACCTTAATGATCGAAGTTCGTTAATATTCCTACTTCTGTTCTTGATTCTAATAAATGTCAGGTCCATTAACCCAATTCCGACACGATGTTAAAATCTACTCAAACAAACCGTTTAGACGAGATAAGAACTTGCGATAATTCAATATTCTCTCTCTTCGATGCCCGTGCTATTTTACGATATGATAAGCAGAGAAAATTTTCTAATCATGCAAACGAGTCATTTTCAACGGCGCATTGCAAGGCTATATGATGCTAATAATGAGCAGCAAATTGCATCATTTAGATTTCATATCTGGCTTATAATGCAGAGGTCGGGAATATAATTGCATCGAAGGAACTCATGTTTGTCCTGGTGTTCCATTTTTTTTCCAATTGAATTTACGATAACTATTAAAGCTTTGATACTGAACATATTCTTTTGATCGGTGGCTTCCTATACATTTAATGAGTAAATCAAAATGAATAAATATTAATTTGGCATCCCATCAATAACATGACTGTATTAATCATATTCTGTATTAATCTCATTTTGACTACAGAATGCTCATCTCTTTAAAATTATACTAAAATGATCCCATAATGTTTTTACATTATTCTATAAATTATATTTTTAGATTACATAAACTATTGTTAACAAATTATTTTTCTAAATATCTTCGACGCAATGAGCTACCGTAAATTGCTACTACTTTCACATTTTTGCCATCTCAGATAATATTTTATTAATATGAACACCAACTGCTAATGTTTCATGGAGGATTTTAAGAAAACATAACTTTATATAACCAATATTATTAATTTAATCTCTGACAATTGAAACCCGGTTAATCGTAGTTAAAAACGGCCTCATTTTCTGTACATACATAATACTGAGTAACAATAAGAGAGAAAAATGTCCACTACACTCCATAACCCTGTCCCGCATGAATTTAATTTGCGTCCATGCAATGAACGTTCCGTCCTTCGAAGCCGCGTTAATTAGCAGACAGCGGAAATTCACTCAGAAGTCCTCAAATCCGTCGTAACAATCTCTGCGGATCAGCATCAGGGTTACCGCAGTCTCTTGAGACCACCTATACATCCACACCTGCTACTGCATCCTTTCTCACCACCAACTGCTTCAAACTAATGAGCGAGATTGTGGATGCACCTCTATATTGGTGTCAAAGTTAGAGGACTCCCGAGCGCTGCCCAACAACCGTAGAATAATTACGAACTCTGTAATTATTTTGAATACTTTATTTTCGGCTAGAATATATTGATCTTTCCTAAATGGTACCTTTTCTAGCTCCAGATAGAATTTATTGACCAGAATGATTATTTACGAATTCAAAGATTTTAACCAACAATTTGGCACAAGTAAACGTTAAATGGTATCTCTTTTCTATTGTGTAGTAATACACGCAATGTTTAACATTGTATAATGTACTATATTAGTTTGTATGTATCTTGAATAGTGTAGAGTAGGCCTGTACAAAATATTACCAGAGCAACACATGTGGGCCGCAATGGGTAAAGGAAATTATACTATTTTTGTAAGATTTAGTTATCAATTTCATAATCCATATACATATATGTCATTCATATTATTCCCTTTCGGGGTAGGAGTTCTATTTACCTCGTTCAATCGCCATATTCCTTCATGTTTTCTTATCTAACATCTTTCGCTAAAAATAAATCCATTCATCTTTTCATTCCGTTATATTAGAGTTTCGAAATTCTCATCTCTTCCATAAATGCCAATTTAGCGATTCTGCCGCTAGATCTAGCGACTTTTTCATTCTTTCAGCTAATTTTTTTTCAGCCTCATCTTGCACTCCAGCCTGTGCTGTTACATATTTCCTCTCCTCCTAACATTCTCTTAGAATTACATTATTACTTTTATATAATCAAAACTCTAGATTATCTCTTCAATTCATTTAATATCTGAGCTGACATAATTTATTGAAATCATATTCAAGCCATTAACGTCGTTATCTACTTGTGTTTTCAGCGAACTTTTTTTTTAATGATTACGTGTTATCGTATAGCGTCTTTCTAGCTACAATTTAGAGTGTATCCAGAGAAGTTACCAAAATAACTTCGCAAATATAATTGTCAAATTGGCAAACAATTAATTCGCAATCTGATCTCTTTAACATTCCCTTCGCCACTTCAATTTGCCCTTTTCTCCTTCTTCATTTTTATTGTTGAATGCAATGATATACATAGGACATGATAATATTAACAAGTTGCAAATATTACACAGCAGATAAATCCAATGATTCTAGCTGTAATTTAACAGAGCTATCCCTTTCACCGACGATTGGCCTTAATTTCAAAACGAACTTGACAAGGACGCCTAATCGAACTGTAATCTCCACATGAGCCTGGCTAATGATTTTGCAAACCACTCTACATATCAACCCTATTCGGCCTTGCAAATAGCTTAAGGCCGCTTTCAAGCCGCAGATAGACCGCAGAGGACGCAACTATTCCGATCGTATCGTTTTCCTCTAGTCGGCAAATATCGGATAGCGGAAAAGCCTTAAGAGAGGCGCTGAGCTATGAAAGAAAGATCGTTGGGAAAATGCAGGGGCAGTGCGCTTCCAGCAGACACGCCGACTACAGGGGAGAAAGCGACATTAATCAAGCAAGTGTGCAAATAACGAACTTATCTAGCTTTTCATCACTGTTTCCCGTTCCTTCTCTACGGGTCTATCTCACGCAAAACTTCCATTTCACCTTACAAACTCACTGATTTACTTTAATTAAGGTAAAAATATTCCGTCTTTCTATCTGATTCTTGGTCTGGAAATCCCATCAGTTTTTCTAGGATGTTCTCACAGAAAAAAGTTTAAGGTAGAAGATAGCGAAGATAAAAGGCTCAAGCGTGACTCTGAGGGAAGCCACCATAAATTTTTAATGACTAATATCCACAATGATTGATAACACTACCTAGGCGGCGAAAATGGTCTCGAATACTAAAACGTTACGTATATGCCGTTCTCAATTGCCGAATTTGGGAGAGGGGCTAAATGAAATACACACTCCGCGGAGTGGGTATATAGCAATAATCGAAGGAAACTTTTTGGCCATTCCGTAAAGGAAATAATAGCTTCCAACTTACGATTTTGGAATAACTTTGGCTAAAATAGGCTGAGTCCGGTTTAGTAGGGTATTTTGGTCCGTGAAATTTGGTCCGCGAAGAATTGATTCAGAATTTGAATGTGTGAATTTGTTTCTATTTTTTCCTCGAAATCAGGGAAATTTACGTCTAGTTTGTTTATTCAGTTCCTCCAAAATTTGATCAAATCATATGCAAATATAAATAAGCTCATATTACAGATTGACTTTCGAGGATGAAAAACTAACAGTACGTATGAACGAGATAGAGAGAATGTAAAAAGAGAAAAGCTATCAGTACGTAATGGATCAAAAGATCCATTTAAACTGAATATTTAAGTCATTTCCACTACTATTTCAGCATCGATTTTCTTTAATTATTCAGCTGAAGCATCTCTTTCCCTCTGATTGAATGATCTTGCGTTAACGCAGATTCGTGATCCTAGGTTACAATTTTTCATTTCTGTGTAAAAATTCTTCATCGTATTCCGGTGAGGTGGATTTTTTTTTAATTAACCAACACAAAAAAACAGTACATCTTACTGGCCAATAGTAATACTATTAATAGTAAAGTTTTTCATTTTTAAATTTAGAATAGAACTTCAAATCAGTAAGGGCGGATAGGAGAATACATATGTCATAGGAAAAGTTCTATGTGATATATCGATTTTTTCGCATCGGGATTTTCGCAAATTCAGGATTTGAGTGTAAAATGATGAATAGAATGAACGATGGAGGCAAAGTCTTTGAGAACCGGGACTCGTAGCCGGGTCTTACGCAGGTGGTGGGTCCCGTTTGGTCGGATCCATAGCCTCATAGCCTACAAAATTCCAGAATTGGCGGAGAGAATTCCTACGACACCTACCGCACTGCGCGAATGAGAGGAACGTGATTTCCACAAAGGAAGGCAGATAAGCAAGTGAGCAGAGCCACTCCTCCTGCGACTCCCACGCACGCAGACGAACGCAGGAGTGCTTTCGCCCACACGAGATGCGTTTCCTATGGAGACGCCCACTGGCGAGATGACCCCGAACAGATACGAGACAATACTGCTCTGCGAGGTGCGGCAGGGAAAGAGCGCGCACCTACATCCAAACACCACGCTTCTTCCTCTACACCCAGGAATGTGTTCCAAGCTGCCGCGCAACATTTAACAAGTCTTACATTCTTACTTAACCTCCTAGGGTTGTGGTACCCAGCCATCTTTCTTCGTTAGCACATCCACTCATTACCAGAATATTCGCAGTACACTACACCAGCGGTAATCAATCATTTTTTCCAGCTTCCCATATTTAATTTTCTCAGCAAAATCAAGTCCCGTACAGGTATAAGGGAAAATGATTTAATTAATTTAATCCCCCCTTAAAAAAGGGGTAGTAGTAAAGCATAGCAATACCCAATAAAATATTTTTCGTAACTATTACGGTAACATATGTGAAATAAGAGTGATAATAATGTCTATTTTGACATATATGGTACTTTTGAATTTTATGGAGCGTAGAACAGCTGAGAAGAAGAGGAATTGTATTTCATAAAAGACGGAGATGGGAAAATATTCAATCTCTTCATACAATAATTTTATTTATTTAGTCAACCGACTCTATAATGGAGAAAAATTCGTAACGTATGATCGTAAAATTATTTTTTTAATCAAACTGATGCAACGAGGAATCTATTGCAAACCCTTCTATAAGAGAAGAAACGAAACATGTATTCACACCACATCATAAGAAAAGTGAATTTTTGTATGATTGGGATGATAGCAAAAAGGTTTTAGCAAAATCAATGGGGGAAAATATTTGAAAAGGTGGTACAGAAAAAGATTTCAGTCCAAACACAGATGGCACGTCCTGCACCAACTTCGCAATACCCATTTATTCAACGAACCTTTATTTTAAATCTGACTTTCTTTGCTTCACATTGAAACTTCACAAAACAAGATACATAAATTCATCTCTTACCACGATATCTGATTCAGCCGAAATAATTTCGTTTACGAAGAGACACTCCCGTCGCTTTGAACGATAAGAAGAGCAGTCACGTTCGAGATGAGATATGCATGGAACGAAACGACCTAAAACCGGATTCTCTTTCACTAAGTATCCTCCGAAACCTAATGGTGCCCGGGAGAGAACGTCAATGAAATGCGATTCAGCACAATCTTGTAAAAGGGACCTAAGAAAAGATTTTTACGACAGATTTACTCGAGAATTGTTTTGCTATAAACGAAGAATGATACCAAAAATTTTCTCATCGGACCACATTCACAGAAAGAGATAGGCAAATAGCAACACTTGCTCATGGATGATACTGACAAATGGTTACATCATTATAAACAATATATCTCAAGATAAAAAATCATACGAATTTCATTCGAGGTTGAGGTATTAATCATTACACAGAAGACAAAATGTAGGTTGTAATATGTAAATTGGCAATCTTTCACAGCAAATCAAAACTTAATCGTATTAGCATATCAACTATCCATTTATTACTGACTCGATAGTATCGATGTAGTACCACTAACCAGGATTCGTTCACATCTATCGGAAAATCTACGAAGAGATCATAAACGGTGGATCTTCATTGAGTTAGGACACGCTAATGCGCAGAATGAGATATGGGGCAAATCAGCCGGGAATTGGGATTGATGATGCGATGCGATGCTGATCAAAAGCCATAGTCCATCTATTTAACTGAATTAAGATGCATTAAGGTAGAATTCCGATTCGATGAATCAAAACAGACACAAAGTATCGCTAGAAAACAGACAAATATGTCCACAGATTTCGGAGATAAATATATAGATAGTCTCTAGTATTTGAGATGAGATATGGCTTCGTGTATATATATCTAAGATACCAACAGCAACATTACCACAGTCCTATAAGAGGATCCGGCCATTGAGGCCCCAATTTCTAGCACTTCAACGAGAATAACTTATGAAGCAAGCATTTAAAGAGAGTATAAATAAAAACGATTCTTGAAAATTATGCATTGTTTAATAAAGAGAGAAGAACAAAATGTTGCCTTCGAAGGTAATTTACTTTACTGTTTCCACCAATTTATTTCATTTGACTAGATATCTGTTTACACGACTCTATCACCGATTTGTCAGTACTTTGGTATAGCGATGAAATCTTTAAAATGAGAAATTGCCCTTGAATAAATACGGATTGGTAGAAAAATCACACAAAAATTTCACTTTTATCCTCACCGGAAACAGTGATAGCGCAGTAATAAACCTGCTGATCCACAGAAAGGTGAGATTTAAGGAAGTGATAGACCGACCGTAGAACTATGCGTGGTAGATACTTTCATTCACAGTATTCCTGATAAGATTTCAAACGCCTCTCGCGTAGCTGATCGAAAATTCCAGAAAATTCCTTAATTCTGAGGTAACGGGATGATCAAGAATATATAGGAGAAATTCCTACATTATTTAAAAATAGTAGGGCAAAAGGAAGATGAACCTGGAAATCAACTTTTCGCCACTACTAACTGGAGTGAATTTTAATAACTAGGCCAAAATCCACCGAAAATAAATCTGCAACATAGTTTCACACCTGAGCTTCCTTCACAAGTATTTGAGATCGTACTATTTATGTGCCATAAATGGCACGTCTGCAAAGAATCTTCGCATTTTTTCCACGGATATTAGCATAATTATTAAAGTAGTATCTAGTTTCAAGAAGAAAAGTCGATGACTGTGTTTTCTTTCCTTGAGTGGAAAATTAAAATGTAGCCTCCTGTACATCCTGATGTGATGTATTTATAGAGAAATTAAGTCAAGGAAAAGCAAACCAAGGATGAGGGAAGTTGTTAACTTTGCAGGAGAAGTCATGTCGCCATTCTTCAATTTTTTCTACCTTCAGGAAAAACGGAACATTTATGGAATTTGTAGAAATATTATATTTTGCCTTGAAATTTACCAAAAGACTGTTTCTATCAAGTAAATAGGATTCAGAAGGAAATATTTTTTGGTGTTAAGAGCCAAATGAAAAAGGAAGCACTTATTGAAATAAAGGTTGTTTATTCACAAGAAAAATAATCTTCACTTAAAAAATGAGATGCCACGGAGTAAATCCCGAGCTTGAGTTTTTTATGAAAGGACTTATTCTTGCTAATTTTGATATTCTCATCACATATACACATTAGTATTATGCACATGACCAGAAATTGTTATATTTTACAGATAATCGACGTAAATTTTCTATTTTTATGTATCGAAGAGCATTAAAACTTTCAAAAGGTTTGTAGATAAAATATTGCCAAATTCAATTGAAAATTTTATCATTTTGAATTCTAATGCTATTAGCTATATAAAGAAATCAAAATGACGTCTAAGAAAATAAGCAATTTCTCAAATAAAACAATAATCATCTCCACGATAAAGCGATTTGCAGATGAATGTGATCACATTCGTAATCAGCACATCTAAATTAGTAAGAATTAGTACTTCTTTTATTTGGCTCTTAACACCAAATTAGGTTTCCTTGTCAGTCAAATGACGACAAGATGGCAAATTACGAAGGCGATAACTTATGGAAATTAATCCGCAACAGGAAATTTTCTGCATGCCAGAGAAGAAAACCTAAGTTCTTTATTTTTTCACCAAATCAATGAGGTTATCCTCTCACGCAATCACTTACGTTGGAATGACAGAGGAGAGTACTGTGTTTACACCATCTGAGAAAGAAGTGTACAAATAAGTGAGTGAAGATTCATGCGTTCCACATCTTTAGTGTGAATTGTTACATCATTAGTTCAAATATATTTTCCAAGGTATTTGCATACTATATGGAATCAAGAATTCTTTTGATCGAAGCGAAAATATTTTGAATATCCCAGATTGCTTAAAATATGCAAGACGAATTTAAAATTAATAAAAAGATATCACTTACAATTTACAGTGATTATATATAACTATAGCTTTACTCCATTTATAAAGTATTTGTATCGATACGCACTACATTCTAAACTGATCAGTAATTTCAAATATGCTCCGTACACAAGAGGGTTAGAATTCCCAATTTACTCAATTTATTTAGCCTAAATACTTAGAAGAAGAAAATTCCAACTCTCGCCAAAAGAAGAAAGATATCGAGATAAAAAACGTAGACGGAATGCCTCCAAGCTGTCTGAAGTTAGAGCCTCAAACTGTTAATTGGCTAATGGCCAAGCCCAAAAGTTTTCGAAAGATTTTCCGAATTAATGAGGAAAAGAGGCCCTTGACTTTCTGGCCAAATCACCAGGACACGCCAATCAAGCAGGAACGGTGTCTAAAAACTTTGCCGTTAACTCCCAAGTTTGGAGATTCATTGATAGATGGCGCAGAATTAGTGCTGTAGATGAGAGGCCCTCACTCAGCCGACTGATCTCACGAATGCGATAACATGGAGACAAAACCAGCAAACTAGGTCGAACAACATTCCTTCCAAATTATGGGGAAAATCGCAGTTTCGGGCTGTAATAAACGCACGACACAGCTTATGCCTACAGAAGCGAATCAGTAAAGTAAAAAGCAAATCCTCATGATTCTGCATCTTAAAAGTTACGCAAATAAGTTTGAAAATAAGTAAATCGTATACATGGTGTATCAACAACTGGATGTTAATCACCATAATTACAAGTTGTAGCTTGAATATCTATGAATTAATTCTTTCTTAAAGTGCCCATAATTCAAAATTTACGAAAAATAATATGATAAAAATTTATTAAAAGACAAATCTAAAAGACAGAATGTAAGCTAAAAAATAATAGGAGACGTTTCCCTCCACGGTAACACAGCTTTATAAAAATCGTACTTCAAAACTTTCCTTTCTCCATATTAATGTTAATTTTATTAAAGCCCTTGATCCAATCTCTTAAGTATTCTCGCTAATTATAGCGCGTTATGCAATTAAAACTAATTATAAATGGTTACCATAATTTTATTGCATGCTTGCATGCTTGCATGAACTGCTCGTTACCACGTATATTGCTTGCTTAATAGCAACGCATCATGCCATTTTATTTACATAATTACAACGCGAGATGTGATGTAAATCTTGCGAAAAATAACACTTAAAAGAAGGTCTAAAGAACTCTTTATAAAATTACGCGAACGAAGTATTACTTCGTTAATGAAACAAGACGAAAGAAGGCGAAATTTTCTCCTCTCACGCGACAAATTCCTTAACGTTGAAAATGAAATTACAGCTTAGGCACGGGGTATTTTCCCACATAAAGCACAAATAGAATTTTTATTTTCACTTCTAAACCTCAGTCACGTATAAGCAGATAAAAGAATAATGTGAAGCAGAATCTACGCGGGGAACGACTAGCATACATGGCAGTGCAGAACGGTACGAAAGCACTGATATCGGAAAACGTGAGGATGTGAAAACGTGATGCAAATTCGGAATCGTGACACGGTCGCCCAGAAAGCTGAAAGACAGGAGCCACCTTGAAAAATCGCTCTGTGCCTCAGGTGAAGGAAACCAACGATTACGTCTCCGGCCTTTTCATAAAAAAAGATGAAAAGGAATTGGCCTCAGGACGGTTCTCTTGACCTGAAACCAATACTGTCGAAATAGCGAAAGCTGAGTCTCTAAACTGTCATCCACGATCGAGCACAAATTATGCATAAAGAAATATCGCGTGAAAGCCGACTTATAGTCGGTTGATTTCATTAGCGCGAATGCAGCGATTGAGGAGGTCCGTCGTTTTTTTCGCAAATACTTTTCAATAACCTTTCAAATTTAAGATACATTCAAAACATCATCGACGAGGAATGTATCTCTCCTACAACTGAAGATTTGATAGTATTTAAAATTGACTTTTAATTGAATTGAAATATTTCAGAGAATACTGAAAAGATACAAGAAGAGACTTCACGTATGTCCATCTAAGTTAAGGGCAATAATTATCTTTAATACTTAATGCAGTTATTATTTTCGACCACATCTCGAGGTGAAACAGCTAGAAAAAAGGCGTGGAAATTATTGGTAATTACGAAAAGCAGAAAGTAAGTTGATGCTAATGACAGAAATCATGTATATCATATAATACATGATACTACTAAGGCGTTACATAAGATTTTTACGTAAGCAAGTTGAATAACGAACGATACTCTAAAGCATAATGGTATACAAGCAAATATTTCTCTCGGTTGTAATTTATCATCTTAAAAGCGGAAACGAAAGGAAATACTCTCAGAGCATCCACATTTGGTGCATTAACGGCTATCTGGATCATAGGACCATTAAATATCCATGTCGTTTGAATGAAATAATTTTCAATTGCGGATAAATAAGGTGTGTGCTAGAATTTCCTTATCGTAAAATTCATGAATATCAACGTCAAAGGAATCGTATGATCTTTCATTTGTCTACATAATAATTATCCCAAAGGCCTGTTTGAAGTCAATACCTCCATCATAATCTACCAAAATCATTGAAAGAGAATGAGGACCTTACGCAAAATGAGGAATAAGGTATTTTGCCCTTACTTTCCTCAATGAACCAAAATGCTATAAGCGGAGGAATTCCATACAATTTCAGCACAATAAACCGATTAATAATATTTTCATAGTGACATTTCTTTCATACTCGACAAGGAGTGACCAGGATAAATACCATTATTCAGCAACACTCATACCTCAGAAGCTTTTCATATCATCACAACCATGAATAACACTAGAGGCAATGGTAGATATAAAATACATTTCCCTTTATTTTGTATCCAAAAAAATCCAAAGTATTCCGTTCATAAAGGTATGATGAAATAAAAAATTATCCACATACAAAAAATATACGCCATATAAATATTGCATTTTCGATTTTAAAATGCTGAGTATGCTTTCAACTACCCAACCTTCATTCCAAATCTGCATACGAAAGCGATTGTTTCGTGAATAGATAATTAAATTCCTAAAATAATGAATTGTAAAATTTCTTTCCGAGTTAGAATTAAATAACTTGAATTCAGAGGCATTCATCGTAGCTTTCGGGAATGAAAAAATGTCACCCTCTCACGAAGGCGATGACACGCGGGTAATTGCCTAGAAAGTCACGTTCCGATTTCGAACTGAATAGATTAGTAAAACAAAGCACGTCTGAGAAGAATGTAGCGAGAACGCTGTCTGGAACACGCCGCCTTAATAACAAAATATATACAGGTGTGATTCTAGTGTGATTTCTCTAGGAAAGAAGTGAGAAATGCATTTCGAGCAAAACGACATCGGAAGAATACGTAACTCGTGGCAATGAGCACTCTTTGCACTATTACTCAAGTAGTGAACGATGTCTCAATACATAATACGAGAAGATGAACTGGATAGTGAAAAGAAAGGGATTATTATTCAGCGTATGGAAACTATTTTGAAATCATGAATGATATATTGAATCATGATGTAAAATCATGAATGAAATACTCAGTTACTGAAGTTTCGAATTCATTCATAAGTTTTCGTTAGTGATTAAGAGGATGTATTTTGATGCTTATATGATCGAATGAAAAGAGTTCATCGATAAAAATGATATGCAGTTTTTATTAAAAAATCTTACGAAGAAATGGATAAGATACTAATTTGACTTCAAAACTTTTTTTTCTGCACGAAAAATTACTATAACATATGCTTACAGGAATTTTATACACAAAACCAAACAATGTCTTTCAAATTTCACAACTTATGCTAAATTATAGCAATATCAGCATAGGTACTTTATAATCTCCAAGCATTAATACATTTTACATTAAAAAAAGATTTGATCCCTGTTAAAAGATGTTTTTTTACTATAGTATCTATTCATTCTAAGTAGACTTTTTATTAATATCGTTTATCATATCACTTCATCATTACCCTAAAAGTCCTTTTAAAAATTAATTAAATACTTCACGAATATACCCAAAAATTTATCTGCATAGTAATGTAAAGACAAGAACTTGAAAGAACTAGGGACTGAACCTGTCAGTCCACTACAGCAGGTTTGCTAAAAGATTACCGAAGATGATAAATGCATGGATTTAATTTAATATCTTTACTTTTAAAATGTGCATAATAGATAGCGATGTCCTTGAATTCACCAATCCCAAAAATAGCAGCCTATCTGCATTACGTAAGTGATGGGTTAAACTTGACAGACCTTAACCTTGGTACGGAAATTCTTGACAAACCTTATAGTACTAAGCGTTACCGTTTCAAATACTGAAGTTTTTAATATTAGATGCTTTAATTACTCGATATAGCTCGAGAGAAACTTTAATATGGAGATAGGGAAAAAGAGTCACTTTTCCTAATGATGCACTCAGTCTTTCGGCATCCATTTCTCATTCCAACTCATCCCAAATTATTCAACTCAGACATAAGTACCTGCTCCATTATCCAAAAACAGAATTGAATATCATAGCATAATCTTCCATGAAAGACTCCGGGAGCGGAAGTGGCCGATGCCAATCAAAAGCAGATAAATACCATAGAAAGAAGAACGAAGCCCGTAGGCTTCTTAAAAAACAAAAATGCGCGCAAATGAGCATCCATGCTCGCATTTAGCCCCACTAAATACCCTCAACGAGAGCAGCCAATTACTTAAGCCAAATGGAAACCAAACACGCGGAACACATACCCTTAAGCGCATGGATTAGGGGAAAATCGAACCGACGAAAACCCAAAACACAGCAAAACTCTCATGGGGGACTGATAAATATTCCGAAAAAAAACCTCCGGGTCTATGACGCATACGAAAAAAATCATGCGACCGTCTTGGAACGAGACCATAAACGGAGCTGCCTTGATGTCCTTGCTGGAGGAGGAAGAATGCGAAGGGAAAGATGAAAGAGGGTAAGAATAACGCGGATGAAAGTGAAAGGGGAGAGGACGTTGATGGGAAGGGGAATGAATGGAGACAAGCTGCAGGGGATTAGATGCAGCCACGGAATACACTGGGAGGGGAGCGCACGAAAATGCGTGGGTGGAGTCGACTTTAATAGGGGGTCTGAGAGACTGTGGAGCTCCGATAGTGAATGGAATCCAAAGGAAGGCAGCCAACTGTACCGAATTTCGGAGGTAAGTCCAGTAATGCCTCGCGTCGATCCCGTAACTTTCGGTAGTGTGCCTCCATTGAGGATGAATCCATCGAATTAAGAGATTTTCTTCACAATCATTGCGGCAAACATAAAGACTCTGAATAAAACCTTTTTAAAATACATGGCCGTCATGCAACATTAATATGTCTGAAGAATATCCGGCTCTGATTCAGTATCCTGGAGAAGCCACCTAAGCGGTTATGTATCAAATAAAGAAAAATTTACAAGGTTGTAATTTACCTCAGTAAAGAACCAAATCTGCCTCGTGAATGAGTAAGGTATGTTACGAAACTCTTTTATCAGAAATGTTTTATTAATAGCAGTAATGCAAACGGAATCTGTTTCTATATCTTGTCGCACGCGAGACGGTGCGTGGGGCGTTACATTAAAGGATTTCCGAAAGACTTCAGAAAAAATGGTTTTGGGTTTAATTCAGTATCAGTTACAATAAAGATAATGTTAAGAATTGAGGATAATCTACCGAAAGTTCCCCCAGCTATGAGTAATCTCTAAAGAGACTGCAAGACTATATGCATCGCCATTCTCATCCTTCTCTAATAAGAGTCAAGCATATACTTCCTTCATCTTTCTCTATTAGGCCATCACGCTTAATGTTTTCATAGGCTGATACAGCCAACGATGACTTTATACCAAACGGGAAAATAATCTCGATATATTTTACCTTTGAAATACGATTTGCATTATTTACATACATGTTTGTTCTCTTGAATAATCTTTTGGATTATTCGGCTTAATTTGATTGAGTCTTACAAGAGATGCATAACTTAATATGAATTTATTAATTTATGATTGTGACGCAGGGAATTAAAAATCCGTCCAGACTTCACTATAATGCCAAACCTTTACATAAACGTCTTTGGCCAACAGTGGATCAACTAAGAAATAAAGATAGCAAAACCTTATATGAACCATACCCAAGATTTTCCCAACTGCATTTTTTTTGTCTTTGTATTCACCTCCACCATATATCATTCATTTGTTATGATCATTTGCTCCAGAGTTGCATTCGTTGGCAAATTCCTCTTTTACTTAAGGTTATCAAACCCTAAAATATAAACAAAACACTGCTACCTTTCCCACGATCTTGCATTAATACGCAAAATGACGTGAAAATTAGCAGCTTCCTTTTAGTTTCGTTCATCTAATAATTTTCGTGAATATGTGCGCAAGTTGTCATCCAGCAAAAAATTTATCCTTTTAATCTGCATTCGTTGTCCGAATCAGAGGAAAAAACGAATAGACCATCCGTCAGCCAAAAAAATAATCCTTATCAGGGTAACTCGTTATCCGGGAGCTGGGAGGGACGACCTCTTGAACCAAGAGTTCACCTTGCGACGCCTGTCTCGCCTAGGCGACGGGATTATAGATCCGAAAAGCGATCCCGCATCTTCTTCGCATCTCTCGGGGCGGAAGAGAGCACGTAAAAAGGGACCTCTTCTGAAAACAAAAGAAAAAGTGATGCGCGTAGCGCGATGAAACATTGATGCGCTCGGCGGCTGGAGTGAAAATGAAAGGAAAACAGGAGAGACGACAGGGGGAACCATAGGTTGGTCCTTTAACCACATCCGCCCCTCTTAATATTACCCTCAGCGTGATAAATAAAACAACGGAGGATGGTTATTTATTTTACTGACATAAGGGGATGAGGATCTAGCAATGCTGAGATGGTCTGCTTCCGTTTAACAGAAGGTGCACGTGGTTTTGAAATATATCGCATTCAACTTGAGTTATTATCCATAAACTACCGTGATAATTTACGAGAGCTGCACCGGAAGCAGCTGAGACTGTAGCTAAATACGTTAAGTCACTATTAATTGAGGAATATTAAAATCAATTATCACACTAATCATGGAGCTTTAGGAGTGTATCATAATTTGGCTACATCGGAACGATATGCTCCTTTGCTTTCGTAATTTCTTAAGGATGTTGGTGGAAAAAGCAAGTGGTAACTATTTTCCTTGATTTCAACAAGGCTTCCGACAGAATTCTTCATTAAAAATCCATTTGGAAATTAAATTAAGCGGATATCAATAAAGAAGCAATTGACAGGGTCGATGATTTACTATGCAAAACGGAACAACAAGTAGTAATTGATTGCGTTGGTTTGAATGAAGTCGGAGTTTCCTCATGCGCACCCCAGTAAAACGTACAACGTACTTGTAATTGGACCTCTTCTCTTCCTGGTATATATCAACCACTTGAAGAACGAGATAGATATCAATGTGAGGATGCTTGCGGATGACTCGGTTATATATAGAGAAATATCAAACGAGAAAGACCGTAATTCTCTTTCAAGCGATGTAGTTCTTATTCAATGGTGGTGCGAAAAGTGACAATCAGAGGTTAATTTGTTCAAACAAAGCATCGAACATTTTCAAAATTATGAAACTTTTTCAAACATATAGAAAGACATAAAAAGATTAGTCACTCTATATAATTTGATTAGATCACTCTCCGACCTTAACTTCTCCAATAAATGGTACAGCATCCATTCTATCATCCTAACAACTTTTATCCATTTATATTCAATCCATTAAACAACATTTATCCTCGATGTAACCATAAAATGTCTGCGCAATAATTACAACTCGTAATTGAACTCGAAAACTTCTGTATTCAATCATAGTAATGTATTTTTAATTAATAGTTTCTGCAAAAAATACTCCATGCTTCATTCAATGTAGATCTTTATAATCCATCCTAGTAATGGAGGCTGGTGATGATCATGAAATCACAATAATCATCTTTAATTATATTTATTCGATCAATTTTTAATCATTATTTAGTTACCAAGAAAGTTAATTTTACTTTCCACTTTTGGTGTTTCTCCATCGTACTACCCTCCTTTTTTCTCATTGCGATAACACTTTGAAGTTATGCTCCACGTAGGAAGATTTCCATACGTGAAACCAGATCTATAACTTTTATTCATTTCCGTTCCATGAATTCCGTCGCGGTCGATACCCTAACTCATCATATTCTTCGATTCCCGCGGAACACATTTCCATTTCACGAGATCTTGGATGGATTCTGCGATCCAAATGGGATTGAGCTTGAATTTTTTACGATTAAAGAGCCAGAAATCTCTAAATCTTACATCGGATTACGTAAAAGGGTTTTGCAATTCAAAAACTCATTCGACGAGAGAAATGCGAAATCCCTTAAGTACAAGGAGGCACGCCATGAAAAAGAATGGACCAACGTGGAGAATTAGAACGCCTCTTCGGTTATTTGAATCGGCAGTAGCAGAGTGATGTAAAGTAAACGCTGCAGGCATCTAGAATATATCGAGAATCGAAACTATTTCGAGATAAAAAAAAGGGCTAAGAATTCGCTTGGAGGCTGTGATAAACAACCGATGAGCACGCCAAAGGCCCAACAACTGCTATTGCAACTATTTGGAGTGAAATTAATTCGATAAAAATCTAACGTAGTGGTAATATTCATTAAAATACTTCATTCGCACACTTCAATACACTACTATGGAATAATTCTTTTCATTTTAGAAATTTAGAAAAATAATTAATTCTGAAACTAACTCAACGAAATAATTGTCATTTAAAGTTGAATAAATACTTAATGAACATGTTAAATATCTTTTAAGGCCTTATATTAGAAAGTAAAAGCGTTTTTAATCAGTCTTCCGAGTAATACCTTCCCAATCTGAGAGTATCTCGATAATGGAACTGAAAATTGAATTACTATGATATCTGGGATTAAAAGATACTAGAGTGACTTAAAGGATTTAGCATTATGAAAAAGCAATGGTACACACCAATTAAACTGTGGATTATAAAAGGAAAAGGGGAAGAAAACACTAATATCCACTATTTTTCTTGAGTGAGCCACAGACTCCGATTACAATTGCTTGTCGGGATGGCTTACCATTCCGTTTAACATAAGAAATAGGAAATGACAATTTGGAATAATCCAAAGGTGGAAACAGCAAGACGAAAATTAAAATGATATTTCAAAATATTCATGCCTATAATATAGATTTATTCAAAATAAGAAAACATTTGTTTCCTACGCCCTTTGTAACGCATCAAATAAGACACCTACTTAGAACATGGAAACCTGCAATCAGCATCTAATACTCACGAAATCAGAAAACTAAAACAACTAATTTCTTCCCTTGAACGGAGAATTACGTCATGAGAAACTTCCTAGAGATATTCCTTAAGACAAACTACACATTCTCATTCCATTGCGTAATAGCGAAGCTGCATTAACACGTCGAAGAGGTGAGAATCGAGGGGAAATAACTTGTGGAAATATAATTCAACAAATAAATTTATAAATTAAACATCCCATGCATAAATCAAAAATTCATACGGCTTCATTACCATCTTAAAGAACTTCCACTGAACGAGATATTCGTTCAAAGGTCAATCGTATGCGATGAACAAGGACGAAATCAATAAGAGAAACCGTAATAAATGAAATCGCAAACGTCTACCTAAAGCAGAGTGACAACTGAAGAGTGAAATGTAGTAACATTATTAGCATGTTGGCTCTACTTTATCATCCCTACGACGATACATACAAATGAAGTACAAAACCGCGCCATAAAATTCAGAAGCCAAAATGAAGATGCTAAATAATCAGTGGAAATGTTTAGAGAGGATTTAAGTTAGAAATTCGCTGTTACAAAAAACCTGTTAGCTCAGTCGCAAATCACAACAAAAATCATCAACGAGACTCTAAAAAAAATCTAATAATAGCTTAGGCGAGCAACGAACATTAGCCAAAAAATCCCAATGTTAAATACAAACATGCGAGTTCATCAATATCTTTATCTTAAACGGCAGGATTATCCCCGTATTTTTGCAAGAAATCCCTCAAACCCTCAAACTTACGTCTTTTTAGTTACCAAAGTAACAAAATCATGTCGGGCAATTCAAAATTCTCCCTAGAATTAAATGTACTTTTAAATAAATGACCTTGATGCTGCAACAAAAGATCACGGAAGCACTAATATCTTACTAAGTAAGGCTCCATGTATTTCTATGTCCGCAAACTTAGTAAAGCATACGTAAGCGAAACCCACCTAAGATCTTGTATATTTACATAACACTGTATGCATTTTACATCATAACACGACTATTTCTCCATGAAGAATAACTTTCCTAACTTTATTACTATCGAATAAACATTTTAGACAAAAATAAAGCGGAAGATCTTCGATATTTCTTTCGTTGAACCAAAGATGGAAATTCTGAAGTAATGGAACGAGCGTTTAAGAAATCATTCACATAGAACAAACAACAGAATGAAGAAGAATAAGCACATTAACCGTCTTAAGACACCAGATAAACCGGATTTGTAAAGATCAAGGTCTAGCAGTGGAAGAAAGTAATCGAATTTTGTTTAGGTTTTTAGACTCTTTCGGCTACTAGCGAACACAAACATGCCCTGGAATGGAAGGTGGCAATAACAATGAAATTCACACTGAGAAGGAAAACATCACAATGTTCTTCTCTTTGAGTTGAAAATGGCTTCTGCGTTATACAAACTATCCATCGTGTAACAATCTGAAAAGGTGAGACGAATCTAGCGAAAATTTCATCATTCCTGGCTCCTTTTGTTATTTGTGAACCGAGGGTAGTAAGATTTGCTTTTACCTCATGGTATACAATTTTAGCCAAGAAATCTCGGACATTTCTCTCGGTTGGCTGATTTTTTACAAAGGAAAATATTTATTGAGGGAGCCCTACAAATTGAAGGTGACTGTCTAGGCTACAATAATGTTAATTTTAAGTCTATATTTTAAGTCTATAACGGTCCCTTTTTTACCAAAGAAAATTAAATTAATTCAGAGAAATACATTGTTGTTCTGGAGCCCTGGAATTAAAAGACGGAACAGAATTAATAACGGTTTTCGGTTTCGAATTTCAATTTTTTCGGTCCTGGTAAGGTTTTCACTCCGGCAAAAATAACGGTTTTTTCGGTTTCGATTTGCGATCCGATTTCGGTTCGATGCCTTGTATTTTAGCTTTTAAAAAATTTCCACTTACAAAAATCAGTTGCCAGAGTTACTAGTTGGTCAAAGTGAAGTGAAGAGAATATGAAGTGAAGATTTCATAGAAAAGATCATAATTTGGAGGTATGTACCAAATAATTCTCTTCTTAGAACCTCATCTTAAGTTAATAAAGAGGTCTGCAGAATAGTTATCCCCGTAAAGTGACGGAGATGCAGAAGATGGAGACCCGGGAATGAGGACGACGACGCCGAGTTCGAAGACCGTCCTAGACAATTCATTACCGGTCGCACTGCGGGAGAGCATCCGAGTGAAAGGAGAAATCCCAGAATCTGGTGGGATTGAAAATGCGGGAAGATCAACTTTACTGCAGATTGCAGACGTGAAGCGAGTCGCATGCGCATTACGTTCGCCATGCCCGGGAAAGATTTGAAACGCATTCCCGAAGTGCGTGAAGTGATTCCGACTGCCACCAGGAAAGAAAAAAGAATCGATTTTTATGAACGTCTTCCGAATTACAGATGATAGAAGACTTTCCCCGATGCATTGATATTGTAAAATCAGATAAAAATTGTCAGAATAAGATAAATTTGTAAACTTGGATGAAATGGAAAAATAAATTGTAAAAGTGATTAAATTGTGAAAATTAATAGAAAAATTAGGTGAAATTGTAAAACAAGGTAAAATTTAAATAATTGTTAATATTTTTAAATTTGAATAAGAGGCGGAATATCCGAACAATTGTAAATCATTCTCTTTCTTTATAACTAATAAAATAAAAAGATCTACGCTGTGATATGGGTGAGCAAAACTATTGTTCGACAGGCCGCATGGGAAACATTTTCGCAACAATCATAAATAACTCTCTTTTTTATTATTAAATAATATGAAAAGTTATACACTAATTGTAAGATAGGTGGGCAAACTTATTGACGAGACGAAGGGGAAATGATTGATCTTTCTTTGCGCCGATTTAAATTTTGTGGAAACTAAAATCCGCTCAGAAACATCAAACTCATGACCCTGTCTTTTGAATAAAGACATTTCCTTAGAACTCCCATAGAGCTAAATAACTTTTCGTTACTGGAGGTGAAAGAGCAACTGCTTAACTAGATTCGGTACTAGGCCATCCAGAGACATTTTCTAGCTTTACTAACTTTCTCTCGGTAGAGAATCACTCTCTAATGCACCTCACTTACCCTAATTTCATGCTTAATAGTGGATTTCATTCTCCAATAGCTTTTAGACCGCAGAAAGCCAGCAAATGTACTGCGTATGTGCCGCGGGCCGTAGTTAACTAACTTCTGAACTAACGGAACAGTCAAATAAACAATAATTTGGCAATTGAAACTTTAAATAAATTATTTCAACGTAAAATTTGAGGAATTTCATTTCTGTGGTGCAGAAAAATTATCTTAAATGCTAAATGACGATGAACGATTTTCGTTTGTATACCATGGTGGCTTATAATGTCATCCAATTGGTATTCTCAATTCCAATCTCCCTTTTTTGTCCTACAGTAAGACCTTTATAATTAGGAATAGACATACAAAGTCAGTATATGCGAATTAAGGTATCAGGTTTTAAACCAATTCCGCTATAAAAGTCGTTAACTAAGATTCCAAAATTCTTGGAATTTTGAAATCTAGTGGCTTTCTACGCTCACCAGAAACAAGCAGTCAATGCCAATCTATATCAGCAAATTATCAAGCCTCAATAAGTCACCCAAAGGTATACGAACGAATTTTTAAGTTCTTCTTTACATATGAGGATCATATCCTTTCTAAAATTTTAGAAACGTGTACCTTCTAATGTATAAATATGCGATTCATAAGCCATATATTCATAGCAGGATTTGGGTTCGATTAGGCCCTAAATTACTGAAGGTAATGGGGACCTTAACTATAAATGTATGTGTTTCTTCTGGTAGGAGTTTTTGGGTTTAGAAGGGCTAGAAGTGTACCTTTAGACTGCTTAGATTGTAAGTAAATCTGGCACTGCATGAGACTATGACCTGGGTGAGGAACACACTCATCGGAACTGCATACGGACTTAAAAGGGGAACCCTGACCGACTACCCTTGAATTTCCCGTAGCAATGATCAATGATTGACCCGAGATCAAAATTATGCGCCAGAAAAAGATTTCCAATACTATTTAACCTAAACTATGATATATTCTATAACGTTATAACTTCTCTAAAGAACACAATAATGGGAATAAAAACACAGGACGCAAAGTGTTAATTCCCGTTAAAAGACAATATTGCAGACTTAAATTAAAGACTTACTTTCTACTTTTACTGCTTTACTTTGTTTACCTTCTCTGATTACGAAATCATAATCCATTATACACAATATTTCTTAATAAGATTAGGATTTCTCTGAATTCTCTTCTTTACCATTTTCAACCAATCTTATTGTAAAGCAAAATATTATTCCATTGCCTATTTCGCAGGATTTCCTAGTGAGAAATTTATCATTTCATTGAGAAATGAACTGCTGTTTCTTCGCTTTGAACTTCGACCAATCGGATCTTATTGATTTTAGCACAAATCATTAGATATTGCCAAATTGAAAATACACCATCAGATAAACAAAAGATATCAATAGCATATTTTTTAATATTTAATATTCATAATATTTTATAGCTCATACTAGAGGACCAACTATAAGAGAATTCTGTTGCCAAATAGTAGAATACCTTGAATGCCAAGTGAACGTAATAATTGATATTGAGAAAGGAAATAATACGCCTGTGAGTAATGCGTTTAATAAGGTGAGGAAAAGGCCGCATCGAAAGCTGCATTTAGCCGCAATCCCCTCTGGACTATGATAACCTCAATCTTCTATCATCATTAGATAATTTGCACTATCGTCACATAAACCCTTGTTCCATCACCAGAGTTTCAGAAACATAATCATAACATCAAATCGGTTGTGTTACTGCATTATTCACTCAATTTGACGAGAAAATGCGGCGTTTTAAAACGTTTATCGAACACAAAAACTATCCTGGAGAGGAACACGCCGCAGCGAAGAGCTGAGAACGAGTACAAAACCACGGTAATATCGAACAGAACTCTCGATGAACTGAATTATTTATAAGGGGAACATCAAAAGCAGGGCTGAAACGTTGACGGCAATGCATAGAAAATGGTGGAGTAGACATTTTTCGGGTGGAAATCAATGCGCTATCAAAATCGGCCGCGGTTGGAAAGTAGATTTCCACATTGTGAATGTTTTCACTATTGATTTTCCACGATTGATTACCTTCAAAACCACAAGTGTGTCACGTTGAAGCCACAGGCAATGAAAATTTTAGATATACCGGAAAGGCGGGAAATATGAGCAGATATATTTTTTTGAAATCACACCCTATCCCCCATTTACAATTGAAACAACCCGACATATTTTAAACGTGCCATTTTCACTGTTGATCTACACCAAGAGAACATAAATTCAATTAATTACTATACATCTATAAATGTCAAAAAAGGAAACTCAAATAAATTAATATCTAATTCACTCATCGCGAAATTTCTTTAGAACGTTTGAAATTAACAGGTCATAAATTTCACATCGGAAATAGTTACGTGACGACAGAGAATAAATTACATAAATTTTAGGGAAAGAGTATTGGATTTTTCCGTGACTGTTGCGGTGAGCCTTCGGCAATTTATTTTTTCCTCTAAATGAGTTCTTATTTAAATGAGAATCACTTGAAGAAACAGCAATGTTCGTAAGTGTATTGGTTGGACTTCTAAATTCGTTTTTGGAAGCAAAAAAAAACATCCTGAAGGAAAACTCTCGAACTCACACGTTCACGTTTATAAAAATAATTCAGGTGCGACAGAAATGAGGAAATAAATTCATGCCCATGTGTACTACTTTGATGTTTTTTTCAGGCCTCCACGATAGCTAAACTACCGCTTGGCTTGGCAATAAAAATATCCGATATACCCATAAAATAACACCGTAGCAGCCAATGTGCAGTATCCTCCATAAAATACTTCGATAAGGCTATTTCCCACGTTGTCACCAATGTCGTTAAAGCAACATCATTGACCTATGTCATGAGACGCAGCACCCAAAGCAAACTGCCTACACAAGGTCGATTCCACCGCAGCAGTAACTGGACGCGAGCTACACTGGCGCCTGGATTCTGTAGGCGTCGCAAGAGTATGGTCAGTTAAACTATTTCTCACCCTCAACGACCATAACTAAGCACGCACTAATCGTAACAACGTGTTCACAAACGAACTCTTCGCATAAGGTTTCATTGCTAAGTGATAACATTTACTTTCCTTTGCTATTTCTATTTTCCCAACAGCAGGTTGATATGTTTTTCTTATTTTTAAAACCTTCGCTTGCTTCAGGCCGATCAAATAAGTTCTTATAAATTCTTCGATTATCTTCTTAAACCTCTCAAACATTTTAACAGCAAACAATACATTCCACAGGACATATTTTGACCATATCCATCTTCTAGCTCAATTACATCAATGAAAGAAATTTTCAAGTTAAAAAAATTGCAAACGGTAAGGCCTCTCTCCAAACCATTTTCCCTATAAACTCTTTGATTATTAAATATTTTAATAATCGTATAAGTTAAATTGAACATTTTACATTATGGCTAGAAATAAAGCAACAAACTAGACCGTACAGATTATTGATTTCACTACGTTCGGGGAAACTACGCACGAGTCATTCACCTTTCTGCGGGTTCGTACACCCTAAAATTGTCCTTTTAAATCTCTTTAATTTTTGGTCTATTATTTTTTCTAGTGGAGAGATAACTAACCTCTCCCTTTGAGAAACTTTTGTCTTTCCATCCGTCTCTTCCCTAGCATCCAACCTTCAAGTGCTTCAGTATTCTACCCGAGATCATAAGTGATTCCTCAGAGACTTGCCGTTTTTGCCAACGTCATGGCTGCGTTTTTTTACCTGAAATTAGTCTCTCAAAATTGCAGCGAGTCTCGGACGACGAATTTCATACATCAGCACTAATATTAAAGGATTAGTCCTCGAGTTACTTAACCGGGTGGCGGAGTGGTTAGATTGCTAGCATACTAACTCTCCAATACCAAGATCCCGGGTTCGAAACCCCGGATAACCGGATTTTTCTGGTTAGATAATGGCCGTATGTGTTCGTGTATTGTTAACGTCTCTCCTGTAATAGTCCAAAAGTGGATGTTTGTGAGGACACTAAATTAATTAATAAATTGACGGATGTTGGAGCAGCCGATTTCGCGTCATTTTAATGCGGCGAAATGAGAAATTTAAAACTGAAATTGATTCCTGGTACCGATTTTACTAACATGAATCACCTACATAACCTTCTTCATAATCCTAACAAAACTTTTTTCCAAAAAAATTTTGCTTCCAATAACTGGAGTAATTCCTTTAAGTCAGCAAATGTGGTATTATCTTCCATCGAAACCTTATACCTCTCTATATTTTCCTGTTTTCTCAAATCTAATAGAATTCCTGAGACTGATGTAAAATCTATAAATTAATTATGATCCAAATGGGCTATGTCGAGGAAAAATAAACAGATCATTAAATTTTCAAAAAAAAATACGGTTTGTTTTTGGTTGAATGATTATTAAAAATTATTAAAAACTACATAAAGGCATCAACTACAAAGATGAGCGCGAAACATCTAGGCGCCATATGAAGAAAAATAATTTATGATAAAAGTTTCGGATTGGTAATGTATGCAACCGCTTACATTAATTTCGGCATTAGTTCATTTGTATAATTGGTTTTATCTTCAACTGGAATAATTTTGAAAAAGTATGGACACAAAGTTCATATATGCATTAATATATACACAAAAAGCTCATCAGTACAAATTTCATTTCGTTTGAAGACTAAAACGTGATGCAAATTTAAAAACTTCTTTATTTCAGCAACAATTGAATTCAGTTTAATTTGGAGCTGAATCAGTGCTGATATTTCCATCATTTTTATATGGAACCTTCTTTAATGAATCGAGGCCAATTTTCTTTTGTATCCGCTGTACTCCAATAGCAATTTAATTGAGTTTTCATAATTTTATCAAACGGAATCAATTCCAAAATTACATCACATTCTTTAATCTGTGGATCAGACTAGCTTCGCATAAATTTAACTTCAATATATTAGCATTTAAACTCAGACAAGATAGAAGATATTGGACCGTAATTTTCCACGCATCTACCTTAAATGACACTCCCAACTCTCAGCAAATTTCTGCCATCTCGGAAAACCTTTCGTTCCGACTCTCTGAGCGGCGACCTCGAAAATTCGAGTGATGTAACGTATATTAAAGAATAAAATATACGACACAGGAAGGGAAAAGAAACTTGCACCAGCGTCATTGAGGTTTCCCAGCTCTTGACTTGCAGAGAGAATAACAAAACAACCATTTTTCCTTTGAAAATTTAAGCCCATCCCATAAGGGATGCTTACTATTTTATAAAAGATATACACGGAGACAGCATCCCCATTTTAGCCGCAGTTTTACTTCTCCCTGCTGTCAGAGACATTTTAGAGCTGATTCGTCCCATCTCTTCTTGGAAGGATGCCAAGACCGTTTATTTCGCTAATGGGTCTATGAGTTCCGTACATGGCGAATTGAAAATATGGACGCTTCCTCACCGACTGACTCCACAGTAAATGGACACGTGTGCTTCATAAAATCTGCTTTGAGTGTGAGGCTGATCGGTCACGCGCGGAAATAAGTTAACTGCGTTCTTTAGAAACGCATGAAGCACCGAGAATAACATCAAGTTGGAAATAGAATACATTCTTTAATGAGGCGGAAATTTTTTTTAGTATTCTATGTCCTTAAGGATTTAAAAAAAAATCTTTATCTTGAAAGACGAAAACGAACTGTACCACCCTGGAAACGTTCAATTCTTATACTTGTTAAAAGATGTGAGGGACATCAGGCGATGTCCCTTACCACTTCCTGGGAGTGAGGTTTAGGATAGGGTAAACACACGTCCTGTTTTTGGCGATGCAGTCCCGTTTTCGGTCCTTCCGTCCCGTCCATCACCAGATTTTTATATTATACCTCGTTATACGTTATCTCGTTAAAGCCTTCACCAAGAATTTGGATCATTTTCAGTGCATTCAATACAAAATGCAGATAATTAAAATTTTCGACAATAAAAAGATATAAATATAATAAATAAGAAGTGTCATAGAATAGATTTGCTAATTAATAAATAACTAGTCCAAATACTTTATTTAAAGCCTATAAATGAAATTATAAGAAAATAAGAGAATGTTCTCATACTATAAATTTAATAGATGATTAACAACCAACAAGGCGGCAATGGGAAATCTTTCTCAAAGGATGTGGGAGAGTGATGAAGGAATGGAGGGATGAAAGCATTTTTCTAATCTCATAAGAATTGAGTTCCACTGATATCATTGATTTCCAAGGGCTATAATTTTTTCTGCACTAAACTTGGGTTGCATTTCCTTTTCCTACACAGATAGCTCCACTTTTATTATTTTACTGTTAGCAACTCCTGCAAACCTCTGCAAAATTTTGCCTATAAGATTCAAAAAATACGATAGAAACAACTCGAAAGCAACTGGAATATGGAAATACACGAAATTAAACTCGTACCACTATAAATCCCATCGAATGATTTCTTTCCCATTAAACAAAGACGGAAGTTCGAGTCGTATCCATTCATCTATTTTTCATCATCATCTTTCAACCCCTTGACAGAGTTGATGCACGTCCATTCGAGGAGAACGAAAAAAGAAAACCGGATCTATTAATACGCAAAAATAAACCTTCCTCGGAGAGAGAGGGAAAACTGTTTCATCTTCGAGCAACCATAGGAAGGAAATTTCTTGGCAATGAACCAAAGGAGGCGCGAAGGAGTATTTTCTTTACTACCCCTTTGCGCGCATACACCCTGCTGCAAAGGTGATTCTACCGGGAAATGCATTGGCGAAGGACATGCAAGAGGACGCTAACAAGGCTCCCGAGTGAACGTGCCCTCCTTCGCCAAACAATTGGTCCGAATTTGTGTTCTTGTTACATTAAAATATCACAAATGCGAAAACAGAGAATTGCGGAAGAACAGTTACGTATCCACGGATTTTCTACCTAGTACTCGGTTAAGCCGCAACGAAAGGAAGCAATGCATCACTAGGATAAAGCAGCAAATTGTCACGGATTTCGATGTCCCGCATTGTGGTGAATTCCGTAAACTTCCGCAGTGGTTCACGGCAGTGCCGCCTTCACGCATTTGGCCGCAAGTGAGCGAAAAACATTGCCGCTCTCTCAAAATGATAGAAAATAAGTTTACTGGAACAACATGGCACATTTCAAGAATTATTTATATAATTCAATAAATAGCCATTATTTAATTAAATACAGCCTCGGTGACGCTCTTCTGCTTTTCAAAGATCCCGGGGTTCAATACTCAACCATGGCAATTTGCCTGCTGGGATTTTTTCGGGAATTTAGGGAACAGGTAAACTTATCCTGTAAAAATAAGTAACAGGCGTAAAACTCATGGATAAAAGGGGTATAAAAGTTATGCCGCCATACTACAGTCATTCCATGCCATCAGTATAAGTATTGGCACCCTTAACTTCCGTTACGCTGAGTAGATTATTATGATGATAATATTAATTTTCATATCTTCGGCTCCTATAAATAGACAAGAGGAGGGGACGTAAAGATCTTTTTGTTTACGATAGAATTCACAAAATTTCAGTGTCTTATGAAACCGAAGTAAAAACTAAGAACAACATTTATACCTTTGCGAGTTATCAAAAGATTTAATATTACGAATTATGAATGGAAAATCTCTTGCTCTTCGCTTATTAATTTATCTAAGACATCTCACTTAACTGACATTACAAGAAGTTTTTAACAAGTATTTTTCATTCTACTAATTGAAACTTCGTTTTACAGTAATAAATAAGTTTTGGCCGCTTTTCTTTTCTTATGATGGCCCTGCTTCGTTACCTAATTGAACACCTATTGCAATTTAATGTAAATATTCGCAATTTTCTTCCGGTAATATCGTTTATTTTTTCAAGTTTGACCTGGATTAGGTTCCTCACATCCATTAAGATCTCTGTAGGAAAGATAAGAATGTAAACTATTATTTTTTATTCCTCAAAAACATTGACGTTAATTAAGAATGACCAGACTCAACATTCTACCATGTACATACATTGTGAAATATTATTCAATACTCAACGATTACTCAGAATCCTTTAGAGGGGAAATTTGCCCAAGGAAGAATAGACTTTTTTCAAGTCTATTCTCCCTTGGGAATTTTCCTGGGTGCACGCCCTAACGTGCATAACCACCTATTGCCCATTCCTTAGGGGAAATTTGTTTAATTGAAACTATTAAGCATGAGGAAATACGAAGGGATTAATATAATTATTGCCAATGACAAGTGAAATGTAAACCTTTCTGCCCATGGTTTATACCCCAATACTTGCCCATTTCTCCAATATTGCCTATGAACAAATAACTATGAGAAAAGAAAAAACAAATTTACAGCAACTCAGTACGAGATTAATTACCCTGATACAAATTCAACATCATTTTTAAGTGCACACACAAAATTTTTAATTATTAAGCTTGAAATAACACCATGTCAGGAAACAAAAACAATACTGCTGATTAGTCCCTAGCTCCCTCTGTTAGCCCTGCATACCAGCTCTTGTACATCGAGAAGAAAAACTGTAAATATCTGCTGCACTATCAAATGGAACGTTAGTCCTATGAAAGAAATTATTATTAATTGTGATAAACATCAGAAGAGAGGCTAACAGGATTATTGTGGAATATTTAAGAGCCTTTCTCTTTGTTGTGGGAAGAATATTAGCATCATTTCAGGCCGAAAAATCTTCCAAATTTCAATATATACAAACATTTCAATATGTATACATTTCAATATAACAATATAAATACTCCAAATAGTTTTCCACAGTTTCATAAAGTCAAGTGACATCTGATAAATATTCTCCATAGAAGAGACTTACCTCGAAATAACGTTCTATAAAAAGTATTACACAATAAATGTGTGAAAAACTTATTGAAAAGAATAACAAGGTATATTAAACAGATCCAAATCCACAAATCGCTTCAAAATTACATTCCCGATGAGGAATGTAAATAAGAATAATGAAGTTCATCACGATATAGTCCATATACGAGTCGACGTAAAGGACATGCTTATAAAAACAGTTTTCCGTCGACAAGTCGTGGAAACCATCTCCACGGTGACAATAACACCCCGCTCATTATCAACGACAGGAATTAGGTTTGGTATGCCATTATGTGAGCCCGTGAAAAGTGTAAGAAGGAAGCGGATGCCCAAACCGCCACAACTTACATCCTTATCCAGAATTGGGTAAAGATCCCTCAGAAATCATACAACCTCCGCCGACCAGAATCCAAAAGGAACAATTGCCACACATTACTGCGCACGGTCGAGAGCGAACGGTCCATTTGGCGCAGACGCGAGAAAGAATGAAGGACGGAAACCATATGGACTAGGAAGAGAAACAGGGTACAGAGAGGACGCGAAAGAAAAATTGGTACGGGAGATGAATGGAATGAAGAGATTGCGATATTTGGGGAGAAAAACAGGGGAGAGACGAGATACACCCTTCGACCGGCAGGTCTACCCCCGCGGCTCCCCCTTAAGGATAAGAGGGGATCAATAAAATAGAAAAGGCAGTGACGTCACGGCCCTGGTAGCACCCCACTGCGGGAGTAGTGCCCATTTTGGGTTTTTCGGCCGAGCGAGATCCTTAAAAAAAAAGAACCCTTAAAGAGACGGTTTTGGAAAACAAATACGCTCCTTAAAAATTGAGGCACTGGGTGAAAAGGGTTTATTTTTTTCCCTGGGTCGGGAAAACAGTTTCCAGCACCACCTTCCGAGCTGAAGGACACCCGACTTCGCTGCGTCGCAGTCTCCGAGATGAAAAACGAAATCGGTGAATCGATAACCAAATGACCTCTCGGGGTTGAACGAAAATAATTCGGTGGACGACGAGAAAATGGGAGGAGAGGGATTAAGGAGAAAACAGATCGATGCGGAATATCAAGAGAAGGAAATAACAGGCGTTTGTCGGAAGCCTAACGGTATAAAAGATGAACTGAGCCAAAATGGCAAATTTCAGTGGCTCGAGCTGGATCGGAAAAGCGGATCAAGAGTGGATAAATCCCTATTGGAAAGAAATTTAAAATATCCAACATATGACTTCAGTTTTTCACAAAGATCATTAATTTGGAAACGAACAACTGACAAGTTAATCGCCTTCTATCCGCAACCTGACTGTGAGATTGGAAACGTAAAGACTTGTTCTTAAGGAACCTTTTTATAAAAATATTCTCTCTCTTTCGGTATAGAAGACATGAACAAAAACTCTATTGCTTTATCTACCTACCACAAAGATATATAATATTACGTAAAGGATTTCTCATCGCAGTAGGCAAAAATATCTTCTCCTATACCAGTTAAGTAGTGCTTTTTTATTGAGAATAGAAAAGTTACTAGCGTTACTAGTACTTGTCGAAAATAATGATGAAAAATTTCCCTTAAAGGTACCGTAAATACAACAATAATGAACTACGAGAAAATTGCGGCATAATTTTAAGTGCTATGAATTCTGAGTTCATTTCGCCCATCAGGGAATCGAACTCGGGGACGCAATCACCAAAAGCGAACACATACTAACCATTTCAATGTCCTGGTAGCCTAAAATAAAAACAAACATAGCAGAATAGTTTCCCATCAAACTAACATTGTGACAACCCATTCCCACGAAACATTAAACCGAAAAAGTAAGCAACGAAGTCACGGAAGCTTGTAACATATAACCCAAGGTTTTAAAAAGGATACATCAAAAGCCTTCTTCACTGTTTTTACAATTAAGACAGTCTTATTGCTGGAAATGACCTTCACCGATGACGCCAAACGTTTTTTTTTCTGCGACACTTTCAGCGGCTTTGCGGTAACTTTGAAGGAGGAAGAGCAAATAAAAAACGACCCGGATATAACACATTCGAGGGAACATTCACATCCGAAAAGGAAAAGATCCCGAAGCGGAAAAACAAACGGCGACGCTGGATTCACTGCGACTTATCAAGAAAATGCAAGAAGACAGCCAAGCATTGAAGTATCATCACGAATAAAAGCAATCTTGCGAATTTACCGATCACATAGCTGTACGATAATCGAATATGCGAACCAGATGAGAATAAAAATCCAAATGTAAGTCCTGAAGAATACTCTACAGGCCATAAGAAGAAAATTCCAAACGACAATTATTTCAAGTCGGAGTCATCGACTTTCCTAAGCCATCTGGTCATAGAATGGATGCGTGGGAAGAACTGGTATCTAAGAAAGGTGTTGGGTGCTCCAACAACTATCAAGGAAATGAGAAAATAAATAAATTCGGCAAAATGGGGTTAACTGGATGATTCTAGTTTTTTCTGACTCAAGGATAGGGATAAAAAAAACACTAGTCTGTACACCTGTATTCCCATTCGGGTGCTAATACCACGGAAAACGAAATATTTTGATATAACGATGCAAATCGATGGCAAATTTCTAAATACACACAAATACATAAACCGTACGGTATATTTCATAGAATCTTACTTTTCTGCGGCGGTAATAATTGAGTCACTATGGTTATGTCGTAACTTGATAATCCTATTTCGCACGATTTCACTCACGCAAGGATCCGTGCCGTCAATTACGACAAAGAATCCGCATACTGCTGCTGGAATGCAGAACTCGGCCTTCGTCCTATATTCTTTTCCATGAATCCACGGACTTCAAAATCCGCTAGATTTGCACACTATTCTTTTGACTTAGAAGCTAAATTAATTACTAAGTGGCAACCAACAGAGACCCGCTCAATTCATAGAATTATTTCGGTCTTAAGCACCGAATGTTGGCGGACGATTTTTTGAATCAGAATTATTCACTGACGTGTTACTGATTAACTCTGAGAAATGTTTTTTTTTCCGATTACGATCATCGTATTGGTATAATATTGGTGCAATCAACAGTTAGTCCTACCGCAATAAATTGCTAATAGATCATCATAAGGTTAAATTTCATCAGATTGATCTGTACGAAATGAAACTAGCGATTTTGACCAATAACGTGTTATGATAAATTATAAAAACAAAACAATACCCAAAAATTCACGATAAGAGTAAATGCATAAGAATCCTAAATATATCTTCAAGAATTATCCAATATATGTAAAGGGAGACGTTAATAAAATATCTGCAGGGTATTACTCTCCTCAAAAATTAACTCAAATACAAAACAAATTTTCAGAGATTTTGCTAATTTTTTTAAGATTCACCAAAAACCACACAATATTTTTTTCTCAAATGTAGTTTTTAAAAGAATGAGTTGCAGATGGAGTAGACAAAAACGTTTATACTGTTTGAAATTATTTAAAGAGTAAATCATGCTACATGTACAAAAATTAATGTAAAAGATAAGAAAATTACCCTTTTTAATACACTCATTAATAGACAGACTTAATAGACACCGTGCAATCTTCCAGATAAGCAATCTTAACATATTAACTATTTTCACAATTTAAATCTGTGGTATCAGAATATGAATATAGAACATCCACCTCAGGTGAAATATAAATTTATATTATAATAGCAATTTTTGCTTAAAAGTTCCTCCCTAAAATTATGCCATTGAATTATGCAAACAAAATTCCTCAAACAAGTCTCATAAAGCCATAAATATTGGCTGTAACTAAAAATTACACATATAAACCTGCAGTTCTTTTTATTTTGTTTCCTTTTTACTTATTATTTTAACATATATTCATTGCTTTCATTTCATGCTGATATACATTTAAGAGATGAAGATATCTTAACTATTTGACTGGTTGAGTTCACTCAATCTATGAGTAGACAGCACTTTATTGGATTGAAGGAATGATTAATTGTCATCAATTGCATTAGGTTATTATATTTTACTTTGTCAGAAACATATCTGTTTTAGAAATTCAATCATGAGGAGGAGAACTAACCTGAAAAACTATTCTGAGATATCATAACTGAACTATAAAACTTTTACTTGTTGGGAACATCTAATAATTGCAATTTAAGTATTCCAATTAAAACATCCTGGGAAGAAATTAATTTGACTAATAACAATTTGACTCTTTACTCAGTTCTATCGAACCTATGATGACTTCAGAAGAATAATCACTAGAGTTATGTAGATCCTATTATAGCTAATGATTTTTCTTTATCATAATAATGAAACTGATTGATACACATGAACCTTATATCCTATTAAACTTCATGAGATTTGCTAACAAATCTGCAACTTCCAGGAATGCAGCAAAAATCAGTGATAAACCCAATATTAATAAAAGAATACTTGACTCACAAAGTTCTAGAAGATGAAACTTTTACATATACGAGATGAAATATTGACTGCTGATTTAGGAAGACGTTAATTTTTCGTTTATGTTTAAAAATATTTATCTGTTACTAGAAACCATACCTCATTCAGACATAAGAATTCACAAAATTTAAAACAGACCTCGATGCTTTTCAGCAATCCATGGAGAGAAGAATTAAATCAAAATCCTTACTTACCTCTGTGACTTTATCCATAACTGGGAGAGGATCCATTCTGCACTTTTTTGTAGTAGTGTAGATATGACCCTTCTTCGTAGCCCTACGGGACATACATGCGCCCATATATGCCCAATTGTGGAACAACTTGAGCTGGAATTATGTGAAACTAATGTTACATTTTCAACGAAGAAGAATTTATGGGAGAAATGTTTCTTCCACCTCATGAATGATTATTAATTCTAGTTAAATTACTATTTATATTCGACAATAAATTACAATCTTAAAATACTCCTACGGAAATGAAAATAATACAAACCTAACCTCAACCAGAAAAATACGCTAACATAGTTTTTATTTCAATGAAAATTAAATTTTCGCATAGTTTTACTGAACTTTACTTAATCCGAAAAAAAATTAGAGTAAATTAGGATAATGAGAAACCTCTAAAGGCACAAAAAGTGAGAAGTCAAGGTTAGCATATAATTCTAAAAAAAAACACGAAAAATGTCATGTTTTACATTCTCGATTCATATACTCCAATTATTCAATGAGCCACGGTTTTATTTTTATGCTTAAAAAATGAATGGGAGGAAACAATGAAAAACACTGCAATAAAGTGATTTTCAAAATCGATCGAACATATAAAAACATTTTTTCATTAAATCTATAAACTTGACAGATCAAACAGATGTAAATTATATATTATGTTAAATGACAACAGTTACCTGTTTTGGATGGAAACTTCCTAGTCACTGTAACTGATATTTTTCTACAGGCGTAAAACATAGCTTATCTAATATTGCTTATAAATAATTCGCTAATACATCCTGAAGTTGTTCCGTGCACTGTATTGCGTACCGCCTGCATAGGACTGCTTCCGAGCCATCTACCGACCTTTCACAGTCTTCAATCTCCCATACATTTGATTCGACCACGAGAACAATGGGGGAGGAAGCCTCCAAGATGGCCGCCAGAAAGACCAATGATTTGCAAGTAAGCTCCAAGCGGGTTTTTTTGATTGAACTTTTAGATGACATTTTTTTAATATGCATAAAAATTCCACAATTTTCGGGGAAAAGGATTTACAAGCAAAAACAAAATATTTCTTACTGATTTTATTTAAAGAAAATAGAATAATAAATTTTTATAAAAATTAATGTGAAAAACTGGAATACAATAGTAGCTTAAGAATATATACTCAAACCAAATAGCAGCAACCATTAGTTTACAACGTTATATAAAATGTAAGAGTGATGAAGAAGAGTATTTGAATCAGCCTGTAAAGAAAAGAAAGTAATGGGTGAAGGCTAAGCACCAAAGCAAAACAGAACTAGATTTGATTCAAGAAGAAACACATTCATCAGACAGTCCAGTTCCATAACAAAGATGAAATGCATTAAAATCTTACTAATCTGCACACATTAAATTGTTAATAGCACCTCAATTTTACAATATTAACCTATTATACCAAATCTTATACTTTTGAACAAGGAAAATTAAAAACATTTGTAGGAAAGCTATTACATGTATGCAGCATAACAAAAATTATGTTACCTAAAGTACCAAATGAACCAGACCAGATTTGGAAGGAAAGCAAGTACATCATGCACCATAGAGCCGTGAAATGTATTAGATTCCTTGACCTCACCCAATCTGCATCAATACCATGATTAAGAGCATAACAAATTTATAATTTTAACCTATTAAGATTATTTTCTTTTAAATAGGCGCAATTATATCATAAATATGTGCCATAGCAGAAATATGATTATTGATTCAGCCTTTACTTGTGTATATTTAAAATATTACAGTGATGAAAACTGAAGACATCAATTTCCTTATTGTTTAATCTGCCCTATCTATTGTAATCACAAAATTATGCTACCTGTTAGTGGTTTAAAGTAAAAAAGAACTATTTCTAAAAGCCTTAGTAGATGCTTGGCTGTAGTAAAACACCTTTCATAAGATAACCTGATTTCACAAAAATGCTATTGTGTAAAATCTACTGCTAACATTTCATATTAAGTAGCATTATTAATTACAAAAGTAATTTTCAAAAAGAAACTTAAAGCACTGTTTGCTAAAAATAAAAAATTAACTAATTGATGTAATAGATGAAGGACTATGATAGGTGTCAAGGATAGGGGAAAAAGAAGAGCTGGAATCAGGAACAAGTCTACTATGTTCAAAAGAAGTATAATGATCACAGGTAATATTGTGTTGGCAAAGAAATACATTTCTTCAAAGACCCTTAAAAGACCAGTTGAAATGTGGGATCCCAGCAAATTCCATCCAATCCAGTTACCAACATTAAATTAACTGAAGGTATTAATAAAACAATCATGGGAAAAGTATCTTTAATTTAGAGAAATAATTCTGAGCATTACATTAAACCTAGCAAGTTTCACTGATTGCAAGTTTACATAAATCAGTATACCTAAAGTAACATGTAAATGAACTTTGATAATGATCAAACTCCTTATGAAGAATCAACCATCATTTAAGTTACTCCTAACAGTTATATATATTGCTTATGATTTGATAATCTTATTACCATCACATGAGCAATATGTAAAGCTCCAAAAGTGTTCTATCATTTTTAACAACAGCTATTTTACATTATATTTTACATAATCATTTCAGTCAAATGTCAAATGAATGCAAAGAGATGATACTTGAAAATTTTTGTGCATGGATTTTATACACTGTCATCAGGCAAAATAATTTTGCCAATTTATTGATATATTCAAGCATAAAAGTGGGGGAATTCTGGGAAGTAGGATAGGTTAGGGTGCAAAGAATTTTTGGAAAAGGAAAAGAAGGGGTGAGTGGCTAGAGAAAACATGCTCATTAGACAAGCTTTTATTTTTTGCTGAATAAGACCACCTTTTAGACTTCCTTCCAATTCCTTCGGGAAGATTATGAGTTAACAGAGGAAATAGTATACTCAAGTATGCCATTATTTGTATGATATTATACATGACACAATATCTTCCTAAAATGTTAACATACATATTATTCACAAACTTTACTTCAGGCTACTATACTACTAGCTAGCTATTCCAACTATTTCGTTAAATCTCAAATCAAATAATGTTATACATTAGCATAATATACTGCAAAATTTCTTCTATGATGCAAAAATGAGCACAATCTTTCATTGACAACAGTTTCTCAAGGAGGTAGGGATGGATAGGGACTTCACTGTTGAGAATTGGGCGCCAAAACAGAGTGAAGAGGAAAGAGAAAGTGGGGAAGGAGTGACGTAGCTGCGATTTGAATGGTTTCAAAGTAGTGGTGGTCGCCTCCGACCTTCCCCTCCGATGAGCGTTCGGAGACGATTCTTACGCCTTTAAGTTGGAATAACCTGGACCTTCTGCTCTTCTGCTGCAAACGTTATAATTTTCGTTTCGAGAAAATTAAGCCCTCTCTGATCGATAAACGCTACTACGTGGATTCTGGTAATTTCAATTTCTTCGTATTATCATTCATCACCATCAGGTTTATGGGTTTTAATTTAGTTGGATCAGTTAATTAACGATTTTAAGTTCTATTTCACTGGACAAAAATACATATTGGGTAAGAAACGTCGGGTGAAATCGGCCTTGTATTTTAGTATCAAAAATTGTTTTTTTAAGATGTAAAACGGCATGAATATTTCGTAATTTTACCGGTGGAATTGTTAACCCTTTTGAAAAAAATGCTTTAATTAATCTGTTCGGCAAAACGGTGCGTAGGATATCTTCTGGATAACTGTCTTTTCCTTCCAAATTATGCTATTGCTTTCTCTCGTTTAAGATAATAAAAATTTAGGAGATTTTCAAGATAGTGGGACTAAATTTATTAAAAACTCAAATTTATGTATACTATCCTTGTTTGAAGTCAGTAAAAATATTGCTATTATAAATTGGTAAGAAAATTATTCAATCTCCTTTTGTGAAGAAATATATTCTGCATCTAGCTTATCATAGCAATCTAGTTTTTCACTGTGCTTGATATCTATTTCCAAAGCATTGAAACTGGCGAATTCTCCGTAGCATGCCTTTTACGATATTCCTTAATGGAAATTAAAGAAGAGCGACCTACATGTAAATATAAAATGAAATTTCGTTGGTTAATAAAACACGAATAGTTAAAATTATTTCATGAATGTAATTTATGGTTTTCAATTCGTATAAAGTGATGATAATTCCTATTCGTAAACCTGAAAAGTGTATTTTAATCCATCTAAAGTTTTTATTTATGAATAAATCTTCTTCGATCTAAATATTCAATAGGTGCTGCGAACGTAATTTTAAATGAGACCCCCTTTTCTTTCATTCTCTGCTGTGGCTCCATTACCAAAGCAAGACTTGTTCAATATTTCTTTATCCTTCGTCTTTTAATTCTTACCGCAAATGTGTAAATTTTCTTGGCGTGTAATTCAATGCTTTTCGTTAAGAATATTCTGTTCAGTTTGTTGCAACTTATACAAGGATTAGAAACAGGCAGTAAAACTTATTTACAAACATTCACTTAGAGTATATTCTACCCTTTTATAAACCAAGAATTAGTTAAATGAAAGCATATTTAATGAGCAAAAGCAATCCATATATCGTCAACTCTTTTATATCATGCTCCTCACAGAGACTCTGGGTGTGTAAACATCAATGTGTGAAAACAATAAACATTTATTTATTATAATATATGAATTATAATATATGAAAACCATTCCAACAGCTAATAGAATAACATGACTAAAAGAGATAGTCAAGGAAAGGTTTGGAAAATTAGAATATATCTTAACGAATGCATCAAGATTATGAATAAAAATTTAGAAAAAGGCCCGTTCTACACTTCCTATAGCAAGAATTTCTTGGAACTGAGAATTTCTCTTGGAAAACTATAATGACATCCAAATTTTTCGTTAAAATTTACTTGTTAGGCTATATCAACTGTTGTTAAAACTGATGCCATCAGTTTGAATTCCAGGTGGTAAATTTGATTTGATTACGATGGGAATTTATTGGACTTTCCTGAAAATCAACTTATCCCAAAAGCATGGAAGAAAATGCTTCTCTTACAAGGAAGATCTTTCTGATAATTATTGCTTAAAAACAGAGGAAATTGGGAAATGTGGAAATGGTCACATCAACATGTGTCATACACAATTTTCTTGCAATTACATAAATTACCCTCATTACATTTGAAAATTAGGATATTTTATTCTTAATATAATCAAAGAAATTTCATCATGTTACTTACATCCATTATAAATTCATTCTTGGGAAGGATTTGCAATATTTTTCTATGGCAGGGAGAAAATTGGTTTCATTCATTCCACTAAACTTATTTTTGAGGTACAAACTTTCTTCATCCTTAAAAATCAGTTTTCCATTAGAAGATCCACATAAATTTTAAATGGGGACTATATGAAATCCATAGATAAATCTAATGGAAACCCCAAGATTAAGAATAACTTAAACCAAAAAATACTTTTCAGAAAACTCTTCAAAGAGAGGGAGAATTCTGCAGTTTAATATAATGCTTATGAAAATTGCTTGAGTTTCCTCAAAACAGCATAAGAATATAATGAAAAATTTCTCTACAAAATTTTGAGAAAGCAAAAACCTTTAGTTAATTAAACATAAAGATAAGGGAATAATAGGCTAACTTGTAACTGCAAGAGGAATCAGATAGCCAAGAATCAAGAAAAAAGCTTACAAATGTTTCCAATAGTTTAAAGTCAAAGGATGATTTGTTTGCAAGCATGAGATATTTTTAACATGTTATACATTTGTGATTCACCTAAGATATGGAGCTGGTTCCGTTTCTGGTTTTATCTTTAATCAGAAACATGTATCTCAAAGCTATGCCTTATGATATCATTTTCCATCAATTCCTTTGATTTGGTTAAAAATTATTATTAATCAGGACAGAAATTTTTCCAAAGAGCCTCTAGTTATGTTAACTCCTTTTTTCCTAAACATACTATCATTGAAAAGGGAAACAATTACTCTAAAATGTCTGGAAATATATGCAATGCAACTCCCATTCATTTTATCACAGGTCTGAACTCAACTACCAAGTACTTCTGATCATCTATTATTTTTGTAATGAGAAATTTATTGTGAGAGGTTTCTAGATTTTCTGCAACAAGAAATGGACAATAATAAGGGCTTGAGTTGCTTTTTTGAAATTAATTATTGAAGATAGCCAGGTTAACCCATTGGGTGACGCAACCCTTTCAGGCACCTCCAGAAAGCTACATGAGAAAGCAAATTGAATAATAAGTTTTTAGTGGTAAATGCTTCATTTTGAGAACACTGATGAATTTCATTGAAGAGTGACTTATGTCTCTTCTGTTTTCAATTTCAATGTTTTTAATCTAAGCTCAAATAAAATAGTTATACTAGGCATAAAACATGAGGCATTATTTTACATCTTGCTTCTGCTGGCAAAATGATACAGTGAGTTTGTGGCAACCAAGAATCAAAATACTTGACAAATATTAGAGAAGTAGCAATAAAGAAGCATTTTTAACTATAAAGAGGCAAGAAAAACAGAATTATTTCTAAAAGAGTGATTGTTTTTCTGGATTTTTTCATTTAAGTTTGAGATAATTGAAAATAACAGATATATTTGAGAAAATGGATGATAAATTTTTCTTCACTCAGTTGCATTTAATTATGAATTATAATTCAAAACGCTGCCAGGTTTTAAGGTTTAACTCTAACATATGTCAGTTACAGTAATAAAGGTAAGCATTAACTTCAGTGTTGAGTGAATTGAGTTCATACTGATACTCATAAATGTGATTGTATGAAACCCCAAAAAATGTCAAAATCATGAAGATGGATAATCACTGTGCCTCTGAAAAAGAAAAGATACTATATATTAAGAAGTAAATTCAAATATTTTCGAAAGCAATTATAAAATAAGTCGATAGTTTACTTGGCAAACATTGCATTTTATCAAATACATTTAGAATTTAATAGACATTATTAGGAAAGTTGACAGCGTCATAACAATGAGACAATATATGAATTTAAATGTACATTGGTTTCAAATGCACTTGAAAATACTTGACAATATTAGGTATTATTTGGTTATAAATAAGAAATAATGGCACCCACGGTCGTGATGTTCCTTACAGTGGCAGCCAGCTTATAAAGGGATTGATGAAGAAAACCCCCACTACAAATCCCAAGGATTAGCAAGGGGATGATTATTTGCTAAGTTAACCATCCTTTCCCTTACAAGTGGGAAAATTCAGTTTTACTCAAGCCTGTCATTCTCTTCATTTGCTGATTCCCAAGCTAAGAATATTTCTCTCTGTGATGTCTCCTATTTCAATTATGCTTTCTGCTTTAATAAGCTCTATGTAGAAAGGTACCATGCAAGTTTCATTGTAATTTTTGATAATCAGGACAAGAAACAAGTTAGGTAATTAAGTATATCTACATGCATGGAATAAAATTTTAACCCGTTAGTTATATAAATTGATATAGTTAGTATTCTTTGTTTGTTAGCTTAACTCTGAAACACAAACGACTGATAGTAAAGTCTCAAGGATTCATAATTTAGGTTAACAGCTCTTTATACATATTAGATCACTCATGAACAATTATAGAAAAAATGAGCCAGAAAGAGAACTAATGGCTTTATTAGATTTGCTCCTTTGAATGACACAATTTCTTAATATCCCCAAGAGCCAAAATAGTAAAATTTTAATGTAAAATTAAATGTTCTACATAACCCAATATAGAAATAATAGAATTTAGGAATGTGTTCTTCAATGTATACATTTTGTTTACTTTTTTACTGGACGTTGGTATATATAACTTATAAGCTTAGTTTTAAATGTAATTGCTCAATAACCACACATCCTATGAGGTTTATTCATAAAACAATGAACTTTAAACTTATTATTATCACAATAAAATCATAGTAAGTTCTTCCATTAATAAATAATAGAGAAAAATAATAATATTACACGTTTTTGAAGAAGTTACATTTTGTTTGGAACTATACACCACCTAATACATATTTCTTAAAAACCAAACTGACTGTGAGATGATTTTTACTTCTTATACATATCAATTCTACCGTACTTAAACTGAAAAATAGTTTAAGTGGTTATGGACACCAGATCACAGTACTATACGCTAGAAAGGGAGTAAGGCGATAAGTAAAGTACGTTTTTATGGCATACTTCTAACAACCTTAAAAACTTAGAAATCAAACCAACCCATTTTCCATTTCTAAATCAGCTAATCAAGTGAACGTCGAAGTTCAAAGAATGGATTTACTTTAGCCCATAAATTTTGGGGTGGGCAGGTAATTTTAAGATTACTGGATTGTACATATTCATGGGTTACCATAGGATTACTTTCACACCAATTGTAGGCAACATTCATGGCATTTGATGAGCTACGCAATCACAAAGAGATAGCACACATCTGCACTACATACGTCTTCAGGGCAAAGAATTCCTTGTTAGTTCGTTAACAACGACAAAAATTACCAAAATTTAAAGATAATTTTTGGGTAACATTCACCCAAAATACTTCAGCATTACGAAGGTCAAAGATTAGAAAAATTAAGCGAAAGACTTATCTTAAAAATTGAAGAGTTAGCAAAAATAATATTTCAATCGTACCAATAAGAATATTACAGAATCAAACTCAAACATTCACATAAAAAAGTGCATAAATAGAGAGAATTAATAAAATGCTGTCAAATAGCTGAGCGATTACACAGACTGTAATCTTGAAAAAATTGTGTATCAAATCATTCCGGAAGACTCAGGATCTGACGTGGCCGACCGTGCAAGCGCTAGTGTCGCTCCGAAAACAACTGACGAAGGAGAGAATTATTAGTGAAAATTACCGTGAGCGACGCCATTCTGCGTTTGTGACCAACTTTCGCGTAGGATCGCTCGATTTAATACTGGTGATATATTTTTTGACCCGAAACAGTTCAGACTAGTATATTATTAATCGTTAATTTTGAAAATACCAGTGCAAATCTTGTGATGTCCTATACTGGCTCGAATTCCACGCAAATTGGCAAATTAGGCATGCTTTCGTCAGTAAATAAGAAGGTGATGGGCAGTTCGCTCTTAAATCCGAGTTACATGCATGCAACTAATGGGAAAGAATCTAGTAAACGGGAACATGAAGAAAGTAGAGAAGAACGGAGGAGGAGAAAGAAAAGTCGGTGGGGTGGAGATGAAAAGGAGAAAACTTTTATTCCTGGTATGCCCACTGTGCTACCGTCCAACCTTAGTAAAACTCAAGAGGAGTCGTATTTGGTTCAACTTCAAATTGAAGAGATTACAAGAAAACTTCGTAGTGGTGATTTAGGAATTCCAGCTAATCCTGAAGAACGGTCCCCATCTCCAGAACCAATATACAGTAGTGATGGAAAGCGACTGAATACGCGTGAATACCGCACAAGGAAAAAGCTTGAAGAGGATCGTCACCATTTGATACAACAAATGATGTCTTTGGTATCGGACTATAAGCCGCCGTCCGATTATAAGCCACCAGTTGTTCGAGTGAGTGATAAAGTTATGATACCTCAGGAAGAACATCCGGACATTAATTTTGTGGGACTGCTTATCGGCCCCAGAGGTAACACATTGAAGGCAATGGAACGCGACACGGGAGCTAAGATTATTATCCGTGGTAAAGGTTCGGTGAAAGAAGGCAAAGTTGGCAGAAAGGATGGGCAACCTTTACCTGGTGAAGACGAGCCGCTTCATGCTTATGTGACAGCAAACAACCCTGAGTCGGTGAAAAAAGCGGTGGAGAAGATCAAGGAAATCATAAGACAAGGGGTAGAGGTTCCAGAAGGGCAGAACGATCTCAGAAGAATGCAGTTAAGGGAATTAGCGCTGTTAAACGGTACCCTGAGAGAAAACGATGGACCGCGGTGCTCAAATTGTGGTGCTTCGACTCACAAATCGTGGCAGTGTCCAGACAAACCCAATGTGACAATAAATGTCGTGTGTACCAATTGCGGTGGAGCTGGGCATATCGCTCGCGATTGTAGGCAGAAGCTCGCTGGAGCCGGACCTTCGTCGACTTGCCAAGACCGGACCAAGATAGACGAAGAGTACATGTCGCTCATGGCCGAGTTGGGAGAGGGACCACCACCGCCCGCCAAGGACCCGAATGACCGCTCCGACGCAACCAGAAGACCTGGAGCGGGAGTCGATTTGTTTGATCGACAAGCCAGACCCAGAGCGATTGGTGCTCCACCCACAAGACCCGAAGCCAATAACAACACTACAGCACCCACTGTTGGCCAGCCAATGAGACCGGGAATGATTCCAGCCCGACCTCCTCCGCCTCCTTGGAACGATCAGCAGATGCAGATGCCCCACATGCAGCCAGGAATGCCACAGGGAGCTGCAGGTCACATTCCCAACATCAACAGACCGCCGCCTCCCGGTCCTCCTGGGACCACTGGCACTGGACCACCAGTTCCTCCGTGGCAGATGACTATGGGTGGTCAACCCACTTATCCTGGCGCACCACCTCCACCCGGTGTGCTTCGTGCACCACCTCCTCCCCCTCCTCCTGGTGCACAGGGACCAGATCAGATGGCAGCATGGATGAGACCAGCTCGCCAACCAGTGCCTCCGCCCCCTCACATACCTCCATGGCAGCAGGGCGGTGTGGTTGCTCCTCCTCCGGGGCCAGTTCCTCCACCTGTGCCGCGGCCTCCCCCTCCGGGGATGTACCAGTGGCAGCAACAGACTGGCGGCTATGTCCCCCAGCCTGTACAACCACCCCCGATGACCTCCCAGGCGGGTAGTGGACAGGCTGGTGCACCTGGGGTGGATCTTAATGCTCTAGCTGGCTTACCCAGCTTGTTAGCCCCACCCCCACCACCACCTCCTCCTAGTTAAAGATCAATCAATTCTATCAATATAATCTTTATTAACTGAACCCAGATGGTCTTTAATGATTTGGAATGTACGCCCACTGTGGTGTAGATGTTTGGATTAAATGGCTACCGAGAAAGTAAGTTCTAGTGATGATCTTGTAGGAAGAACAGTCTTGATCTTATCTATTTCTTTTCCTTATTTTTTAGCTCTGGAATTAGACTGAGCTTCACTCTCATAAAGTCTTTGATCTTTATAGTTTGTTCGTCTCATTGCTTATGAATGTAATTTTGGCATCATTTGATTGATGTCAAATTTCAGTTAGAAGAATACAGAAATTATTGGAATTTAATTTGCAGCTATTAGAAAGGAAGAGAGATGTTGAATTTGGTTAGGTGAGTAGCTGGGAAAAATATTTCAGGATTGAATATTGGCAGTGTGGTTTATGGGTCGTGATCATGAATGTGTTGTGCAAGTTATATGATTGTCTTTCCACGATCAACAGTGCATTATATACTGATTAGGTCTAGTAGTTTAAGCAGTGGATGTTAGATTCCTTGGTATTTTCTTGAGCCTTTTATTGTTGCCTAGCTGTGCTAGGAGTTGGTCCGTCGAAATGGGCCAAATAAATTTAAAACAGATAACCAAAGCCATGTAAGGTGACTTGAATAAAGCTTGTGGGCTTAAAGTTAACTGTTGCATTCAACAGACTTTTGTGTTTACAAAGTAAATGAATATTTAAAATTGAAGGATTGCTTCTTCATACACATCTGTTTTCTTTGTTTCAAGATATGGCAAAGGTGGAACTTAGCTGAATTGTTTCTTTCAAAGTGTTGAGCAAACAAATTGTTAGGCTGTAAAGAAAGTTGTAGATGGTTGTCATTAGGTTTTAAGAATTCTCTTCATTAGAAGAGTACATATGAAGAAATTGCAAACGATAGGAAATTTTGATCTAAGATAAGTTCCTTGAAAAATAAAATCTTAGATTTGGGCAGTTTACCTCCCTGTCATTGAATTGTTGTTTTCTTTAAACACTTCCTGACACTTGAAGGGGATTGGGCTGTCCAAGAGCAATGTTGGGGCACCTATCAACTTCAGAACTTGAGATCACTTGTAGCTGTAGTTGGTGTAGTCGTAGTTTTTATTGTTGCTCATTAAATTGTATTTTGCATAGAATACACCGAAAGGAAAATGAATTAAAATGGCTTTTAATTGTTAAAATTTGACAAATATGTTAGATGAGGATTTTCAATAAGTTGAAATGTTCATTGGAGCTGTTTGACTCTATAAACTTCTTTTATTTTCTTGTCAGATCATAGAATCTCTACTTTCCGATTTGTTGAATGACTCAAACTTGCTGTATTAAGTTGGTATGCTGTTAAGTGAATGCAAATATTTCATCAGCGTTTGTATTAGGATCCATTTCACCTTTTGAGATGTATGTTAATTGCAGTACATCATGAATGATTAATACTTTGATTTCCATTAACGTCATCTAGAGCATGTACATGCCTCATTCTCTATACTCAAGGTTGGTTACATCTTCATGCATGTTGAACCTTTGTACTTTGCTACATGATAAAAAGTACTTTTATACTCTTTTTGTCTGTCTCAATTGTTCTGTTTGAATTGCAGCACTAGTGATTAGGACTACAACATCATAGTGTGGGCGCAAGAGAAAACATTCCCCTTATCCCTGTCCCCTTTTGTGTTATGTTTTGATTTAAGTTACTGTATTATTTTCATATGCTCATTTTATTTTCCCATTATCATAAAACTCAGACAATTAAACACACACACCTTTATCAGTCAGTTAATGTGTTAATAATGGATGTGCTATTCTGCAGGTGTAAAATTATGATCCTGGGCTGTGGAGGTTAAGGAATAATGAGATTTTTAACCTTAGCTTTCATTTTTATCCCATATATTTAACAGTCTTAGATCTTCACTAAGTTTAAATTAACATCCTAAATTTAACTGTTCAAATTAGGGTTGATTGCTTTAAAAGTTTCCCAGATTTGTTTATTCAGACATGGTTGCTTGTTTTAATTTAGAACATTACATGTTTAGTACCACAAATAAGTTAATTTCTTCAAAGTTTACAGGTTTTATTCACATAAATGATACAAGAAATTGATTTCTTAAATCACAGGTAATAAGAGGAAGCAGATAATGATTAGTTGTTGTTAATATCTTGTTGAATTCTTATTTAATATGGGTATTAGGAATGAAGTAACTTCGACTAATAGTTTCTCTTTTCAAGCAAGAGGACCAGGTCCAAATATATATTAAAGTAACCAGGCAGTTTCTTGTCAAAATATTTCTTTGGTTTATTATTCTGTAAATGATTTATTTTATCTGGTTTGAGATTATGGGAAGGTAAGATAAGTGGGATAGTGGAATAAACATGAATAATTTTTGAATCCTAGATTGTATATGATCACAATGTTTTTAGCATAAATGATGAGAAGACATGATATTCTCAAAAATAAATTTTTGTCAAAGGTTATGTACAACTTCTGGGGTACACTAACCAGCATTTGGTTGTACTTGATGAATTATTAAATTTGTATTGGTATTGCAAAAGCTCATGTGTATTGTTTATTCATCAATTTTGCAATTATTTCATTGAAAATTTTTCATACTGGAAGATAAATAATCTTAAATCCTAGCAGCAGTACATAGCTGTAACTGTTTTTTTGTGCATTCTTAATCCTTGTGATGTACAATACCTATTTTGAATATGTATTGTGGTACATTTATTTGTTCAGACTCTTATACTTACCAAATTCTCATAGAATATGGTACATTAGCCTATAGATACCAAAGGATGTTTTATTGGAATGATCATACTTGCGTTTCTAATATTAAATACGTAACTCTTGTACTGGTAGCTAACCAGACCAAGTTTTTCTTTCATGTGGTGGAATGGTAGAGGTTAATATCTTAACAGGATGTTATTTTCTTCCTGCAGTCTTATGAGCAATAGGATAGTTGTTAGTGAAGGTGTATAATTTTATTATTTTTTGTTTGTAGGAATTTGCTCTGGTCATATTTGCATTCAATAAATATTATCCAGTTTATTATAATATATCTAATTATATTTTTATCGATCGCATTTGTCTAATCAAAAATAGCTTTAAAGACATTTCCATTAGCAGTGCAGCAGTGTGAACTCATGAAGTGCCAATATAATTTTATGAAATGAAATGTAATGCATAAAAATGATTTTTCAGTTCCAGAGAACTAAGATAAATGTGTCAAAAAGTGTCACTTACTGAGCAATATTTCTCATTGAATTTCTTTGTCCTTAGTTGGTTATTAAACCTGGCACATGAAAACATTGAAGTAATGTTAATTAGGATAAATTAAAGGTAGGAGATTGATGGGTATGATGGCTTATATCATTAAAGTCTGTTGATAAATGTTGGATTAAATTTCAAATTATGTCTTGAAGTGTAGTTGCTTATCCATGTACTGCTAATTATCTGAACAATTTCAATTGACCTTAACAAATTAAATGTTTTATTTTGTTATTGTAGCCATGATAATGATGTTTTAATTTTTTCATCAATCTACAAACCTTTCACCCAAAAGCTAAACATTTTTCCAAGACCTAGGGAATAGCTGCTGAGTTTAGACAGTAAATGATTTCTTTTCCAGGGATTTTAACTTTTTTATTACATGCCTTTAGTAATCTTATAATGTCAGATAAAGAATCAATGTTATGATAAAATTTAAATCAGGTGATGCTTTTTGATGTTAGTATACAGGAATAGTTTTGCAGCTGAATATCTATGGATCCTGAGATAATTGTTTGCATCTAATTCTATGTTTTTAACATAAACTTGACTGTGTTTATTTGAGTAAGCGTTAAAGTTGGGATGTTGATTTGCTCTAAATCTGCAAAGACAATGTTGCTTCTGGACGAATCTCGTTATGGAAATTTAGCCCATCCTGACAGCAGAGAGATGAAACATGCAGTTGTCTGTCAAGTACAAATATTAAGTAATTGTTAAATGGAATACTGAAAACTCGAGAGACAATTCTTCTTGGAAAATAATTCTGTGAGTCCAACTGCAGTAATATCTTGTGATCTAATGAGACAAAATGTTAATTGCTTTGTAAAAATCTAGTTGTAATTTTGTATATATTAACTTCATTTATAAATAAATATTTAGGTAATGGATTGCTTGTATTTGAGTTTTATTATAGGTAAAATTAAATTTTTCTATATCTAGAAATTGCGTATCTCTCACACAGGTTTAGGTCATTTTGGATTTGTGATATTTCTGTGATTAACTAACCATTTTTAATGCTTTGACATGGAATGTATTAGTGTTTTATTTATAACTTAAAACCATCTTACTTAAAATTTCCATTCATTAGCAATTTAGATATTCTCCCAGAGATAACTGCAGCTGAAAATGTAATAATTTTATTTGTATAAAGTTATATTTTACCAATACTGGCATATATTTGCTTGTAGGCATAATGCTTACTTCTTAAATTATTTTTATCACAGCATCATATGTTTTTCTTTGTAGTGCTACTCATCAAAGGATATTGATGGTGTTTAATGGAATTACCTTTATCCCTAGTACACTCACTCAAAATAGGTTATCATTACATGAAATTGTGCTAAAATTTTAATTAATGTTCTGAATTGAGTTGAAGATTAACTATAATATACTTAATCATCTTTATTCAGCATAGGGTCTTTGTGTGAAGATAATTTTTTAGTTTCTCTTTAAGTGCTTTCTTGCAGCATATTTACAACATTTTCCTCTACACTATAAATAATGCAATAAAAACAAAACTTAAAAATCTTGTAATTATATTTGTAGCATCTTCTTTTTTATCATACTGATTGCAGGAGATATTTTATCGCTGATTTTAACCATTGGATTTATCTGAGAACTTGTAAAAGGTGTAAGTGTCTTAGAAAATGTTAACTCATTATTTATACACCGTCGTCAATAAGCAATGCATTTTTTGGTTTGAATGCCACCATTCTTCTGGATAAGAGATTAGAATTTTCAATGAAGAATATTGTAAAATATAGGATCTCTATTTAAACTTGTTACTATATTCTCAGTAGCGGCGAGGGAAATTTTCTCTAACAACAAAAGTTAATATTTTCGTGTGTAGCACTCAGCATGTGCACCTGCAGGAAGTAATAGAATTCTACCACCATCTCTTCTGGGAATGCTGCAGGTAGGCAAACACAAGAAACGTATGTACCTCTGATATAGCTGGAAGCAGTTGAATCATTTAAGTCTAACAGCCAATGTAATCTTTCTGATTCATAAATTCTTAGAATTCATTCATTTTAATTTTATGTAAAATACAGTTTCCATGTTGAAATTTTCAGTTACATTTTATAATATAATCTCTTGGGAAGTTTTTCACTGGAATTAAATCTATGTAGTTTTTAATTAAACTTATTTGTTGATGAATACAAAAATCTATTTTCCTTATTTATGTTTGTTAATTTTCTAATATCTTAAATTTGAAGAGAAAACTGCAAATTATTGATATGCAACTACTCTTATTACAGAAATTAAGCATATTGATTTCAGGGAATTGAAAATTTTACAATAATTTATTGATTAATCAGACAGGCTGAAATAGAAAAAGATCTCTGTAAATTAATTTGAAGTTGGAAATGTGATGGATTAAGTTAAACAAAACATGTTCTTTTGAACTTAGAAAATGATTTATCATGGAGCTGGCTAATAAGGGAAATTTATTAACATAATTTAAAACTTAACTGCTACCCCTATGTATAGGCAAATATATATTCTATGTTGAGATTTGAGCTCTTCTGTAGGTAAGTAAGTCATACGATTAGCATTCCCAAGTTTTCCTGTTAAATACTGTGGTTTCTTAGCAGAAAGCAAGAATTTCCTTGAGTTATGATAAAATAGTCTTTTCTCGGAAAACATTAGTTTTAGGGATGAAAAATTGATGTTTTAATCTGGATTAAAATAAGACTTCTCTCTTCAGATTTTGAAAACAGCATATGAACTCACTATGACATGGTAAAGGTGGAACTGGAAAAGTTATGAAATGGGATTGATGTGCAGTGATACTGCTTACATTTCAACACTATGGTAACATTACCTACATCAAAGACACTAAAGTCTACAATGTCGCCTTTGGAAATTCAAGATGGATTCATAATAGTGGAGGTGATCCAACATTAGCAATAATTGACAATATAAGGGTATTTAATTCATACCGTAATATTTTGTGAAAGTTTTGTCGGTGGAATTTCAAAATCTTTGCAAACCCTTCATTCTAAACAGTGTCAGCTTATATCTTAACTTCTAATTTTGTACTTACAATTCCAAGCAGCATAAATGAAAGTGAAAAAATATTCAATTTATAAAAGTTGTATTTTAAATGTCCTGAGGTCTCTTGTTAATCCTCAAAAATAAAATTACATAAAAATTAACTTCATGTCATTCTCCTTTCTATAAATTTTTTGCAGCAATTATTTTAACATTACATATACTGAATGAGATTTATAATGATAATGAATAATTAAATACATGTGGGACCACTTTTTATTTATGATTTGTTTTTGAGTATGGTAGTAATTGAGAATTGAAAGTATTTCTTGCAGGAAATGTGTTGCTTCAAAGTGAAAAATCTTGTGCATTAACATTTTATTTGAAGGTGCAGTTGCTAATAAAATGCATCCAAATCTAACCATCCATGTAGTAAGGCTTTCCAGTTAGTATTATTCCTGCATTTTTTTAAGTTATATGCATTATATAAAAAAATATTCGCCAGCTTATCTGTGCCAAAATTATTTTAATTTTAACAAAAGAGACTATCCTTGCTGTTGTTATTTTCAGTATTATTCATTGTCTCAGAAACTATAACATTATATTCTTCCTTTTTAATGTACAAAAAATATTTTATCACTCATAAATCCTCTTTATGGAGAGAGCATTTTAGTCAGAATTTCTATTATAATTTCCCTTCTGATTTGCTTCTTAATATGCTACTGTGTCAGCTTATATCATAGTTATTCATCACCATTCCATGCATCCGGAAGTTAATTATGCTCTGCTTTACCTGAATGGTATTTGTTTCAGCATGTCATTATAATCTAGAGTGGCTTAATATATTTTTGTAAGATCTTCATTGCTGCCACAATTTTCTTCTTTGAGATATTACCAAACTCTGCAAGCTCTTGTGACTCGCTATATGCATAACTGAATAATGTGCTTTCAAAGCTTTTTAGTCATTATTAGAGTTAAAAAGAAATTTGAGCAATGATTTTTGATAAGGTTTCTCTCGGAAAGATTGAAGCAGTGTCAGCATCATCAACATCTTACATATTAGGCCACTCAGAAGAGTGAAGTATCTGTTATTGCCTGTGTACACATTAATTGATTAACATAGTTGTAGCAGATAATAAGGTCATCTGTCATTAGAAAACCTAATTAATGCTTCTGTTCAGTATAATTGGTTTTTTCCTACAGAAGTTGTGTCTCTCTTTCTGAAGCTTCCCATTTAAGCAATTCCAGAGAAGCAACTTTAATAAGGATATTTGGGAAATGAAATCAACCTGAGCGTGGAAATGTGTATGGGACAGACTGCACCATCTAAGGAAGGGTTAAAGTAATCAAATAATTTTAGAAGCTTTGGTGAGTCATCTATATAGTTGAACATAACAAAGTTGCTGAAGCTGTAAATGAAAATGGAGCTATTAAAATTTCACTAATTATTTGTGGTGTTTGGATTTAGCTTAGATTTAAAAAGAACATGTACTTTCTTGAAAGCTGGGCATCTTGCTCATTTACCTGCCCAGCTCCTTCAATGTTTGTGATTCTCAGATCATTGCTTTTGTGAGTTTTGTTGTTTAATGGAAGTAGAGTTTCTTTGAATTATTTGTAGCAAAATTAACTTTTGTTCCAGGTATTTATTTGAGACTAATAAAGAGATTTAGATAATATATACTCAGTGTTTTCTGAAGGTTCTTTTCATGAAGTTAACTGGAATGCCTCCTTATATTTTATTTCTTTGTAAAAATAAGTCTACAAAGATAGTGCTCTTTCAAATATCTTAATGTAAAATTAGTTACGTAAATTCATTTGAAGGATAATGTTGAGGTGATACTTATAATATTAATGAACTAAGAATACACCAAGAAAGGAAAACATACGCTGTGAGAAATATTGGACTAGGAAATTTTATTATGTAGTTCAAATATGAGAATCTGGTCAGCTGTAGGCTAATGATGTTTTCTTTTACATCTAAAGTACACAAGGCAGGATAAACTTGGTATGATCTTTTCATGCACTGTCAGGTTGCATGCGTTTATTTTCCACTCCTGGAAGTTGTGCTGGAAATTGCCTCTTGATATCATCTTCATCAACTCCCCTTTCTTAACGGCCTATGATGAATGGAGGATTAAAAAAACTCACCAATCAGCAAATATGCCTGTGACAGTGAGGCCAATTACTTGAAAGGGGCAAGATAGCCACAGATTTCAGACCTTCTGGGAAACACCTAGTGCACATTTCCGCTACTATGCTACCATCCTCCGGGAGTATATTGCACCATTGCCAAAATGTGCATTCAGTGTTTCCCAGAAGGTCAATAATCTGCAGCTTCCTTGTTCATTTCAAGGAATTGTCCCAACAGTCATTGGTATATTTAGCTATTGTAGAGACAACCTATTCATTAACAGCCAAATTCTACTTTCTTTTCTTTCAGCTGTTGATGAACCAAAACACTTCTGTGTTCTTAATAGTTAGTTAACTCACACCACATTTAATGATGGAATTCAGGTTTCCATTGACATTCTACACTGTCTGTCTTCTCAGAAATATCAATTCACACCATCTTCTGTTCAGGCATCAACAATATTTTGATCCTTCTGGTACAGATGAATCACATGTGATAGAGATTGTGGACAATGATGATTGAACTACCAAGACAAATCTGTGACAAGTCTGCCAGTCTGTCCACAGTCATTTTCCTATCTTAAAACAGCCATGTCAATAGTTGCTCCATTCTTTGTGATGGCAGGACTGTGCAACAATTTTGTTGAAACATGGCCTATCCCCAAACAATCAAAACCTGGTTTACATTGGGCATTCATCGTCCTCAAATATATAACTTTTTAGCTAATATAGGCTTCTTTGCTGGAACTGGATGCAGTACTTCTTAGTAATGTGCAGAAATGACTTCAAATCACCAAGTGAATGGTAAATTTATGTGCTATGCTGGTATCCAGAAATATGCACATTTGTGTCTTGAACCTTGTCCACCAATCACCCAATACACTGTTCATATCTTGAGAAATTATTCCAACGTCTTTTAATATGAAAAAGATCATTCTTAATCTTCATTGATGATCATAAAAAGGCCCCCAAATACTTGCAAGGACTATCAATTATTCATGATTTACTATCACATCTTTGCTCATTTGCATGTAGAAGTCAAGTTCTCTTTAGTCTTACCTTTTTATGTGATTAATACAAATGCAAAGCTCCATGATTATGGTATTGGTTTCAAAAAATTACCATTAACCTATTATGTGACAGTTATACAACAGCTTTAAGCTAAAGATAATGCTTTAATCATTATAGATAGTTGTGAATTATTTTTTAATAAATTGGAATAAAGTATAACTACTGACAACTCTTGATTCCTAAAGCAATGACTAAGTGAGTAGTCTATTCTTAATGAAATATTGAATAAGAACAAATTTTTGCTTATAATTAAATGATTAGTTATGTAAAGAAAGATTCTATGAGATAACAAGATTTAAGCTTTCTACCTTAAGAGGAGAAAATCATAAACCATTCCCTTTTTATAAAGAAAACTGCACCACCAACTCTTCATGCTGTTAAGTTTATTAATATTCTCATGTACTTTTGAGGATTGACAGAGGTTCAAGTTAATTGATATTTTTAGACCAAAGGTTGATGTTAAGGCACCATAGTGAAAATTTATTTATATTTTAAAACCAAAGATAAAATAACTATGATTTGAAGTCTTAAAATTTTTTACCATGATCATGATTTTGAATGTGAAACCATTCCCGAGAAAAGATACGTGTTCTAACTTTTGGTAGGTTCATGTGCCCCCACAATCCCTATTCAGTTCCCTCTCCTTCAATTCCCAGTAACTTATGCCACCCCTTAATTCGTCTAACAACTTCTGTCTTTTCCCTAGCATTCTTCCCTCGATTGTTTTCTTTAGTCCTCTCAATATTTAACCCACCCATTTCTTTCATCGATTTCTAATTACTTGAATTATTAACCTTTTTCCCCAACCATCTCTAGCACCTCCTCATTCGTTTATCTATTGAGCCAACTTACTTTCTCCATTCTACGCCATACCCACATCTCAAAAGCCCCCAATCTTTTGACATCCTCTTTTCTTAACGTCCACGTTTCACACCCGTACAACATTACACTCCACACCAAGGATTTTACTAATCTTTTCCTGATTCCTTTATCAGGGCCCTTCATCATCAGTTCCCTTAGCTTCATGAATGCTTCCTTTGCTAATGCTATCCTTTTTCTAATCTCTATTGAGCATCTTCCATCCTTAGAAAGAAGGCTGCCCAAGTATGGAAATTGATCTACTTGTTCTAGTTTTTTCCCATCCATCCTCATCATTAACTTAGATTTCTTTCCCTTTGAAAACCTCATAATTTTAGTCTTTCTTACATTTCTTTTCATCCCAAACTCCTTTGCTTTATCAATTAGTGCATTTACTAGGATTTGCAAATCCTTTTCAGAGTCGCACACAATAGCCTTGTTGTCTGCATATCTTACCAACTTCACCAACTTTTACTCCCTTATCTATTTCATCCCAAGCTTCTTTGACCATTTCTTCCGCATATATATTATTAAGAGATGGTGAAGAATGACAGCCTTGTATTACTCCCCTCCCTAACTCAGCCCATTCTGATTCCCCATTGGCAACTCTTACTCTTGCAGTCTGATTTAAAGAGCCAGTAATTTTAAAATTCAAGGATAAAGTTTCTCATTGACTTTAGGGGTCCTCAAAAATTTTCCATTTGGGTATTTGATATTAATTTTATTGATAATTGTAATTTTGGAATCAAGTTAATTGATTATTAGTTAACAATCAGATTGGCTTGTTGTTCTACCAAGTTCTGTTGTTCTGCCTGCACAAATTATGGCCCACAATAGATTTTGGAAATTTTTATTTATAAAAATTGGATAATAAAAGTTGAATTTGAAAGGTAATTAAAACTAAATTCTTGCAGAGAAAATTTACCTCTAATATGAATCCACATTAGAAAGAAATTACTGCTGAATTAAATTTTATATTTTTTTAATGTTTTTATTTCTCAATATTTTTTTCTAAATTAACGTTAATTTTCCAAAAATTCTTAACCTTCAGCCGGAAATTTCTACTGTATATCCATGCGTATATAGGCCTATACTAGGGACTGCCATGAGTATCAGCTCACATGCCCATAATAATGTTATGTATGATATGTAAAATAGTTTTTTTGTAAAGCATTCTCAAATGACCTTTTTGCTTCTGGTCTATCCAATCTTCATGAAGTCGAAATAAAGATATCGGAAAATTATTTTTGTTTTCAAGCAGAAAATGTGTAGACTCCTTCCTAAGAATTTCATCCTCTTTACCCTAAGCAATAATACTTTTCCCATTTAAAACCACTTTGGCCAAGGTCTCAGTGCAAATTTCTTCTATTTTATGCTTCTTGTACTGCTGAAAGTTTGCTCCTTATAACTTTGGCTGATTGCTGCTTTTTTCAAAATTTGCTTATTTAAGTTGATGAAAGAGCTGTATTCAAAATTTGATCCAGGAGTTACACTTGTTTCTTTAAATAGTAAGAATTAGACTTTAATCATTAGTGAAATTACAATACAAGTGAAAGAGCATGCCTAATAACGAAGGATTAAGAATGATATGACCATATCTAATATTGAGTAATATGATATTGATTTTTTCTACTGATGCGCAAGCATGTAAGAGAGCAGCTTACAACTTCTCTTGTTGCCTCTTTGAGATTTCACTCACAATATCATAGTCTAAGATGGATTTTCCTTAAAATAATCTACCTTCAAAATTCTTAGTTCAAACTTCTCTCTTGCCTTATTACTTGCTAAAAATTTACTCATTCCTTTCAATGGAAGCATTGTCTAATATCATTATGTCATCATTATGGAACCTACAAGATGTTTTAGAAATATTCTATATAAAGAGTATGAACCAGAATGCATTCCCAACTTAGGCAGCCAAGGTATAGGATAATAAACTGAACATAGTGAGGCACACCCCAGGAAAACATTAGGATAAATGTAAGTATAAAAGTTGAACAACCCAACATCCACCTAAAAAAAAAGAAATAACTGGCATTTTTGCCTTTTTCACTCATTTATCACTTCACCTATAAATATCAGGTAAAAATATCATAGTCGATTTCATATTTTCTCAAGGGAAAAAATAATTTGAAAAACAAGGAAAAGAGGAGCATCTATACTTTTCAAACTTTTTATTAGAAAATAACAGGAAAAAATTCATTCACTCTCAATCATTGCCATTATCTCAACAATTATGCAAAAATTAAAGTCATAGATAATAAACAAAAATTGAGGATTAAAAATATTACAAAAGAAAAAATCTTCAAACACTATCTTCCACTTGATCAGGGATCTCTTCTTTAATTCTTCTACCACCAAAACTGGTCCCATTTTCTTCATGTTTGTTTGGTGTATTCACTTTTGTAGAAGCGAATGAGGCAACTTTTTCATGAATTTCATTCAAAGTGGACAGGTACAAATCTGCTTTAGCCTGTATCAAAATTCAAGGATTAGTTAATGATTATCTAATATAATATTCAAGAAAATGATGCATAGGTGAATGCTTACCTTGATGCTGTGTAATTCTTGCTCGGTGCTTTTCTGTTTAGCCAGTGATTCTTTCAATTCACTTGAAATTCTTTGTATTGTACTTGCAGTCACACTGGCAGATTCCTTTACTTCATCTGAAATAAAAGAATAGCAATATCAAAAATGTTATTTACAGCTAACTTTTTGTTCAAAGACAAAATAGCCATAAACTTCAAAGGTGACATCGACCAAGCAAGCCAGCCCTTCTCAAGAATACATCTGAGCATTACTAATATTCTTGAATAACCTTCAAGATTATCCTATTGAGCAAAAGGGAAAACCACAGCTACTGCATACGTGAAGCCAACACACTTCTTGTTTTTACTTGCACTATTACTAAACGTAAAACTTAATAGCGAGAATGGTGAAACATGTAGAGGTACACCTCTCTCTGAGAATTTATTCATTCAAAACTGTATTTATAAAGGAAGGAATGATGTTTCAAAGACAACTATGAATCAAAGACAGCCAATTCAACACATTCACCAGGTAAGCAGGAAATCCTTTCTAAACACAACTAAATTACTATGCAAATATGTTTACATAAGATATATGACAGATTAAACATTTAACAGCTGTTTTGATGTGAGTTCCATCAGTTTCATCTCTACAGCTATAAATAAATTCACATACCCATTTCCTCCTGGAGAGTTTGGAGTTTCAATTCTGTCTCTGAACGGGCTCGTTCACTTCTTTGCAGTTGTTGAAGAAGTTTTTCAACATCAAGCAAACCTCCTTTATAGGATACAAATCCTAGAGAATAAAAGAGATAAATTTGCTAGTGATTATGATCACAGAATTGAGCATTCAGACTTCTTGTGCACTAGTACCTATTCATCCAAAAATAAATACTTAATATTCTTTAAAACACATTTTAGGATAAACATCATGATAGATAGATAAATATCCCAAGTAATCTTGTTTTGAAAGAAAGGTTACACATTGACTAATAATAATTCCAAAAATATTCATATGATTCAAGGATCCTAAAATTATCAATTAATAATAATGATTTTAATCATATCTGGAATTACCTTCAGCGATCGGTTTCTCTGAAGACTCTTTTGCTTCACTGCATTGCATCTGCATTCTTTTTAAAGGCGTGGGCGGTTCATTGTGGAAAACAGGTAACAGTCGTTTATTGCCTAAAATAGAGTTTTATTCTCTTAGATCATCATTGGAGAGATCAAAATTTATTATGAATTATGGTCAAAATAAACCAGCCTTACCAAAAGCTAACTCTTCAAGATTTGCCCCAAGATCATATTCCTTGAGAGGCAATTTCTCCTTTAGTTTAGCAGCCTCTCGATTATCTCCATCTTTTGAAGCATTTTCCTCTTTTGATCGAGGTTTGTCTGTTAACTTTCTATAGTTTAAAGTATCTCTAGTTACTACTTTCTGTACAAGCTTTTTTATCTGTAAAGTAGTAGTAAAATACACCATTAACTCTAAATTTGCTTTGGAACCATTATGAAGCTATTTTTTTAAATTAATCAATGTATATCTAATTACGCAAAATTTTCCTTAATAAAAACTGATACGCAAAGAATAGCTGTCTGATTTATTGATAGATAGAAATTTAACAATCTAGCCTCTAATAAATCTGATGTTTATTAGTAAAGCTCTGTACAATTCCATTGCACTAGAAAGAAACACTGCTTAACAAAGCATCATTCAAAAAGATAATTAGTACTACAATATGGACAATAACATGTAAAAAGAATTAAAATTATTGGTGATGATTAAGTTAGCTACATTATTTTTTTTAAACTATCTCAATCTTAAATTCAAGAGAGTTTAACAGGAAATACCAGATTTTAACATACAAATCAAGAAATTAAATGTTTCATTTTGTAAGAATCCTACATGAGGGAGGAATTTTTTAACATAGATTCAAAAGGAGAAAATTAAGTTTAAACATCTACATAGCCAAGACATCTGTTTCTTATTGATACACATTAAACAAGTAATGAACTACACTTTATATTTATGGAGACAATTATTATGCTAATAAATTCATTACAATTGACTTAAATAAACTAAATATATTTATAGTATGATTTCCACTCTCCACACTCTAGTAAGCATGGGTGATCACAACAAGAAGTACATCTTCTGAAGCATACTTAATAGGGAAAACATAACTTTCACAATTTTTCAAGTTAATGATTAAAAGTACGTTAAAGAAAAGCATACCTGAGCTCTGGAGAGATTAAGACCAAGAGTGAAGAGGATTTCTTCCACATCTTTGTCAAATATATATCCACAGTGAGATTGGTCAAAATATACAAAGGAAAGAAGAAGAGCTGGATCTTCTGTGAACATTCTAATTTTGTCCTTTTTATTCTTGTCATTCTTACTGTCATTCTTTTCACTGTTACCACGGGAACTCTCCTTGTATTTTCCTCTCCCTTTATTGTCTCTGTCCCTTCGGTCCCTACTATTTTCTTCTTCGTCCTTAACAACAGAAAGACATACTCAAAATGAATTTTGCAAACAAATGACATTATTTCATAATTAATTTCTGAGATAATCCTCACAACATCCTTTCAAAAATATTTCATGACAGACTGTGTACATTCAGTATCTTTGAAATGGTAAAAAACAAATGAAAAATGCTACTTTAAAAGGATATTAAAATTAAGAATGAAGGTCCTCACTTCCTCTTCCTCATCATCTTCTTCATCGTCATCCTTATCATCACCCTTTTCATCAGAGCGTTTTGCTTCATCCTTTTTATCATCATCTTTCTTGTCATCTCGATCATCTTTCTTATCATCTCTCTTGTCCTTATCCTTTCTTCGATCCTGAATAAAAGGAAATCTATCTAAGTAAGGTTTTCATAACTATTTAAATCACATTTTCTTCAGTTACCATCCAAAGTAAACAAAATCTAAACTCAAACTTTGTTTCAACATGTTTAGCTCTAGCTGAGATACAAGTGGCAAGTCGGAGTTACAAATTTTTTCAATCAAGTTGTGGAAGTTGATGGAAATCAGCTGTTAAGTATTTCAGTAAATCATATTTAGTTTGCTAAATAAACATTCATAAATTACCATTAATTAAAAACTATTCAAAATTAATTTTAAAATGAAAAAAATCTTATAAATTATTAAAACTACTTAGATTAGTAGAAAGACTTGGTTCTTATTAAGAAAGTATGTGTTAGATGCTGTTCAGTATTAAAATACATCAATGATCTAAATTCCCAATCTCAATTTGGAGGATTAAACAAACTATGAAGAAAGAAAAATCTCAATTAAATCTCACCTTCTCATCTTTCTCTTCTTTTGAGGGATCAGGAATGGAGCAAAGAGCTCGATAAATATTAAATCCAAAATCTCTCATCAACATCTCATTGAAGAGTTCAGCAAACAAAGATACTTCAAATGAATGCTCCTGTTGAATGAAATTCCAGATTAATGGACAGCTTCATACTCTATAAAAATACTCGTAAATTGAACATCAATAAGATATTTGATCAATTATGATAGTACCCTTGAACTATTAAAACTATTCTAAGTATTCACTGATCATAGTTGAAATATTTAAAAACGAACATTAATAAATCAACTACAGGTAGCTACAACAACTATGTATGAAATAAGGAAATCATCATATAAAAATGGCTCATATTGAAGAAAGTTACTTGAATGCATAATTGGCTCAAGATATAATTTAAAATATACTGAGAAACTTGTGTTTTGGCTCTTCAAGTCACTTTACTAAATATTTGGATTGACTACAGACAATTAATGATTTCAATATAACTTAAATTGTTACAGCCTACGTAAAAATCTATTGGCAAGAAAAATATTAAAGGGATAATAAACACTGTAAATTTTACCAATGACTACTACATTGATTCTTCCAGTAGAAATTCGCACAGAATAGCAAAAGTGCTACAAAAACTAATTTATCTCATAAATTTGTTTATTAAAATCACACAATTTCATATTTTGAGAGTAGCAAAACATTTAGAGGATAGGTAAATTCAAATAAATAAATGGCATTCAAAGTTATGAAAATATCAAGTACCTTGGTATCTTCCTGACGGTAATCAAGCAATAGTGAGAGAGACATCACAGTACAATCAAACTTTCCAGATTTGGCAGTTTTGGATGGATGAACAAGGACATGAGGTGTGTCTGGCAGCATGTAGCGTCTCTCCAACGTTGCCTTTTCACGCTCGTCCTGCTTTCTTTTCTCATCTTCCTACAGAAAAAAAACAGGACAAACTAGAGATATTTTGCATAACACATATAATAATAATAACTTACCATGCAATTAAAAGCATTATTTTATCTCATAGCAAAACTAATAAGCAACACCCACTCCTTGGGTACCAGTTAACAGCAATGCTAACGTCATTCTCTACTTCAGTAATTTATTTTCCTTAAATATCTTTTAGTAGTTAATCATGCAATTATCGATAAAATATTGTCAGAATGTCTTCAAATCTGGTATTTCTTGAAGTAATATTTGGTAAGTTTCATAAGCTTGTGATTAGCTTTATCAGAAGCTCAATCTTTCTGTAAACCTGGAGTTACTATATTCTAATAGCAGTAAATAGAGGATCATTGAATTCTGATGTGGGTTAAACTGGGGCCATGTCTTAAAACTCAGTCTGAGTTAATTTCAGGTAGTTTTAAGCAACTCTATAGTGTTTATAGCATCACTACTAAATGAAAATTTGTTCATACTAGATTTTTATCAAAAAAACGTTCGTATTTTAAATTGTTTTTTCTCAGTTTTTCCATCTGAGCAGGAAATGAGTCGTAGAGTAAGCCTTTGTAAACCCAATCACAATGCAATAAATATAAGGAACCATAAGAAATCAATAAAAAAAAGAAAACCATGCAAGAATTGGGTCTGAGAGAATAAGCCAGATGAATGCAGTCAGAGAAGTTGCCACTCATCAGATGAAAGGTTAAAATTACCTCTTTTTTCTTTTTGTCTTCATCTCCTCTCTCATCAACCTCAGTTTTGGAGGGTAATTGAGATTCCATATCCATCCCCATTTCAGCTTTCCTCTCCCCATCTTTCATCCCTTCCATATCACCCTCCACATCCATGCCACATTGACTTTCATCCCTACTTCCAGATTCATCCTCATCGTCTTCCTCTTCAGCTCTCTGAGCCTCTGTCTTTATTGCTTTGCTCAGACGGGCTATAAGTTGTGATTTTAGACCCTTTGGACTAAGAAGTCGAGCTTCCAACTCTTGGCGAAGCTCTGAAACCTATAATGGTTTTGGGCAACATAGGATATCCAAGATGAGAAGATTTATAATTAGTGTAATCTCTCATTCATAGCTCCTCAAAGCTCTCTGGAGTTTAAAACTGATCCTACTCTTGCCTAGTAGTTTGCAATGACAGTACTCTGGCCAGCACTACACTTTTACTGCCTGTTATTACCTTTAGTTTTTATCTGATGCCCACCTTTATAAGCTCAGTTAACTTTCAAATTCAGAAACCCAAATAAAGGTAGGAAATGAACTGCCTTAGCTGGAAAAACCTATGCGTTCAAGTCCTAACCACTATTTTCCACAGGCTAGTACACTTATGATGGCCAGGAAATAAAGAATCTTTCTTTGTGGAGACAGTTAAATCAAACATGGAGCAAAAGGAAGATGATACTAGGTGCAATAAGATGGATTTTAAGATGAATTAAATAAAAAACAAAGACTCAAAAGAAAAATAATTGTTAAATGATAAGTATCACTGCTGAACTAAATGATTAAACCTATATGGTTGTGAGCTAGGTTGTAGTATTTCACCATGAAATAAAGCCGAGGTCAGAATTTTTTATCTCTATACTACATCCATAGAAATAGTAGTAAATAATTTGTTTCGGCGTATTAGTATCATTTGGAATTTTATATTTCTGATATACTTCCCTCTGGAAATTCAACAATCACTTGACTGCAGAAGATACTTGGTTACCACATTTCAAACTGACATGGTTCTGATCGAAGTTAGGTTCAGAACAAATAAGTTGAGTGAGAAGTTGTCTCTAAGGACTAAAAGCCCTGTATTATAAATCCTGTAAATGATATATATTATCCTGTAAAGTTTCTGAATTTGTCACATTTTCTCCAGAGTTCAGACAACACCAGGGGTGATCCATAAATGAATTTACAATTTTGCATAGCATCTGCATTATAATAAATTAAATTTCTTACTTCTACAAAATGTGATCATACAGCTTTAAATTTTAGATTAGGAAATAGAATCTTTCTTCTGAATTCCATCACAGTTTCAATTCTGTAAATTTACCTAGTTCAAACAATTATTGGTTCCATTAAGAACCTCAATAGTTTTATATATTTGAGGTTTTCATTTCAATCCATTCTGAGGATAAGCAGACCTAAACGTTTATCAATGCACTAAGAAATAAAAAATGTTTGATGCATTGTAAAATATAGTTCAGCTCATATAGCTGCTTAATGTATGTGAATCACATTAAGCAAATTAGATCTGGGCATCATCAAAAATGAAAATAAGGAGCTTCATAACTCAAGCATGATCAACAGGCCATTCCAAAACAGAAAACCATTCCTTAAGGCTCACCTTCAAAGTTTTAGGATCCAATTCAGAATAATGAGTTGGCTCTTTCTTAACTGAGCTCACGTCATCAGTCTCTTCAGCCTAAAAAGGAAAAGATACACAGACTTAATTGTGGGAGTAAGAAATCATAAAACCATGCTGCTGATTGTGAAACGTCAAAACAAAATATGGGGTGATAAAAACTGCAGAAAGTTAGGTTATAAATTAGGCTGTAGAGTTTTGGTTGGGTAAAACCATTAGAAAAGGGAAGATACATAAGAAAAAACTTTTGGATCAAAAAGTTTTGTAAGACAAAATAAACAAGGGATGGCGTTACCTGTCTCTTTCCCTCTCTGCCAAAGAAATAAAAGCATCTAGCCACACTGAATTAAAGACTGTATTTCAAAGCTCACCACCAGCCAGTTTTTTGTTTGCCTATACCTTCCATTCGCATCATGCACACACAGCTCTCACTCTGCACTCGTTACTTCAGTCACATGTAAAACGTCCACCTCTAAAATTTTAGGAAAGTTTGGACAAATTTTTATAAGTGCTATTCTTTTAGTCATAGAGGAGAATAAGAGGAAATGAGGTTTGGACAAAGAGTCCCGAGACAAACCACTGAATCAAATAATCATATTTTTAAAATTCAGTCTGAAAAAAATGGTGTACATCTTTTGAGGAAAACAACATCCACTCTCCACACCAGGCATACAGGACTGCATAGTTCTTGGAGATGTTAATTCTTGTTTTTGCCTATAAGGAGATTTTTTGCACTGCTCTGGCAACACAATACCTGCTAGCCAAGAGATTTCATCCTCCCAACCTCCACCACCAACTCAAATACCAGCGTCTGGCATCAGCTCCTGGTCGTCTTAACTCTGGATATCTTGTTCCTTTACATCTCATGGCCAACATCAAAAATATAACTGGTACCCATTCTCTCTCACATTCACTCATGCACGCACAACCAGGTATGCAGAGACAACTGGTTAACAAGGAAAGCAATGATGCAAGAATCACTTAATTATGTTGGATCATTTCCATGGTTAGCCAAGTAGATTTTTAGGGCCTACTGCAAAGTTTCTAATATTAAAAAATAAAAGACTACAAAAAAGTTTTTCCAAAAAGCCAGATCAATTAATAGTTTTAACAATGTTAATGGCACATAGAAGTCACAAAATCAATCAACCTAGTGGGATGATTTAAAGCAGATATAGCAAAACTGCAAATTATGTGAAAAACTCTTCGGACTAGTTTCAAAATTTGCAACATTATATCTATTCACATGCAGTAGAATAAACAAACAGAAACTTCGTAAATAATATTTCATAAAGCATATGATTTTAAAAAAATTAGTATCCAATTTCTTCAAATTAAAAAAAATATTGAGTATTCTAATATCTTCAAGATAATCATGCAGAAAACTTTCTGACAAATAGAAGAATGTTTATGAAGAAAAATTTTAAAAGGCTTGGTGTCACATTAAGAAAAGATCAACATAATTCAGTGACTTTCTTTGAACCAAATATTGAAATAAAACTATATTTTCCCATCTATAATGCATACCTCAGGTAAAGGATAACTTTCTCTCCTGTCAGTGCAAGTGCAAAAGATTATAGTACATAAAAATAACATATTACAAACCTGTTCATGTTACATCCACAGAAAGGTCTATCCAATGGTAAGGCTCATAATTAAGTTAAAAAAGGTAGGGTTTTAGTTTGACAACATTGGCTAGATTCTCCTTTTGGTGCAACTTAAATAAATGACCAGTAAAGTATTACTTTTAACATGACAAATCTTGTAGCTGTCTGGATACCGATTACCATAACGTGTGTATACTGTATTATTTTGTTCTCAGTATTCTCTCTAAGGATGCCAATATTGGCTATGGGGTATGAATGTAGATATATCAACACTTCAGACACACAAGGTCACTATACTCGCTTTACATCATTATAATTTCTATAACATTTAAGTTATTAAGAATTTAAGTTATATGAATATGAAATAACCATCATTCACATATCTTTACAGCCATTATCATTTTATAACAATGACTTAGAGTATGAGTTGAAAATATGAAATTTAAAGTAAAATATTAGTGCTTGATTTATGTTTATGCTGAACTAACTTTTTCTACCAGAAAATTGGTACAATACAGATGGGAATATATAGTATGACTCCAAATAGATAAGAATTTATCCAAATAAATCTATAATGCATCTTCCGTCATCAAAGCCAAAAGGCAACATGACAATACCATTTGTCTCCATCAAAGTCCAGGATTCTTGATAAATCATTGCTTTCCATGTACAACTTAGCACAATAAAAAAATAACTTTAAGAAAAATTTGCACAGCAAAATAGGTGCTTTTTAGCATAAAGTGGATGCCTTGTCATCAAAACAGCTCTCATCTTTGACGCGGTGCTGCTGCAGTTGTGACTGCTGCGGCTGCGAGTTCTGCAGATTCTGCTGCTGGCACTGCTGCTGCAAACGTGTGGCAAGCTGCCGCCTGTAGCCCTGGCGGAGTGCCTCCCACTCTAGGTGTGTTGGAACACAACTCCATACATCTGGGAGAAATATGACCACTGTTTCAACTCGTGCAGGGACCGGACGGCCCTTGTGACTTGTCTCCCCTCGGCGGTAGTAAATCTCCACAAATCGGTACCTGGAGGCATGGGCAGGCAGGCCGAGGCGGCGTCAGGGAGAGGCGAAGGGGGGAAAGAGAGAGAGAGAGACAGAGCCATTTTGGTTTTGCAGGTCCACTGGCACCTAATGCAGTATCAACGAAAGACGGCCATTTTGTGGCAAAGGCTGATGATGGATGAGGTTTCTAAGGGAGAATTGGTATTTTAATGGGAGAGCCGTTGATGGAACGAGGGAGAGGGAATTGGATGGGGAATGCTTAAAATACAACTGCTCACATTCCTTTTATGCACTCACACACGCACAAGTGGTTTTCCCTTAGAAAAACAAGGAAGAAAACAAGTGCAGACTATAAGACAACAAGCCCAGCACACCTACATGTAAAAGAAGCTGAGATGGAAAGCACAAAAATATTACTTTTCTGAGACCTGAAAGACATTCGCAACTTTTGTGAGGAAGGGATTGAGAAAATTGATTTTTCAGGGAAATGGAGTCAAATCAAATTACAAAGAATGAGGCAAATGAATGAGAGATAAAGCTGTGAAGTTTGAGTGAAATTGTGGTAAAAAGCTAAGAGTGATAGATGCTGTTGAAAGAAATTGAAAATGCCCAACACATGCAAACAGCCTCTAAGAAAAATAAAAGCCATTTCATTTTCTATTAGTCTGAAAATTTTATGAATTCATGCAAAGTAACTGAGCTGTACTCCAGACACACATTGAAAGAAATGCTGAGATTTATTGAAGAAACAAAGCTCTGAAAATCCTTCATCTATTGTAATGATACTATTGGCTGAAACTAAAGTAAGATCAAATCATTCTGACCTAAGGGAGGTGAAAAATATGAACTGATGACACATTAAACAATAAAGAAATGACCAAGAGAATAGAATAACTATGCTATTTTTCATAAATGACTTGTTTATAATCGATCAGATACTATTATTGCTTGCATTCATTCCAAGGAATCAATTAATTACTTTTATAGGGAAGTCATATTTTTACCTTCAAAATATTCACAATTGCAATCCATTAAGACAGGTTTTATGAGATGAAGTATTTAAAAACATCTCCAAGTAGGAATAAAATGCAAATTGACAATAGTAAGCACTACTTATTTTGAATCACAATATATCAAATTTCAACTAATATCATTAAAATAAGAAATGGATCTAACTTTAACTGGAAGATTCTCATTGAAAGATAACTTATAAAAATTGTAATAATTAAACCAAAGAAGTCAGTGGTAAATTTTAATGTCATTTTTTCATGGGAAGCTACAAGTTATTTCTTGATGCATTCATGTAAATGGCAATGAAATATTAACTGGTAATCAGTGGTGTATATTTTAATTATAACTGAAACAACATAAAAGCCTTTTCTACAAAAACCTTTTCCCAGAAATTCCCCTTTCCCATTTTAATCTCTAAGATTGAAACCAATTACATCTTATCACAAATGCAAAGCAAATCTGGACAATTTAAATGTCTAATAATTTATCTCCATAGTCTCATAAGTAAACAAGGAATGGGTTGAGGTGATTTTGCACGAAATGGTGTGCATCCAGGAAAAATCCCAAGGAAGAATAGACTTGAAGAAAGGGTCCTGGTCCCGTCAGACTTTTTTCAAGTCTATTCTTCCTTGGGAGTCTCATAAGTAATATGAGTTTTCAATCTTAATGCAGGAGCTATTTGATTGTAAAATAATGAAGAAGTTGGAGAGGTATATTGTACATAAGACACACCCAAGCTTTCAAATTTTGTAATGTAATTGTAATTTTATGATAATGCATTTTAGAGAGCAAACCTAAGATGTACCTGATTTTTGGAAGTTTTAAGTATGCCACAATGGAGCATCTTAGATTCAAGAATATATTTTAACAATTATTTCTCGCATTGCATGAAGAAATAACCAGCATTACCCTTTGCACAGCAGAAATATTTGCATGTTTTCATAGGTTAACTACTAATATAAGTTTTAGTAAACTAATAAAACTGCTGATTTAAATAGCCCTAACATCAGAAAATTATAAATTAAATAAATCTGAAATTCATGAATTTGAAAGAGTAGTCTTAAGCACATTCCCATACAGGGCAAGAATTGGCTGAGTTGGATATGCCCAATGTATCAATCTTATGGTTTTGTGTTATTCTGAGTAGTTGTGAAATGGATGATAGTAATATGGATGTAATTTAGTTGCACATTAAAAAGTTAAGCAGACAATAAAATGAAACTTATCACAGTGAAGATGAAAGCATACAAAGAAAGAGGCACAAATTTGATTTCACAGTTAACATAAATTCAAATATTTCATTCCCTTCGTGGCAGCCACAGTATTGTAATCAAAGCCATGCTGAAGCAAATATGAAAGCAGTATGAAAGTAAGAAACAACTCCAAATTAATTATTCGTTGAATTCATTATAAATGCATTGCAAGCAAAAAAGTAGGTAATAAATATCAACAATTACTTCTATTTCAACAGTCGAAAGGCTTACTTTGAGCTACTTTGACATTATCTATCTCTAAGAAAAATACCCACACAAAAGCTATCCATGATAAAGCAAATACCTCGACAGCTAACTTAACTTCAAAATCTTGTCTTATATTGATTTTTCATTAAGGATAGACTAAATTAATACGTGTGGTTTAGCATCAGAAATGTAAACAATCAATAGCAATGACATAAAAGTGAAAGATATAAAAGAAATATAAGCTTTTTTAGTAAAAAATTAACTTCATTTCAAGTAGCAAAGAAGTAGAAGTTTTGGTGTAAAATAATTCTAATCAAATCTTTTAAGATCATGGAGAGTAAAATTCTCAAAGCAGAACACTTTCTTTGCATTCTAGATAAAGGTACCTGGCAAACCAACGTTAGAAAAGTTAACATGATGCAGAAAGAAAAATAGGAGTTTAACATTTATAACAAAATACTGTTCATAATGGATGATACATTGAAATTGTTAATAGTGAATTATTCATAAAATTGAGCTTGTGGCCTGCTGCTACATAACTAAGTCAGTTTTAATTCAGATGTTTGTAGTTAACTCTTAACTATTCAGCTATAAAAATCATGAATATACTAGGGACAATTGACAAATATTATCTCATTCATGTAATGGAACTTAACCTGAGTTCTCATGGGGTTGAGTGCACAATCCATTCCAAGACAAGTCATTTACTCTCCGTCAGGAGAGATTTTGCACAGCCAAGTCAATTGATTGGCTTCCTTATACTTTGTGTTTTACTTTACTCAACTGAGCATGGAGTTGAGAAAATTTTGTGAGAGCAACATGAGTCATGCCTGATTACAATGACTTACCTAGTCATGCACACAAGTTGGATCACTGGTCATACACCAAATCTCAAGAGAACCCAGCTTTCTTTCCTACAAGCTGTTATTGAATAAATTATTTTCATTTCCTATAGGAACTTCTGTGATCTATAATGAGCATAAAAAATTATGAGGGGAATAGATACTTCACCATTAATGTAATTCATAACACAGGATTAAATGTCTAATAGATAGCCGAGTTGAAATTCACCAATCAATAATGCTCAAAAGAGAAGAAAACATGTAAAGGTGTCAAATATGGCCAATCAGAATTCCTTCTACCCTTTTACCTGCTTCTAAAATACTATCAGAATGTCAAACATCTTTAATCATTGAGTAAATTACAAGAGTACTGCTAACCTAAAATACTCCAAAGGTATCTATAGAAGATTTTTTTATTACATCGCCTTCTCCTTTATTAGTTGAGATTATGCTTTTAAAATATTTCCTTGAGTTATTACTGAAATTAAGTGACTGGAATTGCTATTATTAAGTTATTACAAAAAGAATAGGGTTGAAGAATACTCAATATACTAAAAGAACTAGAAATAATCAATAAAAATTTGCAGGTCAATCCAGACATATTTGTGGTATATTTTTAACAAAACTATTTGTTCCAATTAATTACCCTAGATAGTAAAGAATATCTATCTCTCACAATCAAAGATAACTCTACATGAAAGATAAAAGAATTACAGAAATATTAGGTATTCAAAGTTTCATCTAATGAAGAATATTTAAGTTGAAAAATGTAATCACTAAAAAAGTTGAAAGAGTAAGAAAAGCATTAGGAATGCAGTGAGGAATAAAAGCAATGTGTGAGACAACAGTCATGCATTTACTTAGAAAATTCATGCACAGCATGCAACTTTCACCCTCACAAAACATAACTTGAATTTTTTTATAAACTGGGTCTTGGGGATATTTTGCTGTCATCTACCAATTATTTATGTTCTCACTAATGAAAACATGTACTAACTAATTATTCTATTCTCTGACTTTGATTTAAAACAATGACTGTCTGATAAGAACTGAATTTAAAGATGCATCACCCTTTGAATAAACAGTTAATTAAAATTGGGCAGCTTACCTTTGGTCTAGTAACTAAGTAATTCTTTCTCTATTTTTAAGATATTTTATGGTTCCTCATAAAATGAGGAAGAAGTAAATATTAACAATGTCAAGAATCAATATCTCATTGTAACTACTGAAAGGATATCAACATAACTTATATTTACTTCCTACTGGATTTTACATTTTATTTTGGAATATTTTGAACCAAGATGCCTAAAATGCCCATTCTATCTACAATTTCTTTGCAACTGTTACCTATAATAGATGACTAGGAGAAATTTAAAAACAAAAAATCAAGTAAAAAGTTTTAACATGTAATTCAGCTCATGTAAGTGTTGTTTTAATTTTCAATGTCTAGTCAATTTCTTTCTCAAGCAGCTTTAAGCTTTCAAATATAACCTACATCAGTTACCAAAAGAACTACGCTGGTAAACTTTCAACTAAAACTTAACCCTTTTCAGAACTTATCTAAATACTACTAAATATTTACAGTTACAAAGTTCATCCTTAAGTATTGTCTGATCAACTAGCTGAAATTTAGAGCTAGAATTCAAAGAGCTTTTAATAACTTTAATGGCTGATAACTGAATTAAAATTCCTCAAAAATTCATTATATACATATAAATTTATAAAAAATTCATAATAGCTATTGGATGAAAAAATCATGTTTTTAAAATTTGGTGTTTACCATACTACAACATAAAGAAAATGTTTGGTATAATCAAGAAAAAATGCTGCTCATCTAATATCCATGAGTCTTTTCTCTCTATTTCAGCACTATTTCCTTTCACAATATTTTCTCATGTGATTTCAACAGAATCTTGCTTCAGTGAAAATGTATAATTCTAGAAAGACTTAATATTTGATTCAACCTAAACTATATAATAGTGTTCTACCTTTAAGTAGGTTCATGTGCCCCCACATTTCCTATATAATTCCTTCTCCTTCAATTCCTGGTAACTTATCCCACCCCTTAATTCATTTAACTTCTGTCTTTGTCTTCCCCTCTGTCTTTTCCCTAGCATTCCTCCCTCGATCATTTTCTTCAGTAATCCCTCTCCTCTCAATATCTGACGCACCCATTTCTTTTGTCGATTTCTAATTACTTCACAACAGAAACTGATCATTAGATATTAAAATGAACTGCGAAAGGTGCAAAGCTTCTTCTTCTCATTGACCTTATTTCCAAATTCCGTACAAATGACTATATTTAACCATCTGTCTTTTAACTGACTACTATTTAAATGCTATGTTTAAAGTTTTCTAATTAAGAGTATTTCTGCATCAATGGGTCAAAATTTTTAAAGAAATGTATGATACACACTTACAAAATTATCCTCCACATACATGGTGACTTTTCATGGCCTAAGAAAGACACTGTGCAACAATAACTCTGAGCTCTTTTCCTAATGTGAGAGAATTTAAAAGATATATTTTCCATTTAAAGGATTTATTATGATAGATTTCGATCAGCCTTCTGCATTTAAATTGATTCAAAAATACTGTTTTTTTATTTCAGGGATAGACATCTGTTTCAAAACAGTTCCTAGTGAACTAACAAAAACTAGGACAGAGATGAATGCCTGAGTTCTATTTTGCAACTTTCTAATAATGAAGTATGTTCCTTCTTTCAAAATCCTACCCTGACAACTACAAGCTTGACTGCAGACTACAAACAGCTGCATCAATTATAACAAAATGGATAGTCAATTTCTATGAGTTCTATAACATGGAGATGGGTATCATTTAAAATCATATTTAGAGTTCACTTAACTATACAGCCTCAAATTCAATATCTGTAATGCATTATAGGCCCAATGGACAGAGTTAACAGCTCATGACAAATTACTAGAATAGAACAAAGACAAATTAGCCACTCCTTTGCTTTTAAAAACACCACACCAAACTTATAATTAGCTACGGAATAATATAAGAAAAAGATATGAATTACGTATCTATAGCAAGGACAAAGATATTGCTTAGTATAATCTCCATTGATTTAGAAGACAGCATTCCTAAAAAATAAATCATATAAAATGGATGCACAGATATTGTTTATAAAACCTTAAGCGACCATTTTCTCATAGATCGTCATAAAAATTAAGACTCAACATCACCTAATTCATCATCCATCCCATTCAAAATTTATAACAAATTTTAACCACAGAAACTCTACACTTACTCTTAAAGAAACAAGATTAAGAATGATGTACTGACAAGCATTATTTATACAGATTGCTCAAGTCTGAATCTTTCAAAGAATATTTCTGCAGAATAACTAGAAGGAAGTAAATAGAAGTCCTACATTGTAAAATAGGAGCATTATAATCACTCCTTCAAATTAGCACCTATAGCCTACAGAGAAACTGGAATAATTTTATTATTTATGTCCCTTACTTACCCTATGAATCAATGTATGTTTTACAATGAAGTGAGTGAATGCATTAGCTTGTGAAATACTATTGAAATGGAACTCAAAAACAATTCAAGAATACTTCAACTGTGATTTTTCCATACTTCAATATATAATTTATAATAATATATTCAAAAAGACAGCAATAAGCTGAAGACAAGATGTGTTCTCTTGAGAGCATTCCCCAGAAATATGGTAAATTTTGAGTAAGGAGATAAGTATTTAAATAAAATGAGATGAAGTGTGATGATTAAGTTGGTATAACTTCCTTACCATTGTGTGCAATGTCCTAGGTCAATTCCAGTAAGAGCCTTGCATGTCCGTACAGCTGTTCGTACCAAAACTGAAGGGTCTCCTGCAGGATCTGCTCCATCCAAAGAAGGACTCCATGGGCCCCCAATAGCCATTGTTTCATTCTTGCCTCGTAATCCAACCAGAAAGTTGATCAGACGAGTTGGATGCACATAACCATCTTTGGGCATGTCATTGTTGCCACCTGTACTGTTGGAACCTCCACCAGTGCTTGCTGAATTTGAGCTGCTGCCAGCACTGGAACCAGTCTCTTCTGCTAATGGACAAGTTTTTCTGAACAGCTCTTCCCGTGGTGGTACACTAAGAAGCATGACCTGATGAAAAGAACATTGCACACTTCAATCAAATACTGTAATGATCAACCAGTCAAGAGCATGGCTTTAAGAACTTCATAAGTTTTACAAATCTTAATAGCCCCAGTCACACAGACTTTTAATTCTGTGAATACATTTGGATTTGATTACTGCTGAAGTAAAACTGATAAGAAGTCTTTAACTCGGCCACAAACCTGCAGTATTCTTAATGTAAGTCCAAGTCTGAATGTTTAGTTTAAATAGTAATCTTCTGTCAATAGATTGGTTACAATATGCTTGAAGTAATGTCTAATATAGTAATATTCCTAATGATGTAGGAGTTACTTAGGACTTACTTAAGAATATATAATTATCTGAGAACTATTCAAAATATGGTTTATGCTGCAATAGATTGATTTGATTGCATGTGTGATTAAATTCAAGAGAAAATTAAAAAGAGGCTATTTGAAATGCTCAAGTTAGTCTTCTAAGGTACCTTATGGGTTTATGGTTCCTGAATTCATGACACTCCCATTACCTTTACATAAAATAAATCCCAAATGTAGTGGTAGTTATCATTTACTAAAAGAAACCAAGGCAACTCTTACTGACAGCTAAGTAGATGCACAACACCTGAGTGCCACCAAAAGATGCCTTCTCATCACCCAATTTCTGCCAGTATGACTTGAAAAATAATTAATAGGCACAGTAGACATATCTAGCAACTAGGCATCAATTGTGGATCAGCATATTATACTTAATTTTTTATCTACTATCAGTCATTTGAACTGATAGAAATTAAAAGATGGGTAATTTTATATCTAACTTACTACTAAGTATATCACAATCTTGCAGAATTAAGAGAATTGAAATCAAAGAGTTTTCATTGATAGAGGAATATGATAGCCAAGGTTGTATGATGTTGCGATCATATAATCTTATGAATTTTTGTAAAAATTCAGAGATTTTTATACAGCCTTCATTTTAACCCCTGAAAACATTGCTTTCTCAATTACACCGGACAATGAGTACTTTACTTACTTAAACATAGAGCCAAAAAGAAGAAAAGCGCTTAGAGGAATAAACTACGCAATACGAACATTTTATTAAAAACGGTCAAATACACAAAAATGGAAATTGGGTTAAAGGGGAATTTAGGAATTGCTATCCTTTCATCATGACTGAAAGAATTAGGTTAAACATTCTAAAACCACAGAACTTACTTTGGCAGAATACACATAATCTGCATCTGGAGGCTCTAAGACGCTGGGAGAAGAGGTGCCATTGCTCCCTCTGGAACTGACATCCTCGAGCTCATCAACCTCCTTGTGCATAACATGGAAAGAACAGGGATAACGCTCCTCTGTCTCAGGAGACAGGAGAAATAAGAAGGGACGGTGCGGAGGAAAAGCATCCACCCAGCGGAAATTACTTTGAAAGAAATCAGAAGGTATGTACAGGTTGGCATAACGCCTACGAAGTTCCAGAACATTGGCTTCGGCTCTGAAATTTAGAAAAAGATGAAACAAGGTTACAAGAGAACAGCAAAAAAGCTCACAAATTAATAGGTGTAGACTAATGATAGAAACCCAAGGATATAACATCCATCATCTATTTAATCTATCCAGAAGAATAGACTAATAACCATTTTATAGATGTACTACTCTCCTATATACTAAGATAATAACCAGTGATACTTCTTAAAGTTATTTACCAAAGAAACAAGGTTTTAAATAAAAACCTAGTGCAAAAGGAATAAACAAAATTGAAAATGGAAGAAAGAAAAGCTTTCAGCTACTGGCTGTAAGATGTTAGGATTGGAAATATAAACGAATATTTCCAGCATACTCCAACAGCAGTCATACCTTTACTTCTTCTGCAAGCTTATACATGACCTTACTTCTTGTGTAACTGGTTAGTTTAATAGTAATCAAATTTTGACTCTGTATATCTTACATTAATATCTAAAATTATATAAAGTTACATCTACTTCAGTGAATTTTACAATAGGAAAATTTTACTTACAAGTCTAATGAGATCTTTGGGATTTGCACCACATAACGAGGTATAATGCGAGCACGCCTTCTCGGAGGTGAACGACTTCGAGCTCTGGGACTGCGACTTCGTTTCCTAGAAGATGGACTCCTTTTTTCTCTGTCTCGATCCCTGAGAAGGAGAAATATTTTACATTATACAAGCATTAACTATAAGCCTTGTCAATAGAAATATAAGGGCTAAGTATACATATACCATTGTTTTTTCATAAAATAAAACACAAAATAGGCACTTCAACATTTTATTTTTTGTACTTCCAAAATCATAAAATCTGTTAATGCTGTATTTATTCTAAAATAATGCGCACCATTTTCAATCCTCTTTCGGCTCAAAAATTTGGGAGCACATAAGAATTGACGACACACTAGATTTGGACACAAATCTACTCTAATCAGTCCTGCATCACCTGTCGGATCCTCTGCTCACCCTGGTTCCATGTAACTCATCAAATGTTTCACCCATCTGCTCTTTATGTTTAGTCTATAAGAGCCCCCACATACTCCTGACTAAACTGTTCAAGAATAATTTTTAACTTAAAGGGAATTGGTAACCTAACAAATATTTTTAATTAGCTGATTTTAAATGGTGAATGTAAGAAATAGCACTGATATAATGATTAATATAAATACTTACATAGTTAGTTAATGAGCATACTAACGTATTTATCTAATTCATTCCTTTAATTTCCTTATACAAGTTATAACGTTTGGCATGGATGGCTACCGTCTTGGGGTGCATGTTAGCTTCGCGGTCAATTGATTTTTCAATATTCTCAAACTTTTGGTTGCACATAACATTCAATGGTGCATTATTTTTGAGTAAATACAGTACATATTTCACAGCACAATTTGACAAAATTTCACCTGTTTCTGTCCTCTCTTCTCCTTTCCCTTTCAGGTTCTCGGTCTCTGTCAACCCTATCCTTCTCTCTGCTTGCAGTCACGCTGCTGGCACTGCTGTTTCTCTGACTAGGTGAGATCCTTGGCCTCCCCCCCATTTGACTGCCTCGGATGAAGTTACTGTTCCCACTTGGATTCCCCTGTTGCTCAACTTTGAGGGAAAACGGTTCTAAATTAAAAGCACAAGTAATTGATGTTAAAGTGTTCTCCTTCGGTGAAACATGGAAATAATCTCTAGAAAATAAAAGCAAGGCTTTTGATTACTATCCTCACCTGGTGGGGGAACAGCATTATAGCTGCTGGAAGGTTGGTAGTTCTGAGCTAGAGGGGGCATCATAGACTGAGGTCTTTGCATCATTGGTGGGCCAACACCAACTCCTGGAACAACACCTCCCATGGCAACAGCAGCCCCCATTGTGTTCTGATTCGGAAGTACTTGAATGCGAGTTGCATTCCATTTGAAAGGCATGTTGACATTGTATGATGCCTCCACAAGAACTCGATCCCCAACTTTTGGCATGGTGCCTTTTACACAGCTGGAAAAAACAAAAAATAATTTGGAGAAAATTATTTTTCACATATTTAGTCAGAATGAAAACTGATTAAGCCCAACATATCACTAACAATTTAAGTATTATTTGTATATCTTTAAGGCAATTTCCATATAACTCAGATATGAACCAGAGAATATTTGCTTCCCTGGCACATTAATAAGCAATAGAAAATTAGCTGATGAAGTACAGAAAGATAGAGTTAAGTGAAAGGTTTACAATATTGATATGCAATATACTAGACATATATCTCTATGAGGGACAATTAATTAATCATCCATAGGTGTATACTCACAGAAGTGAGTGATCTTTTGCATTCAACACAACAGTATTGTGCCAGGATTCCAGCGTTATTAGTAAAAAAAAATAACCAGATGATGGCAACCATAGCTCCTTCAAATCTTAGGTCAAAAATAAGATTTTGATATAATATTAACATTGATATGATATTAATAAGAGAAAAACTTTGAATGAATACATCATGGAGCTGTATCATGATTGCCAAGAAAGAATAATGATAAAAAAATAACAAAAAATTATTTTAGGCTAAATAAACTATGTAATCCTATAATAACATCTAAATCAGCATTATAAAAATGGTATACTCCTTGGCATTATGAAAAATAGCATCACTACAAATGATCTGGGCTATTTTCACTGCATTTTTGCTATAAGCTACATTACATGATCATTTTAAAGATTAAAATAATCCCCTACAGAATTCATGGGGAATTAGCAGAATTTCTGAGTCATTAAAAATCCATCTCTAGAGAAAGAAAATTATTTTTTAAACATATAATATATGACGATAAAAAACTGCTGTCAAAAATTATAATTAAGCAAAGATTCATCATTTCAAAAAATTTAAAGTAATACAGTTTTCAAGACCTCCTTTACTGGTTTCATAGATCACATACAATACAAATTACTTTCCTCCAAACTAACTAAAGAATAGATGTTTCCATTTTGAAAAAATTGCACAGTATCATCAGGAATTAATCTTCTTATAAATTAAATTTATATGAACTTAACAGAACTATGTATGTAACTGAAAGAAAAAATCCCAAATATTCCACAAGTACAGTAGAAGTAAATTAAGTAGTTCATTCCTCAAATATCTGAGACTGCATGAAAAAGTACCCTTTGGTAAAGTGGTGGTATCAATTAATCCCATTCCTGATACATACATTTGGTGAACATAAAGTAAGTTTTCCAGAAAAATCAGTACCTAGTTTGAAAAAATACATCCTCATCAACAAATCCAAAGTTGTCATGAAGCTTTGTGACAGCTCCAGTGAAAACTCTTTGTTTAGGAGTATGTTGTTGCTGTTGTTGTTGTTGCTGCTGTTGCTGTTGTTGCTGCTGCTGTTGTTGTTGCTGCAGATGCTGCTGAAGCTGTTGCAGCTGAGATGCTGCCGCAGCTGCTGCTGCAGCGGCAGCCGTTTGATTTGCTTGTTGCTGCTGAAGAGGCTGCCCTCCTCCTCCACCCCCTTGTTGGCCTTGGGACTGGGGCCCTACCAATGGAGGAGGCTGAGCAACAGGGCCCTGCTGGAATGCTGAGGGCTGTAGGGCTCGTGGTGTAGGATAGCTCACTGTTGCCACTTGTGGGAAAACCAGTGTTGCCACCGGCTGCTACATTTAATAAAAAATAGAATAAATACTTGAAATTAAGAATTTCACATTAAGGAGTCAGAGGGCTTAATCAAGTTATCACAGTACTATTAATAAATCACTAAATTTCATGTAAATCTTAGAAACAATAAAGAATATACACATCATAAAAATGACTATCAAAATACTTACTTGTGTAGTTGCAAGAGATGTTGGAAGTGCAACTCCTGGATTGCCAAGGGCTGAGCCTAGAGATGATGGTAGAGCCATGCCAGGCTGAAAATGACAATGTATTTTATGTTTATAAGAGGGGAAGTTTGCACTGGAATCATACATTTAGCTTTAAAACAAAAAATCAATAAAATAAAATTGATAACCAAGTAGCAGAAACTATAATTACCTGTGATAGCATAGCACCCTGTTGCAGCGCAGCATTCTGAAATATCAATAGGATTCAATAGCCTAAAGTCCAAGATACAACCAATATGAACATACAGCAATAAATATTTAATAAATGCAAACTGTGTACAACAGTCCTAGCACATAACTAATACCTTGGAAAAGACATGAAATGCAGATGTCACTTTGATTTCACAATGGCTAAAATTCAACTTCAATGATTCTTTGGCCAAAGAAGATCCCTTCCCTGAGACCAATGAGTATACTAATACTTAGTTCCTTTCCTGATATACTGTGAGTACTACCATATTTTTCAGCATATAAAATATACTCTCATTTCAGTAGGGCAAACTCAAGGAAGAAATTTTAATGGCAATGTTGAAACTTAAGTTATAGTTCTCTTTAATTTTTAAATTTTTTTGAGATTACATTTAAAAAAAAGTTTTTAAATAAAATACCAACTAAAGACTTTAAAAAAAATACTTTAGATAAGAGGAAGCTATGAGAGCAGTTCATTTAAAAATTTTACCTCAGAAGCTATCGGCATCGAACAAGTACTACCCTTAGGATGGGTACTAAAAATTTTGATCAATTCTGAATAATATACATTCATAAACTGAATGAACCACACAAAACTTCGTCATTTGACAATTGTCTTTAATTCATCAGATTGAAGTGTAATGATAAATATTTTGTTCCCATCAAAACCTTTGATTTGCTTGTCAAATTTGCCCTCTTAGCAAATACACTTGTACAGTTTATCAATAGTTACAAGTGGTACTTGAATTAGAAAATAATAGGACAGTAAAAAATTGGTTCCAAGGTTAACTCTTTACCTGCTGTATGCTAATAGTTGACTGGAAAACTTGTTGAGGCTGCTGGTATGACACAACTGTGGGTGGATTACCATGACCAGGAGCTAATGAGTTTTGGCCCATTATCTGAGGGGTCAATTGTGTTGGTTGGCTTACTGGAACTAATGTTTGAGCTGTAATAACAATGTATTCTCCATGAGTATGGCTAAAATAAGTTCTTTAATTCATAACATACTTATGAATTGATACCCTTAACAGCCAATGTTTCTAACCTTTTTAATTTTCATAACTATTCAGTGAACTACAAATTGCAGGAAGAATTAATTAATTTCAACATCAATCAACCACATATTTAAACTGAAATAAAATACAAAACTTGGCTCTATCCACAAAATTAACTTCATTTAAACATGGATACATTCCACAAAGAATTGCTAGAATTACCTGACTAAATTAATCATGATTTTTTTTACAACATTGTAACCATTATGGCCAAACTTATTGAAAAACTGAAGTTCTAAAGTCCAAATGCCAATTACAAAGACTCCTTCAACTGAAAATGTAATTCTTTGACTATATGCTGATGAAGAAAATATCTTCATTTCAGTAAAACAGGGACTTATAAGTCATCAGAATACTATCCAAGTGAAAGAATTCAATTCTGTTTTAAGACATTAAAAGTAAGAACAACTGTCCTACCATATTATAATTCATCTTAAGCTGTTTTAATAACCATGGTAATAAATAAATCCATTGAACAATATTAATTAACTAAGATGACATAGAGATTGTCTAGGAAAAATGAGAATGTCAAAATAAAAAAAGTTGAACATTAAGTTATAAAAAAAATGCAATAGATGTAACTGATTAACAAGTTGCAATTAAAATATTTCACTGATAAAGTTGAAAAATATCAAAATTTAAAAATATCTTTTTCAGTTTTTTTTATGGAAATACAGTTTTGTCCTGGCATTTCTTACATTTTCCACAAATCTCCTACACTAATTACATCAAAATTATTTCAATAAAAGTAGGGAAATTATTTAACTTAGAAAGTAATTATGCACTCTTTTTCTTATGCCTTATATTTAAGGAAAATTATTACAAGAGCTACTGAGTTTAGGCAAGACCATAACTAGAGTAAAGGATATACAACACTTATACTGCCATTATGATCAGGCATGAAAGGCGATAGCATAGAAAAGTTTTATAATTTTACACACTGTATCTTTCGTTACCTGGTTTTGCAACCAAACATCAGGAGATAATCAATACAAAATCAAACATACAGAAAATTACAGTTTTTCTCTTCTATATAATACTAAAGACTGAAGGCATTCTTGATTCTGTTTCAGATGATAATGTTAAAATGCACTCTCATCTTAGCAGTATTGATATAAATGTTATACTTGATCTACAGTCAACATTTCATCAGCATTTTACTTGCGATCTATAAAATTAATAAACAAATTCAAGAGGTAGTAATATAGATTTTTGGGTAGGGTAATATTAAGGAAGATCAAAAATTTGATGCAGAAAACCATGATATACGACAATAAGACTGAAAGATTATATTCTATCGCTAGAAAGAACTCTTTATACTGTTTATTGCAGCTGAAATACATTCTAAGGACTGGCCTCAGTGCAAAGCCCTTGACCAAAGTAATGCATCCAGAGTTAGGAGAAAATAGATAACAGCTTTATGTAAATATTGAAATTAAAATTACATAATAAAAAGTACAATTCAACTCTTAAGAGCCACACTTAATATATTTGAAAGCTCACAGTTGTAGAAAACCAAAAGATATAAATTTAAATATTCTATTAGGCACTCAAAATTTTTCAGCAGAGACTACTTTTTTATAGTTAGTTAGAGATAGATGTGTACTTTTCATACTGTATCTCTAACTGACTATAATTATGATGTTCCTCAACATCACGGCCGCATCCATTGATCATAAATTCTTTTAATTAAATTAAAAAATACCTTGGATTTTAAAAATGTAAGGATCACCAAATTTTAACATTTAGTTGTGTATTATTAATGAGAATAATATAAAAAATCAAAATATTACTATCTTTTTTAAAATTATGAATAGCTATAGCTTACTGCCATATAAAAATGATAATTTAAAACATGAATAGCTCAAAAAATAATTACACAGATGTAATATTTTTTTAGTCTCTTAGAAGAATGTACTCTCATAATTACTCAAAAGAGCAGCTGAAATAAGGTAACATAATGATTAACAACTATTACAAAAATTAAAAGTGTCTTCCACCTTACGCACTGATTGATATAAGGATGAAAAATTCTGCAGCAAAATTATGTCACACCAAGAAAATTTGCGATGCCTTACCATAATTACAATACTAAGCACCACATTTTTATTTGATTCTACTTTTTATATCTTTCTTAGTATAAAAATCAGATGTATACAAGGCATCACTTTATAGAGGGCTTCACATGGTAATGTATGCAATTCATTTACCTACAACACAAAACTAATGCGTTCTTCCAGAAAAAGACAGTAAGCAGGATCTTTTTGTAGATCCTAATTGGAGATATTACAACATAAAAATAACCCCATGATCAATCCTAAAATTCAAGATACATGCTCTACCATCATCATTTTTCTTGATTGATTTGTACCATTTCATATATATTCCAACCAAAAATTATCTTTCTTTGTGATAATACTTGATGCTGCTGTTGAGAAAAGTCTTTTGGAAATCACAAGAAATCAGCATGGGAATGTTATGCTTATCTACTCACCGGTATTTCGAACCCATGGTGGGTTCTTGTTACTGGCTCCAAACTGAGACATGATGGGACCAACTTCTTTAGGTCACAATCTAATCAAACTGAAACGAAAATTCACTTTATTTCACCACATCTTTCATTATATTTGAACATGCTTTACATATAGAGGAAATTACATCCCTTTCGAATTTTTCAAGTGCTCTAAACACTCAAAGAATTGGTCACGTACTTGGGTGATCGATAATAAATTTGTCTATAACATGCATCACCTAGGTTGTAAAGACTTCATTAATGCATAGTCTTTGACGGTTTTATTCATAAATTGGGACGTCGTGGAACTTAAATGCAGTTCAAAGTATTTCTTTAACTTGCTGTTCACAGGCTTAAGCATTATTCTAGAGTAATCTTTTCAGAAAGCAACGGTTATGAAGATTCAATTCTCAAGCTTCTAGTAGATTGCTGTCATTTTCATAATCTTGAATCATAAAATAATCAATTAAATCTATGATAATAACGGCGGCTCTAGGTGTAAATTCTTTAACCCCCATGAAAATGGGATATACACTTTTGCATCTTCTCACTTGAACATATTAACGCCAAGAAACCTTTCAGCATGGGTTAAAATGATTCACAACTTAAAACCAAATACAGTTTACCCTAATAAAAGTTTACTTCTTGATAAAATTTACATTAAAATGGATAAAGTTTACCCAGAAAATGAGATAAGCATCTACATAAAAAGATACATGCATCATATTGAGATTTCACCGAGACTATCCATTGAAGATCTATATTCAGAGAGACGCTCATAAAAATAAAATATGGTGAATTTAACTATATTGAGAAGAGACTAACCGGAGATAAAATTGCTTTCTGAAGTATATTTCATTTGTGAATCACAAAAGGTTATCGATTCATATACACAAAACAAAGAGAAAAATCAGCGTGAAACATTCTGACACAAACATTCATCACTGACCTGAGAGGTGATGAACTATCTCCCACTAAATCCATTTGCCTGCACATGTAAAAGGTGATTCCCTCTCATATATTATTTACAATAAGATACGATGATCAATAAATACCATCTCGAAAAGTAAAAGACGTTCACAGCGTTATTTCACCAACCCCGCATTTCAGAATTCGGAAGATGGAATTACCAGGAAAGTAGTCCACTAATATTTCAAAATTCAATGACTTTAAATTATGAATGTTTAATCAATGCTTACATAAACAAAACCGCTACTGACATTTATTTCTTAACTTTTTTTGCTAATAATACCTACCATGGAAGTAACATTTTCATTGATAATATGGTCTCCAAGCGTCAGAGGACTTTCATGTCCTGTCAGCAAAGAAATTATAAAATTTCAAATCCTTTGAATTGTAAGACTGTCTGTATGGAAAATCAAAAAATAAAATTTTATGAGTGATAAAAGAGTATAATTCGACTGACTATTATTTTTAGCGTAGGTGTGGATATTATTACTGCCCTCTAACGGGTCACAACGCTGACCTCACGGATTTCAAAGATATTCCGCAGCATAAAATAACAACGATACTTTTGCAGATTATTCTGATTTTACTGGACAAAAGGTTTAGTAAAGCATTTTATTAGAAAAAGCACAATTTTTATTTTATTTTGACCAGCTTCTTTTTGTATTTCAAGACTTAAATTGAGTCAGTACTTTTCCGCCGCACGACCTTATCTGGGAACATGGCTTGTGGGGTAGCGAGACTTTGCCGCCAATCGTTCTCTTTGCAGGGGTCTCCAAGCAAGAGTCGGCTGTGGTCGTTGAGCGTGAACGCTATCCGTAATTTTGCTAAAGAAATGGGTCTGCCACGGGTATATTTTGACATGACTGCCGACGGACAGCCCGTTGGAAGAATTGTGATGGAGGTAAGTTGTGTAATTTGTAATATTTTCTAAATGAAAGTCCGAAAATAGATCTAACCTGCCGACGCCCCGGTAGATGTCCGGCAACATGTGTAAAAGACTGCATTTCCGCTAGGTTCATGCCAAATGTATATTAATCGTTTTATTATTTGTTTTACCATTACTTTTTTAGGGAATATTTTGTAATTTAGTTCGCCTTCCTTAATTTTACCCCAATTTTACATTGTTGCACGAGGTTTGAATTGGAAGGCAAAATGGCTGTTCTACCTCCGCAATTTCATTAATGTCATCCAATTAGTGGACAGGTAAAACATTTCCGCGATTTTTATCCACGTGTAACAGTCTTCGTTTGGCACTAATGCTTTGAAAAGACCTTTAAAAATCTTTATTGGCTTCATTTCGTGAAAGATGTGTTCGCATGTCACTTGTGAGATAATTTCACTTGTATAATGGTGTACCTCTGATAAGGATATTTTACCGTTTGATAACCATCTACTACTACTTGATAAAAGATAATTAGAAAAGAAAAGGGCTCGGGAAATCTTAAGCTCTAATGTGGTTTTTTTTATATTTATAGCTGAGGAGCGATGTAGTTCCGAAAACTGCTGAAAACTTTCGGGTTCTTTGCACCGGCGAGAAAGGATTCGGCTATGAGGGAAGCACTTTCCACCGTGTTATCCCTAACTTCATGTGCCAAGGTGGCGATTTTACCAACCACAATGGCACTGGAGGAAAATCTATCTATGGGGCAAAATTCGAAGATGAAAATTTCAACCTCAAGCACACCGGCCCAGGTTTGTCGTTAATTCTACATGTTGCATAAAGTAATTTCATGATGTGTGGATGTATCTAAAATTTTGTTTTATCCAGGAATCCTCTCGATGGCCAATGCCGGAGCCAATACCAACGGGAGCCAGTTCTTCATTACCACCGTGAAAACTAGTTGGTTGGATAACAGGCACGTTGTGTTCGGATCGGTAGTGGAAGGCATGGAAGTAGTCAAGAAGGTAAAGTATTTTCGTTGAAGTTTAGTAAATACTTGCGTTTTATTTAGCGGCTAGTCAATACTTATAGTGGCTTTTTTTCTAGCTGGAAGCTTACGGATCTCAAAGCGGAAAGACCTCCAAGAAGATCATAGTTGAAAAATCTGGCCAGTTGTCGTAAATGAGTAATAAATTCTTGAAGTTTGTGCTGGCCAGCGGGATGGAAATTTTGGAATGACTGGCACCAGCATAACTAAACTCGTTCAAAACCATCTCATCATTCCGATTCATATTTTTTGGGTGGTGGTATGCCAAAATATCTATGCCCTTGGAAAAATGACTAATGTCAACGTTAAGATGATTGTCATTTTAATGTTTCCTGAAACAAGTTCAAGCTTTTCTTTTGTAGTTGTGAGCACTCCCAAAAAGGCTACATCTCGTCAGTGCTTTATACCTACAAGCATTTCATCTTGAGCATTTAATTACTGCAGAAATTCACCTATAGACTGCACTTATTGTGGGTTATGGATCTGCCTATTAACTTAGAGTTCTAATCTAAAGTAACTTGGTGTTCTAGTTCATGCTTGAATGTGTAATCTAAATCCATTCCTACTGGTTAACTTTATGATGTACTTTTTTACCAAGGGCAGATGTGTATATCATCACTTAATTGTATTCCCTTTAATCTTTTTCTCAAGTGAAAGTTAGTTTGTGGCATGGAGTTTGTCTGCATTTTAACAGTTGGATGATTCGATATATTACAGAAGAAATAAAGCATTAATTAGTATCCCGTTTTTCATTTATTAGCCTAGATTCAACATTGCTTTTAGTTGACTGCTTGAATTTTTGTTTCCAGTTGAAATGTTACAAATATAATACCCTTAGTAATGTGTATAACTTGCCTTTCCTTGTGTGTCGATTTGATTATTCCCATAATTCAGAAACCCAAAATTCTGGAATTGGTTCTACAGTTTCATTTGACAGTTATTCCTCTTTAGTATGCTTATTGCTCCTATGGTAAACTTGTTTCAAACGTTTGAGGCAAAAAGTGTTACTCATCAATGGAAGGAGTCTAAAAATTCGAGTAGGTTTCCTTAGTCGTTAAATGGAAAATGAGATTCTCACTGAAATCTGAAAGTTTTGATATTATTTGCGCGAGTTGCATAGATGAGCCAAACTTGTTCTCCCTTAAGTTGATTTATGAAGATGAGGAATTCTAATAGGCAGTTTATGCTGCGTTGATAATTTAGTTTTCTCCGGAATTTTCATCTAATCCTATAGTATTTTTTGGGATCTTTTAGTGACTATGCTTTCAAAGAGAACAGCGAGATAGACTACTTACACTTAAAGAATCAATAACTTAGTTTGGATGTGCCATCGCTAGGTTTGCTTGGTAATTAGATTGTGTGAAATTCCATCGCGTGTAAGTTGGAAAATTGAAACTTTCTAGCATTTCAGGATGCTGAGTAGGTAATCAGGTCATGATGACTTCAAAATAATCAATTTCAACTGGTATCTTTCCTCTTAAAAATGAGGCAGCGCTGGACTATTTAATCACTATATCAAGTTCGAATGTTCATTGAAACAGGTGTTGACTTGAAGAATCCATATCTTTCCTCCAAATTTTTCTTTAAACCTAAAGTATGGCATTACATTAAATTGCCATTGTACTAATAAATGCGAAATAAAACCTCGGACGTTCTACTAGAATTACTTCAATTGTAATAACTATGAAGAACAAGTTGAAATTTCCATTTGGTCTGGGCAAGAGATTGCACAGTTATACATATAAGGACATCAAAGAGGTCTTGAAAATTAGATGGACATTGATTTGATATCATAATGGGACATTCAATTGAGAGAGCGAAGGATTTGTTCTCTGTAATCAAAACAGAGAACATCTATTTTGATCTGGAGTCAATTTTCAGTTGTAATTGAAAGAATTTTCATAGTTAAAGATAAGTTACTTTAGACTGGTTTCTTTGGTGTATCTAGTAGTTTTTAGAAGGGAGTTTTGACTGGAACCTCGATGCCCAATAATTATTTATATTCTGGAACCAGTTCCTGTATTCGATTCAGAATGTTGTAATGTTTTGAAAAGTGAAGAAAGAAGTTGTTGCATCTAGATCTCAGTAAACTATGGAATGAATCTGGTCAAATTTTTGCATCACTTGCTTTGCTAATAAATTCAATAAAACAGTTTGAATGGAACTCAAACCTTTGGCATGTAGCATGAATGAACGTATTTTCCTGGCAAAAGGATTAATGTGTTTCATATTGGTTTCCTATTATGTTGAGGGCTTCATATTATTGCGAATGAACGCAGGTGAGTGTGGAGACTTGGCAAACTTTTCTTTTTCAAGATTATAATAAGTTCTGAAAATTTATATCTTTGCACTTGCAAATTTTTGGAATTTTTTCATACTGTTGTCACAATAACTGAATCCAACGTTGTCAGAATTAATAGTTCAATTTCAAGTGATATTGAAAGGAGTGGATATTAAGAAAATACTGCTTGAAATTTTATCTTGTTAAGAACTCGACGGGTTTAACAAAGGGCAATTTTCTTAACAGTATGATTCAATACTGTATGAAGTAGAAATATCAACAAGGGAGGATTAGGATAGAAGGTAATGTGACGCCAAATGATTGAAGAGTTCGTGATAATGGAAAAGTTATGGGGGAAACTGAGAACGTCATAGAATTTCTAGCCAAGTTATTGGATTTCTCTTAGGATACTATTTTTATCGATAAAACATGCATACACTGTCCGTCAAAATATTTACTCGAAAACCCACTCCTGTAAAATGAAAGCAAAGATAAGTTCTTGCTGAAGGTAACGAATTATCCTTTACTTGGAATGTCATTCGGTTTGTTTCAAAAGTTGACATTCTCACTACGGAGAGATAATTTACTAGTTCTCTTTAACGTAAAAGTTTCTAGCTTCTATGCTAAAGAAGGAAAGGTGTAGGATTTAACTTTAAGGCGTCTATATGAGTATAAATTCTCGTTGCTTGCGATTCAATATAAGCCATGACTAGTTGGGAAGTTGATTATTATATTCCCTTTAAAAGAAAAATTCACAACTCGCTCAACCGAAATATTCTCCCTCTGCTTTTGCTATTCGAGTAATTAGTGGAAAAACATAAGATTTCGCGAAGATTAACGATTATATCGTTTCAGGTTCTTCAAATTAAAGCACGCAGACTCCCATTTTATTAAACGATAGATGGGGATTCAGGGAAGACCAATATTAATTCAATTTCGTATCTCAGAAATATCGTAAAATTGACAACAGCATAGATCCTACAAAAGAGACACCCTATAGACACTTGATTGTCTCAGATTATTTCGGCGAATTCCCTTGAAGGGATGACAATTCTTATAATAATTCTATGGAAACCGAAAACTGAAGAGATGGAACAACTTTGCAACATTCAATTAACTAATTCTGTCCTTGAGGCTGAAAAGGAATTTGTTTCGGTTACATTTTGAAGCTAGAATTAGCAAAGTTATTTCACGAAAATCTTGGACTATAGTGTAATTTTCTTTGCTCATCGAGTAAAAATGTACATGATTGTAGAGTAAATAAAGTTTAGGATCACTAATAATATAAAAATAGTTATAAACTGTTATAAACATTTTTCGAAGGTTTAGCTATCTGTCACCAGAGTGTGATAATTAGCAACGTATGGCGCGAAACCCGCGAACTGTCACTGGAAGTATTTGAAATAGCAGACGCTAGAACGGTGTATAAGTTTTTACTAAAGGAGTTTTTTAAATTATAGAGAATGAAAGGAATTGATATGGTGTTCGAAAATATGGAAGTTTGTCCGTAACGAACAATCAAGTTCAATAGGAAAGAGTTATTTTCTTACAGTTTTGTCTTGGCTGTGTTTTGATGAATCTTCATCTTATGTTGCAAGTTGGAAAATAATCTTACACTACAATAAATATGAGTGATTTTAAAGACGCCATTTCCTACTTAAGAACTATTAAAAAAGGATATATATTTTCCAAAGATGAACTATTTACCGTGTGTAGATTTATATACTCTCACGCATTCAAAAATGGATTGAGTGATGAAGAAATGAGAATTATCTCAGAAGTTTTGAAAGTGGACACATTACGTAATTATTTTCTTTAAGTTATGAATTAAAACTTGTATCTCTCAATTTCTTTTTCTGAAGCATTTTTCCTTTTTAGCAACGGTCGAATATCAGGAGTTAATGAAGTGTCTTATTCCGAAAACATATGCTCCTGATCAAGTTGTCATTGATGTGGCCATTTCAATATTATGTTATGAATCACATATGCCCATGACTAAAGTGATTTGTGCTATGCAGTGGCTAACTGGTGAGAAAGAGTATTATTTTATTTATAAACTATATTCTAGTGAAAATTGTGGATATTCTGTAATATATATATTTGTTATTTTTTAGGAGTTATTGGTTTGGGATTGACCAAAACTGAAAAACTAGGTAGTATGTACAGCCTGTTCTTCGATTTAATGAGCAATACTAACGTTGTAAGTTGAGAATTATTCCACATTACATGTAATTTAAGATTTCATATAATTTTTCTATGGTTTTGGTGGTGTTTCTATTATGTGTTATGCTCGCTCTAGGACTTGCAGCTGTGTCCACTTATTCAACTTATGACTAAACCTCATCTCGTCAGTCGAAAGCATGTACGCATCGTTAATCTCATCAGAAAATGTAGAGGCAAAAAGAGGGTTCATGACTCTCTTCTAAGGTAAGATATCCATTTTTTAATTTTCAATTAATCAGGTATTATTTTCGTCCTAACTTAGACATTTTTGAAGGGCCTCTCATTAAATTGTTCAAACCTTTTTCCTTCATTATGCAACGATGCATTTCTTGGGAATCAGTTTTCGATTTCCTAGTAATACATGAAGTAGTCTTGTATATATAAGTCATACATACATACAGTCAAGTAGCAAAGCATCAATTGGTCAAGAAAGACCCGTTAAAACTGGCCTACCCTAAGTGATTTACTCATTTTTCACATGCTGTAGGTAATTATTGGGATGAGATTCAAAAATATAATAAGATTTAGCATTTAATGAAATGAAGATTTAGTTATTAAGAAGTTAAAGTAAATTTAGAGAGCTCATACCCACTGAAAAGTGGAAGACTCAAGTATATTTATAGTTGGTTGTAATATCTTTTCTTTTTGAACTAATCTTATAATAACAATATTGATTTGGGATTCCTTATTTGTCCTAAGCATATTCAAGCGCATGAACCCTGACCTTGTTCCTGAAGGACTTCCACCTCCCCTGTCTACTCAGTCCTTGTTATCTGGATTAACTGATTCCTGGAAGGGTCTACGTATGGCAAAGAGTCGCATTGCGGAGCAACTTGCTATGCCAATCAATTCAACAGTAGTTCAGTCATCTCACTGGGATAAGGTAACTGATTCTTGATGTAATAAAATTTTAAGTTTAAAATTTATTAAGCTTGTTTAAGCTTAAAATTTTAAGTTTAATTCTAACATCTGTTAGTTTCCCTCTTATCTACCCCTTCCAACTGCCTCTTCCCTTATGTTCATAATAGATTTTTGCAGTGGTTGAGTGAGAGATTTTTCTTTCACAATCAGGTTTTAATTTTTAACTATCATAAAGTGAACTCTGAGTGTTATTTATGATGATGTATATGAGTGTAATTATTTCATTGTAGATATAAGAGCATTTTTGAGATTTTAATGACTTTTCACCATCATATACAGTTTTCTTATTATTATATTCATTTAAGCAAGAATACTATTTATAATAATATCTCTCTATTTTCTGATGTTTTATGAGCTCATGCTCTCTATAACATGTAAACATGAATCTCAATAAGACAATGATTGTATTTTTTTGTTAATCTATTGTTGTAGTGTGTATGTGCTGTTTATTTGTATAACTGGAATAGAATTGTAAAGAAGTAGATTATCATTATTTATGACCAGTCATTTAGCTGTATGGTGGTTCTAAAACTTATAAAGAAATGACGGAAGTGTAATTTCACTGGTAGCCAATTTGTTGTGATAGTATTATTGTAAATATTATATTATTTGTAAACAATATCACCTTCCATTTAAAAGTTTCGTGCTTAATGAATATATGGTTTGTTTCTTTCAGGCAGCTATCAGCTTAATTCCTCAAATATCTTATATGAGCACTAAAGAGAGTAGAAAAAGGACATTGCACGATGTTGATAGGTAAGTGTTTTTTATATACAATTGTGAGAGGTTTCAGGATAGCCTGTGAGCAAGGCATTTGCCCTTGGTAAAAGCACTTTGTACAACATTACCACATTACCTAATTTTGAGGATTGAAATTTCTCTTTGAATAATAATACACATTGTTACTCTAGATCCAAGGTTGAATCTTGAAATGAGAATTTCTTTTTATGAGTTGATATCCCATTACACAGTATTTGATGCAAATGTAAAATATTTACTTTATAAGATAAGAATCAAAAGTTGGGTTAAACAACCAAAGTAATTGAAACTGTCCATTCCATCATCCTCAATCATTTCATGACTTCTTTGAAACAGTTTATATGTAGTGGATTATGTAATTATGAAACTGCTGAGGAAATAGTGCTAAGAGGCCTGGGAGTGTGATAAAATGATTACATTGATTTTATATACCCTTATTAACATTTTCAGAAGGAAAATTTTTCTTTTAATATCTTGAAATGTAGTGTATATATTGCATTTCTACATGTCTTAAGCCAACGCCAGTTGTATATTGCCAATTGTTGTTAATAACTAACATAAGTTGTCAGACATGAGTGTTGATGTCCAGATCAACCATTATCAAAGAAATCTTCATTTCAGCTGGGCAGATCTTGGTAGAAACCTGAGCCATTTGAATCCACCATGCCAGTCCATTTCACTCCTTCGAAGCAAGTTTGGAATGTTCTTTCTTGCATTTGGAAGTCACTGCCTCCAGATGAGGTTTTCTAGTACCTTACTTGAACTGTTACTAGAAGGTATTGTTCTTTTTTATTGTTTATGATAATTTTGGTTGCTCTCTAGCTGTCTTTATTTCAACTATAAAAGCTGTTAAATCATTCAAACCTAAAATGAGGTTCAGCTGAATAATAATCTGAACTTTTATAATTTTACACTTGAATTACCATTTCTTCTTGATCCACCTTTCTTTGCTTTTAGAGCTTCAGGGGCATCTTAGTTTCACCATCGTAAATGCATCCTGGTATAGCAGGTATCTTAGAGAAAAGTTACCTCAACTTAATGCACAAAACCTTAATTCAGTTTCCTCCTTGCCAGTGAACATCAATTGAAAACATTCAGTAATATGTGGATGATTAATGAATGGATGCTAAGTGAAAGCTCAAATCAGATACCAGCTCTGTCATTACTTTTCATCTTCATCAATTAATTTTTGCAAAATGTCTAAATGATCGTTGCAATCATATATAAAATTTTACAATTGGTCTACGTAATATTCATGTCTATTCTTATACTCTTTCAGTTTTTGTAAGGAAGCAGCATGCCACGTTTATTAATCCTAAATTGAGAGAAGATGGAGAAAAGCATCTTCTCCAGCAGGTTGCAGTTTTCCAGGAGTTTTTGGGTCAGCCCATCCCTGTAGTATCAGCTTTCCTTGCCACATACCTTCAGATGTGGACTGGGGATGAACACAGAGTGGTCTTGCTTAGATTGCTGTCCTACATTCACTTTCGCACTTTTGATGGTGAGCAATAGCAATTATACATATCAGGGGTAGATAAAGGAAATTTCTTTGGGAGGGTTTACATTAGTGGGTTATTAAAAAATTTACCAGTTTCTCATTACTTATGGTCAGTGAGGTGAATAAATGTGATCAAAATAGGTGCAAGGAATGGATGTATGTCTACCTAATTGTTGAGTGTAACCATAAATAATGGGCAATTGGTTGTAGATTCCACAAGGAAGTTAAAAATTTCATTATACCCATCAATGACTATTGATGTTGAAGGAGTGGGTTTCTGGACAAAATTTTCCAAAATGAAGGTAGATGTAGTTGATAGATGGATATTAGATACTTATGGAATAGAATGGCAGAACATAAATGGTAAAAACATCCATTTTAGCTTTGCTGATGACATCAGAAAATACTTCAAAAGTAACTCAGCATGGTCAAGTTAAGTATTAGTGCTAAAAAATTGAAAGTATGATGGTAGTTAAGGAAACCTGCTATATGAGCAGAAACATCAACAAAATGGTATGCTAAAAGCACAATTGCACCATGCAGAATGAATGGGAATGGATGAAAGGATGGGTAGATGTGTCTGATGCTAAATTATTCTACTGTAGAGATCAACTGTTTACTGTTTAAATGTATTGAAATTTGGACAATCATTGTATAGCAAACATTGTCTTGGTTAGATTAATTTTAACTGAAGCATCAAATCGATTTTATATTATTAATGTATCAAATGCTCCATTTGAGTCATGGGTGCTCAAAGTTTCTGCTTTATTGGCCATATTTTTAATGAAAACAAATTAGCAGATTTATTGAGTTATGATGACAACTTGTGCATCTTCAGTAAATGCTTTAGAAAAATTAAAGGATCTTTTTTCATTCTTCATGATAGATTTTCACAAGACGTTGCCTATTACTGTAAGTTTAATTTCTTCTATTTAGATTGTTTGTATAAAATGATTTCCATTGATATTAAAATAGTAATTTACCCTGAAATGAAAACTTGAATTTCTTTATTTGCAGAACTGAAGTCTGTCATTATTACACCTCTGTCCATACTATTCATTTCTGGTGATGTGGAGTTCAAATGTGCTATCATTAATATGTTCAAGGAATTCATGAAAAACTTGGTAAGTTGAATGAAAAGAAACTATCTTTAGTAAACTATGGCAGTTTTATAAAAGAATAAAGAAATATAATTTTAATGTAAATACTATAATTAAATATGTTAATCTAATTAATAAATTGGCATATAATGTCAAGAGGAAAAGAAATTTTGAACTGTCTTGCCATAAAAATTATGTACTCATTATTTTTTTTGTATTTTCGTTGAGTATTATATTAATGCTGATAATTTTGTAGATGCTGAAAGAAAAGTGGAGAGAAGGAAAGAAATCACTGTTTTTGAATTTGACAAGAACCTGGGATCCAGCAGAAGTATACCCAAAGCTCTTTGAAGCTATAAATGATCTTATCAGCATTGGATTATCAGCAGAGATTGGAAAATCTCTCTTTATCAGCACCTGCTTGGCTTATTATCACACGGTAATATAACAGTATCTCACCTTTGTTTAAATATATAATAGTACAGTAGAAATTTGTTATAACCAGAGCAAACAAATACTGGAAAATTACCCGTTATGAATATAAAAAAGTTCACTATTTAAGTATAAATAATAAAATATTATTTCATGGTTTCATAAACCACAACCAAAGTGTGTATGGATAGAGGGACAAAGAGGAGGGTGAAACTTGCGAGAAGTCTAATCAAAACTCCCTGAATAATTTTTGCAGAGGAAGACTGAGGCAAGAAGTGGGAAAAAAATGCATGAAAATTAAAATAATTTTTTTCTACTCTTTGAAGAGATAACACACCTTAGATTACCGTTTGCTTATCAGACTTCGTCTCTTGCATCAGTTGATAATTCTTAGATATGCCTCCTGCAAGATGTGGCACTCATACTGATACCTCAGAAATAACCTCTTGTTATAATGGATGTAACTCCCTATCCTTTTTGCTGTGAAATAGACAATGGCTGAAAAATCACTCGCTATAATGCAACGCTCGTTATATGCCATACTCATTTTAACTTCTACTGTATCAGAAGCAATGCCTTTTCCATCTTAGTTCAAATTGCAACTCCAATTCAAGGAGAATGAGGATAGCAAAAAATGTAATTTTTTTATGGTTATACTAATGTATTGTTTGAATTTCTCAGGTACAGTTTTAGAGAGAGAATACTAAAAGTGAAACCTTGTGCAAGTAATAGTTTGGGGGTATCGAATCGGTGTTAAAAGGCATGTAGTATCTTTTTAAAGGTGGACATTATTGTACTAATGTGGTACGATTTTGCTGTTTAGGAATAAAAATAATTCATCTTGCTTTTCTGCTATTTTTTATTTTATTACTATTCTGAATCTGTAAATTAAGCAGCGTTTTGTTTTAAAAATTCAGCCACCAAACGTATTTCATATCATTTAATCATAATGATATGTATGTAAAAAATTACATAAATATATTCTCAGAATCTTACTGTGAGCTTAAATGAGTAGTTTTAGATATAAATGTTATGGACCAGGTTTATGTTTACTGACTTTACACTTTATATCAATCCTTTCAATCATTTTCCCTGAAAATGAACATGTTGAAAAATGTCACTCTATGATTAAATGCAACATTGGCTCCCAAGTTATTTCATTGAATATGTTACTACCAACTAAAGGTTCTTCATCCCTAGTATAGACTGTTTCTCAGATTACTGATAACAATTTTGTTTGCTATTGGTTTCAGTTTTCAAAGATTTTTAACACTTCCTCTACAGTGCTATGAGACCTATTTGTTATTTCATTTATAATGACTATTGTTTGTTTTTTTCTATTTCAGATGCTTTCTGTAATACGCTCCTTGGACTGCGAGTATATGGTGGTTCCTCCTCCCACTCTCATGTATCACAGTTTGTTTTCTCATAGTTTGCACTGCTTGTCCCAAGCCTGTGAGCTGTTGGTCAGGTAAATCCTTTTTGCATTTTGTTTTTTTTCCAGTTTTAGTTTCTGAAAAACATATATGGTGTTAAAGTTGAATAAATTAATAAGAAGTTTTACCAAGTAATGTTTAATATTTTCTTTGAATGATCATATTCAAAGACAAAGTAGTCTATGCATAGTTTGGTAGAGTATATGTACAGAAAACCCACTGAAGAAACTCCCGTTTAGAACTCTGTTTTCTCATGGTGTTAAAACTGAGTAACCTGGTCCATTTCACACAAAACTGATTGTAAGAAGAATTCAGACACACTGCTACAGGTTTAAAACTCAGATTTTTTCATGTCCCCATATGCATTGCATTTCTTTACAGCCAATTGTTCGCATCATTCCATAAACCAAAATATTTTTACATTATTTGTATCACTTGTTAGCTCTCTCCTTTAATTGTCTCTAAATGGGTTCCTTGCTAGTCACATCTATTGAATGAATAATTTTGTGAGAATAAATGACGATATTGTGAAGCAGAGCAGATCTTACCATTAAGGGCTATACCAACAGCGAGATAGGGTGAAATCTTCTTCATAATTTTTCGCATGGCAGAGGCAGAGATTAAAAATTTTCTTGGAGGCATTTCTTTTTGTTACAGTCTCAAGTCATAAATATATTGAATAAACAAGAAAGGGAATGAAGTTTTGTAAAGGCTGTTGAGAATAGTCTTGGGAAGATCACAATCACACTCTTTGCTACCTTTTAAAAAATCATTATTCTTCTCCAATTTTCTATCTGATAAAATCTGCTTAACTGTAGAGTGAAAAGGGCGACAATTTAGAAATTAAAATGCTTTCTTTGAGTGGGAAGCAGACCATTATTCAAACTGTCAATGATGGCAGTATGTTTCTACTTATCAAGAATCTAATATTGACTTTAAGTATACCTGTGTTTTTATTTTGTTTGCTAACATATCACAGTTTTTAGTCATTCCATACCCTTAGCCTATTATTTCATGAATATAGTTTTTGCAGTCCAGCAATATTGTTACTGTAGTTCAACTAGACTTTTTAAAGGCATCAAGTCTTGAGTGTTAATGAATCTGGTAGAGAGGGAATGAAAATATTTCTAATTTTTAGCTCAAATTTACATAGTTAAATATTGAATTTCTTACCTAGAAATTATTTAACAGTATTTTGAAAATAATCTTATGCAATCTTAAAAATTTCTTTTGTTAAATTAAAATGAAATTGTTAAATGTTAAATAGCAATCATTTAACATAACTCACAAAAGATTATGGAAACCAAATGTTTCCACAAAGAAGATAAAAGTTGTTCTTCCATTATGTTTATTTAAAGAATATTCTATCATAATATAATAATAATTATATAATCCATCCCATCACTGATTTTTATGAGCATTATTCAGTGCTGAATTATGCATGTTGATATATTTATATATTGATATTTTTGTCAAGTTTTTATGGAACAAAGCTTTTCTTACTATAAACTAACAATTTATTCTACTACTGGAATGTAATAAAATCTCATTGTTTACTTCATTGATTAACTATTATAATTAAAAGGTTTCAGTTAATTATTTTTAATACTGTTTGTTCTATGAAATGTGCATGAATTTTCATTCAAATGGATTATTTTGGAATTAAGTACGAACAGTTCCCGACTTGTATAAGCTCAAGATTTGGAAACCTGAACTTACGGTGGTTTTACTTGGAGAGTGTGTAGAACAAAAGGGATTTATAAGACTAGCTTTTTTTTGTCTGTGAGATTCCTAGGATAACGACCGTTAGATTCTCTTCACCTTCCTCTTCCATTTCCCTCTTCCCCTAACCCTTGCATATTTTGGTGCACTCTTAGAGAGTTGAAATACATGAGAGTACATACATGATCACTGAATCTAATGAATTCCAATGGCCGAAAATTTTACAGAAAATGCTAATTTAGAAATGAATGGCACTATTTATGCAACTTTACTAAAGAGATTAGCTCATGTGTTCTTGTTTTGAATGTGTATGAATCTCTGTTATCAGTGTAATGGTTAATTTTAAATTACTCATATTAATGTTATCCAGCAGAAAGAAATTCAAGTTATGTAGTGAGTCTAGCAATGTGTTTTGTACATGAGTTAAGAAGTCTCTGTAAATGCTGTACAATGGTTTCTTGCTTCTACCAGGGTCATGCTTCCAGGTTCCATTCCCTTCTGATTGAATTTTTATAGTTAAGGCATGGTTTTTAACGTTCTCCCAAGTTACTTCATCGTAAATAGGTATTAAATGCTGTACATGTATGTTAAGTTCTTAGGCAACGTATCTACCCGTTGATAAATAGCAATTCAATCAAATTAAATTTAGAAGTGCTCTATGCTCTCCTTTTCCCTGTATATTCTTTTTTGTTTTGACAAGTGTATATCAGCTATAAATTTCATCCATTTAAACATTTGCTTAATATTCATCAAGTTTTCATACTTTTTTAATTAATGAACATAATTTTTAATTCTTAATAAATTGTATTTCCTTTTCAGGTATAAAAATGAAGTATTTCATTTGTTAGATGCCACTAAACAGAGAGAAAGATTCAAGGATGATTTATCAATATTAGGTGTGGTTACAGAGGATTATTTGAGATTTCTGTGTTCAGATGAGGTAAGTAACTCATCTCTTTTAGGTGAATTTTTTCTTGAAACAAATAGATAATTTTTCCAAGAATTCCGTAAATATAACTTGGAATTTTTAATTTAATAATAATTTTTTATTATTATATCATATCATTCAGATCATGCATGTTATAATGTATCTTATACAATTCTTTCTTTCTAGCCATTTAGAAACAGGAGTAAAAGTTTCATATTGAAATATTTGAGTGACGAAATATTAGAGTCAATTTTCACCAATTTTAATCTGAAAAACTACAGAAACATCTGCTTCCATCCAGCATTTGCTCCCTATTTTATATCATTTAAGAAAGAAAATATGACTATCACTTACAAGGTGAGTGTTTTTGTAATCTTGAGCCTTAGATTAATAATTATTTCCATTTTGTTTGTATCTTTTGATGAAATTACAGAATGCAGTAATGAAAATAAAGTAAGAAAAGGTATTTTTATATATTTTTATTTTATTCTTCTAAACTTACATATCTCATGCTACAAATTGTTTAAAAGAGGTTGTTAATATAGTATTATCAAGTATTATGCAGAAAGTATTCTTGGTTTTCCATCTGCTTCTTCTACGGTTAATGTATCAGCAGGATGCTGAGTCAGAAACAAACAGAAAAAGTGTTATTTTTGCTGATGAGTAAACTGAAATGAAACAAAAAATTGTAATCCTTGAAACTGAGCCAAAAACAGAAACTATTATTTTCATGTTCCAGTTATCTTTCCATTCCCATCAAGTGTAACAGAAGATACATTCAATAAACAATGCAGTAGTGACTCTAAACTCTCCAATTAACATTATACTTTTAATGACTGAACTCATTCTTTGAATATATCTTTTAAAATTCTGGAATATTTTATCCCAGAATTTAATTAAAATAAATTCTTCATAAATGTCATATATAATAAAACATGCAGCAGAATTATTTCATCGAAGAAAGAGTCGGTTTGAACATTGCTGCTTGAGCAAACCTGAAAAGCAAAATTTGATGTCCTGATTGAAATAGAGGGCAAACCAAAGAAAATATTTATAGATCAAAGCCCTATGTGTAAGGTTCCTTCTACCATCTTCACCTAGCCTAATAACCTGAATATATTCTGCATCTCTTATGTTGAGAAGGAGCTTCATCATTCTTGATATTTCTCAGCTTGGAAGCAGAAAATTTTGTTCATGAGAGTGTTTTATCTATTTTGGTTGTTGGTATATAAATCTGGTTTACTATTTCTAACATTCTATGATTTGCTTAAGGTATTGAACTGTGAAATATAGTCCATTTATGGAAGAACAGCATTAAAATACTAGTCTCTTTAACTTGAGAAAACATCAATTTCATAACTCTGTGAAATGTATTTTACAAAACATGTAGTATTTGATATAGCTTTTATCTTTAGCTATTTTTCTAAATGAAACATTGGGTCATATTTAGATATTTATAATCCAAACCAACTTAGTTTATTAAACTTTCTTGGTGAAGAAGAAAGTGTAAATATGGCATAAAAAGAATACTTTTGTAATCAAGCCAAAGGTAAATGGAAGTGGAAAATAATTTTCAGTCTGGTGGTCAGATTCACTTCCTAATTTTCAGCATAACCATCCAAGTACCATAAAAAAACAATGTCTCTCTATTTTTTATTCATTGTAGGTAATGTGAAGTTAAAAGACATCTCTGGTCTTCACTAATTTATTTCTTCTTTCACCTTTGTTTATTCATGTATTATCAGTTTGCATATCAACTTAAGAGAGTTTTTGCTTTTTATGTATCTCATTTCAGAATTGAGAATCAATGGAATTTTTAAAGTTACATTGCGTCTCATTTTGGAAACTGATAGATATATTCCTTTAAAATTTTCTACTTATTGAAGCTGCAATTGTTCTCTCTTGCAGAATTTTTTTCTCCTTACAGAACTAAGGTATCCTGGGATTGCTTCTTTTATCAAGGAATTTCGACCAACATAAAACCTATAGAGTAGAAATATCTAACAGTACTATCCTTGGTTCATCATTGAAAGATGCAATACAATTCTTTGTGGTTCCATGTGTATATTTTAGGAAAATGACTCCCACTCTTGTAGTATTTGTACCAAAAATAAAGTTCCCTATAATTGTTGTGGTAAATTTTCAGTATTTTGCCTTTTAATTTAAAGCATTACACGTTGGTTTTATCTCAGTGTTTTTTATCCACTCTTTTTAAAAAATTGGAACCAATTTGTTCCAAATCCTGCATTTCCCATTGGAAATACTTTTATTATTGTTTCAAATTGTTACAATTTCAGTGGATGATATCTGAAAGCTCATTTTTGCTCTGTTTACTCAAAAGATTTTCATTGAACTAATCTTCCTTTCTTTCGTCGAAAAATGTATAACTACATTTAAAGTGTACTTTACAATCCAATGTTTTCTGAGAAAATAACATAATTATTTACCCTATTTAAATTACTTTGCAAATGCCTTGCACAACTGTATCTCAATACTTGAGATTTTAAAAACAAATTTGGCAACAAACTTTATTTTTAAACTGTACATTGTAAAAAGGTGCAATATTTTTCACAGTTTGCATATTGCTAATTGAAAATATTATGAAGTAATAATAGAACTCCATGATTGAAATTTTTGCATCTTTCAATATTCTAATGCTGAAAATAACTTATGTACAAAACTAAGATTTATATGTTTCAGCCTGTAAATATATTATTTATGTACATATAATTTGTTATTTGAGACTAGAATATTGACATTAGCTGTATTTTTGTAATGAATAGAATTTTTGTAGACATTGTTGTATGATGTGATTACATTAGAAGAGGTATTTTTAAGTTTTTTGTTACTCAAATAATTGTGATAAAATAAATGCAATCTTTTAATTTGAAAATCATTTACTGAGTCATTGTTCAATAATTCCCTTCCAGCGTGAAAACTTAATACCATTGTGACCATGGTTCACTTTGGAAAACCTCTAATCTATATTTAATTTTGCTTCCAATTTGAAGTATGTTATATTGTGACAATGTGGTTATATCAGAATTTTCTCTGATTTTCAATCTATAAATTATTTCATCAGAAAAGATGGCTATGAGCTTAAATTTGTAATATTTTGTAGGCTTACTTTTCCTTCAAGGTAATAAAAATCTAAAATTCAATTTCATACTTTTTGAATGAGTAAGTAAACTTGATATTACTTTATATTTTATGTAAGTCGAAAAATTACCAGAGAATGATTTTCTAATGCTATTATATCCAAAACATGAGTTCTTATTGAGTAGAATCAGGTCAAACGACGGAAATAATTAAAAGCATGTAAAAATAATTACATATGCATAAATATACAACCTTAGTCTAGAATCTATTATTTTTGTAATATATTTTAAAACTGTGGCTTATCAATGGTGCAAAGCGGGATTTTATAAAACTAAAATCTCGCTGAAGCATTATTTCGTAGAAGTAGCTGTTCTGTTCTTAACAGATGATATATTTATCAGCTACAAAAAGAAAAAAAGATCATGGAGGACATGATAGTCCGTCCTCAACGATTCGGGAGTAGCATTCCAGCAAGATATTTCGGAAGAATTTCGTAATCAGCTGTGGGTAAGAAATGAAATAGTTAACGTTTTATGACAGTTTCATAAGTTAACTGTCTTAATTTTGACTGGGGTTATCACTTTTCTTTTACTTTTTTATTAATGACATGACAACTACCGCATATTTGGAAATTTAAATGTCGTTAATACAGGCCACCTATGTTTGGATTTCCTTCTTTAGAAGGGCTAAAAGGTACTCCATATAGTTTTATTGGTAAAATAAAGTTTACGTAAGAATTATAAGAGGAACCACAATGCGGAGAATGTTTGCGGGCAATTCAAAGTAATAGAAGTCATTAATTTTTGTTCGCTTATAATTGTAAGATAAATTCCCTTTGAATTAATTTAGTTTTTGCGAAATTAATTCAAATTTTTTATTCATTCGGTTCATGGTTTTCATAACTTACTAGATATAATATTTTATCACAGGTCATTGAATTCACGGAATAGTTCCATCTTCGGGAGGGGTTTTGATTCAATTACAGCGGGAAGTACCGACTTGTTTCGCTCAGTCTTTACGTTTCCTCTGGTATAATACTTCCTCAGGCATTTAGCAGCTTCATGAAATTTATTAAAGGCAATTCCGAAAGTTATCGGATGAGAAATTACTCGCGAGCCTCAAACTAGAAGTTAAAAATAGGAACGCTAAGTCCCTCTTTATTCTGTGAATATTTTGTCTAGTTTTAGTAGCTGTCAGTGAATGTCATTTTAATAGTTCATAAGTGTCTCCTTATCTGTAAATACCTACTATTGCATTTTTTAGGAATAAAATAAAAGAAGCAATGAGTATGAATGTCATTCCTATCATACTCTTCGTAGTATTTAATCCATTAGCTGTGGAACCATCTCAGATTCATGCTAATACAACTACGCATGTTCCTCTCGACACTGGAATTGGAAATAGCACCGATAGCCCTAATGTTGACTCGGGCTCAACTGCAAATTCCAGAAAAGAAGCTCAAGAACCTTCTTTTGGGGTGAATAGGAGAAAACTAGATGATCATGATGCATACCTATTACAACGAATTAGTGATCGCCTGACAGCACTGATGGCCTTGGATGAACAACAACTAAGACGTTTAGAAACGCTCGAGTACAGGTTAATTACATTTTTATGGTGACACATTTCACTTATTATTGTGCAAGATCTTTGTTTAATCATCACTCCTTTCAACTAACGTATGGGATAGTTTGGATTTATTTTGCTAATCTTCCCTCTACCAGAATGACCCGGCTGGAGTCTCAAAATCTCGATCGTGTGGAGGGCATAAGGTCTAATGTTGCAGATATGACTCGTAGAATTCAGGACATGGAAAGAGAATTTGAATCTATAAAGTCAGCTCTTGAATTGGTGCATCAAGATGCTGTTGGTCTTAGAAGGGGACAGGTTCAGTTGCGCCGAGAAATTGTTAAAGCTTCTGGATTGATAGCAAAAGGAGACATGTCACATAGTGATAAAGGTAAAAATAATTATCATGACTATTATTTTACAGCTCCTTTTGTAATCTCCTTTCTGATGTTGTCTTTCATCAGGCACAACCATCCAACTCTTTCTTGTGTGATAGTCTTATTCTCCTCCTTTTCAAGATTTTCTAAGTTGCTTGAGCCCTCACTTACTTTATTATTCATTCAGAATCAATATAAGCAACAGCACTGTCTCTTCCTGTATTCACCTCAACTTATGGTAATTTGTAATTATTTGAGAGATTTCTTTCTTAAGTACTGTAATGGTACTAAATGAGCTACAAGTTTCAACATATTCACATGAATGCATTGAACAGATTTTGGTCAGTCAGTCTGAAAATAAAGCTTATGTGGTACTACACAAATTACTGTTCTTGTTAATGAAACATTTAATGAAAAAACTGAACAAATGGAAATTCTTTGTCTTTTTCATGATTGTAAAGATGGAGTGAGTCAACCTTCTGAGGTAGGAAATAGTGAAACGCTCAGTAAGTTGCAGCTTTTGATGCCAACTGTTTATAGCATTCTTGGATCAATTGGTTCTCTTCAAAGTGAAATTAGCACCTTACGTCAAAATCTTACAAATATATCGAACATGACTAGGTAAGCATGGAATAAAACTGCATAATATCATCAAATCTTGCTTTTTACAGCGACTGATCTCCAGGGTGTGGAAAAAATGCAATTTTTCCTTAATAAAAGCTTAGATCTTTATTCTTCTTGATTACTTACTATTGATATTTTTTAAAGATATTTGGTGATAATTATCTCTCCCAATGGGATAATTATCTCTCGTAAAGTAGCCTGTAATACAGCTTTGTTCATGGATTGGGAAGCTAGGTTGCTTTTCAGTCTTTCCTTCAGTTTCTTCTTCTGGAGTGGCAACCATCCTGTCAAATGCCCTTCACTCCATAAAATACATTGAATATCAATATCTTGGATTCGTAAATTCTTGGACTCATTTCAAGTTTGTCTCGATGAGAATGAGATGGTTGTAACCTCTGGCTAACTTAAATAAAATTAAGAAAATTTTAGTAAAATAATTTTTTAACCATTTAATAATGGTGAGCTTTCATTTGATATTCATCAATTTTAAGTAAATTACTCTCAAGAAAGGATATACAATTGTGAAAATAGTGTAAATTTGAGCCATCAATTTCTCGTAATTTACAAAGATTAAAATTATTTGTCTTCATCCCTTTCAACTGATATCCTAAAAAGTGAAAATTACATATTTATATTTTTGAAGGAGCAAATAACCTAATGGTTGAGGTGCCTTAACCCAATACTACTACTACTATATTTTTGAAGCATGTAATTAACCCTTTTACTTCTCTTCTTGAAGGTATATGAACATGATAGCAGGCAGTCTGGTCACCAAGGATTATTTGAGTATTTTATTGACTGAAGCAAAGCAGGAATCTGCATCTCCTCCCAAAGCTTTGTTCTTCCCTCAGAATCAGTATCAACTGATAGCTTCAGATGTAATGAGACACAAAAGTGGTGGTACAATAATGACAATAATTTATTCTAATTTAGCCAGTAGTCATCCTCTTGATGTGCTGATTCAATGTTTGCCTTAGCTCATTGTGTTTAGTATTAATATTTAATATTCTCCATAAAATTAAGTAAACACATTTAGTGTATAGTAGACAGGTTAGTATTAACTGAGCTTATTTGAAATGAATAATTAAGTAAGATTATTCTGAAGAATGAGTATACATTAACTTTTTATTTATAAGTTTTGTTTAGAATGTCCTGCACAGCTAAATAATGTACCAACATCAAAAATTCATTTTGAATATGAATTTAAATTATCCTTTAAAAGTATACAAGGATCTTTCCTTCACAAAATTCAACCTTTTATAATTTTCTAAAATTTAAATTAATTTATTGGTCCTTAGGGTTTTTATTTACGAATTTCAATGGATCAACAATTTGGTGTTAAAGTTAAGTCACACAACAAATATTAAATTTTCATGCTCATTGAGATGGTTGGTTCATTCTTAAAATTTAATGAATTAAGGTTTAGAAAACAACCTTAAATAATTGAAATGTATGTTTTAGATCTATCCAAATAATATTTGAATAGTATAATTTCTGATATCTGAAAACTTGATTATCTCTCACAAAAGGTTATACCCTTTATCTGATATCCTCCAAATCAAATGAAAACAAATCATCCATATAAAAATCAATTAAAAATTATTCCCCTTTTATTGTTTGTTTTTCATTGAATGGACATTTCCCATTTACCTAGTATCACCATAAGAACTTAGCTATGTATGTAGCAGGGGAGTGGTCTGTTTCATGCTGATACAAGTTTCTTTCTCTTAGACTTCACTGTAATCCTCCTAAATTTGAATATTCTAACCACTCACTCTGGGAGGAAATTCCCAGTCTGGTAGAAAATAAATAATTGTTTCTTTGCTGGAAATTTCTTTGATCAGTCAATTTAGTTCATTTCACCATTCAATGGGTATGACATCATTATATTTTAAATAAATTAACAAACTTGATAAATATTAGCATAGGATGAATATAGCAACCTTCATAATGTATGCAATCTGATTAAGCAAACTTTGAGTGTAATGGAACATTACCTCACAAAAGTTTGCATAACTTTCATAGGTGAAGAAAAGTTGCCCGAGGACTGTCTTGGGATACTGCAGAATGCATCTCAAAACCAAACAAATCCTTCAAATGGAAAGAAAACAAATGGTGATAAATCTGGAGTGTATTTGATTCATCCAAAATGGTCTTCACGTCCATTCTTTGTTTACTGTGATATGGCAATGGCTGGAGGTGGTTGGACTGTAAGTAAAAAGGTTTTATTATAGCAATATAATTATTCAATTAAAAGTGATTGCTGCATAATGTTGTCAATTTATCTCCTTCCTTTCTTTAAATGTTCCCACTAGTTATTTTTACTTTAAGTTTGTGAACTTTTAAAGTACTCATTAAATAGTAATGGCGGTATTTCTCCAGATCAATAATTGGAATCGGAATGCTGTCACTGCATTAAGAAGATAATTTTTCTGACATTTACGATTACAGGTTATCCAGAACCGCTATGAAGGAACTGTTGATTTTTTTAGAGATTGGAGAGACTATAAACATGGATTTGGTAATATAGCTGGAGAGTTTTGGTTAGGTTTGGAAAAGTTGCATCTGATTACAAACACCAAGGTAAACTGTTATTACATTTCTGTGTGATCTTTTCTATAGTAATTTGTACTATCTTTAGTGTCAATATCTTCATTATGATCTCATTAATATTCAGTCAAGCATATTTGATGTCATGTAAGATACTCTTTTTCCTATATAATGATTCATAGCATATGAATATTCATAGTAGTATGAATTCCTTGGAAGTTGGCAAGCTACAGGGCATAATGTTATGGAACGAAGGCCATATAGCCTACTTTATACTTTGTTTTATTATTTAAAGTTTTACCTCTGGTAGTAATTTTTCCAGAGTTGGCCATTAGTCACATCTTGCATAAAACTGTGGCAGATAAGCTACCTTAGAGCCTGATCACCTGCCATCTGTATGGTAGGCAAGTACCTCAACTGCTATGCTTCCAAGGCTGTGTTTCTCCAATTTTATACTGAAAAAATAAGAAAATTACCCTCTGTTCTTATATATATCTAAGTATTAGTAAGAAAATTAAGAAGCTTCCAAAGTAAAAGAAAATCTCAAATGAATGAGGGTTCTATCTAGACAATGAATGCTGTAAGTTCATAATCATAACAAATAGGTTGGCTCTCCTTGCTTGGTATAATCAGCTCTCTGGAGAGGCAAGATTTCCTCTCAAATTTCTATTCCTGAATATTCTTTGTGTGTATCTTATATGCCATCAAATATGGTAAATATTTTGGTTTATATCAAGGATATAGCTGTCTCTCACTGGTAGTAACTGTTTATAATAACATATAGTATGATTAGACTGTAGCTTTAAAGATTAAAATAGAATGCTACTCTGACATCAAGTGTGCTCTGTTGTATCTGCAAGCATATAGCTTTAAATATCAAGAGCAACTGGCTTTTTCAGGTTAAGCTCAGTTAAAAATTAGAGCTGTTCAGTTGGCTGTTGATCAGTATTTAGCAACACAACAGCTTTTCTACTCTTAGTTGCAGTATTTAATACTGCTTGTTGTCAACATTAACTTCAAAGAATAATTTATAAAGCTTAGGGTGAAGTATTACTTTAGGGATTTTTTGGCATGTTAATTTGAGGAAAGATCCATCCAAGAGATACTGTCATGACAATCATAATTTTTATTCAATTTGTCACCAGGTATATGAACTTTTGGTACAGCTTGAGGACTTTGACAATCAAATAGCTACAGCAAAATATAATAGTTTTGCTATTGCATCAGAAGCTGAAGGTTATCAAATTACTTTGCTGGGAGATTATCAAGGAGATGCAGGTAAAAGATATGCCATGTTCAAGTTAATTGGATCTCTATCTTTTCTAACATACTCATTTTCATAATGTGCATCAATTGTAAGAATTAACATCCTAAAGGAAGTAGTATCTTCTTTACCTTATATTGAAGGTGCATCTGTAGCCTGCAAGTTGCATGTGGCCATAAAAAGTAAAGTTCTTCTAGTATTATATAATATAGATTTTGGAACCAGTTTAGCAATCTTGGGAAATTCTAGGAGTAGGTTTGCATAAACTCTTGCAATCTTATGTCTGCCTTTTATCCATATGACCATTAACCCTAACTACAATTTAATTCTCTAGAGAAAATTTAATAAATAGCTAGTTCTCATTCTGGAAAAAGTATGATAAATGCTTCTTTGTTTCATTTATTGCCTGTATAATTTCTCATTATTCTGTGTCACATTCAGCACCTAAGGTGTTAGTAATCATGCACTGATATATACCTCCAATTTTAATTTAATTTTTTAATTTTATTATATTAGGAAAGAATCTGTTTTGTAAAAGAGATGTGATAACTGTAGATAAAGATATATACCATTTATTGGTTAGGTTAGACACTTGTGGGTCTTTCTTCCATCTAACTTTATATGTCATTTAATATTTAATACAAATATTAATGAAAAATAAAAATATAAATGGTAATGTGCAGGAAAATATACTGTATCTGAATCTGTAGAGCTTAAGGTTGATAAAGAAAAATAAGATGAATTCCTTCCATGTACAATCAAACATCAAAGGAAACCTGTAAAACTAATTTACTATAAACTAATACAATCTTATAATTATTTTCTATTTCTATTGTAAACAGGTGATTCACTTTCATACCATGTGGGTATGAAGTTTTCCACTCATGATTTTGATCAAGACGAATGGCTTGATGGTAACTGTGCCCAATCACGCTCTGGGGCTTGGTGGTACAAAGGTTGTGAAGCCTCAAATTTGAATGGGAGATATCTCAATGGACATCTGCCTCCAGAATATGAAAATCAAGGCATTTATTGGCAAGATTGGCATGGGCCTCAGTATTCCTTGATGAAATCTCGAATGTCTATCAGACCAAGAAATGGCATAATTCCAAAACCAAAGAAAGAAGACAAGGGGGAAGATAACGATGACTCTGAAACAGAAGAAGATTAGACTTTTTGGTAATTTTCAGTCTTTATTTTTTCTAGGAAAGTGTATGGCTCTCTTGAACATGATATTTTAACATAAATAATGACATGAAACAATTGTTATCCCTCCTGTTAGGTGATATATTCAGCAGTGTACATGGAAGAAATATATTTTTGAAGAAAAAGCTCATTAGGTGCTGTTTATCTTGAAATACAAAATATTACAGCATTAAAAAATTATTTTTCTATAAAGGAATAATACTAAAAAAACATTTAGCTGCATATTTTTAGACCAGTTACCCAAAATGTATGTTTTATGCCAGAAAAGACTGCTCTCCTTTTTTATCTCATCTGTAAATTATTCAGATAGTTAGATGTTAGCAAAATGGACTAAAATGAACTTTGGAGAGTGTCAATTGCAAATTAGTATGTCTCCTCAAGAATGCTCATTTTTTATGTAAAATAGAACTCTTCAGTGATTTGTATTCTAATGTCTTTTAGTTCCAAAACTATGAAAATAGAGATAGAAATTTTGTCTCAATATTAGCGTGTGTAGTAAAACTCGGTTTAGATGATTTTCAGAGGATCGAGTAAAATCTTCATTATAAGTGGCTAGTGTCTTAACAGGGATATGGCAACTTTTTAATTCTTGCACATAGGGACAAAGAATTTTTTGACTCTTTAACTGTTGAACTCTTTTACACCTTGAAATGAAAAGAGTGCATCTTTGTTTTGCTTTATTTGCTACAGTTGTAGATAGGATAATGATTTTTGGTCTATCAAATGGGGTGGACAGTCAGTCAAAGCAAATTGTAGTGCATGTGTGGACGGGAAAAATCTGCCTTTTAAATGGGTACCAGAGCATCTTAAGTAGTATTTTTACCATGTATTTTGTGTAAAAGGGACTGGGACCGAGGGAAAACCATGTATTAAGTGGGATATCATCTTAAGCGCAAGTGTTTTAAGCAGGTGTTACTGTAGTTACTATATAATTGGATATTTAATTATATCCTATTTTACAAATGCAATTTCTTGTCTTTGCTACGAAAACCGATCCTTTCGACAAGTATTGGTTAATTTTTTCAAGAATTCTTAGTTAACATTTTAAGATTCAGCAAATAAAGGAAGCGATACACACTTTTCAAAATTTTTATCATTGTAAGTGGCTGCTTAAGTACTCATTCATGCCTTTGTTTCAACAATTTCTTTTAGTGTCAACTCAAAAATGTTCTTATTAACTTGTAAAGAGATATTTTCACTGAAACAAAAATCAGTTGATTTTCGGTTTTGTTAAAATTATAATTAGAATATCACATTGTTATGAAATTAACGTTTAAGATACTCTTAAGAAAGCGAATTTCTGCTAATAGGAGAAATTTTCTTGGAATTCGTGACGTTTAAATCGTACAGCATTCAAATTTGACCCTGTATTCAAGGTTGCAACTTCCCCTCTGTCTCTCTGTTCTTCCCCTACTGCAATCTTCGTCACCCCTTTCCCATCAACGATTCCATTGCGTCATCTCTTCATCCATAAATCACTCAGCGTAAAAAAACGGGATATCAAAGTCCAAGGACCATTATCGCCAAAGCAGCCCCTCTTTCGGTTTCCCTTTCCGAATTTCTTTGTTTCGTTTCCAAAATGTTGGGAGTTATCTAAGCTATAAAACTGTAATGATTTTCGTCCGAGCAATGACTGTTAATTAAAAAAATAGGGACTTCAGAAGGAATGTGATTTCGAACTGTACAGGAAACGGGATGTCGAGTCTACGGGCCACCCAAAGTGTTCGGGGACTGATGATTGGTGTGCTACATAATTTCTAAGATCCTTGTGTACTCGTACGTTTTTAGTGCGCCAAGTTCTCGAAATATTCACTAGTCCAGCGAGAGCTCGCAAAAATAAAATTAAGGGGATTTATTTTTATTTCTTTCTGTATTGATTAGCTGTCAGACAAACATACTAATGTACTGATTGGTGTGCAGCAAAATTTGAAGTAATACACCGCATCCTTATTATAAGACGCGAGAATTGCAAACTTGGGTGTCTTAGGCCTGCGCTTAAATGAAGTTATAAACTGGAATGAGGGTGATTAATTGCGTTTTGGAGGAAATAAATCTGTTATATTGCAATTGTCAATCAGAATCGATTGAATTCTAGGACCGGCTCGGCGGTATATCATGTGATGGATTTCGTGCTTTCCTGGGGTATACTGTGAACGAAGTCATATCGGGTTTTTATATATTACTATATACTATCAACGGTACGAGTATATCATGTTTTTATACATGGCCATTGTATGCGCGAAATATTTGGTCGAAGGCCTAAAGAAAGAAAATGAAGGAATTAAAAATATATTTGAAATATCTACAGTTCCTCAAAATTATCGGTGCTAATTTTGGTTTCGATCCACCTACGCTCTTTCGACCAACTTCCTCTTTTATAAAATAACCTTTGTTGTTCATTTATTCTAATGAAAATTTCTTTGAAGTGTCAGTTAATTTCTTTAAGGAATTTCCATAAGGAATGCATGTACGATGTGGAAGTATTATTGTAGCTGCTCACATGATTCAATTCATTACATCTTCGCTGCGAACTGTGGAAAGATCTTTACCAACATCCTCCTTTACCATTCTCCTCACTAGATGTGCGCGTATTTCTGCTTACGAGCCGCAAGCGGTTCTTCAGTATCTTGAGTGAAGTTTTTTTAGTATAACCTATTAGTTCAGATTCTTGAATTGTGTCGAAGAATAAAATTTTTGAATCGTGTACTCATCAATGCAAAAGTTTAAGACGCGCGGATTCCTGTAACATTAGGTTTGGCTACTCTAGTTAGGATTAATTCCTTTGCATACTTAATTCGTCTTTTATTGCGTCTTTTCCTTTATATCACAACATAGAGAAGAATAGATACTTATTGTATGAACACATCGACGGGGCATCACAATTTAAGTACTCTTCAAGATCGAACAATAACTACTACTCTCATATTTTTTTTCAAATTCAAAAACAACAACAAATATTCATATATTTTCTTCAAACTAACGTGGAAAACCCTTAACAAATCTCGCAGACTCTCCTGTCTCCTTTCATTCCATTCTATGCAGGCATTGCTGATTCAATTTGAATTTTCCCTCTCAGCTCGTAGTATAATCAATTTTGAATAACTGCATTCTGCATAGATTCTTCGTTCGTCCCTTTTTTGATCCCTTGATTTGTAAAAGTGGAAATTTATTTCATCTGGAAAAATATAATGGAAATTCAATGTATATGGACGAATTTAGTAGGGGTTTTATTTTTCTACTGTCATAGAAAGAAACAGATAACATGAGGAAACAATCTTAGCTCGAGCTTGAGACTATTATAAGAGCTAGTATTGATTTTTTTTCTGTCTTTTAATTTTGGCATTTTAACTACGATTAGCATCGTCTTTGTGATATAGGATTTTTCCACGGAAAAGAAAAGACGATTAGAAATAATTTAATGAAATCTGCCTAAAGAATTCCTCCTTATACTATTTCATATTATATTAAATATGATGAAAGAGCTAACATCATTATTACTGAGCGCTATGTTATTATATAAATGCTGTGATATGATCAATCGAAGGAGTTATGGGGAGTTTCCAAACTTTTTCTAAGTTAGGGATTATAGCAACAAAATTAGTTTAGAACGCCTATCGCTTTATTTCTGGATCTTGAGTCAATAGATAACTTTTCGGAGTTCGAAGAGTACATACAAACTTGAAAAGGCAGAGAGAAATTTTACGAACTATTTTACTCACTAGTACTTGATTGAAGTATCTCTTGCTCTAATGCAGGTGCTCTCGAACTCTGGATGGAACTCCTCATACTCCGGAACGTCTGATACTTCTGAAAGGTAATAAAGAGGAGCACTTTGCCTGCGTTGCATGGGGCAGGATTCGTTACAAAATTGAGTGATATTACGAGGCGTATGATGCGCGGCGGTAGAAGTTTGGGTTGCAGCTAGAGATCTGCTGAGGGCTTCTGGTGTCACGTCCATTCGTTTAGACTTATTTGAGGGTCCGATACTGTGAGTGATATTCATTCTTGCTGGAGATTTTGCAATTCTGCTGCGGGGTGAGGTACGATTCATATCCACCTGTGTTGGGGATGTTACCGACCTACTAAGCGGTGCGATTGTTCGAGTCGTGTTTCTCCACGCAGGAGAAACTTCAGACCTATTTAGTTCCGTCGTTCTTGGAATTGCTTCCATCCTTGTTGGAGACATGGTGGACCTGCTTCGAGCCATGGCTTCTGGAGTCACATCCATCCGTGCTGGAGACCTCTCTAACCTACTGGATGGTGCGATTGTTCGAGTCGTGTTCCTCCATGCAGGGGACACTTCAGACCTATTTAGATATGCCGTCCCGGGAATTGCTTCCATCCTTGTCGGAGACATTGAGGACCTGCTTCGAGCCATGGCTTCTGGAGTCACATCCATCCGTGCTGGAGACCTCTCTAACCTACTGAATGGTGCGATTGATCGAGTCGCGTTTCCCCATGAAGGGGGCATACCAGACATATTTAGTTCCGCCGTTATTGGAATCGTATCCATCCTTCCCGGAGATATAGTGGACCTCCTTCGAGACACTGCCTCTGGAGCCACATCCAACCGAGCAGGAGATGACCTATTGAGTGGTGCGATTGTTCGAGTTGTGTTCCTCCATGCAGGGGACACGTCAGACCTATTTCGATCCGCCGTCCTGGGAATTGCCTCCGTCCTTATCGGAGATACATTGGACCTGCTATGGACCACGGCTTCTGGAGTCACATCCATACGCGCTGGAGATCTCGCTACCTCGCTGAATGGTGTGATTGTTCGAGTCACGTTTCCCCATGAAGGGGACACATCAGACCTATTTAGTTCCGTCGTTGCTGGAATTGCCTCCAGCCTTGTCGGAGATATACTAGACCTTCTATGGACCACGGCTTCGGGAGTCATATTCATTCTTGGTGGAGACGTTGCAGGCATATTGGAGGGTACGCCTCCTTGTGTCACATTCATAAGTCCTGAAGTTGACAGAAATCTACCAGCAGGTGAGCCAGTTGTACTCGTGTCCATTCGTGTTGGAGAAACTATTGACCTGTAATATATTTTTGGTTAGATATCTTTATTAGTGATAATTTCTCGTCATATGTTAACGGAGTATCAAACTACTTCCCCGATCTCTATTTTTTCTTGTAATTCAAATAAGTTATTTAAAATGAAGACATATAACAGAGCAGTGTTTGAAATGAAGAAGAGAATCACGAAGGATATTGATGTAATCACTGCGAAACATCGCGTAATTAATTCCATTCATTAATTTCTGTCGTCATAGATTTTTTCCTAAACACTTACTTTTTCAGAAGGGATTAATTCAGTGGCGAGATTGAGTCGGTAGGCGCGATCTGTCATTATAGTTTCCCGACTTCACCGAAAGGGTTCTTAAATACAAAACCCTACTTATATTTGATGAAATTATGGGGAACCAAATACTTAGAGGTTACAATGAGATTATAATTTCAATGTTAGATCATAAAATACTTAATTATTTTTTCATCGTTAAGTTTCGTAAGCAAATTCTTAAATAAGAATAAAAAAGTAGGGGAAATGAACTCAATAATGTGGTTGCATACAATACGGGGAAAAGAACCTGTTGCTAAGATTATTGAAACCCATCGCTGAATTGATTTTTTCTCGGAGATTTCTTCTTTCTAGATTCAATCCCACTTGTGTAGAAATTGAAAGGATCATGTACTCATTGAGAGGGTGCTTCAAACAGACGACGGGGATGAACCGAATCGAAACTTTTTGTACTTGATCTACGAGGTGTTGAGGGATTCGGTGGGCTCTCTGCGAACATGCTAAAGATCAGATAAAAGAATTTAATGATTGTTGGGTGCCTATTTCACCAAAAGCTAGTAATCCTAGCAATTATATAGTTCTAACATGGAAAGCCGCAGAATGAGTGCCGTATATACTGCATAAGATTTTTTAGGGGGCAATCGCCCTCTATTTTCACCTATGAAAAACGAGCCATGGGTTGAACGAGTAGCTAAGACTGAAAACTAAGTCTGTTAACCGAGAGTTAAAATATAAATGGACAATAACATCGTCTGCACAACCATCTACATAGTTTTATAAAGCTGAAGTTTGCCATTAATATTTTATGTAAACAATCTGTCAATTGACTGTACTTTAATTTGCCATTCATATGATTACGCATACAAAAAAATTACTCTATCCTGAACTATCGTTCAAACTTTCATGTCAAAGATAGCACTTCGCTCAACTTGTTCAACGAAACTTGCTTCAAAACCAACCATTGCTGTACCCACCTCTGTTGTTCTATTTGAAGACCTGTTGGTGGTTGATCACGATTAGTGGTATTTGCCCAGTCTCCAGTTGCATCGACAGATGCTGTATAAAGATCTGATTCATTAATAAATGAGGGCGGTTTCGTTAATTCTCTGCTCAGCCGTTGGAGGAAACATAGGTACTCAAAAGGTATTACCCCTCGGTCTTTGAAGAAGAGGATCGTTCGCATAATAGAAGTGGCTGTCTCCTGCAGCAGACTAGATAGTTCGCCAACCTAAAATTTCAGTAAAACGGAATAATTTAGCGTATGATAATATCACATTTTTGCATGGAGTTTGGAAGTTAATCTGTGGTTGTCCAGTAAACATATCCATTACATAAGGCCTTTTCAATTTCTGGTAGAATTACACGAATATAAAGCACCAGTATTGGACTATGTCGAAATCTTTTGCCACGATTTTCGAAAAGGATTCAAATCTGTAAGCCGTCTAAGGTAGGTAGCTACGTAATGGTGCTTTTTCTTAGAAAACGAATCCACGGATAAGAGATACATGAAGTTGGAGGGAAACGCATTTTATTTAGCATATTAGGAAATGAGTAAACATTTGCATTGATGATACCTTGGACAACTGATGTATTTGTATAATCAAAGACAAGAACGTCATGAACCCATTAAAGATTTTAAAATTAGAGTTTGAAGATATTTTCGTAATATGGAGAATTTTATTTTACCTCATCATTACTTGACTCTGATTCTTCCTGTATAACAGAGAGTTGCCTTGGTGCATCCATTAAAGAAAATGACACCGTGAAATTTTGATCGTGTGATTGAAAGATAATTTTATTTACATATCTAGTGATCCCAACAATTGCGTTAAGTAAATAGTGAGAGAAAATTGTCGACGACTTCATCGCTTTCATTTTCCCCAAGGAATCGGTTTAAAATTTAATCTAAGATGACTTAAGCATTAAGTTTTTAATCCTCTTTATGAGTTAAGTTATTTAAATTATTTATTTCTATGGGTGAAAGGCTTGAAAGCATAATTTATACTTTCTATTTTTATTGTCTGGTGAAACCTTACATTCCAGGTACTATGCGTCACATTATTTTTAAATGGGATCAATTTTGTTTATCACGAGACATTAAACCAACTGGAGTCGTGAATATTCATTACCTTTGATGAATCAATTGCGAGTTCGCATACCGGAGTTCTAATAACAAAGGATATTCACGACGATACCTTCTACAAAATGCAAAATGACCAAAACTATCGAGGCACCTAGATAAAAACGGATGATTTCTGCGATATAATTTCGTAAAAATATCATCATACACATGTACTCGCAGAGAGCTTCTCATATTGATTTCAAGAATATGAATGATCATCTGGAAAAAGTGAGGATACATTCAGACTGCACCATCCTGTCTCATTCCTTCGCAATCCTGGATTCGAGAGAGACATGGGATATTTAATCTACCTAATTTAGATCATATCTACCAGTAACGGATTCAGCCTCAGGTTGGTGCTTGCGACGCCAAACACTAAGAGATTCATTTTATAAAATAATTCAAATTAGGATAAGTACTCAGACATGAAATCATCATGTAAGTCGCCAGAATTGGACTACATCGAAATCTTTTGGTCCCGCTTTTCGAAAGTCATTCAGAGGATTCAAATCTCTGAGGCAACCTCAAGATACATAGGGATTGCATACGAAACGCTTCAGCCATGTGGTCAATAAAAATAGGTCTGTTTTATGAATAAAATTATTATACAATGTGTTATGCATCGCTGATGTCTATGCTTAAATATTTTATCGTTGGAAGAAAAGTTAAATAGCTAATAAAAACGGTACAAAGAAAAATTACCAAAAGGCTAAAGCATCCAAATTCTGACCAAACTTGTATTTCATAGTGGGTGTTCACAGCCTCTTGATTTTGGGGATGTCCATGAACTTACTGATTTTAAATTTTATTAGCTTAATTTTGAGCGGCATTCCAAAGTCTGATTGAAGTTCACAACTGCTATTTTTAGGTCTTTATTTTTCAACTGAGAAGTTTTTCTTCTTTCATGATTTAAATTCTACCTGAAACTTGCAATGTAATACTCAGTGTCCCACAAACATTTAGAAAATAAGAACATGTGCTGTTTAGATATATGTATTTCTCGTCATGAGGATTTATTTTAAAATAATTTATGAACTTCTATGTTCAGCTGCCATTCAGGTTGTGCATTCAATGAATCACAGCTTTCATACGGTGAAGTTTGAATTATACAAGTTTCATTTATGCAGCGCTCAAGATTATATATAACACCAGCTTCTAATGTTCAACTTTCTGTAGTTCATTACAATTTTAACAATGTTTGGCTGGCTCTTTTTGTACCTACCTGACCAAAACAAGCCTATGAAGAACTTCAGGCAACAATATATTGAAACCATTACATCTGACATGAGTAGAGTTACCAGGTTAGCCAATTATTACTCATAGATCATGGACATTATAAAACTATATAAGATGGAAAATTATGAACTCATTTATGTATACAAGGATATTCATTATAATGAAACGAAGGAATATTTTATCAAGTTAATTCAAATAATTGAAGAGAAATGGTAGGATATGGAAAACTTACCTTCCATTGAAACAAATTCCATACTTTGCACATTGATGATTTTGGTTTGGTTATTCAATACTGTGCTCAAAATTATGTAAGGTTTCAAGAAAAAGAATTATTATTATGAATGAATACCGACCATTTAATTACTTTTGAAATATTTTTACTGGTACAGTAAAGGTTTGTGTCAATATACATATAAATGAATTAGAAAATGGATAATTGATCTTCATGAGCATAATAATGCCATGAAATTCAATAAAAATACATTATCAATTGATCATTACAATTCTGAGATGGAGTATGAGATTACTAAAAACATGAAGGTGATATAAAGTAACAATTAATCACTTAGAAATGAAAAAAAAATGAAATAAAAATAAAAATTGGTGTGATTCAAATTTTATGGAATCCAACTCAGAGGTAAATTTTCGAGAACAAATAAAACTGTACAAAAGAAAAAAGTTGGCATAGAATGAACTGGGCTCTTAACACCTCTGTGTTAGAAACAAAACCTCTTGGTTAATGCCATCTAGCTCAAAATCTGAGCAGAGAAACCTCTGCAGAGACAATACTATAGAATGGACAAAAAAGGACTAAGTGAATGCATTTTCACATGATGTTCCTGATATGAAAAAATGATGGCACACCAAAAAATTATGAAGACTCTTCCTTTGGAGAGTTTGCAGATTCTTGACTACAGGTTGATGAATCACCTGGAGTGGTAGCTTTTACAGGTGATTCATGTTCTGGGGTTGTGCTTTGTTCCACATTACCATCCTCCGAGGTCTCATTTGATTCAGGTGTAACTGTATGACTGTCATCACTTTCTCCTTCAACAAGTTTTTCGGAGGCACTAGAAATTTCTTCTGTTTCAATGTTACTCGATTCTTCTTTACTCTTTTCAGTCACTTCCGATTCACTTGTAATGCTGCAGTTCATACTTTCTTGCAACTGCGGCTCTGTTGGAGATGAAAGAATTAATACTTTTGTTGGTATTTCACTATCACTTTCTGTTTTTGTATGCACTTCCATTGAAGAACCAACGTCTATCACATCGACATTTTGACTGTCTGCTGCCTTTGGTTCTACGTTTGAATCATCTGGTAAAGATTCTTCTTTTGGAGGAGACGTGTCCATGCTCATATCCTCCTCAATCTTTTCATCAGTTTCCATGCTTTTCTCAGCAGGGGCAGCCATATCTTCATCTACAGGAACACTTTGAGCAATGGCTTCTACTTCAGCCACAGTATCACAGCTCTCAACTCCTGAGATCACAGGTCCATCTGAGGTTTCATTGCCTTCAGGGGTACTGGCATTCAATGAGGTATTTTCTTGGGAATATTCTTTTCCTGATTCTTCGACTGTATTTGAGACATCAGGTTTGCAGATCTCCTCTGGTACATTCTCTGCTATGGCCGAGGCATCAGTCTACATAATAAAAAACAAAAATATCCATATTTGTATTTTTGAAAGCCTCAGGAATATTTTAAAATGCCAACTAGCAATAGCTTATGCAATATGAAAAATGTAAATTTTATGAAATCTGAAACCTCTGGTCCAAATATTTTCCTTTTATAACAAAATGACTTCGTATAACTGTACCTCAATTTAAAAAACACACTATATTAACAGAGAGGACAAAAATGAATACTGGTGCCTAAAACAAAATGAAAAATAAATGAAAATGATCTAATTAAACTGTGAGCTCTTTTATTAGTTTTTAAAGCGATATTGTTCATGAATGTGACCTAATAAAAAGAAAAACAATTGATCATGGAGATGTAATGAAGGGAATGATTTTTGAGGATTTCTAGAAGTAAAGTAAGTAAGTAGTCATGAAGTAAGAGATAAACACATGAATTTTCTTTAAAAAAGAGGTTTTTGTTTTAGATAATAAAATTAAAATATATTGAAAAATTAAATATGAAGTAAGTGGTCATCCTTGAATTGTCACATTCTAGGGAGGTTTAGGACTTGGTAACAAGATCATATAGGAATGTTGAGTTCATAGGACACTTTGCAACATAGGAGATTCAGAAATCTCAAAAATCAATTGCCATCAATAAAGGATGACCCTTAAGTTGAAATAAATGAGATGCTAGAATAATGGAAAATAGAAACTAGATATATAGGGAATAAATAAAAGAACATAAATTAATGTTCCCTAACATAGGAGAATCTAAGAGGCAGAAAGTAGAAATGTATATTCACTTGATTAGAGTCAACAATTCCTTACATTGTAGGAATTTTCTGATCTACTTACTTTGATATTTCCTTTTTAATGGTTGAGATAGGTTTTTGATTACATTAAGTGAATCATACGATCTCTTCCTTTCTCTCAATTTTGCTCCCATTCTTATTCCAACAAATTTTCTAACAATTCCTGTCCCATAAAGGTCCTGTCCATTGTTTTTGTCAAAGTTTAACTTCTTGGTTCCTATTTCATCCCCTTCATTTCTTTTTCTCACTTTTTCTATTGCTTAACCCAACTTACACTTAATTGGCTGATTTTTATTTGAGTTCTTCTTTAACTCAATGAATTGTTCCAATACATTTATATAACCAAGCCAATGTTAATGATCAATTTTGGGTTAACTCAACTGTACAAACTTCACAAAAACCTCTTTCAGGCCATCTATACTAACCTTAATCCACTTTATTTGTCTTTTATCCTAAAAATCACACAAATCATTCTAAATGTCTCATCTTTTCCATAGTTTGTCAACATTAATACTATAATATAAACATAAATGTATTGCTAATAATATAAACTGTTTCTGTGGAAGTCTTAACTTCATGACTTTGGTTTACAATTTATAGAGTAAATCTAATTTATCAAAATTCTGCAACCACGAATCAATATGCCAGTTTCACATAATTACTTCTTTTAAAATATATGATATTTTACAGAAAATATAACTAAACAAGAAGCAGAAGAATTTTGAATGTGAATCCATCTATAAATAAAAAAATTTCTTGTGTTAACTTTTATTTGCTTTTTCCATGCTTGTTTGGCAGCATTCAACGTTTTCTATAAGTGTAGCAGCAGAAATACCAATTTTATATCACCACTATGTAACTAAAAGTTTCAAAAAATTATAAAATTCACAGAAGTGAGGATAGATAACAAAGTATAATTTGAAACTTAAATTACTGGAGGTTAAACACTCACTTTGTGTTTATCATTTAGTTTAGAATTTATATTCAATTTCTAACCAATATATAAATTATTACAGTAAATTAAAGAAATTCAAGTATTTCAGTTAATAAATAATAATATATGAATTATCTCTGTTTAATTGTATTACCTCAGCTGATGAAAATTCCATGTGATGGTTTTCTTGGTGATCCATCATGGATTCTTCACCTGCAAAATGCAAAATAAAATTACCTAAATAACATGAAACATAAATTAGATATAATATTACACTCATATATACCACCTCCAGAAGACAATCATGAATGCTTCACATTTTATCTATGAATTCTTATAAGATTATAAAGAGGCTTACTTGTAGTAATCTTTTCCTGAAAAGATGAAAACAATATATGGTTAGAGATTTTATGAAAGGCAAAATAATTTTCAAAGTAAAAAATTTACATTAACACAAATTTGAATTATTTTAAATATTTTCCTATAAATTTCTGAATACACACCTGAGTTGAGGTATTTCCATTACAATCAATTACTTCTCCAGCACTTTCTTCTCTATGTTCACTTTCAGACTCTTCTAGTTTTAATTCATCCTCTTTATTTTCACAACTTTCTTCAGATTTATGCTCTTCTCCTTGTCCATTCTCACTTACTGTTTCTGTGGCAACATCATTTTCTCCCATTCCTGGCAAAAAGAAAAATTACTGTAATTCCACTGGTGAAACAAAAGAATGAAATCAAATATAAATTGCATTGATAAAAATCAAGGAATGCAATCAATAAAACAATTGAATGTTTCATAATTAGAGGAGTAATGTGAATGCTTTTCATATTAACTATATGATAAAAGCACAATGAATAGCAATTGAACAGCAACAGAATTAAAAAGCAATATATTAATAAGAATGTATATAATGTAGGAATTCGCAACGCATTCTAAATAAAGCTTTGAATTATTGAAAATAATTTGACAAGATAACAGCTTTACCTTCAACCCTCTCCTTGCAATCTTCACTAACTGATGTAGAGGAGACCTGGAAACCTTCCTCCATCATTTCTACTCCTCCATTAAGATGCATCTGTCTCCTAAACAATTATTTGAGAACAAAATGTTAGAAAATTAAAGGAAAGCTTTCACCAATGCTGATTTCTGCATTTAAATTTAAATCAGCAATTAACACCTAGGGTTTTAAACCTGCAAAATAGTTCCCTTTTTTTAACCCCAAAAGATATTTAAACTTTTAATGAATAGGCTTAGATGTAAGAGATGACTAATAAGTCTCAATCTTACCCTTTTTACAGATAATTTATTTTTATTATTGCTACAAAAATACCCAAAGCTATAAGAAGAAAGGCAGAAATTGGATAACAGATTTGTTATTATCTCTAAAATTATCATAAATATGTATTATAAAATTGTCCTTAAAATACTACCTGATTGAGGATGTTTCACTAAATAATCACACAGCATTACAATAACTATTTCATTTAAACGTAATAAAAACCTTATGGATACCTGTATGTCTCAAGTATAAGAATGAAAAATGAAAGAAAATGGAGCCAGTTACCAAATTCTATAATATACGATATCTGACTGCTATCTGAAAACTAGGAAAGTTCAAGCACGGACTTATTTATATCAGTCAATTCTTAATTTTATTGTAAACAGTCATTAGCTTAAATGAACCAACAGAAATAAAAAGGAATAACTTAAAGGAATTTCTGAGTATTTATTCTACCTTTTTTATATTTTTGTGGATTGTCTTCATGTAATTATTACTTGTATAATAATTTATCATTTGAATTAATATAGGATTGAATTCCATTGTGGTAAAAGAAGAGATTCTATTTCTCATTTATTCTTCCACCAAAATAGTTCTTTTAGCAGGAAAAACTTTTATCCTCTCACCCTAAAATATTGTTATTTATTCTAAAAATTGTATTTACTGAAAATGCTAGTAATATTTTATTTCTTTACTTTCATTATTGGAGCTCAATAAAGGGAAAATATTTTGAATCAAAAGATGTGTGAGTAAATACCTCAATGTAGGGTGATATGGTATCTTTTTCCAATAAAAATACAGGTTGCCCATTAATATAGAAATATTTGTGGGAAAATAACATACAAGATTATTATACTTCACGGTCAGATCTTAGCCAATAATAACGCAACTTCTTCAATTTATATACTTTATAATGGTAATTTTCATTTGTCTTCGAATGGATGAAAATGATTCAAGATGTAATGTATTAATTATGTAATGAACAATATATATAATGGATGTAATTACCAATAAAACAGTCATGCGGTAATGTCCCTAAAAAACCCTTCAAAACATAAATATTAAATTCAATGCAGTGATTAAAAAGTTGGATAAGTCTTAAGAGTGAATAGCTGAGCATCAGCCCTGAAAGAATAACTTCACTTACAAGCATCCAGGTTCTACTCCACTAACAACGAGGATGTTTTTCTCAATAGCTCTCATATATTTATCAATCCTGTTATATTCCTTCCTTGGATTGATCAGCAACTCACTCAGCCTCTGAATGGTAAATGGAGCACTGAAAAAATTAAGTGCAAAAGATATAATAAATCATGTAAAGTAAAGTAAAGACTAATAGCAGAATTTCAATTTAAAAGATGCTAACCTGATGAACTGGTCAAATCTTTCCAAGATTTTTGCCTTCATGCTTTCAAAGGAAAATTGAGAAATATCTGCAGTTGGGAAGGTCTCAAAAAATTGTGACAACACACTCATAATCTTTGATCTGTAAACTGATTTTATTTTGGACCATGGATATATGATGTTTCCAGTCTTAGCAACTATTCCTATGAAATCATCTAATTCCTTGGGTATCTCCTTTGGTTTCGACCGCTCAAATTCTGTTAAATGAAGAATACATAGTAATATAAAAATGAAATCCAACACTTAAAATTTACTTTAAGAGGTAGCAAATGAATGATTTAACTTGAAGAACTAAAGAAATGCAATTTGAAGAAAGACGGAGTAAATCAATCGAGGAAGGTTAAAGAATGACGAGAAATGAGAATTCTAGTCAGATTCAAAGAAACAATAAAAACTTAAATTCATATCGGATTACTATATCCACCATTGAGTATATAACGGCTAGGGTTTGGAGATTTAAGTGATTCAAGCAATTAATTATTACAGTTAAAAGACGGCTCTATCATAATTATAATTATACGAGATAACGCATAGGCTGGCATGGGTAAATTAGTAACTGTAAACAGAGGTAAAGTAGTGACTGTAAGGATGACTGAAGGAGTTGATACTTTTCTTAAATACTCTACTGACACTAACTTAAGAGAATTTTTAACGAAAGACTGAAAAATGCACATCCCTAGTTAATTAGTTACGCCAATAATTTAGTCTTTATATAAGAGGAGGGATAAACTATACCTGAAAGAAAGGAGTAGTAATGCTCAAAGGTATCTTACTTTTAAGAATGAGATACTGAATGAAAATTGGAATAACAGGAAAGAAAGAGCGGAAATTATGCCCTTCTTGACACAATCATAAAGAATTTGCAAAGACTGAACAAACAAAGAAATATAAGTAAAGAATTAGTATCAAACAAATCCAGAGAAAATTAGTAATTAACTATTCACTCTGATTTCAAGATCTACGAAGAGATAGGAAGAATGGACTAAGTTAGACATAAATTTAAAAATTATTCTAGAATATTTATCTTAACAATAGCCAAAAATGAAACAACAAAATTACCTTCAAGAACAATGAGCAACTTTTCGTAATTCTCCATTTCAGAACTTGTCCAAAGGGTTATATCGATTCAGTAAGAATTCAAAGCAGCTCTATATAGAGCTATTCTCTACCAGATTATGTTATTTCCGTTTCCTAATTTTCGTATACCTGTAGAAATGAGATCATGTAAACACGTACGGTTAGAACAAGCGAATGCTGTTTGGAGTGAACGATTCACCACCGATGGCGGCGCTTGTGTTTGTTTCAGCAACTGAGAAATTCAATCTATCTAATTACGCCGGCAATAATTGCTTTAGCTGGATAGTGTACGATGAGCCATGAATATTTAACAAAAGGGGCTATTTATAACTAATGAGCGTAATTTGCTTATTGTTCGCACCTGAAGTTTTCCATTTCAGGAAAGTAGCTTTCGAATATTCTTGCTTGTCAAATATTTGTCTTACGTCAACTATCACTGTGGGTCTGAATTTTATATTTATACATATAATCGCCATACTTCGGTTATCAGGAATCCTGTAGAATAAACTGTAAAATTTTACTTTGATATTTCTGATTATGAGTCCAGGCAGTTACCATTCCTTCATAATTTTCTATCTTTATTACGGTATGCAATGAATTGATTGCTGATCAATTTTCTTCTATAAAGTAAGATACGGTGATAATTTTGTTAAGTTAATTAATTTACCTTGTATTTGGTACATATAGTTCTTAAATATTCAATTAGCTCTATTATTTAATTTTAAAATTTCGGCAGAATGTTGTTATTTCAGATTGTTTGCTTTATCCCTCATCCTTTAACCGGACAGTTTCTTATGGTTAGATTTCTTTTGAATTGAAAAGAGTATTTCTTTACACCAGTGAAAGCAAAAATATATGTATTGAAAAAAATTTGAGTCAGTTACTTTGTAGGATGTAGTGGTTCATGTTTGTTCTCATTGTATGTACATTGCCTATTCTCAGATACGTAAACTGGATGCCACATTATATACCCTTTATTCTTGTGACTGTTGAAATACTCAGCTGGATATACGTTTATTTTATAATGAACTTTTATTCAGATTCCAATATGATTTAAATAGCAACATACAAAGCCATCAAACTTCAAATGAACAAATAATAATGTACAAATGTATGCTATTAGTCGAAATATTTTCAGTAAACCTTTAAGATGCTTATATTTTATTGACTGGTTAATGACTGACAGAGGAATAGAAATATGAATTATTTACTGGCTAGTAAGTTTAGTCCCTAGACCTAAGTATTGAAATTTTGATTTTGTGATCATTACGATTGTATGTGGCATATAGTGGTAATATTTTTACTTCCTGGATTTTCAATAACATATAGCAAGTTCTTGAAAAAAGCCATATTTTCCAGTGATAGCGTTTTTCAGTGACAGTTTCGGCTGCTTTTTGAATCTTTAAACCCCCTTTCTTGACCATAACCTTTGTTTCATAAATTATAATTTGGTGGTTTTATGCAAACCAATTCTCCATAGGCGTAAAGGTGATGGAATCCATGAATCTAATTTGAGCTCTCAATTATTGATTTTTATATACATTGTGGATGTTTCAAAGAGTCACAGGTAAATTTTTTTAATGATTTTTGTGTGTGTAAGGTTTCATACTGAGGGCTGGTTGGATTCTATACCTCAAGCAAAAGCTTTGAAGGAGAAATGAGGCTTACTAAGCAAGATCATGAGTAAAGTAGTTAACCCTTGCTTTTTTCTCTAAGCCAGAATGCTATATATAGGAAAATTGCCTAAAAGTATTACACAAAGGTTCTTTAGATAATATTTTTCATAACATTTTATAAGTAATGACCAGGTTGAATGCCATAATTTAGCAACCCTTAGACTTGTGTTGCATTTCAGTTATCAAACCCATGGGTGAGACAGACAAAGTAAATAAAAGCAATATCTTCCTCTCCCCTGAACCCAAAAGATTAATGAAAAATATTTCATTCTTTAAGATATGGCAACAATTACAATTAACCATTTCAGGGTTTATTTTTGTATAAGATTCAAATACTTAAGACTAAAAGTATTCATCTTTGTTATTTTACCTCTGAAACCATAAATAAATCTATAGTACTCACAACCTAAAGAATATTTATTACTACTATATCCTTCTCCTTTGAATCTTGCATGTCATTGTTTTATACCAAGTCTGATTTAGAATATATTGTATATAGTTATGTACAGCTTTACCAACATGTTCAAAATTTATCTGACAAAACATAATACCATACTATAGATGTGAGAAGTATTTATAGTTATTTTAAAAAGATATTATTTAAGAAATGAGTAAAGCTTCTGCAAAATCTCACTAGGTCCAAAGGTTGGTGTACTGAAATAGTGGAAATCATTCTCCATTTAATATGATTTTATATTCTGTTATTTATGAATTCTATTATTTGTGAAATACTGAAAATTAACAAGTATAAAAAGAGATATTATAGTACAAATTTGGAATTAAAGCTATGCAAATGTATTTGTGGTTGACTTGCTAACCTGTGAGAGTGACCTAATAAATGGGAACTGCTTTAGAACAGGACTTAAAGCAGTTACCATAATAGCCAGCCCTAAACTGTTCTTATTAGTGACATACATACTTAGCAATTAAATTCAGCAGAAGAGAAAGAATTAGAGAAAGTCCTACGTCCTACAGAATTAGAGAAAGTCCTACGAATTATAGGACCTTTAATGGTTGTAAAATGTCAGGTAATAGACCTTGTCTCATATGCACATATAATTTAGCTATAGGATTTATTGCTGACTGGGGAAGCTAACTTTTATAAAATCTGACATCTTTGGTTCTTTTTGAACTAATGCTGAAAAATCATGTTGATAATTTTACTAGTATATTATCTCCAATCCATAGAGAAAGAATTAAAAATACTTAATAGTGTCCACATAATGATTTTTTTAAACCAACTGGTTTTGACTAACAAGACAATTTCAGGTCTCCTTACCTCATATGAGGAAACCAGTAGGATCATAAATCATTCTGTGGAAACTGCTAAGTAATTTTTTTCTTCTTTATTTGCTTGTACAAAGACATGTTTCAATTTTGCTTGAGGAAATAAAAGAAATGTATGGATGTGCATGAAAAGATATAGGAAATTTTGGAGTATTGTATATGAATGCTGTTGCCATATTGTTTCCAACAGGGGGCTACATGATAGTTACCAGTTTTGTATGTAATTTGATTTATTTTAATCAAATTTGATTGAGGGTATGTCATTTTGTTGATCTCTATTAGGTGAGATGCTGCAAAAGAAATCCTCTCCCTCCCTCATCAGAATACCTCAGTGTGATAAAATTCTTTCAAAGTTGGATCATGTTGATTCTTTCTTGATTGTGTTAACTATTTCTTAAGGTGAATTTTATTGAGTATTTGCAGTGATATCTTAATATTTGTGTTAATTTGTTGGCTCCATCTCAATGAAAAGCATCAAGATATGTAGAAAAAAAGAAGAGGCTATGATATGATTATTATTACTGACAGTGATTTTCATAATATCTACTGAAGTAATTTGAGTTCATGAGCTTAGCTCCCATTAATGTCTTCCATCTTGGGGATGCAAGAAAATTACTACAGGCTCTTTGTTCACAGTGCTGTACCATTATTGCCAATATGATGGTGATGGCCCAGGCACAATTGTTCCTTTTTAAAAATTATTTTCTAAAACTAACTAACTTCAATGTATAAAAAATTATAATTCATTACGATAAATATTAAAACACTCAACTAAAATTTAAATTAAAGCAACTACTCTTGTATGTATCCTGAGCTCTTACTGCAATATAACATTTGCTGTTGAAGAACCTTCTAAACCCTACTAGTCTTACCATTTTTACAAAATAAATTAATTTTAGTGCATACATTGCAGTACATCTTTAATTGAGTTAGATAGACATAAGTTATTATTTACAAATAGTATTGAATCTTTTGCTTTGTTATCTTTGAAGTTGCTTCTTTGACCAGGTTATGTTTTGATTCCTATGAAAAATTCAGAGATCCTTGGTGACAGGCTAGTGCCTCCTACCTGTGAAAAATACAGTCTAGTAATTAATTTTCTACTAGCACTTTCATAACTGCTTTGCTTTAGAATTATTGATTATTAAATTACTTTGCTAATCAACTTCCATTTTAACGTTTTACTTTCATGGAATCAACAGATCTCCAGAATAGACACTTTTATGAAATTTAATATTCTAATATTTCCATTTCTCAGGTTCATGAAATCTACCCTAGATGAACAGTTAACATTGAAACATGACCCATCAGAAATAATAACCCTTGCCTTGGTCTCACAATTGTAAGTGATTTTTCCAATTTTTGAATTTGAAATCTTTTTCAACAAATTTCATGCCATTTTGTACATAATCACATGTAAATATATTGAGAAATTCTATAATGGAAATACAAAATAGTAAAACTCTACAATAGAGAGGGGAAAGAAAATTTTCAACTGTAATTTTGCTTCTTTGTCTCAAAAAATGAAAATCTTAAGCACTATGTACACAACATAAAATTCATTTATCCGAAACTGTTCAAATAACTACTACAACTGAAGAACTATAACTACTTAAAAATTAAACTATTTGTATAACTTAGGCAATCTATATTTCAACAGCATAACATTATTAGAGTCTACATTTAAATTTTAGTTTTCCTCTTTCCGTATTTAATTTTAAACACTAGTTTAGTTTTATGATTAGAAAAAGCATTGGATTCTATATTTTCTGACGGATGAAAGGCAGCTTTCTATGCTGCTTATTTAGGGTTGATCCATTTGTATTATTATTATTTAAAATTAGATAGAATAGGACGATACCTTTGGCAAATCTACCCCTCTCCCTATACTCAAGACGTGGAAGAATAGGTCGTTGTCTGCCCTCAATAAAAGTGCTTGTAGCAGGAGGTCTGAAGTTTATGTATTCATCTAAGACTCTTGGTAGATGGGTGGGTGCAAATCTTCGCTCTCTTTGAAATCTCATAGATTCAGGAGACATAGGAGGAGGAGGTGGACGTCGATTAGGAGATTCCTGAGGGGTTGTATTTAGGTTTGCTGCAGATGACTGAAGTTGCTCCAGATTTTCTACAGCAGCTTCAGCTACACTTTGTAGGCCTGCTGAGGCAGCTTCTGCAACACTATGCAAGCTGGCTGCAGCTTCTTCAACTACACTTTTCACATCATCTTCTGCTGAGGTAGATAATTGGGACAACTCAAATGAAGTCATTTCATCAGAAGTGGAATATGATCCGCTCCCAAACCTGGTGAAATAAGCAAAAGAGTTATTTCTATTTGCTTATATATATTTGAAGCTGTCCACAGCTTAGAAATTTCATTTATAAGGAATTGTTTTGAAGCTTATTTACCCCATTGGTGTGGCTGGATAAGGAATTTTCTTAGATTTCCTGAGTTGTGGCAACTAATTCCACCAGCAAAAGAGGTAGTGGTATGAAATATGAATGGAATAATGCCACCAAACAATCATGTGATGCTTTGGAATCCAGCGCTTAAGTTTTATTCTCAATACCACCAATTTTAATTGCACATTATTTTATAATTTCATAATGATCTCAATAAATTATGACTATAATCCCTATAGATATATGGATATGAAAAAGTCTGACAAAAGGCTATTTTGCCTTCATTGGTTTATTCCAGATTGAACACTTCTTAACTTTACTTCTATTTCTTATAGTGATAGTTCAAATTATTGTTAGGAAAATATTCTCATCACTTAATCTTAATATTCAGTAACTAGAGGCGAGGGCTTTAGGGCATTTCTATTTTACTCTAGCCCCCGGACATATCGTTGCTTAATATTGTGTCCAGAGACTTGATTTTCAAGTCCATCCCAGTATCTTTTCCTTTGACAATTTTCTTCTTGATCAGGAAAGGCATTTTCCTGCTCAGAGATTCGACTTTCACATCCACTTTGTCCAAAGATGCCACGTTGCGACGGCGTTTGTGCTACTCGTTTTCCGTAAGGTCGATTCATATAGTATGTCCCAACTACGTATCGTAGAGCACGATATTTTCAAAAATTTTTTCCTGCGGTACTCGTGGTGACCAATTCCCAAAATTTGCCATTGTCCAGTCGCAGAATTATCTCTGACCACGTTGTAGACTTCCACTGTATCCACCGCGTCCGCTGTCACTGTCTTCCGAAGAGTCGCTGCAAGTCTAGTCTTTTCGCCTTTTCACTTTTTGCTGTATGTTTTCTCTTTGTGATGTACACTAGACTTACAAATTGCAGCTATGTGACCCTTCGCGCCGCTCTTAAAGTATGTTGTGCCTTGAACATTCGCCCTGGTGCCCTTTTCCGCAATGTTTGAACTGGTGGCCTTTACTGTCCTTCGCTTTGGAAGATCGACTATTGAAACTTTTGCCTCCTATGCGTTTACATCAGCACATGTGCCTTGCATTAATTAGCTATTTGTCGGGGCGAAAGAAAATGTCTGGCGAACCATATTGTTCACTGTCGGTTTTTCCTGCTGTAACAGCTTTGGACATCCAATCCATCCTCATCTCTTTGAGAATAAGAACCTGATCCTTAATTTTTTGGATCCAACTATAGTCCTTATCCTTTTTCTCATCTTAATGAACACGCTTAAATTCGCTCTTTTCTATTTTGAGATCCGAGATAATCTTTCTCTCTTTCAGCGCTGAATCTTTACCTCGAAAAATTGTGCGTCTGAATTTGTTTATCATGCCGTAAGAGACTTTAAATAGCTTGATCTTCGTTATTACTAGCGAAGATAAATTAGGAGAAATTGAAACTGAAAAATATGTTAATGACTTACTTCAAAGGGGTTAGCTGGAATCGAGGTGCTTTGATTAAGCGGCGAGTAGTAGGTGCTCGAAGTGGCATTGGCTGCCTCACTTCACTCGGTCTAAAGGGAAGAGATAAAATGCAAGATGAATTAAATTTTGAATATTCTGATATGTATTTGAGGAGGAACATCAGATACATGTAAACAAGATCGCGTCGCCGTGAGAGCTTGATATTCTTGCACTTTGCTTATGGTGTATTTTATAGTAGAAAGACATATATTATTATTTCACGTGAATTCCTTTAAGACTGCAAATATATCCGAAACCAGAAAGTCACGATTTGATTATTTTTAAATATGAGAGTGATTTAATGTTTTACGGATTGCTAAAAATTAGGATACAAGAATAATTTCAACTGAAGACTTAACGAAAACTTTCAAAATTTCTCTTTTCTAAGACAGCAATTCAAGCTGTCTTAGAAAAGTCATCACATGGCAACAGCTTCGGATTAAAATATTTTAGGACTTACTTCGGTGTAATTTCCATAAGTTTCCTATTCATCCCCCGAAGATAGGTCTGGAACTCGATTGGTAGCAATTCCTTCCTTGTGAATAACGCAACCAACCGCATGATTGCCGCAATTGCCTCTTGAATGCAAGCTGTTATTTCAGCATTCTAAAATTTAATCAGCATGTAGTAATTTTTGAAAGAGATAGAGTGGTCTTAAGCAAATGCTTACTAATGATATTTAAAGGAGGGAGGTAGCGGTAATAATAAAACTACAACGATATTCTGATCTATTGTTAAACAAACAATTTTAATTTTAACAGCCACCTCCTGAATAATAAGCGGCGAATCTTAGTAAAAATTTGTTAGCAAAGTAAACTAACCATGTAAATAAATTGTCTAAAAGGCAGCGTTTTGAGCTAGTTTGTACAGTTTTAGTACAAAAATCACCAATGATCAGTAAATCTATCTCTTTTATGGAAAGCTATTGCTTTCTATTCACTGCATCGTAATTCTTCTAAAGTAAAGGCAAGTAAAAATCATAGCACTCATGTTTTACGGTAAATCTAATAAAATTCGCTCATTCAATCTCATTTATTCACAAATTCAACTCTTCATTCAATCGACATAAAAATTTAGCATTATATGTATTTCATGTGAATCTCACAGTTCCTTATCGCTTTCGGTGCCACGGTATTTGCATTCTCTTTTGAATTCTCATTTCTTGTAATAGTTAAGAATGAGGATAATATTACATTATTAATGAGATATCTTAGGAAGGGATAAATCTTGTTAACACATTATCATAATAACGCTGCGAATGACTGCCGCTTTTCATGAGGCAATGGAGATATTTTTTTTAATTATGGAATGATGGTATGAAGTGAATAATGATGGAAGAAATAAAACGTCCTATGCTCTGAAGAAAACATTGATTATTTTAAAATAGGGAAGAATGAATATTGAAATAGTTTATTTGGGAGATTCGTCTTTTACAAATCGTTTTACTTCAAGGAAGTTCAATATAAAAGCCCGTAGTTAATATTTAACTTTTTTAGATATGCAACATTCTTACCTCCTCTTCTTCTGGGTCCACCCCATTGTCATCTTCCGGGGTGGGCCTCGATGTTGTAGGGTAGAAGACCCCCTCCATTTGGAAATATTTTAACTAAAAATTTAGAAAGAACCTGCTAAGTTAAATTTTTCTTATGTTTATTTATTCATCCGTTACTATGATACCGTATTAATAGGAAGAACGTAATGTACGTAAATAGAGGAGGCATTATGTGACCAACTATAATATGCGATGATATCAATCAGCAGCTTCCTTACGCCAGACATGGGATATATGAGAACTAAAGAGTATATTACGGATGTGACAGCCCGGATTGATATGGTATAAGAAAAATATGTACGCTATTGCTATAAATAGTAATTTGAACCTCATCTAAAGTTTGGTGCCATTAAATTGCTTCCTCCGTGGGTATGGAGAAGATATATTCCATTTAGTATATCGGTATTTAGGCTTAAAAATGAAAGAATTAGGTATATATGTGGTAGTTAATTGTGATTGCTCTTTAACGATTGGATCTTGTGAAATCTGATGGATGAATATTCTTTGGTGAAGACAAGTATTCAATTTTTTGGTTTCGTAACCTATCACATTTTTATTTCGCCTCTAAGATTTTCATTCCAAGGTAATTTTAACACTCCGGGAATCAGTTTTTATTTTTTTAATGTACCAATTACATTCCCATGAAGACTTACTTTACATTCAAATTTTTATTTAAAGAGAAGCTTCTCTAAAACCCCTCTGGGTATTTCTGGTAGGTTATTTACGATCCACTAAAGCCACTTGAGGTATTTGAACGGCAGATTCAACACCATTATAAACGTAATTTCAAGAGTGAGATCAAGAATTCATTTGATTTTTCTCATCAACGGATTTAAACAAGAATGTTATTCAGAAAATGCATCTAGCAAATTCGAGTATAAAGCGTGAAAGGTTCTAAAAAACTGAATACAGATTTTTACTTTTCCACAAAAATTTATTGTGTAATATTAGTTTTGTGGAAAAGGAAAAATCTGTATTCAGTTATGTATTTCCACCACATCTCGGCCGAAGCTATAGATTATAGGTTCTAAAAAAGGTATTTACTCAGAAAATATGGGTAATTGTGGGGTTTGGTGCCGTTTAGATATTAGTTATCACAATTTCAATGCTATTACCATTTTCACAGGAATACTGATTGATATGTATCTATCTGAATCTTTGAATGCATTTTTTAGATTCACGAACTAAATACAATAAAACACGTTTAAGACGCTCCCACTTAAGAGGCTATCCCGCTTACAGCGCGGTTCTCTCACGGTTCGGGTCATTTTCACACAGAACAGATGGTAAAAACAACGCTTAAGACGCTCTTCTACCCACTTAATCCGTGGATTACTCCCGTCCCCAAATGCACTACAAAACGCTTTAGCCACTTCGCCTCTTTCGGTAGACAAAAGATTTTTAACATTATATGTGTCGTCCTGTCACGGTTCGCCTAATTTCTAGAATGATTCCTTGTGAATTCATTCTTAGGAATGACTAATTTTATGAGAATATCGCGAAGGATATCCATGCGGTCTCTCATTCGATTAGCTGTGATTTTGCTTTAAATCAATTGAAAATAAGAATTTCCATTTTTGATTTGCGAATACATTTTATTGATCCATGAATCTTCAATGGTGATGATGTTTCAATCGGGCCTGTAGTTCATGTTTTCTGCACCTTCTTGGAAGATTGGCTTCACTGTAACAAAGGAAAAAGAAGTTATCTTTGAGCCTATAAAAAAAAATATATTTTTGTACCTCCCATAAAATCATCCCTAATTGCATAAATATAGTTTACAATTATGGCTGGGTGTTGTGTTCACCTCTAAGATTTTTCATCTGTAGATCCCGCTGCAGACTACTTGCATTTTGGAAGCAATAGTTGCTTTCCGTGCCTTTAAACTAAATAAAAATTTATGCGTAGTTTATATGAGGAACTTTTTAGTCAGTCTTTTAACACGGAAACTACTTATTGCTAAAAATTGATCCCCAGCTTTGTCGAATTTAAAATAAACTACCCTCGGCAGGAAGCATATGCTTCACTTGTATCTGTCTGGAGAGGTCCCTGTTCATTTGCAATCGAAACTAAATTGCTACTCACTTGGAATCTTCTAAAACTTTGGAGCTCATAATATCAGGGCGGAAGTTTTCATATTCTCCTGGGTCGGATATGTGCCCGAGTTGATCAAGATAGTCAGAATTGAAAAGTTCCTCAGGGCTTACACTGCGGTGTTCACTTCGAGGTATACCGAATTCACACTCCCGGAGGTTACCAGCTGAATTAGATCTTGCTGGAGACGCCACTCGAATAGGGCTGCTCGCCGGAGAACAACTTACATTTGCCCGATTATACGAGCCTTGCCAGTTTGGCATATCTTCCCCAGCTCTAGGATAGAGAGTAAGCAGAAAGGTAAAACAACACAAATTAACCGGCTATATGCAGGTTATATACCCGGTTTGAAGGGGCCCTTTTTATAAGGGTATTTTTCATTTTGCAGATATTGAACATCTTATCTCGAAGAAGGGGTCCAGATAGAATATTGCACTCTGGTCCCCTTTTATAGATGGCTGGCCTTAAATTTGAGGCACATAAAACTACATATTTGTTGTACGCCTAAATTGAAAGTAATAAAAGAAGAAAATGTTGACTTTATACTTAGTAAAACATTTTTAGGAATATCAGAGCGAATTGCTATTTATGAAAGTATATCGCAAATTGTAGCTTATGTTTTAAGGGGGAGTTAGAAAAATATGTTACTCTAGAACAGAATTGGGAAACCTTTGTTCATTAAAAGCCAGCATGCCTCATAACCAAATGTTTTAATATCTCAATTGGACTAAATAAAACGAATTATCAGTTGAATGAATCTTAGTAGAATTTTTTCCATTTTACAGTAATGATTTCAGGTTTAACTTTCTGGTATTTTGAGTCAAAACCCCACAAAAACCTGACTATACCATTATAAATAATTAAATTTAATGGTAAGACTGAGACTACGCGGGTTTTGAGGTGAAAAATCAATTTGGAAATACTCAAACATTCTTGAGACTGGAATCTGCAAGCAGATTAATCGACATGCTCAGTATGAAAATAATTTTAAGATAGTACGTACTACAAACTCATGTCGCGTCGTTTTCTTATAGAACAAAATACAATCGGAAGGCATATGATTAAAACTGGGAAACACTGTAATTATAGGAGCGATTCTTATCATTGCCTACTGAAATTAGTGTAAAATCATCCTTATCAAAATAGCTTGTTTTACTTACGTGCAATTTGGCTGGTAGGCAATGAGACGACGTTGTCGAGGTGGCGATGATGTTGCTTGCGGAACTGGTGAACTGAAGTTGCATTGGAAAATTAAAATAAACAAATGCACATTAATGAATTCATAAAACACTGGAATACAAGTATTACAAATGATGCAAATTTGGACGTCAAAAATGAGATTGGACGTACTCGTTTTAAGCTTCTAATATACAGTTTGGACTGCAAGGTGTAATTGCAACTGAAGTTTCTGAGCTGTAATGATTCATTAGGCTGAATGTTATGGCTAAAACGAAATTTTTCTTGAGATCAGACATTCTTAAAATTTAGCGCACGGACGTGTTCTCTACGCCCATTTTAATTCGCAGTGCCCAAATTTATTTTGTTTTCTCACCGAAATATTTTGGCATTGAAATACCCTGGTCTTCGTTGGCCATATTTTTTCATGAGCTGTCTTAAGATTCGAGTAACTGGGTACAATTAAAATAGAGAGGAATAAAACTAAATTTGATTCATCGCGTTATTAAAATCTTAGAAATTAACCTCGGATCGACTTCCGTTTGAAGAAAACTGCTTTAATAAAGATTGCCTTGAAGGTATCCAGTTTTTTCTGCGGCACAATTGTTTTTATACGGAAAAACATCGCTATTGTTCGGTTAACAGAATTCTACATGTGTGAGTAATCTCAACAGGGCGTTCCAAGAATGATATTCAGATGATGAAATAAAAGGATACCCTAGGTGTTCATCTCAATGAATTTCTTTCAATAATTTTATAGATTACTGCCTGCAATGGTACACCTAACTGGACTTGATTATCAAATACACTTTTAGTAAAAATTGACTGAAACCAGCTTTAAAAATCCTTTACAATCGCAGGAGAGCTGTTAATCTCACCCAGTTTGTTCCAAGATCTACCTCGGGTATTCGTAAATGATATATTAACTATTCCTAAACTAAATAATCCTTTCAATCAATTCAATTAATTCAATCTAATAAGAGGTAATGGGCAAAAAGAGATGGAATCCTTGTGCCGATATTTGGCGAGAAGAGTGAGGACGTAGGACACCTTCTTGGACATTCGGGCTTGGTTGATTTAGTAACTGAAGGTGAAGGGAGGGAAAAAGTAACACAGAGTGGTCTAGGTGTAAATGTGACCAACTGTGATAATTATATAGAGAGGAAGATGCATACAGCAGGCAAGTTAAGTCAGGGTACGACATCAAAGTCCATCGACCGATGAATTCCGTTTCCATTACTCACATTTCGATGATATCGTCAATTAAAGTCATTTCTTTCATAGATACTTAAATTCATTTACGTTGTTCGTTCCTGAAAGTCTACCAGAATACCATTTCTGAACTCACCTCGCAGGACTGTGAACTGGGCAGTTAGCAGTTTCTCTTGGGGAAAGATGGGGACCGATGATAGGTGACCGCTGTGACTGTGGTGTTTCAGGGGATTGTTCCAGCAGTTTTCTCGCCAGGCCTCGAACAATAAGCAAATATTTATCCATTAACAATCCCCTTTCTTTGAAGAGGAGGATCAACCGTAGTATAGATGTGCAGGCGGTCTGCACGCGGTCAATTATGTCATCGTCCTGGAAAAATGAAGGGGATAGGAATGCATCACAATATGAAATGTGGTTTTAACGATTTCTAACTATACAATTGGCTTTCTTGGTGAGGTACTAAGACTTTGCATGAAGTTTCTGCTGATGTACTGTGGGAATACCACGATAAACCATCACAAAATATCTCAGCTTATGCTAAGGGATCGGGATAACTTGCGTACGAAATAAAAGAGAAAAGAATGTGAAAATAGTCTAAACTAGCAGGACTTACAAGTCCAAATGACACGTCTAAATTTTTTTTCCAAGAAACAAATTGATTAGAACTACCGCTTGACAATTAGAAGATCCGGTTCCTAGACTCGGTATTGTCAGAATATTTTCTGTTAGCTTTTTCATGTGAATCTCAGCATTTTTACCATTTGTCGAAGAATGTCGGTGCTACTCAGTTCGAACATTGACGGGGTTTCATCTGTTTTACATTTTCAGAAAATTTATTATGAATATAGCAGATTCAAATTTGAAAAACAGAAGGAAACAACAGGAAAATTCTCGGGGAATAGAAGGTGTTATCATCCATACCATATTTATAGTTGCTCATAACACATGTCAGGACTTGATACGTTTCTTCGAATCGTTTCACAACAAATAGACGTCTTAAATATATACGTGTTTATTCCTGAACTTGGTTCTGATAAAAGATTGGCGAGGATTCAAGGATTCCGTTTAGTAAACAAAACGGAGGTCTAAGTTCACTATGTAAGGGATTAGGAATCACTGCCAAGTATTTACTCAGTGGTTAGTTTTAATAAGGATATTATTACAGATAAAATTTCGATAGTAGTAGGATATACTTACCACAATATTTTCACGACCAGCAGAAACTTTTCCGGGACTGGGAGTGCAGGAATACATCGGTTATATACGAAAAATTTTGAGTATTCGCTTTCTAGATGTTTATGCTGTGGCCGCTGCTATGTAAGCACAACAATAAAGAATCAAGTAAACAGAGTAAGAAAACATTAGTTTCTTTACGGTTAATATATGAATGGTGCCAATATAGCGGTTTTTTCGCTGAATATAATGATTCTTTCATTTGATACTTTTTCTCCTATTTAGACGGCATCTAGAATTTTTCAAGTACGTGCTATTTTGTAAATTATCTGCTGCATATTTGTAGCATGTCGTGTTTAACTATAAACCGAAATAGGATTTATTTAGCTCATAAGAGACCTTGAAATTCATCTTATCTATCTGATTCTTGTGATTCATCTTAGCTGATTTTACATTAACTAAGCGAATTTTAGATAGTATCACAAATTTTTTCTCAGTTTAGCGATTTTTCCGTTGCTTTTTAGGGTTTATTTAGTTTCATATTAAAAAATTAATTGACATCTTTGTTATACGGTATACGAAATATTATAATGCAATATATACATGCTTCAAAAAGTTACTTGTATTTTTTTTAAATTTTTTATCTATAAAGTCAACATACTTAAGGCTGGTTGGAATTTAAATCTCTCCTCTATTAGCAACCAAAAGCTTTGGAGAGGTAATGAGGCTTATTAGGCAAAATGAGGAATGAGGCAGTTTACTATTGTTTTTCTCTCATGGAGGAAATAAGTCTATGAAAAGTAAGTAGATGGTTTAATAAAAATTACCCTGGAATACAGAGTAAACAACCCCCAAGGAAAATGAGGGAAAGATTGAAGCACATATTTGATATTCTTTATGGAAGTATCTGCTTGGCATTCTGCAACGTACAATTCTAAATTTAATTAAATATACAAAATTAGCCTTCGAATGGATTTACTGGAGAACGAGTTGACGTTACCCTGCTGGGCGTTCCCCACGATCCACTTACGTTGGTGCTATTAGTATCAGGCAGAAACTGCGATTCATAACTGAAGATTTAAAACAAATTGAAATATTGATAATTTGTTTGAACAAATTAATATCAGGTTATAAAAATGCGTTGAAGTTAGCCGAGATTTCGTAGAAACGTAGAGAAAATAATTTAGAAATAAAACGATGTATACTATTTCCATTTTCATTTTTTTATTATAAAACCGGTTTAAACTTTAAAAGATTGATGAAATCAATATGTTCTGGCGTAACTTTGTGGAAAGCCATAATAAATTATACAACTTCGTAATTTTCCACGTGGAAAGTTGTATAATTTATTTAAAAGATTGAGGTTGTGTTTAGATTTAAACCTATTACTTACCTGATGACAGCTATTTAAAGCCGAAAGGGGTCGTCAGATAATAAATTGATATGGAAATAGTAAACATAGTATTTCACTTAAATAGTAAATATTAACATTTTTCAAGATATTATATTTTCGAATGCGAGCATATTTCTATTAATAAGAATTCACGAATTACTTGAAGTATAGTCGGTCGATTTCCATTATTTGAATGAATTAAAGACCCTCATACAGAAATGTGGTATTTTACACTTGAAAATAAGTAATATATATGCGATGAAAATAGTTAATTAATTGAATCTAGTCGTCTTATTTAATTGAATATGTTACTACGGAGGGCTTACTGATAGCCAAGTGGGCAGCGCGTTCAACTCTTGTAAAAGTAAAAGGTTCCAGATTCGACTCCCGGCGGGAGCCTCTATGTGAGACCTTACCTGTAGAAGCACCTTTGTTAAGGATGCTACTGTTACAAAGTAGTTGTCTAATCGCTCATACGTTGTCTAACTTGTGCTTTTGAATAACATTTATTAATACTTGAGCATAGGGTTAAATAGAATCCAGAATATTCGGCCAAATCTTCCGAAACTATCACTTTCAACTAATACTATGAGGTAAACACATGGAAACACTTACATTGGCTGAAGATGGGTAGTGGTGTCAGGTGACATGGATCGGGAGCGTGGAGTGCCGGCCCATGTCGTGTGTAACCGTCCTTGATTCATGGGACTCCTTGCTGCATCATGAAGATGGGTAGTGGTGTCAGGTGACATGGATCGGGAGCGTGGAGTGCCGGCCCATGTCGTGTGTAACCGTTCTTGATTCATGGGGCTCCTTGCTGCATCATGAAGATGGGTAGTGGTGTCAGGTGACATGGATCGGGAGCGTGGAGTGCCGGCCCATGTCGTGTGTAACCGTCCTTGATTCATGGGACTCCTTGCTGCATCATGAGTTGTCGAAGTTATTGCTGGGCTACCGTTTCAAGAAGACAGACAAAAATTGACCTTATGAATTTGTTCATGGTGTGAGCTATCAATTTATGTAATTCTTACTCGGCTCTATAGTATCTATTTTAAGATTGAGCTGTTTCTCAGCTTTTTTATTGATTGATAATATTGCATTTGCACTTAGGAAATTGGGTTAAGAATAATCCGTAACAAGGGAATTATGAAATGTGTACGTATAAGAGAATACAGAAAAGGAAGTGATGAAATGGAAACAGGAACTCTGAATTACTATTTAGTAAGAGTTAAGAATAGTACCTTCTTCTATTTTCACACAGTGTGAAAATAGAAGAAGGAATGATAAGAAATGAAAATAAAGTTGAAACATTATAACCAGAGAAAAGAGTGGGAAATCGGAAAGGTGGTTGAAGAATAGGAGATCAGAGGGGGGTTTAGATATAGATGAGCTTAGGAAAAAAAGCTAGCTGTAGCAATCTTAAACGAAGAGAAGAAAATATGGAAAAAATGAAACTCGGTATAACATGAAATAACAACGCTGTCGAAAACGTTTCTTCCAGTTTTAACATTCCTGTGTTGGAATTAATTAATAGTCATTTAACTCATTTTTAAATGACTATTAATTAATTCCAACACAGGAAGCAGTTCGCGCACGGTTCTCCTGTCAGTAGGCGCGGCCTCCCCTGACTTATGAGTTGGATAAGGCTAACATACACAGTAGATTACTGAGTGTCGGCCATTAGATCGCGAATTTAGTATACCGATGCATTTCACCATCTTGAATAGAAAATACTTACCTTGTGACATTTCCCCGGTTAAGATAAGCAGGTGAGCGAGGAGATGCTGCTAACGCTTCACCTGGCCATGAGCCTCTAAACTGGCTATCTGGAGATGGCATGGGAGATGGGGCACTGTAGGTTCAAATATTAGGAGATCAGTTTTGGAGATAAGAGTGTTCCAAATTCAGTTGAAGATCTTGTTAGCAAAAATATAGTCATAATATTTCGATTAGTAGATTTATATTTATATGGATTTATTTATGGATTTATATTTATTAGAGGTAGTTAGACTTTTGTTGAAACCATCGCGAAAAAATTGGGCAGTACCCTGAATTCTCAGTTAGCAGATCTGAAAAAGCCTATAAAACAGATCTGATTTAACAACAACCTATGTGTCATTCAATGTTAACAGCCAGGCTGGACCAATTAAATTCGTTGTCCTATGGTTCTAACATATATATACACATATATTACCAGTGGGGTTTGCGCCTAATGTCATGTAAAATTTAAGAGATAATTCTATATCATACATATAATTTATTTATAATTTATTATAATTTTTCTATATCATATATATAATTCTATATCATATATGAATAATTATTATCAGGAAAGAACAGGATTACTAAAACAATTAATAACCAAGCAGTATTGAAGCGTTTAATTCTCTTTTTCCTTACTGCTTCTTGGATTTGATTTCATCGTTACTTAACTTGAACCTTTTTATTTTATTCTTCATTAAATAGAACAGAATGTTTTCCAGTAAAAATTCCAATTCATACCTTGACCCACGTCTACTGCTACCCACTGGTGATCTTACTGTTGAAGTGATAAAGGGTTCTCCTGAACCTCCTTTAGCAAGGCTGCTGTCTGGGGAGGGCAACCAAGGAATCTTTCCACTAATATACAAGAGAAATTATAACAGATTATTTGAGCACCTTTTAACTATCGTTCTGGGACATTTAAGCTTACACTAGGACATGCAGTGTTCATAAGTAGAATATCATATTCCAGGAAGTAAATTTCTCTTTCTAAGAATCTTAATTGCAGTTATAAGTTTTTTCAAGTGATGTACATTATTATGTATGTGATTTTCATACAAGTTTTGTTGTAGTCTCATTCATTAATTCATAGCAATTGTGCGTGAGAGTTACAATTTGAGAGTTTTTAGATTGATGATATTGAAATCCTACGATCGAAAGTGTTGGGGTTATTTAAATGAGACCCCTGTGTGAACTTTGAAAAACTCAGAATATTTTTAACAAACTAGATACTTTTAGGATACAAGAAACGCAGAGTCTTATTCTATACTGCATGAACGATTGAAAAAAAGAGTTAGCTGTGTAAATTATAATTTGTGTGGATAGACTCAAGTTGTGTGTTTTATTTCGTTCAAAATTAAGTTCCACCAGAGATCGCTGTAATTATCTACATAAGACCTAATATATGAAAATTACCTAGAAATCTCAGGAAAAATCTCAGGTAACCAAGAAATGTTATTGCAGTTTAGTACATTTAAAATCTAATAATACCAATTTAAAGCATCTAGAGCATAGGTTATAATATTTGTAAATATATATTGCTGAATTATGATTTTCAAAGTTTAATAATATTTAATAATTTAACAATAAGTGTATCTGTCATATTGCCTGTCGTTATCTGGCATGCAGTTTAACTTAATTTAATCGGCCTTTTTGTTAAATTATAACCTTAGTAATGTAACGTCGTCAAAATGGCCGAGTGGTTAGATGGTGTGGTTCAAATTCCCAAAATTCTAACAATAATTAAGATTAGATTAAGATTAAGATTAGATTAATCCAGAAGTCTATCCTCAGTGGTTCGAATCCTTCTTAGGGAAAATTTCGTCCGAAAAGTTTCGTGTTTGCTAAGAAGCTTCATAAGAAAGAGCTAAGAAGTTTCCACAACTTGCTTGTTTAATTTAATTATCAGAATAATATTATTAAGTATATATTAATAATCATAATAATAATTAAATTATCAGAAAAAAGCTTAGATTTTTCCGAATAGCAAGTGACAGAATTCATCTACGCTAGAAGATTTTAGCACCAATGAGCAATATTTTCCTTTCTTTACTGACCACTAGTCGCATATTTAAAATGCGTTGTACCATTACCCTAATTATATTCCGAAAAATAAAATATATACCGCTGGATTAGAGCAGACGCGTTAAAAGTGAAGGATCATAGTTTGGTATCGGTCAGACTTCTTTAATGCCCAGTTTCTCTTTGGGATTTTTTCTGGGTGCTAAGTTATTCCGATTTTCCCATCATGATTTTTGAATTTGTCACCAAAAACGTATATCTAATTTTAGTCATTTAACTTAAGCAATTGCAGAAAGGAATTTATGGGATATTTTGTAACTATAAGTGTATGTTGATTAAGCTTAAAATGTGTTAAAACTAATCGAAATACTTACCTTGTGTCACGCCTGCTTCTACCTAATGAGCTGTCAGGGAGGCGAGGAGATCCTATAGAAGTTCTAACTCCTGGAGAGCTAACAGGAGATTGCATCCACGACTTAACTGGTCGTCTGGGTGAACTGTTTCAGGATAAAATGAAACTATGATTCCAAAATTTCACTTGAATAACTGTTTCAGTAATTGAAATTCAATCCGATATAACAATCTTTCATTGAAATTAAATGGATAGGAGATTTAGTGCATCAATTAATGCAAATAGCTTTTTTGTGGATCACTAGAGAGTCGATAAGAGAAATAGATTTACGGGAGTAGAACGGATCTACTTGCTATAATGATAGTAGATTCGGCAAGTGAAAGAACTTACAGCGGCAAGCCTATGTAGCTGCCCTCGGAGGAGTACGCAGTCGGAGCAGGGGAGGTTCTTGCTGGAGATGGTGTCCATCGGATTGGTCCACTTGAAATTTCATGTAAAATGTCGATCAGAGTGACCCATCAACGGCACACAAATGGCAACAAAATCCACCAAATAACTTCGCCTAAATAACTGCAATATACTTACGTTACGAGACACGGAGTAGCCGGTTGCTCACATTCACAAGGAAATGGTCCTCCGGAATCACGAAATAACCTTCTCGGGATGGCTCCTCTGTTTGATGTAAAATTAAAAAACAGTTTACACATCACTTGAGGAATTTATAGAAAATATCAAGAACTAAATGGAGAGGATAATTCCGCAATGAAATAACTCGGATTTTATTTGACTCATGAGCTGCCTCCAAGTATAAGTTTCTAAGTTTCAATTTGAAGCTGGTGGTTTCAAAATTTCTAATTTAGTGCACCTACGCTATTCTATATACATTTTCTTATTAAAAGATCTCTACTTTCAATGTCATCATCAGGTATTTTGAATGCCAAATGTTTCGGTCTTAGCCTACATGGAGCCTCTATTTTCTCCGTTGATAATGAACAGGCATTTCAGCTAATTTAACTATTAAGTTGAAATAAATTAGAATTTACTAATTTAAAAATTGGAATCACATACAATGGCTTACTAATGTCTTTATTTCCCCATCTACTTTCACTCCTTTATCCCTACCTTTCCTAGCTTCTTCCACCATTCCCTCTGCATGTATGTTAAAAAGTTCACATAAATATATCTACCAAAATTTATTATAAAAATTTTATTTACTCACGTTCTGTAGTGATCTGTGTATGTTAGAGGCGTACGATAGCGGGAACTTGGGTATGGAGCGCGTGGTGAAGGAGGAGGAGAACGGGCTGGTCTCCACATTCCTCTTTCAAAAGAACTTCTGGTGCTATCGGAGAGGGGAATTCCTTCCCTGTTTGCAATATATATATATGTAAAAGATAAGAACGGTGTTTATAATGCATTAATTAACTATTTCAACCTTTAATACCCTTTAATCATAGGGAATATCAATATCGGGAATAAGTATCATTTTAATACCTAAAAGGCTCTAGAAATTAAAACTGTATTTTCCACAAATCTTCTGGTAAACCATTATCATACAAATATATATGAAAGGAAATGAAATACATAAATACAAGCTATTTAACATTTGCAGAAGAATTAATAGGCATAAAAGGAGAGACGGTCGATCGTAGATGGTTAACGAAAGAATTTGGACTTCTAGTCTTTGTAGTTCTGGAAAGTCTACATCATCACTACGAAGTGGGTACATCAGTTTTGACCCATAGTTAGGATAAATAATTGCAGAATATGATGATGTTGGATGAGGCTCTACAGAAAATTTTGTTGAACGTCATAGTAAAAATTTTTAACAGAAGGGATGCAATGAATCTGAAGAACAAAAGGAAATGTATGAAAAGATGTATGAATGCATTAACGGAAATTTAATAATGTATGAACGGAAAAAGCTGAAATATTTTCGATACTCTGAAATGAATTTCTGAATACTCTCAGGCATATTTACATATAATTATAACACACACGCAATTTCCTTCCGGGTTAAGCGCGTTATATGATTCGTTTATTCATTGAAATCCTCCATAACTCCCTACGGTTGTTTAGATCTTTCGCTTGAAAGACATCTATACTTATTTTCATACATTTCCGTTTTTTTTCAGCATCTCAATAATTATATTCTACCTGATTAGTTATGTATCCCACAGAATTTACTTCTAAGAATTTTTCTTTTTTACAATCTATTACCATTCATATTACTACGACTACCGTCTTAAACATTTTTTGCGTCAACAATTTTTTTCTAGGACTGTTTTAGTCCTTTGGAGATGAATAATTCATAATTTTAAGGAAAGACAACAACATCCCTCTCAGATCTGGCTCACCAAGTATCATGTAATTACGTGGCATACCGTTTAGCGATGGTTGTAGGACCCTGCCATCCCCATGCTTCTCCGAAAGAGCTCTCTGGCGTCTGCAATGCCTCAGGTGACCTATGCATTTGAGATACAAGAGAAAGAATATCATCTTCACCTTCTTCATATTTGATTACAGTTCTCTCAGATCACCATCTTTCCTTCAATCATGATTTGAATTTACGTCAAAGTATATAGGTGTAATTTCCAGTTTATGAGAAGTGTTACAAATTCAGAGAATACTTTACTCTTTCACCGTCAAAAATCCAGCCCAACCTCCCTGATGATGTCCCATTCATGATTGCTCACGGCAGATCATAAGATAGGAAAAATATGAAAATATCTAAGTGTTAATGAAAACAGTTAGTACTTCGTATTTTCCTGAAGATTTTACAGAAGTATTTTACTTCGTATTTTCCTACCCCTTCGTAGGTCCTGAAGATGACTGAAGTGTAAATACAGTCGAAACCGGTCGGTTAAATAAATTTTGTGGAAAATACGAAGTACTAACTGTTTTCATTTACAATGGCGTTTCACAACGTTAGGCCTGAACACCTTGATTTTATATCTAAGTGTTGTTTTGATTCAGAGAAACATTTCTTAAGTCAAAACAAAGAACTCACAAAGCTCCCATTGGCACCATCGCTGCGATTGGCGTTCCGCATGTACAATCTGCTTCGATTCCTTGTAGGTTTTCTTTTCTGAAAATAAAAGAAGAAATTGACTATATTAACGGTGTGTGGAATTTTGCACCTCCTCAATCAAATGGGTTGCTTATCATGGAAATATATTTGAAAAGAAAATCAGAAAAGATAAAAGAAAATTGGCGTGTTTCAAGCCTCACGAGCAAGAATATTTATCATTGATTGATACGACAATTTTTAGCGTTTATACCAGAAGAAAATTATTTCACAAGATGATGTTTTATTCACTATCATGGCCATAAACTAAAATATAGATGGATAAATCCTGTTATCCTTCAAAAAATTATATAGATCATCTATCATAAAGAGAAAACTCTTCAGTCTCTTGCTACGTATCACTGTTTTTCTGAAGACAGTATATACATCTATATATTAATGCCCTGCGTGTCGCCTTGCGGCGAGTGCCAGGGGGTATCGGATTGGATGGTGGGCGAAGAAATTTTGGAGTTATAATTATAAGATTAAATTACTACTGGTAGGTGAATCTAAATGAGAACTTGTTTTCATATTGGTAAACCACGACTACAGCACTGTCAGTGTGTAAAAATAAACTCTTTGCAGAAATATTTAAGTGTTTCCAAACCCACCCACACCCGATCTACCAAACTCAAATCAAGGCAGATGTCTCTTGAAATATAGTGTTTAGGAAACATAATACTTTTCATTCGTGTATTTTTCAGTCGTTCCAGGGTTAAACTAGAACGTCTGTTTCAACCAAACGTGGTGCACTCATGGTTTACAATCTTGAAAAAAATTCTGTTGGTATAACACTGCTCTAGGACCTTTAGAATAGGAGGATGAAAAGAGATAAAAATAAAATGTCTATAAAAATCAAGATTAATATCGGAATCATAGTTTTATGCATGTACTACATTTACATATGCAACTTAAAAGAGATCTTCTCGATCAAATCCTATCGTTGACACAGGACGCTAAGTATAATATAAAATTTTATTTGCATCAATACCCGTAGAAAGGGTCCTCCAGAGAGTCTTCAAAACCATCATCCAACCATTCTTCAGGTTCCGTCAACCTTAGCACAGCACTGCGCAAGTGTCTTAGGAAAACATCTGGTAGCTTCCCCCTGTTGCTGAGATTGGAAGCTAAGCGCATTGCAGCCGAAATGGTCTCTTGGGCGTTTACCAAGGTTTCAGCTTCCTAAAATTTATAGCAAAAACCAGAAATAGATAAAGAAACATGTACATCGCGTAACTATTTTAAACTTACGCAATTTTAAGAATTAAAAATATAAATAAATTTTGGTGTGGGAGAGAGGTGGTCTGCAAACCGACTTCCACACTGCATCCTTTTGGTTTTTTTGGATCTGAACGAATTCTATTAGATTCTAACTAATTTAAACTGTGTTCCATTTTTTCTTGAGTAAACATTGCGGCCATCATCCACCATTGGAATCGAAGTCGAGACGTATTTTGCCTAACGTGCACTTGCTTATCTGAGGGCTAATTTTCTGGTTAAACTACATCTAAGTAAAGGTGTGCATGAAGGTTAAGTAATATATTATAGAACTGAAGAATCCGTCCCTCTAATTTACGAGCACGATTTACTGCTAAATAAACATGATATAAATTAAACGTTATTTAAAAAGATAAAAATATACCCTATATTATTCAGTATACCTAATATTATTACATATGTATTACGACAGGAAAATTAACAATTTTGGCGATTTCTAACACATTTATTTCTACGATCGGATTTTAGCTTAAGTGGATCTTCATGCTATGGCGGTATTCGAAGAAGTCCAGCCATATTATCGTCAATAAAACAGAAGTATTTATATAAAACTGTTTATAGCGACCACTATTAATTCTGGCTTATGCAATAATATTTTGCTTTCATCAGTAGAGTTACCGGAAAATAGGATAGTTACTACAACTGAAATACATGGGTGATCTGAAAAGTTTCCGACATTTCGCCATTTCTCGACATGTTTTCTGAAAATTTCTGAAAAATCTGGGGTCGGAAACTTTTCAGACCACCCTCGTACTTTGAGATCGAAAATGACACCGATTTTTCATGAGAAATTTCTACAAGCTTGAAATTAAATGAGTAATTAGAAATATATTTACAGAGGCACTGGAGTGGGAAATTATGGAATTTTTGCTGTATTTTTTTCTTCCGTTACTGAATATCTCTGAGGGTTTTCTACGAATTCAATTTACGTATATAATTCCAAGTATTTTTCTAAAATTTTACGTTCCGCCGTTAATAGCAGATTGTATATACTATTTTATTTATTTACCTTGTCACGGCTACTTATTCCAAAATGGGTAGCATATCTTTGTGTGACCAGCGTAATCGAAAACGAAACTTATTTTTGAACAAGCCTTTTCTGCTGAAAAAGCATTTACTTTCGAAGAAGAAAGGAAGTAGAAATTGTTTTCTACGTATAGAAAACATTTAAATATGGATGTATCTTTCTCATTTTGAATTTTTTTTGTTTATGAGAGCGTATTCTCAAAGGCCCTTAAAAATCGTAGCTGCAGTTTCAAAATCTCAATTTTATTCCCCTCTGGATACCCCGACACAGATGGAGGACTGGGGCAAATACAGCGCCGGCACTCCCCCACTGACATTCATAGAAATTATGTACAACTTTAGATCATCATATGGCACAAGAGATAACAAGAAAGACCAAATATTATTGAGTGGTTTATTATTATCAATAAATACTAATCTTAAGTCTAAAATTATTAGAAATGCTATAGATGGACTGCTGATGTTATAGAACTGTTCTTTACTTGAAATGGTATGGGGCCTAAAGGAAGACGATTCTAAACGGGGTATTTACTTCATTCAGAGTAACTAGAGGTTTCTTTATTCACTAATCACAAATATTATAACCGTTTACTCATAATAATAAAAGTAGAGTCATCCAAAGTCAAGCATTCCGCGACGTTTTAGTATTCCGTTCGTGCAGTTTAAACTAAAACAAAAGGCTGTTATTTTCTGTTTACCTCTTCTTCGTCCTCTGAAGACGAACATGGATTTTCTTCCGGATAGCACGGGTCTCCCATTGCGATAAATTTTGTTTCCAAAAACTTTCTCTAATTACTTTAAATTTCGAAGAAGCGAGCTGATAACGGTTCACAACAATAAAACCTTAAGTAAATAACAAAAGACTGAAGATATTATTAGTAATCCTAATACTTATTATTGAAACTTTACATCGAAATCGAGGTAAGCAAGCTACAGATAGTCTCAGATTCATTAGAAGAGACTCCTTGTCTTTTTCTTTTGAAATCCCTGACTTTTGAAATCCCTGACTTTCTTTTGAAATCCCTGTTTCCCATTGATAGGATGACATGAAGAGCTCTAACCATTCCGATATTAAATTTGTTGCTAATTTATTACTCGTTATATTTCATAGTTTACAATGATGATAGTTTTAGACGTAGATAAGCTAGCTTATACTTTTATCTAAAAATAATTATATTCCTGCAGAAAATATCGCCGATCTTAGGTGTTATATACTAGATCAAATTGAATTACAAAGCATCACGAATTACAATGATAGGTACTAAAGGTTTTAGCGATAAAAAATTCGGACTCATTAGAAAAGCATACAGTTAAAATTAATTTATAAATTTTTCATGTGATAAAAAGAGCTTCCCGTACATCTCGATAGCAGCAAACATGCCAAAGAACAGAAGTTTCTATTCGAGGAAATATTTGGCATAGAAAGCATACATGGCTGTTTTTATGTGTTTAGTTATAAATTACAATAACATTTTGTGTTTATCAGTGAGCATCTATTTGATACTTACGTAAATGCTCTGAAATATACATTGGTTCTTAGAATATCACGAGCCGATTCTGTCAGACTCTATACTTAGTAAGTAGAATATTCTCATAAAGATACTACAATCCGCTTACAACTTCGAGAATATAATTTCATTGCTGCCTAATGAAATATTTTTTCTATTTGATCTTTAATCTTAGGAAACAAAAGTTTTAAATTAGAAAAGCTACGCGTATATTTACTAAAGCATTGCAAGGTTGCATATCCATAGGGATAAGTGGCTAAAAAATCACCTTTTTAAAATTTTTGATTCCACCACTGCTATTAGGCTGTTTCAATCAGTTGCTTAAACTGGTTTTTACCAGTAATACAAGTATATGATTTCAGAGTTAAATGTGATTTTTGGTTATTTTTGCAATAAAGTGATTTACTTACCTTACTTTATCTTACTTCTCTTTCAGTCTTGATACACCAATTCCATTCACTATACACTCTCAAACAAGCTTTACTATCATTGTAGTGATGAAACCATGAAAAGATTGAATTAATCTCAACATATTCTTTATCTAACATGGAGAAGTGATGTCCTGTTGGAAAAATTTGATAATCAGAAATGTTTTCCCTATGCTTTTTAAAATATTTCAAAGGATATTAACTTTCTGAGACTAGCAGGAATTCAATGTTTAAAAAGGAAGGCATTAATTTGCTGTGTAAAACCCTCCAAAGCTAATTAAGTAAGTGTACCCCTATTAATGTGTTTCCTTAGTCCTTCAATGAAAGATTTGCAAATGATTAGCTATAAATATTTTGTTTCCATAATAAGAGAGTTTTAATTCTTTTTATCCATCAGAAATATTTTTAGTTCAGCTTTGCTAAAAATAGGCCCAAATATTTTGTCTTCACACTTGATTCAGCATCTCTAAGATCTCAATAGAATGCAAAAGTGAGCATTCCATGTTTTAAAATCTCCATGAGATTATATGAGATATTTTCTTTATTTTTATTGCTGTCATATTTTCTGGATCACAATTATTTGAAGTATGAATGAGAAAACAAGGGGAAATTTTAACTGGTAGGTTCAAATGATTACTTGACTGACTCGAAATCACTGGTTAATAAGTCATAATTGCTCAATACTTTTTGAATATTTTCCATTTGAGTAAAAAAATGAACCTCCAGTGGCATCTTTATCTGTATATGATGGGTTTTAAGGAATAAAAATAATCATTCAGCCCTCTCCCAAAAAAAAACTAAAGGGAGTCCAATATTCTCCATTTCTCTGAAACAATTACATTTATAGTGGAAGCATTATGTATATTTTTTAATTGGATTCAGTTTTGATGAACATCATATTGATGTAGATACTGAGTGTTTTGGTGAAAAATTCTTGTCAGCTATGGGATAAATTATGACTGTATGAATTATGAAGCTGAAATTTCAGCTTTTCAGAATCACCCAAATATTGTTACTGATCAGAAAAACAGAAACTGAGCAGGGTTTCAGGTAGAATTTTGATTTATTTTGGACTACAGTGGTGAAAAATCATGAAATGTGAATTATGTAGAATGTGACTCCATACATCAAATGAAAACAGAGTTAATAATCCCAGAGTGAACAGTTACTAAATTACAAAGATATTTTCTTCCAATGATTTCCATAAACGAAATTTTTATCTATTTATCAAAGCCTTCAAGTTATACATCAAGTTTTCGGTGTTTCACACCCCCTGCCATGCGCCAGTGGCAGTTAGCAGGGTCCTTATGTAAATGTAAATGTGTAAATACGACCAATGGTGAGGAAGGTTCACTGTCTTAAAGAAGTCAAAAATATTACTTTCAAATAAAACATTTACCATAAGTAGGTACATCAATATGAATGAAAAATATATTGAAATTACTATTTATAACTTAATTCACATTTCATTTAGACTTTGTAACATCAAGGAAGAGAAATCCTGAATGATTCTCTGAAAGCCACCATATAATTCAAAATGGTTCCTTATACTCTGTTTAAACTGATAATTTGTTTAAACTATCAAACATATTTTTATGTAGAATTGTGGGAAAATCTTAGAGGTCAGTCAAATTTGTTAACTATAATGAAAGCTGTGGATACAATAATGGTTGCCGTTTCAATTTGATACATTGATAACAAAATAGTGGTCAAGTCTATGAACTTGGAACCATTACAGAATATTGTAAGTTTTATTCTGCTAATTTAGATTCCAATTAATTACATTATTAATAATGCTCACATTTCTGTTGAGCATTACTAAACCACTTTATTTTAAATTAAGAGATTGAAATTTTCCCTTTAACATAGTAATTACTTTAATCAATCTAACAGCACCATTATTATCATTACACTATCATATTTCCAACTCAGTATACAGGAAACTTTCTAGAAGATGCAGCACACAAGGCATAAATGACAAATATGAACAATAAACTGAAAAGATCAAGATTTAGGAAATATCCCTAAAACTTTTATTGAAAGGTTATAAATCCATATATATTTCATGCTACACATTCCATTTAACAAACAAATGCAATCAATTGATTAATGACATGCTGTATTTATACAATGGCTAAAATTCATCAATAATTGATGACATCCATAGCAAAGCTATAGAAATGTTCCCAAAATTCCATCATAAATTCAATGAATATAAATACAAATAGCCTGAAGCACTCCACCATATAGTAATCTATGACTAGAATCTAAGTACACTGATAACACACACAAATACCTTCACATGAAGTATAACAATATTGGGAAATTTTAAGCTGGAGTACCTTATTAGTTATTCAACCCAAATTTTTAAAGTAGTAACATCTGGAATTGAAAATAGAGAACTTGAACATACATATGGTATAAATGAAAATTTTCAGGTCTCAGCAGTTATAAGTAATTTGAAGTTGATTGGTACTATATCAATCAGACAAAGATTTATTAGCCTAATTAGAACTGCTATTGAACATAAGATATAGAAATTAGCATACTAATGATAGATGATAAACCAATGAAGACACAATAAAAACAGAGGGATCATTTATTGGATATTTGATTGAAGCATGCTCTCTAACTTCAGAGAAAGGCCAACTTATTTATAGCTGAAATATCATTAGTGAGAGATAAAATTCATGCACTAAATTGCTTCATTCACAAATAATTAGAAGCAGCTTCATGCAATGCCTACATTTATGTTGAAACAAATGGAATAAAAATCACTTAATATTTTAATGATATTAGACTCTGCCATTGTTTCTTCAACTTTTACAATAGTAAAATACAATTCTTTTTACAAAGCTTTTTAGGCCTATGTAGCAAAATTGACTCTTTATACTATTTTAAATTTCAAGGTATTTTGTTACATAAAGGAATATATCAAAATTTTGTACAAAATATAGGTACTGAAAATTCCTACTTTATTCGTAAAAAGCTAAATGTATAAAACAAAAAATATACAAATTTGAACTAACCCTTGAATAGGAAGTATTGATTCCAAGACTTTTCTTGTATAATAAGATAAAGATTTTGAATTTCTGAGGATTATTTCAAAACTTACATCTTTTGCAACTTCATAGATATTAGTCTTCCTTCTCATAGATATGAGAGGGAAGACCAATATCTATGAAGTTAAAGTTTATCTTCAAATACTACAAGTGTAAGAAAGTTATTCCCTCATTACAGTAAAGTCAGTCTTATTTGAGGTGCAAAAGAATAATCAAAGCGATCACTTAGATTGTCATAGAAGGTAATTAATGAACCTAAATATTGTATGTTCATGAAAGTTTAACTGGCTGAAATACATACATAATCATAATAGGATAAAAAAATTCTTCATTTATTCCTACAAAATTGTTAAAAAGACAATTCCAGTAAGTCATGCAAACCATTCTATTACAAAGTATCTGCATAGTAATTTAAAAAATACTTTATGAATACCTTAATGCTTTTTATATGAATGGGAACAAAATATTTACTTATGGTAACAATCATTTAAGTGATGGAATTCCATTGAATAACCAACTTTAAATCGCAAGTCCATTTAGTAATAACATTTATGCAATCATGATATTGTGATTACATGCTTTAGGCTCAAATTCCATTATTTCCTCAAAATTTGATTTCTTATCATCTAAATATTTTACTTCAATTTCTAAATTAATAATTACAAAACTCAATACAACAATAATAAAATCGCTAAAGATATGAATACCTTTTAGGCAGAACACAAGAAGTTCATTAAATGATACCTGTACTTCATATTGCTAAAAATGTAGTACATCAATTTGGAATTGAAGTTAATCTCACATACAATTATGCTCACTCAATACTAAAAATACACTCAATATTTAAAAGAATCATTTACCATAAATAATCATCCAATACTCAGATTAAAATTTTTTGCATACCTCATGCATAAAGCAACCATAGGTTTTCCCAAATCTATTTATATAGTATTATTTTTAGAAGTTCTTTAACAGCTTAGATCATTTCAAACATATGGACTTCCACCAGGAAATTAACTCGGGACCACTCTCACTGAAAGTAATTGGGAGCCTCAAATTTATGTAATTTTACTATGCAAATCTATTGGATAAATTTTAGTTTTGGAAATTTCAAAACTAGAATTTGGAATCATCAAGCACTAAAATAATATTTAATGTAACTAATACTTGGTGCTTTGAAAGCTGAGGTCATTTGCTGGTAGGGAAATGAAGCTGGTCTGCTTTCATCTCAAGTTGATGCATTACCCATATAGCAATCTTGGGGTCTAATTTAACTAATTATCATTCATGTGATAATTTAAAATTTATAACATCTAAGTTTGAAATTAGAAGGCAACAATACTTTGGAGTGAGGAAAGACAGGTAGTATTGCAACAATGTTTATTTTTGTTTATTAAATTCAGGTTCAGAATGTTCACCAGATTTTATATCTCAAATTACTGCACTCAGGTAATTGGTCTGTTTCCCTTTGAACATCAATTAGGTCTTCAATAACATATTATTATGTAGTATATTAATAGCTGGCTATTCATAATACCTGTCTTGAAGGAATTTACTTTTATTGTTTTCACTGAAATTATATAAATAAGTTATTAAAAGTTGACCTGTACATGTGTATATGATAGTCATATGTTCCTTACATTCCATCGTAAAATAAATAATACATTTATTTAATTACTGTGAAACTCTAAATTATACAGAATTCTGCTAAACAAACCTTCTCACCATATAGAAATCTTTGGTCCCATTCATTACCTACATATTAATTCTAATTAATATATTTTCTATTTTTCTAATGCCTATATAGAATGATTAACAATGATGTATAGTAACTTGCATGACTATTTTGTTGCATCTTGCAAGATGTAATGAGTATTAAATGCCATTTTAAAAATTTACAATTGTACAGCTACATTTCCACCATCTTAATACTTTCAGATCAATAGCAATATGTAAAGGAAATGAGCCAAGTAAATGAGTCTATCGAAGGAAAGGTGAGAGATAATCATAAAACATGTATGTATAAAATTTTCCCATTAGTACTCTTATAGGTGCACTTTGTAAATCCTTTGCAAAATAACTTCTCTAAGTATACCTTAGCTGCTTTATTAAAATAGAAATGGTGAAAAGTTCATAAATTAATTTTCATTTGCTAAACATAGGAACAGTATTTGTACATCTACATGAAAAGTATGTATCATGCAAATTTTATGATGTATTTTATGTCTCTCTAGATGAACATTTAAACTTTCCTCTAAATTTCTCGCAGAAATGTAGAAAAAAAAATATTTTACAACTAAAGGAGAAGATTTTTTTATGAAAGCTCTTATCACCATTGTTATTCTTTATATTGTTTAACCGACTAGGGACATAAGATTTCATAGAGAGAACAAGAATCAGGATAACCTGATGAAGTGATTAAGTGACCTTAAGGCCATTTACTCAAAATTTTGAATATCACCTTTGTACTACAGAGAATAATAACTAATAATTGTTTTTAAGGAAGATTCAGTGAATTTATTCCACCAGTATTCAAGCCTAAAATTTCTTAGAAAATGTATGTATGCTTGGTAATATATGTGATGAAATATGTAGAATTTTGATTTCGTATTCTAACATATTTTAATCTAATGAATTGTTTTCTTTAATAAATTTTTATAGCTAGAAAGATCCAGATATTTATATTAGATATTTATATAATATCTTATGTAGTGTCTTATAATGAAATGAACTAGTTTTCTACTTCCGAACACAGGTTTTCTCAATTCTTGACATCAAATTTATACTGTTTATGAGACATGTTAAGTAATGAAAGAAAAGTAAATGATTAAATTAGACATGTACTTGCAAAAATATAAGAATAAGAGTTATATGAGAAAAATGTATACTTTAACCGAATTGAAGTAAATGTCAGAGATAGATAAAAACCAAAGAAAATTGATTATAAGTTACCAACATGTATGAATAGCCAGCATAAAGATTTTCATTTTGTTGGGTTTTCACAAGCAGGAAATTTTTCACACAATTGTCATTTTCTTTTTTCCTTATGAGTTTCAATGAATTTGTCTAATTACAGGTCAGTTTAAGGCAATTTGTTATCCAATTACCAAGAGTAAATTGATCACTATTATTTTAAATGTCTTCTGATTCTACTTTAACATACATTCAATTTAAAAAATCTAATTACATTTAAAATACCTTAACCTGACTTAAATTGCTGTCTTCTTTAAGCATTTAATTTCATTGAAGTACAGCAAAATTTATAAGCACTCTCTCACTCCTAACTGAGGGACAGAATGATTATCTTAAAATTATTTTCCTTACAATTCATTTACTTCTTTTTAATTATATAAATAATTTGGAATCATGCTGGTATAATTAAATCATTATTTATCTCCTTAGGACAAGCATGCAGTCAAGTGTTTAAATATAACTAATGTAATCAATTTAATACCTGAGCACTCATGTTATCTCAATGAGCCCAGATTGTCGATACCTGTCATAAAAGTCTTTTTAATTATTTTGTACATATTTCATGTACACCTTAGTGTGTATATATGAATAAGCAAAGGGCAAATGGCTAACAAAGTAATCTAGATTGCTGAAATTTCTCTTAAAAGGTTTTAAATTGCTATATGCAGCAATAATTTGGGTAAAAGAATACAAAGAGAAAGAGGCAAACGATTGCTCAGCTCTCAAAACATCCAAATTCATTAACTGAAGAAATTTTGAAATTAAAGTCTTTTCTAGTGGTCAAGCTTGAGTAAAAAAAGATTTAATTGGATCAGCTACAACCAAATTTCCAAATAATACTTTTTACAATTAAAATATCTGGTAGTAAACTTGATCATATTTAGTTGTGCTCCATTCCAATGAATGAAAGATCTAAGAACACATCTCTCATTAAAGCATAATTTTAGTAAAATGGCCACTAGCATGGCAGTGACTATTCTACAATTGCAGGACAAACATCATCCTAAGTCATCTACAGAGTCAGATTTGAGGCAAAACTTTACAAAAAAAGTATTACATTGACAAACAATCAAATACAACCACCAAGACTAAAACAGCATATCACCTACCATCTACTAAAAGAATACATTTAATACTAGAGTACAGAAATTAATACCAAACATCGCTTGCAACAAAAATGCAGCATACAATAACTGATTGTGTGGAATCATTCATGATTTAAAAAGACAGAAATTTGCTTATTCTCTTGTGGAAGAAGAGCAAATAAATACTGAACAAATGCAAACTTCTAGCCACAGGCAAAAACTAACACATGCATTTAAAAACACACAAATATTACCTCTGTTAATCATTTTGATTACGCATTTGAACTACGGTATTTTGTTCTTGTCATCTTCACACTTTTCCTCCCATCAAATTGCAATAAAAAATACTGGCTCATAAAAACAGTTATAAAAAATACTTTAACTTCCAAAATCTTCCTTCAAATATATGGATGGCAGAGGTATGGATTGATATTCTTCATCAACTTCCACCTGCAGAACAGAAAAATTATATGAATAAAGTAATAAGATTAGCAACAAAACTAGTGCAGTAATTTTGAAATTAAAATCTAAATTTTTTCGTATCAGTATGGAGGTGAAATAAGTTCTAATAATACCATGAATATTTTCGATCATCTAGCTAGTAAAAGGAATGCAATGACAAGGATAAAAATTCAAATCTTAATTTTAGAAAGTGAAAATTCCATCTTATCATCATTCATAGCAGTGAATACTTTATAACAATGAAAGGATAAAGGAAATCACAATAATTTTTGTTCTCTACAAAAATTTAGTCCCCTAATAAGAAACTACCTTTACAAAAGTATGCTGTAATAAGGCTTCAGCGATGGCCCGTTTCTTAGGATCATGCTGTAGGCACTGTTCAAGGAAGTCCTGCCCCTCTTGGCTGAGGGTGGATGGCCAAGCTGGGATTTCACCCATTCCTACTTTGAACATTATCTGATAATTGCTGTCAAACTCATGCCATGGGCGCTATAAAAGAAATATAACAGCACCTGTCAAATACATTTCGAAAACCTTTGCTGAATCTCATTTATTAGGAAAAAATTAAAGTAAAATTCCATTACCTTCCCAGATGCCATTTCCACAACCACACAACCAGCAGACCAAATGTCAGCTGCCCTTCCATGGCCTTCAAGAGTAGTCTTCATAAATACTTCAGGTGCCATATAAGCTTGAAAATTAATAAAATAAAATATTTTTAAATCTTTATGAAATCAATGTAGAAATGCTACATGATTTATAGTGTAATTAAAATATACTTGGAGGCCTCAGCAATATTGAGGACACCGACATGCTTGAAGACAAATTTCAATCCCTAACTATGATAATTCATTTTCCAGCATTTTTCTTTCGGGAATTAGAGATCATAGGTCGGTTCAGTACTCTGGCATTTGCAAATTTGAATTGGCTGAGTACGAGATAGAACTCTGTCTAATAAATGCAGAAGTTTTGTAATGCCAAATTTGTAACCTGCATTTCATCTTGTCAGCTCAAGTATTATCAGCCATAACCCACAAACTCCAAAGGTGTTACTAAACAGTGAATATCATTGGCAGATATTTGAATAACAAGGGAATTTTAAGTGATTCATAATATAACCCAAATATTCAAAACATCTGCAAGGTGCTCAGAAATTGTTACTATTAATTAATTATGACAGTCTGCAAACTTATGCAGGAGATCATCACTGTCCTCATTTCTTGAGTTTTTTCATAGTGATTCTGTGATTTTCAGTGGAACCATCCATTTCCAGTTACTCAATGTAGGATATTGAACGGTGAGTGAAACATATCGTTTTTCTTTCTTTTCCCAGATACATACTGTTTACCATTTTTTCAAGGTCTATTCATGGAAATAGTTTTCTGATTAATTTTAGGTTATGTATTTCCTTAGTAATAAGTATAGCACATTAAGAAGAATTTCTCAAAATAAGTAAAGATATTTACATATTTGCAGCTAATAATATCCTTCATGCCTATATTTGTACTAAAATTTCAAAGCTTAAAGTCGCCATTAAAACTACCTATTCTGAGGGAATATTTACTAACTCAAAAATTAGGGAAAAAAATGTTACAATTCCACAAAATATTATTCTAATGCTTGATCTTACAATAATTTTGTGGAATTGTAACAGTTTTTTGTAATTCTTGGAATAGTCTGAAAGTAAATACTTATCAGTTAGTATTTAACAATAAATCAAACTTTTAACTCACCTTGAGTTCCAACAAAACCTAAGAGTTCTCCTGGCATAGTTGTATGTGTTTTAATTTTGACAGCACATCCAAAATCTCCTAGTTTCAGGCAATTACCCTCATCTGCCAAGAATATATTGGCACCTGAGGGAAACAGATGGAGTATTAATACTTAGAAAAAGTATTTTAGAAAAAAAATTAGTATGGATATCTCTAAAGTGAAAAAAGAAAGAAGTGGTAAAAATGAGTGAAATAAAATCAGTTGTAGTAAAATAAGATCAAAGACTATCTTAATGAGGTGGCAAAGAGTAATTTTTGAATGCCTCTTTTGGATTTTTAGAAAGAGATTTACAGTAACTCTTCCCCCATGGCTTTACCTCATATTGGAAATAATGGTACAAAATATTATTTACAAAATTTAATTTAAATTAAGTTCTGCCATGTTTGTTTACCAAACAAAATTCTTGATTTCAGTCATTTCATAAATTTATATTACATATGCAGATAATAATGCCCAAATAGCATTGAAAGTGAGGAAATGACAGTCTATTTCCTTATTTGTGTTACTTCTGCAGAATGGAAAATGTAGCTGGCAAAATATTCCTTCAGATGTTTTATATATGAGAATGTTTTCTTATTCCATCCAGTTTAACTCTAGCAGATACTATCTCCTAATGATATTAATATTGTAAATGAGTCATATCTTAAATTGTTATCAAGTCTTTTTACCCAAAATGATCCCACAGATAAAATAATGCATCTGTATTTAAAAAAATGAGATTGAGATGCACTATGCTAGATGCTGGAGTTTACTAGTAATACATAATATAGATATGATACATCCTAAATTAAACAAGAATCATCTAACTATCCAAAAATACAGAATTAATTATTTCCTCAATTTATATCAGTATCATCTAGTATAGAACGCACTTTTGATATCACGGTGAACTATTCCATGCTGATGTAATTGTGCAACTGCTTGTAAGAGTTGATATGTGTATCGTCTTATAATTGGCTCAGGGAGTCCACTAGCAGTCGCTTCTTCTGTTGTAGCAACTAGATCTTCCAAAGTACCTTCAGGACAGTACTCCATAAAAAGCAGCATTTCTTCCTGTAGAAATAAAGGAAATGGACTTAGTTTAATCTGAACAGGATTATAATGACATCAACCTAATAGATAAGTAGTGACTATTGCAAAACATTTCACAAAAAGGACATTAATGTATAGGTGATGCATTAACATATTTGGGATGTAAGAAATATATCATGGTTCCTTTGATACTAACCCTATGGATCTCAACTCCATAATAGCGCACAAGATGCCGATGATGAATACCTTCAAATATTCTTAACTCCTCTGCAACTGAGCGTATAGTTGTTCTATGGTCATTTGGATGCAACTGTATTTCTTTCATTGCCATAAGCTCTCCTGTTCGGTTGTTGACAGCTGTGTAAACCTTTCCAAATCGACCTTGACCTGTGAAAAATTTAAATCCAGTTAAAAAATGACGTAATGCTTAAAATTAATGCAGACAGTAGAGAATTATTATAATTAGTTTTTCTCAGATTGATTTTTATAGACCTAACGAGCTCTGAGGAAGTTATGGCATTTTTATAAGGATAATTACAGAGTCCTTTAAATGCATGACAATTTATGAAATAATTTTTAATAAAGAAAGCTAAATCTGAGTTACTGGAACTGCCAGAACAATTTTAATAATACTCTTATTTTAAATTTTTTATCATCACCAATTTCCGCATTTTTCTTTTATACTTTCAAATTCTATTGCTTAAATCCACAATTTAATACATTAGGAGAACGTAACCCCTACTCTAGATTCCATATGAGACAGTTCAAATGCATCCTTTCATTGTAAAGGTGATACGTAAGTGCGGTATCATTTATTATTTAGTTGGTTCGAATTTTCTCCCAGTGTTTCAAGCATAATTCTCCATAAATTCATAAATTAAGATGCAGACTTGCAAGTTGAGCGATCAGTTCTAAGAAAACTCGGATTGAACTATGCATATCTTCTACTACGTCAAACAGTGATTGCAACGCAAATTTTTATTATGTGTTTACGAAGCGAAAGATATCCTTAACTAGGGATGAAACGAGCCTGAACAGAGGTGGGGAGGCGGCCTTTTCAGGCGTTCAATGAGACCATTTCATTACTTTATGGAGCTGGCGCCAGTATTTAAATAATAAATTGTTTCCAATTCCAGTAATCACGCTAAAAGAAAAGTAAATTAAAAATATGCTCTTTGAATTGAACAAGCGGATGAATTTGTTTCCGCTCGCAGCTAACTTAATTTGGAGAAACACGTAGTACAAGAGTGGCCTGATGGTTTCACGTGGCCTTTCTTATGCAATCGAAGGGTAGATGCGGTCTCCGATGTAAAAAGGTTTCCAATCCCTAAGCGAGAGTGTACTAAATGTCGCAGCTTAATGACTGTAAGACAACTGCATTAGCGACCACGTGGCTTAGCTCGAAAAAATTCGCGAGGCCCGTTTTAATGGAGTCACTGGCCCAAATTCAGCACTTAGTGAAGTGTGAAGCTGGAGGGTCCTAAATTTAATCGAGTTGGATCAATTTCTGCTGAATAATTTTCAGTTCCAATCTATCCACAGGCGATACTGTGATACAAGAGACTCGTTTATCTTCCATGTTTTATAGTTGTAAAGCATACCGATAAAACTGAGTACATATGTTGGTACTTCGTAATATACATGGGTATCCGCAGGCTTAATCTCCACTATTACTCATAGATATCATTTCGGTGACTAATTTGGCTCATTAGTGGTTAACGCTGACACAGTAAGATTTTTTTGAGCAAAGTCGATGAAAAATTTTAAGGACTGACAACGAAAATTGTTCCACTCGTGGTTTAAATTTCCATGCCAAGAAACATCATTCTTTTTCTCGTTACATTTTCCAAAGATAAGAGGACGACTCGCTATAGTACGCGAGCCTCATGTATTCCTCCTCCGCACTCTAAGATGATGATTTATTTCCAAATACTTCGCATTTTCGCGATAATCAAAACAGATTTGTAATGTGTAAAAACATGATCCGCAGCAATATCTGCAGTATTGCAGCGTTAACCCGACACCAGTCAGCAGCTGTCAGCGCAAAGTAATGATTTCCACGAGATACTTATCGCTCAAGAGGAAAGTCCAACGTAAACTATTAAATAAATTTAAGGATATGTGAGAAATTTCCGTCACAGCGAGGGAGCATCCGAAGGCTCGCTTTGCATCATATTCTGAAGGTACGTTGTTCATAAATTTGCCCGAGAGTATTATGTATTTACTTAGTAGTATGTATGAGTATGAGAGTAGGATGTATGTATTTACCATAATCATCTGGGGCCACATATGTCGGAGAAATATAAGCAAGTATAAATGTCCACTATCTTTAGAATTAGCGAATAGTTAACGTTGATTTTGTTATATGGAGGGAAATCAATCGGTAAAGTTTTGAGGTGGATGAAGACTGAATGAATAAAGATAAATTATATCGATGAATATTTAAGTGAAATCCACGGATAGCCAATTATGTCAGTGTGCTTTCTACCAGATCATACTCAAAACCGCTCAATTGACTTGAGTGACGCTCGTGCCTCGAAGGTACCACATTTTTCGAATTTCGTATCATATATCCCTTCAAATATGTTACGTAATTTTGTTGTTTAGTTAGAGCTCGCAATAAGGGATTATGCATACTAATTCTTCAATTGATATATTCTCCTTTTTTAAGTTAAAGTGAAACCAATTAAGGTGTGGTTTAGTGTGCCGCGGGACTTCAATAAAGACAAGCGCCGGGAATGAAAAGGTTGGGAAATATTGCTATAGGCAATAAAGACACCGGCAATCAAGAAAGGCTGATATGACTGCGATATATGAAAGGTTAAACTAAAAAATAATGATAACGAATTATTACTAGACCAGAAACCTTATTCAGGATTTAACAATCTAAAATGGAATGAATGGTTTATGTTGAAAGCAAAATTTATTTTTACTTTTGGGAAGTAAGACGAAAGAAAATGGAAAGTAAATTTAAAATTTCGATAGTATTTACATTAACGGGTTAAGAAATCTATGCCTAACTAAGTAATCTACGCTGTAAGCTCTATTTCAAAAGAAAATACAGAAGCCCCTTTAATTTTATAACAGCACCAAACCATTTTTCCAAATGACTATAGCAGTTACTCTGATGAGAAGAAATTTTCTTGGTGCATTCATAATCTTTTATTTTCTTTGAACTGTTTTGAAAGTACAACCAAATAATCTTGATCCAACCTCCAACAGATATGAATAATTTAAAATTTGGTCTTATCTTAGAAGAATATTTTATCAAACTATTATAAAAATGATATAATTTTTATTAGCAGAAATTTCAGATTCAAAATTCTATTCTTACAACTTACTGATGACAAACATAAATATGTCCTATATTTAATGCAAACCTAGCTCTCTGATGTAAACAGATCAGTATGATAAACACTTTCCAACTGGACTCCTGTCTCGAGCAGTAATGCTTCAAACGCCAAAATTTGTTTTTTCATGTGCTACCTTAACTATAAATGTTTCTGATGAGAAATACAACATTTCAAAAAATAAACTAACTAAAATAATTCCCTTACAGGGGTTAAAACTGAATTAGCTATGGAAAAACAAACATTTTTAAATATAGCAATACTAATTTTATCAGTGCTTGGAATAAACTTCATGGCAGAGGCCAGAAGTTTAATACCGAAGTATGCTACAATTGAGATACAGGAAGAAGTACAGCCTATATTTATCTATGTTGAAAACAAGCATGAAGAAAAAACGCACAAACTTGAGAAATACATGGCCAAGATAGACAAGAGACTTAAAAAACTGGATGCTTTATACAAGCAGCAACTTAAGGATATAGTGGATCTATCAGATACGTAAGTGTGGAACCTCTAAAGCACTGATAGGATTCAGCCATTTTCCATTGGTTCATTTGAACATGTTCTTAGAATTTCCTAAGGGAACTGAACAGGTTCTTATATTTATCTGATATGATAATAATGCGATGATATACCTATAAATACTACAATCGATTAGTTACGATGAAAATATGATTTTGATGTTGGATCATAAATACTTCATTACTATTTACTTCAAAGTTTCCAATTAAAAATAAAATATGATAATACTACAAAATGCACAAATGTACATACTTGAGATTGCAGTGTTTTGCATACTTTGTAGAGATAAGAATCTATTTCTAAAAGTTTTTAATTTGCTGTAAACCCAGAAAATTAGAAATAATTCCATTGGCAAATGCAATTTCTAAGTTACTCTCAGATAGAAACATTTTAATATGAACTTTTGTTTTTCTTACAAGAATGACCAAGCTAATCAGCAAGACTTACATCACAAAAGATGAGACAGAAATAATTACAGAGGAAATGACGGAGAAAATTCTAGAAATCGAAAATGATATGGAAATTTTAAAGACAAAAGTCAATGTTCAAAGGGAGAGAGATGAGGAATTGAGAAATACTGAGAATACCATTTCTAAGGAGGAAGATGAATCCAGTTCAGAAATATCAGGTGAGCATGAATAAGACCCCATGATGAAGAACCTCTTTATTGCAAGGCTGCATACACCATTAGACCACATAATAAATCATTAAGATTAAAAAAAGAAACAGAAAGGTTAAAAAGTAGTGAGAAACATACTATGAAGAAAATGTTGCATTTATCATGAATTTTCTTCTCTAAGGATCTAAATTTAACCTCTCGTAATTCCAAATCTTTTAATCTCAGTTTACTATGAGAGAATGCATTACTGGAGACAAAATTTTCATCCCTGACAAACAGTTAGTGATTTGCCAAACAACACTACTTGTCTACAACTTTATACTGAAGCTGACTTTATTATGTGTGGTTTGAGGGGAAGATACCATATTTCTTAAGGTATCTTCCCCTCACACCATACCTTAAGAAATAAGGTATCTTCCCTTCACAAAGATAATAAAATTATCCCCTTATTTCAGCATTATACACTAAGTTTTACTCTAAATCCAAGTTTTATGTTCCTTGAAAAGAACACCTTTGCTTTCAATTTCAAAGCTAAGTGACATTAGGATTTAATGAAGTACCTGTCTGAAATTACTAAAAATAAACAGCAGCATACTGAACTGTTGCACTACCATCAGGTAGAAGAATATATAATCTGAATAAAGACAAATATAAAAAGTCATACGTTGAAATTTAATGTTGATACTTATATGTAACCTTTGTTCTTTCACAAAAATATTGTGCTCGCCAATGAAAGTTCCTCCTTCAACCAATTTTGATACCAAATTGACTAACATATTTAAGTTAATTGAAGAGCTTGAAGGATTGGTAGGAAGGACGGAAGAAATAGGTTTAGCTGATTTACCAGAGGATGAAGAAAAACCAGAAATGCATGAGTAAGTAGCATATCTTTGTATCGTATATCATTAAATTATACCAGTTCACCTCACCCTAACAGACATGATTATTCTTGCACCATCCTCTCAGTAGTGAAAATAAGTTTAAAGAACTAATATGCAAGCAACTTCAATGCAGTATCATTCAAATATGAGTTGAGAGCATTCATAATCCCTTCCTTTAGAATGGACATTAAAACTTCTCTCTCTGATCCCTCAAGTAACATCTTTTGTCACCAGACTCTAAACTTATCTTTTGATTTATAACTTCATACTTAATTCCATTGTGTTCTAAGAGGCAATAAATAAAGAGAATTTCACTACTTCCATCAAGTCCTCCATTTAAATTCTCTAAGCATCATGCTTATTCATAGCTCTCTACATTATAAATTTAAATCCTTCCATTCTTATTCACCAAACCTCTGAAGTTTGGTTCCCTCAGAAAATTACCTAATGTAAAATAACATTAATTCTATATTTTATAGAAACTTTTCATAAGTATAACCTCAGCTCTCTTGACTATAGTTATCTTTTTTCCATTATTGTGATTAATCTAGCTGAAAACTCACAATCATGAGTACTTAACCAAAAACTAACGAGTTGATTTATTTTAACAGCACACTCGCGTGGAAATGAATAAATTTGATTACTGCTGCAATTATTTCCCCTTGAAAATTTCAAATGCTTTTACAACATTTTCTAAGAACATTTACATGCACTTTTCATAATCATCTTCTGACAATAGTCTATCTGAGTTTACTCCTTCTTTCTCTGTCTTATATACTGTAACTCCCTTTCGAACAAACAATGAAATATTACCATTTTTTCAGTATTTCCAATTCTCCACATTCACTTTCATTTTTCTTGGAAACACTCCATTATAAAAATAATTATTTTTCATTATAATTTCTATTACACAGATTAAAACCAGAAATGGAAGTCAATCAGATATACGAAACAACAGTGAGCCCTCAAGATGATAGAGTGCCAGGCATCAACATCCCTAAGTATTATTGGTACTCTAGTGAGGAAGATGAAGATGAATGAAGGATGAAAATATGAGACCAGAATCATCATAGCTATTATTCATTGTATTGGGTATGTTAGAAACTCAGTTTAAATGAAAAATCAGACTGAAATTGCAACTGAAAGGATAAAGAAATTGTTTTTCTTAAAATTAGATAAATAAGCTTGAATCACTCCTATCCTTTTGACATAGTGAATTAAATTTTGCAATAAAATTATTCCTTAAATTAATTTATTATGCATAAACATACAGAATACATCCTATGACTATAAACAAATGAAAAATATTTTGAATACTAATTCAAAAATAGTATTTTACGTACAATCATATTATTTGAGGTTCACCCCTTAATATAATACAATGATATTATTAATGATTTACTAATAGTACTTGTGGTACTGGAAAGGTTAATGTGCTAGAGTTACAATCACTAGGTCCTTGGTTTGAGTCCTGGTTAATTGGATTTTTTGGCTGTGTAATCATAAATTATTATTATTTAAATATATTTAATTTGGATCTTCTTTTACCATTAAAGAGATTATTATTATTGACTTGAAAAATTTCACATTTGTTAATATTCCATTGATTCTTAGACAAAAATACTCACAGACAATTCCTACATCTTATCTTTTCAAGTCATTAAATCAATAAAAAAAGGTTAAATTAATTCCATACTCTTTCTTTCAGATTTTGAAAATGAATTACTGAATGACAGACATATATTAGTATCATGGACAGCATATGGTTTTCCAATCGAAGAATATCAATAATATCTGCAAAAATTACAGACTAGAATAAAACCTATGTAAGAAGGGAAGGGCTAGAATATCTCTATAAAGAGATAAAATTAAATGTATTTCTTAGAAACAAAAAAGTTAATAAATGGAACATCTCAAAGTCTTATTTCTACAATTACTAAAAATTTGAATGAAATCAATACTCATCTTTCAAAATATCCAATCAAAACATTAAAATGCTGAAATTTTATTTCTAGTTGAGTAAATTTTCTAATTCATAATATATTCTTAGGAATGAAAGTAACATCTTTGAGGTGAGGTGCAGATTTGAGTATAATTTTCTGAACAAAAAGATTCCATTCTTTGAGCTTTTACAAATCATTTGATTGGAATTGATGTAAGTGTCCAGAAAACTAATACATAAAACAGGTAAAACAATTTTAATAGGTTACATTATTTTTTCTTGTTGGTAAAAAAATTACCTATTCATATTTTGGTGCTATGACAACACTATTTTCTGTTTTCTTGGGGTTGTCTCACTGGTCAGTAAGCTCTAGCTACTTTTATCTACACTATTTTCTATGGTGCTTTTTACTGTTCACTTTGGTTTTAATTCAATGACAGGATGAAGAACATAAAGATATTAATTGGATGATAATTTCAATGTAGAGTAAGATAAAGTGATACCATAAGTATCAATTTGAGGTTTATGTAAAATTTTACTAATATTAGACCTTATTTCTCTTGGATATTGTTTGTAGTTTATAACCAATTATTGACAGTTTCTATTCTATGACATTTAAGTACTTCAATATCTTTGATGCATATATGTTTTTGTTCATCAAGATGTGACCTATCCTTGATTGTTTTCTTGTGTATGAGTTGAGCATTTATATTGATTTTTATACTGTAAGGCATTATTGGTACTCATTCCAAACCCACAGCAGAAGCTTATTAGCAAACCACCACAATAATTCTGTGCTGTGTTCCAGTTTTTCTATTCAGTTTGATAGCAGGAAACTAGTTAAAATCGTATAATGTAAGCTATGAATTGTTATTTTAATTGTCAGATAGAGAAATATCTGGATTCAGTGATGTAGCACACATATTATTTATAAGTATGACAATGAACTACATTGCCTTATCTGAAATATTGCTAAAAACTCACACACTCAAAATGCAATACCAGAGAAAAAATTGAGAATAAAAATTTCATAATACAACTGCTATTAATCTTAACATGAATTCATCATGAAAGAAAGCTCAAACTAACTGAGAGAAAGGAGTTGCTAACTTTATGGCAGAAGACAGAGCAACAAATGCCACATGGGAGCAAAACCACTAATTGAGAGTACAGGGGTGAGGCACATCTATGAGCATAGCACTGACAAGGAGACTACAAACCGTCGGACGCGATTTAAGTGGTAAGACTCGGTAATTTGATAGATATCGAGTCAAGATTGACGAATCACCCCCAAAGTTGGGTTTTATGAGCGATAGTTTTCACGGAAAATGAACTTTGGTCGGGTTCGAGCCCTCATGCGGGAAAATTTCTTTTCTCTTTATTTCTTTTACGTACTCTGTCATAATCTTAACTTATATCTGTTTTCTTCTTTATTAAGGAATGAATTCTGAATGCGCGAAATAAAAATCTTTACTTTACTCAAACAGTTGTCGGCTTCTATATTTAAACCAATGTGTTCAGAGTTCAGAATTGGTAAATGTAAGTCGGGTATTGCAATAAAAGTTGCCGTTAGAGCGAGCAGCTGGATGTAGGAGAGATTTGAAATAGTCCTCTGCGTTACCTCTCTAGTATTGTAGTTTTCAGATAATAAATGTGGACATAAGTATTTGCGCATAATTTGAAGAAACGGGTGACTCACAGCGGAAAAATACTCTAACTTTTGGAAAATAAGTTCAAAATCCACCAAAAGAAGAAAACAGATATAGATTAAGATTATGACAGAGTACGTAAAAGAAATAAAGAGAAAAGAAATTTTCCCACATGAGGGCTCGAATCCGACCAAAAGGACTTTGGAAGCGGATACTATACCACTGCGCCAAACGTTCGAATGACGAAGTTGTTGTTTTGAAAAGCGTTTATTGGTCTTTTGGTCATTATACATTACATTGAGAAGTTCCCCTGCTTTAGGCTGTGTTGCCTTTCCAGGGAAATGACGAATGACGAAGGTCGCTACGGTTAGCTTTATAGCCTACCTGACAATTTTTCGTAAACTTTAAGTTCATTTTCCGAGAAAACTATCGCTCATAAAACCCAACTTTGGGGGTGATTCGTCAATCTTGACTCGATATCTATCAAATTACCGAGTCTTACCACTTAAATCGCGTCCAACGGTGTGTAGTCTCCTTGTGAGTCTGTTAATATACTACACTAATTCAAATTGTAATTTCAAGTTTCATAAGCTTTAAGAGTCTAGAGCATAAAAAAGCAATAGAGGAAAGAGATTTATTAACTCTAACGGATATTGAGTTTTTTCCCACCACACGTTGTCTTAGATTTATCCCTTCCCATGGTACTTTATTAAATATTAAATTAAGATGATAAAATAAAAATCATGGTTTGGAACAGCTTAATATGCAAAATAATTTTTATTTGCAATGTTTAGGTGTACAGTGTTTTGAATAGGCCTTTAAGATAAAAAAGTAGTAATTATGCTTCATTATTCGTAAAAGAACAAAGATATTATGAACTGATATATTTGTTAACTATACAGATTCACATATATCACTTGATATGCATTTTACTTTTTGAGTTCTTCAACTAATAAACAATAACAAATCTCCAGAAAAAGTATCTACTTACCAAGTTTTATCCCACGCTGCCAATTAAAATTCACGCTGCGAGAGCGAATATGTATGTGATCAGATGTAGTGCGCTGTGCCTCAACAGCCACACGTCCAATAAGTTCACTCTCCCTCAAACCATCTTCCAGCTGCTGATCCAATTTTGTGATGGCCAAGCGAACTCTTTCCATTCGAGATATTGCTGGTGTGTTATTTCGAGGTGAGGCAGCATCTTGATGGTATACTATGGATTTGGACCAAAAATATGTATATGCAAGTACTGAAAAGTCTCAAAACTTAGCTACTCTGTAAATATCAATTAATAATCTAAGAGAAGGAAGAATTTTGAAAGGCTAACCTTTGCTGGGAACAATCAAAGTTTCTGTGATGATACCATTTCCATCAACATGAGGCAATGTGGTTCTCCGCCTGTGAAAAAGATGAAACAATTTAATCAAATTATTCTTTCAATTTAAAATTATTGTCTTCTACTATAATATTGATCACAAATCTATTATAATGGCTATAATTGGTCACAAGGATTAGATATGAAAGAGACAAATTACACATCATTCAATGTTATGAACAGACCATATGGTCTAACAATCTTATGGCCCTGTGTATTCCTTATAGAAGAATGGCATGTACTGTCATACTGTTTCACCATAAATCAATTTTACTCTACGCTGAACATCTTCAAAATCAATTCTCGCAAACTTTTTTTCCTATGCAAAAGTCACAACAGCTTGCACCATTCCCCCATAAGGAATACACGAGGTATATAAGGTATCTTCATAAAATTGGATGAAATTCAGTCTCAATCTCACCCCAATGAAAGTCATTTTATAACCATTATCACAAATGTATTACCTGGGAGAAGAAGGACTGACAGGTTCCTCTGGAGTCATATCCTGTACAGAGCGAGAACTGCGATATGGCTTTTGTCCTGGAGATGGGGACACAGCACCTGAGCGTGGCTCAGTGGCAGAATAAATCCTTCGTACAGGACGTGGAGAAGTTGGCCGAGAAGAAGCAGGGGATGGCAGGAGGTTGGCTGACTGAGCAAGAGAGCTGGATGAGGAGGGGCTGCGCTCAAGTGCACTACCAATAACATGGGAAATACACTGTTCTATGTTCTGCTTGAGATCCTGAAAGGAGAGATAACAATAAGGGGTAGTAAATTCATGAGATTAAGAATTAGTTAAAGATATATGCAAATGTATAACATGCAAATTAATATTGGAAAATATCTAACATACTTAAATATAAATGAATAATAGACTAAAGATGTGATAAAGGATCCAAAATATTGAATAAAACCACAGTATGGTAAAAAGATTCTTGTTTGAAGGTAAATGCTAATCAATGAGAAAATCTGACTAATATTATAGCTCTCTTCACACATGACAATCCTAGTATAAGTTTCTGATTGTTTGTATTATTAAACATGACTGTATACCAATAAGATGAAGGTATAAAAGCTTTAGGAATAGGAATAGATAAGCTAGTAACAATATTAATATTATTCATCTTCATATAAAAAATGTAATATAGGCATAAATTAGCCTGAAATCATAAACTAGAGGACATGAACACTTAAACTTAACCCTTTATCAGTTTTGTTAACCTCCAGCAGGCAATAGTCTAATTCCAAATTCTTTAGGTCATTCAAATGGCATTTAATGATAAATGAATGAAAATAATCTTCATTGCCTGGATCAGTAACTTCTTTTGGAAAAATAAATTAGAAATAATGATAGCACAAGAAGTAATCTCTATTCATAATATTTTTCTCCAGCAGATAAACAATCTTTCAATTTGAAGGAACATCTACATTTCTACTTATAAAATCTAACTATACAAATACTTTATTTTGATATGATTTTTTTGCCATTAATTTATTATATAGGAAAAAGAGCCACATTAGGAATAATACCTTGAATTCTTCATCGCAAATACATTGCGTATGTCTTGGGTCACAAATGGTGGAGAGAAATTCAAGGCCATGCTGTGCCCATCTAGGACGGAGGCCTCTTCCACGTTCACACCTCTGAAGCACAAACTTCATCCAATGCTGTGCAAATGCTATCATGCCCTGGGAAAGCTTGGTTCTAGCCTTGCCAGTGACCAGGCGAGATAATTCCTTTTGGTACTGTACCAATAAAGATTTGATAAAAAGGTATATTTAGCTATATGTATAAATATCAAAAATCAAGATTTCCATAGGCTGGAAGTATAGTTATCATAGCAAAGACACATGTATTGCTTATACTCAAGGATTTTAGATAGTGAACTGATTACAGCAATGATAATTTACCTCAAATCCAAATTTGTAGCACTGATGTAGTATTTCCCGACAGCGTAAAATGACTGACTGCCTTTCTGACTCTTCCAAATCAACCAAATTTTCCACAACACTTTTCTCTTCCACAAGGTTGATTATATCAGTGATGCAATCACTTAGGCTCAGGGCTTCAGTCTGAAAAGCCCAGTTGAAGACCAAAAAACTTTTTAAAAGGTGTTGTTTCCAATAAATACAAAGAAATAGAAATTTCAAATGCTATATGGTGATTCCTCATTAACTGCAGATTGTTTCAAAGACTACATTGATACTATTTTTGATGTGATATTCTCAGTAAATCTGCTTTGAGAACAATACTTACTATACTTACTTATTTTCAGAGCATAAGGTTGAAAACTCATTCAATCAAAAGAAATGCCATTTTGCAAATTTTATCTCACTTTTACATGAAATATTCTTGCAATTTCATCTTTAGTCTCTATCTAAACTCTTTCTTCAATTAAACTTATAAGTTGGTTGATCATAGAACTGAGATTTTTTCAGAACCAAATAGAAATTGGAAGATGATTATTATATTCCCTGATAACAAGCTGTTTCTGTCATGATTATAATTAAATCAGACATGCTATAAAGATGATGGTGAGATAATTTGATGTCTTTCAACATACATGATGTGTTACAGAGCTTTTATTTTCATATCTATCATTTCCATTGGAAGACTAACATAGCAATGACAAATAAAAATATAATTAACTCATGAGATGATGATTAACTGATAATTTTTGTTGATTATCCACATGTTATCAATTCTATGTAGCTCTTGTAAAATTCTACTAATACAAATATCTATTCATTGGACAAGTGATAGTGTCATTTAAAACAAAAAATATGCAACTGTCAGAATCATTTCCTACTCATGAAAAGTTAAGTTCCACATTATGTAAGACTTGAAAAACCATTATCACTAACCTTTAACTTTGTAAGAGATTCTGCTATGAGGCTATTTGATGGGCGATGCTCACACTCTACATTAACAATATCTCCCATTGTTTCCATAAAAAACTTGCGATGAGCTGTTAGTTGACATGGATCAGATGCAATCAGCAACACTCCATCAACCTGTATAGACAATAAAATATATAATTTAACCTAAGGAGAAAATCTTAAGCAAATAACAACTCAAATTTTTAATATCTTTTAAGAGAAATTCTTCATATATTTTCCTTATTTTCATACATCTACTACCATTCTACAAGCACTTTGTCAGTTGGGAATGAGGAGAAAAGAAGAGCAGAGGATCCATTGAATGAGATGGCAGATTGGGAAAAGTGTGTGCATCCACACTAAAATTGGGAATTAGGGTGGCTTAAATTCAAGCATTAAAGACAAGGATTTTGGTCCAAGTTCAGTTTCAACATTTGTAAAATAACAGTTTTATTTTGTTTGGTTTAGTTCCTGTTTGTTTCCCAGTTTTATTACATCCAAATAAAAAAACTATAAGAAGAGATAGCTTGTATGAACTTAAAATTAACACAGAGGCAATTTGAAGATAAATCAACAAACCTCTACGTGTGAAAGTGTTATAGTGGTTTCAGCTGTTGGATGCAGATTGACAGTATCTCCTTCCCAATGCCATTCACTTGACATCTTACACTCTCCATCACCTTGGATAACTAAAAGATAAACTCCACAAGGGGGCTGAGAAGTGGTAGGGGAGGAGACTTCCACTCCAACTGATGCTAAACCAACTTTTCCATCTACCCTCCCTGAATTTGCTTTGGAATTTATAGTCCAACAGTCTCCTGCAGAGCAGTTCATGTTTACCAATTTCCGAATGTGCTCTGAGCAGTGACGGATAGAACCTAGCAAGGGAAGAAAATTTGGAGAGATAATACATGAGTTGTAATAACTAAAAGACTGAGGTTTTGAAGTATTTTAAAGATTGTGAAGGACTGATACATTTATTTTACACTTTCAAAACTAGCACAAGACAAAAGGCAAACATAAAAGAGGACATTTTTTAAATGATTGCAATTAATTTAGAAGATTGCAAAAATTCAAAATATGTAAGGACGAGAGATAAATGGGTATTTTTCAGTCAAGTATCATTACTCCCGTGGGTATAGAAGGATCAATTCAAATATTGAAATATTACAATAAATAATAACCAATAAATATCTCACCAGGTATGAAAATCAGGTGCTTGCAGCTGTGAGGAGCGACAACACGAACATGTCCTGTCTCTTGAAGGCGCTTCAAAAATTTTCTTGGATTTGAATTAAGAGAAAAGGCTGCTGCAATCTCAAGATCTTTCCTCAGAGTCTTTGCAAATGATATTCCCTTCAATGCTCTCTCCCTTGCTTCAATAAATATGCTTTGTATAGATCTGCATGTAGCTAGCATCAAATATCTAAAATCAAGACAATATTTTAAAATTTTACTTTCTAATAACTAATTTACACCCAGTAAAATTGAAAGTCACCACATACTTGTTGGTATCTTCAGGGGGCCAAATGTCACCCATACTTTGAATCAGGTCATCAATTTCTGAGTTTAAGTACTTTCCAATTGTACTCAACATGTCTGTTGCCAGTAAGCTACATAAAAGAAATAAATGATATTTGAATGAATATGCATCACTGCAACAGAAAGCTACACTATTTGCAATGTTACAATTAAGAGCAAAGCATAATCTCTACTCAAATCATCCACTAAGCATTCATATCTACATTACCATTAATTGATTTGACATTGCATAAGAGATATCAAAAATATAAACACTGAATAACATGCCTTAAATACATTATGTGTTTCACGCAGCCTTATCCTACACTGTTATTACTATAATGAAAGAAATGATGAAATATCAATCGAGAACTCTACTTCTACGAAATTTTTGGTTATTAGGTATTTCATTGAAATGATTTGATAAATTTTCATTTACTAATCATATCTGCTAATAAAAGTCTTAAGTATCTCAAACTTTAGATTTAGGTAAAGAAAAAACTCTATGAAATGAATGTTTACGCCTTGGAGAAGGTCATCACCTACCAAAACATATTTGCTGCTAAGGCCTCCCCTCCAGGTATATGAGGACAAGTAGCTTTAACAAACGACCACTCCTCCTCCAACAAGTTCTTTTGGTAGGTCGATATTAGAAGACTTTCTTGTTGAACCATTGAAACCCATAGTTTAAGATATTCCAGATAAGCCTATAATGAAATGTTACAGAAATGCTGCTAACATATTAAATAGGTATAGGGTAGAGTGAAAAAAATGCTATTTTTATGCCACATTGCAAAAAATATAATTGATCAAAACATCAATCAGATAATTGCTTTAACATATTTTAATGTAAAAAATATCTCACCTCGAGTATGTTCCTCATGCTTTGGTCAAATTCAGCAACCCCATCCTCAAACTCCCTTAGGATTTCAGGTTCAGCATTCCATAGAGCAGTGCGGACACAATGAAGATATCGCTGCCTCTGGAGGACTGCGATTTGAATACCCTCCCTGAACTCTCTCATCAGCTGTGTAACAAAAACAACATGTGTGCTTTACAAGCAATAATACAGAATGATGAAGAAAATTTTGGATCAGTTGTGCATACAATCTTGCCACCAATGTTGAATTGGAGAGGGAGAGAAATTTAGGGTAAGGATTTTACAATTGAGATGCTGGCTATCCAGGCTTCCAAATAGTATGCAAAATTGCCATAAAGATGAAAGTACTAGCAGCAACTTATATAGTTCTGTGCACTGGAATAAATAATTAATATTACTTTCAGCTCTTTTTATGAGCTGGTATCAACTGGATTGGGTTGGGGCCAGGAGATTTCTATAATACATAGAACTTTGTTTTGCTTTCTCTACACCAGTAAAGCTATTTTGAAGACAGGAGTGTCAGATTTTGTCATCTACCATGCTATATGGGAGATCCTATAATTCAATATATTTTGGGTAGAAGTTCTGCATCCGAATAGCATCTATAACTGAAAAAATTTTGGGTAGAAATTCTATAATTGGATACATCAGGGATGAGGGGGTATCAATAAAAAATTTACAACATGATGAAAAGCTATCATTAAAAGATATTCATGTAATATATAAAAAATCCAATTTCTGAAACCATTACTTAAGGTAGAATCTTATCAAAACCATTGATTTATTAAGTTTTGAAATGCAACATCATTATTGTAAATAAATAAGAATTGAGAAAATATCATTAAAACAACAACAGTATCAGAATAATCACAGATCAATAATAATTTACCTGTCTAATGCTCAAGTCTGAGGGTTTCTTTGGTTTCTGTTCATATCGTATTTGGAGGTAAGCTTGAATTACATCAAGTGGAATTCGACAAATAAAGAGAAATGCAGAACAATAAGATGGCAATCCAGTTTCTTGTGCCTCTGGACACCAGAATCCATGTCGCTGTAGCTCCTTCATTTCCTGTTCTGACATTGCACTGGTGCCATCAATGGTTGGAGAAACACGGCCATCTAAAATGGGACACTACAACAGAAAACAATTTTAAAATTTAGGAAATTGATTCAAACAAATAACTAAATGACTGTATGTTGCAATAAGTGATAAATCTAGGGGCTGAAAAATGTTGTCTTCTAGAGATCACACAGTGAATGATGTTAGTGAAACTGTTGAGAATATTATCAATCAGGCTCAAGATGGGGAGGTAGCTGGTAGTAGTATTGTTAAAAATGCTTTGATATCTAGGTTCAATTTGCATACATGGGTCCCCACAGAGAATCGAATCCAAGATTGCTTTCACCATTATGAATGCATTGACTCCTTGGCAACCTGGAAGACCATATATGTATAGCTACATCTTTACATCATACAGAGCCATCTTTTCTATCTGATTCTGTTTAATGGAAGCAAATATCTTTAGAAACTTCATTCAAGAAGTATTAACATGCTTCATATCTATTATTATCATTTATTTTATACATTTTTCTTCTCTTATTCTTCAATGGATGTATGTAATAATGATATGTTCAGTATCAGTGATTTTTACATTTGCAGCTAGTTATTCTGGGAAAATAAAATTATTACGACTACTTCATTGGAGCATTCCTCTTCCATGAAAACCACTTTGAAAATACAAAACCAGTTGTCACGGCTCTCCTCCATCAATACAGATATAATATGATGGTCTCAGCTTTCTTTACTGGAGTGAGGCTCATAAGCCCTATATTATTTAGAAACTAAAACATTCCCCGTTTTTACAGCATAAAATAGTAATAGAAAACTGATTTTAATATAATCACTACTTCGTTTTTAGGGTATACTAGCATATTTTCACACATCAATAAAAATATGTCAGCAAGGATAAATAAACTGTGAATTAATAAGATATAATTCTTACCTTGGAGTTGTTACTGGCATCCTGAGGCCTCTGCAGACTTATTCTGGATTTGCACAACAATAACCTATGCAACCTTTCTATAAAGTGCAATGCTTTTCTCAATCCTTTAGTCTTAAGCATTCTCTCAATGTAGAGTTGATAGGGGGAGACATCTAAACCATTTTCACCTCTGTTTTTGGTAATTCTCTCATCAGACAGCATAGACAATGAAGCACTGTATATGAGCTGACTGCTTACATCTCTACTAGTCTCTTCATTTATTTCACCACCATTTTGACTGCCTATGCTAATATTTGAACCATCAGATCTGTTGGAATCTGAAGCACTTCCTTCAAAACAGTCCAATGCAAAGGTTACACGGCTGATTCTCCTATTGGGGCAACCAATATTATGATCCATTTCAGATCTGTACATTTCATTGATCATTTCTCGCTGCCTCCTGAAACAGAGAAAGACATTGTTTCATTGATACCTCAAAAATACAATATGCTGCAGTTATGCAGCATACTCTGATGTAAAACCTGTCAAAACTGAAAACCTTTCATTTATTATTGTATTTATAACTAAACTGGAAATATTTAGGCTTGGAGCATTAACACATCTTTAGAAATGCAACAGATTGATACATAAGTGACACTGTCCATGGTAACAAAGATATGTCACAAACAATAGTTGCAACAAGAATAAAAACATCATGATTAAACTGATTTTATGTACCTCATTTGGATCTCCAATGTCTTTTAAGCAGAGAAAAGAGACTCACTGGAGACATGATAGTTTACACCTATCATACTATTGTTTAAATACAATAAACCAAGTATAATGCAAAGTTTAGACAGCCAGGTACTTTGACTCATTACACCTGATATTAATGATGAAAAATGATGCTATACTTGGGATAGCAAATATTGTACTTAAATAGAGATTATTGAAAAATAATAACTTGAAAAGCATAATGTATTGTGCAAATTAAAGTTTAGAAGAGAATGTTGAGTACAAGTAAACATTGACTACTGAAAGTTTTCTTGGGAAGATAAAGCAGCCTACAACTAACCTGCCAGAGTAACCGCAATCCCTAAAATAGTATCATTAACTTATACTCCTTTGTAAATTACTTTTTGATTGATTATAAAACAATTATCCATCTTTAGCACAAGTAAAATGTGATGATGTTACATATAAAACAATGAAATATGTTTGAAACTCAGGTGATGATAAGTTTATTAGTGGATTATACAACTTTAATATTTACTGGCTTGTTTTACTTTTTATGAAAATAACTAAAATGCTCTGTAAAATATTGCATAATTGCTGAGTATTCCGGTGAAAATTCTATGAAAAAATTGGGCAAAATAAATCAAAGGAATGCCTAAAACTGAGAGAAATAAAAAATGCCTTGCATTTTTCTTAAACTAACTTGTTTCTATAGGTGAACAGAAAGCTTTTACCTGTCAAAATCATCATACAACTCTCCAGGTGACTGAGGAGTTGTAGAGCCATTGGTTAAATCCACACAAGATGATGAGGAAGAGATTCCACTAGATGTCATTTCATTCTGATTTGCAGGACATGATTGGGATGACGATGTAGAAGTCCAAGGTGAATTCTCTGCATCGTTTGGTGTGTTATTACCATCTCGGAAGTCCAATGGCCAACAGTGCTTCTTTGATTTAAACTGCAGCAACAACTTGCCCAAAATAATGATCTTGAGAAGATGATTTCGTGTCATATTATACCAAAGACACATAGCTTTTATCCGCATTATGAATTGTTGACTCAAATAAATGGGATAATCCAGAGAAAATGCCTTGCTGGAAGGGTAGAGTGACTCAGCATGCTACAAGGAAAAAGAAAGAACTATAAATGAGTCACACAAAAATAAAAAACTAGGAGAAACAAATCTTAACTAATCATAAACAAATGAAATACTTAAACCACGAGCATGAAGAATTCAACCAAAGATCAAGAAATGAACAGCAAGATGGATATAAACGAATAAGGATCTCTCCACTCTATACAATGATGTAAAATCAAATGTAATGAGAAATTGGATTGAGCCAGACTTAAGAGACTTTTGTCAAGTATTACTCATAAGGTACCATTGCATCAAAAGAATAATCCAATCACAAATGTTTAAAAACCAATATAAATTCTTGGAATGCTTACCCCAAGCCTTTGCAAGAAGCTCTCAACTTCAGCTAAAGCAGCATTCTGATTGGCCAAGCAAACTTTACAGTACATTGAATAGCACCCAGGGCAATCTTCATATTCCATACCCTCTTCTTCATCATGTATTTCATTTTTCCCTTCATCCACAGCCTTTTCATTGACTTCTCTAATAGTTTGATTATATAAATTATTAGATCCATCAAGAGCCTTTCCATTAATCTTAACTACACCACCAATACCATTTACACTGGTTTTATCTTGAACAAAGTCTTGGGATGTTAAAGTATTCTCCCTGCTTCCATCTCCTGCAGTTGACAATGGTGCACAGGTATCTCTATTAAGTCTTCCAACTTTACTTTCCTCTGAAAGCAAGGAGCTGCCCTTCTTAATTTTCAGTTCTTTTCCACTTCTGCGCACGAAACGGTAATTCATGATTTCATCGAGAAGAACGCCTATCTTAGTGCGTTCTTGGCAGACAAACTGGTCCTGCTGGGTTGGAGTACGATCTGCATGCCACGCTTGCAGCTCCAGCCAAATCAAATCCTTCAGCTCACTTTGCCAAAGGTGCTCTTCCCTGCTCAACTACAGAGTAAATACTTCATAAACTATGGGTCAGCAGAAGGTAATTTCTTAGAGAAAGAGACCAATCCCAAGAATGAAACAATTGTATAACATTTCTACAGTATTTCAAACTGAATTCAGCTGAGTAGAAAGCTCCTTAAAATCAACACATATTGATATATAATTTTTTTAGGATTTCACTTCCCATGCCTTCACCTATTACATTATTTGCATAAGTTATCTCTGAGAAATTTTTATCAAATCTGTTGATCAAAAAGAATCAAATGTGGTAATATTTTGTTAGTTCAATGACATTTGGACATGTAATGCTAGGACAAATGGTCATTGCCTGAACAAATACTGAATACTGAAATCCCAAAAAAGAAGCAGAGATAATATGATAAAGACTATAGAAGCTACAAAAGATGCTAAATGAATATCACCACATTCAATAATAATAATTCTCAATATAATAATAAGCACATACAACAATGAGCTGTCAAATGTAAACCCAATGAATTACATAAGTATATTTATTAACACAAGTTTCATTATTCGAGAAAATATAACATTAGGATGCTAAAGTTCAAATTGGAATCATCATAATTCTATTTTTGGCAGCACCTACCTGTCTTCTAGAGGTTTTGTCGATCACTTCTGCATTGCCATATCGAATTAAATGAGAGAAAGTACGATGGAAAGCAGCCCTCTCATTGGATGCTGAAGTATCCATCATTAGAACTTTTTCTGCATCTGGTTTTTCTGCACATAGTGTCATAAGAGCAGGACCTCTTTCAGTCTGATGTGTGGCCACAAGTTTTGATGTGAGACTCATAAATCTGTTGCTTGTTTCCACCTGAAAGTATCATATATGTAATAAAATTTGCAGACGAGATACAACAGAAGTATCATCAAACTATTCTCCTTTGCAAGATAAAAAACAGACATTAACTTATTGTTAACGAAACTTAAAGAATACTAGCAGCATTATGACTGCAAGATGTCTTTTTCAAACTTAATTTGAATAATTAAAGAGATAGAAAATGCCATTTACAAAAAACAAATAAAATTATGATAAAAAGATTAAACAGTTTAGAAACTTTGCTTAAAATTTGAGAAAGTGATAGAACTATAACATATATACAGTAAAACAATTCGTTAGAAAGATGAAGCTTTGTATATAAATACATGAAGTAAACTCTCAATTATCTGTGCTGATTATGGGAAGAGAATTGATGGTTTATAAAAGTAATGGATACTTCAAAATTTCAACAAAAAATTCTGATGTTTGATCTCACCATGAACTGAAAAGGAATAAAAATATGCAGATGAAGAATATACCTTGATGACTGGCAGACTCTCAGCTCTATCATCTACATGTTCTATAAATGTATTGCTGTTGGTGGGGAGATTTATGAGGTCCAATTTTAGATCTCGTTGAGATTCCCTCAGAAGCTTCATACATCTTTTCCGTCTGTCTTGGTCCATCTTTATTTGCTCTGAAGACAAAGATTAGACATTAACTTAATGTGAGCTCTACGCTTTAGGAAATGTTCAATATTGAATGAATTGTAATTTCAAGAGCAGAATAATGATGAAAGACACACTTTCACTAAGACTAATACTATACTAAACTTTAGATAAACTAATAGTATATAACTATAGATGAATGAAAGTTGTTAGATGTTGAAAATTGATGTTTCAAAACTCAAGCACTAAAGCATAAAAGTATGCTATAAAAGTATACTATAGCAAATTAAAAGTAAATAAAATATTACCACTGTCACAACGATTGATGCTGTTTAAATTAGAATTCATTCTGAAAGAAGGTTTCATATTTTCCAATTTCTTTGCATGGACAGTTTTTGGGATGACTTTAACTTCTCTGTAATGAAGAAAAAAGGTCTTAAGGTTATATTACACGTCTATAAACTAAGACAAATGTCAAATGCTGAATAGGAATTATTCAAATTTTAAATATCCTAAGAAATTAAAGAAATATATCTATGGTTTTTGCTAATAAGAGTTGAAATTATAAAAAGTTTTTGCCCAATTAAATCCAAAAGATTTACATTTAAGTTTTGAATAAATTTTCATTTTTAATTTACAAGTAAAATACACCTGTACGGTAAATTTTTATTTAATTTCAAAGGATATATTTTTCAGCATTGAAGTTGAAATACAAATTAACTTTAACAAACTGAGATATACAAATTCTAGCTAGCTATAACTCCACAGATAAAACAATTAATGTAAAAAAATGTGCATCAAGGTGAAACGATATCAAATCTTAGCATAAAATGTGAAAAATCAAGTATAAATTACAAAGAATTAGTGCTAATGTTAGATAAAAACATAAAGCTTAAGCAAGTTTCAATTCAGAACAAAATGAAATCATAATAGATTAAAGAAAAACTAATAAAATTGAGATATAGATAAATTAGCCATAAAAAGAATACATAGCATTATAAATTTAAGTACACGGAATTTGAGGAGTAAGTAGGGAATAGATATGATATAAATGGAAGTTGATTAAGTTAGTTACACTCAATTATTTTAAGTTATCATCACTCCATTATGTACATAATGTGAAATATTCAACAATAAATTTTAACTTATAAAGCAATATGGAAATCCCCAGTGCCAATTAAGGGTATGATGGAGGAAGACAGATTACACTTTTTACATAATTCTTGAAACCAGCAATGCCGTGTAATTCGATGTCTCATTATAAAAATATGTGAATGCTCTAAACTTCCAAAATATAAAAAAATATGATCTTTAAAGACAAAACGAAAAGCATTACCATTAATTAAAGCTCACTTTATTGCACTTAAATTCACGAAGTGATATTTCATTTAAAAATAAAATCTCTCATATACAGCAAAAACTTATATATGAACTACGAATGAAGCAAGAAATCAAAGAACACTGAGCTCGAACTGTCAAGAGCAGCCACAAAAATTCAGCATTAACATTTTTATAAGAAAATCATTATGCATAAAAGATAAACATCTTTAAAGCGAAATATAAGCGGATCGCCTAAATTATCAGAAAAGACAATGACAGCATCGTAAAAGATTAAAATCTACATGTAAAAAACAGCACGCGTAACACACGGCAAATAAAGTTTCTTCCGCGTCAACTATCCACAAATAAACCCATTCCCACTTTTTCGGTCAAATAAAAAGACATGAATAACATTTGCAAGCCATTTCACATCCCACGAAAGAAGCAGTTGTTGTCCACAATTATTTGTATACCCAAAATCATCTTTATCTCTCCATTTTCTTAGCTTTTCTTTATTGGAAATACGCGTTCTTGGAGGCGTAGTGCCATAATCAGCATACTCATTAAGAATTTCGTCCAAATGCAATCCTTCCATTCCTCCTTCATTGCTGTTGATGCTAAGATCCACTGATTCTCTTCGATGTCTCGAGTCATTTTCGTCCGAATTCCTATGGAATAATTGATTAAGCGCAAAATTAAAAACCTGAATTAAAAATGACTTACTGCCATTCCTTAAATCAGAAAATGCGAAAATCCAATAACCCGCAAAAATTCTGTTTATTAAAAGTAAAATTCAGTAAAGTCAACAAAAGAGGATAAGTTGATAATACAACTAATGATCAAAATAAAGTAACACAAAAGAGAAAGATAAATGCAATTCGTTTTTACCCGTTCTCCTCATCTGAATCTTCAGAATCAGAACTGTAATTTATTTCTATACCGATTCTTTTCTTCCAGTCACTGTCTGCCATTTCAAATGGACACGGAGGTCTTCCGCCGATTCTGCGACGCAAGTTTCCTCGTACAGAGCGAACAGGTGTTTGCCATTGACCTCCGATGACGAACAAATGATATACGAAATGACGCAAGTATACAAACAAATCAAACCAATCAAAAATATGTTCATTTCCCGCTTAGGTAATTTAGGAAGGGTTATATCATAACCACATCCCGGAAAATATGGAATACCATCAGCGTTTTTTATGACAATTATTTGCAATTCAATAATTTTTCTCGCAAGCAGGACTAAGCTCCCAGAAAATAGAAGTAATATCATTACACTCTCTCCATTAGTGTTAATGAAGGTATGAAATTATTCTCCGATTCACAGATCTTTTTCTTTCCATCATAATATATGAATAATATAGTGATATTGTAAATTTATTTCTTTTTAGATTGACTGTTGTTTATTTCACTATTATAACTGGTTATCTTACTTTCGCATTATAGTTTGAACCCAGCATATTTAATCACCTTAGAAATAATTAATTCTTACAATGCAGTGACCCGCAATATTATATATTACTTTCTAATCGTTTGTGCAACCCATTTCTTAAGCCTCTCATTGAGTATCACGACTTTCACATTTTCAAACTTTCTCTGCTTCGAGGAAATTAAAATAACCAAATTTCAGGTACATATATTACGCATGGAAATTTGACAAACTTTCTTAGTAATAGTTATCCCAGATTTATTTTCAAACTTATTAATTTAACTGTAATGCTCTATCACAAGGAATTTATAACGTATCTTATGATAGAAATACTTCTTAAATTATGAAATGGTAGCACTATTTCTAGGAATTGTAACATGAAAACCACTTTTCAACGGCTCAAGATAACATTTATTTCAAAAATACTTCTCAGCATCTGCAACAATTCAGTCTTATTCAATTCAAAGTAGGAGTAACATCAACTAATAAGTAACAATAAAATATTTAAATACATCTGATTTTATCAAATTGTCACATTGGAATTACATATAATATCTTGGATATTAGGAAAAAGTATTCAATAATAATATCTGCATGACACAGAAACAATGATTCTTCAAAATAATAATTCATAGACATTTGCAGTAACATAGTGAAAGGAATAATTTTCATTAACTCTTGCTGGTAGAAGGAGTTGAGGTAGTTTCCATTGGTGTTGTACCATTTTCTTCCTTTGGACTGCTTTCCTGTAATGCATAAGAAATAAAATATAGGCGAAAAGAAAATATTATTGAAGATATACAAATGAATCAAATTTCAAGTTCCAATTACAAAAGAGTATATTTTAATAATGTCCAAATAATTCAGTTTGACCTTTAATTAATACATTAAGAATCATTGTAGTATTTACCTTTACTCCATTGCTATCCTCAGAATTCACTTGATTGGCTTCCTGCAAGAAAAATTGTGCAATTCATACATAAAATTTTTCTTCCATTGTAATTTCATCTAAGATAAATTAAGGATTAATTATAGAAATTAGTATAACTAAAAATTAGAGTTTCAAATTGTGAATTGTGAAGAAATTAGTACATAATTTATAAAGATATGATACACAAAGGTATTTAAAATGTTTAATCATTCGGCAAATTTTGTTATATTAGGTACTTTTTGAGATAACTTACCAGCCACTGGCTTGCATAAGAATTCAGGTCCTTCATAACAGTTTGAATTTTACTTATTTGTTCCTTCATATTTGATTTTATTGAATCTGAAGCTTCATGGAAGCTCATCACCTAAAATGATAAAATAGACAATTCATAGCATCAAAATGATCACATGATATTGAAAAGTAAAATATTGCATGTAAAACTCTTAACTTACAGTGAGTTGTGTATACATTCCCTTAGCATAATCGGCAGCTGTCTCAAGACGAGAGCGAAGCTGTGATGGAATGGAGGAAGCTGTTGCTGCTAATGGACCTGGAGGTACTGGCAATGACTTTGCTGCTTGAGTGCAGAGTTTCAAGACATTCTTGATCAACCTCCTTGCTACTACAGCTGCCATTGCAACATTTCCTGGAGCTGGTTTGTCACCCTTATCTTCATCGGAGTCTGCCTCTTCATCAAGATTCAACTGAGTCCACAGCTGACTGGCTCGAGCTGCTATAATGGATCCATCCATGGTTATACTGGTCATTTGTATCTGTTGGAAAATTTCAACATCACAGGTGAGATTATTGTTAATTGTTGGTAAAAAAATAAGAAATAAATCATGAATTTACACAAATCACTTCATCATCCGCAGTATTAAGGGATAGAACATCAAAAAGATTTTTAATAATTATAAAACTAGTTTTATTTTAACACTAATTATAAATCATCCTTGAAAATGTTCTTAGCATGCTATAAATTAATAACACAACAATTATTAAACATGACTCTCCATTGCATGCATTAATGTTAATATAAATAAACATTTATCTTTTTCAAATAACTTCTTGATCTCACTTCACAAATCCATTGCATCATTTTGGCCAAACTAAAAAAAAAAAAAAACTACCTGTAGATGACTTTTATGAGCTGATATTTGTTTGTGAGTTTCCCTAGAAAATTTCCAAAGAAAAATATTTGGGAAAACTTACTGGTGATGCAATTTATCGAAACCTAACTTTCATGACTAATAATTCATAGACAAGCATGGTGGAAAGTCCTGAAAATTCGGTTTAGTTTGATTTATGAGGAAATTGTTTTAATTGGCCGAAACCTCCTTAGTGTTTTATTATATAACACTTACATAAGGTATATACATAACATTGTACAGAGTTCATCATTAACTTGAAAAAATAAGTATTTTAATACTTATATCAACGTAAAGTCATTTGTGAAAATAATTGAAAATATGAAAACTGTCAAAGTTATTAGAAAGAGAAACTAGCTGGATCGGAAGAGATTACAGCAGTCACACACACCTGATCCAATTATTAGAATTTGTAGAGGTAAATGAGGAATACATACCAATTCTGAGAAGCTGGTCAGGGAAATCAACGATTTCTCACTTTTCACTTCAAGAGATTTCATTTGAGAGACAATTGTTCGATAAAGCCCCTTTCCTACTTTAACCGAAATCCTTCCGACTTTCTGGGGTACACTCTGTTCATGAAGGTTCTGTACAGCTCCTGCAAATTCGATGAAAAAAGAATATCGACCAAATTAAAAAACAATCCCGGATAATGTACTCTAAACGATATAAAATAAATGAAAGGTCTCGATGTTTCTTCCGAAACGCGCATCAAAAACTTTCCGGCGTATCCCACCTGTTGATTCAGTAGAGTCGGCAGATTCATTGTTTTCCGGCAAATAATACTCGACATACTGGTCTGCCATTTCAACAGTTGCATGTAAGCTAAACTTCGCATAATTTCCACAGGCAGTTCCGAATCTCTTCACTGCTTCAACCCTTTCCATTGAACTCTGCATTGTCGCGTTTACATAAGTTTTTGCTGCTTCATAAACCTAATAACCACCAAGTAACAATTACATTTCATTATTTGTAGGATATATGCATTCACAGAGAGATTCTGGGCAAAAATATTACAAACTAAAATGATCAAAATGTACTTATCCTTACACATGTAATGATAAGTAAAAGATTTACCTGTTCAGGTTTCTCTTTCACAATAGGAACTTTTTCTTCCAAGGTGTTCAATCCTTTACAAAGAGTTTCATCCACTTTCTGAATAGGCTGTTCAAATCTTTTGGCGACCGGTGCAGCATGCTGCATCGCTTTTTGGACAGTTGCTTCAGCTGATGACAAGGTCCAATTCACAACGCTATTCGAGCCCTTATAAAGGAAAACACTCGTAAGCCATTCATTGAACGTTTAAACGTACCGAACGTGATAGAATGGCAACTTTAGTTTCTCGACACATACCTTTACTTTCTCGTACATTCCAGTTGTGTGATTCCACATAAGCTCCACGACGGGAATCTTGGAAATTCTTTGCAGGCTTTGCAGTTGAGAATTGGAAGCTTCATTATTTTCGACAACATCCGTCATTTTGATGGTTATTCTATCACGGAAACCTCGACGATGAACTAAACGATTGGAAGCAACCTGGCTATTTCACTCGAATGACAACGATCGAGGATACAGCAACTTGTCTATAGGAATTACTCAAGATTGAACCACAATTAGTGATAGAACTCGAGGGCAAAGAGCGTGATTCACAATCCTCTGACGTAACGCTTCCACTCGTCCAGTAAAGTCAGTTTTCGTATCAAGAGTTGAGTGAGCAATGGAGTGTCACCGTGACAGCCAATAGCCTTCCACAATCTAAACAAGATTGGGATGGCGGTAAGTTTGTGTTTTCAACGGCGTGGCATGGAAGCAATAGCTGAGAAAATTGGCGGAAAGATTGAGATAGATGCATTCTTGGCTTCAGATAGTGAATGGCATAGCAAGTTACCTTCGAACACACACATTCGACTCTGTCACTCGTGAGAACATGTATTTTGCGTTATAGCGAGTAATTGAACGATTTCATTTTAAACAGCAGCCAAAGGTGAAGTTAAAAATTGAAGTTTGACATTTAAGAATATGCTTAAATGTTAAGGAGCGCTTCAGTTAATTCTTGGGTTGGCGGTGTCCGTGGATAATCTGATTTTATTTAAAGTCCTCTTTCATAGCGTGAATAATCCAACTCAAGTTTTGTGTGATTTTATATATTTTACCTAATTTTTTTTGGATTTAAGGTATGGTATTTGCTTCTTCACATAGAAATAAAGTATTAAATTAATACATAAACTATTCATGAAATCATATTCGTCGAAGCTTCAGTTGAATTATTATCTTAAACTTTCCAACGAATGCGGCAACTTAGATGCTGTTAATCAGAAATCACTTCTTTGAGCGGTGAAAAGAATTGAGCGTTTAATTTTATGTAAAAAATAATGTTTTAGTACATTGTTACATTTTGTTCACTTCTCTCAAGTTACTATAAAGCTGAGTATTCCTGAAACTATGGTTTTGAAGTCATTCAACTGATTTCTCTTTCGGCTGCATCTGAGAAAGCGGTGACTCATTAGCACTTTGCGTTGAAAGCAAATGTGGTTCGTGAGATAAGCACATCCGCAAGTGGGAAAAGGGAAGAAAAACGTCCTTCATTTGGAAAAGAGAATTGACAGATATTTGGAAAGAATTAACTTCCCCTAAAACGGTACCGAAGTGCCTATGACTGGCGAATGACCGCGCTGGTGTCATAAATTGTGCACATCTGTGTTTGCATTTGGTAGGTGAGAAGAGTCTTCAAAACCCAATTGGTTTAGGAGACTCATCCCCCCTTTTCTTTTGTTCCCTACGCATGACACTCGCACTTCATACTTCGGTATATTTTTAAAATCCATTCTCAGTTATCGAGGAAGTAAATGTACCGCGTATTTTTATTTTCATCAATTTTAGTTATGATTAAGTCTTTGGATTGTATAATTAATATATCATTCTATCCTCATGCACTATGTAGTGTATGAGGCAATTTATTACTACTATTTTATTACCATTGCGTTCCTTAATGAATTACAAAACGATTCTATTGAAATGATGTAAGTTTAGAATCAGTTAGCTCATAAAATTCATTTTAATTTTAATAACTTCTTATTAACATTAAAATTATAGTACTTGATAAGTTTTAAGGTATCATTCTTTTTTAGTATAGAGGCATATTTATGCTTCTTTTCGATCATTTAGATGGCTCATAGGAATCACCATTCCCTTCCATAGAAAGCTGACTGCTGTCTCCCGATTCTGCTACCTCATCGCTCTCATTCACGTCATCCGCGTATTCATTTTCAAGAAATAGTTCTTTCTCCTTAATGAAGATGTTCTTTTTTATTTTTTCCATGACTATTTCAACAGAATTTTACCAATTATATGGGCCTTCCTGGATATTTTCACACAGGCGAAACATATTTAAATTTTAAACATAGGGAATGATTAGAAAAGCTATATTTTTAAAGTTTTGGAACTCTTATGGATTGTTCTTATTTTTTTCCATGTGTTGAATGATTTTTAGCTTAATTAGCGAGTTTAATATGTGAGATATATTGGTTATTGCTGATGACCCCAACTTCATAAGTATTCGTATATTATGCTGATCGATTTATTGCCTTGATATCTTATTGCCCTTGTTTAATAATCATAACGTGGGTTAATCCTTGTGTCTCTCCAGCCTGAGATTACTTGCCTGCTTTCCCGAGAAAATCTTCGCCGCATTACCCAGCAGGAAAGCACGAGATCATTATGCGATACGGAGAGTGTTTGTTCAATCGGAGGAATTGTTACAAGGCTATAAAGAGTGATGATTTAAATATGATTTTATTCCTCCTTGTTAAGAAGTCTTACTCCTTGACTCAAACTTCTCGACACATACACTTGTTTGTTTTACATCTAATCAGAATTTTAAGAAAGGTAAGATAGGCTAAATCGAAAATTCTGTGTGATCTTATTGCCTGTTCTCACTAAATGATAAGATTAAAAAAATTAAAGCTTCTATATGACGGAATGTTACACGATTTTATGTGATGAGCTTTCAGAAATCATTTTCCTCTTCGGTTGAAAACCCAGGAAGAATATCTAATAACACCAATGTTCAACCATTAGTATTAGCACGATTTCCTTTGTAATAGTAAAGAAGGTGTTGCAATTGATTCGACGTTTAACAATCGGTCTCCTACATTCTGAATCTATATTTCGGTTTGAATTCAGCCCGATTACGATTAGCAGGTCTCTGGCATAAATTTAGAATAAATGTTACTAAATAGAATTTAAATTTTGTAAAGAATAAATTAATTAATTGAGGAAAATGTTTTCTCAGCTTATTGCTTTCAGAAGGTACAGAAACTTGAGTCATTCTTAACCTATGAAATTATGAAAGGAATCAATTTTTTTTTAATTTAAAACAATAGGTTGAAGTGTTGTTATGAGAGGCTGATTACACGAGAGAGTGAAGGCAGTTCATTCCTTTATTTCAAATAATATCTATCAATCGACTCAAATATGGCATCCAATTCGATCTCTTGGGAAAGTCAAACTCTTTGTAATTCTGTATGTACTAGAAATTTTTATGCAGTTATCGCCTAATCCGGTTCAGGATTTCGCATTTTTAACGTTAGTACATATATTGTATTCTTCATAGTAATATTTATGAGATAATAATTAAAAAATCTACATAATATCTAAACGTTTATTGGAATGGGTCATAACCATGTAGCAATGATACAATTTTATCTCAGTACCCTGTGCCCCTTCAAAAACTTGCCGAACTCCAAGGCTGTATACCCCGCTAACCTGGTGTATTGTGGATAGAAGCTAACTTTTCAAAATAAAAGTCTCTGTGTGTTTACAGAGTAAGGTTTCTTTCTTTGGTGTCATAACTTATCAAAATACTGCTAAACTGCTAAATTTTTAGCTAAGGCAGCCCAATATAACCTTGCTCGACTCGTAAAATTATTTTCATTAGTTTTGAATACACCTAAATAGAAATTAAGTTTCATCTTTCATTCTTCATCTGGTACATCTTACTGTTATTTGCAGAAAACGGAAAAGGTTTTAAGTCAATGAAGAAGTACTTCACTGTTTTAAGTAGCTACAGATTTTTTCGATCCTAGCTTAAAGCTAATTCAGTTCGCGATAGAAAGCAATAAATAAATAAGTAAATTATGCTGTTTATGAAAATCGAGTCTATTGGCGTATTGAATCTGATTGTGAGTTGAACTTGGCCCACCTACAACGTAAGCATCTGTACCTTAAGTGGGAGCCTGGGATAATCTGGAATCGGGTGATCTATACAAATCTGTATTATGTACCTTACGGTTTTGTTTTACCTGTCTTACCTCAGACGAGATTGGGTAAAAAAAATGATTGGGCGCTAAGGATTGAGTGAAAAATCGAAATATTTTATTCGAATTATTCGATGGAACCATCAATCGAATTCGATTGTTTTCATTTTGTTGCTCCCCTTTCTACATGTATCCACTAAAATATTCGTAAGCCGAATCCATATTTGTTATCAAAAAATGAGCTAAAAATCTTCGCTAGTCGAAAAAAATCATTAACCGGACTACTTTTTATACGAGTTATCATTGTATGTACTACCTCTCGCGTTTCAATGAGTGGTCCACTTTAACATTTTACGCTAATGATACAAAGTTCTTTCTCACTTCATTGAAATATTCCAGTTCTCAAACTTAGAGGTTAGCTTGGTCCAAGGAAGAATTTTCCAGGAAAGTAATGAACACACATCGTTTCTCAACATTTATTCAATATTGGTAAACATTTGGCTAGAGTTGCAAAAATAAAACATCTTTTTCTTAAGTACAAACACCATGGCCTATCTTCTCCTTCAGTCATTCGAATCTTTAATAGAAGCGCCGTAACACTAATCAACTATCACAGCAAGTTTCATTCTTCCAGTTCTTCGATCAATTCCAGCTCCCGGATCTTCATTGGGGGCGGGGAAGGCAGCCTTCTGCGGAACGGCGAGAGGAATATGGTGAGCAGCGGAGGAAGGGCGATGGACAGATGGAGGAAGTCGAAGTTAGTACCGCATAACATAGGGTGCCTGTGATTGCTCATTATTGCCATCGTACTGCATGGCTGGAGGGACTGCCGCAGCTTCTCCGGAGTCAGGATTCTGTGAGGACTGTGCCGCCTTCTTCTTGGACTCTGCTGGACCCATGCGGCGAAGAAGAAGGAGAAAAAGAAGACTGAATGAAAGAATGCAGCCGCACAGATATCAACAGCAGACGGAGGTTGTATTCCAAAGGTTAGTTTGGTTCGCTATTGGAGTTTAGAAGTTTCCATTTTCTTTTCACAGCCAAGGTTGCTAGGGGCACCAGGATGGCCAAGTGGGTTAAGCGTTCCACTTATGTGAAAGCGGGTCCTGGGTCGATTCCCGAATGGGAGGCCATATGTGCGAAATAACCTCTGCGGTCGAAGTTCTTTTAGCAATACTATTGATACTACTACTAAGGTTCCTATGTCCTTCAACACTTTCTCGGTAACATTCAAATATGTCCAGCCGCCCCAGGGATATTGGTCTGCTCCTGAAAATTTTACAGAGAGAAGCAGAGCCATTTTATATTATAGGCATATATTCTTATTGTCGCTACCAAGAGACCCCTTGTAATCTTTGGATAAAATCAATGTGCATCGGCATTACTTCGTGGAAAGCTATCGTATCAAAGAGGAGAAAGAAAACGTCGTATTTTTCCATAGAATTTATTGTGCGACCAGTTTCACTAAAGGTCTTAACATTTCAGGCACGGGGACACACGGGATATGGATTATATTGATTCTTGGTGAGGGAAGCTTTGGCAGGGAAATTCGTCACTTCTGTTATTTGCAAGTAGTTCAAACGACGTACTTTCTTTTCTCCATGGAGAATTTTGGGGACAAAGTCGCTTTTGTACCCGGATATGTTGTGTGGAAAAATCACTAAGTTTTCTTCTTCCTCTGTAATCTTTGGACTTTTGAAATCGCTGGATGGGTCTACCTAACTAATATCCTTAGTAACCTAGTGATCGGTACCGCTTTTTGGTCTTCTGAATTCGCTGGTTTTTTTCTTAGTGTTATTATTTAGTTTTTCAAATCGATTTCTTCGAACGATGTAATTTGTATAACATTTATCTTATCGAATTCAACAAAAGAATGAAAATAACTGCGTTATAAGGCTTGATATTGCTAAGTTATATCTAGAGAGGGGAAGGGTGAAGGTGTGAATTTTATCAATGAATGTGTTTGTAGGCAAAAAGATTAACTCTTATCTGATAAATCTTGAAATTTAGAGGCGACGTGTTGTGAAAATACATGATGTAGAACGAAGAGAGGCGTAGTACATTTTTCACAAACTCAGACGAGTTATCTTCTCGTCATTATTCATTAAAATTTTATTTTTAATGGAAAAAGTATAACGTCTCTCTTCATTGTACATGATAGATCTTAGTAGAGATTTGTTGCAGGGCATATTTTATTTGCATGGCTTTCAGTCAGGATATCGGAAAATCTACCAGGCTCCCAGAATGTCCTATCGAAACCCAGTGGATTCAGAACCACAATACTGCTGCTGGGTCTTTTTTATAAGTGATTCCATAAGAAAGGGGCTTATTGTGCTAGCATAAGTATTTTGCTAATGAATAACGCTCGTATAACTTTGGAATGCCTGAAATGGATGACTTAATGGAATATAAGGTACAACACTGAAGGTAGCAACCGAGTCGGCGGTCGAAACATCGGTTTCCCATGAACTTATCCGGCTGACAACACCAAAAATTTTCTGGAGGCTAGTAGAGTGTTTATACTCTAAAAGTGATCGGTAGCTCTACGAATTATGTAGTAAATAGATATGAAAAGTCTGAAGCAAAACTCCTGCTCATCTGCACTCCTCTAAATGAGGTTAATTTTGATTCAAGATAATTTTCAAAATTTTACTTTCGTATACGAAAATAAAGCAAAGGAAATAAGATTTTGATCAAGAACTCTTGAATATCATCTGAACGGAAAGGATAGATATGTACGCAAATACATGACTATTGAAAGATGGATCTTTAGAAATTCAAATCTGATTGGCCTTGAAGTTATCCCAGAGTCATCGTTAAACTGCTCACGCTTCCTGGAATAACTAAGAGATATATTTTATATCCATCCTCTGAACCTTCCTTTCCTAAGATTCATTTATTTATAAATTTCATCGGATTCATTTCCACTACAAAAATTTTGTACGAATGAGGTTTTAGATATTATGAATAACGTGCAATTTTCATAGTAATGCGAATTCAGTTATCGCTGTAATGCAGCATACCCTTTCAAGTATTATACGATTGGTTATGGTTTGGCATTTAGACTCATCTGCTGCTATTTATAGCTTAATTTTGTAAATTGATTATTTAGAAATATTATTGTCTGATTGATTCCATGCGTTAGTTCTTCAGTACTCATTTTATTAATCTCACAGCATCCAGAAATCTTTACAGGTATCAAACCCTCAAAGATTCAGAGATTTAATGCAGGAGTCATTGTTCTGCCAAAACTTACTTTTTACTATGTTCCATGAGAATTTATGGTTAATATTATACAGAATTAGATATTTTTGTCAATGTTGACATTCTTCGATATCATAAACAAATATGATAAGTTGAGTGAAAACAGGCTGGATAGTTAAGAGAAAATCAAAATTTCGTCATTTAACCCTAAATTATAGAAATGAAAAGTAAATAATATGACTTGATTTCAATTTAAATGAATGTTCATATTTTTAGGTTATATATTAGCGAAATATAGCTAAAATTTATCTTAATAGTATGTAACCATTATCTTTTATTTGTTCTGGTGTTTCATACTTATTAAGAATTTTACATATTAGGAAATGCTTTCTTTCAACATGTGACCTATATATCCAAATGCACTGATTGTTATCTACCGTCTTTAGCTAACTAAGCATAAACTTCCCCTGCTTAAGTCTTAATATAAATTTGTCATAATTTAGGCATTATTGCCAAATTTGAAAATGGAAGAAACTTCTATTTCTAGTTTCAATCGAATCCCTTCTGAAGTTAACTTTGTCCCTTTCGTCTGTTGTACGATTTGAAAAAGGAAGAAATCGGAAAAATGAGTGTTTGTTTTTTTACGATTTTTTTTATTTTCGGAATGGAATTTAAATATCCTCGAATATACAGCCTTTTCACATCTAGGATCCGTTTTAAAAAGGGGAAGGAAGCAACTCTGTAAATAGAGTACAGTCGATCCACTTCTATAGATATCCAATCACCTTCGAATCTTTGCATGATGCAATGAAACCGATCCTGATGTTGCTTCACTACCGTTCTCGTTGAGTCTGGTAGATTCCGTTCGTCCTTATCAGAGATCTCCTTTTCCATCGCATCGGATAAGCCGCGAAACAATCACCGTATCATTTCCGAAGCGTCAAACAACCGCTGTCGCGATGTCAATCGTTAAGGACCTTCGTATCTGAAGCAGATCGATCTGTGTCACGAAGGTTAAGGTTCCCCAGCAAGAATGCATCATTAATGCGGGAAAATGGGCTTTTGATTGGCGTTGATCATTCAGGTGATGTTTGTTGAATGAAAAACACACTCCTCTCGATTGCTGGCATCAAGGTAATCGTTAGGGCGCGGCGATGAATGTTTTCAGGTCTTTTCCTAGGTTTGTTTACCTTCGAAATTATTCCTGATGATGAAATGTTTTATCACAATTTTACAAGATGGTTTTCTAGAAGAGATTAATTAAGTCTTTTATGAAGTCCATGCTTCTCTATCATCTGGTAAATCAATATCTCCATTTCCTTATTGTTGTTTTCAAGCATCTAAAACCATTTCATCGTGTCCTGTTGGTCAAGTTAGCTCGAGATTTCTGTCTTTTAAAAAATATTATTATTGATGACTGATTTTCAGCTTCGTTAATTGATTTGGCTGGATTGAAAGTTGATAAAAGTATATGATCTGTCAATCACGTTCGGGAGTTATTCCTAGGAAACATCCTTCGTAATCTACTGATGATTGTTTTTATGAAATATTGTTTAATCAAAGACAGAATTCATCTTATCCTTCTTTTTCCTTGTTTGCTCCTGGTATGCATCATATTTGATTTGATAAATTCTTATACAATATTTCTGGAAGTAATGCTTAATTAGAAGTTGATTATGTTATGGCCTACTACAGGTTTTGGATGTGCTTTACTCCTTTCTCAAGTGATTATGAAAGCCTTTCTTGGCTAAATAAGCCAATTTTCTTTTCCTGGAGTGTTTGTGAACTTAACTATCGAAAATAATGTGGCGATTGTAGATATAATCATTTATTGAGCCAACCAAACTCTATAAGATCATCACAATCAATGAATAAATGGCTAATATGTTTACAAGTTAATTTATGCCGCAATGTCAGCTACTCTAATGCTTTTTTTATTAGATGAAACGTAAAATCATAAACAAGGCATCGAACCCTAACCGAACCGAAAAGAGAAACCGATACAAACCGAAAAAATTAAAATTGTTGTACCCGAATCGTGACTGAAAACCGTTAGTCATTTCGTTCCGATTGTTTGGTTCCACACAATATAAAATTTACTTGAGTCTAAATGGAGGAAAGTTCACTAAACATATGTAAATACGTGGTCTTGCAACCAAAAATTACTAAGTTTTGTTCTAAAATCTAACTTAATGCTGTTTGTAAGAGAATAGCTGGAAATGATAAACATTTTCAGAAGGATATTTCAAATTATATTACGATGGTAAGAGCGAAAAAACTGCTCGAACCGGTTCAACGTTTGCAGAATGAGCGAAACCGGAAAAGAACCGAAAGTTGATTTTTTTTTGGTTGAACGGAAGCTTAAACCGAAACGGATAATATTACAATTCGTTGCCCTGATCTGAAGAGGTCCATGGGTATATCAAGGGTGACCACACATTCATTCTAATTCTATATTTTTCCATGCTCACCTTCTTCGATCTCCTCTTCAGTTTCCTTCGGAGTCATGAATCTATGTGCCACATCCTTGGCCATTTCCATTCCACTGGAAGCCAATTCCTTGCAGTTTTGCGCCAAAAGGGCTGCTCCTTGTCGGTCCAGACTCATGGCACGGACGAAACTCAGCCTCCTCTCTCCATATTCTTTAACCGCCTCGGCCTTCTCTTGCAGTATGTGTTTGGTCGCCACTGCTTTTTCTTGTACGATGGTTTTGGTGGCTGCAGCCTTTTCTTGCACGATGTGCTTCGTCGTGTCCAGGATCTGTCCAAGCATAGATTTCAGAATTAGTTTTAACGTTCCATTAATATTGGCCTTGGATATTGCTAAAAGTTTGATCGTAAAGTCACCAACGGCTGGTTGGGTCTTCAGTCCCTCAACCATTAGTTACCAAAAGCATTGAAAAGAGAAAGGTTCGCAAGGCAGAAAAAATTTTTACTCGGCATTAAAAATAATTTCCTTTGTTTTTACGTTGTTTTGGAAGTCCTCGACAGCTCTTTATATTTTTTAAATAAAATTCTCTCAAAGCAGAGAGAAGTAAATTGCTTCATAAGGCTCCTCGATAACTTCCTTTAAGTGTTTTTAACACCTGAAAGGAAAAACCCATTCCCGGATCTTCATTTTAATGCTCAAGATTAAAATCCCAACTTACGCTTGTAATTATATCGTGAGTATTGGCAGCACTCTTAATGTTTGGAAAGTTAAAGGATCACCAGGGCTCTGTTTTTTGTGAAAGTTTTGGTCTCATCAGAAGTAATGATTCAGAATAGTTTGAAGTCTTGTTTGACTGGGTTGTTATAAATATATGATAGAATAATATTTTCTTTGCAATATTAATTTTTTATTTGAAAAACTCATGACCTATTTAATATATTTCCTTAATTAGGTATTACTTATTTTAATAAATACGTGATGATATAGGAGTATTTATCTCCACCGAGCTTTGATGGTCACATATCATATTATTATCGGCATTTATGTTTAATCAGCTTGCACAGAAATTCCAGCACAGAAAATCTTGGTCCGAAACTTCTATCTTTGGAGAATATTCCTGTCTGCCAAGTCGGTATTTCTATCTTCGCTCTGCGAATTACCTTGAATCCATCATATCGCGCTAAATGTGCATAAGAACGAATTCCTGAGACTTAAGGGGAGATAAAATGAGTGATGGGTGCGATAAAAGATTGAACGGAGAGTTCTCTATCATTTGCTTCATCTGAACTTTGTCCTTTTTGATTTCTAGACGTGAGATATCAGAAGGATTGATTACTTTTATCGAAAGATTAGACACGAATAGCATTGCAGGTGCAACCGAGACTCGCGATAACATTATTATGACATTCAGGATGGTATTTATTATCTTTTTTCAGCTTGCAAAACTTTTGAGATTATATGTGTTCCAGAGAATTCTTTGGTAACAATTTCTAGGAATAATTTTTTATTCAGCCGAAGTGAATTAAAATTTGTTCTTTTTCATCTTTTATTACTTTTCTGTTATTTTATTTTTACTCGGTATTTTTATTTTGCGGCAGCTATTCGTAGCCATTGATTGTGAAGCCCTGAGTCCCCGGAGAACTCTATTTGAGAGGTGAAGTTAATCGAGTATCATTCAGTTTGTTTTGACTTCAGTTGACGAATATTCATGCTCGAGATATAAAGTGATTATTTTTGTATATTGTCGCAAACGAGATGTATACCTTGAATGGACTTTCATTATGATCCCAATTTTAGACCAACAATATAAACTAAATAATTCACTGGAGGAATTAAATCAAACTCTTAAGTTAGTATATCTTTTATTCATTTACTTCATCAGTCAAATCTGAATGTGAAATAAGAAGTGTTGACGGGCTAAGGATCAGTTTTGATTTTAGTTTTAAAAACTGACCTCGCTTTTCGCTATTGGTGTCACTATAAAAAAATCATAATCTACTACGTTCAACGTTATATAAATAAAAGTAAATGAACTGAAAAAGAAAAAAAAATATTTATGATCATTAAGTCTTTCCTCATTAAGAAAACTTAGCTGTCAGCATTTTCCGAATACTTTTCGAACAATTTTCCGAAAATTTTTAATTTCGTTTCTAAGATGAATTTTTATGATTCTAAGATGATTATGTGGTTACCCAAGTTGGCTAGATGGAGTAGTAGTTGCCACTTTTTAAAAAGCAAATTTAAAGGGGAAGAGATATTGAGTCTACTTAATAATTTTCATTTCAGCAATTTGAAAATTAATTTATATTTTTCATTACATCGACTCAAAGTTATTTCGTTTTTTCGTTAGTAACATATAGCTTTCTTTATCACTGAATGGACACATATATTTGGCCAATTATGCTATTACCCTTTTTTGCTAACAATGTAGATTCCTATGTATTTATGGTGAGAATTTTCACTTTATTTTCATAGAAAATTCGATCAATTTCAGATGGCCTGAATTCCATTCGAACTATTTAGACCTAGCTTTATCTTAATTTCTAAATCTTTCCCTCACTCATAAGATTGCTTCCCGCCTCTTCATTCACCCACTATACCGCCGCCTGATTTTGTATTCAGTTCCGGGTTTTTTCCCGACTTATTTTTGACCCCTCACGCGATAAACATTGCCTTTTGGAGTTTGTATTTATTCGGGCCCATGAGCCGTATCGGTCAATATCGCAGTAATAGAGGAAGCTGCCCTGTAATTTCGAATGGGTTTCATTGTTTCCTACATCGACAGAGTCGTAAACTTTGATGACTCTTTTCCCTAAGAAATCAGTTTAAAAATAAAGAATTCCGTATATGATCCAAAGTATTTTTTGTGCTGGATGTTAAAAATTTCATCGACATTTATTATTTGTCGATAGATATTCTGGTAAATCGAGCATTCAATAAATAAATTGAAACGGATGATTGCTACGGTAATCTCGTCGCATGGATTCTTTCTAAACATACAGATACCGCAAGTTTGAATGTAGTATCTGACGGGGTGAACTTGTTGAAATTATCATAAAAATTTTTACTTACTATGGGAATCTTACGTCCTTGCATTCATTAAAGTAGTAGAGGTGTTTTGATCATTCTAAGACTCAATTCGTATTAATGTCCCTTCATGACTTTCTAGCTAGAATATTTCTTGTGTCCTCTGTGAATATGACTTCGTAAAACCGTTGGACAGAGGGAACATTTTGATCGATCTTCATAATCGCGGAGCCGTCCTTATTATAACCTGAGATTGAGCTAATTTGAGTCTACCATGCATAGAATATATAAGTGGAGGTTTTCGTATAAATAATACATTAGAATCAGGAATTGTACGGTAATTTACAATAATTTATTTACAACAAAATATTCAAATGTAAATTATTGTACTCTATTAACCGATTCATTAGTATATATAATTAGATTCAGTCTGTATATCTCGAAGGAACTTCATTTTATGGTTTTCAAAGGATTTTTATAATGAAATCCTAACATTCGAAAATTTATTTATCTCTTTTACTTATTCATTGGCCTACATTGACTTGGAGTATCGTTTTATTAGCTTTCATAGGAATATTGTTGTCAAGATTTTCTTTCCAATATTTAAAATTTTATTTTTTTAAAATATTTATTAATTTTATCCGTATCTCCTATGCATATCTTGAGTAGCCAAAGCTACTAGCTATTAATATCTCTCTGTTTTTTCGGAATGGAAGTAGTACGCGGATTACTGCAAGGGAAACGAAGCAGCATATAGCTCGTTGAATATTTAATTAATCTGTACGGAAAAATCATGGGGGGGATTTCCAGTCACAAAATATCTAAGAAAAGTTACCTCTTTGGAAACAATTACTTTCGTAGATATTAAATTGAGAATCGGGAATGCGCTCGGATTCTATAGTTTTGCAGAATATATAAATGAAATAGGCATACTTTGAGCTTCCAGTCATATCCTAGTTTCCAACTTGAAGATGTAATATTTTGATGTTTGCCTTGATACGGAAGCTGTTAAAAGGCTTTCGGACTTTCCTCGTAAATGTGTCACCAGTGGCGCATTTTATGCATTTACGATCGTTGTATCTTTTATCACGTTTGATGGAGTTTCTCATTTGAAACAACTAACACCATCGTAACAACGCCGTGAATAATGACTTAAAGTGTCTTTGCTAAATTCCGTGTCGCAGAGTGCATTTAAGGTAAATGGAGGAAAAACAACGATACAAGAATGTTGCAGTGTGTCTCCCCCCCGTGATGCCCTCGGGAACGTGTTAAAACACTAATGGTTAGGTTTTCAGAGATTTAAAGGCGAGAGTGAAGCCTCTCCGAAGTCCTTGGAAACCAGAACCGCTTACTCATCGTTCTTGGAAGAGAGGAAAAAATATTCAGCGGTAGCATCTTTAAAACTTGCTAGCCGTTGAAGGAATTGAAAAAAATCCCCCGAGTCCTTGAATCGCGGTTTCGTCATTAAGAATAATTTAATTTAACGCGAGGTGTTTACACGGGGTAAGCTTTATTCTCAAGTAAACGCTGTTTTTCTTTTTCGATTTTTAACGTGGTATAACAAATTATTTAGTCTGCGGTCTCCTAGTTTTTCCGAAACTCAAATCTCGATTCAATTTCAAAGCTGAGATCAAATCGGAAATTCGGAAAATGTGCATGGGCTCCACTTCAGATGGATCTCAAACGTATTCGATTTTTTTGTTTAAAAAAATTGGGTTTTTTCATATATATTTTATGCATCTCTACGCTAGAAGTGAGGAACCTGCGGTCTTTTTCTCGTTCAATTCAGCCTGTAACTCAGTTCTTGAAACTAACGAACGGATCTCAATTATTTTTTACTCATTACTCAATGAAAATGGAGATAAATTATTCTCATTTATTCGAGAGTATGATAACGTTTATAGGAAATATTTATAATTATCAACTATGTGGATGAGGTAGAGTCCTCGAAACCCAACGCCTCTATTTATGTTTTCTGTAGAAGTTGTCAACGTTTGTTTATTCTTTTGCAGTGTGACTAAGTTTCACCAAAGAACGCCGAAGTTAAATTAGTTAGCTGGAACTAGTGTTATGCTCATTTGGTATCCTTTGCAGTCAACTCTGTTTTCTTACTATTTACTTTCTTAATTTCGTTGTGAACTTGTCGTTGACTAGTTGAATATATGTAATATGCTTCTTAAAAGCGGGGTAATGGTTTGATTGGAGGCTCACAGTTGAGAAAACCTCTCCTTTCTCATGTTGTACACTTTGCAGTACCATAATCAGGAGGCTTCTAGCATCAATCATGGTAATACTTTTTTGTTTTGAACCAAAATATGTGTTTATTTCGTGTCTCTGTTATCTCGTGTGCCAATTTTGTCCCAGCCCATAATTACGCCATTCCGAAATAGTGTGCAATTTCAGAGATACATCGGAAGTAAGTGATAAAAATTCTGGGGCCATCCGTGCACGGTTCTTTCACCTCTGTTTCCTCTTGAAGACACGCGAATATTTCTCGTGCTTGCGTGCGGCCTCGTTTTCGCCGATTCATGACGCGATCAGGCGCTAGGAAAACAAACCTTTTTTTGCCATTATCTCTTCCACAGAGAGAAACTGACTTCACCTCTGCGCCATATGTCGTCAGACGACTAGCTTGGACACGGTGACGTGTTTACCGACGGGGCTAATCTATCTCGATAATTTGAGGGCGGAATTGATCTGAAGCAGGGTCTGCTCGTAATCGACGAAATGATGGGTTGGAATCGAGTTGATATCTTTTTATGGTCAAGTTTACTTTGTGTAATGTATGTTTTCTAGCGAGACTATGACTAATGTTGCATGTGAAATAGTCGTTTATTTATTAACTTTCTCTGGGAAGGGATGTAATGCCTTTCATAGCTGTATCAAAAAGTATAGAGCTACTTGAAATGATGGATGATTTTGGTATCATATATCCAAAGAATAAGGTACAAATAACCATCAGTTGTTCCGCAAGATATCTTTACTTTAATAATATTTTCTTCTCGTAGAGTAACCGTCTGCGTCAAAGATTTCTTTGCCCTATTGGGTTATTTTTGGCTATTGTAAGCCTCTCATATCTTTAGGTTAAACAGTTTGTTCCTTATTACTTTTAAAAGTATTTAATTAAAAGAATAGAATTTCATCAGATCAAGGGTATTTAACCCGATTTTAACCAATCTTTTGCTGCCCAACAACGTACTTTTATACACATACGTTTCTAGCAGTTTTCTATCTTTAAGTCTTAGAATACAAGAAAAAGCAAATCTAAGCTGGAATTTCATCCTAAATTTCATTCAAAACACTACTCGCACTTTCGATTTAGATGTAATAAAAACACGATTTTTGGCGAATCATTTTATTTAAAAATTCAGCGAATAATTCTATTTGCGACACAAGAAATTTATACAGAAAATGAGATCGTCTGGGCGTGATTACTTGCACTCTCCTACATTACTTTATCTACTACTTATAACTTTATAAACTACTACTTATAAAGTTAACTTTCACTTTAGTAAATATCACGCATCTTTACAGTTAGTGCGGTTAAACTAGAAAAACAACAAATACGTCATAAAAATATTCTATTACGGAAGTGGAGTGGATTTCTTTGAAAATAAGAAAAAGAATATGTTTCCGTCGTAATGCTTTACTGCTCTAATGCGGAAAAACTGGTTACGAAGGAACGTTCATTGAGTATGAGATGAATAGACGTTCCCTTCCGCGATTGCTCCGCTGCAATGACCAACAAACTATCTCAACTCTATGAATACCTGCAAGAAAAGATGACCCACTTCTGAGCAATGAATTTATGATCGATAGTGTGATGTGATTGCATGAGTTATGAGTTAATATTTTGTGTCAGATGCGATAGATCTCTCAATAAAATGGGTGGCCTTCAGATGTAACTTCCTTATGCCTACAGTGGTTTATATAGCGTGTTGTTTCATAGTATCGAAATCGTGATAAGGGTTGGAAATGACGGTAACAAATTCTTCCTAGAGTTACACTCGCTCTCTTTCAAGGTTACTACTTTATTAGATGCGGTATGCCGATCTAAAAGGGCGGGATAAAGATGTATTGAGAAAGCAGCAGATTTATTCAGTAGTTATAGAAAAGATTTTTGGTAGGACATTGGAAAAATGTGTAAATATCTTTAATTTATATTTGTATTTGCTCGACCCAATGGTCTTTGAAGGTTTGATATTTGGTTGCAGATATTTGTTACTTATATTGGGGTAGATCAAATGCTACTCTGTAGGATTGTCGCTAACGATGGAATTGAATTTTAACTTAGCACATGAAGTTGTGCGACCAAACCCAAGGTTATTGTATAGGATTGTCGCTGTTATCTTTTTTTCGGAAGTATACTGTTGATCTATTTCAGAATCGACCCGAAAACCTAATTGTATAGCTTTAGCAATTTGATTCAAATTTTCTACGCATTATTCTTTTATGATTTATCTAATAATTAGTTTTATTTTTATTTATCCATCTAATTAATTTACGTTCAATAATATTTATATTTAATCGATTACTGTGTCTATCAAATATCAATTCATCTGTCACTATTTACGTGTTATTTCGTACTTTATGAATCCTCATTTCTCGTAAATTATTACCCGCGGAAGCTGAAGTCAGCTTTCTATTCCAAATAGAATCTCACGCAGGAAAGTTTCCTCGGTCATTAAACCTCTGTGCTTCATGTTTACGAAGGAAACTCGTGGGCAGCTCACCTCTTGCGGTGGAAGTTTGACTGCGGGCACTTTCGACTCCACGTAGTCGAGTGAAGAGCAGAGAAGGGAGTCCACTCTCTTGAGCGGTTTCTCCAATTTCGCGGTCAGTGGCATCGCTGACTCCACGGCCTTGTTCACCGTCGACTCCGCCGTCGACAGGGTCCAGTTGAGGGCCGGACTGACCTCCTGCGGGAAAAGAGAAATGCTTCATTAAACATCGAGATGATGCGCTTCTTCAGTGGACACAAGCTAGCTCTTGTTAGGGTACTTCTGGGGCGGGCTGGAAAAAAACTTGCTTCGATTTCGTTAAGTGCAGATATACTCTGTGACCAGTGGTGGAATTCAACCGGTTCGTTCGAACCATTTCTTATAATTTCCCGAGTCCGCCGAAATATCTAAATCTATCTGATACGATATTAGTAGTATATGCATGGAGATTCTACAATCTGCTCGTTGCAAGGAGAATAAATTACAATTTCGGATCGTGAAATAGTTCATTCTTATCCAATCTTAATGTTTTATGAACAGATTCTTAAACTATAACAAGAATGGAAAATGTACTTACTTGAAATTGCAGTGCATGGTTTCATACACGGAAGAAATAAGAACCTGTCTCTAAAGCTTTTTGGATTCCATCAATGTCTGTGATTCAGTGAGTAGCGTTGTTCAAATATTTCTGCCATTCACTGCAAAAATAATTTTGTCTGGATATTCCGTATATGCGAGTGAGATCTAAGAAAAACTTAACCTATTACTTAATTTTGGTGCAGAATGAAGAAAAATGTATCTTTCATTTGATAATTTTTTGGTTATGTTCTGTGATAATATGAAAGCCACTGAGCGACGGGAAATGCTGAATAATGGCATTCATTTTGGGCTTTCCTTGTCGAATGCTACAAAAAGTGCAATTCATAATTCCATTGTAATTTACTTGCGTGTCGCTGACCATTAATAGTATTCTGGGACAGAGTGTCTCATTCCTCACCTAATTTTGTAGTTCATTCTCCATAGTTTAATGTTAAACTAATGGTGGAGAAGACTCGTGTTGACATGGGGGCTGAATTATGTACCGTATTTTACTGAAAATTCTCTTGGGTATTTATTACAGTGACTCTAATTTTATTCCCCTGTTCCATTACTATATGCTGAATGTATTTTATTTATGAGGAAACAGGATGGAGAAAGTGAGAGTAAGATCTCTGCATTGTTTGTATTCGGCGTTTTCCTTCTATTCATTATAGCCTGATGATTTATTTAACGGTCAATCGAAGTCCTTCCGCTTTAAAAAACTTTTCATATGGAGCAAACCGTTTATATTTCTCAAACGTCTCTTCGAAAATTCTTTAAGTTCTCTCTCTTAAAAATGACAACGGATATAAACAAGCATTTTATGTTAGTTAGCGAGGATATTGCAACATTTTCTTAGAATTCATGTTGTTTTCATTAATCGAATGGTATTGGGGAATTTTTCTGTTTCTTTGTGAAAATTTACAGATAGTACACCACTTTTTAAAATTTTTGTTAATCCATTTATTATTTCGGTATTTTCATAATCTTGCGATACGAGTTGTCATATTATTTTTACGAGATATAGTAATGTTAAAAAATGCTAGTAGTATTGTTAAAAATATTTCGACAGTTAAGGTCATTCATATACAAGGACCACAACCGAGAACAATATCAATTAGTTCTCAGAGCATCAGCTTCATAGTACTATGCAGCTTCTGTATGCCGCCAACGCAGCGAGAATCACCGATACCGATTCTATGTACCTTTCCGCGGTGCTGGTTTCTAATTAACTGTATATTCTTCGGGGTTTCACCGCAATCATTATTCTTAATGGGTCATTCCCATCACATCTACCTGAAGAGACTCACCGGATAGCTGGGGAAACTGTCGTTATTAAGAACAGTTATCGCGGTGAAATCCCTATGAATATGTAGTTAATTAGTGGCCTATTCCGATGACTGAGTTTCCAGATCAAACTATGGTTGTAAGAAGAGAATTGGAATGAGTGCATTTTAGTGAGCATTCAATAGTTATTATAATATATACTACACCGTTGAGAATATTTATCAGTTTGCTCTCCATTCTTGGTAAACGTTCAGGCGATATCAGTATCTAAGATGGGTTTAGCTAGATTGCATATCTGTTGGTTAAACTTTCCAAATAATTTCGTGTCGCGATAAAAATGATTTTAAGCTGAATTTAAAAGAAGAATGATATTAAGTTGATAAGAATTTCTTTCACCATTTTATTTTACAATTAGAATTTCTAAAAGTTAAGTTCCCAAAGAATCAAGTATTTAACAAGAGAATATTTTGAAATTTTTGAACTTTTCATTCATAAATTTTTGTCCAATTAATTTAGCATCAAGATGTTATGTGATCAGGATGATACTAAAAAAATCTATCTCAAGAATATAGCAGTTTCACATGAAGGACATATGATTATGGAAGCCGTACTCCTATTTCATAATTTATTGATACACTGAATGAGGTTACCTAAACATATAATTCAGGCAAGAATTGTCCATCATTCACATATCGTTCACAGCAGTCGCCTTCTTCTTAAGGTGTTGACATCACGATTTCTCTCATAGAACTATTCATCACTAGCCACATTATAGCATAGTCCTCTTAGAGATCCCGTGGTAAAGCGGATACAGCTCTACACATGGGGAGAATTCAAGGTTGAATGATCCCCTCTGAGTTGTCAATTAACCGTGGCGTGGGACCAAATATCGTTCCTCTCCGCCTTTGATACATCCTTTATATCTTTAAGATATATTTCCTTCGGCGACGTTTTGAACAGAATACTACCGTGTACTACTCTTGATGATCTATGGACACACCTTTTCGTAAATTAAGCTATACTATGTCAACTTGGAGAACTATATTTTAAAATATTTTCCTGCGACTTATCGCAGTAATAACATGAAAAAACACGGCCAAAATAAATTCTGTGGAGCTTCCTTGTTTGATCAATAAAAGCGTGTTCCGTAATGATTAAAATGCAAACATAGTGCATTGTTTATAGATATTCTAAATTCGTAAATCGATTGAAAAATACATTGTGTAATTGCTTATCAATAGCTACTTTCTCATAGTATCTGACTTCTGAAGCTAGTGTTCAAAAAATGTAACATAATTGTTTTACGTTTTACTTTATAACCGAACAGAGAGAATTAAAAGTGACTGCAACACTCGGCCGAACTGTTGATTTTAGAGTAAGATGTAGAAGCCGCTGTTTTGTTGAATTCATCTAAATATGCTGCTAGTCATTGAATTCAATGTTTTCGAATCACGGTAGTGAGTTTATTTAAATGTTGAATAACCATGAAGACTTTTTAACGAAATAACTAAGCATATCTGAGTCAATTTGATTAGCAACAACTGTATATTTATATGCAGAGGCACACCAACCTTTTGGCTTCATGGAAGTTTCCAAGGGCATGGCCAAAAAGTCATTGAACTCATTGAATTTAATCGTTTTATAAATTACATCTACGAGTAATGCGTACTATGCGCTACAGAGTCATTAAAAGGAAGCTATCAAATACTATTTATTTGCAGTATTACCATAAATAAATTAATTATGAATTGTGTAGAAATCAAAACACATGAATTAAGATAGTAATATGCAAGATATCATTAATAAGATACACATTTAGAAGGAGCACAGGAGCACGCCACTGTTTTAAGTTTCATTACATTGTTTCAGGTATATTTTATAAGAAAAAGCATTCAATCCGAAAATTGTCTTCATACACGGAGTGTACTTAAGGAAACTCTGAAACGATGGAAATTTTCCGCTTTCGGTAAATTTAGTTGCTTTATCATCTCAGAACAATGGTTTATTCATAGCGCGTAGATGTAGCTTTCATAAGCGGGAATATATCTTCTTTTTCTCTGAATTTATTAGGTGGGAAATACCTTACGAAATTTCTTCCCGCATCCTTCCTCAAAACTCTCACACTGACCTGGTGAACCTTCCGGCGGAAAAGAATCATTTTGAAGACATCAATGTGTTAGTGGGATTGCTTATTAAGCATCCCCATAGCAAGTCATAGTGTTTGGGAGGTGCCCAGAAAATATAACGGGAGATGGACGCCCAAGCCTTCGGAAAGATTTGGCGTGATCAAAATCTGGCACTTAGCGAGGGAGAAAGATACATGACGTAGTTGAGAAATAGCGCCGATATTCTATTTGGGAAAGGTGATGCGGAGATATAGCTGTAGAAAATACCGTGGTGTGATGTACTGCTTGGCTCTGACCCGCGATTTATTTTACGTTTTGGATTAGAAGTAATGGATGTCATCCCACACGCATCGCGAAGATTGCAATAGGGAATTTCCCGCGGCGACCGGTCTTTATGCTTCCTTATTATACGCAATGCATAGGAAATGCAGTGGGGGGAATTTTTCAGATATGCAAATCTAAGAGGAAGTGATATGCTTCAATGTAACACCGCTTAGTTAATTTTTTGTCTTTTATATGTGGGCTTAGTTCAGTGATATGTTGGATAATAGTGGTTATGTCTGAAAAATGAGATCATATATATGCAATGAAAATGAATGAGTTTTCTTTCTTATTAATTTCATCACTTATGTTAACTTAACTACTTATGTCAACTTAACATAATGATAATGATGATTAGTGATGGACATAAATTTGGTATTGTATCAATAATAATTTCGAATACCCTTTCTTTTACCAACTCTTATCGAGGAAATTGGACTTCCAATTCTAATGACCTTGTTCTCATCTAGAAAAAGATTTTTGGAAGATTTGTTGTGCAGTGTAAGCAGTCAAAGTTTCTTTCAAAGATGCAAAATTATGCGCAAAAACGTCATGGAAAATTTATCTCATAAAATAATTGATAGCTAATCTGTATTTTGGAAAATTCGTTATTACCCAATTAAAAATGGAAAAATCATAAAAATTATAGCTAATGAAGTAAAGCTTTTGCACTGATTTTGCCTTCACGTTTATTATCAATTCACAGTTTGGCCCTTGTCCTTAATTGCTGTTTACATTATAACGCAGTAAATATTGGTGAAATCTTATAATTTGTCTACAACTGCTTCCATTCAAAGAGTTTTCTCTTCTCATCCCAAACTTAAGGTAAATTTGATTCTCATATGTTATTTCCGCTCTAAGGTATGTTATGAAAGATAAAATACGATATATCAACTGTCGTAAGATTCCTTGAAGGTAGACGTAGACTTTGAGAAAAGGTTATCTAAGTTGATGTGATGTATTTCACATTTACAGTTTGAAACATTATGTCCTTTCGGAACGGTTTAATATTCTTTATTAGAGAGTCATGTGTAATTTATATCCTTTTACGTTATCGAACACCGTACTGCATAAACACTTAGTTATTCCATATACTCTGTATACTCGGTAAGACATCGTCTGAGGCGTATGAGATAGATGGTTCTTTCCTAAATAGATGCTGTTAGAATTGAGGAAAACAGCTTTTCGAAGAAACGGAGGGAATCCCGTAACACTGGGAAAAAATGAGACGTGCAGACATCCGGAAAATCTTCCTTGGCATGCCGCAGGCAAACTCTTATCTATGGAAATGGAAAGAGTCTATAAAAAGAGCCGTTCAACGTTCAATCAGAGTCCGAATTCCTCGTTAGGCAATGAATCATATGAAAGAGATTCACTATACAGCTATCTCTTTCGGTAGGAATTCATGGGGTTCGCGTAACATGGATTTTTCTTTGTGGAGCATTGAAGGAATATTGAGACATCGATGAAATTATCTGAAATGTTTCTTACCGGAATTAACGAAGTGTAATTTATGGGTGTTTGTCGATCAGTCTGTGTCGGTTTGTAAGCCCCAATCCCAAAAGCTTGTCTAATCCTCAATCTTAACTCAATTAGCATCCTGAAGCTATAGAGGCTGGGATGAGGTTTACGAGGCAAGATGTGGAATGAGGCAGTTTGTCCTTGCTTTCGTTATTGAGCCAGAACCAAGATGAGAAGATTATATTTGAGAAAGAAGAGCACAGTCCAATGAATAACGCTTTTCAAAGCATTCAATAAGGAGTGGCTAAAATGAATTCTTTTGCTCAGCATCACTCTTATCTCAGTAGCTTTCGTATTATCGCTACCACGGACTGGACTGACGACTACGTGAGATAAAAGTAAATGAATGACACATTTTCTTCTGCTCTATACCAAAACAAAAAGTACAAATAACTCATTCATCAAGGTATGTTAGCGAGTACCAACCAGGGCTAACTGGCTTCAGTCACCCTGAAGTAAGTATTTCCTCCTTTCTAAGTGATGACTCTTTACACGGACTTATTCTTCCGTAATGCTTTATTTGTTTCAAATTACCATATTATTATTGGTCTTCTTCTCAATCCATTAAAATTTTACGACTAATATAGGTGCCGATTATTATTATATAACGCAACATTAGCTCGAACAGTCTCTTGTTGTTTGCTATTTCTTTAATTTCAAGTGCGGCATTACTGATAAGTATCTCAAATTCTTCGTAAAATTATGACTCAAGTTATCATCTCGTCCTTAATGTTCAACAAACTTTGAAAGCTCAACAATATTGTTCTGGATACTACTAAATTTCTGGTTGCAGACCTTCGCATTACTTTGGCTATTAAAGTACTTGCGGCCCATAGATTTCTGAGTTGGTTATTTCTCTTTCTTGGCGTCTGCGGGCATTCCTGCAATAAGTAGATCTGCAAGCAATAGTTAAATAGTCTAGTCAATTTCTTGTGACAGCCGCTTTATAGTACAGCTGTTTGGTTTCAGTTCCCAAGTAAGATTACTTCCGCACTGTATGCATTAAATAGATATTTTAGTCTTCAAAATATTTTTTCTTGCCGATATAATTTTGTTTTTAATTTTTCGGTAAGGGCTTATCCAAGGAACTTCAATAGTCGTCATTACAAGTGCTAGAATAAAACGAGAAAAAATTATTGAGCTATCAATAGGATCGTTTGTGTTTTTTTTGCACATTTCAGAAGATCTATTCGAATGAAATCCATAGACATCACAAAAACTCCTAGGAAAATTTTCAATGAAAAACATTGTGACTAAATTTTCTGAATATTAGGTATCCACTGAGAGAATTTATCGTCTTCGAATTAAGAGGATCGTTAAAAAAACACGCTTTTTGCTAGAAATCCATTTAATAAATTCATTAAATAATAATTGCATCCACACTTTTTTAAAGAGATACCTCTACTATAGGTAATGTAAAATTTTCCATATAGAATGGAAATCTTCATGTATATACTATTGAATATACTGTATCTTAACCGATGCGAGTTGAAAAATTGTATTGAAAACTTCATGATCCGGCTCACAATCAGACAGGGATCGCCATCTGTCCACAGAAGTTTCAAGTTGGAAACTTAGACCTCTTAATTTAAACCTTTAGACGAGTTAGGAGACGACAACAATCAACATTAATCAATCAAGTAAACGCTTTATTACTTTCCGGCAGGATTTGTATGTTTTCCTTGAAGATTCCTGGGATGGAAACGTAATACATACACGATAAAGCTTTGCAAATTTAGAGCAATATTTGCAGTGACAGAGTTTTCCAGAGGTGTTCGAGAACTTATAAAAAGATTGGAATGCTGAGTAACAGGAGAAAGCAGCTTAGTAGATTGTTGCCCATATGATTGATACGACAGGGATAGGTTAATAGAGCTATGAGCGGGAAACGATTTACGATAAAGTGAGATTAAGATGGATGAAGAGGATTGCGAGGTTGTAAAGTGCTGAGCCAAAGGGGATAATGACAGGTTGCTATAGTTTATAACCTGGGATAGATAACTAACGATGATGTAATACCAAATTGGAATTCGTCATTTTCTCATAGTAAAAGGGATCAGTTAATAGTCATCCACTATTTCAACCGACTTTTATCTGTGTTTTGTTTGCAGGTGTAAGGTTTCATTAAATGTTTCATAATTTATAAACTTCAGAAATTGATCAATTTAAATTTTTACTCCGGTTAAAAGCAATCATAATTGAAATATTTCCTTTAATAATTCATAAAAAGATTAAATATATACATTTTTACATTTATATTTAATTAACACAATCTAAATGTCAAATTTTGGCAACATACGGAAAATATCGGTTTCTGAATACATTGTTGTCAATATTTTTCTTAGTTTCTCTATTTCAATTTTCTCTAGAAAACTGAAAGGATATCGCTTTAAGAAAAATTAATGTTTTCGTACAAATTTCCCATTACGGGAAGTCGCTCATAAGGGCCTTGATAAATCCAGATAGTTCAGAAAAATTTCAAATCCGAAAGTAGCCTCAATTAACGTATTGAGTCTTAGCTTGGCAGTCAAAGTTCTCTCTTGAAAAGTCTCAGGTTTGAGTATTGTATCTTATTGTCTACTATAAAGTGTAGTATAGTATCCCGAATCTGGTTGTAAAGAGAATAATTTCGAAAACAGATACGTGTTAGAGCTGGTCACTAAACATTGGCTGATAGTGTCCAGCATTTGAAGCTATCTGACATTGGAAAAGATGTTTTCGCTTTTATTTACCTTAATGATTTTCTCTTAGACGGGCTAACGCTCGAAAATCAGTTCGATTGTCGCTAATGAAAGCGTCCTTGACACAACGTTATAAAAGCATTTCGTATTAAAAAATAAATTAGGATACTCCTCCGGTAATGAACGTCTAACAGGCATACTTTTAGTGCAATTTATTATCTCGTATTTTAATCCTCTTACTTTCCGTTATCTTATGATCGTATGGGAATACCAATGGAAATTTCTTGATGGCTATATAATTACCATCCAGTTATTTACACAATTTTTTCACTAATTGACACTTCAGTATTGCGAATGAAAATATAATCAGAAAAAGTAAGGGTATATTTCCTCTATTACAGACCTCTATTCCTCTATTTTCATAAGTATTGCATGATATAAATAACTATAAATCTATTATTTATTATATATAAATAACCAAAAACTATTATTTTAAGAAGGAACCATTTAATATCAAGGGAGGTAAAGGCGAATAATGGATTGCAGGATGCAAAAGATAAGATTATATAAAATACTAAGAACTACTCTAAATTTTAAAATACCTAAGGAAGTATATCGACGAAGTTTAAGATGTTCTCTAAGTAAATATACTACTAAAAAATTTGTATGAATTTATTCGCAAACGTGTCCGTCGAACCACTTTCATGAATTAAGACATTTTTATTAAAGAATATGATATTCATTTAGCATTTTGGAAACTTAAGGATAGAAAGCCCAAATCATGTCTCCCCAAAGTCGTCAGTAAAAAAGTATGAGAAAAATGAATAACTAGTAATAATAAGCGTTTTATTAGGGCTTATAAATATTATTATAAGTCCTAATTAAAATTATTATTACCCTAAAGAAAATTATTCGCGAAATTCAAGACTATTTTCACTTTTTCCTCCTCTCATCAGATGATATTTCGTTTAGTAATCACCCGAAGTTAGTTGGAAAAATTTCATTTGTACTCTTAGAGTATGTTTCAGAATCTGTAAACAAAGCCGTGTCTTAGGATAACCATCTGTCATAGAGTTTAACGATTTGACTTTTTATAAGAATAACTTATCTCCGAGATAACCTTCGATGATTATTCGAAAATGAAAAGATTCATTAATTTTTTCTCATTCGACAGTTAAAATTCATTTAACCGTACTCATTGAAACGAATTAAAGTATCAATTTCATTAAATTTAAAGTATGAGAGGTTTTATGAAGCCCCATCTTTAAAAGGATAAAATATACACTTTTAGTTCCTCCTCAGTGCAAAACTGGAGGCAATTAGCATTCGGAAAGCAATCTCTGGATTACTGCAATGCAAATAATTGGAGGGAAATTCGTACTACCCGCTACTACTACCCCAAATGACATTCGGAAACATTTGCCGGTATCGCCCTACCGCAATGAAGTCCATAAGTCCCATTGACATTTTGAATTGGCAAGCGGAAGGAACCATTAAGCAATGTTTTGTGAATGTAATAATAACCTCCTATAGGCTCGACATCTATTGGGTGAAACACGCAACGTATTTAACATTTCCATGGGTGCCAAGAGAAAAGTGATCAGGAGTGGTGTAGTAGCCAAAATTATATTCGACTTTTCACCGATAATACGGAAAAGCATTCATGTTTTTAAGCGGTCATGATGTTGGAAAAAAAACCCCGATGAAAATGATAGGTGTAGTTAATAAACAAGTATTCGGCATATTCCTTCCAGGTCAAAATAATTCCCTGTGTTCTGCAGTTCAGGAAGGTTCAATACTTCCCTCCTTTCTCCTTCAAGATATTCTTAACCTATCGACAAGACCGTTTAAATAATTAATTATCTCGTATGTATGTAATGCAAAAGTAATAAAATGTTAGTTTCCGTTTCATTAACAGCTTCCAAACAACCCGAAAATCTCTGTATGTAAGTGAATATTCCATTGACTGATTGGTTCCTTCTTTACGCCAACTTTCGTAAGAATGTAGCTAAATCTATTGAGTATTAAATTTAATACGTAGTTGTATAATTTCTCGGGAATCGAGTGAGAAGAAGCGCTGCAAGCTGCTATCATTTTATGGTGTTTATTTTCTTAACTGCATCTCAGCATCCTTTGAGGAATGTATCCTTGGGGAAATTCCGTAAGGTAAAACAAGGAAGTAACGACACGACTGGGCTTAGTTTCACCTCTCTCCAGCATTTAATGATCGTACATCTTTGAATCGATTCGAAGAATCATCAATGCGTTTTGTACTCAATATTTCGTCTCACTCTTTCTCGATGCGCTACTGATCTTTCTTTTATTTGCTCGCGATGCAACTTTCAGCTTTCATGATTGATTAGCAATCCGCCTAGTGTATTACATAATGATTTGGACGGAGTACTGGTAAAATAGGAGGTTGGGATTCCCCTTAAATTAGCGAAGGTTTCCATATGAGAACTTGTTTATTTGAAGATTCATGTACTAATAGCGTGAAAATTAGATTTTACCTCGATTCAAATGTATAACAAAGGAATTTAGATTTAAGCGAAATCTGATACTAAGCTTTTATTTGAGAAAGGTGGCAATAGAATAATATACTTAATATAGTAAATCTATATAAAATATACTTTATTTAGTTTCCTGCTATTAAATTTATTTTATTATACATTTACCTAGGATTATTAATATACCTTATATTGATAGATGATAAAATATCTTATAGTATCACAGATATTTGTCTAAATATCTTATTAAGCTTTATGACCCAATTGTCATATCAATTTTTGACATTTAATATTTGTAAAAGAAATTAGTTTAATTTATCATTGATTAAAAGAGTAGACCTGAATAGAATATTTATTTATGAGCGTTCGTTAGCGTTCTTTGACTCTAGTTTAATAGATTTTTGATTATAGAATCATTTTAGGTGGTCATTATCACGCCCGAAATGGTACAGGAATTCTCCTTCATCAATTTGCTATTTTATTCAATTAATGCGTGGTGCATTAAGTGATATCAATCTGTATGAATCAGACTTTCTCACGATTGAGTCGTTTAAATTAAAACAAGTATTGCGAACTAAATGAAAGCGTCTACTTAATTTTGGCTCTAAGTCTTGAAAATTTTCTGCGTAGTAGGACTAAGCAAAAAAGTGAGTCTGTTACGATGTTAAGATGTGCACTCCTAACTCTTAGCCTCATCTAGCGCTGGGATTCTCAATCTTCACTTCCTTGTACCATTTTCAAAATAACCGCGGGAGAATAAACTTTATCCTTCACAAGCGAGAATGAAAATACATTAGACTTGTTTTAATTACCTTCATAAGGAAAAGAAATTTTCTAAGGTACCAACATTTATCTTATCTCAAGGAGGGAATTAAAAATTAAATTAGCTATAGCAATTATTGATAAAAATATAAGTAATAATTGATATTTTGTCCCTCAATTACCAAGAGATTTAATCTATTATGCATGGATGAGCAACTTGTAGAACTCTTTGTCTGTATTTCTCCATATTCCTTCGACTTCGCGTTTCCATTTCATAATCACTCGTCTAGTATCGTTTTTGGTTCAGACTCTTTGCTCACGGGCTTTGTATTGGGAGCTTTAATTGTCTGCGACAATACAAAGAGGAGAGTTAGTGGAGTTATGCAGATACAAAGGAGAGCAGCTTTTGAACGAATGCAAAAGGAGCATTACTTATCTAGCTTTAGGAATGATAGTTATACGATATGTCATCGGATTCTTTGCTATTTTATGAAATTTTGCGGAGTTTTTGTCGTTGTTAAGTTTATAATCTGCTCCTTCATGGACTGGAATATCGATAATAAATTCTGTTATTTTCAATCGGTCACATAAAAATTATTATCTGTGACACGTTGAGAAAGGTTCATTTAAGGTTGCTTAACCAAATAAAATACTTGTTTTCGTTTCATAAGAGAAGTGTACGAGTAATTTTATTATGTGGAACAAAAACTCAGTATTTTATTTTATTTGGTTATACTACCTTAATAGATTTCCTCTAATGCCATCAATACTAAGGGTCAATTGATTTACCTTTTCAATTTCTCCTTTCGAAGGAGCGAAACTGTTTTAGTCTTTTTAGAATTACTTAGCGATCATTACACTAAATTTATCCTGTTTCACGCGGCTCTATGGAAAATCCAACAACTCTTATGATTCATCACCTTTCCAAGGAACCCTCGGAGTCTATCGTAATATCCGGGGAATCTGCATCCTTGAAGTCACATAAGGTATAACTCAATTTATACCACTTTCACTGTATTAGTATGTTGAAAATATTTAATTCCGAAAGTTTATCTATTTCTTTCTTCTTTTCAAAATACTTTGAAGGATATATGATTTTTAACTATTCTGTAAGTCGGAGAGGAGAAAATTGGTGATCGATCTTAGGTGTACTAGTAGTTAGTTTATGGGAGTATACTGCGTTAATTTTTTTACCAGATCGATAGAAGTTTAAGAAATTCGGGTTTAGTATACACATATTCGAGTGTTTCATATGGAAGGTTTTACCCATATTTTATTGATTCAATTTCCTTGTTACCCTACGTTCACTACCTATCGATGAATCCCAAAGTTCGTTGCTGCACAACCAATTTGTAGAGTTTCATAGTATGTAAATTTATATTATTCATACTCTGTTTTCCGAGATACTTTATCATTTACCGTGATTTCGTTGCATAAATATAACTTGGATACTGCTCACTTCTTTATCAATTGAAATTTTTAATGAAACTAACGTACGTATGATTCTGTGTGCCGCAAAATTTGTGTGAATCCGTAATGTTATAATGGATTAAAGTCTGAGAAGCACTGCCCTTTCCATGAACACGAATAACACAAAATCGCTGATAGATTCCCTACTATGTATCGGAACATGCGGATCTCTCCTCTAATACACTGATACTTATCCACATAGTTTCCGTTTCACACATCTCTCCAACGAGATTTTGTCCAAGCATAGCTAAGCTACTAGAATCTGCCTGGGATGTTTGGGCGCCGTCATATAGTGAGGGTCAACACCACGCCCGCTCACCTTGACTTTCTCGTACACATCCGTGGCGGCATGCAGGGTCTTTTCCACCACCGGTATGTGAGCCAGCCTCTTCACCGACTCCAGCACAGGGGTGTGCGGTGCTTCGTTATGTTCCGGTTCCCCGTTCATCTGTGGGTTATCCATCTTGATTCCTCTCGAGAGGATGCTTAAGGTGGCGGTTTATACGATCTCTCCACCGCCTTCTCGAAGATCCAGACTTGGAATGGGGATGGACGCATCATGGGATCGAACCCAAAGTATATATACACTCATTAAAGGAGTAAGGGGGATGGAGGGAGTGCGTTGGCTATAGTTGCAGGAAGAGGGAGAGTACAGCGTTGGGATACTCCACTGACAATACCTTGCAGAATACACTGCAGACATCTGGGGTATCCAATCAGCCACGGAGACACAATGTGTTGCACTCCTGTTTTCACGCAGTCTAATTTTTTATTCCATTTTTACCGGGCACGTGCGTGGTATGTAGGCTAATAGTGCATTCATTTGAACGATTCGCAGTATCTTTCGCGGCTTTTAAAATTGCGCGAAATACTTAATTTTTATATTTAAATGAGTGGTTGTTGTCGGTAATAACTATATTTCTATATTCTTTAATTTTAGTTGAATTATTGACTCATAGCGAAGAATAGCCATTATTTATATATAACCTCAAAATTGCACAACATTTTCCAGTATTTTACCTAAGCCTTCGCGATTTCGGATCGAATACAACTTTCCACGATCAAAAAAATCTTTATCCAATTTCTATTCTTTTGATCTTGCCTCAAGTTCGTACGACTGTTACGACTAAGAAAGCTTGCAACCAATAAAAATGAAGTTTACATATATTCTTTATGGAAAAATATCTGCGCAAGCTTGGTTCGAACCCAAAAAAATTAGCGAACAAAAATGCGATCGTATGCAATTCCTTCCTGATCTTAGACGACAATTATGGAAATTTTGAAAAAAAAACCGAGCATACTGTGTATTCAAGGGATTATTCAAATGATAATCCAAGTAGGTGGTCGATAACGCATCTGTCTCATTGTATCAAATAAAAGAAAACTAAGGCGATAAAATAATTTTTATTCGGATAACGGAGACCAAAACAATGAACTATATTGAAGGATTAATCAGAAAGAAACGATAGATACTGATGGAAACTTTGTTTGGCTGAACTTCGCGATGTGGGTAGGAATCACACGCTTTTTATCCGTGCGACTTGATACCGCTACCGAATGCAGGAAGTAGCAATTTGGGATCTGCTACCTGTCGTACACAGGGCATCGAACCATAATATTTCTCGTTCCGGTATTCGCTCCGACTCAACGAAAAGGAAACAAATATAGGTTCTGTTCCGGTTTCGCTCCTTCTAATGACGATGAGCTGGTTCGAACCGTATTTTTGCTTCGACCACTGTGATGTCATATGCATCGGAAAGTTAAAAAAAAAAATATTTCTTGCTTTTTCATTTACAGTTAGTTATACTAAATTTTAGAATAAAACTTAGTAAAAGTTAGTTGAAAATCGAATTTGCACTTTTCCGTGTTAAGTAGATTGTGTATTGTTGGGAACCAAAAATCGGAACAAAATAAATATCGGTTTTCGATTTGGGTTCAGAATCAAGAATTTGAATTTTTTCGGTTCGGGTTCGGTTTAGACTCCGGCAGAAATAACAGTTCTTTTCCATTCGATCCTGGTTAGATACTGTGGTCGAACATCAAAGGCTATGTGAGTGATCCTTCTTAGGGTTAGACTGATTTTAGCCGGAAATCTATGGGAATTCAGGAAATAGATTGGCTAAGATTTACCATGCGTATCAGATCAACCTTAATTATATTTCTATGTCTGTAAATTATTGCAACGAGAATAAGAGACGAAGAAAGGGAAAGATTTGTATTTTTTAGTCCTTCCTATACTGAATTATAGAGAGGATATGGTCGCGCAGATTCAGGAATGGTATGAGATGAAAGAAAACAGAAATTCCTATTAGTAAAGAAGATTCCTATTCTTTCCCATTGTATTTCTGACTTCGAATTAGGAAAATTTTATAACTATTTCATGATTTTGTCAATGGTCGTGCCTATCTACGTCTTATATATTGATTTATGTTTACTTTCTCGCCCCTCTCTGAATGAATTAGGGATTGCAGGTATAACTCAAAGGTGTTATTAACCGTTACTTGCAGATTGCATGCCCATTATCAATAAAAATTTGATATGATCTATGAAATAAGTATGTACAAAAAGAAACGTTTATGTTTCCAATCTATATTTAATTATTGATTCACTGGAAAGGAATCAATTTGTGACCTATCAACGGTTGGAAAATTACATCGAAAGATTTTATCTTCATAAGAATCCCCAAATCAAGAGGAAGAATCATACTTATTTTAGTAAAAGTTATTTTAAAGTTTTAAAAAATTTTCCTTCCTCTTTTAAGTACTTCTTAATGATCTGATTACAATTCTAAAGCATTCTCAATAGGTATGAATGTGCCAGCGGTATCAAAATTATTCCCAGAAAGACTAGAAAGCTAGGCAGATAATGGGGAATTCATGTTACTATCAGTAGAAAAATGACAAACACATTATTTTTACATCGTCATGTTTAAGTTATTTCCATAGCAAAGTCTTCAATTATATTTTACGATTGTATTGCAATTCGGATTGGATTAGTTAGTGTTATTTTGAATTTCTCTAGTAAGACTATGAGCGCAAGGGTACCAGCACAAGACCTTTTCGTTAAATAATAGGAAGAGCTCGTCTGGAAATTATAGGTAGCTCGTACTCTTCGCTGGTCTTTCCTTCTTTCGTGTTCAGTGTCTTTGGGCCTTTTTTAACCCAAATTCAGCCTTCAAGTTGTTAATGACCCCCACTCCGTACGTGCTCCTTGCACTGTGAGTCAGTGGCTACTGCTCCCGGAAACGGGGCGGAAGAATCGACTATTCCGGAAGATTAGGATGTGGTTCATATCCTGTAAAAGCGAAGTTTTAACGCATGGAAACATTTCATTTACGTGTTTCGCGGTTTTCCTCTATCACGTATGTGAAGTGATTTCCATTTCAAGGGACACACATTACATCAAGGGAATCAAGTTTAGCTGTTTGATATGGCCATTCAGTTGTGATTCATCTTTAATCACTTCGTCAACATTGTTTCCCTTACAATCTTGCGCGTAATTTCTTTCGTTTGAAAGATATTTATTTCTTAAGATTTCCATCACAGTTCCTGGCTCAGCGTTATTTAAAACGAAAACAAAGCAGTTTGTTTTATATGGACAGTTTTCGACCTTTCACCTATACTGATACTCTGACATTATTTAAAATCTTACTAAAATGAGCCATTATTATTTCACATTATTAAAAATACATCACGCGTAAAATTTATTACTGAAATGCATTTTAAACCCAGAATCTTTATAGTAATTAATCTAGTGTAAAAAAACCTATTAGGTTATCACATCTATAAAATAGGGAGCGAAAGGTAGCCAGCTAAAAGGAAGGTTTTTAACACGTACAAAAGAACATTAAGCTCAGTTTAAATCAAAAAGATTTCACATGTCTTGTGTTTCCAAACATATGGTTGAGTATTAGCTCACCATTTCAGAAAAAGACCAAAATTCATTTATAATTGTAATTTCTAAAGATTGACTTGAATTCAGCAGAAAATTTGTATTTGTGTTTGTATCTATAAAAACAAAGATCACCTTACAAATACTGATTTAGATTTTACTAAAACTGTGTTTAGAATTTTAGATTTCCTTAGTTAGGTATTTTTTCATGCTTTTGGATCTCTCTCTTCGGCATAACTTTATCATTGTTTCTTGTGTCTTTGAAAATTCCTCATTGGCCAACCACGTATATGGCAGATGGACACTTTTTGATGGTTTACTGGAGTGCAGTTTTAATTATGATATTTTCCATCAGTTAAGGAGTTCTCGACAATTTTTATGCCAGAATGAATTGGAGTTTCTAAAAAAAAAAAAAATACTGAGGGTAGATGCAAAATTTTTCAGTCCCTCCTGAAATTAAAAGTTTCAAAAACGTATGCATTGTAGAGTATGCATTAGAAGCGCGCGGAGCATTGTATATGTGTTGCATATTCTATGTAATTAAAATTAATGTGATAGATTTTATCCATCAACTCTCCTAAGTGTGCTGGTCAAATTTTGCTGGAAGAATAACAGAGTTGCCAAGATTAGTTGCTTCGTGAATTTATTGTATTTCCGCGAGTGATAGGTGACGGTAACTGATTAGGAAAATATCTAGCGTGGTGTGCATACACCATGTCAATCTCTGGAGAGTGGCCAGCCAGAGGGGTACTTATGAAGATGTAAACCATTCGGAAATGCAGTGACTGATGAAAAGCATATTTGAGTCATGCCGATTGCATTGGAGATTGGGTATATTTTTTATCCAACCTTGAAGGAAGTGGTCTTAATGAGAAGTATAAAATTCAATTAAAAGCAGGATAGATGGAGTCATTGATGAAATAATTTCTAAAACGGCTTAACTCGGAAGAAAAATACTCCACTTATATGCAGCTAATTAAGCATTTATATACGGAAATAATTTTATTTATCATGTGGATAAATTAGCGTCTTCACGATGGACTTACCTTATCGATTTATATCTTTTATGAATAACTTATGATTTTTTGTCGAAATTGTCGTTTTCGACTAGTTTGTTTACGTTTTTGTTGTGGTGCAGTATCTGTAATGTAATTTTCAATCCTAGAGGCCTTTTGCTGTTAAGGATTCACTATAAATACATCAATCAATCAATTTCGTTTCCCCGAGTTGGAACTAATCCAGATGCACAGGTTAATTTATTACGTATAAATCTAAGTTCGTCTCCGAGAAAGTTTCATTTCATCCCACTTTTCCCAAATTCAGAAAAGGCAGAAAGGCTGAATGGTTCGTGCAATAAGGCTATCAGAGCCATCCCAATGGGCTCCAAGCATTATGCTCCACCGAATAATCAAGCGGTCATATTTTAGCACGTCTTTTCGTGAGAAGTTTTGGAGTCGACGTCTTGTTTCATAACTACCTATTCACGCTCTAATCTCGTGTCTCTATTTTCTCTGCCTCTTCCTCTCCTTCGTCTCTCTCCCCCCTCACTTGCTTCCTCACATCCTTTCGCCTTTGGCCCTTTGCCTCGTCCTCGAAAATCGCAATGGACGGAAGGAGAACAGCCTTCTCAGTCCCATATCCTTCACCTTTCAACTAACCTCACTTCGAATACATTATAGCAGAGTATTTCATAGTCAATGAACGTAAATACCAGTCTTCGGATACCTTAAGTTTATTCTACTCAGTACTAAAAAGTACCTCTATGCATTCTTAAAAATAAAGACTATTGTAAATTTATTCTTGGGCGATATTTCGCTCTCACGTTAAAATATACATCCCAGAAGGCAAATTTACCGCCAAATCCAATTCTACGACGCGTCATATTTACAAACTAAGAACATTTTGTATATTTTCTTCAAAATTTTCCTCGGAATAATGTTATGTATGATGCAGAAATTATGATTTTTATTCCCTTTGTATTCGAATGAGACTCGACATTAACCGTGCCTATGGTCGAAGATCTTAGATTTTATCGAATCAGCAGTATGTTTCCACGAATCCGTTTATTTCCTTTAAGTATTCGCTATTTCGGGAGGGAAAGTACTTTTCCCGAAGAAATTGAGATATTCTCTTGGTTTTCCTTTCTTGTGGTTGATGTTGGAGTTTGAGGGTTCAAAAATAATTTATTTCTCTGAAAGATAATTGCGGTGAATGCTACAAAAACCGAATTAGCCTATGAACATAAGCTGCTTTTCATTTAGTCACTCCAGCGTTCAGTTATACACAGTGGTGTGACGATTTTTAATGATTAGCGAAGTTCGAAAATAAGATTTTCGTATTACAGTGGTAAATTGTATTCCAATTATTCCATGCAAAATATATTTTGCATTACATTTGTCAACACTCTTTTACCTGGAGCATCGGATTCAAATGGAAGAATTACGAATCTAAGGCTATGTGTAGGATTTTCCTCTTCTGTAGAAACACTTTGACGTCCTAGCTTTACAAAAAGCTTTATATTAATTGTGGAGAACATTTTAATATTATTCTTTATTCAGGAAAATGGAAAAGTATGTTTGTATAAAATACGTTTTACTCAGTGAGTAAATTAATCATGTATTTGGGCGTAATCATTCGGATCTTCATGGTAGTTCTGGAACATATTCTTTTATATAATTATCCATCGCAGAACTAAGGATTCATATTTATATAGAGGCATGTCATTCTCAATAAAATCTACTGCTGAATAGGAATTATAGATGTTTCAAAATTTCAAATTCAAAATAGAAATCATTATGGAATGATCAGTGTCATGTTTACCGATCAGTTTCCCTTGTTACCCCTCTAAGTATTCTGGAGTTTATCTTCCACAAAACCTTGGTTACCTCATACCTAATATAAAAATCCCGTGTTACGTATAGGATGACTACGCAAAAATATTTCGGAGGATCAAACACATTTCAAATCTAATTTACCTTTCTTATCACTGGGTTCTTTTTCTTTCCCCTCTTCCAACTCTGTCACTGATTGTTTACTTTTAAATGGAAACCATCGGAATCCATATCATAGGGGAATCCTTCGTACCAATTTAGTCCATCTATACTTTATTTCAATGAAATTATATAATCTCTTATTTGAATTTAAAATGTAGGAAAGTCCTACTTTCGGCCTAAAAATTTTACTTCATCCTCGCGTAGTTTTGCATCTATATTTACTTCATTCCTATTTCGAAGTGTTTCACCATTTTTGGTCCATATGAATTGAAGATATCTTGTAATTTTTCTCGAAAAATTATCTTGCTGAATAATAACGAAATAAATGGTGAAGACCGAGTAATGCCTTAACCAAAATATCAACTTATAGCATCAAGAATCTTTTACTAATGGCCAAAGACTATAATTACGGTAGAGAATCGTCATTTCGCGGTAGGAAAAAATACAGGCTTGACAGTAACGATTAATACAACAGAAATTTCAGTTATTACACGCAGAAAATGGTATCTAATTACCTGGAGGTAATAACTGAAGGATTGAACATCAGTAATGAGTTATCCATAGAAGTGTTTGATCCAAGTATTTTGCAGGTAATATTACTTTACAGTATTTTTTAATCTCATATTAAACACACATACTCATATTAAACACGAAAAATTTCAAGTTTAATACAGTCTTTATTCCCTTACCCCTCAAGCTGTTTAGCGCGGTGTATCAGGTACTTTATTAGAAATATTTTATCCTTTCAAATGCTAAAACTCAACCTCATCTACCCACACGTTATTCGACCAGTACATCTCAAGATATAACCCTCAACATTCATTTTCCCTCCCTTCACAATCAGGGCAAATCCTCTGGACGCGTTAGTCTTCGACATCGCGGTAAACCGCCTCCGTGGGCGCTTGGTCCTATGTCGTAGCCATCTAACAGTACTCCTCCAGCGCCATCAGACGTTACAGGTACGCAGTTCGCGCGATCACGCCATTCTGGATGAATCTTCGCGCCTTGTTAAAGAGAGTGACGCGCCCGATATACGTTCATAACGCACGTGTTCCAAAGATATCGCACGAGGTGGACTCGCAATTATCTCGTGATTTTGGAGCATCTCGTGCACATCTTTTGAGAGATAAAACCCACACACATTAACGCGTGTAAAAAATTTAAAATTTGGAGGTTTATTACGCTACCGCCTGAGGGCAGATATACAGAGGTGAGGCAATATTAAAAACTTTGAGAAGAATCGCAGGAAAATAATTCTTTGGAAATCCAACTCTTCGCCAATTGTTTAGTGTAGCCTTCCGAGGAATCAAAACATTACCTTTGTTCCAATAAACAATTTCCCTTTGCATTGGCTCGGTAGAATGAGAACTAAAAAGGTTTGTGATGGAATGCGAGCCACAAGAATTGGAAATACGTTCTGATATTTTCGTAACATACTGAATAAAGCACCTATAATTTAAAGTTAATATTTGAAATCTCCAGTAAGAGACTGCGGCTCGCAGATTCTTTCCGAATGCGATCCGCTGGAGCTACAGATTCAATTCGAAAGGTCTAGGAATCCCGTTGCGGATTCATCGAAGTTTCGAAGAAATTTCTGAAAAAATCTTAATCTTAAATCTTATTCATACACAAATACCGCCTGTATTTACAGGCAACTCAAGTTCCGACTTCTCAATTTAATTATTTAACAGTATTTTCATTAGAATGGTACACACATTTAAAATAATGTTCATCTATGCTAAGGAAACTCCAATTCATCAAACTTGCCTGTTGGAAAGAATAAACGAAGCAACCGAGGCTCGTTTCAAAACATCGGGTGGAATGATTAAGGCATATAATCCTCTTGTAACCTTGGTTTTTAAGATAATAAGAAAACGGCAACAAAAAATTTTAATTTTATGCAACTATTAAAGAGGAGTCATTGTCCAAAGAGGGCTATCTTTTTCAACTCGTACTGTTCATTCTGTAACACTTAAAATAATAACATAATAATAAATGGGATAACAATATTACGACGTTTCACTGAAAATCATTACCAGTATAGGCTGTTACTATATTAATGAAAAATTTGAAGTCTGATCAAAAAACAGCAGATTTCTCCGAACAAAATCTCAGAAAAAACTGTTGTCATTGAGACCATCGAAAAGTAAAAGCCTTTAGACAAAGCAAAGGTTTTACTTCGGGGTACAGTTAATATCAACTCCTTACAAAGAGAGTCTAGAAAATAAATAGTCATAAGAAATTAAAGGGAACTTTCAAACTTACAGACAACGTGAAAATAGGAGATTCACAAACATACCCCTTACTAAGTTTTCAGTTGATCAGCAAAGTTGCAGGTATTATTCTCCGTAATGCTATTTCTGCATTTCCTGGAAAACTGTAAGAGACGATTGAAGGAAAAATTTCTTTGAAGGACTTAAAGCTGTCAATCAACTATCTTTCTCATCTGCTATAGTTTCTTTAGAAGACCTTTGACCGATGTCAATATTATTAAAACTATACTAAATCACGAAGAAACAGCTTTGTGGTTTCCTGACATAAGTATTTAGTCTCCCAAGGAAAAAAAATCCTCAGTTTCTTTACAGAAATGTTAGTACTACTCTAACAAATATTAGTTACATATGATATGCAAATTCTTCCAGATTTGAAATCTGCTATCATATAATTAAATTTTTCCTAATTAGCGTAAATTTTTCCTCTACGGCGAAACTTCCAGCACCCATAGGCATGCGGGTCTGATAAAGAGATATTGATTAAAAGTTTCCCTTACCGCTTGCAAGGTATTACTATAGATTCATAAATCTTGGAATTCCCGATCCACTTCAAGTTATCAGAACTACATGCGAAATATTAACCCTTTTCGCTTTCAGCGCTAATTGCTTTCAGTTCTTATACATAGCAGCAACGATAACATTGCTACTTAAACTAAATGCGGTTATTGTGCTGATTAAAGGGCAAATTTTGCATGTTAAATTGAATTAATTTTAACGAAATAAAGTGAATTCCATATTTACTACGAATTTCTGACAGCGCACCCTTAAGATTGAGCATCTTCGCCAGGATATCCAACAGTTTAAAGAACTAGACTTATTTAATTGCATAATTTAAATTTTTTATTATCTTAAGAGCAAATTTCTTTACAAAAAGTAGACAAACATCAAATTTCAAAAACAATTGTATAAAAAAATATGGACGAATATATAAGAACTTGGAAAAAAAACGGAGACTTTAAAAATGTACTTAAATATATAAAAATAATCTCCGTTGAAAGTCTTTACTCATAAATCACCTCTAGCAGGGGCAACTTTGTTTCCCGTCTACAGGCTGTACATTTTGGGTGGTATCCTTTTGGGTGGTATCTGCCGTTGGCTTCGGTTCGCTGGTTGTTTTCGCTTCGCAGGTCTCTGGCTCTTTCTGCACTGGTGTAGGCTCTTTCTGTACTGGTGTAGGTTCTTTCGTTGGTTCTGGTGTAGCCTCTTTTACCGGTTCTGGTGTGGTAGATGAGGTTCCGTTCTCCTGCATTTTGGAAGAGCTGATTTACTTATTGTATTTAGTATTTCCCCCTCACCCCTTACGTAAAGAGATCAATAAATAAAGCAAATTTTACAAGAAAGTAATTTGACCACTGCAAGTAGACTACGGTATTGCATCATTATTTAAGTTGGTTTTAATTATATTCAGTGCTTCCTTTTCAAATTGAAGAAATCCGGTAGAATTTGCTAAGGATTAAGTAGATTTGAGATTGTGGTACTCCAACTTATTGTTTACATAAAATTAAAGCAATTAGACTGAGCGGCATAGTTACTGCGAATTGACCAAATATCTTCCGAAGATTTACAAAATAAATTTTAACCGAACTGGGTTTAGTCTGTAGCAATTTAGTTTCGCATCAAGGAAAAAACTAAAATCTTTCAATTACATCTATATTTTAATGAAATTTCAACCTGTGGTATATTTAAGATTTTTGTATCTTAATCTGGAATTAATTTAACTCCGATATAAACTGTTAAAGGAAAACAGATGAAATTCTACTTTAGAATGTTTTACTGAAATTAAAATTCGTAAAGGAAATATAAAGTTTGTTAATTATTTATGGTTTGGTATTTAATTAAATTGTGTCGAAACTAATGATCTTTGCATTCAAATATTTAATTTTAGTACCAAATCATAAGTTAGTCAAAACTAAAATACTTCTACGCAAAACCTCAAACAATCCCAATGTTACATTAGCAAAATATCATTTATTGTCTAAGAATTGTGCGGTACAAAATTCAATCCGTGGATAAAAACACTGGTTCACTCATTTGAAATTTTAAGTCCAAGATTTTAAACCCAAATTCAAATACTCTTTAGTCACTAAAAACTTGGGAGTGTCGGGGGTTTTACTCGAACTTAAAGTCGATAATGTCCTTTCCGCATGCCAAGTAGATACCAAACGTCACCTGTCTCGAAATCAGCTGCTTTGCCTTAATGTCTGAGTCGCATCCGTTCACAGATTCCTCTTTCACCTCCTTTTTCTGCCCAAGCTGCAAAAATCCAGAAACCCGGTTTCAGATCAAAACTGCTGCTACATAGGAGCAACATTTCTTTCGAATTTCAGATGACTAGCAACTTAAGCGGCAAACTTTGTTGCTGAAAATGCGCGGAAGACTATCTGTAATACTCCAACTATCCCAACGTAAGTAAGATTGCACAGTTACCTAATTTAGAATTCAGGACAACCTCCGAATACCACATTATTCACGCTTGTCCCAAGTGTACTCAATCTTTAAAAATTAATCTAAGCCACAAAAATAGTCTAGCACGGGCTCTGCCTTTTCCCCCGGAACAAGGCATCTTCCATTACTTCGTCATTCTTCCCCTTATTTTAAATTTACATTTCATCTACATTTTTTTATCATTACTTCTAAAAATCCTCATCTCACGACTTCCAGCCATTCCACTTTATTTTTTTTACATCAACCAACTTCCATCAATCTGTGCATCATCACCAAAAACTCAACTGGAAAATTCGCCCCGTTTTAGTTTTTCCCTATCTACAGGGACCTTCACCCCTTAATTTCGACTTAATTATAAGAAATTCCATTCACTACTTGATCATGGTAAAAGCATCTGAACGAAGGAACTTTCTAATAAAAGTTCCAGTTCTTTCTTAACTGCGCAAATATCCATAATTTATAATGCCAAGTGTAATAAGGCCTAGCTAACATTTAGATCCTAATTGTCTTTCAGATAGAACAAGTTTAGACATACAGATAACTTATTTTAGGCTGTTGAAGTACATTAATAAAAGCGCTTCATCTGCGAAGAGAAACATCAGGTTAAAAATATCTCCAGAGTTTAATTCAATCGGATAAACTGCCAAATCAAGCTTTACCCCTCTACTAGTACGAATCATCCTTGGTACCTAAGAACTTAATGCCAGCGTTCTGTGCTATATCACTGCAAGTTAATAAAAGGAATTTTTTGCATTAATCTAGATTAATAGGAATAGTATATATATACGCCCTAAGGACCTAAGTTAGAATCTTTTAATATCAAAACATTACGCAAATATTTGTCATTTTCTCTAAGATATCGTCTTCGATAAATAAGATATTTCTAAAGTGAGCGCCGATTAATCTTAACCAGATGCTTAAAAAATTTATGGAATATATTTACGTCCAAAGAAATTCTCTGCTACAAAATCAAAACGAGCTAGTCTTTTTTTTCCGGGTTAATGTCTTGTCTTCGGTTGAATTTCCTAAGTTAAGGATGAATTGAATTCAGCACATTAAATTCGCAATAGATTTTCTACAAGAATCTACTCCTTTCAGGACTTCTCCAACCTCCGAATTTCTTGATTGCTGTTCTAATAACAAGTGCTAATGTTAATATACCAATGATCATTTATCTCCTATAGAGTAGGATTATTTATCAAGGATTGAGATCGTTAATCAAGGATTTCTTGAACTCGTGTAAGCAGTCAAATATCTAATCCATCACCAAGGGTAATCTTCCACAGATAAGGCTCATTGTTTAGAGACCATCAATGGAGGCATCGTTGGAAATGTTAAAGAATTTAAAGATTCCGGTGTATGTTGAGAATCTCCAAATCAACTACTGGAATCTACGAAAAGGACCAAAATGGTCTCACCAGTAGAACAGTTCTCAAGACGTCCAATCCACATTTCTGGGCATCACCTATGAAGTGGATCACTTCTCCGGGGAGCTTAGCAATTCCAGTACTCACATCGTTAACGACTTGAACAGCAAACTGAGCCATTATCGCAGCTACCCTGGAAGCCTTGGCCATCTTCGTCATTTTCGGGTCCGTCACAGTCCTCGCGATCTCCTCGTAAGTCATGACCACATTATCTACCATCTTAGGATAGATATCATTTATCTGTTTGATTGAAAAAGATTTTTGTATTACAAACACTTAAAAATTTCGCCGAATGTTGGATGCAAGGATTTTTCAGTGCAAGCTTTTACGCTTATTCTCCTTCAGGTTTTGTGCATTCAAAATAACTATTTTACTGCAAAGTAAAGCAATTTGCGAACCATGGAGATTGAGCGATTAGATTCAAGACTCTTGCATTATTTTTTTAATGAGAATTCAGCGAAAGCAATCATTGAGGACTTTCGAACAGTTCCACTTTATTTTCGGAACTTTACTAGTGTACAACTTTTCTAGTGTATCCTTAAGAGTAGGAAAACAAATCTGAGAAGATTATAAATTTAATCAACTTCCTTCCTTAGATGATTCTGTCGGGCCAGAAAAATGTTGTAAGAGTTCCGCGAATACTGCACAGATTTTAAATTTAAAAGTAAATGTCAACAAAAACATTAACTCCATGAAGAACTAATTTACTACAGAACTAAATTTTAACGTTAGTCAATAACACGGTAGCGACAGTAATGATACGCAAATAACAGATATTTCGGAACTATTTGGAAAACTATTTTTTATTTTATCAGTTTTGACATTGGAGATATGCGAGCGTGAGAACGTTGAGGAATCTTGTTTTAAGCACTAAAGGATGTATCAAGAAGGCTGCTAATTGAGCCCGGCGGCTATTTTCACTTTCATCGGAAGCAGCACAGATGTCACCACGTACCAGGCGGCTCGACACAGTTACGTATGGTTCCGAGAGATTTTCCTCATTCACCGTATAAAAGTAGTCTCATTACGTTATCAGTAATTTAATTTCGTCCAAAGACCATATAAAGAGCTGTGAACAAGCTAAGAAAACCGAGGGTGCGGTTTTTAGTTCATTTTTCCTTAGGAGACTACGCCACTGGTGTAATTCAATAGAATTACTCTCAGATTTCGCAATTTGGGAAGTGGACGCTTCCGCACACTTACGAATTGTCCCACCCTTTTCAGGAAGTTCGCTATATCGTCCCTCTGCTGCTTTGCGGAATTTATCACCACTAGTTGCAAGCGACGACTCACAATATGCCACCGCCGGAGTACTCTGTATGGTTCCGGAACTGCAGGGGGAAAAACAAATGGAACCATTAAAAGGAAAGCTTTATATATCATCATGCAAGTTAAATTATACTGAAAAAAAATAATTAACTAGGCTTGTATAACATCCTGTCCGCGTTCTGTGGAAGATTCTGAATTCTCAACTTCTTTAGGACATTCGTATTTCATCAGATTGTGTCCATTACTAGGCGAAACAATTTCTGTTTACAGCATTCGGAAATCTTTAGTAAAATTTAGGAAGTGTTTGTCATCTGCGTGCCGACTCTTTACTTATTATTTTTCTCTACAGGCTGTAAAAATTGAAGTTTTCGCATTTTGGAAATTCAATAGCGTTAATGAGAATAACAATGCTTGTCACTTTCCCCTTCTACTTTTAACTCTCGGAAGAGCTTATTTTTTTAAAAGAGATATTGAAAATATAGGAAGTTAATTTTAATTATAGAGAAATTACGCGATCTAAAGTGTACGTCGTAAGAACGATAAAATAAAATTCTTTACCTTTTAAATTTGTCTCCAATAATAAAAATTAATTTTTCAGTATTAAATCACTTTCCGCCAGTGCCTGTGAATTTTTAATTGCTTTCAACCGGATGATTTTCGGCGAATTTATATTCCGTATTAGTTACAGTGATAGTACTCATTAAAAAAAAACTGATTTAGAGGGAAAAATCAGGAATTAAGAATTCCTGGATATTTAAATTCTATCATCCAAAAACCTTATGCCATAATGTATATATACAGCTGTAGTAGTGATACTTTCATCACTTAGAATAGCTGATGGCCAAACTTTATATTTATCAAGTATGACACTCTCGCGATTAATTTACTTTTATGCCAATGTGCCAAAAAACTAGAGTTAAATGCCGACATATACTATGTTACCGATTAGAATAAGACATTTTCTAATTGAAACAATTACCATTGTTAATAAACAGAATCCACATTTACTCCTCATTTTAAGTGAAGAATTCATAACAAGGTTGGCATCGTAAAATGGCCAAGAGTCTAGGTTCCAAGTACTCTAGGTTTGCCACTCCAGCTGTAAGATTTATAATTAAAATTAAATTGATAAATTTGGTAGATTTCAGTTTACCTTCTTCGCTGGGTTTATCTACATCATCCCATTTAGTTTCAGGGTGGTAATTGTCCAGGTATCTCTCGACCAACTCCACTGAATGATTAAGTCCAATGGTGGTAACTCCTACTCCAAGACCAACCGCGCGGGCCGTCAAGGAGGGTTTTTTATTTGGTGGGTTCAGTCCCAGTCCGTGGGCGACAATCAATTTCGTGCCATCTAGCAACTGCGAGAGAAAAAAAAAACTTGCATTATCCATCTCTATTGCCTCCCCTCGCCGACCTTTCCGAAAGAAAATCTTTCATCTAGTTTTTTGTAAAGTGGTTTTATTTTTCTTTCACAATCTGTAAATGTTGCAAATTTATTCTTGACCGTATTCTAAAGATACATTACATCAATGACAACTTAGCTTTTTATGACATTGTTACATTTCTAGCTGAAATGTACGAATGAACGTAATGATTGATCCGCTATGTTTAAAACTGAAAAGGCGGTATGAATTTGCAGAATGAAAAGATGGAATGAACGAAAGCTGGAATTCAACCAATTTCTCAATCAAATCTCAAACATTTGTTTTGGTGCATTCTTATGCTATGCTTTGTCAGATTTGGCAGCCGTAGTATGGCTGATGGCCTTTAGGTTCACTTACCTGCTCGGGAGTCATTTTTATCGCGGGCACTTGATGCTCCACAATATCAATTCCGAAGCACATGATCTTATCAACAATATGGATTGGGGTACCAAGGCGATTGGCCACTGGAACCAAGACGGCAACTCCGACATCCTCGGCCTTTGTTAACGTCCAGCCCACCACCCTGTTAGAGTCCTTTTAGAGGAAAAAGGAAAATTATAACAAACCCATGTTAACAATGATCTTTCATTGCGTTATTACAGTGCAAAGCGAAAAAAAAATCTTATATTGCCGTCACATTTGAATGACTAATTTACAGAAAGGTTATCACAATCCGATTAGAAAATTCGCACACTTAAAAGTATATTTATATACTCCCATATTTTCGAACCTTTCTAGATGTTGGTTCTTTAAATATCACATAAGCAACTATTGACCGGAAAGTTCATATTTTAGTTATTTACTACAGATAACGGTCTTAGTTTCCTTCAGTTAAAAAATTCAATTACATTTTAATGTAGCCGCGTTTACGTATCTTCGTAACTCCAGCGATTACAAAAAGAAATCGTGACATCACTCTGTGAAATAGGCCATGCATTGAAAACTAAGCTTCCCGAGCGATATAATACCATTAAATCTCGTTCAAATCCCATGTTTCGGTTTCGATAAGAGTTCATTTATGTAAACTCCATTAGGTAATCAATTGATATAATCTCCAAGTTATCTTCAACTCTTGTTTTCGAACCTCCCGCTGCAAATCTTTGCCGCAAGTCTATTTCGGACTCCAAAGAAAAAACATTTATGCTACCTCATGTTTATAGAGATGTTTTATTTCTAGAACTTTTATCGAAGTTATGTTGGGAATACAGAAAAGTAAGAGGATTACGAAGAGGGTTGCGTAAGGGGCTGATCTACCCACACGTCACAGGTGTATCGCGAATCGGAAGCCTTTGGAATTGCAGTCTCTCGGTTCGTTCTTTCCGATACCTGCCGACGTCCTCCGAACTCAGCTATGAAGTACTTCATTCTTATCTCCCAATAAAATTTTGCGTCCGTTTACACTAGTTTACGAGAAAATATTCCTAACTCCGGTTTATTAACCATTTACATTGCTCCGTTTTATTAACGTTTAATTTAACATTTATCCTGCCAACCGCCAGTGCGATTTGGTTCTACGGACGATTAGAAATTTCTAAATTTTTACTTTAAAATTAAAGATAGAAATATCCAAAACACTGCGAATTTGAATGAATACAATATTCCGAGTCTATTAAGAACTCGGAATTACAAGATTTAAAAAAAAAAAGTTCAGAAATTTAGGAGCTTTATGTTTAACCATTTCTAACATTCTTAGGAGGAGATCTTGAAAGCAATCCTAATAAGTTTCAATCTCAGCCTTGAGTTATTCAGCGAACTAACAAACAGCGAGCTAAAACAGTACCGAACCAAATTTGATTACAAAGTGATGAGCCTTTCCAGAATCTGGGCAAAATCGATTAAGTTTACGTAAGTCGTCTTAGTGCACTTGTGACTTTATTCTGGGTCTACTCATGCCTTTCATTTATTCAGACCCTTTCTTTACTCTAGCTATACCTTAAAATGGCATTTAGGATCTTTGCGGAGTTTTATTGATGTCTCGATTGAAATTCTGCTTTAAATTAGCACGATAATTCACGGAGAGAAAAACCCGCTATTGTTTCCTTACTAGCAGTGTTAAATATAAGTTACATAATCTATCTCCTGGAGATGGGATTTCATAACTTTTTTATCGATCCCTTGCTGTGCTTTGTACAATTGTGGGGATAATATTAGAGATGACCGAGAACGCCGATTTAAACATTTATAACACAACATACGATCGATGCTTTACTAATTTTCTCTAATATCGCAAAAAGTATTTTAAAGACGAGAAAGTGCTCACCCAGACCTTATATCGCTGAGGGAATTGCTAACGCAGCCTGCATCTTCCGGAGTCCACGATCAAAATGCGTATTGCGAAATCTGTTAAGTCATCGCATTTTATAGAAAACTTATTTTCAGGATTGATGAAAGGTTTTCCGAGTGACCTGTCGCTCAGTAGAATGTACGATTTTGAAATACGGTTAAGGGTTATGCCTCTACTTCGCAACCGAATGGAACAATTTAACATTAAAGCTGAATCTTTCAGCCGACTGGATATTAACATCAAGCATAAAATCGAGAAAATAAACCTTTGGAAATTAGTTAAACTAAAATAATCAAAATAATAAAAGAGTTAGTGTTTTTATCTAAACCGATCTAAACTTTAACCTACGAATAATTCAGCCCTAGAACATGCTGCCGTCACCGAGGATTTAACAGACTTAAATTGTCTGAAAATAACTACCGAATTTATCTTACGAAACTATCAAAATTTATCTGTACATTGATTCTAAGAGGCCATACCTCCTGTAACATACTAACGAAATTCTTTGATAGTTACAGAATCTTAACTTGAGGGAAATTTTGAAAAGTAAACAAAAAAACAAAACAGTTCAACTTCGCGACTTCCAAGAGATTCCGAGACGCGAATCAGCCAAACGACCGCCCGATTTTTCAAATGCCAGCCCGAGATTTTTTTTTTTTCCGACGATGGAATTAAAGTAAGATTTTTCAGGCAAAATGAACATGCTTTACGATCGTCTATAAAAACTCACACTGCCTCCCTTTTTTTCAAAACTAAACCTTCCCTCGAAATTGTGTGCGTAGAAATGAGTTCCGATTCGCGAGATTCAAAATTATTCATTATTCAAGATCAAAATCTATTTTTTTTCTAGTTCAGGAAAATTCCAAATTCATCGCAATTACAGAACGTGTTCACAGGAGGTTATCGCGCAAGTAAGATTGGGTGTAACGGAGCCTTACCTTGACTTTTTCGTAGACACCTATAGCAATCCCCAAGGCAGAATGCACGATGGGATAGCTTGTTATGCGCTCCACCGATTTAAGGTGCAGCAGAGAGTTTGCATTCGCATCGGTACTGCGAGGCTTCTTCTTGACAACAGTAAAAGAACCTGCTTTGATAGGTCGGGTCTCTTCAATCGAAGTCATCTGCAAAGGAGAAACGCATTAGATTATGTTTTCTTTCGCTGCAGACAGCGATTTCAGCAGAAGTTTAAGAATAGGGAGCTCTAAAACAATTGACAGCGACAAGAACCGGGGTAGTAGATAAGTTATGAAAAATTCACGCAATATCACGAAGGAAATGATACTATCGTAAAGAATTACTTCCAAAGCCCTTTCGAAAAGTTATTTCGGTATGAATTGCTAGTTTAAGACCGGCGTATTTAAAGTTACAGGAATTTAATAACTTTAATTTAAAAATATCTAAAGACCAATGCTAAAGTGAAAAAGAAAATCGTGAAATAGAAACTTGCAATTAGATTCCAGTATTGACAAACAATGGAACACGACAAAACTTATGAAGGACTACGTAAGAAACTATGAAATATTTAATTGAAAGTTCAAATTCAAAATAATTTTGATTCAGCGATCTCTGACCGTTAGGACCCGATGCTCATTACATAAATGAAAAATAATAAAATCAAGCAATTATAATCTCGATGGACAACTGTATGCATTGTTCTCTCACACAGAGCCGACAGTATTCAACACGTGACAGCTGCTTAAAAAACCATTGTCTAATAATTAGAGTGAAAATTTCTAATAGTCTTAAGAGATTTTGGCTAAATAAAATCCTAACAGAAAGAAAAGTCACCAAAATTAAGTGCTCATACATACAATCACGTGACGTACATCATTACTAAAGATTAGTATTAAAGACTATCTGAACCTCAGTACATTTAATAGGTTCCAAAATTAAATGAATTCTCGTATTTTATGGTCTTGTCACATTCCGAGACCAAGTAAAAGAATAATAATAGAGAGACTAAGTAAGAACTGTACGGATGAAAGAAGATACTTAAACTTGCAGCGTAAACAAAAAAAATAAAAACAAAGAAAAAGAAAAACTACGCCATAAACTCTAGCGGTATGGACATCTATACACCAAGAGTAGCTTAGTAAGAGGAAGCAGAAAACTCCCTTCTGAAACGCCGAATACTAGGAAGCCCTACAAGTGGATACTCAAAAGATTCGAATATTTAAACTTTAACGGCATTCTTCGCCTTCGAAAAATTATATGGACAACTTTAGGAAAAGAAGAAAATAAGAATTGCAAAATTAAACTTAATTTTAAGCTTTACGAACTTTTAAAAATGAAGTAATCTACAAGAAAACTCTTTAAAATAAATAACCACGTTGTATGAAAAATAGGAAAAACTATCAAAACATGCAACATTGTTGAAATATAAAGCTACGATAAAACTTCGATGTAATTTTAAAATAAATATGCTAAAACTATTTCGAAAGTCACTCACGAATTACAGAAAATACTCTCTAAGAACAGTTTCTAATGATAGATTGTCGAGATTCACTTACATTGGCGTATCACAGTTGAAACTTGCAAATCAGTGGAATAGCTTAATCTGCAGTATCGAAGACACTGAGCGAATGAAGACCGTATGGCAGCTTGGGGAGCCCGCTAAGCTTATATACCTTCGGGAAGGAGAGGCGTGGAGGGGGTTGGGTTGGGGTAGGACGAGGGCAAGGGGGGTAAAGGTACAAATTCCTTTTCAAGGGAGTACCAAGTCACAAGGGTAAAATGAGTAATACCAGGAATGCCCCTCGATAATCTAAGGTTGAGCTCATCTACGTGTGGTTGAAAGGGAAAGCATTATCTCGGTGTCCGATCTGATTTTTACCCGATTTTTGTTCCGATGATTATAGGGTTGAATCAAATTGCTTTGACAGAAAATGTTCCATTTCAAAGCTTATGGAAGTTACTGTCAAATGTGGTTATTAGAAGTCCAGGGCGTCGATTCTTGATTTGGAAGCTCGCGGTCACCGAAAAATTTCGACGCGACTATCAATGTCGTTAAAATTTATTTAAAATGTAATATGATTTTAGATGAAAACCTCTCAACGGTATGTATCGTACTTCTTTTCACGACCGTAATTCGTCTCAATTTTTTTCAGACGAAGCTAAAGTCTTCGGTAAGTCAATCAAATCAATTTACTAGTGTCAAAAACTTGTATATTTTCCAAATTGATGACCGACGTGCATCGAAATCGGTTGTGATGTTTTAAATCCCCTTCGTAGAAAATACGTAAGTGTTCGATTTATTTCCATTCCTTAATTTCAATCGTTTCTTGAATATGATCTTTTTCATAATTTTGGTAGTGTTAGTGAATATCCTATTGAATCCTATTGTCGTACTCTTTGCTTACAAGGGTAGATATATTTATCCTTATCCACAGGTTAACCAATTAAAGAGCGAGATTTCACCATTTCCCTAACATTTGTTCCCTAACAATTGTTATGATATTCTGTAAATTATTGAAACATGAACGTCAACGACCAATGTAAATTGCACCCATGACAACCCCTGGCTTAATATAGTAATCTTTTCTAATTTGATATTTTAATGATATGGTAATTCTGTAATTTCTGAAAAAGGATTAAATTGAGGAACAGAAATGGCGATGAGAATGTTTAATCATTTCAAAAAGTAAGTTTAAATCGTTAAACAGGATAAAAAAGTCATATGAAAATTTTTGTTGTATGCTTTCCAAGTGCGAAAAGAGTTGCCGCTAAGGTTAATTGTTCCATATCTGCTATCCATGTACATGTATATTAAGATTCAATGCATATTAATATTACAGGGTACTAATAATCGTTGTAAATTGATCCGAGAAAGTTTTGAGCGAGATATCCGTAAAGATATTTTATTAGCTCGTTACTCTCCAGTTTATAAACCGGAACATTTCGAAGTATGAAACAGAGAATTTTATCATAAATGAGGAATTTATATTTTATTTTTTATGAGCGTGCAACATTCTTCTGTGCCCATATACTCGAAGTTTTTATTTAACATCGCTGTTATTCATTCAGCATCTCTTGGACCTACGAATTGTAGATCTCTTTCTCCGTCGATGTAGCATCTTGAAGAATTACTTTATGCAGGATGAAGTCCAAAATAGATTTCCAAAATATTTGGAATTGGAAGCAAATGAGGATTATCTTAGAAGGGTAAATGGCTGAGAAGGCGATATAATGTAAACAGCAGAGAATAGCGTTGAAGAATAAGTATAAACCGGATTATGAGCTACGAATCATAAGTAAATATCCAGTTACTAACTTAATTAACCTACACACCACTTTCGCAGCCCTTGAACCTCTGTGAAATTAAAACCACAGCGTAATATTTTATCTCGATTACTTGTTGAGATATCAGACCTCTGCTTACAGCAATAACTTACGCGAGTCATCCCTCATAACAATAAAAAAATCAGTTCTCTTTGATGGACCTAGGTCAGAGCAGATATGAAAATAATATAACTGATGTCGAATAGGAGAAAATGTTCGAAAAGGAAAAACGTCACAGTGTGTAATACGACAATAATTGTTATTCTAGTAGCATAACTTCTCAGCAGCTGATACACTATTTGAAGGTCACCAGTTATGTTTTCATATTAGTCATTTCTCGTCTACTGCAAGCAATCACTCAAAATACCTATCTTTAACATTCGATTAGTGTTGAAGTAAATCTAAAACTCGTACATAACTTTTAAAATCACATGATAATATGAAGTTTAACCGCTCTAAATTTGAACTATGGAATTATCGTAAATTTAAGTCAATTATTGGCATGAATTCATATAAAAAAGGGAATCGTCTTACTGAGTCGTCAATTTAGTTCACTGAATTAAAAATAAAATCATTTTCTAAGGCATACTCTCAGTTGAGGGACGGATTTGCCACCAGGGTTGGGGATTAAGAGTAAGCTGAGGGCTTAGCCGTTAAAAGGGTCCGTTAAGAGAAAAAGAAGTTTTGTTGTTTTTAATAAGAATATTCTTGGTGCGGCCTAAGACCTCGGATTACTGAATTTAGCTCTCTGTGATATTTTATTAATTAATTATGATAAAAGTGCTCTTACCAACATATCGTTATAAATGAGAAACTTTCCATTTTATTTTGGCATAGGATATAGAAAGTTTCTTTCAGTTGCTCTTCCTCGTGGCTGTGATAATGTTAAAGTTAAATGCTACTCATTTCGGTTACTTTCTATTTAACGATCTAACAACTGTTATTCATAGGTTCATTGTTCTGCATTCACGTGGACTTGTTCCACTCAAAGCATAGTGACTCGGCAAGGAAAGCAAGGACACACAACCTTAGTCTTCCTCTTGCGTGGACTCATTCCCTCTGTAGAGCTTTCAGTAGCTAGTGGTGGTTCGAGCAAGCCTCCAGGTTGAATACCACATAGGGAGCAATCTAAATAAGTGGCAACTCAAGGTACGGTGAAATCCATTTTTTTGTTCTAGGCTTATCATTTTCGGCTTAGAAAATGACGCTTTTTGTCAGAATTCCGTTAAGTTTCATTATCTAAGTTCCCCAAACGAATTGATGAAAAGAATATCGAATATTTTCTGTATATGTGAGCATTTTCATGTTAACATATCACTTATGCACAATGATTTGCTAAATATCTGTAAAGAGTTAAATGTCGTAGCTATTAGAGTGCATATTGTTCCATTTGGATGCAAGCACGCTAATTGCCTCTTTTACGCAACCTACTCCTCCATAATTTCCTATCTCTGAATACATATTTCGCTTCAGACACATCCGATCACTTCTTCCGTTCTCAAATTCCATGGGGGAAATTTTCAGCAAAATATTCCCTTCAGTATATTGACTCTAATTATTGACACTTTTACGCAATTAACTCTTAATATTAAATATCGCAAAATTAAGTTATTAATTACGACTTTGGGTAAAATAAGACTTAGTAATTACTCTCTCCTCCACATCCTAGCGTTACAAACAGTAAGGATTCAAAAAAGTAATTACATAATAAACTTATTCAAAGTTTGAGTTACATATAGGGTCCAAGAGTATAATTTCTGATCATAGTCGGAAAGGGAGGGATATCCAAAGCCATTGATGCCCTTCCATCTGTGACCTTACGGGATTAATTTTAATAAAATATTATTATTATTCAATGGAAATAAACCTCTCTCCCGGCGACGATGGATTTTTTAATTTTCTACGATTTCTTTGCTCTTTCATCTTAAAATAGGTTTAATTACCTATTCAACTTCGGTCCAGATCCACTATGTTGTTGTTTATACATCGTTTTCAGCGACATCTCGTAGGTCTTTTACCATGCGGTAACTGAGTTCCAGCTATTTTCGCATCTATCCTTAGTGTTAATTATTTAGTGAATTCCATTCTAATTTTCGATTTGTAATTCATATTTTATTGTCATCCACTTATTTGATTTTCCATAATTGTCCCTTAAATTTTTAATGTTGCCCTTGGGTAGTTTGCCACAGAGCTTGAATAAAGTACAGTATTATTATCACCCATACTTCTAATTTGCACACGTACTGTTCCACTCCTCAAAGTCTTACTTGTTATTCGCCTAAGCATTTTCATTTCATCGGTTCTAGCATTATCTTTGTGGTTCTTGTGTCAGTACTGTTTGCATGCCATATTAGGTTTATCGACTGTTTTGAGATCGAAGTGGAATTTTAGTTTCAGATTAATTTGCGTAAATACTGATTTTGAAAAGATAGATGCAAAATTAAGAAAATAATTAATCATCCATAAAAATGACACATTATTTGCGGTCGAATCTTGCCAATTTTTGCCAAATAATTTTGCAACTATCAATCCTGCTGCCAAATCAAGGTATCAGGAGGAACTTGTGATGCTTATGTTCTACCAAAAAATCATTGGAGCGATGAATGATGTGGAATACCATAATATTTACTGCGTTTGCAGGTAATGGCCGTTCTTGCCGTAGCGCCTCTTTTGTCCCCAATGCACTCCGCCATGGAATCCTTAGCAGTGCCTCATCCTATTTCAAAGGTCTTCGCTCGCATGACTTTGAATCGAACGTTATTTCCTTCCATCCTTTATTTTTACTGGTGAAATGCCGCATCCAAAGTCGTGTATGTTCCTAAGATATTATTCTCCGTCTGTCTGAGCCATCTTAATTCTAAGAGTGCTTGTATGCTTTTTATGTGTATCGCTTTGTTCTTCTCTAGGGAAGCAGGCTGTGAATTTCAAGTTTTCAGTTCTCAAAGTGCATTGAATTAATCTAAAAGTGTTTCGATTTCACCTTTTTTACTTTTTCCAAAAACTTGTTCATGCTTAATCTGTAATAGTAGCGATTCAAATCACGAGAGAGTATTTGCAATTTTAAATAACTCGTATGTAGTAAAAAGTTCCCAGCTCAGAAGTGTATTCCATGGGTATTAAAGTTATGAGCGAGAAAAAGCTGTTTTCAATTAAAAATGACTTGACCGTATTCAGAATTATAAGTATATCATACAACTCTTTTGATGTTTTGATCGCTTTTTAACGTTCCAATAGGAAGGTTTTCACAGCGATGATTTTGTATGATTAAAATATTTTGGGGTTCTTTGATTGACAAAGTTAATCTTCAACTCCACTGTTTGCTTGTTCAAGTCAAATTGCTCTTCCATTATTTAATATTGTTTTTTGGCTGACGGTTGTTTGTTTGATTGTTTATCTTTCTCCTGATTAGCTAAGTCCTTTTCATGTCGATGATATATATGACTGTCTTCACGGTTTATATTTTTGATCTTTCACCGATCTCCATTGATTCACGAATTATTCGTTAAAAATGAAATCCTTCAGAGAGAACCTTTACATTTTCCAAGCCGAGGTCGTTCCCGAACCCGAGTAAGGTCTGTTCTGCCACCGCTGGCAGTCTTTGTGTTCAATTGCTCTAATGCAAGGGTGGCCAAGCTTTCATAATTCATGCGTCTTTTATTAAACTTTTACGTGAGATGCACCATACAAAGTATAATAATGTGCCATAAATCATATTAAACTATAATGACAACTATTATCGTAAACAATAATAACTAATTTGACAAATATAATGTGAAACAAAATTATAACAATATAACGTAATAATACGATTGTAAAAATACGAAATAAATAGAATAAAACAATAATAATAAATTATAAAAAATGCACTCTCGAGATATGCAAGTTTTTTCGGTGGTATGTTGTTCCGTGTGTGAATATATGCGGGCACTTGTGGAAATGGGTAATAATATATTCTCTAATTTATTTTTCTGGATTAAATACGCCACTTGTAATCATAAAATGCGTCACTTTGGGCGGATGCGCTAGAGGTTGGCCATCCCTATTCTAATGTGCATGAAAACTGCTCGTAATTGCATAGTTTCTAATAAATCACTATTCGGGCAGATAGGTTGCTTTATTGGATGCAGAGTAAAAGTACAGCAAATAATAGAATACGCCATTAGAACACCATGGACTAGATATAATCGACAGATATTGTTACGTTTACGAATAAATAAAGTAAGTAATCTAAGGGGGCATTGAATTCGAATAGAAATGCAGTGCATGAGCACCGGTTATGCACCGAAACAAGACACAGCGATCGAAATTAGAATGTATCGTCATCACGAGCAAGATAAAGAGTCTTATCTAGTTGTTAATAAACGGAGAGTTAATTGATTGGACGTCTTTGAAGATAGAATCATTCGGTAAATAGTAGCGTTTGGGAAGAATGAGAAAGGCTTCACAGATTTCTGGGAAATTTTTCGAACGGGAGTGCTCAAAGCTTTTATCTAGAGTGCATTAGAACCAATCTAGACTTTGAGAACCGCTTATATTCTATCTTTAAGTAATATTAATTCATCAGAATTCCGTAGATTTATCATTTTCATTTGAAATTGAAAGGTAGTACTGTGATTATTTTTTAGGGTAGATTCCGACCAAAAGTTCGTCTCTCATCCTAAGCTATGGTACATGCTTCGAGATAAAAATATCTGGCAAAATATAGCTACTGGACTACTCGAAATGAAGTTGAACTTAACTTGAACTGAGAAATTAATTATCTAAGCTGTCGGATCATCCGCAAAATCAATGAAATTGGATCTTTCTCTATAGTAGATAGTATCGAAGACCCTTTTATTAATGGTTGTCATAAGATCCAAAACTTCGCTTTACTTCGTCCAACGTCACGAAGAGACTACATATATCATATGGTCCAATACATTACTAACGGATTAATGGCGCGAGCTGTTGCGACTTTTGCAATATTCAAAGGAAGTTGGCGATAATTGATTTTGAAGATACTCATCGTAGAGCAAAATTGATTTCTGATAGAACAGTACGAACAGCGCGCGCTATTCTCGCGTAGGGAAAACACCTTGTCATAAAATTTACGTGAGCTCTTCATGACGTTGGACGGAATACTGTTGATTTTCCATCTATGATTTAATCATTATCAATGTCCCATCAGTTTTTTGGACACCAATCTCCATTCGAATTTAAGTTTATCGTAAGTGGGATTGAAGTCAAGTTGTAATAGACATCTCTTATCTGCCTTATGCAGTCTGTCATGAGAAATTACATTGCATAATCGTCATTGGTGTCCTGCACAGGACTCATCCTCTTTGTTTACTTTGACACGGGAATTGAACTTTGAAGAGACTTATGAGCGCGCTAGGGACCGTTTCATAATATTCCAGAGTCCTTTCAGTTATCGGCAGCGGGAATTGTGGAATTTCTAATTTTATGTATTGATCTAATATCCGTGTCTGAACAAGAGTAAGGAATAAACATAGGACTTAGAACATAACTTCGGTGATATAGAGAAATAAGCGGGAATTATGCAAGAGTTCTTATGCAATTAGAAAATAAACGTGATGTGAGTGATGTGAGAACAACCAAACGAAATCGAAAACCGACGAATGAGATGCTCACAGAATAATGTGCTACTGAAACGAAAGTGAGTCAATAACGTCTTTATTCAGATTGAGACAAAGACAAATATCGAGACAAAATCTCTTCCACCAAATCCATTGCCATTGCCAACAAATTCTAAAGGAAAACGAAGTTAAATAGAATTCTGTTGACGAACCTTCGGCTATTTATTCGAGACTTGGCAAACAAATGCTACGAAGCTCTCGCATGTTCGCGTACATGAATTAAATTGATTTATGACCTTAAATGGTTGATACCGATTTTTTAATATTAGCGGTATTAAGTGTTACTTTTTGGCTTGATTTATCGGTATTTTAGGAGTCGGATTCATCGAAAATACCGTTAGCTACCAAAGAAGGTTGCGGCTTACGAAGAGCATTCCATAAAAAATATTTTATCAGCCCAGGATTTGCTGTAAATAATGTTTCCAGATAACTGCAAGAAAGACAAGTGTACGCTAAATGAGGGAATTTTTCTGAATCGGAAGCCGTTATCTTCAAGCACTAACTTAGAGGTCGGGAACCTGCGGCCTTCAGGTTACGTGAGTCCTTCCCTTTCTTGAAAATAACTCGTAAACTTGATTTCGATCCTCCCTCTCACTAATGAGGTCTAGAGATAACAAAATGCAGCTTTCTTTTTCAGCTCACAAAGCGAATGAATTCTTTTCCCTCCCTTTCCGATGATGCACTATTTGATTGTGGGCCATATGCCACTCGACCTAATGGCACTTGCTGCCTTGCGAAAAAAAGATTCCCCGCCCCTTCGCCAACCCATTCATCAAACTTGTCCGGACTTTTCCCCTTCTCCGACTGCAGTCAGAAGGAAATGACAAGATGTGATAACTGGAAAATGCTCGTTTAAAAGATACCAGTGTTTATTGCATCCCATCAATCGAAGATCGTGGAAGGTCAAATTTTATTCGTTCTTGACCTTGCGGAACTCGCTCAGAATTTCTTCCTGTTTTGGTTCAGATTTAGTCAGTGATATGAAGTAATCAAAAAGTAAAGATTTTTTACGTTCTTGCATATTTGTGATGACCATTAAGCATTTTATCCTTTTAATCCTTTCTTACGGCTTCGTTATTATTACGCTCTTGAATTCAAAATTGATGGATGGAATTCGTTGGCATAATTCCAAGCATTAACATATTAATGTTATCCGTTTTTATTTATAAATTATAAGAATTCCTTAGGTAATCATTTACTATTAGTTGCATTAGTTACTAGGCGATGCATAGTAAAGATAGACCTATTTGTAATCCAAGGAATATTTCTGTTTTTTAGATACCCACAGTAAATGTAAAATGCGATGCCTCAGCAGGTGTAAAAGATGTGGAATCAATCATAGAAAATATCATTCTACCTAACATACATAATCATAGAAAATATCATTCTACATAACATATAACATCTAACTATTCGAGTATTTTCGGCTCGAAAAGCAAATATTACGGCAATTAGTACGCAGTCAAATAAGCTATCTCGTAGAGCAATCTCATTATTTTTATAGGATTTTTTCAACGGGCTTCAGAAAAAAGTTATTACTAATATTATGTAATAACTGACATTCGTTTAATTTCAATGGCAGCATATGGTGCATCTCAATGCCTTTAAGTTTATATTTTGAGTTTTGAATGAAAAACATATTCTTATTGTCATGAAGAGGTTTGACTAAGATAATTCTGATGCCTCTTTTATTTGACTCTTATCTTCCTCTGGCAGAGACACTGGGTTTGGAAAGACTGTGTAATAGGGCGTACCGAAAAACAAAAATTTTTAGTAGCGGGAACGTAATAGGTTGGAAAAGTTGCCTTTTAGGCTCAATAAGAAATGTGCAAAAGATGGGCTCTAACAAAGTTCGTCTTGGGCCTGACCAAAGAGCTCAAAAATTCGAAATTCTAGTGAAAATTGCGTTTTTTTAGGTAAGTTAAATTTTTGACGGAGCATACATACATTTGATTAAATGGCTGTTTTAATTCGTTTTGATCGAGGAACAGTTAAATTAAGCCATTAAAACCGAATATAACGAGATATCATACTTTTAAAATTTTTGGAAACACCATGAAAAGTGGCAGCTCCTCGCTGGTTCAGCTGCAGTGAGCTACCCAGGACTCATCATGAGGTAGAGCCTGCTAATCGAGTCCCGCCCGCCTACACACCCGTGGAAACATACCAGACAACTAGTTGATGTCTTTGAAGGCTGATTTTGTTCCAGTTTTTGGTATTCGTGAGAGGATCCTCTCTCCTATGAAACCGTCTCTTGCATCGTGGCCGTAGACTAACCGTGACGCCTCTGTGACTTCTTTTACGTATCGTTCGACTGCTTGAGAATCATTTGGGAGGGCAAATAATGCAGCAAGCTGCTTTATAGGTTCCTTAACGTTACCTTTAATGTTTTGAAGATCCTCGGGAGAAAGACTGACAGTAAGTGGTGGCTTGGTGACAGTGACTTTATCCCAATCTACCAATTCTTCATAAGAAGGCACGTCGAACTTCTGTTGCGGGATGATGAACTGACAAATCTACTCCGTTTGATGGTTAATTCAACATAACACCTTCTACGGTCATCTATAAAGCGTTTTGAAACATAAAAATATTATTGCGGTACATATCATGGTACCCCACTTCGAAGATATCACATTATTTATCTCGATAATTTATCATACACACTCATAAGCGATCGTGACAACAAAAACGATTTCTGGGCGAGCATAAAAGATATTATGTTGAATTGCATCTTCAACAAGTTTTCCTGTTTGCAAAGGAAGCTGTGGAGTATCAGCTATGAAGTTTTACGGCTCTATCTTTCACTGTGTGATTTCTCTTACTGACATACCACATTGGAACGTAGACATGCATGATAAACTTAGGGTTATGATTGCTATGTTTACTGATGAGCAACCTTAAATGAGAAAACAGGTAGGACATAGATTCATCAACGCAGGAAACTATCAAACGGAGTAGATTTGTCAGTTCATCATCCCGCAACAGAAGTTCGACGTGCCTTCTTATGAAGAATTGGTAGATTGGGATAAAGTCACTGTCACCAAGCCACCACTTACTGTCAGTCTTTCTCCCGAGGATCTTCAAAACATTAAAGGTAATGTTAAGGAACCTATAAAGCAGCTTGCTGCATTATTTGCCCTCCCAAATGATTCTCAAGCAGTCGAACGATACGTAAAAGAATTCACAGAGGCGTCACGGTTAGTCTACGGCCACGATGCAAGAGACGGTTTCATAGGAGAGAGGATCCTCTCGCGAATACCAAAAACTGGAACAAAATCAGCCTTCAAAGACATCAACTAGTTGTCTGGTATGTTTCCACGGGTGTGTAGGCGGGCGGGACTCGATTAGCAGGCTCTACCTCATGATGATTCCTGGGTAGCTCACTGCAGCTGAACCAGCGAGGAGCTGCCACTTTTCATGGTGTTTCCAAAAATTTTAAAAGTATGATATCTCGTTATATTCGGTTTTAATGGCTTAATTTAACTGTTCCTCGATCAAAACGAATTAAAACAGCCATTTAATCAAATGTATGTATGCTCCGTCAAAAATTTAACTTACCTAAAAAAACGCAATTTTCACTAAAATTTCGAATTTTTGAGCTCTTTGGTCAGGCCCAAGACGAACTTTGTTAGAGCCCATCTTTTGCACATTTCTTATTGAGCCTAAAAGGCAACTTTTCCAACCTATTACGTTCCCGCTACTAAAAATTTTTGTTTTTCGGTACGCCCTACTGTGTAATGTCTGATATCAGTCTATATGTAATCTAAAACATACGCTGTCGGATCAGTAGGAAAGGGGTGTTTTATATTGGTTTGGGCGTATAGCAAAAGTTGATGGAGTCATAAAGATATACGAATAATATGTTCATGACGTTAAAGGGAGGGTAATACAAAGACGAGGCTGTTTAAATGAAGTTATTAGCAGGCTGAAGAGAAGAGGCGTACGCAGTTTTAAAGAGTTAAAGGTTTAGTATAATGTATGAGGATATATTTAGTAAAATATGTACCGATGAATAGGAAATTATCGTGGAGAGTTGTAAATAAACTAGGAAAATAATGAGCTTACCACGAAAGGTAAATGATTGATTGATATGTATTAATATAATCGCACCTCCTACAGAGAAAATAACTTTGCTTCGTAATGTCCTATGCGTAATTTATAATACCTAAATACCACCTGAGATACATACTGCAAGGTATAGCAGGATTATCCAGGAATACAGCGACAGATAAGCAGTGGTATGCCGTGAATGTAATTTTGAAGTATTTATTTTAGCAACCCTGCCCAGATATATCACGTTATTGCTGAGGTCAATTTCAAAAATTAATATTATTATGACGAATAGGTAGTATGAAATAATTAACTAAAAAAGCCTATGAGTGTACGGCAACTTTAAGGGTCGAGAGCCCTTGCTTTAAAAAGTGTCCTCATTGAATGGATGTGTTACGTTTAGAGGCGAGGGACGCGCCGAGGAGCCAGTGGGTCTGATCGTAATTTTCGTTGGGGAAATTTGGCACTTCGCCCGGACCCAGAACAAGATCTTCCTCCCGTTGGCCTACTTATTCTCGGATTCGGTTCATTACGAGTTTAACTCCTGTACTACAGACCGAGGCACCTGCGATTAACGCGAGGAAGTGCATTCATCCCTGAATGTCTCTGACTTTCACTGGGATTATTTTACAATAATTGCGTTTCCTGGTGTATGGCTATATCAATAAATGGTTACGGGCAAAGGACAGCTGCGCGTGCTCTATGTGTGACAATTATTTAACCACCATAGAATTTTGTAGTTTATACCGTTCCCAATAAAATACATTATACTAAATTTTAAGGATAAACCTAATAAATATCAATCAACAATATCATCTTACATTAAAAAAAGTAGATATGCTGTGCGTAAACTTTTTAAGTAATTCTAGTCTAGGTCTCCTTTTAGGGAAAATATGAAGAAATACTTGGATAGGGTTTTGCAAAAGTCTCACATTAGATTCAGCATTGAATTCGCGTAATGTCCAGCCCTGTTCAAGGAAGTAGTTATAAAATTACATATTTAGTGAACTAAAATTACATATTTAGTGATGCATCGGAAGAAATCGCTTAAGAGTAGACTATGGCAGTAGGGTTATTTATAGAGCTTCCTCAGTATTCAGATCGCAATACTTTTTCACTCCGTGCAAAATAGGCTTTTCACATTCTTGCGTAAATTTGGACGCCAAAATAAATGCTTGGACGACTTTTTTTGAGACGCTGAATTATTTTTAAGTTTCGGGAGCTGGAAGAGTGACTTTCCACGCGTTTTGCTAGTTTACGGAATTCCACATGCGCGTTTCATAAAGATGAAGAAGTATTATCAAATAGGGATCGAAAGAAAAGATAATCTGGATCGTCAGAATTGAAACAACTTTTAACTCGTTCGTTTCATTAAACATTCTAAGAAGACAGAAATAGATTTTGACAAGGAAGATTATTATGAGCTACCACTAAATTTTATGTAATTCTTCAGTTATAGTTTAATAATGACAAGTATTTTACCACTAACACCAATTGTAATAGATAATCAAACTGCGATTTTTAATTGCTAGGTCTTGATATCTTTATATATTCAGTCAGTGCTATAAAATATTACTTACATTTTATAGCACTGACTGAATATTGGCGTGTATGCTTTAATGGTGGGGTGCTGGTAAATAATTCTACCCAACCAGATGTGACTTAAGAACATTTTTGTTAATTTCAAAAAAAAATATTTCTTTCAGATTTCGCTAGTTCTGAATGTATTGTGTAGGACAGATCACAAAAAAGTGTATTTAAGAGATACTATTCCTATGGCTTAAATAGAATTATTGGGTATAATAGATGCAGATAAAATGGGAGAGTGAAAGAAATGCTATTATAATGCTAAGCACTTTATCTCATTCAACACAATCTCCACTAGACGTTTGTGATATCGATGATAGAAACGAAGGAAAGCAAATTTGAGAATTTCGAATCGCTGTGATGAAGGTCAGTGGCATGTCAGATGAATTTAACAGCTTTTTCACGGACTCATTCGCGATTAAAAAGTAAGCATGAGTCTGAAATTTGCACAAAGTTTTAAATGTTCCAAAGAATGCAAAATATCAACATGCATAGAAGAGCAAATACATTAAACGGAAATATATTTTGTTTGAGCGGCTCATAAGTGATTTGTTAGCATAACTGGATTATTGGGGTTTTGAGCCTGATGCAATTACAACACGAAGACTGACATTGAGTCGAAGTTGAGGGTCACAACCTCTCCTCGAAGCACAAGGAAGCTTTCCATTGATGAATCGATTCCAAGAAGAGGTTTTTGACTTCACCGAGCTACCTTTACCGCTGAGGTTTAGAAAGTCAATTTCTCGCTCCACATTTATGGTGAAGACAGGCAAAAGCTTTATTCATCCCACGACCACCCGCTTCGAATAGAGTGGGCATATCTGTCAAGCAGGTGTATATTTAGCATTCCTCTGCTTTTGCCATTCAAGGAAATAGAAAATTGGGGAGATAGGCCGAGTATCTCGTTTATCGGCTGACGAAATCCATCCCTTCCTTTGCATTGTTCTCTACACTTAACCGCAAAATAATCTGCACGTGGTCAGAAGAACTTATTTTCACGTCGATTACGTAACGAGCAGAGTTATTCTGATGGGACAGGGCAGTTGTACATGGGCGTCTGTCAACCGAACTTGGGTCTTATTCACGGTCATATTTTTTTCCGGGTGAACTGTGAGGGTTGTGTTTGAAGGCCCATCTGAAGAAGGAACTCAAGTTGAAAACTGCCCGCAAACTACCAGCAATTCCGTCGAAAGGATATAGTTGGCAAGAAAAAAATTTACAGGTTCGATTATTATAATTTATTACCTTTGCCATGCTTTATGAGAGACCAGAGGGTTCTTAAGGTTGTCCCTCGAGGTTAATCGCGATCTACAGAAGTCGTAGAAATATCAGTAATTACTCAAGAAGGTTTCGGTAATTGTTAATTTCACTTTGACATGAGTTGCTTATTTTCTCCACTATTATGTTTTAATTTGTGAATAAGTTACCCCCAGCTTTCCCATGTAAAGCATTAAAGCTTGTTCAAGATACAATGTTGTAAATCGAGTAAATTATACATTTAATTTAGTACTGGAGTCTCATTATTATTTCATTTAAATGCTCTCGTCTGACTTTGGCTTTTCTGTCAAAAATCAGGAAAGGCGACAAACAGTGAGACCGATAAAATTAATTAAAATGAATCTGTTTCCAAAGACTGGTTATAATTAACTTTATCCTTTCATCATTAATATGGTATGCGATCGTTTTATGCAGAGTTTCTAATTTTGAACACAATTTGAGCATTTCAAAAAACTGTTAGTATTAATGGTAGTTACCCTAACCTCCTACCTGTTACCAGAGTGAAATAAATCTAATGGTTTTCTCGAACGATACATTCTGAAATTAACCTTTCTCGTTAGGCTCGTTCATCGAAATCATTTAGCCATATATTTAAACAAGTTCCGTTTTTAAAGATATTCCAAATAGTTTTCTCCTTGCCAAATCAAAAGTATACCCACATGTAAGATTCGTCGATAGATGAAGATTATCAAAGTCAAAAAGAGAGGTGGAATTTTCAAAGAAGCTATACTTTTCTTTCAAAAGTAAATTAGTACACAACAGGGTTATACTTTTTATCGCAAAAGGCTTACCGCTCATTAAGTTTGTTCAAAAATTAGCTAAATCAAAATATAATCGAGCACCATTTTATTATGTTTTCTCCAATTAAATGACGAGAAGCAAATCACGCTCAATGTTGTATTTATGATAATTTTTCCTATACTTTTTAACTTGTCCTAAACGTTTTCAAACTTAATTATACAACTACATATTTCTATGACATATGAGCGTGTATTTTTTGGTGTGTATACTACATGGATTCTCGCGTATTAAAACAGCATTTAACTGTAATTTCCAGTACAATTCTCACAAATAGGCTCTAAATCGCATCAAATGTATTCGTAGCGTTTACATGCTTTTATTTGGTCATTTTTTTCCTCTCAGAAACACAAGTGGTCGCGTGGTGCCGTGAGACTCACAAAATTTTAAAATGATTATATTTACACAAAAACTGAGAAAAATTGAAAAAACATACCTGGAAGATAAATATAATACCAAATTAATAAGATACATGAGTTTTGGATTTCCTTTGTATTAAATTATCTTGTGTACAAAGAAAAACATTTTCCGTGGCGTCTGAGAGACGCCATACATGTTTCTAGTGTTAGCATAGCCTTAAACAATGACTGAGTGGATAATGATCGAATTTCCTAACAGACAGATCAAATTTCCTAGCAGAGCGATGATTCAAGTCTAATTTCTTTCATTCGCCAGATATCCATCAAGACCTTTCAACTGATCCTCATTCCCGTCATCATGGATTAACCGCAACGTAAACCATTTCATCGACCGGCATGAAGATGAACATGCCTTTCAACTATAGGGGATGCTGCCTCTCCATAGAAAGTAGGTAGGACAGATTGCCCCTTATCTTTAATTCATGCTTTCCCTTATCGTAATGCCAAATCGTTAATGTCACCATGTATTAATGTCCTTTTTACTTTGGTTTTTCCTGAAGAAGGAAATGCAGATGTTTCTCCGCGTACATTTTCCACGGAAATTGAGAATTGTGAACTGAACATTTTCTTTGTTTATTTAACTTCTTCAATGTATTTTAATCCTGTGCAAGCAGCCTCATTCGGTCAGGATTTTGTGATAATCCGCTTAGTAACCTCTTACACATCTGTCAGTAGCAGTATTTTTTTAAGTTCTTCGACAGTTGAGGTTATTTCCCCTCCGGAAATCGAATCCGGGACCGATTTCACCAAAAGAAACGCACTACCCAATTGGTTATTCGGCAGATTAATTTATTTATCATTTTTTCAGTCTACGATAGTAGCCATTGTGCCAAGTGCATAACGACCAATCATAAATAAAGGTTTATAAGGAAGAAGCATTGTAAATTAATTGAGAATGAGCAAAGTCTGACATAATGAGACGATAAAAGACCCGAAAACATAATAAAAACAATGGAAGAGGAGAATAATTTATTTTATGCGGTATTCAAATACTTCATAATCGATGAAGGAAGTTTTGGACAATGAAGACGAGTTAAGTATGAGTGAATGAACTAAAGATTGAAGGAGAAAGACAGGAGAACGATCAATAAGAGAAATTCTAGGGGTCAGATAGTGAAATAATAGAGATTAATAGCCAAAGGTAATCAGGGAGAGCTAATATTGCTTGCAGGTATCTTATAGTCAACGCTTTCTGCAAATTGGTCGCCCTATTTCATTTAGCATGTATGGATGGGTTGACTGGATAGAATATCGAGTGCAGTTAGTCTATCAAAGCTCGACTTTCGTTCGGATTTAACCATAATAGTAATTAACTCTCCATTTTATGAATCATGGACAACAGCTATTCTTGTTATGATGTTATGTCCTTTTATAGTTGGTTACATATTTTGTATCTTAAAGAGAATTCTCAAAAGGTTTCAAAAAAGGTAAAAAGTGTTTTTCACCTTTCATAACTTTGTATTTTAAGGTCACCTAATTTCTATACTCATACAATCATTCACCGTTGATCTTAAAAAGAATCCACTGTGTCTCATGTCTCCGAAATTTTAGTTAAATTCGTTATGATGCGATGTCAACTTTTATGCCAAGAAAAATGAGTGAGGAAATGCGAGTATGTCTCCAGGCCTACATTACGATATGACTGAAGATAGGGCTTGCTGTAGTGCGATATCACTTTAGAAACTAGACAGCGTTAGCATATCACACTTCCCTTCTGTGTTTGATTCGATAAATGTGGACATTTTTTCTAGATCTTTCCCTCTTTCTAACTTAGTCATTACGAAAATAACTAAGATACGCTTTTCGTAGTCATTCCCTATCGAAGTAATTAGAAAAAGGAATATAACTCTCTCCTCATAATTCATCTATTTATGTGTAAAATTCCATATTTTACATTTAAGATAAGTAGGATAGTGAAGTAGTGATGTTCTTATCATACTTTCATTATACAAGCTCTGATAATAGCTGGTCACGTTTAGTTAAACATGCACATGCTAACTTGTCGTAACATTTGATTTAAAATTAGTGAAAACCATTTTTTTCGTTTACCGTCGATTTAAAGTTGCTACTATCTTAAATCAGTCATTCTCAAATTATAGGCTCAACGACTCTATAGCCAATCATCCCCCATAAACTCCCTTTGAGTTATTAGTATTTTTAAAAGTGCTTTGACAGCTGAGGTAATTTCACACATTTGGGTCTCCTTTGGGAATCCAACTCAGGACCACTTTTATCAAATGCAAGCGTGCTGCTTGCTTGGCTGCCCAGGAGCCCTTTTTGAGTAATTTTGATGAATGAAATTTGATACATACATTCGGTATATGAGTGTCAACGCTAAAAAAATTCTATTTTAGTAAAATAATTTTCTCAGTTACAACATTGTACAGATATCAAAGTATCTTTAGTAGGTTATAATTCTCAACTTCTAAACTGATGTAATTTGTAAAATGCGGTATTATGAACCTGAAAATTCGGCAATGAGCGAATAAAAATCGAAACGAATGAACAAATCGAAAATTGAAATTCTTTGTTATCTTTTTGGATGAAAATTTTCAATGTATGCTGATTATCACGATTAATGTCCGAACGTTGAATATGTACCATTATCTTTCTCTGATATTTTCATCTTTAGGTGACATTAAATTGTTGATGACGATTAATTTACGGAGCTGCGGCATTATAGCCAAGGAAGAGTTTTAAAGTGTAAGGCTTTTAATCAGGAAAATCGTTTATTAAAGCTGAATTTGCGTAGATAGCCATTGCCCCTGCCGATTAAACATATCTAAACCCTTTAAAGACAGCTTGAAATTAATAGAGGTTTAGTTAGCCCTCTTAGAGAAATTTATTTTTAAAGATGCTTGCGAAATCATCAGCTCTCTCAGTACTTATATTCCCCCTGGTGATATGGGATATCTCTAATCATGCCACACTACACATGTGACAATTGTGAGTCATTTCATATCGATTATACGGCAGAGAGATAAAGAATAATACATCGAGAAAGCGCTCACTCAGGAAAGGGATGTTTTCCTTTTGTGAATCAGAAAGATATTTGCCAGATAATACTCGGATGTAGAGAAAATTGGAACTCGCTCTCCTTCGATACCTTGCATAAATCAATCGTAATGATAGGGAAAGATCCTATTGTGCGTTTTTTGGACTCGTTGGTCATTGGCTCGAGTTGAACATAACAGTTATCGGTCGTATCTCATCCTGTCTAGCCTAGATAGGGATCGGACTATGACAGTCGACGCAATGGATAAGGAATTCACAGGAGATCATTCGCGTGGGGTGTTTTCGTGAGGGATTCCCTCGGTGACGCGGGTAAAATAGTCACAGTCACGCAAGACCTTCCTCAAACAAGAGGGTTGACCCAGTGGAAGAAGAAAACACAGGGAATGGTTCATCGATTTTTAAAATGGGAACGTAAGGTCGATTGTGCCACTTTCTCCATCCGAGTATGCCATTCGAGGAGAAGAATCCCCTGGTGTAGGCCCAAGGGAGGATTGCAATCAACATTCCTGAAGAAGGATGAATGAAAAGGTTTTCTTATCTTAAAGACTTCCAAGCGCAATTGAGAATCTGTTATTTCCAAGGCACGCTTATCTCTTAAGTGGAACTAGTACGAAATGCACTATCATGTATTGGAACACGCAATTCCTACTTTTAATAGTTCTCTATTTATATTCTAATCGAATCGGTGGGATATTTGATTAGACATGTATCATAAAAAATCCGGCTCATTTTTTTCTCCGTAAAACGTGATATAAATGACTTTTCATCTTGGTTTCATCTCTCGTTTAACTTTAGCAAAATTATCGCTATATATCTAAAAAAAAAACGTTATCACAATGGTCTATTGAAATATTTGGACTTGTTTTAGCGGATAAATCCATTGAATGCAATTGAATTCAGAATCATTATTTATCTCACTTTCTGATCGAAAAAATTTCTTTGTGTTTTATCTAAAATAAGAAATGATTCTTTGACAGACAAGATAAATAATGATACAGGCAGGGAAACCAATCGTAGAGGAATTAATCGTGTCCCATTGAAGAAATTTTAGACCCAATTCTTCTCAGGTTGTATTTAAAAATCAAACCATTTCCTAGGAATGGATCATATTTTATTTCACATCTTTTCTTAGAGTTGGGGTTGACAAATTTGAATATAGTACAGGTAGTATATAATCAAGTGCATTACTAACGAAATTTCTGTCAATCATTTTCTCTTTGTCTTATTGTTACTAACCAACGATTTTGCTTTAGTGTTCCGTTCATTACACAGACGGGAAAATTACAACGTCGCGGTTCCCCGGACTTTTGAGGGGAGAGGGTTCCTCCGGGGCCAAAAATATACGAGTATATGCCCTGGATTCTTCTTTGGATTCCTGCAATAATCCGTACTGATACAAACTGATATAAAAATTCCACCTATGCAGATGTATGTAGATAGACTGAGACAATCCGTCACTTTTCCTAATATTACAGTATCTTTCGGAGAAGGGCGGTTGCAAACTACCTGTAAACGTTGATTCGATAAAACTTTTTTGAAGTCTCTAGGTAATCTGTTGTTATCGAGACTATTTCACGTATACATCGCGAGTTTAAAATCGATTTCAAATCTACGACAGCTATTGAGGCATAAGAGCTTCCTGTTTGCGCTCGATTTCTGCGTTGGAAGTTCTCTTTGCAGTCCTCAAAATTAAATGAACAAATTCGTCAACTCTGAGGGGTGAATATACTGATATTTGATAATCGGATCTTCTGTAAAATAGCAGCTCCCTCTACAGCCCTTACCTTTGTTGGAAGCTTTGCGCGTTTTGGTGAAGGCTTTCTTTCAGGCTTCATTTGTGGCGATGAATTATTAGTTTCTTGATTAATTTTCATTTCGAGGAGCTAGAAAAGAAAACTTATTAGACTATAAATATTACGTTATGAGCAAATATTCTAAAAAGTGACTGAACTCTTTTTATATCATTATTTAAATTAATCTGATTTGAAATGGTTTCATATAATGTAATAGACTCGATTAATATTATTATGAATATCATGTAATAACATTTCTAATTTTATCATTTAAATCTATTATCTGAGTTCGGCTCCAAATTTAAAAAGATTATGCTTGAATATCCGTAGAGGACTTCAAAAGAATGAAAGATTTATACATGGATGTTATTTTTAAGTGAGAGTATGTTTTCCAGTGGCACAAATGAAAGTTTAGCTTTTCAGTTTTTGATTTTGAGAAAATCGGAAATTTTATTTGCTGAAATGATATGAAATGGGAAGATTTAGACTTATGGTAAGAAAAACCAAGAAGTTGAGGCAAATGAAGATGAACTCCTCGTGATTTTAGGTATCAAATCAAGCGGAAGAGGCATTCAGAGAGACTTCGGAAGCACGCGATGTTTATACTGTAAACATTGAACCGTCGGATAAAATAAGGGAGATTTATAACCCGAAGACGCAATCTACGGTGAAAGTACAGTCATTTGGTTTTACTTTATTGCTTCCTGAATGTTTGCAGAATATTTTTGAAATTTTTACCTCCTGAAAGGATGCTGTGAAATATCCTTCTTAAATATAATTTCCTTCGTATATAGTTTGTGATAATTTAATGTAACGATAAATAAAACTATATCATTTGCAATCATTTAATGAGAGAGAAACTGTGCAGAATGACTTATCTTAATATTTTATCTTCGAAATTTCACTAAAGAATTAAATACGTTAAATTTATGGAATGATATTATAAATTATATCAAATATTTTACGGCATACCGCTGTCCGCCTCAACGGTTGGTAAGCTCGACCGCCAAGTGAGAATAACTTTGAGGATCGAACCGAAGTCCTCGTTTGATACATCGTTTATGAAATGAAGTAAGATGTATATAAAATAGCGAGGATGACTTAATATTTTTTCTATGGAATGCGAAACTTTGCTTAACTTAAATGTCTGTCCTGCTACCCTACGTATACTTAGGAATCTAATTGTAATTCGTCCAATTCTCTGCAAGCGCTCCTTCACTTTTCCCTCATCGGCAAGCTACTGTATCTATCTTGATATTTGGCGTCAGATTTACTCTTATTGGTTTCAGCCGATAGAGCTTACAGATTTTTTAGGATGAAACTTGTTGATATAACCAACGCAGGTCTCATTTTTTAATGACATATCGCAAATTAAAGCGCATATATAATGTTCATACCTGCACACATATGTACAACATGATGTAATTATAAACATTCGGTAATCTAGAGATTTCTTTGATTTGTCGCTCATCGAATAGCTATTCAGAAATGTGTACATCATGACCTCTTCCTTCTTTTTGGGTGTTTGAAAATTCATGAATAACTCCTCTTTTAAAGAAATATCTGAAAGTCACTCACCTTATAAATGGATGCACTCGGGTATCCCTTCAGAAGTCCAGAAACAGACTGCTTCAGATCTTACTGCACTCGCTGTAATTTCAGGGTCGTGAGAGGCTATCGACAAACTCAAAGGGCGAAGATTTTTGCAATACGATGTAGGATGGGGTGAACCAATCGAAAGGAGGTGCAGTGAAAGTGATTTCGATACGGAGAAAACCTTCAGAAGAAGGGTAGTTGAAAGGAGAGATGCTGGAAAGATGAGGGGAAGAGTGCTTATGTAAGAAGTCTTCCCTCAAAAATAGAAGGAAAAGGAAGATCCTCACCGCAACATACGAAGGGGAAGAATTATTGACCGATTTTAAAGTCTAAGGTCGATGGATTAAAGTACGTGCGATGATTAAAGGCTCAAAATCTTTGTTCTTTTCCCAACAGATTTCCCCATGTCTTTACTCGTGCATTTACGCTGTTTCCTTTAGAAGAAAGGAAACAAACTGGGTGAACCTTTTTTGTTGCTTTCTGCCGAGGCCTTCAACATTTTTCGACCGAACGGGTTACCAGTTCTCGGGTCTGATCTGTTTGAACGAATTTTTAATGAGAATGCCATGAGAATTTTCGAAATTTTCAACTTATGTCTCCTATCGTAATCTATGAGTTAACAACAACGGTACGAGTCAGTCAGAAAGTGGCAAATTATATTTTCAAATTTTGATTTTGTTATGGAATGGAAAATTTTCAGGGACTTGTTCCCTTTCATAATCGGAGCACAATCTTTAAATAATTAAACGACTTTTAGGTGAAAACGGTTTTTTTTATCGCAATTAAATGCCTTGAGAAAACTATCGCATAACCCAAAATACTTGCTCTTACATGCAAATTACACGTATGGATATGCATATCCACACTGAGATGTGAGGTTCGTATTTAACAAAATTTAAGAATTGCAGAGTATTATGTAGGCGCATGTAAATAATGATGAACTTTTATTAATACCTTTAACTTAACATGCTTTCGGAAGAGTTCGTATGTTTGCTTTTCTCCTTGGTTGGCCACTTATCGCATTTCAAAGACCTTGCTTCAATAGCTATATTTCCTCTCTCTATATATAAATGTTATGCCGTAAGATTTTCACTTGTCTTCATCTTTCATCAAAAAATATTCGCACTGCTACTTGTACGTTATTTATTAACATACTATTTATAGAATTCAGTATTTATAGAGTATCGGAATGCGTCTAGAGGAGGAGATCGCCTGCCCCTTTGAGACTGTGTACGACATAGAAGATACAAGTGACGCATTATGTAGGAACGGCTTCTTCTATGTTATACAATGAAGCCTAATCTAAAATGTATAAAGCATTTGTACGAACACCGTGCTTGTACCGGCTTTAATATGACGAATTGGTCTTCTTGTCGATTTGCGGTCGAGTATCTAGGAAGAATTATTACTTTAATAGTATCGCCTTACATAACATTACCGTATCAGGTTTGTTGGAAACTTGTAGAACTTGTAGAGAAAAAGAAGTTTAGCATTTCATGCTATACCAATCCACAATTTCTAAAAAAATCTCTGCCTCATTTACCTTAAGTGCCTTCAACGTGCTTTGAGGAAAGTTTTCTTCAGAGATGAGGATTTGCATTCTATGTCTGCATATGTGCCCTACAATCCAAGATTAATGTACCGTATCTTTCGCGGAAAAATGAGTTTTTGAAACAAGTCTCATCTATCAAGTCAATATACATCAAGTTAACATCTATCTCCCTGACTTTTTCCTTGGTATCAGATCGTTCCATGTCACAGAAAGTTCTCATAATATCCGTATATAATATATCATAAAACATTCGTCAACAAGTTACCATGCCCTGCAATTGCTCGAAATACATACTTTTAATATAGGAAGGGGAAAATGAATCCGCTGCACTGTGACACTAAATCCCTAAAGAGCTCTTAGTATATTTTTCACACTTATGGGAAAGGAAATTTTGATATGAAAATGGGATGCAGTTGTAGATATTATTTGCGCATCAAGGAGCATGTTGAATAAAATCAAAAGGTATTACTGTCCAAAATTTAAATCACTATCCAATTATCATGGAATCCTTGATTAAAGTCACACCTTCGAGGCATGCTGGTATTTATGACTTCGTACTTCTTTCTTTATTATTATTATTGAACCCTTTATTAGGCGAGGTTAGGCCCAAGTGGGCCTCTCTCCCAACTAACCCCAACTCCCAACTAAGTAAATCATACTGAAGAAACGAGATTAAATGAAAAAATACCACTACACAAGGCGTGCCTGCCGTTGCTGGTCCAACAAACTTAAGTAATGTTCCCTCTTAGCATCGAGTAAGAAACAGAACCGGTTTCAAATGATAAGCGACCGTGAAAATTTTCTCACTTCGTAATTTTCCTACGTTAGTATAAACTCATCACGACATACAGCAGATTTTCCACAATTGGTGTATCCAAAAGATTCTTTGGTCTGTGTGTTTGCTTGAAATATTTAAAAAGGATCCTTCTACGAAATAGGCAAGCTTTTATTATAGGAAATGTGTATTGCTGGCATCCATTCTGTTCCAAAAACTCTGTTGTCAAATATTTATTACAAAAAAGAGACTTGTTTGGGTGCTTCCCTACTTATGCGACTTTCATGCTGAATGTTAATAAGAAAATGAATGTGAAAGGTAATTTTATTTAGTTAAGCGCTAAATTCGGATACAGATTCTGAGTTTGGTTAGCCTTTGAGAAACGTTAAGCTTGTGATGAAGTAATCGGTAAAGTACGATAGCAGTTCTCTTGAGTAAATAAGACTAATCAATAATGCTTGGGAACGTTGTTTTCCTTTAAATTATCTGAGGCTTCTTCCAGAGAAAACATAATACTCTTGCCCCAAAGTACAAGATATGCAATTTAACTAGATTATAAAGATTATTTTTTTGAAAGAGAAGAATTTTCCGATATCTGAAATGCCACGACAGTAGGCATCACCAAGTTTGGTAAGGGAGGATTTGGAAAGGAAGATTGTTTATAGCATCTATCTTCCTCTGAGATATTTCAGTCTTTTATAGAAGTAGTTTAGTCTTTTCGACTTGTTTAGTTATGGATGCTACGAATGATGAAGTACGAGAGAATTTCATAAATCAAAAAGATCACTCCGTAATAATTAATACGGTATATCATATCCATAATTTGTATTTTTTTTTCAATATTATGAAAACCACATCAATGTCATCACCGCATTAGAATCATAATTATAATGGTTGTATTTACGTTACTCGAAATTGGTTCGATAACCCATTAGCTTACTATACTATACTACTTAAACGATGAGAACTTGTGTTAAAAATCAACCTCTCTGAGGTTAACTTTTTACCAGAATGTGCCCAAATTTCTACTCCGGCGCAGAACTCTGTGCTCCACAGCTCTCTTTGGGTAACGTTAGAGAACTTCGAGATAAAATCCCATTAGTAGAAAGGGTAACTGATCGCAAATGTCAGGATAATGGGATTACACATGTTCCAAGGTAGCCACAACCTGGGCAACTCAATATCCGAGTTTATTTCAAAACGCAGCACCGCTTATCGCAATCGTTGCGTCAGATATTCTGAATAGCGTTAGAATTGTTATTAGAAAAGCACGACAGAAAAAAAACGTGCTTTGATCCGCGGCAATGTCAATTATTTTCATGATGAATGACATGAATTTTTATATAATTAAGCTGAGTCTGAGAACGTAAATATCACGACTTGTAATAGAAAAACCAGCGACACGAACTTATTAAATACCAATTTTTTTTCTCTTTCGTTTGGAAAGAGTTTGGAACTTGGGATGAAGGAGTAAACATTTACATTTTGTTACAAGTATTATATCATAAGATTAAGACTAGTTGTAGAGAGATTGTTATGGAATTATTAAAATGGTAAATGTGTTGTTTAGGCTAGAGTAAAATTTAATTGCTGCTTGCATGAAATTTATTTTCGAAAATCGACTTATGGTAATGTTAATAAATTGAGTATCTAATGTAAATTATAGTCAATCCCTTCAAAATTGATCATATGTCATACCTTGCGTTAAATAGAGTCCTACGAAATAATTTAATGGTCAAATTACTTCTCTAATTTATTACCATTTATTTTGCTCGACATTCCTGCTTTTGAGATTATGAATATTTTGGTTTAGCAATGAATCAAATAATTCATATTAAAAACTTCTCTTGATCATGTTATCTCAGCAGATTTGATTATCTCAAACGATATGTCATACATTATTCTCATCAGCAGCTGTATTTTAAGACCAATATTATCTTATTACAATTTTATCTAATCTGTGACTGATAAACGATGTTAATTTAATTTTCTCTTCAGTTGAAAGTGCAACTACAAAGTATAAATTCTCCATCATACAGTGTACCTAGAAATTTCCAGAGCAAATTTGTAATTTGTGAATAAGCACCTCGTTAAGGATTCATTATCTGGGAGTAATATGAATAACTTTTTTGGGATTGAGTGATAAAATTTAACCAAAGTGTCAGATAAATTCGTCAGAACTCTTGTTTATATTTTTAAGAGCCAAGAAGAAATTTATTTGAATTGGTGGATTATAAGAAACGTATCCAAGATGTACATAATCAAACAATTCGCGCTACAGTATTCATAATAGCAAACCTTATGATCCTTATATTTTTAGAAAATGCGAGGAAAATTCTTAATTCTCTCTACAAGATCATGCATTAAATTAAAATAGGGAGAAAATGTCTCTCAACAGGAAATTAATAAAAGAAGACTCTGGAAAAGTAAACAGAATTTGAATTATAAAGCCGTAGGAGGTGAATAAATTACTTGAATCTGACACATCAATGATTTTGAGTATTCTTTTGATATTAGTTATGCTGATTTACCTTTCTTCTTTTTATCTTGATTTGAATATTGCGGTCTTCTGTCTATCGATATACAGTTAACGATGACCTCGATAATCTCGCATATTTCGCGCAATAACGTCTGCACGCTGGCGTGAACGGCTAAAAGTCTGTTTTTAAATCGACTCATGGTGGTTGCTAATTTGTCTGAGTCCAAAAACTTTTTCCACGTAACATAAAATGCGATGTGATTTGGCTTTTCAGGAAATATCAGGCAGTAAGTTCACCAGTTTACCGATTTCGTATCCTGTTAAGGTAAAACTCATAACCTACTTATACCTTTAGCTAAGTACGTCATGTTTTCTTTATTAAAGGGGCGTTATAAGCGTAAAATGACTCAGCATATTAAAAATCACTATAAACATATTTTTAATTGATTTTTCCGCCTACTTTTAAGTGGTTTTCTCTCATTTTCTCAATGAAATTTAATCTGTTTTGAAAGATGGGTGGTGTCTGTTATCTAATATTAGTCTATGCTCTCAAGTAGTGAATTGTGCCTGAAGGATGACGTTTGCATCACCTGTTTATCGTTTTAGGTTTTAATAGCAAGATTATAAACAAGAAATCGGCATGTTTTGTTGGGGTAACACTGTTAATGGTGAATTAGGCCTCGGAGGTATCGAGGAAGAACACATATTATCTCCTCGGGAGCTGAATTTCAGAGACGCATGCAACGTAACTCAAGGTAAATACTGTGTATTATTAACCGTTTTTGTCTATTAACCCAAGAAACCATTTTATTTTTATGACCATTTAGTTTTCTTGTTTGGTAGACACTGGTTCATTTACGTAAATGGATAGCATTCTCTATTTTTGGTAGCATTCACGATAACATTAAGGGATTGTGTTTTTCCTCGAGTAATCATTTATTGTATACATTGCATACGAACTTTTCATATGTCAAACTGCCTTTAGATATATCAGGTTATTTGAGGATTAAGTAATGTCAACACCTATTTTTATTTTATAATGTTGTGAAATAACACTTATATTATAGTATCATGTGGAGACAATCATACTATGATGCTGACCACCAGTGGTTCGGTTTACACTTGTGGAAGTAACGATTATGGCCAGCTAGGACATGAAGGTCCACGAAAGAGACCAGGTGAATGATTACTTTCATTAAGTCATGTTTTAAATTTAAAATGGTGATTATCTTCTTATCTTCACCTATATATCACGAATTTTGTCGAAATAAGTAGTGTTTTTGTTTATTTATTTGAATTTCTATAAACTGCTTCTTACTTTGACAGAACATGTATCAGCTCTCTCTGACCACAATGTAACATCAATATCAAGTGGTGCAAATCATAGTCTTTGTGTGATTGAGTGGGGTCATGTTTTTGCGTGGGGTTCCAACAGTCATGGACAGCTGGGTAAGAAGTGTTATTTATTATCCTTAACCATGGATTATAATTTTTCCTTTTACAACAACGTAATGGAATTTTCATCTATTTTACAGGAATAGATCCAAGTACTAGTTCACAGCCTATACCAAAGATAATCAAAACCTTGGCATCAGTTAATATTGTGCAAGTAGCTTCGGGGCATTCTCATAATTTGGCTTTAGCAGACAGTAAGTTTGATTCGATTATAAGTCTTACTATTGTGTAATAGTGAAGTTTTTAAATTATGGTTTTAAAAATTTTTATTGATATCTTTAAAGTAATGTTTTATGATCCATAGAAAGCAAGAAATGCTGCCCTTGAAATTTTAAGTTTCTTGTACTCAGAAGTTTCTTCTATAATTGTCTTTTAGCAGTCAACCTTTTAAGGTCACTTATTTACTATTCATTATTGAAAAATGTTCGTAAATGACCATAAGTTTGACTTCTCAAGTCAATTAATAACCAAAGAATGAATTCTTCCATATTTGCCAAGTAATGAACATGCCATTTAATGTACTTAAATTGGAGAGCAATAAAAAATTTTATTTCGTATAAGGTTAGTTATGATATTAATGAATGATTATACTCCTCAGATGGTGATTTGTATTCTTGGGGTTCAAATGCTTATGGTCAGCTTGGTATTGGCACCACAGAAGAATCTGTTAGTAAGCCCCAGAAAGTGAAGTCTTTGTCTGGAGTTCCATTGGCTTTTATTGCATGTGGAGGAAATCATAGTTTCGCTATTTCAAAATCAGGTTAGTGGTTTTCTTCTTTTGCTCTTATAGTGAATTATATAAAGTTATACATTCAAATATTTTAAAAGTCTAAGTAAGATGCAAGTCTAGAATTTTCTGAAGTAGTAAAATAAATGTATAATTTTGTTAGGTGGTGTGAAAAATTTACAAATTTATTTTGTCTTTAGTAACTCTCAAAAATCTACAAGACAAGTCATTATTGTGGTGATGCAATTGTAGCAGTTATGAATTATTATTTTGTTAATTATAAAATTATGTAGTTCATTTTTATCTTGTGCTGGTTTCATTAAATTTAAAACTGTTCTTCATAAGATTTTGGAAAGTACTTCTTTAAAAGTTGTTGCTCATTGAACTGTTGTTACTCAGTGGTTCTTCTTTAATTTTTTATCTCTGCCATTATGATTGAAATATCAACTCATTTTTGCAGGAGCTGTATTTGGATGGGGGAAAAATATATTTGGTCAGCTTGGACTGAGTGATTGTGGTGAGAGCAAAGCATATCCTTGTCAACTGAAGACTGTGCGATCAGCTGGTGTCAAATATATTTCTTGTGGGGATGATTTTTCAGTATTTCTAACAAGGGTTGGTGAATGTTAATATCTTAACTTAAAGTTTTTAACTGTATGCTTTGTATTTTTTTCATAGAGCTAGATTTTACAACTTTTGACTCTCTAAGTGAGTGAAGACAAACCCAGCTCAGCATAGAACCCATTAATAAAATTATAACTTGTTTTTATAAAAAGTTCTGAAGAAATCATTGGCCAGATGCTATAAGGATGTAAAGCCATTTTCTCCAAATGTTTTAACTGATTATTGACATTTAATGCCAATATCATGGCTATATCATCCATTTTGTGAAGTTTTTACTTATACCACTTTTCTTTGGATTAAATTTTTCTAAGTCAATAGCAGGGGGGATTTTCCAAATTCGGCATATCATAGTGATTACTATCTACTGTCTGAATGTGATGAAAAATTTTGTATGTTTTATATAAAATATAAATTTTACTTATGCTACACTCTTCATAAAAGATTAATCAATGAGTCTTGTGTAGCTACTGAAATTTCAGTCATATTCCTCTCTATTTAAATCTAGTTTTAGAATATGGTGTTAATTATAAAATGTATTTGATGAAATAATATTTGAATTTACTCTTGCAGTGTCTTATTATGTACCCAAGAAAGTATCCACTATAAATATAATATGTCATTGTTAAACTCATATAAATTTATTTACATTTATAGTTTGAATCCATGATTATAGATATTTATCGGTATACCTATCTGCTTCATTGTCAATAAAATTTTTAGAAGAATACGATATTGAATTACATCTTTTGAGATATACCAAAATGAGGTTTAATTTTTTAATAGATTATTATTATCTAAATAAGAATTCATTGTGGTCAGGCAGGGTGAAAATCAAATTTTCTTTTCTTTAGTATTCTTAAGATTGAGTAAAGTATGAAGAATTGTATTAATAGTTCATTCTTTTAAACTTATTATTGTTTATACTTTTTAGGATGGTGGAGTATTTTCATGTGGTCTGGGCTCTTATGGTCAACTGGGTCATAATTCCAAGTCTAATGAAGTTCTGCCTCGTAAAGTCATGGAACTCATGGGACTTACTGTCACACAGATATCCTGTGGAAGGTAATCTCATCTTCTTTCCTCTTCAAATAATTTGATAATACGATTGATAGTCACCAGGAAAGATCTCATTGTTTAAGTTTTATACTTTAAATTACAATTCCTTAGCTTTGATCACCATTTAATTTGATGACTTTCATCTGAAATTATCTGGACTGGCTTAGTATTGAATGTATTCCTGTTTAAATACTTTCTGTGGGTTTGCAGTTTGAATTTGTGAGTTTTCTGTTGCTGCCAAAGTTTTTTGATGTTGTGTATTACTATTAAAGAAAACTAAAGTAATAAACTAATTAGATGATTTGTTTAATAATTCTAATTCATAATTCTATTTGTCTATTTATATAATCATCCTATCATAGCTATCAAGGATTTTTTGATAGCGGCATTTCTTTTTACATATTGTTTTAAAAATCAAGTTTGTTAGCCAAATAATCTTTACAAATTATTTGTTATGTTTAAGCTGCACGTGACTCAAAAGTTGCCTCCTTGGAAAGCTGTAATGATAATGGCGATGGAGCAGACATCCCAGCCTGCCAGTCTCGTTACTTTTCTACCATACCTTGTGTGAACCTGTCTGACTGGTTATTTACTGTACCGTATGCTATTTCAGGAGACATACGTTAGCATTAGTGCCATCCCTTCAGAGACTGTATGCTTTTGGTATTGGAGGAGCTGGGCAGTTAGGGAACCGCCTCTCTTCAAATGCATCAAGCCCTCAGCTAGTCATAGGACCTTGGCTACAGAATTATATTGATGGAGCTGAAGTAATGTGCAATTTGGCAAGCACCTCCCAACAACAGCAGAATATATCTCCTCAATATGAGAAAATGGTCAATGGACTCACTTCTGATGCAGCAAAAGGGACTTGCACCTTGAAAAGTGTTTATGCTGGGGGAGACCATTGTTTTCTCAGAGTTTCTGATCCTAAGGTAATACACCTTTTATTATTTAATAGATTTTGTTATTTCATTATTCTTTTATCAAGCAAAATTGCATCTTTTTCCTATTGTATTATTTTACAATTCTGGTTAAAATGTTTAGTTCAAACTTTTAATCTTAATTTCTATATCATCTTTAGTGAAAGCTGTTAAACTTATCTTTATATTCTTTGATTAATTCTCCAATTTTATTTGGTTTATAGTTTAATAAGTATATTTTTAGTTCTCTTAAGATTTCTTCTCTTTAGCCTTGTGTTTTCCATTTTGATTTTAGTACATTTTTTGATAGATAAATTATGTATGTACTTGTTTATATCATATGATTTTCAATTTTTGATTTATGGCAAAAATTGTATCTATGGACTTAATCCTTTTCAGAGGTCCATTAATTCTATTAATTTTGACACTTGCATGGAATAAATTTAAAACAGATGAAGTTATATCAATGTCAGGAACAATTTTATTCTGTTTATGGACATTTTGTGATGTACAAATCAACAAATTACTCCATGTCCAAGTGTTTCAAATAAGGAAATTTTTGCCTTAGGAGGAATATTGTCCTCGAAACATTCTCAAAATACTTTTATAATAGATTCACCATAGATGTTGCACTAAATTCAAGTTCAAACTAAAAAAATTGAGATTTGTTAATGATGAAAATGATATGTTTCTTTTTATAGTTCAAACATTCTCAAGTATTTTCTGTGTTTAGATATCTTTCTGTATCATGTTAAAAATTTATTTTCCAGAGTCATAGTATTGTCAACTTCTTAAAATTCATAATCTTGTTATCAATGTCCTTGAAATAAGAAAAACCTTGTAACAAGTTGAATAGCTTTCCATGAAGCATGGCCAGAAATGATGGATCATACCTGTATCTTTTTCAGAGCAACATCCCTGCTGATGATTACAGAGTACATCCTCCTTCATCTCAAATCCGTATAGTCTCTCATGAAAGGATGAAGGAATGTGAAGCAGTTCCTTCTAATATGGCAGTAGATCTTGATTTAATCTCGTGAGTGCTTTTGTATATTTTGGATTCATTTGTGAGGCATAACATATGTTACATTGGACCAATAGCATATTATGAATACCTCTTTTCGTTGTACCATGTGAAATTTTGGGTCATCTTTGCTGCTTGATTCTCTTCAAAGATACTTGTAGATGATGTTTATAGTCAGATTTTTTAAATTTTTGAGTGGAATTTGATTGAAATAGTATATTTTCTATTCACAATTTTATTAGCTATATACATGGTGCATGGAAGTATAGATTATTAAAGTGACATGAAGTTGAAATATAATGAATTTAATATAAAAATTAAATCTAAGTTACCCTTAGTTATCTCACTCTAACAACCCCTACAATCCTAAATGTGATTCCCAAGAGAAAGCTTTTTTAAATGTCAAATGTGGATAGTTCGTCCATTTCCCCTTTCATCCTTGTCTTTTCTTGTCTATAACAGCACTGACCATTTTTACTGAAAGTTTTATATAATGTGTTGATTTTTACAAAATGTAATGAAGACTCATATTGAACTTTAAGTGTAAATTATTAACAATTAAGGAACCACTATTTCAACAATTGCAGAGCAGAAAGTTTTGATTCAAAAGTATATTTTAAAGTCAGAATTAATTGTAATCTATTATTCACTCATTGATGGTTTTTATTCATCTGTTTTTAGGTATCTTGAAACTGTGTTTAGCAGTCAGGCCTGTGTGAATGGATCATTTTTGTTACCTGGAGATTTGCACTTCACTTGTTCATCTCGTCACCATGGTATTGACATGGTGCTTGCCCAGCATTGCTTTGCAGCTTTAGCAAGAGCTGAAAATTCCTCAATATCTGATTTGGTAAGCTTGTAGTTTATGTTTGACTATTTGAAAAATTGTGTAATAAATTTTTCTGAGTTCCTGGGTTTCCATGTATCACTAAACTGTATATCACCATTTGATAGTAGAGGTGTATCCTAAAATTTAAGGTATAGGTTTCATGTTAAAAGAAAATGATGGAAAAACTTAATTTTTTCATCTCAAATTTATTTATGTGGGAATTTAAAAGTGACAAGGACTGTAATGGAGTGGTCTGAAGTAAGATTAATCACTTTATTTTCTTTTTTAGGTGTATAATTGTGTGTCCAATACTCTACTTCTAACACTTACCAAGAGTCCTCCAGATACAGAAGCCTTGCGCATATACCTCGTCTTGCCTTTGTATCATCAGTTTGAAAATGCCAAAAACTATGAAACTCTGCAATGTCCATTTGGACAGTCAGTCTTAATGTTAACTCCAGAAGCCTATAGAGTTGTAGGTGAGTTAATTGCTGGGCACCAAAGGTTGTCTTAAATTGCAATTTGATTTGTAAATATTTCCAGCTCTATCTATAGTTTACATGGAAGAAAAAAAATTGCGAATATATAATTTGTCCATCTATTTACGGATTTATTTATTTTTCAACTATTTCATTTAAGTTTTTTCTTAAAGACTGATTCTATGCTCCTAAAATACAAAACCTATTCTTTGTGTTCTAAACCCAAATTAATTTTCTCACTATAGATATGTGGTGGAGTTGTGCATCTGCTGATTATTTTGAAAGATTAGTGCGAATTTTCAAAGACATTTTGGAATACTTGATAAAGATATCTAAGACTGATGAATCAATGAAAGAGGTATGTAGGAAATATTTTCTTTTCTTTCATGCATAATGAATTGTTTGGTCTGTTAAGATCCAAAAATATGAGTTTAAAAAGGGTATCACCGTATTTACATCTTATATAATTTCGATGTTCACGTTATAACAATATAATTATTCATGAGGAAATTTTTCATTTATGATCAGTTTTGAAATCTGAAGAATTTTAAGCCAAGGTCATTTTTAGGTATTCATGTAGTATTTTGAATGAAAATTATAGGAAGATATAGCAGCCAAAGACTTGGTACAAAAGTGGCATTTTGGCTGAAAATTTATGTAGACATTGCTTTCAGTACACTTTCAGTGCATGTAAAAACTTTATTATAAATATTTAATTTAAATCTGAAATGCGCCTATATGTTATGTGCACCCAAGTTTTGGAAGTCATTCAGGGGATAAATAATAACACAATTGTAAGATGAAGGCAATTCACTGTTGTACAAGTCTCATCACATCCAGCAGATGTGTCCATCCACAAGTCACAACAGACAGGCTTGTAATGAAACAATAATTATTGATTCCCTTATAGTTTTTCGATAAGCCTTTAATTTCTCATTGTCAACTATCTGTAGTAAATGTTTTTAAAGCCAAAGTAGTTTTCTTAGAAATAATGAGGATTATGATTTTTAGTTAATAAAATTTATTATCCTATTCAGTTTGAAATGTCTTTTTTTTCTAGGTTCCTTGGAATCAAAATATTGTGGTGGGATTAGAAATCCTGCGCATCCTTAATGATCTCAATAAAAAGTTTCCTGGTGGATTCAAAGTGCCTTATGAAACATTCTATCTGCCAGACCTCCCTGATAAAGTTAACTTACCCTATGACTATATCAGATGGGTGACTGAAAAGAGTGTGTGTTCGGTATGTATCATGAATTAATCACTTTTCTCATGTTAGTCATTCTTCCTTATTTAGAAAAAAAAGGAGCTCAACCAATATTTCTACTGTTGTTGCTCTAGTCACATAATAATGTCTGCTGCAGAAATGCAGCTATTTGCAGAATCTCATTAGCCATTTGAGTATGCTTTGATAATCAGGGTATCTCATTCTATTAAAGAGCCTGTTATGTAAACATGATTGACATAAAAAGGTGTATATAGAAGTATGAAGTACTTTCATTAACCAAGCTTAAAGCAACTACAGAAGTATCTTTACCACATACTACATTTGGTTACTTCATTCCTGATAAAGTAAAATTGTATACATTTTCAGTTGCTCTAACTTACTTCACAATCAGATATAGAACCACAATTAGAGCAGAGGTTTATATACTTCTACATCTTTGTTATCAACTTTAATTACTTTTCATGTCTTTCATGCAAAAGGGTTTATTATCTATCATTATGGTTCTTACATAATTTATCATTTGTTGATTAAATATTCCTCTTTAGTAATTAAATGATTCATTCTCTCTTTCAGTCTCAAAGTTTGTACTTTTGTGATTATCCATTCTTATTTGATGCTCGCTCCAAGACATTACTTCTGCAAACAGATCAAGCAATGCAGGTAATAAGTAGCTTTTAGCTAAAATAAAATTATGTAATCTTTACTTACAGTGAACAATGTGATGCTTTATACAATAGCTCTGTGTGTCCTTTTGCAGTTAAACTATGCTTACTTTACTAAGTATTACTCATTCATTTTTGTCTCTCATAGATGCAAAGCGCAATAAATGAAGCTACTACCAGAGCATTTCCATCTCTGATTTTTGGAGGACCCAGTGTTGCTGCTCAAGTGCATTTCCTTATTCTAGAAGTAACCAGAGAGAATATTGTTGAAGACACATTAACACAGCTTCGAAAATCTGATTCTAGAGATCTGAAGAAACCCTTAAAGGTAAGGCTCACTAAGTTAGTAATTTGAATTAAATATTGTATAACTCAAGAGTTTTCACTAAGCTTGCTTTTGCTTCTTTGCATAGTTGTGTATAAATTTTTATTTATAAAAATAATTGTAGAGAAATTTATTGTGCAGTCAACTGGTTAACATGAATAGAGAATAGTAAAAGAAAGCACTTGGATATCTTAAATACTAAAATTTTTCAAGGCTTGTTATATTTATAAAGTCATATTATCTACAAAGCATTTTGCATAATTTTCCTCAGTTCTTAGGAAGACTTGATATTGTGTTTATATTTGATGACTTCAAAGATTTGTAGAATTTTTATAATTTACTTTGTTCCTGAGCAAGTATTTAAATTTTGTCATAAGGTATGGAAACCATAATCCTTGTGTAAAGTGATTCTGAACCTAATATTATGGTTGAATTTAGTCTTAAATTTTATTTATATTGCACGCTGTGCCTACATGTTAGTATTTTGAGTTCCTTAATTAAACAGTTTTTACTCCTCTTTCCATCATTTGCATTTGGTCTTTATATTTAATAATATTAATGTAAGACGTTAATAATGTAAAAATGCCATTTAAAGTCTTATATTGGAATGCTAATGGAAAATTGATCTTGAAGTATAAATAGGTTCTGCTCACCATATATTTTAACTCTTTGTAGGTTAAGTTTTTGGGAGAGGAGGCAGAAGATGCTGGTGGTGTGAGGAAGGAATTTTTTCTCCTTCTCATGCGTGAAGTTTTAGATCCTAAGTATGGAATGTTTCAGCAATATGAGGAAACGAGGGCAATTTGGTTCAGTGAAAACTCATTTGAAGATGAGGGAATGTACTTCCTTATTGGTAAGTATCCTTATTATTTAGCTTATTGGATGATTTTTCAGAAAGTTTATATAATGGATTAAAACAAGTGCATTCATTCTAATTATTAATTTTCTATTCTAAAATTATTTTCATCTTTAAACATCGCATTCTCATTGAACTATAATAAATCCCAATTTGCAGTGGGAATAGGTGTTTGATAACACTAAGTATCTAATCTTAGTGATTCTCAAAATTTAAAGTTAATAATCAATTTATCTCAGTGCCTTTTTGCATTCTGAACTATAAAATCTCACCCTTTTTGAACTCAGCATAGAAATCCAGTGATAAGTATCATTTACTAGAGATCAGCATTGTGAGGATGAATGACTCTCTGCTGTAGGCATGTTGTGTTACCAAAGAAATATAGCTTTTGGATGATTTAGTATCCACTTTTTAATACTAAAGGTGAATGAAATCATGACTCGTAGTTGTGTATTTCACTCTCACAATTATTAAGTTATATGAGTCAGCCAAAGTATCAAAAATGTTATACAAGAAGTGAAAAATTGTGACTTGGCCGGGACTCGAACCCGGGTCTCCCACTTTCCGGGCAGGTATTCTACCCGGGTCTCCCACTTTCCGGGCAGGTATTCCATCGTTTGTATCAAAAATGTTCCTGGAGATTAACATCACCATGAGTTTGAAATTGACATGGAATTGATGATATTCAATTGCTGATTTGCTGACATGTTTCTCTTGGTGTTTACAATTTTCACAAGTAGTGGTGTCTTATTTCAGCTATTTATATAATTGTTGTTTTCTCCTCACTTAGGGCTGCTGTGTGGTCTAGCCATTTACAATTTCACCATAATTGAATTGCCTTTTCCTCTTTTATTGTACAAAAAGCTCCTTGGTGAACCAGTTTCTTTAATAGACCTTGCTCAACTTTCTCCTACATTGACTAGGTAAGTAGTTAGTTTTCTGTTTGCACTGGTCATTACTCTAATGTGGGATACATCTTCAATCAAGAATGTCTTTTACAGGAGCCTTCAGTCCTTATTGGATTATGAGGGAAGTGATGTGGAGCAAGTGTTTGGATTGTATTTTGAATTATCTAGGGATGTTTTTGGGGAGACTCGTGTTGTTGCTTTAAAACCCGGAGGAGAAAATATTCCAGTAACTCAGGAAAATAAGTAAGATGAAAGTTAATTCTAAAAACTAAGCCTATCTTATTTTAATCATTGTCTTTAATGGTGGATGGATATAAATATGAAAATGATTACAACTTCTTTCAATTTATATGGATATATAGTGAACTTTCGTAATCATTTTTACTTGAAAGAGGCATTTTCAATAAAAACACTATTAGTGCCTTTTCTGATTCATTGTAGTGGATTATTTCTTATGCTTGCTCTCTAGAAGCTTTGATATAAGTATTCTTACTTTTGAAATGAAATAGAATTTGACATTTATTTCACTTCAGAAGTATTTCATTATTATTTCATTTTTTACAGGAAGGAGTATGTTGATCTTTATGTAGACTGGGTACTCAATAAATCTGTGGAGAAGCATTTTCAAGCTTATCAGAATGGCTTTCTTAAAGTGTGTAGAGGAAGAGTGTTGAAACTCTTTCAAGCTCAGGAATTAATGGCAGCCATTGTTGGTAAGTTTATGAAACTCACTCTCTTGTGATTTCATTTTGAATCATTTTACATCACTTTCAAAATGTTTTAAACTTTATATTTTTAGAATGACTGAAAAGATGTTAACCAAATTAGAGATTTCAAAACACTCAGCTAGCCATCTGGCAGACTAGTGTCTTCCAGGTACAAAAAGCACCGAGAAAGGCCAGGATTGGTGACTCCAAGAAATAACCTAATACTCATGAAAATAGCCTTGCTATTGTCAGGGGCTCAACATACTAACTTTTGAGTGTTTTCAAACCTCTAATTTATTAAGAGCCATTTTCCAATTTCATTTTCTTAAATATGTACTGATATGTACTTAAATATGTACTAATATCTATTTTGTATTCTATAGGTAATGAAGATTATGATTGGGATGAATTGGAAAGGGAAACTGAGTATAAAAATGGTTATTCATCATCTCATCCTACTATAAGACTGTTTTGGGAGGTGTTCCATGAACTCACATTGGATCAGAAGAAGAAGTTTTTGCTTTTCCTTACTGGAAGTGATCGAATACCAATAGTGGGCATGAAAGCTATCAAGGTCTGTATCCTTAAACTTTTTACAAAATATATTTTGATTGGAGGTACCAAATGTGAAATTCATTTCCATTTTGCTTTATTTAACACTTTCACCTTGACTTAATCACATTTGCATGTCATACTGGTGTGGTGATCTTATTATAGGTCCATTTTCTAAGTTGGTTAAATGTAATTTGCTGGGGCATTTTTCATGTAGTCCGTTATTTGGAGGGTTGCTTCTTGCACATGCCCTAATGCTGACCATTGCTCAGTTTCAAATGGCATTAATAACCAGACCTTCGTAGCAGAAGGTGATGCAGATCAACTGACCCTTTGGTTTATGATTTACAATGTCATAAACTCTTCAAATGGGTAAAAATTTGATATCTTTGTTTTATCACTCATCCCAATAGAGGTATCAGCATCTTTAAACGATGTTCTTCGATGAAAATTAAGGTTTTACATACTGTCATGACTATACTGAATGCAGTATTTTCATCAGTACTGGGTTGAATGGTTGGGTCAGAGAATTTCTTTCTTATAAGAAAACCTTGTCTAATAATTTAATTTAGTCGTGGAACTTTGATCAATTGATGCAGGTATTTCTCTCTAGATGTGTGATACCATGAAGATTACAAATTGTTGCTCATTTGAATATTTTTAAACTGTATACCTTATGGTCAGTTGGTCTGGGTCCTCTTGTGCTGTGAGTGTCTGGTCTCTAATTAAGTCTGAAGCTGAGTGAGGGTTAGGATTAGGTAGAACATTAAAGAGTGACCCTTTTCATGACAAACAACCAGAAAAATGCCTCAGGAAACTACTATTAACCTATAAATCCAGAGTAATTCTGTTTTATTTTCTCTAGTATTTGTGTTTGCATAGTGTATATGTCACTTAAAAGCATATACCATGATTCCTGAAGAAGCCAGAAGTATACATAGTTGGTGAAATGTGGGAAGATCATTATTAGAGCTTGCACCTATTGCAGTATTGCTTTTATACTTGATTCTTTATTCTATTTGTGTTGGTTTCATCTCTTCTCATGTTGATAATGGCAGTATGTTTGTAAATGGATATATCCAGTTCTCAAACATTTAGGATTTTAAATGTAGATATTTCATAAATAACTCATTTTCTGTATAGAATCTGAATCTGATGAAAATATTTAAATGAACTTATAACTCTATGTGTCAATATTTATTTGTATGAGAATTTAGAAATAATTTCCTCTGGCTGTTGAACTTTCACTTAAGAAAATGTTGATCTTGAATATTTTGGCAGATTCATTGCATTATTTTATAAGGAAATATTCTGAATGACAAAAGAATTAATGAATAACATATTTTTCTTACAAATAAGATGCTTAATATTTTCTTTCTATAATTGGCATTTTGATGTTTTCTTTTCCTTATATGCAATTAAAGAATTTGTATCTTTCTGTGAATAAAACAGTAACTGTTAATGTTTTGGTAGGTAAAATATTTTTCATTTTACTACCAACTGATGACAATTATATTGTATTCCGTAGTAACAGCCTGTGTTGTAATATTTTTTGTTTCAGTTTAAGTAGCAAGTTTAAATTGCAATGATACATGCAGTAATATCCCCTTTTAAATTTATATTAATATAACAGTATCTCTTATAAATTAAATTTGTAGGTTCATTAATTATTTCATACTTTCATTCATTCATCCCAGTTAAGTGTTCGTTTTATGTTTGCATGTTTGTTTTTGGTTCTAACTTTTCATTTATACATTATATTGAGTATGCAAATGATACTTTGAGGACTAGAAAATTTTGGTATCTACTGATTCTCGGAAAAGAATCAATTTTACAGCAATTTGCATGAATTTTGCTCTTTGAGTTCTGTGTGTAAGTAAAAGTTGCCTGATATTTTGAAATATTTTTTACGATAAATTTGGGATTTGACTGATTCATGAGTGCAAAGCTTTAGATTCACATTATTTTTCTCTTCAAATTGAAGGCGGGAGACTGGTAATTTTTTACAGGTAACCTATACCTTATGAGAAAAACTTTGATCTGCATCATATTATGTTGCTTAATAGAGTATCTGATAGTGGCAATGTTTGGAAGAGCATGACTCATATGTTACCCTAAAGTTTTCCTCAAAAGATTTTTGTTCATATGTGAAAACAAATTAAGGGCACCTATTGTTGAGGATTTCAATAGATAAGATATCTTCATTCATCGATGTCCAAAAATATATTCTTTTTAGACATCTAAGAAGCATAAGTATGTAAATTTGTTCATTGGCTAATGTGAAAGGAAGCTTCATTGTGTGATCTAGAGGCTAAATCTTTATTTCCATACACAATTTGGAAGTCTTAAATGAAGCATTTACAAATCTCTTCCTTGGTAATTTGAATGTTCTGATATTTTCATGGTTATTCCTGTCAAAGATTATTCTTTTGAAACTGATTTTGTTTTTCATTGGGGATTGAGAGTATTCATGTGAGATTATTCATATGGAGTTAGGAGCAACCTTTATACTGTATGGCTTGTTTTGTCTTTTCTTGCCAAAATAAGAGTTATTGTACTTTGCATACTCTGCTTCTTCTTAACAAAGTCCTAACATAATTGACTGTTTTCCTGGATGATATTGTTATAGTTAGTATCCTTCTAAAATCCTCTCTCTTATCTTGAATTTTAATAATTTAAAATTTTTCTCTGTAATGTGTTGTTATCTCTCCAATTGTTTGAGCTTGTGAGCTGGTTGGTTTTGGCTTTGCATGCTATCCTTGTAACCTAAGGTTTTGTTTCTGGGTGCGGTTGCTTTGTTTGCAGTTTATTAGTTTTATCTGGCATTGATAGCTATTTCATAATTTTAATACATAGGTAAATCTCTAAGTGAAAGTTTAATTTTTTGATAACACTCTTGATAGACAAGAGGGAGCCATGTCAAAGTTGACTCAAAAGCTTTGAATGACTGTAGTTATTGAATTTTTTGCATTACCATTAGTGGCTTGAAATACTTTTGGTAAAGATATTCTCTAGGGCTGGAAAAATTCATTACTCGCTCTAATCTGTATTTATAAAAGATGTTAAATGTGCCATTTAATTGCTAAAAAATGGTTTCCTTGTTGTTGGTCATTTTCATAATTATTCTTTACATTTACTGTATAGAATAGTTTAAATTGGGGTGTAAAGTCTGTTAAGGGTGGCATAAACACTTTTATTTGGCATGGACATGGTTGTAATCTCCTTGTTTGTTATTCCTGATCTGTCTTGAGTTTGAAATTCCTTGGTTTTATTTCTTGAGTTACCTTCTCCCCATGCATTTATATTTTATTTCACTATAATATAATATCTGATCTAAAATTCTTTGCACAGATCATTATTCAGCCAACAGAGGATGACAAGTTCCTGCCTGTGGCCCATACCTGTTTCAATCTGTTGGATCTACCTCGATATGCAACTAAAGAAAAGCTGCGTTACAAACTTCTCCAGGCAATCCAACATTATGAGGGATTTTCATTGGTTTAACAACTCATCACATGCAAAATGTAGTGCCTTGAAGTTCTTAAGGTTTCCTTATGTATACCAGAGGCAGTGCATTGATGTCCTTTTGTGATTTTATTTATTTCTGTGACCAAGCTTTGTTGTTGCTGGTTGTTGCTGATTACTGCATTTTATGCTTGGTTCAGAGGAATGAAATGTTGAACTTTGTATTCCTCTTTCATTAGCTGTGAAACTGCAAGATCAGTGAGATTCAATTGAAATCTTGTAGTGTGGTTTTATGTGATGAGAAGAGCCTCATGATTGTGGAGTCATTTTTCAGTTGTTTTATCTCCTCCTCCACAATATTTCAGATAATCTCTCTATTTTAAATAATGACCACTTATTTATGGGTTCACTGGCTGTTGTTTTAATCAAGAGAGCAATACATCGTTTTATTGTAAAGAAATCATAATAAATGTTTAGTTTCTCAAGTTGGAGTCTTTGGTTTGTGAATGAAACTCAGGGTTTAATTGGTAAAAAAGCCTTAATTTTATTCTCTTTTAAAGCAAACAATATACATAACTCTTCTAAGAACATCACTGAGGTGGGAATATTTTTAAAGACTGCAGAATCATAATCCTTTTGTCTCAAAGCAATAGCAATTTTATATTTTTAAAATATAATAATGTATAAATAAGTCAATAGTGTTTCAAGATCAATAAATCTGCTTCCATTTAGTAGCTCATAATGATGCCTTATTTAAACATTTTTCTGTTAGCAAAGCTTTATTCTTTGGTAACATTAGTGGACACATATTGTCTCTCACCTTTCATTCAATTATGCCGATTGAAAACAGAAGTATCTACGAAAAGAGAAGTGTGTATTTGCAAAGGATAAAGAGAAAGCAGCATAATCAAACGAAAGACGGGGATTGATGAAATCAAATATACCGTATTTACACAAAAGTTGCAGGAGGTAAATTACGAAATTTTTCATAACTGTTTTAGTTGCTGAAGGTGGGTTCGAATCATAGAATTATCACAATGTTACTGTTTTCTTTCCATTTTACATCGTAGAGAGCGGAAGTTTTGGCATACATTTCGGTTTGGAACCAATCACAAAATTTGTATTGACTCGGCATCTCGAGAAACATCATGTTTCTCTTGTTATAATTCGAATGGTGCTGGACTGCTCAGTCATCACTCCTCGGCCTCCCTCCATCTCTCCAGGCATTGCGAAGGGGGAATCGCTACACACTGCCAAGAATCTTTTCTGTCCTTACAAAACACCTCCCATTAGCGAAACGTTCACAGATTGGACGTGCCCTCCTCCTCGTAATGCTGTGTGCCTGGGGGAGCCCTGTAGCTAGGGTATGTGGGATTTAAGGCGTTCTGTTGAAAGAAAGATGTGTAATCGCGGTTAACCCGCCTTGGTTTCCCGGCAGCCCTCGCACGTGCTGCGGCCTGTTCTGCCGCTACCATCTCTGCCTGCTTGGCCTGCTTGTAGTGCTCTGGTGGCCACTTCTGGTCTCCCCTCATTTTGATTGGTTCCTGTCGCTTCACCGCCGGCTGGGAAATAAACACAGGGGCTCGCGCCTGTGAAATCGGAGGCTCTGAGCGCAAGACGACTGTTGAGGGTGGTGGGGGTGGTGGAGATGCGACTGGTTTATACACTTGTTGGTGGACCGGTTGATGATGCTGTGGTTGATTTACCTCACGGTGCTGGTAGCCGTTGGTATAACCGTTCTCCCAGGGCCTTTGGCTTGTTCCGTTGTACACTGGGGCCTGATGAAGAGAAAAATAATTGTTGATTGAATATCCTTGTAGGTTGCATCCTGTATTAGTGTTTCTTTTTCTATTAGTTTACTCCTGGCTGTTGATTTCCCTTCATCTAGCTGTGAAAATTTTAGTTGAGAGATGCTATTCATCACTGCACTAAGTTAAGAGTTTCTCCCAGTGTGGTCCCTAAATGTTTTGTCCACATTCAATGCACGTCTATCATCATTGACAAGAAGAAAATCCAATGTATAAAATTTTCTCCAATTCTTTGTTTGGAAAATTTTCACCAACTAATTCTGAGGAATTTGGCAAAAACAAGTACGCTTGTGAAACTTAATCCCAGTTGCAGTGAGCTTTGTTTCTACCTATTTCATAAAGTATCTGCAGTAACCTCGTTGGATCCTAAGGTGTATACTCAAAATTTGATGGGGCTTAATCAAAAAATGTAATTGAAGTAATCTCTACCAGTTCACTGGATTGATCACAAAGAACAAAAATACCACCATCCTAGGCAGAGCGGATCTCTCTTTCATTTACCTACAGTCCCTTTTGAATTCTTTTATTAATGCAAGTATTGTGTATATTTTGCAATGTCAAGAATTGTATTGCTTTAAACTAATGACAATTGAGTTAGTTTGGAAAATTTTACCTCAAATTGTCATGTTTTTTATTTTTATAATTTGATTATTGAATTAATTTTTAAGTTAAATAATAGTAAGATTTTTACATAAGGTAATTTTTAAAATATAAATAATATAAATGTGGAATACATGAGAACCATTCCATATATATGCATTTAGTATGTTCTTTTTGTTTTTGTCAACTGCTTTGCTTTGTAGTCCTCATCCATCTCTTACAATCTTAAGAAAATATAAATAGCAAACATTTCCATCTTACCCATTAAAATGAAATACAGAATGTTTCATCATTGCTGAAGGGGAGGGGGGTTGCTTGATTTATGGGTACGTTTCAAAATATCTCATAGTTTCCTAATTTTTAGTAACCTTGCAGGTGACATTGAATCATTCGTCCCAAGCTGATATTTTCAGAGCTTAATATAACTGTTATTACCCTTTTCATATCCAATTCTTGCTCAATAAATGATAAGTTAATTTTAATTAGTTGTTAGTTACTACTATATATCTATATACTATCATAACACTTTTATAATTTAATGCAGCAACTTCAACAGTGACGTATGTTGTAAAGTACTGCACTATGTACTGTGTTTTCATATAATGTCATAATTTTCTTACTTTTTCCGTTTGATGGAAAACATTTACTTTAACGTAAGAATAAGATTTAGAGTACTTGATTTCTGTAAAAATTGTCTATTTTAAAAAATTAATATTTTCAAAGAGCTATCTATAAATAAGAGAATTTTCATGGGATGCCAAATTCCAAATAGTTAATGTTTAGACAGTATGCTCTAAGTTGTAGCCTTATATTTTAGGTTTATTCAAAATATTATTTTTTGCAACATAGAGGTAGGAGGGAGGGAGCTCACTACTTAGCAGGGAAATGTCTAACATCAGTTTATGATATATTTTAATAGTATTTGTTCTTGTCATTGATACTGTTTCATGTAATCTATGAGTTTAGTCTTCATTTGTTTTAACTAAATAATAACAGACAATGGAATCAGGTTATATATCCATTAATTTTATTAAAAACTTAGTTTTGAAAGTATTGTCAATACGGTGAGCTATATCTTTTATTGAAATGATACTGAAGGACCACTCAAGTATATTCATGTAATTTCGATTATTCAGTAAAAAGAAAATGACAGAGATTAATCAGTATGTCCCTATTTTAATATGAATTGAAGTTAGTCATACCATTTGAAAGGTTTATTGAGCTATTTTTCATATTCTATTTAATTTATCTTCATTAAATCTTCAATGGAGTTTCATTCATTCAATCTCTATTAACAATTTCAGAGCATCTGCTGCAATATATTTCTCTATTGCTTGTTCTGAAATGAAAATTTATCTTATTTCTTCATAGTTTTAAATAATGACTACAATTTATCATTTGGGGTAACTCATTCAATTAATTGATGATATTCATTCTTGTATTCAGATAATGAACTGGGATGATATCAACTAATCTCTGTTCCTAATTCAGGTGGTTCTTAGCTTCTACAAAACCATTTCAATATATGCATAAGTTATTTGGGACTTCGATAGACATTGATACTATTTGCTTATTACCTGATAGGTTGCAGGCGCCTCCTCAACAACGTTGTTAACCTGGGTCTCTGGTGGAGGTGGCCACGCTACTCTTTTCAACCCTGAAATAGAAGTGTATTTTAAAGATTAAACTATGAGAGTCGAGAGGGACATTGGAAACAATTAAATACTCACAGGTTTAAGGATGCCTCTCAATGAAGTAGAAACAAATCCCATATCTCCCTTATGAAATTTTGCAGTCCTCTCTTGTTTTTTCTAGGCATTTCAGTTGTAAATATCTAATGGTAACAACCAATTTCCTTACTTTTTGCTAAAGTATTTTCTAATAACAGGGATTCGATTCATGCTTATTTCTAATGAGATTTCTAGAGAAGTTAATCTTTGGCATTTTAGTAGGACTTAATCTTTGATCATCCTCAAACTAGTTGTTCAAACTACTTTTTCATTCAATATATATTCATGTACATGTTAAGAGCCCTTGCTCTATGACTGCTGTTTTCATAAATCAGATGCATTCTAATATACTTTCCAGAGTTCTTGAATTTTTCAAAATAAAATTAACAATCACGCAAATGCATCATAATGACGAGTTATTAATTGAATATTTACAAAATGATTCTGAATTTTATCATCATTAATATAGATTTTGAACTTTACGACGAATCAATAATTATGTAAATTGCTGAGCCTATTGAATTATTTTGAAAACTTTGTCCAATTGGAGTACCTCAGAGTAGCAACATAATCGTTTTAGAGCCCTTTTCGTATAAATATAGTGAAAGATCAACAAGGAATTATTAGAAGTAGTAGCTTTGAAATAGTTTTCTGTTTGCCAAAGTTAAAAACGTTTTTCCTCTCTTGCGAAGGAAAGTAAGGTAGTTAGGATTTAAACCACCTCAGATTGGCGTTTGCGAACGATTTGGAAGAAATCCATGAAAACTTCCCCGTTTAATCCTTTCTTTTTTCCGGCAGTTTAATAACCTCTTTCCTCATCGTACTTACGGCCTCAAACAAGAGGGTAACTCAATTGTACCCAATCTTCCGTGCGTTTCTCTTCGCTTTATCCCTCTCTTAACTCTCATCTATTCATTCCATTCTAAATATAAAACGTCGCTGGCTCCCTAACCAAAGCATTCCAAAAAATAAGAAAAATGTATAGAGCGAAAATCTTACACGCAGGTTTCTACGTAAATTCTCACCTGCTGGCTAGACACACGTAATTCTGTCAGCTATTTATATGCCGGACTCGGGAGAATTCAAAAGGAGTCGGTAAGGGAAGCCGCTCTGTTTTCGTGGATTTTTCCCTTGGCAACAAGTCACCCGTTGGGACGTTTCCGTCAAATTCGCCGGCTAAGTCATATTGGAAAATGCAGTAATTTTCCCCTTGGATATTTTTTTTCGGAAAATTTATGGGGCCTTTCCTAATTTATGAAAATCTTATTTTTGGCCATGTGTCACGTATGATTTTTGGCCCAATTTCCTCGAAAGTAATTCTTTCGCCGAAAGATTGATGGCGGTTAATATTAGATTGTTTACGTCCCTAACCGGGAAAAAATATTTCACGCCCTCAAAGACAGGTTATCTAGGTCGGATTTTTAATTAAAGCCAACTGCTCCGAAGGATCTTCTCGATTAATTTAGAATTACTTCGGTCTCTTTTCAGAAGGAAAAATTAACAAGTTAAAATAATTCCCTTCAAAAAACATTGAGCTTAGTTCACAAGGAACAACAAAAATGAACAGTCAAACAAACAAAACACAAAATTTTGTATGTTAACAATGAACATTTTGCACAAAAACTTCGTGTCCGCTAGAAGTTTATAAAACAACAACTGATAGAAACACACAACAACAAGTTTCATGCGGAATTTTTATGTACATCCATGAACGTATATTCAACCGCAGCGTTCAGTCCGTCTGTTTTATTAGGTGGTGACAGACGAAGTTTTCGCTGGTTATCATTTTGGAAAGCAGATATATTTGAAATGGCCTGGGTACTTTGTAATACCACTTGTATAATTATAATCAACCCATATGGATAAGAAATAACTTATCGTTTCATAATTATTCTTGGAATTTTTGCTATTCTCTATGCAAAATATCAGACGCACATTTCGGTTCATTCAAACTTCGCGCCATCCAAAACAATACGTCTCAGTATAGATTTAATTTACAAGTTACTCTGATATAAATTGATTTATATAATCAAACTATATAAATTTACGATTCTTAGGCATTGTGCTAAGAGTTAACTGAAGGCATAGCAGAACTTGCTTACTGGTTACAGATTAGATAATACTTACTAAAAGAATAAATTTGTATCGGGCTCTCAGATAGTAGAGTAGGCAACAAGTTCGAGTATTGCGAAGGCGGTTTCGGGTTCGATCCCTAGTGGGAGCCTACGTGCGAAATGATCTTAGCTGTCGAAGCGCTTTTAACTATACCATTACTACTATGAATTCATTCAAACTGGACGAATATGTACATGCGGTAGACTTTGAAAATATGTCATAAATGTCTAATATCAGAGTTTTTATTAGTCTTAGTAGAGGGCATGCAAATTCATAAATGACTTCCCTCTATACTAATGAATGATTACTATTCTTCGATTTCGGTTTTTTAGGAGTTTATTTTGTTCATCTAACATTCAGAAGAATTTTTATACGTTTTACTTGGATTGTTACAATACGGTATCACTTCTTATTATAAAAGAATTAGCAATATGAGTATCCATACGAGAGTGCAGATTTTTGAATTAAAATGAAATGAAGACTGTCTAGAAGATGAAAAAATCACTTAACTGCTAAAATTATTGCAATAAACGCTGAATTTTAGCTGCCTGCCAATGATTTTTTGGGTCCCCAAAATATATATGATTCGATTCTTAGAATTAGAATATGCTCGGTTGAATTTATGCGTTCATCAGTTTATTTTTACCAACGTGCATAAGTAAAGTCAATGTCCCTTTCATAAAAATCGAAGTCAATGGGCAATTTTTTGCCATCAACGTCATTGTATTCTACTTGAGGTTGACGTGAAGTATATTTTCTTAGACTTTACCAACCGGAGTAAAGTATACAACTATTCCTCTGTGAAACTATTTTTAGTTTGTTAAGATTGGCGAAAGATTCTTAAATTCTTGAATAAATATGAATTGAGAGGGGGTGTACTACCCTGAACGTGAACTTGCGTCAATAGAGGTCTCAGATCACACCTACTGTATCTGGGCACATATCCTCGGCTGAACACCCACGCAGCGGCCGAGGCTACTGCTGATTTGCTAGCTCTAAATCGCAACTTTTTTCCGTCACTTTCATCCGACGTTAGGGATGCGTTGAGTTTTGCTCGGAAAATAAATTCATTTGGAGTAAATTTTTGCCGCTGGCTTTTCAACGCTGAGAATTTGCCTCGGTAGTTATATAAGTACTTCGTGACTAACTTACATCACTACCATTGGACGCTCCTCAAGCCAACTTAAAAAAATTGCTTGAAGGGATCGTATAACGTTTACGGCGAAGGAAATTTCTTCATTATTTATAGAGGTACTCACCTTTGTTTTACTTAAACTTACATTTGACCCAAAGTCCGTTACTATAATTTGTGTCGAGTCAATTAAAGTAGCTTGGTAACTCTATTCAAATTTTATACACCACAATCGCTGAAGTACCATTAATAAGTTTCTAATGGAACGGACCACTGTTTGGGGGATTGTCTCAGGTTGTTTGTCTCATGTTATTTTAAATTATTGTTTATGTTTTTTCGTAGGAATTACATAGTTTTGAAAACTGATAAAAAAATTGAAATCACTGATTTATAATCTTCGATCCGTCCGTAAAATTTTCAAAAAATCTTATGTGAATTGGTGAATTAGATTAGATATCGAGGTATATAATGAAAATATTTTAAAACATTTTTAATTATTCGGCATCGATATGTTTAAAATTTATTTATAACGCGCAATTAAAAATGTTTTATATGTCGGAAGGAATTGTTTAATCTTCAAGAAAGATGGATTACATTAATTAGAATTAGGTTAACTCTTTATGTAACTGTAATAGAAAAAGATTTTAATCAATTGAAATAGTTAATACAGTAAGTGCATCAGCAGCTTCTCATTGCAGTGATTTAAATTGCGTTGTATGCAGGCATGCTTGTGAAGCGTTACTTGAAGCTGAGACGTAAATGGATTTGAGTGATTTGTTTTATATTTATAATTAAATGCGAAGATCTTTTTATTGGGCGATGGAAGGTTTTACATGTACATATTTTTTTATGTTTTAAGTATGGAGTCAGCTTAATACATTTCAACTTAATGATTTCAGCTAAAGAGTATGATGAATGATTTACATTTATCAGCTACATGAACTACTACTCTTTGAATAGGGAATAGGGTCTTCGGTATGAGTAAGATGCTGTCTTTCTGGAAATTATTATCTAATATCGCTACCTTCAGTCATGTATTTAGTATATCCTTGAGTGTGTATTATCACATATTGTTTTACGGCAATGGCGTTGGTTCTGGAAGAATCTTTAGAAATTATAAGCTATGAAAATGATAAAGAAGGAAGAAATTCGAAAATCTAATTATGTTAGTTAAATTTACTCAAGTCAACAATAAAATTTCGATTACCAACTCAAATTCATGGCATTTTTAGTAACTTCCTACCTCTGATGAATTTATCTTTTCTTATCAGAGATCTTTTACATGATTTATCCTTAAATACCACGATTCGTAATCAGTAAAATAGTCTGGAATGTTCTGTTTATTTTCGAGCGATTTCATCTATGGCAATAAATTATTTCATTGCGGTTTAGGACTATTATTTAGATGCACTTCATTTCATTTGCAGCCAATAAAGATTTTGTGTGTCTTCGTGCGTAATTTTAGCCCTAGAATACCTTATTCAGCTAATGGGAATAAATTGGCGAAGTCTCACATCAGCCGTGGCCAAAGCGCGGGAGTTTTTAATATCGCGCCATTCTCTCTTCGCGGACGATAACTCTTTTTAAATTAGCCGAGCCTATGATACCACCTATCTTCTCCTGCTGTAAAACACATACGAGTTTCTCACTTCTAATGCTAATGGATACTATTTCTCATCACCTGAAATGTTAAATACTCGTTCACACTTCAAAGCACCTTCCTAAGTATACATCGCGTTGACAAAATTCTTTCCTGACTTGTCTCAAGTATTAATTGGTGCTAAAATTCAAAACAGAACAACGTTCGATTTGTTACAAACTCACGACTTACCCCTTGGCTGTGAGAGGGTGTATAAATCCTTTCGAAAAATGTGGTCCTAATAGTGTTCCGTGTGGTACTTCCTCCCTTAAAGAACTCGGAGAACCACTCGTGCCGGTGTTCGGACCTGTTGTGCGCGAGTTGGATTGCCGTAAGGGTTAGCACCGGAGGGGGTGAGGTGGGTAGGGCCGGGGAAGGGCCTATTCCTTGTTCCTCGGTTACGGAGTAGGAGTGCCTGAGATTAGTCACGTGATTATAGCGCGAAATGAGGATTCGGAGCCAGGGGAGAGGAGGAATCCGTGTTTTAAGAGGGGCTCAGGAAGAGAGAGCAGGGGGAAGGTTGCATGCGTGGGGTTGGAAGGTAGAGATGCCACCTATATCTACGCCTATTTCCAGATATGCCGGTTGATCGAAAGGTATCGTCCTAAATCTTTTTTTTTATTTTAGAATTTACATCGTGGCTGATATTTTAGCCAGTTTATTAGACAATACTGTTTTTTTTCTCTCTCTCTCTGAGATACTCAAAATAGTTGGCGAAATTTATATTTTCAGGAAAATACGGGTTCATCGAGTTAATTGCAGCTATATGAGGATAATAACATAGTTTCCCCAAACCGAATTTACCTGAGCATGCCGAGTTTCCAACGCTGACATAAGGAATTGAATGTGCTTTCGTTCGCAGTTGACGTTTATGAACTTTTATCGAAATCGGACGTGACTGGTTTTCGTTGAAGGGTTTTCTAATACATTAATTAATGCAAGTATCTTCGAGAATCTTTTTCAAATATCTTTGATGTTAGTGAAACGAATTTTCTGATTTATTATTTTGATTAATTCGATTTCAGTGAGGCTTTTTCTAGTTTTTTTTCCAGTCGGAGAGGTGATTAATCTGTTTTGAAATTAATTAAAATTTTAAAGAATTATGTGTGGAAAAATTCGTTATCGTTAAGTTACTGCTATGATATTTATATTTTTGTAATTTTTAAAAGTTTCAGTTTACATTCACACACTGAAGATTTCGTCGCTTTTATGCAAGTTATGTTTGATGACATTAATACTTAAACTCACGGTTTATATTGAAATAGTGTTCCACTCGTGTCAATCTTTGTCTCACTTCCGCATCATCTCTTTCTTCGAATTATCGGTTATCGTTGATCGTTATCACAGTGATATTGTGCATATTTATGCGTTCCCCGACCGTGTTTGATGATGGTACATTCCAGTAAAACGGCTGATTGAAATAAAGTTAGTGTAAGGAAGCTTTTTACCTCCTGGCTTACGAATCATTTTGTGGAATATCGCACTCTTGGCAACAATAATCGGAGAAGATCTTTCCAACGCTCTCTGGATGCACTCCATCATCGTTAATCGTGTATCCATTGTAACCAAATGTTCATTCACATTCTTCACATCATCAAAAATTCCAAGATCTTTTCCGATGACACTTTTAGGCCGTGCCGATTCAAATAGTCTACCGATACTATTTGGTGCGTTCTGCGGGAACTTTTGATCCCTCGCCAAGACTTAACCGCTCAAATAAAACTTCCCACGGATAAGCATATTTATATGTATTTATGTTTCCAAGGTAATGAGGAAAATATATCGGCCATTACGTTCCCAATCTTATACTCTCACCTCGGCGAGACTAATTTTAATTTTTAACGACCGAGAGAATGACTCCTTAGGATTAATTTCAGGCTTAAATTTGGTGGAACGAAGATACATGCTAGTGCATCACGAGTTAAAACTTACGTTTCTAATCTTCTGGGAATTTATTCATCGCGGAGCCAAAATTAATCCCTCTGCGACTTTTATCAAAACATAATTCCGTGGAGCTAAACATTTATAAAACTAATCTCAAACATAGCTTTCTTTTAGCTTAGACTTCCGCTCTGTCTCCCAGTGACATCGAATATTTCTTTTTATCTATATCGTCCCATGCTGGAGAATAGCGCCAAGGTTGTCCGCGGAAATTCCTCCAAAATTAACCGAGACGGTTTCGGAATGGATTCCCGAATGTTGACTCCCACCCTGAGACACTTGGAATGAAGAGATGACGCTGAAAAGTTTCCTAGGGTGGCTGCTGGGGCAGGGAGGTGGAATAGGAAAAAAAATGACACGCGGAAGGAGATGGGGGCTATCAAATAGCCGAGTAATGAGGCTAAGGAGATGAATGGGGCGGCGGAAGTTGAAGGAGAGAGAGACGACATTATGGGCTGCGAGGTAAAATGGGGTCATGTATCGTTGAACCCCAAGCTGTTTCGCGCATTCTAGTTTTGGCGCGAATTATATAGTAAGCCTGTATTTGCTCGTAACTTCTAATTAATACTTTTGTCATTTCTGCAGGTGTAGGTTTTGGCTTGCTAATCTGTTGATTCGAAAAGGAACTTTTTGATTTAACAGTTACCGTCATCACCCCATTTATTACTTCGTTCCACAAGTCTCAATAGTAATTGACGAAATCATTCTCACGTAGATAATCAATCAATAGTAGTTTACTTTGGTCGGAACATATTCCTTTGGTTAAGATTTTGCTTGAATGTAGTCTGACACTAGTTTTTATTTGATCCTTCACAAACTACAATGAAAAATACAATGCTTTTGTACGTATGTATAAATAAGTATAAAATGTATTTAATTATCTTTACGGATTAAGTAAGTAAATCCTTCCGTTACATGTTTTATGTTAGAGAAGACCATAATGCAGGATAGCCTCTCCTTATTTCATTCATTTTATTTAGTTCATTCTAGAATTTGGAGCAAATCAATAACGTGCTATGATTCTGAATATTAATAATTTATCTAGAGATATCTACGTCTTTTATTTTTAAAATATTTTCTTCTACTTTTAAATCCTCACACGTCGTATTTTTAAGACATATTTCATTTACTTGTGACGCCTATCTATTTTTGAATTTATTTATTAGGCAAGATTACGTTTTTGAAGCATAAAATTGTTATCCATTGTACATTCTTTTAGGATTTAGAATACATTTCTGTGATATCAAATTGATAATCGCACAAAATACTATAGAGTTTTATTGAGCGCGGGGTCGGATCAGTTTACTGCTAGTGGATTAAGATCAGGTGCCCGCAACTGAGGTAAAGGGGAAGAAATAGGGAGCAGGAAGCGGAGAGATATAAAACAGGATTACGTTTAGGTTGCCGTGAATGTGTGGAGAAGAGCCAAATTGATGCAGAAGAGGATAATTAAATAAAGAACTCGGAGGAAGGGACGTGGAAGAGAAGTTGCATGGCGAAAACACGGGGGACGAAATAAGTAAATAGCGTATTAGCTCGAAAATAAATCTAGTCACGAGATTATTCTCCCTCACTGATGGAGGAACGAAAAGGAATCTCCTACTGATTCGGATGCGCAAAATGTTTTGAATGGAAGAAATAGTGAACTTCTCTTATTACATTTCGATTTTGGACTTGGAATTCGTTACACTTCGAATCATTTATAACCCAGTCAATTGAATGAAACAGTCAAATATTGGGTGTACGTAATAATTAAAATAACTGGAAACTAAAGAAGCTAAGAACTAGAACTAAAAGATGCGAGAGTACTGGAATGCTTCTTTTTAAATAATACTGCAGTGATATAACGTGAAAAATATGAAAATTATTTAGGTTGTTTACAAACAATGATCTGGTAAAGTAAGATTTTAAGATTTAAAAGTAACTTTTCCTAACATTTAATGTATTAAATTCCGTTTCTCATCAAATCAGCCAAAAAATTCCCGAAGTTTAGTACTATATCTAAAGTTTTTTAGTATGAAGAAATATAAAGATTTATTTATGAGTTTGTAGATAGATATAATAATATCTATTAATATCGATTTTCCCTTTTTTACTCTTCTTATTTCTTTAATTTCGGAACATTTTCGTTAGCATATTTCGTCTATTTTAAGTGTCTTTATCATATGACGATTTATTCGAGATCAAATCCTTATAGACCGTGAGTGACACTTGCGAATCTCTTAAACTGTTGAAAAATTCATTCCTCACGAAACATCTGAGGGAAAACCTCATTCACTACGAATATCACAACGTAAATGTTAGTAAAATCGAAGTACTAAGTAATCGAACTAAATCGAAGTACTCAAGACATCCTTCAGCATGGAATATTTTACGACTGGAGCAAAGAATATGGCTTAGGGGATGATAACACGAGTCGAAATAGTACGGAGCTGGAAAGGCCTTGGAAGGAGGTAAGGGAGACATGAACGATGGAGTAAGTGAATAAGGGTTTGGCGACGAAGTGTTTGAAGCAGAAACGAATGAGGATGCTGAGAGCAGGGTGTCGGATGAAAAGGAAGGAAGCAAAGGAACAGAGGATGAGAGAGTTATAATTGAGCATCAGAAGGTCTGAGAGAGGAATGAGGAAATAGGGTTAAAATAGTGTCTTCGGACTGAGTCATTGAGGCGGGAGAAGGGAAGAAATTGACGAGAGCGTAAAAGGTGGTGCGGTGATCGGTTAGAGGCGTAAAATTAAGAGGAAAATTAGCTGTTGAAGGAAGCTTTTGGGATGGAGAGAAAGCCCCAAGGCCGAAGAAAGAATGATAGATTTGGAGGAAGGGAAGAATGATCCAATGAGAGAAGGAATTCATCCCTTAATAGTTGGCGATTTTGTTTCTAGTGTCTTGTCTCCAATAAAATTCTTCTGACATATCAGAGGATTCTATTCCTCTTAATGATGGGTGAATGAGGAAATATGTGCGTATACTTCATGAGTGGCCAACCTTACATTGTGTGTATGTTTTTTATTTAATTTTTACTTGAGATACGCCTCACAGAATACAATAATGCGCCATTAGCGATAACGATGCGCCATAATAGTAAATTATAATAAATGAGCGCTATACATTTCATTCGTAGAATATTTTACGTGTGTGAAGTATATTTGAGTTTATGTATGTAAATTATGTAAAAATATTATTTTAATATTTCTCTGCATTCAGTGCGCCCCTTTGGCGGATGCACTATAAGATGTCCACTCTTACAATAGAATACACAGGTATTTTTCAGCTGTATTGTTGTGATATAGGGTGAAAAAAACTACTCGGCTACAATATTCGGAATTGAATGTCATGGATGTTAGTGTCAGTTTAACGTATATACCAGAGAATTTCCAAATATTATCTCCAGTGATATAGTTTCCTTGGCTCGGATTTCAAAGCAAACACGCACGAGCGTATGGGCTATTACTTGAGGCAAATAAATTTACGACCTCACTGTCTCGCTTCCGTCAGGAAATTCACATTCACGTGTTCCTTGATTCACCAGAATCAAAATTAAAGCGGGATCAGCGACAATGGAACGCGACCACATAACCCGAAAGCTAATCTTTCCGACGAAGTAGCCTCAAGGTTCTCTTAAGTGTCGCTAGAGCTGGATCCAGTTATTTTGAGTTTTGGCGCAGGATAAACTTTTAAGCAACTGGCTGAATTTCGTCACCGAAACTCGGCCTTTTCAACTTTCGACCACTTTAAGCTCATCGCAACATAGCATGAAATTCTGTAGATCGAATGAAAAAAACTCTCACGCCATTTTGTCAAGGGCTGCTTCTCGTGGCTGAAATAAACCTTTTGAGTGGCAGCCGTGTTTATTTGTGGTATGTTACGCGAAACCGCACGAGGGCGAAACGGTTAAAAATGATTCAGCGGTATGTAGCACAGGGCGCAATCAGGGCAATACGGAAAAAAGTAACCGGGTCTTGAAGGGTGGATCTCAGGTGGGCGTTTAGTATAGGAAAAGGGAGTTTTAGGGGTAGGCGAAAATGAGGTGGGCGCAGCAATGACAAACGACGTGGATGAGGCGTTGTGCCATTAAAACATTCTATTCTAAAAACCCTTGTTTGCCTGCTGAGAATGAGCGAACCTCCTCTGTTTTGTTTCCCGAGTTCCATCTTCCTGATTCACTTGGTGGAAATAGACGTATTGCGTTGCATTTAAATCGCTGATTCGTGTGATTATAGAGAAGAGTAATTCGTAACTGGGAAGTTTTCTGCTATAGTCAAGCGATATTTCATGCTCGATTAACTGTTAGAATTAGAAATATATTTTTCCTTCGAAATAAGCTATCAGGGTTGGAGCTTATGATCACAGCAATACCTCACTTTTTAGTCGTTCGCTTGTTTCTAAAACACCTTACGAAATTGTCCTGAATAAGGTATTTTTATAGTAGGTTGTAAGATAATACGTTTCAGATAAGTAGTGTATCTATTAATCATTATCATTATACAAGGGACAGTATGTACTCATACTGAGAGTTTCCCCATATAAATGAAATACAAATTTGAAAATAATTCTGTCAAATTTGATATGCATATTCATACTTCGAAATTGTGATGAAAACATATGTAAAATCTTTGGTATTCAATTCTGCGCAATGTGTAAAGGGTAAATTTATTGTTTTTCTCTTTTAAAGCGTTTATGAATAATATTTTTAATTTAAATCTAGATATTGGTTAAACATAATGAATTATAAAGATTCATTTATTTCAAAAGCTTAAAAATTTAACGTTTTCCGTTAAAAATGAAATTGAATGGTTGTTATTAGGAAAATTCTCTCACGGTTTTATATTTTGACTTTAACCGAATATCTCTTAAATAAGTACATTTTTAGTAATCGTGCTACATTGAAACACGTTTTTAAGTCGTTCAAAGTTTCTTTTTCTTTCTTTTTTATTTCCACAATTAATCTTCAAATTTGGAGACATTAACTTCCTTACTCCCCTCAACGACTGGTTTCAGTATATCTGTAAATATTGTAAACGTGGCTAATAAACTCAAAGGAATTTAACAACAGAAAGACAGCACTAAACCCACGTGGTGGATCTGTGTTTGGTGTCTGACATTCTCGGCCAAGAGAATCCTATTATTACCCCTATATTTTTCAATAATTTCATATTTAAATGCTATTATTTAGATTAAATTAATTATATCACTTTCAATGCTGAAGTTCTATATCTGATTTATTTTTGCAGTTACTCTTACCCTTTTTTTAAGGTATAAGCGAAATTGTAGATCGTAAATCATTGAGTACAATCTACCTTACCATCCTACGCACATTCCAGTTTAAGAATGCTAGACAATTCCGATACTCGACGGTAGGGATGGATGCCAAAACAGTAACTTCAGAGCTTGTATCATAAGTTCTATTCAAGTTCAAGAGATGACAATGTATTAAAAACCAACATCCCTTAGTCTTGACAATAGAATTTACTCTCCCGATTGTAAGACAACTCAATATTTTAATAAAAATCAGAGATTATTTATTTAACATCTTCAGAATGAGTTATTCACTTCGGTAACAGCATCTTAGACTATTTTTGGATCCTATTGCGGCTCGTAATACTTATATGAAGGCAGGTATGGAGCCGCAGGTATACTGATATTTCTTTCTTTATTCTAAAGACGATTTTCATAAACAGCGATATCCTTATTCGTTCGATGTGGATGAACGCTGGCGAGGATCATTTTGACGAAGGTTGCGAGACAGAATGAGGTGTAACGCAGCCAAACGTCAACTTTCGCAATTAAATTTTCTTCTGGAAGAGTGGAGTAATGCGGTTTGGCATCCGATTCCGTGATGAGATGCAGACACATGAGGTTATGTTAAGTGGATGGAGGTTGACGGTGTGAAACGAGGTAAAAACGGGTGCGTAACATTCAAAGGCGCCGTTATTAGTTGGGTGAGAAAGCAATTCCGTCAACTTGTCCCCAGGTGCGGTCAAATGGGGCGGGAAAAATTGGCGTCGCCATGTTAGTTCCCACACCACTGCGCTCTCACTGATTCCTCTTAAGACGAAACACACAGAATGATAAGGCCATCCGCCGATCCCAAACGAAACAATCGGAATGCTAGTTCTCCATTCCGAATGGTAGGTAAAGAAAGAACTACGATGCTACGAACAAGACGAAGCACGTGTTCCGAGGATATTAGGAGAGCTAACGATACCTAGTCAACATTGATCATCTGTCTTTGTCAATGAGGTTTGGGCTGAGTCCAGGGTAATCAAAAGAAAGCGAAACTTGTTGGTTTCAGAAAGGATGTTCTACATTCAAAACAAACAAACGAAATTGATACGTTTTCCAAATTTCGGTCGTTTTCCTTCCTAATCTCCAGCTATTGAGTAAGGAGATATGAATGCGGAAACGTATTCAATCATTAGTTATCGTAAAGTTTCTGTAATTATTTTTTGAAATTTACAAATATACATTATGAGGAGTAACTTTCGGATGTTATTAATTTCTAGAGATCCAAGTCGTAAGTGAATTATACAATAATGACATAATATTAGTATTTTAATATTATCAGATTTTTTCGTTTTGTTTAGAAGAAAGTAGCTAAACAACTGCACGCTAATTATATATATTGTCTTGATACATGCAACAAAAAATAAAAGGTTTTGGTAACGTTTCAGAAAAAAGGATGAATTCAGGTACGGCAAATTTCACTCCTCATCCTGGATCTTATACAACCCGCCTGGCACACGTATCATTCTGCAGTGAATGCCAGAGGCTCTTCCTGGCCGTTGAAAACATATTGGAAGCTGTCGAAACGACGCGTCGCTTTCCTTTTGAACCACTAAGGACGAAACTGAGGTAGGAATTTTGTTTCTTTGCTGCCAAAATCTCGAAGAGTTCCCTTCACCTGTTCTTAAGTGTTTTCGGCGAGTGTAAGATGTCAGCACTCTAGGACTTGGGACATTTTCAAGTGTCGCCTCTTTCAAGAAATGAATCGATTAAGAACTTAATAGGCCCGGAAACACGTGCTTCTATCCGCTTACCAAAATAAAATGAATGATCACACGGATTGTATATATCAAACTGAATTTTGCACAATTGGTTCATGAGCAGCGTAGATATGAACACCCAAATTATTGGTACGTTCCTTTCTTTCTTTCCATTTAATACCTAACTTTTACGGAATTTATTTTTTATTTTAATAAGTTTAATACCATTTAAAATACTACCTATGTTGAAGTAAATTTGATCGAATTACTACTATATTTGTAAGCATTTTAGCTATATTTATGAGCGTCGGAACTTATTGTACAACACAAGTTCGCGACATCGCCGATCTGTGGGGTAAAATTTTGTCAAAATATTGGTGGGTGAAATTACTTTTGAATACGTTTCATTGAACCAAAACTAGAACCCACGTAATTCTAAATTCTTTCTCTACTCGGGGAACGGCGGATGGCCCCACACATTTCCTTTCCACAAGCCACGCAACAAACGGAGTTTTGTTTCCCTCTAGCATAGGACTTCTGTCTATTTTTCTAATATCTTGAAGCGCCGTAGAACTCCGTTACCTTGGTTGCTGGTGAAAAATTTCGGCGCTTGTACAATGTGGCTAGCTTTTGGCGGCCATTCAATCTTTCCTGGCATCAACCTCCGCCCCGGAGATGGGGCTCTGGTCGTAGAAGGGGGCCGAGGAGGACCCGCCCCCGACGGCCCCCATCGACCCAACACACCACGTCGCTCACCTGGCCCTTGCCTAGTCTGCTCCTCCGCCTCCAACATCTTCAAGACCTCCGACTTAGCCAAGTTGGGGGCTGCCAGGTAGCGGAAGTCGATCCTGTTGAGAAGGAAAGGAGCCGTTGAAAAAGTAGGCCGTTTGAAAGTACTAAGTTCTTTAGGGTGGACCCTCTTGAACCCAATTTATCATCCTTTTGACCAGAACCTGTTAGTTTGAGTGCCGAGAGGAAGTGCTCGGTGTGCAGTACGCTCTCCGGTAGTTCACAGTGTTACATCATATACCGAGCAGAATTCAGATTAATCATGGAAATAATTATGAGCCAACTATAAGAATCGAAAGTTTAATGATGTCAATCATGCATAATATTATGACTTAGAGATTAGGCTTAAGAGAAATAATCTGCACCTAACCTTACGGAAAGAGTAGAATAATAATAACAGAGTATTCCTAAATTATTTTGTATTCTGTGGTGCTTGAGATATTCATATATTTTTGGGATTATTGCGCAAAATTGCGGTTGAAAGGGAAGAAATACTGTGTGAAATATGAATTTTGCGATTACGCGATAATGATACGAAGATATTTTAATCTAATTATATATTTAAAGTCAGGCCTTAACAACATATTTATGACCTTAACATGGCCAAAAATTTCAAGTCGGTAGTGATTTTTTCATGGAGATTTTTTTTCATTGGAGTAGCATGGTAACCTGAAGATGCTACTGCGGTAGCGAAACTGATCGTCATTAAATAGTCGTGTGGAAATTTTACTAGTGTATCTCTTCCTCATTTATGGCTTTCCACAAGGTAACGCCTGAGCACCTAGATTTCATAAAGTTCTATTTTCAACTTCTCCTTGGAAAGTAAGCGTTGCTTTTATCCTTCATCAAAAAATTTCTCCTGAATAATTATTGATATTAGTACAATCAGTGCCGTAGTCTTTTCAATCATTCACCGTCATTAATTTTGCAGTTCCTTTCCGCTGCATTCGTATGTGGTTAGCATTCCATTCTACTTTTTGTGTATGAACCGCAATGAAGTAAAAGTAGCGAAGTAAAAGTGTTACACTCGGTGCATTTATAATATGTGCACATTTTCGACAAGTAAGGTACTGTCTCACTTTCTAAAAAATCCGGATCGAAGCTTGAAATTGAAAATGCTGGTAGGACAGGGAAGAAAGTTGAAATGGAGGACACGTCCCACTTTTGCCGAACGTCTGGTTTTACAAGAATGTGTTAGACATCAGTCATTAATCTCTGGCTCAAAGTGCAGCAAGAATTCGAATACATGCCTTTCATTCATCATTAATCAGACTATAGAAACGCAAGTACTGAAGCGATGTATTCTGTGATATTTTCATTTTGATTTCAAGTTACCGATTTGCGAAAGGTGAAAGTTTCCTAAAATCAGTCTTTTTTCCCTGTTTTTCAACCTTTATCGACTTCCAAAGAAAATATTACATTAAATGATGCAAAAATATAAAATTATATGCACAAATACAAATGAAAATAGCACTAGTTTTCTTATAAACACATTTGTATAGTGTAAATTCTGTTTTTCGATTTTTGAGAAATATTTATTTTATGGGAAGGATAAGGGTGATTTAGAGTTTGACTAGATGAAAAATGCCGGTAGAAATTCATCTAGAAGCCATTGAAAGAATAATCTGTTAATAGCCTGCTCTTTCACTCTTTTGCCTAAGAATTAGTCCACTCAGTATCCTTAGGCGTGAAGTCACTAAAAATAAATTTTACATCAAGCCAAAAACTACTTTAGGAGTCGTTTCACCTCGAATATATTATTCATCCAACCATTCCGTGGATATTTTAAGAGCCGAAAATGTAAGCAAGCACTTAGTTAATGTTATAATCTCCTTACCGCTAAGAGGAATCTCGCTAAAAATTTTCCATTTGGAAGTGGCTCAAAGTTCGGACAGGTTACAGAAGAGGGGGGAAGTCATACCATGAGATGCACTTGTCAACGATGCAGTAACACGTGCGGAGACAATATATTTCTATGCCTCCGTCGTGTCACGTGCTGAGGATAATTAGTCATTCTGTCTTTTGCGGAGTTTCTCCAGTTGATCGCGCAATTTGAGATAAACACCAGAAGCGTTTCCCCCCGCGTAATTTCAGAGAGCTTGGAACTCTGTCACTCAAAAAGGAGGGTAATCAGTTTTGAGACATTTATAGAATTACAGGATCATACGCGAATGCTATTTTAATTCTCGAAATGCGTTATTCTTCGTTGTTATTGGACTGTTTCGAGATTTTCATAACCTTGTTTTCGAAGTCGCGGAATACAAATTAAATCGTTTACAATTTTTTTCTGCCGTACTCAACTTCTAGTTTTAATATACCATCTCCAAAAATATTCATAAGTTTGATTAGTTCATCACATGAAAGTTTTATTTTGGGTTTTGTTCTCTTAACCTACTGTTCTCTTGGAAGATTATTTTTCTATATACTCAGGCTAAGATTATCTTATACATTTGATCGATTTCTCACAAAGAAGATTTTACCTTGATATGAAAGTTTTAGTAAAGTAATATTCATCTCTTTGTGTATATTTAGTTTACTCAGTCGTATTTTATTCATATCTTACAAGAATCGTAATTATTTATTAATCTTCCTCGATGACATTAAGTGATATTTTTATTCTTAGTTGTACGATAGTTGAAAGAATAATCATTCTTCGCAGAGAAATCTTGTATTTTATGTATACCTTAATCAAGTTTATTCATAAACTCCAGGTTCATCTTTTCTCCCTAATTTATACTGTTTCACTTATTCATTTTCTTAGTTATGTTTTAGTTATAGCTTTTTCTAGTGCTTGCTTATCTCTATCAACCTCCTCTTTCTCCGAATCTCAATTAGGAACCCGCAAGAAACTTTGAAGATATTTTTGCTGCTAGATGACCCTCCTGACACCGAATTCCTTCCCTTATCGTGTATTTAAAAAAAGGGTGGTTCACACAAGTCATCGAACCCAGAAGTGCATCCGTTAAGGTACGTAAGTCTAGCATATTATGTGAAACGCCAATAGCTAGTTTATTGGTATAATTATTTTCATATGATTAGTCTTTTAACATAACCTTTTGCCCATATAAAGGAATTAAATAATTTATCCACGGCGCTGTAACCTCGATAGGCCTGTGACATCGACAGGGTATTCATAGTGAGTCAAATGTAGTCAGTACATTGACTCCCATGCCACCTTATCGCCTCTCTAGATCAAAATAGATCCGATACACTATATTTCAGGCAGTTTCCTTATTTTCTCATCACTAAGCTAAGATCATGGTCCCCATCGGGAATGGAATCCTTGACACTTTCACAGAAGCGTTAGCAATCCCTGGCCTATATTATTGTAATGTCCTAAACATGATTATAGATTACATTTCCATAGAATTATGAAGCAAATTGATCTAAATTGCGATTTACCGAGCGCAAATTTCATGACATAATTAATCGAGGAAGACCTATCCTGATTGTATATTTAATAATTCCAAAATGGGAAAAAGAAGGAGGAGTGTTTAAAGTTCCACGAAATGTTTATGAAAACATTTTAAATTGAATTTAATGGCAATTTCACAGGGGTATACCTACTCTCTTCCCTAAATTACACAAGCTCGAAAGGTTAATTGAACGATGGATGCGTCGCAAGAGAAGAAACCTTTTTTCTCGCACTTCAGAAGGCCGTAATCGTTTGGTGCTGAAACCGAGAGTGGATGCGGTCGAGAGTAACCGCAATGTCGCCCCCCCATCGGCATTCTCTACCTACTTACCAGAGGCTCTCGTCCCCACTGACGTCAACAAACGAACGAGCTGTTTCTTTTGGCACACCGCTACGGCCCTCCCCCAACCCTTCCCACGAATAGGTCGCTTTTATTCATGGGAATACTTTAAAGGTTTGATCCCCGACCCGTCCTTGCCTCAAACCTATCGTTGGGATGGTCCAACAGAGAAGCTGTTGTGATTCCGCGGAGATTGAGAGTTTTATAATCTTCCTCTAGTCTTATTTTCGGTCCAGACCTATTTCGTTTCCTACGAGAATAAATAAAAATCGGGAGATAAAAACAAAACTGTTTCGTCTTCTCCGCCCGCTTCTCTCTGACTCACTGTATTTTCCTGGATCTCCTTTCCCTTTATTTTTAATCTTTGTGGGAGTCACGGATGGAAACGCGTGTATTTTTCTATGGGGTTTAATTATAGCGGGATGAGTTGGCTTTTTTGAGACAGGCGGTACTTTCATAAGTGCTATAAATTTTTGGTATTAATTTAGAGCGAGTTTTCTGAAAGAGTCACCGATACCGCGATAGATATTAGGGACCGAAAACGTCACGCCGAGTCTAAGCAAGAAGGTAACATGTTGATGATAGCGATTATGATTGACAGCTTTTATTGACGTTGCCGAAGAAAAAATATCTTTGAAATTTAAGGGTTTCTGCTTTCATACTGTATTTTCCGTCTATATTTCCCCTTTTCCAAAATATTTGGTTCCAACGAGTGACGGAAGGCTTATACAAGGTAAGTTCGATATCGTTGGATATGAGTATCCTAGGACTAATCTCACAATTGTATAATTTACTTGAAGGAAAACCGTAGTATAATAGGTATTTAATATATTATTTATTTTTATACTAGTTATTTTTAGAACTGAAATAGTTATAAATAGAAACTGGTGGAACCAATACGGAAACTTTTTCTTTAAATATGGAATTGAAAGCCGGGAGGGGGCTTGAACAAAGGGTAATGAACAAAAAGATGCGGTATCTCGACGAACTCAACATCTTAATTTAGTCTTTTGCTGCAGGATAAAGGAAAATATATCGTTCATCTATTTTTGTCTTGGTCTTGTTCGTGGCTATAAAAATATGGCTGTTATGAATTTTTTGTATTTTTAAGAAGGAATCCAAATATGTAGTCTTTGTTGCCATTGTAATTGAACTTAAATCTACATAAACACTCAAATCCCTTATCTTATAAATTATTATCACAATAAGGGATTGAAGTTTTAAATACATAAGGAATAAGAGGTGTAGCACACTGAAATGTGAGGAAGAGAGACGGAGACTTTATCATATTCAATGCAAAATCACAATATCAGAGGTTAAGAAACGTTAAAACAAAATAACATTAGATAAAATTATAAATAAATAAACGAAAAATCTTCGTCCTTGTCGGGCTTTTTCGGAGGATGAAGGGAATATCAACTTTGCATACCCGGATAACTTTTAGAACTGACATCCATTCATTCTAAATTTCCCCTAATTATGAAAAACATGCTTTAAGGATCTTCCATGTTTCCTCGCAGCTTTTCCCACCGCTTTCATTTGAAAATGGCATCTTTCTTCAATTGTGAAACTAAAACTTATACTTATTAAGAAGTCTAACATTTGGATATGAAGGTCTTCAGGGAGTTAATTGTTCTGATTATATAGATTCAAAAGCAAGGCTCGATGATACACGAGCAGATTAGTAATAGTTTAGGGCGGAATCGATTCAAGAGCAACTTCAACTATTCAACTATTAAGAGTGAAAATCATTTGAAATCCCCTACATAAGAGGTATGCAATGCATTAGATCAGTATCAATACGACCCGCTTAACCAGCCAACGTGGTAGTTTCGACAAATGAAGCAAAACGTTATAAACTTAACATATTCCAGTTCTCGTTCGTTCTAATTAGTCCAGCCTTTAAGAGAGCGACTTATCCAGGGCATAAAGGCTTAATCCTCTCTTTCTCTTTTGTCTTCCTTTGAAATATGGGTTCTGGCTTGAAGCCTAGCTTTTAAGACCGACGGAAAGAATGTCCCCTCCTCTTTATCTTTGTGTGTGTCCTTTTTCACCCCATGCCATCAGAGCGAAAATGAGAGCGAAAGAGACGTCCCCCGTCTCACACAACACGTTTCAGACGGAAAAGGACCGAAAAAAATCGGAGGGAAAAAAGAATGTGATTAGCGCCATTCACAATGACCAATTCATTATATCTCTTTTGTTCTGTGTATATTTTGCTTTCGACGCATCATCGCTTCCACGACGGAAATGTTCCCCTGTCTTAACCTCCCTACTGTGCATCATTTATTGTAAATGATTATACTCGGATAACAAGAAATGATATCACGTTTTTCTTTTTTATCATCACATTTATATCATAGAATTATATTAATAAAATGTTTTCTATTTTCCTTATCGCTTTGGTACTTGTATACCATTGCTATTTTGTTCGATATTCACGTATATTTTTTAGTAGCGAAGTTCAATCCCATTTTAACCATTCAATTTACCTATTCAAACACACCAATTTAGTTGATGTTATTTAGCTGTGTTATATTTAAAAATTCAAAACTTTATGTCTTTAATTAAGTGTTAAAGATTCCTGTTGCTTTTCATGCTATTCAAGTCTAGAATAAGGAAATCATTATTAATTAAATGAGGGTTAAGTGACTTTAGATTAGTGTAATCATAATATCGAGTACGCCTATTTCCCTTAATGCATCTTTGATTTTCTTCTAAAATGGTTATCGTGAGACTATATTTGGGCTTTAACAGCTTGAATATTGTAGAAATCTATGAAAACAGATGTAGTTAAACAATACTGCTTACTGTTGTTTTCATCCCTCTCTGGAAAAGGGAATGATCTGTTTATCACGTTTAATCTCTAATTAACTTATATAGAGATATGGTTTCAATTCATGTGATTTCTTTTAACTTCTAGTAACTATCACTGATCTTTCACTCTAAATTTATTTGCTGGTATATCCCTGGCTTCACTTAGTTTGAGGCAGATATTCCACGGAAAAGTGTTATTAAGTGAATATCTCGTTTTTCCTACATCTATTTTGCTCAGGTAATATAGCGGGTGGCATAGTTCCGTTTAAAGTAACCTCCTAATAAAATCAACTGACAAATGGCGGCATAAAAAGTTTATGCCTTTCTTAACTAGTTTAATAAATAGCGTTGGGTTTTTGTTTGATTTGTCCCTGCCTGATTCTAAATGTTTGTATAGTCTGACAGAATTGGGTTGTATTTGCTTAGCCCTAATTTTTTTTATTTACGCATCAAAGTAAGGTAAGCAAGAACTGAGAAATACACATTTACGATCTGTCTTTATTTATCTTTCGGATTCTTTGTTTCCGTCAACTAGCAGAGGAGCAGTATTTAAATTAATGTCAGATTACACATTGACTTATAAATTTACTAATTAGCCTAATTCCTATGACTCCCTATTCCTATGAAGCAATATTCTCCGTTTTATTTTAACATATGCTAAAATTTCGGACGCTAAGGTACTCAGATTTTAAATGTGAAAAATTTCAATGCTCTATTTATGAAATTATACATTTATTGACTAAATAACTAGAAAAATTAAAAGAAATTATGCCGGACAATGTAAACATATATCTGAAGGCAGTGGATTGATACAGCTTGAGATGTAGTGTTGCTGTTTTATTTTTATACCATTCGGTGTTGTAGCGCAGAAGTTCCATCTAGTGACAGGGAACGCAATGCCTTGCTCTAGTCAAACTTTTGGCGCGCATTTGATTGTAAACTCTAAAACTAAACTTGTAAACTAAAGCTCAGAAAAAAATAGTGATCAAATTTTAAATGAGGTCAATCTAATTGAGCTCACTTATCTGATATTGCGTTCTTTAGTTCTTTACAAGGAATCGAGAAGATCACCTTTGGGAAATCCTCCTCGCTAATTTCTTTGATTACATCTTTGTATTACTAAGTATTTAACACCAGAGGAAATCGCCTCATCATAACTCTCATTCATATCTCTGTCTATGTTGTGTAATTTATGATTTCGTCACAACTTCGTGGCCGTCATTAACAGCCAACTGGTGTGACATTTTCTGCAGTCTGTCCATCTTCAGGCGTTACTTCAAAAGGATATTAGGATTCCTTTGAAACGTTTGAGCGGATACTGTTATTTAATATCTTTCTGTTATTTGGTTTACACCATGAACGTATGAATACAATAAGCCCATACTGAATTATAAAATGGAATTCTAGAATTTTATGACACGATTAACGTTCAGTTCAGTGAATTAAATAAGATAATTTTCTTGAGTGTACACAATAACATAGCCATCGGGCACGCGTGACTCTTCCGAAGCCACCCCGACAAGATTTTTCGCGACTCGAAAGGAATGCGGCACCTCTGGTTGGGAATCCGCTATAAATCGTGTTGGAAATACCTCTCCACCCCTCCGTTTAGAGTCGCATCGGAAAGGGTGCCCTCTTTCGAATGCATTCTCGAGAGCGAGGATGGCGCGTGTTATACATCGGCTCTCTTTTGAAGATGCCAGCGCCGTCTATGGAGGAGGCGCCAAATGCTCACCGACTTGACCGCGGTTCCGGTTTCGAGGTCTCCTTGCTGTCAGATCGCGTCTTTCTTAGAGGTCCGGCAAAGAAAAATCATAATGCGTACACATTTGGGCGAGATTGTGGCTTATGAGTCTCCTCTTACGTCTAATCTGTCGCCAGAGGGAATTTACTAACAAGTTGATGGCTTTTGAATATTAAGTGCGAATAAAAGAATACTTTGAGAGAAAAAAGCATACGTCTGCCCAAGAAATTTTGTTTGTTCCTTTATTATCAGTTGAAGTGCTCAGAGTATTATATAAAATTTAATACAAGTTGTAAACAATGAAATTGCCGTTCTATTTTTCCAAAATCGTAAAACATAGGGGTTTATTATTTTTTTAACCTACTACATTATGACTTACGCATAAAATTTAATAAACTTAGCTGTCGTAAATTCATATCCAGTTCAGAAAAATGTCTCCATAAACATATGATCACTGTCGAGTTTATATTCTATAATGCGAACAATCTCGAAGTCTATCAAGCAGTTACTTGAATTCGTCTTTGGACTTTTCTTGAATTAAAAGAAAAATTTAAAAAATAGCATTTTGCACAAAAAAGTAGGATGAAACTGATTTTTCTGAGCAAATTTATCAAAATCGTGGTATTAATTCATAAATTACGAAGTGAGTTTGTTGATTACTTAATGTTATATGGAGGTAACTGTAATTGCAGCGCATCTTGCATTGAATGAATGAAAGTTTATTAATAATTTCTTTTCTGTTTAAAAGAGAAGCTGAAGATTTTTATTATTTAATCCTTATATTAATTATATAGTTACTCGTTATCTGCATAGTTTCGAAAAATATGCTATTGTCAATTATAATATGCTCCTCATTATGAATTTTCCAAATAATTATGCTCATGTAATTAATTTTTCTATGTATTGCAACATCAAAGTCATGCCAAAAACTGGCACAATACGTACATAACTTCTGGTAGAAATTTCTCCGTTTGTGTTATATTCCACGAGTATTTCTTTTTCTACCGATTGAGTTCTAATCCATGTCCTAGGTTAAACTTAAAACATTGTGTCAGTGCCTCGTTGTAAAGCATCTCCTTCATAAGAGACATGCAACGGATGTGTCGCGTGTCACGGCGAGTGATTTTCATGGGCAAGGTTTCACTTCAAATAAAAGTAAAAAGGAACGCTTCAAACCCATCCAATACTGCTTGAAGTAGTCCTTAACTTTGCCGTTGCAACACATTGCTTACCCAAGGACATGTCGGCAGATCTCTCAACATACGCAAACATTTATACCCTCCACGCGATTTTAATTCGATACCTTTTCATTGGCATGCGTGTTAACCACTAATACCACAGGCGTCGCGTTATTCTGTTCGTTATTTACATTCAGGATATTTTATAGTATTTTCTGAATACTCAATCCGTAAGATTATCATTAAAGAATCTCCATGGTCACTCTTAAGATATTCGAATAGAGAATTATCTACTCTCGTTGTCTAGACGTTGCGAGTACTCTACTTCGTGTTCGAATCAATTATTTATATACAATTATGTATATCAATTATGTATAAATTATTCATTAAGTAATACCGTTATTTCAACTAAATATAATTCAATATACAGTGAAATTCCATTACATTTCCGGTCCCTGAATCTGTTCAGTTTGCATCTTTCAGAGGTTCCGGATAGCTAAGTGATCAGCGCGTTCGACTTTTTCGGAAGCGGTCCCGGGTTCGATATCTGGTGGGATCCCACGTGCGAAATGTCCTCAATCGTCAAAGCACTTTAAAGATTACTACTTATATACTGCCTCTTGAGTTGAAATTTACCACACATCCATTTTCGCATCTTAAATTTCCACGCCTTTCAATCGATTTCTTTTATCTTCTTTAGAACGCGTTAGATTGAGAGCTCAATCAGCGTGGTTACATAAACATCTTATTGAGTACCTTTGATTTCTCGAGTTACCTCTTTACACAATCGTAAAATTTTATTACGTAGCCAATTGTATTATTTTCATCTGAGGTTATTTACGCAATATTCACGAAGGGATCTCAATAAGAACAATGTTTTTTAGAGGTAGTGCATAAAAAATCGTTGCGCTCGTTCTAAATCTTATCTTGCTTTACTTCTTAGATCCAGATTAATTTCCTAGTTAGGTTCAGTGTCGCAGGGTTCTGTTTTTGTTCCCTCAGATTCATTCTCCAATATGCTTCCTAGAGATTTGTTTTTCTTGGTTGTGAGAGGTTAGGGAATGCATGGCAGCATACTTAAGAGCATCGCGGAAGAAATGAATGCCGCTAATGGGATTGCCGACAAGGAATCAGGGAGTTAGAGGGAGCGGAGCTTACTTTTCCGACAATGATCGAGTGTTCTGGTTGCGAGTTTCCGCATCCATTTCTGACACAAATTTATGGCGCGCTCTAGTGATAAAATTGACTAAGAAATATCTGGGAGTAGCAGTGTCCTGTTACTCGAAGAGTAAATTAGAACGCATGACGAAATCATTTGGAAGAAGCTCTCCAACAGAAGGAGGGTCCGATGCACTACTTCCGTTTTCATTATTAGAATTTATTTATCACCATGTTTAATTTAATTCAGTTAATTATCTTTGTATGTGAAACAAGCTCCACCAGGTCCTGGATAAGTTTCGAAATATTATGATATAAGAAAGCGTGCTAAGAGAACATTGTTAACATTATAAAAAACTATTGACATGATGAAGAATATAAAGTAATGTTAAAAGAGTAAGACTTTCATTTTTGACTGCTCAGATGGAAGGTTTTGGAGAAATTCTGCTCAACAACAACGCATATTTAAATTTATCAATTTTTTAATTTCTTATTTTCCTCTCACAATCAGTGTATATTCATGTCCTGTAACTTTTAGAAATGAAGACTCTGGCATCGGACGGTTCCAGTAAAATAGCTCTATTAGGAAAAGATTATGATTTTTTTTAAATTATGAAAAATTTCATTCAAGCGAGAAACGAAAATCGACGTCCTTCGGCCTAATAGGATATTTAAAGAATTATTCAAGCGGTTTTCATATCATTTTTCCGAAACTTTTGTAAATGAAACCCTCATATGCTACCGCCACATTTGTTTCGAAAAGGTAAAGCTTATAAGTACTTCAGCGTCGTTTATCACTGATATTTATGAGTCCAAATACCTAACTGTAGAATCATCCTTTTGAAACATCAGGGCTAATTTCAGTGGGGGTATCTTTCGCACTTAAATCATTTGCTTCTTAAATTATCTTTAGAATTAGCATTGCTTCGTATTTTGCCAGAAATGCCACTCGTTAATCCTTAACATGAAAAAGCGGTTGATGTGAGCCTGTGTAATTTTTATCGAAGCTTGGATAATCTTGGTATTTGTGCTGCCAGGAAAGCTTCATCGTAAAATCTCCATAAGAATCACACATAAATCATTCTCTCGAAACATCCAGAGTAAAGCTTCTCACGAATGTCAAGATTTCTGCTATGGCAAGTTGTTAACTAGGGTTGAACTCAAGAATTGGAAAATACGGCCTTGGAGCAGTCTTCCTGGATGAAGACCAGATGATACCGGAACCATTGCCCGCAGTTGTAAAATTGTTAGGCGAAGATTCAAACTGCAGTTAAAATTTTATCGTCCGTAACTCAGCCATATTTTACATTTAATCCCTCCGAAATTTTGAAAAGGAGCTTTGCGCTATATTGCCTCAACTTGTGTATCCAGCATTCCACATTATTTACGGTGGAGAGTGAATCCAAATAGCGTTCTTGTATGTTTCTCTCGAAAATGACGGCGAGAGCCTAGTCAGAAACGCGTATGACGTCAAACAAAACTGTACTAAAATAATTTGCAAGTTTCCTCACCTGGTTTTAATCTCCTGTCACTACTGACGGAGGCGGTGAGAGAAGCATTTACGAAATTAGCACGGGGATAGACAAGGAGATATGGCGATTTATCCAAGGAATATAAGATTCCTCTACGAATGGGTCGTAGGAAATGAATATTCTGTTCTAATAACGAGACAAACATAAACTCCTGGCATAAAAATTTCCAAACTTAAATAGGAAGGGCCTTCATCTAATGCTGCTGTATTGTAATGTAAATGGTGCGTCATATACAGGTATACATAAGTAACAATAGAATATTGTAGGCATATACGTACCAACCGTTATAAATATTGTTCTAACGCTACAAAAATACTAATATAACACTCACACCAAGTTCTAACATACTGATATCTAGCTATTCTATGCAACTACGAGCACTATTTATTGAATCCCTGAAGATAATAGCATAGCGGTCGAAATGTGCATTGGGTGATTCCTAGAAGGTTGATTATGCGCAACTTTCATTTCCATCCCTTGGAACTGGTCATATGTTCTCCGAAGTTTCGGCTAATGGAGAGTTTTCCAAACCTCATACTAAAATAGTATTTCCGCATTTTATTCTATTCGATCACAAAAACACATTCTGAGGCATTCGGCAATAAAAAATTGGAATTCAGGAATATATATTTATAAATAATACAGCCTTTTATGCTCATATAGCTTAAAATTGTATTCTGTGAATAGAACCTGAAATAATAAATTCCGTTTATATTTAATGCTTCCGTTACTATCCTGATAGATATTTAACATTGTAGAAGGATTATTTTTATTTTTGACAATCCAGAAGGACCAGATAGTGGTACATTTTTTATTAATTACATTCATTCCCGTCACGTTTGACGGAGGAATGCACCAATAAATAAACAATAGCTAATAAAACAAAGACACACATGTATTCCGAACCAGAAATGAATGTGACAATTCATCGAGAAATCTGAATCCATGAAATAAATTTCAGCTTCCCTTGCTCGCGGATGTCACCTTTAATTTCAGAAAGGAAGAAAAGCCAGGATTCCTCTTTCGACCTCTTTAACGACTCTTTTTATGTGCTTCACTTACTCACTCACTTCCGTCTCGAATCTCTCTATCCCTTTGGAATCCCTCTGAAGTTAGCGGTGCGGTTTTGCTTAACAAGCGGAGAGAAATAACAGTCTGCTAGACTTCTAAACACTTCCCTTCCGACCTCTAAATCTTATTTATTTTCGGAGGAAAAATATTATTCCTTTCGAATATGAATTGCTGGTTTGAGAGAGACGCGTCGTTCACTTTCATGATTTATGGTGTGAGGGTGGTGGAGAGCAGCAAAATCGAAGTTTCTTTTCCTCTCCTTTTTATCCATTTCCTCATATTCTACCCTTGTTTTCTTTATATATGAGTCGATGAAAGAGAAGGAATTGTTTTTTTTACGATGAGAGTGAATTATATTGGTTTTCATTTCGTTTTTCTTCTTTTTCTTCTACGATTTTCGTTAGTTCATTCTTCATTTGGTGACGTTTCTAATTATAATGCGTTACTGTTTTTCGTCATCCTTTAATTTTATCCGAATTCTAAAAGTCTATTCCGGCACCATTTTCTCCGTTAGTTCTTGTTTGTAAGCTATGTCTCGTACCTGTGACTGAAATTCTATTTTTATTCCCAAATTCATCGTCTGTTTTTCTGTAAGTAACCAAAATTTATTTGTTTTGCGATTTGGCGCGATTACGTTTAGTTCGCAGTGAGGCTTCTCAGCGTATTCAAATTTTATTTCATGTTCGTAGGCGTACGGAAGCAATTTACAAGCTTTTAGTCACCCTCCCATGTATAACGGAGGTTGTGTGCTTAATTTACCCCATATTACTAAGCATTTCCCCATGCTCATATATCCCAAAGAGTGACTCAGAATTAATATCCGTTGCTGTCTAACTTTTGCTCGTTACTTAAATGCGTAAACAGGGAATATCCATTGCTATCTTTCAATGATTTTTTTCCTTCAATAAATTCGCACAACTCGAGAAAGGAGGCAATAAATACTTTCATCCACTATTAATGCTTAATTTTTGCTTGTTTTATATTATAAGATTATTCAGTGCATTTATTGGTTTAGCAGTGCGTTTTTCACATCACAATGCTCTTCCATCAAATCTAGACCACCAAGCGTTCGCTGTTTTGCCGGAACAAAACCTATCTATTGGCACAGGTTTCGATGGCAGACAAAAAATACGAAAACAATCTCGTATTCCAAACCAGAAGGAGACGGAACCATAAATGACTAGTTTATTTATAAAAATGGGAGGGGTTGACCCTGAAATACACGAGAAGGTACAGAAATACACGCATCCTCATCAATCGCTACATTTGTAAAAGGGGAAGAGGGTGGGGAGCGGAGATTCCCCTTGCAACGGCTTCTTTTATCACCTTTTCGATAGAGTTGTTTGATAATACAGCAAGGATCCACCTAAGAAAACGTCGCGGATTTCCTCCTTATAGATATCGCAGTAAACACCGCCAATACGACATAAGGCTAGTCGAATACGATTTTTCAAGGGATTTGGTGAGTCAATAATTACTAATCTTAGGCTTCCAGATAGCCAAGTCGGTAGTGCATTCACCTTTGGCGAAAGCGGTCACGGGTTCCATACTCGGTGGCAGCCCATATGTGCGAAACGACTTCGGCGGTCTGAACCTTTTTAAAAATACTACTACAATTTCCAATCTTTCCTTAGTAAATAAGTATGATTCAACGAATGGGTGTGGAAAAAGCGGTTATCTCTTTGTGTTCATCCCGGATGCCATTTGAGCCTCCCATCCACCATTAGCTACCAGAACTCTGGAGAGGGAATGAGGCTTGCTAGGCAGGATGAGTGAGGTAATTTGCCTTTGATTTCCCCACTGAGCCAGAGTGATTGAAAAACAAAAATGCAGCACAATGGCATTTTAATTTCACATTATTGTCCCATTTAGAAAATAAATCAAAAATTGCATCTTTAGATCCTGATATAGGTTATAAAATTATTAATTATAAATTGAAATACCTTGGGTATATGAATAGATTGCACGAGATGAGATGGAGATATCATGAATTCTTAACATGGCTTAATAGGCTAAATTTCCCCTTAACTTGATAAAAGTATTTCCCGAGTAATCAGGATAATAGTTCAGCCTTTCAATTCAATTCAAAATGAAGGCAATTATCCGGCGTACGTCACACTTCATGAATCTAACATTTTCCAATATGAGTGACAGATCCAAGTGAACGAAAAAGATTATAGGAAATCTTTCGTGTCGATTTGAAGATGATGGCTTTTATCTGAACTGGAAGATAGCTTAATATTTAGCTGCCATGAGTCATGATTGATGATTTATTACGATGAGAATAGAGGGATGACAAAGGATGAGAAAAGTAGTTGAGCGAAACTCAGCAGAGCGAGTTACCTGTGCCAGAAGGAGCGCCATTGATATCTTCGTCGATGGTATTATATCGCATTGGATGATTTCATGTGCAGAAGGAAACCGCTGTTAGCTCACGATGATTTATGCAATAAGCTTTACCTTTCACCTTACAGTGGTGAGGATGATGCAGCGATGAGAATTGAATTATTGCGTAATAAAATTCACACCTTTCTACTTTTTTATTGCATGCATTCTTTTCCTGCCGTATAAAACACATGTTCTTGCGAATATTTGAGTTATGCTTATATTTTTTAAATGTTCCATCACGGTTTCAGTTTCTGCGGTTGTATGAAAGAGTTATCTCATGTCTATTGTGTCTTATCACATACTTAGAGCGGCTTATATCAGTATAAATATTGACAGTCGTTGTCGGTATAAATGTTGACTGACAGATGTGTCTTTCCTGTTTACCGTTACTACTTTTGAAGCGATTAATTATAACGGTACTTATTGCATTTTATCTTTATGATTATTAGATTCAGTGGTATGGCAATGCTCTCAAACAATTTTCCTCCAATAGAATCCTACGCGTTTACTTAAAACATATCAGTAACCAATATTTTGCACGGCTATTACATACTACTCTTATCCTACATAAAAAATATATCACGAAATTAAGTGCTAACGAAGTCCTTCAAACGAAATTCAAAGAACGAAGCCTTAATTCTGTGTAGCTCAAAAATAGTAAGTGTAGAATAAATAATGAATATGGCCATTTCTTCCATACTTCCTAGTATAAGAAACAATAAGCAGTGACACGGAAAACAAGTAATTCTAGCGGCATAATAATAAAATTGTTGTGGTCCCACCCCTGTGGAGATGGGATTTCTTTAGATTGAAAGTTACTTTCTTATTGTGATATTTACATATGTTAATTAGTCTTAATTTACCGCAACAAGTAGCTCTCGCATCTAATAACAAAGGCGGGTGTGTGCTTGATGTATCGGAGAGAGCCGATCGATGCCAAGATTATCGTTTATTATGACCGTGTTTCATCGTGCACTCAAATAGGAAGAGCGTTTACGGGAAAATGGAACGAATGAGAAGCATGCGTCAAATGTGTGCACAGTGACAGACCGAGACCACACATGCACCAATCGTCTTGGCAATCTCTCAAAACTACTTTCACATCGCGTTTAAGGTAAAAAAATGAACGAAGGTGTCGCCTACATCTCTCGCAGATGTTCGATCGGATCCTCTCCTAGCCAAATAACGGAGCGAAGGGGGAGTAAAGGGGTGGAATGCGGAGGAATCTGCACGACCTCCGGAGGGCGAGGGTGGACTGGGAGAACCACTTACGCCGGGGTGTCGGAGGCATGTAGCCGCGGATGCCAGCAGTTGACCGCAAGCCCCTCTCGGGTGCACATTGTTGAGCGTTAAAGTCACCTTCTGGGTTCGAACCGGTCTTCTTTTTCGCGATCCAGTTATGCCGGATGCCCAACGCGAAAGGCGCACGTATAGTAATGAGCCAGTTTATTTCGTCTTTCATCGGGTAATGGTTTGAAACTTTCTTCGCAGATAAATGACCTTGCTCATAAAGGGGGCGTGGCGACCGGAGTGGCTCTTGTATAACGGTTCGCTGATGATGTAATTGCAGGCGTGATTTGGTTTGCTTCGGCTGCAGGAGATAAAGCGGCTGATAAGCGATGATACTACGTTTGTTTCGAAATGTACGCGACCTTCGCCGAAGCTATATAAAGGCTAGCGCAAAACGCGAGAGATGTTTTCTTTATTCTGCATTAGGATGTCTAGAAGTCCCGGAAATTTTAATATTCCGCGCTTAATTATTTTCGGAGCACCAGGTCCTGTGAAGGCATCGGTTATGATAATTATCCTTATCGTTCTTTTGAATTATTCATTTATGACTTTCGTATCATTTAAATGTTTTTAACGTTTGATAAAATTGAAGAAATAACCCCTGACCGATTCTGCAAGATATATTGAAGCAATTGAAAATTATCTACATCTACATATGTACCCTGCAAGCCGCCTTTCGGCGTGTGGCAGGGGGTGCAAGCACCATGACTCTATTTTCCTTGTTAATTATTTTCGCGTATTGTTCTCGGAAAAAAATGAATTCTTGAATCGACTTGTTCTAGCATCTATTTCTCTGATCTTTCTCGCGGTATCAGAACGGCCTGTATAGCAAGGAGGGCGCTACATCTTCTATGAACGCTATAAAGCTAGTGCCACCTGAATAAATTCTCTCTATGGCGATAAGAAAGTTTTTAAAAATGTATACTTTTCCACAATCTTTAATTAATCGCTTTCCTTTTAAGTTTCTAAATATTATTAAACATTCGAAAGTTCCGGGACCGATCAGATTGATTAAACAGTGCAGACAGAATTGATCGTTGTCCTTAAAATTTGTTATAAAATAATTTCCTCATCTTCTATACATATAAAAGCTGATGTTTTTAATTATGAAGTATTTTAGCCAAGGAAACATCTATGGATTTTCTTCATCAGTGGGTCTTTAATGATTGAGTGTTATTTGCCGAAAAGGTGCAAAAACATTTTCCTATGGATGTTATACTATTTTAAACTGTTATCCTTTGACAGTCCTCTCCATTTAATTGAACGTAAATGTTTAGATAGCGAAATTTTTTTAGGAAACAGATGAGCCGCGAAGAGCGTTGGCTGAAAGTGATACTTGGGCAGATGTCCAGATGGAAAGGCTTTGCGGAATCGACTTTTTGTCTATCCCTTCTCCGAAATTAAGTGAAATGCTGAATCTCGAGTTATTATTCATGCTCAGAAGTGCATTTCACCCCATAGCATTGGTTTTCATTGGTGTATTACTATGAGTACTTTATATGTATATCGGAATAGTTTTTGATAATATTAATCCTCTGTGGAATGTTGAAGTTTGGTTTCGTCGCTATTTCGAAGCAAATTTCTTTCAAGGACCTAACGAATCGTCACCTATACATAGCTTCTTATGACGTATCGAAATGCCCATCTTTTGTTGCAAATTAGTTTGTTGAAAGTTTGTTGCAGTTACGCAATAAAGAAGGTGTTATCCACACTTGTTGAATTAATACTTCTGTCGAATTTATCTTCAAACGCCGAATCGTAAAACAATAATCTGATTGGTATTTAGTAAGGGAAGTCTTACCTTTATATCCTACTAAAGGTATTGAATTATGTTCTACTAAAATTTCCACCCTTTTTTAATATAGCACATTATTCAGACTTATATATTCAGACTATGAAGATATCCAGGATACTCTAGGATAGGATTACAATATTACATAATTTTGTTTCCGCCATTTTTGTTTGATCGTAGAAATTATTATATCTTATAAGAAGAAGATTTACAGATATTGATTTGTAACTATATAGCCTATAAATTCACTTATCTGGAAAAGGTCGTGAATATTTTTGACAAAATCTCAATCCTACCCATTATTTTATCGTTACTATTTCCAGTTCGTAGAAAATCTGTTATGTCATAGGCTCGGCGAATTTGATGGCATTTAAAGAGGGTCTTTAAATGGAAGAAAATTATTTTCTGGAGAAATTCATAATGGCAAGCGCAATGGATTATTGTACAGGACTCAAATACATATAGTAACAAACCTTTAAAACAGCGCTAAAGATTATAATTTTATAAAGACGGTTTGATATAATAAAAGGTAACCCAATTAAGTAATTAACATCATGCAATAAGAATATACGAAATAGGAAAAGTAATCCTCTCAGCCTAAAAAACTATTACTGCACGCGCGAATACTCGCTAAAGATTACAATTTTATGAATACGGCTTGATATAATAAAATGTAACCCAATTAAGTAATTGACATCATGCAATAAGAATATACGAAATAGGAAAAGTAATCCTCTCAGCCTAAAATACTCTTACTACAAGCGGACATACTCTATTTTCCATCTCCTTCAACGGATTTATGCTCACATCTAAGGGAAATCCTGAGTCATCCTTGGTTTTTCCTCTCGAGATGGACCACTTAACCCTTTCCGTCACTGCGTAACGCGGCCATTTGTAATTGTGTGATTTCATCTCTATTCGTGAGTCTGAGTCGCCAGAATATTTAAAGAGGCGAGACGATTCCCTAGGCCAGCGACACTCTGAAACCGAATCGCTTTTGCTATCTGCATTCGCCCGTCTGCTTTTATACGAAAGAACCACGGGGGTGTTTCTTTTTAAACATCCTCATTATTCAATTCATGCAATCGATTATTGACTAATGGTAATTGAATAATAATATAATAAATAATGGAATAATTTAGACATTATGTCATTAAAAATAAGTGAAGTTAAAATGAAAGAAGGAAGAAAGTTTATGCACGTTGATAGCATTTTTGTGAAATTAAATCCTCTGGATTCTATTCTACGTCCTTTATTCTGGATTTAATTCTATCTCCCTTTAAAATAAAGTGGGTATTATTTAGTTTTTACCATGATAAATTCAAATGGAACTTCGAAGGGTTTTTCCGCCTCGAACCCCTGTTTAAAGAGTTGTCTTACTTGCAGGATTGTATTTTTCAAATATGTATGTATAGGCTATCAGTATAAAAGTGGTATTTTCTTGACTTATTGGATCCATCAAAAATCAAACATAAAATGTCAAAATTTTAAATTCTGACCTCCCCAATAATATTCGCGTAGAAAGTTATCGACAGGAAACGAACCTTTGATTTACCCTTGTTGATATGCAATGCACTGCTTTCATCTGTCAACGGGTGGGGACAAAAACTATATAATGTAAGCAACATAGGAAAAGTAATAATTACATTGGATCACTTAAGAACGAATCTTAAGGGCTCCTGGATAGCCAAGAGGGTAGCGTTCGCCTTTGATGGAAGAGTTCCTGGGTTCAACTCCCGGTGGAAGCCCATTAGTGCTACATGACCTCAGCCGTTAAATAACTTTTAAAATTACTACTATTACGAACATAAACTCTCGTCCATCTGGCCGAATCAAGTCGAGCCCCAGGTCATTTACCATGTATGTATGTCAGATGTTCCAATATTATCCATTCTGTGGCCTTATTTATATAAATTTGAGGATACTTGTAAGTAGAATTATCCAAAACATCGATTACTCGAATTTAAACTGTTACATGTTGCACCTTCACGCCATTTGCGCCCTTTGCACCACTTTGTCCAAGTCACTGTCTTCGGGGAGAGAAATTTACTCAAAGGCACCAATAAAACTGACCTCGACCTAAATTAATATAGCCTTTCGAGATGCTCTATGCATTCATGTCTTCCAGCGAAATGTCAAGGGGGCAATGGAGCTTTACCGAGTGCATAATCCGTAACAAATGAAGTTTTTGGTATAATAATGCGACTTAAGTCATTAAAAATAAATGCGAGTGTTTTTATTCAGGAGTTAAAAGTGAAATGCAGTACCAACGTGATTTTAATGAATACATTCTGAAGGATTCGACGGAAAATCGTACGCGGCTTTTAAAAATAAATAATGTATTCAGCGTATAAAATAATCAATGAATGTTCATAGAGATAAAAGTCAATATTAATAATTTATCTGACCTCCCAGAAATGCCAGTGTTTATAGGTGGGGGTTTTCCGGTACTTTTTTGTCCATTTTTCCTTCTTTTAGGCCCAGAAAGTGGAATATTAGTAAATATCAATTTCTATAAAACTTTTATTGATAAATATATTTAGCAAAGACTTTTATGCCATTATATCTATCAGAAGTTATACATTTCTTATGTATTTATAACTATGGTAATTGGAAAGGGATATAGTTCGTATTCAATGGTAAGCAATAACCAACTTCCAGACTTAGTACGTCACAGAGGTCATGAATACTCTTTCATTTCCGTATATAGAATACAATAATAGAATGTAGGAAAATTTCCATCCTATTTTTCTTCATTAAGTTGTTTCCGGAGCAGGTTCTTGATTACCATAATAAAACATATTATACAAAATTTCAATCAATTCATTTTTTGCAGGCTTTCGGATGTTCCTTAAAACGGATTGTCGGTCAAACAAAAATCTTCAATAGTTAGTTTGGATATTTACCATTTTCCTTTCTTGCGACCAGCAAAATAAAATCTCAGCTCTAGAGTTGAGATATCAGATACACTACTTCTGTTACTGCTGTCTTGAGACCTTCTTCTTTATCGTTAACCCTAAGGTCAATCAACTGTACAGAATTGCGACGCCTAGACGCCCTAGAATACTTTCCAAAGATCCTTTTACCGCTTATTCTTTGGCATAATCCCACGTGCGTGGATTAAACTTGGATCTCTTCAGAAGTAGAATCCAAGGGGTGAAAGAGGAAAGTGGGAGAGATCCAGAGATTAAAGTGGAAACGATAAGGAATGCACTTGATCTAACAGAGATAGATTGTATGTCGATGGGACTTACTGATAAGAATGTAGAAGATTGCCCTTGGTTCGTGCTATATGACCTTAATTATATTTTTCGGAGCGAACTTGTAAGAAACTAAATAAGAATAAGCTGAAAAGAATAAGTGTCTTTTATAATGACAAGTTATTGGATACGAAAGATACTTTCTAGGCAAATGAACTCGAATGATTTACCTCTAAATTTATCATATCATACCATATCATATCCTATCATATATCGTATGTGTATATGCGTGCGCATGTGTGTAAAAATATATTTAATGTGATGAACTTTATTTAGTATTTTATGACAAAGTTCAGCATTATGTTTTCTTTAAAAGCAAGAAATATATCACTTGATTATCCATATGATTGAGCATTGATTATTGAGCTTGTTAAGGGCTCCATAAATAATATATACTATTCACAAATTTTTGCAATATTATTCAATTGCTTAATTTATTACTGTTTTCTTTTTATTTGGGGATTAAGGAATGGAAATGAGAGTAGAAATTCAAGTTTCCTTGGGTGCGTAATTTTAAATTAGGTTAAGATTAAAATTATTAGACAAAAGTATACAACACGTATTTCTTAGGTATATCTGAGGTAATAAATATTGGAAAAAAATTCCAGAAAAAGTAAATGTTTTACCATTAAATCATCTAAGATGATATTTAATTATAATTTCGATGTTTCAAATTTTCGATCCCTTTCGTTAGGAATTAAAACGTTTTTCCTATCATTTCATAGCCTTTGATTTTAACCATCTAGCTAATTATATCTTCACAAAACCATAGCTTTCTCTCCATCGATGCTGCAAAAATCTTTCGTATTACTTCCGAAATGTTTACTTTAAAATTTCATTGTTAATTAGTATGGCCGATGCACCAAGACGTTTCGGAATGAGTGAGTATCTCAAATGTAGTTTTGAAAGTTGAAACTGCGGAGTTATTGCGCTTACCCAAAGGTCAGTGGTTAGGAACCCATCAAGGACGTTGTTGTTTGCCCTCATTTTTATATTTCATTAGCCATCGCTGTTGTTTTACAAGTTCTAGGTCGCCGTGATCGCACCTTTTCTTAATAGAAAATTTATGGCAAAATAATGAACCCTGTTCCAGTTTTGAACACATAATTGTATCTTACAAAATTCTCACGATCAAAATCGATGCTCGAATTTAGGTTTCCTGAAATTTAATTTTCCATTAAAATCATCAGCGTCATAGAAAATTATCCTTCTAAATTATTGGAAAACAATTGCAAATGTAGGCCGAAATTTCTCTTATACCGCAATATTTCATCGATTTTTTCAGGAACCGAGTTGGATAGTCAAACAAACATTTGAATTAATCACGTAATACACCTAAGCTTAATACGGAGAAATTAAGGACGTCACAATTTAATTTGATTGATTTGATTAATAATAATAAGCATAAATAAGGAAACATAGATACGGTGAAATGAAAACTAGAATTTCATAAATGTTGCACTTGATGATTCCTTTGGTGAAAATAATTATATATCAGATTATTACCTTGATTTTTAATCGCGATAAGAATAAAATTTTGAATTTCCTACGCATAAAATCCCTAATTTTTTTCACAGTATCTGATCGGCCTATATTACTGGATATTCATGATACCTATAGCGTTGCACGGGAGCGTATCATCCTTTCAACTCATAAAGCAAGATAAATCTAAATCTTAATCTTCTTTCTCTTAACAAGTCCTACATGATATACTTCTCTTCATACATCATAAAAATAAAAACACTTCTTAACTCCAGCGGCAGATTTTTCATTTGTATTTATACATACAAAGTTGTTTTCCTTTTAAAGATGCTGGCTATGAAATTCCCCGAAGTAACGATTGAACATATTAATTTTATATTTTTAATTTTGTATTTCTCTTCTCTTGAGGAGTATTGTTATAAATTTAGATCGCGCGGAACCCGCTTGCGGAAGAATGAAACTAAATGGCTGGTATTTGTATCTCAAAGCGGTATTGTTAGATCAGTGTCGGCAAGCGAAATTTTAAATTTGGAACTTCGGTAAAGATGATTTATAGTGATTATCTCAAAGAGATACAATCGATTTACGAATTTCTTAACGTGCAGATAGAAAAATATATTCTGAAAGATGTCAAATACCTCTGATATATGAGTGATCCAACCCAGGGTTAGTACCGAAGTTTAGGGATGGAAAATATTTAATCTGGAAAATATTATAATGCGACAGAGCGAAGGAATTTCTGTGGAAGAGGCTGGATTCAGTGACCGAATTTCATCTTCTGCCAAGTCTTTTCACCAGTACGGATCAGGTAGAAGGAACAGTCCCCGGTGTTTCAACCACAGACGCCAAAATGGCTTTTCCTTCTCTCTCTCTGGTATATTTATGTGACGTCCTTAATTTCTCCGTATCGCTAGCGCAGGGAAAAAATATGACAGGTGCGCTATTCCATAAGCCACTGCCAACGCTGGCTTGGACGCCTTCCTTTCTACAATAGTCTCTCTCCCTCTTTTCGAAGAGTACTCCAAGCCTTCGCTGATTATAGGAGAGATTACTCGATTGTCTTATCGAGATTTCTTTGTCTCCTCTTTAATTTTAGTGCAGATTTCGGGAACGCAAACTATACACCAGTATGGATATTTCCTATTCGGATTTACCGATTCTCCGCAATCACAATCATAGTTTAGCTGCCATTATCAGGAATTGAGATTCGAACGGAAGGAAATTCTACACAGGTTGCGAACATATATGTATACTGACATGCCAGGATGTTATATTCATTCCGCTGAGCACGACTGTAGAGCTAAGCGTTCAGGATTTCAGACCAATACCTTCACATGACGCACGCGTATTAAATATAAATATCATCAGATAAACGAGATTCCGCCATGAATGAGGATATGCCGTGACGGTCGTGATCTTTGGAGATGATGGATGAGCGTGGTGAATTAAACCTACAAGTCATGACAGACCTTGAAAAGTGTGGGAGAGAATGCTAGGAAATGGTAATCAGTCGTATGCGCAGGATGATATGGCCAGATGAAGACAATGGCCCCTGAAACGCTTGCTGACCACGAGATGTATGCAAGGTTTCGGTAAGATCATAGATGTTGGGAACCCTGGCTTGAATGGTCTACTTGTGGAATCCACCGTCGGATCACGAGCTCGATGTAGTTGTATGTGAAACGTGAAGCTTGCTTGTATGAAGAGAAATATAGATGGTTTAAACAGTACATTTTTTTACATTTTAAAAGAAAGGTATCATTGGATTGCGAGTCTCCTGCTTATACTGATGGACCTAGTGCTTTGTTACACATCGATGCCTTATTTTATTGAAAGGATGCAAATAGACTTTTTACATAGTCGCAGAATCTGAGTTGCCGCTACCTCGATCTTTCGAGTTTCAACAGTAGTTTTCAGAGAAGACGTTTCGATCCAAAAATGTGAGTTTTCATCAAAGATTATCATTCACGACTAGGATTTTTATCACCATTGTTTTTTTGTTTTTATTTTACTGGAAGACTATGAATTGGGGAGATTCTATTCAGTGAAATGTACAAAGAGGGGGAAAAAGGGAAGGCTACCTCTTCAGAAACCTAAGAGGTGCTTGACACTATGTTAACCATATGGCTCCCCTCTAACTATGATGGCTGTAAAACTTTAAGGATACATTGAATAGTATGAAAATTCTCGTTTCTTAGACATTTAGACACAAGCAGTCACTTTTGGAATAATTAATTCATATTATCATTCAGTAAAATTTAACAAAGATGAAATGGCCGGAGCAAATTCCAAGGGAGAAGCTCAAGATATTAAATATGGATAGGTGTCTTTCGGGTAAATAATAATGGTGATGACATCTGAAAAATATAGTCCAATTTCTATTATAAGGACAGGAAATTTGTCATTAAGTCATGCGAGATGTCTTTCTCTCGAAGAAGAGTTGACTCACGAAGGATTTGAAGAAATTGGAAGATGAATTTTTTACTGTCTTAATTTACATTTTCTCTTACTTTCAAGTTTTATGTAGATTTCCTAGTGAATAATATAGCTCTGATTATATTTCGCGACCATCGTGTACAGATTCTTATGGCCAGCCCTTTCTAGAATCGATATTTTTCTTCGCTTTTTTGGAGTAAGGAATAAGAAACCTTAATGGATTAAAACAGCTTCACCGCGCATCTGTATACTGGTATATTTGGAAAATTTTTAAATTCTCAGGAAACTTTCTAAAGGATCTTTTACCAATTCCTGATCTGTCAATGCTTCCGCAAAACTAACGCAAAACAAATAAATCTAAAATTAGGGCTCATTTTCGGGTTCGTCTTCTGGGGGACATTAATAACTCATTTCCTCTTGTCGCCCAAACAAGTATCGAAGAAATTAGCAGACTTCCTCTTTGAATGATGTCCCTCTGCCAAAAATGTTAACTCATGCGCCTGAGGAAGATATTTTTACCAGCGCTGAATAGTTTCAGCGTTAACAAGTCTTAAGCGAAATGCTATTCGAAAGACCTGATTCAGATGGATCTTACGATGACACATTCCATTTTTTTATCGGTAAAAAATTTCATCATTGGTTAGTTATGTGAGTCAATGACTATCTTTAAGAATGAAACTGGAAATCGCACTGTAAGTTCATAGTAGTATAAGAAGTAGCAGTAGTATCTATTTAATCAGAAATGGTGGATAAATATGTTTATTGAGTATTGATGCATTTTTTTCCATTTTGTGGCTAGTTGTTGATTTTAGCATGTTATGGGTAGGTGTACATTGGTATTAATATAGCTTTCTTGTATATTTTTCTTTGTTGTATGCCCTGGACCGATGAATCACAAATTTATTTCGAATCGACTATCGAATGAAATTGGACATTGAATATTAACACAATCAAAAGGAAGTATGATGTAACTTGGAAAAATGAAACGATCGTTTCATATTTAATGCAGTACTACAAATGTGAATACTCTTCGAGAAATACATTTATAGTCAGTATTGTGTCCTCTAAATCGCTGACTTGTGTAATTCTCGAATGTCAAAGATAACTAGATTCCCATTCGAACCTTCTGTTATCGCATAGCTGAATCAGATTGATATGAAATCTGAATTATACGTAAGTAAAAGTTATTCGACAGCTGAAGTCATTTCGTGCATATGAGACCCCACCAACAATGGAACCGAAAGCGAACGTGCTACCAACTTGGCTATATGAAACCAATGGAGAGAGAGCACTGCCGTATTTACCTCCAGAACCTCACTGTAACCAGAAAGTTTAATTGACATTTGGCGTGTGTATTAGAGACAGTATGGTACTTATACCCATCATTTATCAACTTAATCAGTATTTGTCTGGGAAATCATACGTGAGTTATACATTATATCTATAATCGTATTTTGGAAGAATGTTTCTGTAAAATGGATAGAGTTAAAGGAAGAGGCAAAAATTTTTCTCTTAAGTATTCAGCAGATCAACCTTTTCGTTCTTAAGGAGATCATAAGTCTCATGGTGGATCTTAAACATCATCACATAACACGAACTTCCTGCGGGGTTATGAATCACTGCGCTGAAATCACGGCAAAACTCCCATTACGGCACCAAAGGTAGAATGTTATGCTTCACGCTCCAGATCTCGACGCAATCCGTACGTAAAAATCAGATCCATGGAATATGCGGCGCCAAGGGCTCAATTTCTCCCAATGCACTCTCTCCCAATCGATATCAAGTCATCGCGAACTCAATTAAAGAATAGAGAAAGCTTTCGAGTATTTTTCCTTAGCCTTACATTACACGCAAATTGAGATGTTGATTTCCATGCTCGGGTTGCCTTTATTGATGCATAAGGAAAACCCAGGTGAGGTCGTATACCTTAACGGAATCACTTAACGACTTGTTTTGATTTGTTCCTCCAACTTCGTTTACCAGCTATTTTTTGTATGCTGCTGTTCGTATTTCGTATTCAAACTAGTTTTTTTTTTAAGCTGGGGTAGACATTATTCAGAAAACTGGCAATGGCACTAGTTAAGAGAAGGGTGTTTAGTACAGAATATATATAAGACTCGTATCGAACATTTTAAGATATTTTTAATAGCTGGATTTTTGAAAGCCTTCAATTTATTCATACAGAGGCAATGAATAATATCGTAATTTTTATAAATCCAGCAGATAAACAAAAAATACTTCATCTCCTGCTTGTCAAGATGAACCGAAAAGCTTACCCAAAGCTAATTCTGCACGAAAAATATTAATTTTTCGTGCAGAATTTTAAAAAGGTGAATGAAAACTAATTAAAATTAATTTTCATTCACCTTTTCTAAATTCCATTTATCATTCTTCGGGAATTAATTGCCACCTCTAAAATATGAAACTAAACGAAAGCTGCCTTAAATCTCAAAATTGGAACAGTTCGAGATGGCTTTCAGAGCATAGTTGAGCTAAATAATTATAAAAATTTCTCGAAATACTTTTGTTCGTTGCGCGATTTCTTAACGATTTCCGTTTAAATCACTTAATTGTCATAAACACCATTCGCCGAAAATTTTAGGAAAAAGCACGTGTTTCTGTATTCAACATTTCGTGTCTTCCAAAACCGCCAAAAACGGTGTGCAAATGAATAACTTCACCCGGAATATAACCCCCGAAAACTTGTAAGTGAAGAATCCTCATCACGGAAAGTTTTTATCCCTACTTCTGGAGTCAATTTCCCATGCGTCGGCGAACTTTTTCCGGATGTGTACCCAGCGATCCACGCTCGCCTTAAGCACACATCAAACACGGCACGAAATTGGAAAAAGAGGATCGGCGTGCGCAAATTCCATAAAACCACATCCGCGCACGAAGGTGATGCTTCCGTTCTAAGATAACCTCCTCTGGAATACCACCTCAAAAATAAAAGACAATAGAATGAGCGGCGGGGCACCCAGTCTGACCTTGAGCGCCGTGGGGAGGATTGGCGGCACCAGAGTGCACAAGAGGGCAGGGAGAGGTCAACTCGTCCAAACACGCGTGGAACGAAAGCGTAATGGACCGGAAGAAAGGAGCAGAACAGATCTAATCCCTTCGATCATAGCCCGGTAAACCTGTTTTTCGGGATAAGAACAGTGAATGCCTGCGATTTCTGATTCGATTCATTGGTTACGAAGAGTGCTTGATCGATCATTTTAGGACATGATAATATTTATTTATCCTGCTATTTTTACATAATTAATACAATGTACATATTTATCAGAATAGGAAAAGAAGAAATGAACTAGGAAGAACAGAAAAGTGTTACTACTCATGAGGAAAATGTCTCGGGGTTACCTCAAGCTACATTTGAAAACATTCAATAAATTCCAATCACGCAAGAATTTTGCAAAAATTAATCTTGTTTGAATATTTAATCAAAAGGGAGAACAAGAATATGTATTTATACAATATTTTCTGTTCTCATCTGAAATGCTAACATTATTCCTCCAGCTATGCTTGTTTGGATATTTTCCTACATTAGCCTTTATTTCTGCAAGCGTTCCATCAGCTTGAGGTTGATTTGGAAACAATAAATGATCTATTCTCTTGTTAATTGCAGACGCGAATCTTTTTCGGGCGGAGCGAGTTTTTCGAGCGACTATTCTTTGCGTCTGTCTCTCTTAATCTGTCTTTATAGTTCTGGAAATTAGGAGTTGAAAAATGTCTACTATACCTTCCCATAGCGTACTTCTTCTGAATCTGTTAAATTACTTAAACCTTTCGTCTGTTATCATTTATTCGTAAGATTCAAAACGTACGTTTAATAGGATTTTTAATAACATTTTTCTCCTTGTGGTAGCGATCAAAAACAATTTTACGGTATTAGTAATTTCGATTTGATATTTGAAGATATTTGGCCTAGTTAAATTACGATGCGTTCTAAAGTTATTTTCACTATATCTATAAACAGATTACTGTCGAAATGTTTTCACAGAAGTAACTTCTTATGTAAGCTAATGGTTTATATTTCCGCATATTTTACGCTGAAGAAAATTCACTGTAAAAGATCATAATGACATATCACTTGAATATTCATTTTTATGGTGTAAGGAAGAAAGAAATGAAAGACAAACCCTTCAATAATTCGAAATAATACATCCTAGATTTTCAGATGCTAAAACATGTTAAATTTCTCAGATTATAAGTGCTTTTAAATTTGAATTGCTGGCAAAAAGATCACTGCCATGGCGTGTATTCCGAAAGAACCATGTAATTACTCTGCCGCTTTCCAAACCGAAATAGGTGCAACTGTAATTTGAGAAATTGGCTGAAACATTTCGGACCTTAAATTTCGAGAAGCAAAGTTATTCCACTTATGATGTGTGTTGTTATAGACCATATTATGATGACACTACACCATTGTTCTCTAAATTCATGAAGATTCATTCTCTTTATTACTCTTTATTCTTAATATGTATATCTTGCTTTAAGTGACATGTTTATCCCAAGATGTGTGAAACACATTACTATAGGTGACTTATGCATATCACTTATAGCCGATCAGACAGTTCTGGATAATCAGGATAATTCTATCCTAAATTCTATTTGTATCTCAAGAAGCCACTTTTTCGATTTGTACGTACTTGTCTAATGCATTCTTTGTAGTCCTACTTCCAGGTTCTTAACGAAGGTAATTCTAAACTAAGTTCTGGAATATCTAAATGTAGCCTTCGGCCTCTAAACGTAAGTTCATGACTGCCGATTTAAAGCGTAGAGGAATATAAATTACACCAGACACTATATTTTGTATACAGCTGTTGGTAAACATAGTTTTATGCTGACCTAAGTAAGTTAAAGAGATATCTAGCAAAAGATACCTCTGACCTATCGGTAAGCTGGGTGAATGGAGAAGACTTAAACATCGATGTGACACTTGATTTGTATGGTCTCAAGGAATTCAAACTGACATATACCCGATCCAGTGGAACAGTTTTTCGTTTAATCCTAATTCGATAAAGCACATTTTTATCGCGATTAAAGTAGCGTAGCAGGAGTATAAATGAAAAATTAGGCGCTGGATTTTTGTAGCACCTCCTTCTAAAAAGCCGTATTTCTTGCGAGAAACATTCAAATGCCGAAAATGACATTTCAGTGTTTGAGTCCTCATCGCCAGCGATGATCCAAATCTAGAATTAAAATATGGCACGAATAATTTGCCTATAATAAGTTGAGTTTTCACTTCATCAGTAACAGCTGTTCCCTCCGAGGTTTTACCTCCGAGGCTCCCCTACTTTTTAATACGAACTTCGCGACAAACGTACATAAATAACCGGCGCTCATTTCGTAGGGGGCCAAATATAAGTCGAAATTCGTAATTATCAAGAAGAAAAAACCAGTTGTCGAAAAAATCACTGCTCTCGTTGAAAACTTCCAGTATGATGCAGTATTTCTCAGAGGAATAAGTGTGTGGAGAAAGTAACTCCGAAAACATTTTGATGCGTATTTAATTATGCGGTACACCAAGAGATTCCTTACGGCACACTGTTTATACTTTTATATAGGCATTGTGCTAAATTTTACTTTTATGAATGTTTTACTTAGTCTATATTTGAACAAAATTTGTAATAATACAAGTTTATGTTTTTACCCTATATTTGCAAAAATGCAACTTAATTTAAATAGAGACAAATCAAATAATTAATCTCGATTCTTTAGCTCAACTTTGGTAAAAGAAACAATATCATTTCCCGGATTTTCCGTTTAACACCAAATTACCCAGATTTCGTTAATTTCCCTTAAATCCATGCGTAATAGGTAAATCCACTCACCTTCCTTCACCTGCCCACCAAGCGAATTCTTATTCTTTCGGCGACTGCTCGTTGAAATCGCTCGAAATGAGAAAATCGCTCGTTCTCGTTGCGCCTTCTACCCTTTTTAGTAACCTGGGACGGTCCCCAAGAAAAAGGAGTCGAACTTTGAAATCGCGTGTGCGTCTCCGACGATCGAAAGGTAAACAATAAGAGCCGCTCTTCCGCTGTCACTTGTTTATACCGCGTTGGGAAAAAAGGCGCCTTGTTCGCAGTAGAGCTCTCCTCCGCACGAACCGTCCCTTTCTCGGACTGTAGCGTGTCTGAATGAGGCAAAAATCTCTTCGGATATTCCACGCGCGCCGGAGGGTCAGCGGGTGGAGGGGAGCTCAAGGGGGAGTAGGCGATGGTGGCGACTCGACGCGGAGCACGTGGATTATGGTTTATGTTCACGGATGGCCGACATGTCTTCCAATCCCTTTAACGGTTCGGGAATTAGCGGAGGTTTGCCTAAAGATGGATGATGATTCGCGGGGAAAATTCGCGCACCGTGGGTGTCCAAGATAGTGCGTCGAGATTTGGCAGAACCGGCGCCCCGATTGCTCTACGTGAGGCACTGCGTTCTTGGCCGCGCGCTATGTCCATCAATCTATTGGCGCTGTCTTAAGGTTCGATCTCTTATGGGGATTTATTCCGCTTCGCTCACGGAGCCCATTCTGGCAATTTTGCAAACCACTTGTCTCGTGACGTAATGGGACGCGGGTAATTGACGAGGAGTATTGTCGCACCATCATGCCAACTATGTATATACGTCACAGTTTTTTGTGTGAAACTACCTTTACAGCTTCCCTTCTTGTATGATGCGTTTGAATTATTGTTATATTATTAAATAAAATCGCATTCACTGATGGAGGTATCCTCCGACGAGAAAACGAAGTGAGAAGTCTGTTGGAAATTTGGGTGAAAATAAGAGGGAAACTTTAGTACGCAAAGGTCACACTTAATAGTACTGCTGAAGACAGAATAGGAAGGGAAGAAAGACAGGATAAGGGAATAAATGCAAAGGAAGGAAGGAAATCCTAGGTTAGATTATGAGAGGCATGTACTAATTATTGTTAAGGTTAGACATGATGAGAGATTGTAGCTGTTGCCTGAGGATGTCGGTTTAGAAAGCTATAAAGCAACAGTCCTCCTATTTTTATCCGTACTGATCAGTAACAGGGATTGATTTGGTCGGATATGCAGTTAACTTTTTCACCCTTGAATTTTTCAAGTTTCGAGGAAAGGGATCTCTTTCATAAAATTAAACGTTCCTTAACTTCTGATTTTCTACTTCAGAATTTCATCCTTCGGAATGAATCATCGACATAAATATTTTAATTTATTTACTATTACTAAACAACTTAATAGAAAAGTTACGATAACAGTTAAATTTCATTTTCAAGTTACAGCTCCTCGTGAGTTTTCCGACCGTACATTGAAATTTTGAGGTTCATATCTCAGCGATGCAGTTTTTTTTCCAATAAACGAATTTTTATATCTGTGTTTATTGTTTATTTTTTATCAACTAGATAACTAAATCATAGGGAGGAATGATGAGATGTATGTTCGAAATCATCTCTCCAAATAATGGGTCAAATGATAATCCTGCATTCTTATTTTTCGCGCAAGGAGTAAATGATTATTGAAACTTTAAATTACCAGCATATTACTATCAGATTATGGATTAATTATCCTTTTTCCTTATTATTTTCAGAATATTTCATGAAACAGAAAATACAACGCAAATAGCGCATACAGAAGATTGTATGTAAATCATGGTATATGTTGAAAACAGATAGCTTGTATTCTCATTTTACACTATGTTGAGAATTTAGGCAATAGATAAAACTAATGAGTCCATTTCATATTTTATTTCTCTTCTTTTGCAAATCTGAAATGTGGCGTAACAATGAAAAATGCGTTTGTTTTTATGACGTGACTCACTATGAGACCTTTTGGTTTCGCTTGCCTGCCGTGTTGTTTACTTTCGAGTTATCTAGGTTGTGATTGAACGTGCCAACAATGGGACTGTCGTCACTGTTTAGCCACGCGATTTTTCTCGTTTGGTCTCCCAAGCAAACAAATGATGTTAATGAAATGTTTCCACGTAACTTGTGATATCTCTTTCTTGAACCGCCTCTTGAAATTTTTGGAGTACGACTGTTTGGGATATACCACCGATCGGATCATTTCCAGTGCATCACATAAATCGCGTTAATTTCACGTAACGGAGAAGAAATATCTTCCGAGATTTCCTACTTGCATATGTTTGCAGCCTATCTTCTAGCGAGCAACACTAATATATCTTCCGCAGAGCTAAAAACATATTAGACTTCGGAGTAAACTGCAATTCTGACAATAAATATACAGAAAGATTCCTTAGCTTATGTTTTATCGTGATAACTTGTTCGTGGAGACCTTCATATGCACAAATCGTTGTATTGTCACGTATTAGTTGCAGATTTTGGTTTTAAATTTATTTTAAAATATATTCAGTTTTATTTTGTCTATGAGAAAATTTGGACTTGAAACGTAATTTGGATGCATAAAAAGGAGTATTATCTCCATATGTTTATGTTTTTTTTAATTATTTAAATTAATGCCATTCCCAAAAACTCATTGTTATTGCGAGGTTAAGGGTATAAAAAATTTATAAGGATTTTTAGGATATGCATCGATAAATTAACAAGTTAATAAAGCATCCTTTAAAGCATATTAGTCTCAAGCTAGCCTCCTCACTCTTCAGAGACTTTCTCACAAGTTATTAATGAACCACATTATGTTAAATTTCTGCCAAAATCCACGTAAGCTTAAAAATAATTCGAGCAAATATATGTTTTTAAGAGTCAAGCGAAGTCGAGCTATAACTCACATAGGAATTATTTGCCGTGGTGTTTTGATCAAATGAAACATTAAAAGAAGAGGAATGGGTACGTAAATCAAGCAGTGGGAGATAGGTTAAGAAATATGAAAGAAAGAAAGACAGGAAACATGAAAGAGAAACTTTGAGAATGTGCCGTAGGATTAGAGAAGAAACAGTTAAGGCTTATAAAATAACATTTACTTTCCGTAACTTTCCTTCAAAAAGGTAGAAAGGATATCATTTTGTATAGATCATTTTTTTATACTTAAAAAAAATTCTGCGTGTGTTGCATCATCATCATTTCGTGATTGTAAAAATATTTAAAACGAAGTCTCGTGGGAAATAGATTGGAAATCATGAAGTAAAACTTTGAATCAAATCCTGAAGGTCACCTTCGTAATAAGATATTTGAGCCTTTTTACTGTTAAGTAACATACCTAAAGGATAATTTCCCACCATATAATTCACTTATATCATAGTTTCATTAATAGTTGATTTTGTTTCGTCTAACTCGAAATAATAAAATTATTTATTATAATCCGAATTATTTCTCAATTGGAAGATATCTCTAGAGAATAGAGACTCAGTTGCGTACAATTATTTTCAAGATGATAAAATCATTTTATCTACTTTAATGCATGGCTTTTATTCTGGTGTATACTCGGTAAAAATTGGCGATAAAAACATATTAGTGTACGTGGAATAATGTGAGATGAAATATACGCAGGTATGCAATCCGTTTGTTCAAAGTAAACATCTTACGAAAGGCCATAAGAATAGATATCATTATCTCAAAGGTATAACTTAAGCTAAATGGTTCCAAATTTTAAATTATCTATGTACAACTGCGCTAAAACAAAGCGGAAGAATCGTTAGGAATTGAGCAAAATAAATTCATACCATTGCATCGGATCTAAGGATAATTTTTTTTTCGAAAAAAGACCGCACCCTATTTTTGGTAGCGATCCACACACACAAACTGTTCAGCTGCGTATACTTCTGATTATTCCAGTAGGCTATTTCCTTTAAGAAAACCAGTTTAATGACCCCATAATCCAAACCGAGAGTGAATTGATGATGAGTCACGCTTCTAATGGCTTTAAATGGATTACGCACCTTTTTTACCATCCTTTCCGGGAATTCATCAATATGTAAATCTAAATTATGCGTTGAGTTCGTGTATTATTATATGTATGTTTTCCGAAGCTCCATGAATTCAAGCGAAACCTTTTCCAACATCACTGACCAAATGAAGCGTCGAATTGTTGTACTTGGTATCCCAATTGTTTGGGTGGGCTATATGATTCATAAAAACGTTCTCTTTAAGCATCGTACAGCAATTTGCCGTATGGGTTACAGTTATTATTCAAAAGTGATTATTATATTATTTTTAGAATTTTTATGATATTCGAAGCGCAGGTGATTGGATATTGCCGGAATTCTTTCTTTATCTCAGTCCAAAAAATACTATTTTCTGTACACTTAATGATAAATGGGCAAATAGTTTACATATTTATAGTACTCTGCTGATTAAATAAATAATGACTGGATCGGATATATAAAAAGCTCTAAACAGAATTATAGCTAAAGACACATTTTTTCTTACGACAAGGTTGCTTCTTGACATAGATTTAATATATTGTAGGGATATTGTTCGATTTTTTGATTTTCATTCAACATTACAAATTGTTTTTAGGTATCAAATGTAATAACCAACTAATAAGAAAGGAGTGTTTTACGCCTGTTGCAGAAGGGGGTGTATATAGCTGTATAATTTAGACGGTGTATGATGTTTTCACTCTGCGGAACGATATTGGTACAGGAAATTATTCACATTTCCAAAAAATTGTATTTTTAAAGTCGATAATGAAAATATTGAGACAAATTTGGAATTATATAACAATATTCATCTCTTGCTTAACCCCAATTACAGAAACGTTAGTAAAAGTATAAAATTTATCAAATGAATTATGTATCTGATTTAATTATAATATATTTAAATATATATATTCAATTCAAATGTATATTGTCTTTGTAAATAAGGAAATACTGCATTTTCCCAAAAAAACTATCTGCGCACGGCGATCATGGTTACTTCCACGCGGCACTTGTCTTTATGTAAGTTGTGTAAGCCTGAATTAGATTACCGTGAGAGTAAAAAGAATCCCTTGTCATAACCATGAACAAAGAAAAAATTAGAGAAATATAGTGATTTATAAGTTAATGAAAGAGATGCAGTACAATTGGCTGTAGAGAGCCTCAAGTGATAGCATTGCCTAAAGAGAATGCAATAATAGGAAAGAATCAGCCGGCTATGTGAAAGATAAATTGTTTAGTATCATTCTTTAAGAATGGAGATCATCTCAGATAGTGTGGCAATGGACTACAGAGAAGGCATAGAAGCAGAATACCAGGAATAGTAGTAGAAAGTATGTAAAAGAGAGCTCAAAGAAAATTTGTTGGCAAGACACAAGGTGGTTCATGGGGCAGGAAACTGCTTTTGCAGTCCCTAAAGCATCCTTTGATACGTAAATAAGCAAAGTTTTTGGCTCTAGTGAACGGGCGTTGCACATATTTTCCAAGGTTTAAAACTTTTTACTCTGCTTGTGAACTTGGGCATTGTTTCCGCATACTATTCCATGTATGCACTACCCTTGGATTGCGTTAGACTTGGCGCCAAAATTTTGGTTGGGAAACAAAACTCAAGGAAGCTAGTGAATACATTAAATATGACATTTCTGAAGGATGGGAAAAGTTAATACTTCCGAATGACCAGATATTTTTCTATAATTTTATAGGTAAACGGGATATTATTGGGAATAAGCTCTCATCTTTGTTGAATATTCAGAAATATAAATAAATGATGAAACCTGATTTCAAGGGAATAAATGTTACACAAGTACACATTAATTGTGGGAGAGGTTTAAAAAAATAATTCCCAATGCTGATACAGTACATAACTTGCTATTATTATTTTCATTTGCTATATTTTCTTACCGGATATTCAATTTATCGCTAGTTTTTCATTTATGTTTGACGTACGCAAAATGAATTATTTTTAGTATTTGTAAAACCTTTTTGGAAGAGTATCTACAATGCCTTTGTTTGCTTTCTATGTTTACTTTAGACTATTCTATATTTAAATATGAAATTTCGTTGGTTATTCATTCCTTCTCCCGCGATTCTTTTCGAAGTGGGGTCTTGCGCAGGTAAATTTTTTACTTCCCCAAAGTAGTTTTCTTCTTTGCACTTAGCTCTAAGCAGTTATCTCTTTCTTTTTTAATTCTTGAAGATAGCAATGTCAAAAAATGACTCGTAAGTCTCAACATAGCTTAGATTAGATACAATATTATTCTTATATTTATAACAAACTATACCATACATTCCATAGGACATACCGCGCATTTGCGAATCCGCGCTGTTCGAACACTTTGTCTAAAAGAAGGCGGTTCGGTAAAAGGAGGAAGAGGCTGAGAGAGTGGAGAGATATCTTGGAAGTGGTTGTCTTTTCTGGACCCAAAAATAACCGATTCTCGGTGGGGCGGATTCTCATTTGGACCCGAATGACTCACTCCTTCCCAAGTCTCCCTCCTCTTCTCCCTCCATCTCGCCAAAGGTATCCGTTTCACTTTGTTGCCCACCTATGGCCACGGGATAATTTCCGAGGCGGGAAACCGCCATTACTACCGCACGAAAATTTTTAGCAAAGGGACCCAAAGTCACGCGACACATTGCGGAAGTGAAACGGTGTCGGTTTTGTCGAAAAGGAGATACCGATGCGTTACGAAGGACTCGTTAACGTCGTCCGAATCTATCTAGGGTGCGTCAATATTTTCGCATCATACATTCACTGAGGTATTTTTGGTATTGGGATTTCCGCAGGTTGTCTCGAATTGTGTCGATCTTGATAAACGGGTAGAGCAGAGTTAAAGTCGACAAATAATAGATTTAGACTCGTTCATGTCCACACACTTTGGTGGAATCTTATGTCTCTTGGCTTTATTTGTTCCACGACACTGTGGTGTTTTAAAAATTAATCCTGAACTTGTATGTTTCACTCTTACCTTCTATTGGATATTACAAAGGAATTTTTAGCAGTCTTGCAACTTTAGCCTGTAAATTTTATGACACAAAGCTTGATGCTCGTATATCCTGATTCCTGCTACTTTAATGCACCCTAGAATGGAATGTTTTGGTAGAAAAGAACTATTGGGTCCTTTCTTACTTAGGTTATTTCTGTTTTTTACTGACTTGAATTTCATTGTAGATTATAACAATGATCATCTCTAATCTCTAAATATTTGATACATCTTGTAACACTATTGAATTTTACCCTTATGTGTAGTACATATAGATGAGTTCATTGCCATACCCGGTGTATAATGGGCTAATAGATACTTCATAAATTCTTTTAGGTATATTATCCATCGATGACTTCCCTCCATCCCACATTCAACCGATGAGTCTCACCGTCTGCAGACAATCAACAGGCCGTTTCTCATCCCTGACATCTGTATACATAGCTGGATATTCTGAGTAAGTACACATTTATGCATTTTTGAAAGCATATATTGGTAAAGAGAGTACGTGAATAAGTTTCGTTTCTATAATTATATATTAACGTCTATATTATTATTTTCGTAGCAATACGTGATTTTGTATTTTTCCTCATAGTTCGTAAACAACCAAAGTTGGTTCACTCCAAAAAAATTTGTTATTTTTTCACTAGAGCAAGGTATACAGGTTAACTTCAAATGAATACTTAAGTATGTAAGTTCGGAATCATCGTCAGGTCAATTCTTAGATCTATTTGATGAGAAAAACGTAAGCAGAGTGACCAAGTTTAGCCAACTGTTTTGTTTTATAAAAATTTACGGAATTAAAGGTCCTTCGTCCTATTTCCCCACGTGTTATTAAAGAAAATTATTAAATTGCAAAGTTTCGCGAAACCGGTGAGATTGTACTGCGAAATTGCTTAGATGGTATTGCTTAGAGGGTACATCCGAAAGTGGAGGATCAAAGTTTTAGTACAGTTTTCTTGAAGCTTTTCTACATCTTTTAATCTATTGGGAAAGAAAATTCTGCCTGTGAATATATGGCCTGTTGAAGTGAAGGCTGATATAATCAAAATCGGCATTATAGTATTTCTTTCATAAAATATCCACGTACATTTCTATGAATTTAACAATTTACAGGCCATTTTCTGGAAATGTTTAGGTTTCTCTTTTGTTTATAAGGAATGAATGTAATGCGGTCCAAAAAGATTTATTTTGAATAATTCAAACAGGATCCAGTGTTTCATAGAAACGTTTTTTGTTAGAATTATTAATTTAATTAAAACTTTTACTGCGCTAACTAATGCAACATCATTATATTTGGTAAGATTCCAGCGATGTGTTTATTTGTTGCCATTTTCCCTTTGACCTTACCCAGTCACCTAACATCTGATGGTGTAGAGTGACAATGACGTTTGCAAACTCAGGTGACCTCGGCGGGACACTAAACCGCAGTCCTACCAATGTCAGACGCTGTAATCCAGGAGAGGAAATTAAACGACACGCGTGATTAACGTGGTAGCTAATAATAAACGCGTTTTCCGCAATCTTTACTCTTGTTTTTCATTTAGATGTGAAGCTGTTTTCAAATTTCAAGATCTGGTCGAGGTGTTTCTTTCTATTGCGTTTCAGTGGGACCTAACATCTTATTATCCCTTGTAAACTTGTCACCTTATTATCGAATACACCTTATTTTGGGAAACGCAGTAGTGACTGATAAGCGTATTGTTTTAATGTGTATCATTATTATTTACAATGTATATCATGAGGAAAAATACCAAATATTGTCGTGCGTCATCTTCTCATTCTCTTTTCTTTATTTTGTTTTAAGTAATTACATCCAAGGTGTAGCATAACTACGTGATGAACTTACATGAGTGAATCTTCATGAGTTGGTGCAAGTTCCTGATTTAATAGATTTCCTGTCCTTGTTGGAGCCACTCATTCTCCGTATGTATCTGACTGACATTCTATGGCTCACCGCGATCAAATTCCTGTGTCTGTCTGAACTTAAGACTTCACCATTTATTTTTCCATCAAATAGGAAAGTAATCTCCAATGCACTCCGAAACCTTTTCTGATTTATTTTACATCCATCCAATAACGCAACTATGATAAACAAAGACCCCTACCATTCTCCTAAGCGCAATCACAGTCCAGATTGAGGTCATTGATAACGAATAACTTATCATAAACTCTTTGATAATTACAAAAAACTTAAATTATCTTAAAATTATAAATATAATCGTTACTTTCCTGTACAAGATGGGGTGTTTGTTGGTGTTTGGCCTCGGATTGATGAGTGCGCAGGAATTCCTTCACCGTGAAATTTCTAGCGAAGTATTTTGTCTACTAGCGTGTAAACGTAAGAATAGTTTCGTGTTATGTTAGGCACGCAGCACACTAAACAGAAATTTGTTGAACGAAAAAAAGGGGTGAAAAGCAGAATTGAATAAACAAAAAGGCGCAGGAGATGCAGTGTGAAACAGGGATAAAAGAATTTGGACTGTTAGCTGAGTATTTTTCTATTTAATGACTCAGTGCCCCTGGTTTAATCATTCCTCCTCATATATTACTTGGCAGTCTAAAATAAATGTAAGAAGTAAGAGTTGAGTAAGTAGAAAACTGACTCACGCATTGAAATCTCGGTAATTGTTTCTTCACGAAAACAACAAAGAAACTATTCTATTTGAAGAGGAATGCGCATAATTTCGCGCTTAGGTAAATCCTTTTCGTGAATTTCTGTGGGAGTTTGCGTAGCCTTTTCGTTTACTCATCACGGGAACTAAATTGCCTTTGACAACGCTCTTAGCTAGAGTAGATGTTACGGGATAAGTTCTTTTTCTCTGAAATGATTTATTTCCAGAAATGTCTGGTTTCTACATCCTCTTAATTGATAAATGATGATGAATAATTTTGAATGTTGATGCAGGAAAAAAAACAAAGAAAACTACCCACTAAAATCAGCTGCATAGGAAGATTGCCCGAAGCTGTTAATTGAACTATCGATTTAATTAAGCTAACATTTATTATTATTTCATATGTTACTAATGGAGTAATGATCCGTTAAGGTGTTACGATATGGTAAAAGAATCAATGTAGTAATAAATTAATTTTTAATGTTATGAGTCAAAAATAGAACCAATAAATTTAACGTTTAACTTTGTTATAACGTAATTCCATTGGAAATAAGAACTCCACGGCTGTGATAGTGTATCAAAATTATTGTGAATTATTCGCTGTAATATGTACTGCTGTCCTTCCTCAAAATCATTAAATGAATTTCTGGAAATTTTCTTGAAAAGCCCAGGTCTTTCGTCAGGTAAAATTTTGTAATGAAGAAGTAAGGGTTATTAAGATGCTGTCGCCGTCAGTAATAGAAATAAAATTAAAAGAAAACAAAGAAATTTAGATCAAATCAAGTTCATAAATTTATGGAAAGTACTATCCAAGATAAGGTTGAATATATAGATTCCTTTATCATTATAGATATTACACCAATTTCTGCCAGAGGGGAATTTCTCAATTTTGTTAAATTTGCTGGGTTGAAAATGAAGGTGAGAAATGATAAAGGAGGAACTGAATTAAGACACATGCAAACTTCATGCCGTGTTATTGTTACATTCCGGGGACGTCTTGGAAACAGAGAATCGTAGTAATGAAAAGGCTGATTACAAGGTGTAAAGCAAAAGAATTAAAAGCAGTAAATAAATTGAGTAAAAAATCAAAATTTGTCAAGACACAAATACCTGTCCAAAGAGTAGTTCGCGAGAGTTGTTGTAGTGATCTCCATGGTTTTCGATTAGTTTTTCCCTCCTAATCACCTTAACGCTGAAAAGGTTCGATCTCTTCCTAAAAGTGCTCCTTATGACGTCGTTCACCAACAGTATACTAGTATTAGTATAGTAGTATTAGATTGGTCTCCGCCCGAATGTCTTTCTTACGGAGAAGCGATCTGAGAAACAAAACCCTATGCAAACGCCTTCAATGAGGTCGACTGCGACATTTACTGGGTGCTCTCTTATAGATCACCTGGAAACATACTTTCGACTCATCCCTTCCACGAAGTGTTACATAATGAACAGATTTAGAACTTAATAAATAACGATCGATGTGCTGGCTTTTGAAAACCACTGCCAGTAGCGCCTAAAATATTTTCTAGGTCATACACCTTCATAGCTTACGCAGGGATTAACATGTGTTCAAAGAGACCTCTTCTTCACCCCTTGTTTCGCGAGAAGGGTGTTTCAAAGAATTATGGGTTCACCGCGGTAGGATTTAGGTGACTGTCAGTTTAAAGAGAGATTGCCACGCTGAGGACACTGTAGTCACTGTGCGATGGTAATCTGTTATCGTTGATTTCCACACATTTTAACCACTTGGAAAAGTACTAAGAATGAAAATAACCTGAGGATACTAATAAGCTTTGAAATTATGATATTTAGGAATTTTGGGCACTGAATGCTAAATCTTAAAGCAAAATAAGAGAATTGCAAGTACGATTTTGAAAATCTACATTTTCGCTGTCAATGGATTCGATCTGATATCTTAAATATTTATTTATGATGTATCAACTATGCTTTACCTCTTCTAACGAGTTACCCTACGGAGAAATTTTGTTAAGGTAGATATCTTACTGTTTTTCGATTCGGCCGATTCGTTTAATTTCTAAGTCCGTGAATAAAATCTAATTTTAAGGATACTCGCCTAAGTTTGTGCGTGAAAACATATCCAGAAATTATCAAAGCCAAGTAATAACTGCCCACTCTTGCTACTTGATGAAAGTGGCGATACGTTGGCAAGGTCTACGAGTTTTAGGATTTTGAATCTTACGGGAGATAGTATTCCAGCTAACCAAGATCTCTGCTGAAGATTGTGATACAGTATAGAATTACGCTATTTTCAGAAACATTGCGCTCTGTCTTGTTTCTGAGAATGATTGAATATACACGATTGAATTCAAAGTAAATACGTTTATTCTATCAAATGCTTTACTGCAATTTTGTGAAATTATGCTGTATTGTAAAAAATTACAGCAATGTTAATGATTATATATAATTTCTTCTGGACTTCATCAGAATTCATGCGGTAATAATTTATTTCAACAATGTACTTCGTTTATTATAACATTACGTACATTAAAAATATGGTTTCTTTCGATAGTTACGGTCAATAATATAATTCATGAGCATACGAAAATGATTTCGGATTTTTGCACCAATTTCGGAATTTTCATATAAATACTAAAATTTGAAAATATAATTTTCGTTACTTCGAACAAGATTATGTATAAGAATTTGCGTAAATTAAAGGGTTAGTCGAACTCGTAATCCTCCTTTCTCGCGATTAAGGAAATGAATTTCTAGTAGTATTTCTAGCAGTAAGATCTTGAAAATATGGCAGTGTATAAAGTATATTTCTCTTTCAACCTTTATCTCCAAAACTCGTAAATGCTTTGCTTTTAGTAGACGTCTTTCAAATCTTTACAAAATTTTATCCTACAGGTCTTAGCTCCTTCCCAGTACGCTTTCTTCACATACGTTCAACTCCTCGTAGAGCAAGTTTCGGAATTCTCATTTCACAATGCATCTGCCAAACCAATAAAATTCTATGCGTCATTTTCGAATCAGTAAACCCTTTAGTTATGATTTTCCAATCGATCGAGTTAATGACTTTGGAGGCAAGGAACCCTCTCACATCAGCTATTTCTGGAACGCAGGAGGAATCCGTTTGGCTTTGGAGGTGCCAGCACACCAACGTACTCTCGCCAAGTATTTCAGACAGAGGTATATTGTTTTCGGAACTAGATCCTCAAAACTGTGACCTCACGGTTGACATCGCTGCATTCCGACATCCTACGCATTCCGAAAATATTACCTGGTTCTCCACTAAAATCTGTACTAATCGGCATTAATCTGCTGTTTCTTAATGCAAGAATGTGAATTTGAATTGAAAGGAAGTTTAAGAGGCTTTGATGAAAGAGCTGTTAAGTTTGTCTTTCCAGGATATTAGTGGATGATGTCCAGCATATCATACGCTCTTATGCTGCGATTAATATTTACTTAAATAGAAAGTAAATTATTGTAGCGAATTAATTTTCAGATGGCTTTGTGTTAAATGTTTTGAGGAAATTTTAGGACTTTTTTGACAACTTTGATGGGATTTCGCTTAATTTATTTGTTTCGGATGCCGATGATTATAATACGAGCGCAATATAAAACATTATACAAACGGCGAAACGTATGAACCTCGCAGCGAAGCGGCTGCGGCGACTTTTCCTAGACCTGATGAGGATACTCTGGCATAGATGGATTTCCTCGAGTTTTAGTCAAACCTTCTTCTGGTAGGTGGGATTAGGGTTATTTTTCTTATGTATTATTAAATATATTTCAAATTGTTCGGAATATTCTACCATTTCTTTCTCTTTTATTTTTCCTGATTCATCACCCGGTCGATTTTGAGTCGCATCAGAGCCTAATAACACTACAAAAAGAGTGACTGTCGGTTGTCAACTCAGCAAAAGTGAAATTAAGTAATGAAAACACATCTTAAGATGAAATTTAAATAGTTAAAGATTCCGCTGCATTGTGCTGATGGACATAATGATTAATAATTTCATCACTTATATCGCGACAGACGGCTGAATACATAAATGGATCGAATCTGTTTGGTTTGGTTTCTTGGGGTGCAGTTTTTTTGCAGGTGTAACAATAGCTCGCATAGTCATTTCAGTACTCCGTTGACATCTCTTTCGAAAATCTTATTACTTCGCAATGAAATATGTAAACAAACATGTTGTCATAGTACGTAAGTGATATCTCTCATCATGCCGCATAGACAATCGTCGCCGGTTAGTCGTCCCGCCAAGGTGACCGTCCCATCCACCCACCGAGGAACCTTATACACTCGATCGATCTCTAATTTAATTGAATTTCGTACCCAATCGTGCCTTTCCATTAAGCTAAATCATTGGACGCGATATCCATATTTACCGAATGTCAGATTATGCTGCCTTTTGCCATTCACCATCACCCTTTGAAAAATATTCTTTGAGAATCGCTCCCATATCTCCATTGTGTAATTAGTCTTCTAATTTCTTTACGTTTGCTGCGCCGCTCTCTTTGGCGAACGCCAAACCATCTATCGAGTTTAGTGTTGTGACGCACTGAAAGATTTACTTATCTAACCGGAGATCTTTTGGCTGTAGCATTCATCGGTGAGTAACGTCCTTCGTTGAATCCTGTGTTACTCATAGTCCAGGGTTAGAAAAGCTACATAAAAGGACTTCGACTCATATTAACTCACAGAACATAGTATTATGTGTCTTTTTAACTTTTCTAGTAATGTATTTTTCGTGCTTTTTCTTTGATAAGATGCCGAACGGTATAAAGAAAGCTTTGGGCGATTTCCCGAGTAATCTTTTTTCCTTAAGTTACACTCGCAAATGCAAGATGTAGTTTTTATTTTTCCCTTTCGAATTTATCGATGCAGTTTTGCATTCGTGTTAAAATATTGTCGGAACCGGTAAAGTGTCTTCGGATCTTATCGCCATTTTTGAATCATATTTCCTCTAGCTGTTAAGAATTTACGGAGGTTTAATTTCCGCGAGGATGAAAAATAATTATGAAATATATTTTCGGAGTAGCGGTGAAATTAAGTGTTTCCAACGGTGCGGGTCACTATGGTCTTCGCGAAAGATAGTCTGCCAAAATGATGATTTTCCTTTTTATACAAAATTTGGCCCAGTGAACAAGTTTGTCTGGAAATTAAACGAGAGAGAAGCGGAAATAGTTCTTGGCGAAATGCGGCCGCTCGTATTTGGGGCGGCGATATTCGACCCGAAAAATCATCGGATTGTATTGAGAGAATCCCCGTCTGCCTGTGATTCTTAAGTCCTTATAATAAGGAAAACATTCTTCGAGAAATAAGCGTACCCAATTTTCGATCACAATGCCATAAGAACGAGATTCATGCATTTATTGGATTGTTAATCGTAAAATTTGTTTGCTCAATGAATAAAAACGTGTCATCTGGAAGGTATCGTAAAATCAAGAAAAGGCTTGCTTATTACATGCCAATCACGATTATATAAGACTTAAAAATTTAATATAAAGGAATAGATACTTTAGTGGCTAAATATGTATGTTACGAAATAATCCTCATCTCTACAGAAAATCCATGAAAAGGTTTTAGGAATCTTTTTTTTTATTCTAAGAATTTTTTTCGACCATTGCTACTTTATACTACAAAATGAGAAAGCAACGCCTTCGGAATCGAAGAAAGCAATGCATCTCAACACTCCCATTGACCATGAACTTCTTTCCTGGACATTGTCTCTCATGTTCCACTTGCTCCCCTGCGTTCGGACGATTTCTTTTGGACACGGTTTGATTTGGAATTGCTTATTATGCCTATACATCCGTTTTCGAATGTTTTACTCCTCGAAGCAGCGGTGAAAGCGGTTCTATGAGTTGGTCAGATAACGCAACCGTTACACTAGAATTCCATTGGAGCGAGGAAATAATAACAGTGCCAGAAAAGCAGGGATCGTCCCTTTTCCATTCATCAGTCATTTAAATTTAGTATGCTAGTTGAAAATTGGAGATGATTTCACACGAACTCACTTTTCACGTTAACGAGCTGCGAATATGAATCCATTCTCGCGAAATTGATTTTCGAAATAAAATTTCCATTCCTACAGCATTGAATACTTAAATTTACTTACACTGTTGATGTATCGAAAGACATGGCACTCATGTGAAACTCGACGTATCGAATATTTTTTCCTTAATTTCCAGGAATATTTGCGAAGAAGAATTCGTTTCGATGTTTTGCCTCTATGTTATCTAAGTTGAGTTAACAACCTAAAAATGTATTCTAAAAGAATTTGTAGAGTCTAAATTCTTGCTCGACGTACGTTTTTATTCCTAAAAATTTACAAACTCACTGGAATTGTGTGTTACTATATCCTACATGTTCTTAACATTTTCAACATGCATTGCACTTTCATTTAAAGTTATATTTAGTATATAGCTAATAAAAGTAGTAGAATTTTTCAACCAAGGGTAACAAATAGAATAGCATATAAAGAAAAAGAATAACGAAAGATCTATTATGTATTCTGTGAACGATTGGTTAATGTATTATTTTAGAATAAAATTCGTAAATATATATGAGTTATTTTACGTAAAATCGATGACGGATTTTTTGGACACGACTGTTCAAAATAAAATTAATGAATTAATGAATGATTAGATGCATTTTCTTACAAAGATTGAAGAAAAAACTGTTTCCATAAGTAGTCCCAGCGGGCAGGCACAGATTTTCGTCGGAAAGAAGCGTTTTAAACCTATTATTCGTGATCATCCGTACTCTCATTTTTTTCTTTACAGTGATTGTTGGATTTTGCGAGCGAATCTTCCTCAATTTCGCGGTAGTGTTAATACGAAGGCCTGCTTTCCGTCTCAAAGTCACGCATTTCAAATATTCGCTTTAATAGGCGGTAAGATAGCTTTGAATAGGTTTCTCAGGCACTTAAACGGTTCAGTTTACAAAAGCCAGATCATCACACCAAAATTCACATCTACAAACATCCTCGATTTATGCTAGCGACCTCATTTTTCGTGGAAGGTAGATTAGATGCCTGATTTTGATTGGAAAATGGCAAAGAGAGCCTGTAAAAAGATTAAATTACGTGCCCAGTACGAATAAATTTACAAAATTTTTTTGGTGAATGTCAAATTTTCTCGTGAATTCAAGATTTCTGTCGAAGTTCTAGACAGTGTTCTCAACCAGAATCATGCAATTATTCAATTATTGTTAATTAATTAACTATTATTTATTATTAATTGATTTATTATGAATGTATTTATTTTCTTATTATTTTTCTTATTTATTTATTGTTTATTTAATTTCTTATTTATTTAATAGATTCGCATTTGATATGCGAATTTATTTTATTGTATCTTAATAAAAGATAATATTTCATTCAGATATCTTTTAGGGAATGTATTTCAATACCGCAACAATAATTCGCTAAGATTTCCGTAAGGAGGTACACGAGATTTGAGAACTCAGTACCTAAACCGCTCTTTTTGAAAGAAACAGTTTTGAGGAATCCTTAGATCATGTCGAATGTTGAAGATTTGATCGCACTTGCTCTTTCGCTCCTTAGCTGAAAAATCTGCAGTGAGAATCCAGTGTCTGTTTGACTAAGTCAGCCAGGGTGGCGATAAAAAGAAGTTTCCATCTTTTTCCTTCCATTACTCAGTAAACAGGGAGTTGCGAGAGTCATCTTCCGGGTTAATGAGGACACTTAAAAATAAAACTTGGGAGTCTCGCGGTTCAAGGAACTGGAAGAGGGCATCATCCGTGGAGCGCCTCTTACGCTTTAATCTCCGCGGAAGAATGATGACCCTGGTTTGACAGGCAGGGTTTTATTTAAGCGTGGAGAAATGGATTTTCAACGAATCGCTTTTCCTAAGAAATTTTTCGGAGAGGAAGAAATGCATCAAAATGAATTATTCCGGAGATGCTTCAGCTGAAAAGAACACTATGGGGGTCAACGTTCTTCAGCTGGGAATTACACCAATATTCGTATTCAATTGAAACTATGTTTTCAATTCGATAAAATTATGCTCCATATGCAGAAAATTTCCTTTTTTTGATCGATTTCATCGTGAATGAGACGTCGTAAGTCTTGCGATTAATTCCGGATCATTTTTATTACATTTCCATTGTGTTATAAAATCTCTGTAATGTATTTTTGTTATATGGTATGCGTGATGTCTAAACGTCGGTCTTTAATCCCGTAGTATTTGTCTTCAGGATAAGAATGTCTTCTTTACTAAGTTGATCTTCTCTTTGCTGAAACTTTATGAATCCCAATTTTTTTACCTAGTACCTAAGTTCGTTTAATTTACAATCCTCTTAGAGATTTTCAATTTGATTTGACAAGGTTTTTGTACCGGAAGCCCAGTGTGTCCCCCAGTATGATTATTGAAAGCACTCCCGTCAGTGTAAGTTTTACCAAGGAGCATAATAAACTCTTCGAACCCTTAGAAATGTAGTTACTATTTGTGACATAAATTTATCTCGCGATTATTCTAGGATTCTTCATTTTATTCTACAAATTTAAATTTTCTACCCGTGCCAAGGAATTTTCAATATTTCTCAATTATAGTCCAAACAAAATTGACTGAGGAGTTGAGGAAATTGATAAGAATACCAAAATCATGCTTTTTATTGAACGTTTTCATATCATAACAAATAATTACCTACATAATCATATTAGTAAAAGTGTAAAACATCTGATAAAAAATGTGTTTTTTATCCATTCCTTGCTACACGCTGAAAGGCAGCTTTCCGGGTATTATAGCAATTGCAGATTACAAGACCTTGTTTCATTTAATCGGAAACTATCCAAAACCAGTTAATGGGCACGATACATCAGAGGAAAAGTCATTAATCGGACGCTGTGTGCAATGCATAATATTACGGAACGAAGAAAACGTCGAGGCTCGTTTTCCATAGATAGCAGCGCCTTTTTCATTTTCTAAGAACTCATGGGTGAAGCAACATATGGCCAAGCCAAATGGAGTAGTAATAAGTTATACATAGTCCGTGGAATGCTTAGGAGATTGAGTCTGGAATGCATAACCTGACATGCCTAAGAATGAGCTTGAATGAAAGTTGGAGATGAATCAGATATGCTTCGACGGATTGGGATTTTGAAGACGATGGATGAAAGCCAAGAGATTCAAACGAAAAGTGATGGCATACAGATTGAATTAAAATAAAATCCGAGGAATAAATTCAGGCCGGCTGAATAAATTTTGTTAGCGTTTTCATAAAGAAAGAAAAACATGTTATGACGCGATACTCATGCAAACAAAACTGTTTTATCGAAAGAAATAGTTTCACGTGACGATATGTGAGCTGTGCTATGATATGTTATTCAAGTTATATACTTGAATAGAATGATCAGCCATCAGATTATTTGGTTGCTGTAAAAGTAACACTGCTAGCAACTTGTGTGGAGGAACTTCAAGCTTCGTATTTTAAGATGAGTTTGTCGTATACAATTACTTTAAAAAAATTATCTATTTAGTCTATGTCTTTGTATATTTGCTAATTTTTTAGATTTTCCTCAATTTATACCAAAAAAACTTGGCCATAAAGTGAAATTTGCATATTTTGTGAACTACACGAATTATTAGAACTGGCAAACGAAATTCGATTAATTTTCGAATTCCTTCTGTACAATCGCATTCTCCATAAAACATAGATAATTAGAAAATTCAAAATTTAGAGTAGAATTTTAATTTCGGAATAGAGATATACGAGATTATAAGATAACAGACTAAAGTATACCAGTTTAATATACACAGAAAACCAAAAACAATGTCGGTAGAATAATGCCACATTACCCTTTACAAACGATTCGATTACAACTTAAATACGACAATACGTTGAAAAGAGTGGTTAAATTTAAAATCTGCGACGGGAATTACCAAGTGTTATTCTTTTTAAGATGGTTACATTTATCTTACGTCTGGATTGCCTGGATTTGTTGGAGCTGGAATGACTTGGATTTTTAGATGTTTTTGCTGAACTTTGAACTCAGCAGTGCAAGTTTTTGAAAGTAGTATACTAGAATAAAATCCTTGAGAAATTCGGGCTGATTAAGAAACGCTTCTTCTTGAACTTGAATCTGTTCCTGCGATTTTTTATCGTATGAATATTTAAAATAACATATTTTTAATAAGTTCTGTAATAGCATGATGTGCAACGAAATGTTAATTATAATAAAAATGTGTAAGTAGAGAATATCGAAATGCTAGTTAGCGAAACAATAAGTGTGGCGAAATCATTCATAACGAATCTTTTTCAGCGGAACTGTTGGTAACAAAACATTCTTTAGCAAAATATTTCTGTATCGAACAATTTTGTTACGAAATATTTGTGGTGGACATAATGCGGCGAGTATATTTTAGCAAAACTGAAATTGCCGCAAATATATATATGTAGCCAATCTTTGGGATCTCATGTAAACTCTTACATATTCGCGATTTGATTTGAAGTCAGTTAAAATTTAATTTTATCGGAGGATTTAAAATATAAAATGAATTAAATGATCCTTCACTTTTTCCGATTCAGAACATTGGCCTGACCTTGTGTGTTTCTCCAACTTCGCCGAAATGACTTTCGCAAAATCGTTTTCGAAGGTGAAGCTCTTTTCTCCGCGGTTTTAGTTCCATCTTCTTCCGTGGAGGTGCGCTTGGAGCAGTGAAACAGATCTCATCCCCTCTCCTCGATAGGAAAACTTTTTATTTAACCTCCCACTCGGCTGACTCACTCCGACTCCCACGCACTACCTCCGTTATTTTCCTTTCGGTCTCTCCTCACCATCGCATTCTGCCGATGCCGGTGTTCGCAGAGATCCCTTTCCTTCAGATAAGCCTCTATTACCCGCACTTCTAAGATCGTTCCAATTTTAGCCAAGGGCTGTATGGAGTTACCGCGAAACTCCTTCCCGTAAAAAATGGTGCCACAACATGGGACGTTTTGCATTTAATTAACCTCTTAGTTTGTGGAGTAACCGCATTTAGAAGGTGTAAATGCAGTGCTTGCCTAATTGGAAACTGTAAAGAAAACAACTCCGTGGGTATGAATCATACATGTACCACGACTTATGTTTTGGATATATTTACTGAAAGAATTCCACCACTCGTTTGTCGTATGTAATGGAAACTATTATATCATAAATTATTTTCCTTGAGTCATAAGGTACTTTTAGAAGTATATATTTCTGGATTAAAAAAATTAACTACAAAATTTGTTTAGCCACGTAGAATAACATGTTTTCCTAGCATCATTATTATTTCTGACCCTATAATAATTGTAAAATTTTGATGATTTATTTATTTTTTCGATGTTCCTATAGACATTATTCATTGCGATATCGAGGCAATCATTCTTTCAAAAGGAATGCTTTCAAAATTTCAAACTATATAAATTTCTTTATCACCTTTTGTTATACCTAATCTTTCATTCATAAAATTTTAACACCCGCAGAAGTCTATTTTAAAAATGCTGCTTTCACCAATTTAGAAAAAATGAAAGAATAAATGTGTAGTATAAGTAAAAAGTTGTCTATGCATCATTTGTCTGTGAACGTTAAGTTATAGGTATTTAGGCAAGTAGCATGGTGGCAGCTTTACTTTCCTTCGCTTCACAAAGTATTCCGTAGATGTTTCCAGTATATACTCGAATCTAGGCGAAAGAACTAAATAGTTCAAGGCTCAATTTTAAGATTAACGTTCACGAGTAGGTTGGATTATCTTGGAGAAAAGGCTTGAGGTCTATTTACCAGTAATACAGTAACTCAGTCTAATCTTACCAGAAAGACATTGTCCTCTGACGTCCTTCCCTTATTCCCTTCCCTGTCCCTTGGCAAATTAGGCAATTGCAAAAGAACTCACGTATCAAAAGGAGTGTTAAATCCTTGCTTTCCAAGAGATCAAAGCGATATATTTCAGAGTAAATTACATTAAGTAGGAATTTGGTTGAAGCAACGGTAAGCTGACTTCTTAAATAATGAACGAAAATGCGGATCTTCATCTGTGATGGAAACTAAAAATTTTGTCATTAGGAAATTAGGTGTATATCAGTGTTCTTGATTATAATGGTCAGTAATGATAGAAATTTGTTTATTCATTTACTAAAGACAGTTTATTACGATTAAAAGGTAGGCAAAATTTTACCGAGGAAATTATCAATATTCAACTATAAGTAACTAAATAATAATTCATGGTTGTATCGAAAATTCTTTGAACGCCTAAAAATAAGATCTTACGTAATCCGAAGAAAATATAAAGTTATTTTAAGCTTCACATACATTGGAAAATTAATCAAAACTATTAGAAGCTCATAGCAAATAATCGTTAACCACTGTATATTTGCATAAAATGAAAGTAAATATGGAAAATTTAGTTTTCAGTGCTGCTTGTACCGTGTTTTACTCTACAGATACGTCAAGCTTGACTCCAGTAGATAGAATCATGGGAAAAGCATCGAAAGAAATTTTATAGTTGGTAGTAGACGTGAAGTAATTAATCATTTGAACGCTCCAGTGATATTTATAGCCTAGCTCTAGGCACCAGTAGTCACCAGTTGTAAGTGGAGTTCATAACCTCCTAGTCACTGCCCTCTTTCATAAATATACAGAACAGTGATTTCTACTCTGCGCACTGTTATGGAGGTTGTGGTTCATATCCTTGTCAAAGATTGGCTTCGAGATAACATCTACCTTGTTGCAAAGTTTATTGGCTCATTCTCTTGCTTTACGCCGTAAAGGGATTCAAAAATGATATTTCGAAACATTCGCTCTCAATAGGAGTTGAACAAACAATCCTGTTATGCATTAAGCAGTGTAGTATATGAAAAAGGAACATACAATTTTATTTTAAAATACGTTTTTAGTGCAGCATAGTTTCCAATATCACAGTTAATACCCATTTACAAAATTCGCCTCTGTAGTGTCGTATTGATTTCTTTCTTTTGATTCTTCGTGGAATTTTGGGAGCTGAATTCGAGGAAGGGTTTAATATAATAGATTTTCGTCCGGATTTATTTAGATCCTTTTCTATGTACTACCTTTAAGAATGCACTAAGAGCTATCGATGACTTCCTTCTATGCAGATCAGGAAAACTAACATTATAAAATACAATGTAACTTATTCTTAGAAAACATCCATGAAGATATATAGTCAGTAATATAATTTAAAATTATGATGAATTATGAAGTGAATTTTCAAACACATCTGATGTCTCGTCAAGTACAATAAACCTGATTTGAATCAAAGTAAATGAAGCTATAACGAATATAATTTAATGAAAGGGAATTTTTAAGCTACGAAATAACAGTGGAGACAGTTAAAACTGAATTTAAACATATTTGGAAATAAATATAATAAAATCCCTTAGGAAATATTTAATAACCATAATATTAAATTAGCCTACTATTTTATATTTAGTCGTCTTTTATCTCAGAAGTACTATTCCGTCTTTAAGTGAAATTACATCCTAAGAGAATCAAAACCCCTTTTAAAGGTTCGGTTACCTCATCCAATGCATGAAATAAAATTTCTGTAATATTCGCAAAGTGTAACGATTTCATTGGGTTCAGATTTGCTCTTCGAGGAAGGAATCATATTTATGAAGTGGAGAAACATTATGTAGATCACCAATTCTTACATCCGAAAACCTAAAAATTAAACTTATATATACTTATACTTATAAATAGTCTCCCTAGCATTATTGGTTTTCACAAATAAATATTTATCGAAAATTTTCGTGCATTTTCAAATTAACAGAAAATTATAATCCTGTTTTTGGGAGGATTATGCTCAGTTATACATCCACATGTGCTCTCTGTAAACTTATATGCATTTCAAACCAACTCGTTTCAACAAACATTCTTCGGTGTTGTTCAATAGGCGTATTCCTGATTCATTCTGTAGTTCTTCGTTTTTCAAAGAAAGCAAGGCTGCGTTAAACAGGGATTGGCGAGAATCCTTTGTGACAAGTAGCTTCGGAAATAACGTTCAGGTGTTTACCATTGGCTTTTCCTAACAGTGATTCGGCTCCGTGTTCCAAGAAAACGCGCATCTGCACTGTGTTCTTTCGCTGGACCGCCGGAAAGCGGATTTCTAATTCTGGTCCATTCAATTGTTCACCTGCATCTCCGAACCGTGGCTCGAAAATAGAGAACGGCTTCTCAATCAACGGCGGGAGATTTCAAGTGTTTTCTGACGCCTATTTTCCTTTACTGGCGCCACCTGTACTAATACCTTTCGTATAACGAACGTTATATCCATGGTCACGCCATACTTCAGGCTATTGTCCGCCCGGAAACAATAAGAATCATGACCGCTCTTATCATGTGCATAACCGATAAAAAAAATGCAGGCGATATATTTGCAATTTATTTTATCGGACTTTAAACATTGTGACTCACGACGATCGAAAAAATCTTCGACTCAATCAAATTTCAGCGATTCAACCATTTCTTGCTCTGTAGAAAATTGTGCAACCAGAAAACTTTGTGTTTGACGTAATTTTCCGTAAATATAGCTTTTTAATTTTAAATTTCGATTCCTCCCCTCCTTGTACGCTGTGGAAAGTGGCTATATTCTTAATTCAAGAAATAAATAACCTTTTCCAAATGAAAAAAAACTCGTGGAGGTAAATACGGATATATTCTCTTCTAAAAAGTATTTTTCTCTATAAGCACATCGGACACTATTGTGTTCAAACCTCAAAAATAAAAAACGCGAGTTAAAAAGATTTGGACGTCTTTCCCCGTTTGGCATCTTCCCCCGAGTTATATTGTATACATTTCTTCGTAAGCAATCATTCCTAATTAGTAAAGATGTTTAAATCAGCTAAAGAATGCGAAAACGTTTTGGTAAGTTAATAATTTACGCCTTTCTCCGGACATTATTAGGTATGTTTTGTTATATTCATAAATACCGAAAATATCGGATTTTACTTACATCTGCAATTTAGCGGAAGAGCATAATAATCTTTGGAAATTTCCTGTGTATTTTTAAATTCTAAATCTTTTATCATTATGAAAAATCTTATTTCGGCCTACGAATATACTTTAGAACGATTTATCTTCGTCGGCCGCATTATTACTTTTATTGGGACCGAAGAAAGAGAAATTGCGGAAGCAACCGAATTACGAAACACAATAGCCCTCAACCTTTGAACGACCGTACATACATTCGGTGGAATTAGTACCTGCTGTCAGACCTCCAGGAAGGCAGCTATTTCAGGCAATGACGTTCGCGCACCGGAAGATGGGCGAGGAAAGCACTTGTGCGATATTCCGATTATTTTCGTTACCACTCTGCATTTTACAAGGTTACAAAGGATGTATTCCCGCCTAACGCATCTTATTTCGCTCCTCCAGAACTTATTTTCGGCCGCATTGTTGCTGGAGTGATTCAGACGCCCTTGGTCGCTAGAATTCCTCTCTTTAAAAATATTTGAACGAAGGAAATGTTTATTATGGTGAGGTCTACGGGGAATCTCGTAAAGGATGCGCTTAGGAGCACGTAAAAGGTATTCTAAAGTTGAATATGTTTGTTTTACAATATTAAACATTGATAGCTGTCTTAAGAGGAAGACATTTTGTAATAAGCTGACCAAGATTGCTTCCGGAAGAAGTTTTCCCGCTTCAGCATATCGTCTTGCATACATGAGTCACAAGATGCTCAGTTTTGCAATAGACAAGGCTTTGAGGTTCCTTTAATTATAATAATTTTGATAGATTATTTTCATGGAATGGAAGAAGTAGCATCTTTTGCATATCAAAATTTGCTCCGCTCAAACATTAAGATATTCTCCTAATTTTTTCTGCAGTATTAAGAGAATTTCCTTCTGTAAACAAGCTAACAGGATGGTTTCATGGGCAGATGTGGTGTTCAGAAGCCACTTTACCTTGTTCTGTCTGTTCTGAAGGAAAAACGTCATAAACAGACGTTAGGACAAATATAGAAGAATTCATCTAATGAAATAGTCCTATGATATTTCTTCTCCTCACCTTCGATTGAACAGAAAGATAGGTATCGAGTCTGCAATTTCAGTGCAATACAGTATTATCTTCAGAATCGGAACACCCCAGAAATTGAACAATTTGGAATCAGAACGAAATTTTCAAATAGATCTTGTCTCCGAATCAGAGCTCTCGGCAAGAAATCTATATTTTATGTAATGACTAACGAATGTATTTACTATAGTGCATAAAATGCATTTTGAATATACAGTAACAAGAGGAAAGCTCTTAGAGCTATAATTGATATATAGTAATGCCTTAACCACGAAAGCGACGTTGTTCTGGATGCATGGATTAATCGGTTTTTTGTGCGCATGATTTTGAAAAATAAAAAAAATATCAAAGCTTGGCGATGTAGCGAAAGTGGTTACAACACTGATCTCTAGGAGATCAAGATGTGTGGAAGAGATGAAAAATTCCTCTCATTGGATTATCGAAAAAAAAAGCTGTCTGGTGATGTTATTTTTAAGACAGAAATTTGTGATACTGTCAAGATGCCCCATGGTAATTTAGTTAAAGATGGATATGTTTAATTTTATTCATTTACATTTTATTCCGAGATTATGTTTGCATCAATAGTTAGCCTCGAAATCTACTTTATAATCGATCTTAAAATTCGAGAGTGCAGAAAATGGAAACGGATTAATTCGGTCTCTGTTTTTTTCAATAGGGAAGAAGTGTCTTGGAATTCGATAAAGTTCTGGAACGTATAAAATTCAATTAAAATGAATGCCTGTATTTGTTTCTGTATCCAAGTAATAACTGCATAAATTGCTATTCCTTATAGTGATGAAATCGAATTTCTATAAAGGCCAGATTTGAAATTCTCAGTCATGGATCTCCCCGCGAGGGTGATGTTCTATAATTCAACAAGAAGTGTCTTAAATAGATCGGATTTGAATGTGGAGTCTCTTTTGAGGAATAGTGCTTCGGTTGGCAGAAGACGCCACGCTGTCCGACGATGCCTATTAGTGATTCACTTCCTAGACTCAGTGTCACGTGCATTGGGGATTTGGCTGTCGCACTGACGAAACGCACTCCTCCTCCAGAGACTCTGAGGAGCCTAAATGAGGTCAGTCCTCGTCCAGATGTCCCAGTAATTTCACTCTCTGGAAATACGAGCTGAAGGAGAATTGCATCAAATTAGGAACGGGAAATCTCAGAGGCTTACTTTTACAGAGAAATGATATTATACTTCTCTTGAGACAGATTGTGAAATTCCATATTACCGATGGTATTGTCATGTATTTCTGCATCGCTTCAGAAGAATTTTTTTCAGAATTAAAAAAACTAAGGATAAGATTAAATCTTCGAAATTTAATTGTCATAATTGATGGCTATAACGCTTTTGAATTTATCCACCTTTAAGTTTGCGAGCATCTACTATTTTTCTTGCCTTCTATCTCTGTACCTTTTACTCAGGTACCTTCGTAGCAATTCTTAAGTTAAGGAAAAAGATTTTGGGATTGTGTTGAATACATATAAAACTTGTTTAGTTTCTTAGAAGATCCCACATCTAAGCTATTACCAAAGTTTTAGAAAAATCTCAACTAGGACCGATAGACTTAACTACTCTGTACTACTCAGAGATGCGGTTTCCCTCTCAATAATTTTATGATCTACGTAAAATATTTTAACGTGAATACTTCAAATCTAATATAATTTGGATGTAACCATAGAGTAAGTATTTTACTCTATGCTGTAACTAAATTCGCTTGATTTTGCGTGACTACGAAAATGTGTTCATTATTTTTGCGAGAGAGAATTTAAATAGCGTTTCCAAGTTAACGTGGAAACAAATATTTTCATCGGTAAAGTGTATATCAGTGACTATAAAATTATTAATTTCAAAGAAAAAGAACAATTCAGAGTTAACGTACCCGAAAAAGACAAGAAGTTTCCAGCATAACGTGAGCGCATTTCAGTCATATAGAACTATTCTATGACCAAAATTTCTAATCATTTAGCCTATAAAGTAAAAAAAAACATTTATACCATATAATTTGGCGTTTCTTTTTTGTTGGTTTTTAAAAAACGTCTGGGTTCTAACTCGGGAATGTTACCTATCGTAAAATCAAAATGGGATATAATTATAATAGTGAGGTTCAAACTTTTATGATAGGATTGAAAATCTCATGTATATTTACATGGGTGGTCTGAAAATTTTCCGACATTTCGCCACTTCTCGACGTGTTCTCTGAAGATTTCTGAAAAATCTGGGGTCGGAAACGTTTCAGATCACCCTCGTACTATATGTATCTAGTCGTTGTATGTAATCTATTACACTGATTGTTAAAATAATAACATGCTAATTTCATCAGTGACATTGAGATAACTTTTACCGGTTAAAGAATTTTTCCAATATCTATGATTAAATTCAGCGATTTTTTCCTTTTTTATATTACCGAAAGTGCCGTACCGAGAAAAGCTATGGTTAACCCTTGGGTTTCACCGAGGCTATTCGGTTACGCCACGAATGTGGGGAATTATTTTTAGTGATGATATGCCCCACACCTCCTCGCCATCTTCAGCGCTTCTGAAATAGGTTTGCAATCATTTTACTCTGCTTAGCTTAAGAATGCACCCTTCCCTTTACCGAGTGTTTATTCATCGCCTCAAAGAGCCATCAACGCGATTGAAAACTCAGTTTGAGCTTTAAAAGTAAGCATTTCAAGTAGCCTCACTTGTAACCTTCAATATATCAACTGCTGAAAAAATTCCTTTCAACGGGAAAATAATGTTGAAGCGTCATATTTAACTTATTTTACACCAGAGTGAGATTTGGTATGGATAAATGAAAGCAGAACAATGTTTATAAGAACGTGAGTGATATAAAATTGAGAGGATAGCCGAGAGAAAGCTGTTTGATTAAGGTGAATGAGATGTTGGAAGAAAGATTGATACGTAGCTTTTGGAGTAAGGAATGCAATGTTTGGTTTGATAGGATGAATGTGGCGTATTTGGGTTAAACGAGAAGAATTGCTTGCTTACTTCGAAAGAGAGCATCGAGAGTCATATGTGATCATATTTATGTATTCATCTAATATCTTTGTGATTTAGATTCTTTAAGAGTTAAATTTCACCATGATTAAGAAATGAGAAAAAAATTGATAATTCTTGCTTGAAGGTTTTACTCTGAAATGTTTCGATTAGAAAATATCTTCAACGCCATATTGTAATTTACCAAATTTATGTAGCGATATAATTAACGCATAAGAGCAAATACAAAAATTTAGAGCATGAAATGTATTTCAAAATCGTTGGATTTACACCAACTATCATCAGCTAAGCAAAATATGATCATTCTCAAACAAATTTTAAATCATAGAATATCGAAGAAATGGTAAAGTTAAAGTTGATAAGTCTCATATATCCCATAATAAAGCTCGATTTTTTCTTAATAGATTATTTACTACCATTGTTTATTTTTCTCGTAGTTTCTAACTATAATTTTCGTATGCCTACTCTTTGGCATTCAGACATGATAGGCATAAATCGAAAATTGACTGAAGCATGCTTGCAGATTTTGCAAGACATTTCTTAATTCTTCCCATTTAAAGAATATTCAATACTGGATATGTTTTTTATTGCATTCCAAATCCTTTCGATATTAGGACATCTATTGTAAGATTCAGCCATGTCCTATTGCTAAGTATTTCTATTTTCCCTTTCCTGTTTAGAAATCTATATCTTCTTTCGAACTTATTGTTGTACTTATTAGCGTCCAAGCTAATTTTACTAAGAAAACAAAGTTAATACTATACATTTTTGTATTCCTGGAACGTTTCATGCGTAGCCTTCTAAAATAAGTTTTAGGTAATGCTGCGGTACTTAAATTTTCAACCGAAACAGTGTTGCGTGATTCATTCACATAGAACGTAATTTCTGTCTCAGTGCTTCACCCTCCAGCTTCCAGACTTTTGGCAGTGACTCGTGTCTTCTTGTTTACTCGAGGGCAATATAACCATCATTGCCCTTCAGGGGAGAAGAGGGTTCTTAGTAAGACGTCTCTTTCAGCCATGCATTGCAAAAGACAACACGAGTGACTTTGAAGCTGGAGCGGACTCCTCTCCAAGTTCAACAGTGCGCCGATTCTTTTGAGAGTGAATAACATATGACTGGTTTCATCGAGCCCGGACCCTTATACTGAGATATTTTCAATGCGATGGGGAAAATCTTACCAATGAAAATCAATCCCCTCAGTTTTGAGGGCGTAACGGAAACTCTCCATACTTTACGCAATCAAGAAAACACAGATTTCGTGGAAAAGTCAATTTAAAAATGTGGTTAAAGTTCGCGAAAATATTTATTTACACAATCAGCTTTGTAGTTAATAGCTAAAATGATTCATTTAAAAATTTTTTCGGGTAATTTTGGGGATGGATTAAAGAGTTAATGTTAGATTAACTTATTCTTCCTTTTCGAACACAATTATACTCTACTGACAGAAATATCATCATACCTTTAGCTATATTTTTTTCTATACGTAGGTTATGAATTCCAGTATTGTGTACGTATATGCGGATGTTTACTGTTAAAGAATTTCATGTCAAAGGCCATCTCCATGGTCATTTGTAAATATATTTTCAAGGTTTAGCAGATACTACAGTAGATCCCTAGCAAATTATCTCTTACGAGTTACACTTCCGGTAGGATAGGAGTAGCATTGCACCAAAATTATTTCAATATTTCAGCATAATCATTTAAAACATCATCCTTTCACTCTATGGCGAGAGAAATCTACTTTTTAAATGTGCTTGAGCTTGACATTTGATATAAGTTGCTTTCTTATCAGATAATATAAAGTATCTTTTAATTTGAGCCTCCACGAAATATTTCTCCAGAAATTCTTCCATTTTAATTTATGTTTTTTCGTTAAATTAGTAACATATTATACTTCTCTGTATTTCATATTACGTATTCGTATGAATTTTACCAATTCGATTGGACGCACGTCAGTTTGGATGAATCAAAAAGTCAATATATGTGACTCAAAAATTCCATTCGCTTGAATGTATGTCAGTTCGTATGATTTTACCTTAAAAGTAGTTTTCAGAATATACGCATGAGTATGCTTCAAAATACGGTGCTTCTTGAGCCCTGAGAAAATCTGCATAATGACCTGCAATTTACTTTCCGCCTAAGTGGCCGTGAGACTTGGATCGTTCGCTGGAAAAAGATTCAAACCTTTTCAAAATATTGCTTTGCATCCCTTACATTCCGTTCTGACAAATGCCCTTCTCTTAGCCGTCGGTACGGATCTGGAACCAACCTTCGCAAATCCGTCCGTTTTTAGCTGGATTAGTTTAGAAAGGCGAGCTCATGCCGACAGGAGAATGATGTTTTTGGAGTCGTTAAGACGGAAGAGCTTCTTGGAGATTATTTCTGCCGCTATGTTTACTTCGCAGTTATTACAATCCGTGGATGTCATAAGGATCGGCCTTGGGAGGGATTTATTTCAGAAGAAATAATCATCACGCGGGTTCATACTTTTACGAATCCACGTGCTCTTATGGACTGTTAAGTTTTTAGTATTTCTTCACCTGCATTTTATTAGATATTACGATTTTTACAGTATTATCCTTAAAATTCAGAGGAAATAAATATTATTTTAGTATACCAATATGAATTCATAAAAATGTATATCACCCTTTCTTCTTATACTTTTATTAATTAATTCAAGTAACGTCAGGTTTACTTATGTGAACAAAGAATACTTAGGTTGTTTCTAAATACGAGCTTTAGTTCATAGATTCCATAAATTCGACTAAATTACCTTTTAAACTCCTCTAAACATTAAGGTGTTTTTGGGTGAAAATTCGGGAAAGCAGGAGCAATAGTGTTATCATGTTTCTTTCTCCTTCAGAAAGAACAATAAAAGGATTTTTTTATTATTTCTATATTTTGGTTTCTAATTGAATACATTTTCTTATTCCTCATATCTGTTAAGTATCTATTATTTTACTTGGTGATATTTTTAACGTACTCATGTATAAAATATTCCGAGTGTTTAAATGTTCAGTATTTACAGATATACTGGTGGACTAAGGTGAAATCTTCGCTTGTAAGGCTCGTAAAAAGGTATTTGACCCCTCATACGTAAATTAGTCGAAATGGGCGCAGTTAGTAAAATGTTATCATCATTTTTGTATAACGAATTTACAGCAATATATTATTGGAGACAACAGCTTCAAACAAAGTATCACGATAATCATCTTACAATTAGTATTAATTAGTGATAATCTTATTATTATTATCATGATAATCATCTTAGTATTAATTAGTGTTAATCTAATTATTATTATCATAATAAGATTTCATAAATATAATTAAATATATTTTCTCGAAAATACGAATTTTAGTAAACTGTTTGGGAGTCTAATTGTATTTGCACCCCTGCCATACATCGACAGGCGATGTGTAATTCACCAATGTGTATATAGATAAACTATATTCCTCTGAAAGAGAAATATTTTCACGGTCTAGAATCAGATTTACCCTGTTGTATAAATATTAATCAATATTTATCTCCAAGGAATCTGGCGCCTCTTAATAACTTAAGTGACCCCATTGAGGAAAAATAGACTGTTTGTTTTCTTTGGGTTTCTTTCGCTTAGTATTTTTACCTCAATCTTTTGTCGCCGTCCTAAATTCAGCGGCGAATAGAGGAGATTTTGCATACATACGTGAGAGCTACGATTGGATGTTGGCCAGATTGTCACATTCTCATACTTCCCTCCTGGATGAAAGGGAAACGTGACACGGGTCCGGATATTATTAAAAATTCTAAATATATCCTCTAATGAAGTTCTCCCTCTCACTCTCCGTCGCTCCTCACCGGATGATTTAGCGGAAAAACATTAATAACCTGCCGTTTCCTTCCTCTATCACAGTGAGTGCCATTTGTCAGGAAGGCGCATTCCGTAGAGGGACTTCAGCGCCGCCATTTTGGAATTCGCGATGCAGATTTGGATGGAGTCGATAGACATTAAAAAAATCAAGTAAGTGGTAAACATTCTCTTCTGAGGATGATCAAATTGCTAAAGAATTTAAAGAATTTAATGCTGTCGAAAACGAATTCTTTTGGAACAGCTATGTTTGAATTTATAGGCTGATTAATCCGGACTCAAGCAGCAAATGTATCGAGTGATCGAGTTATCTAAGTAGTATTTCTCGATTCAATCCTCGTATCTTTTAATGTTTATTTTAATTTGGTCATATACGTACATTGTCGGGCTTCCGGTAGCCAGGTGGGTAGTGCGTTCGCTTTAGGCGAGAGCGGTTCCGGGTTCAATACCCGGTAAGGGCTATGGTATTGGCCCAGCAAAAAAATTAAGAATAGACCAGAATTTAGAGGTAGCTAAAGAGATCAATGTACTGACCACGTATCACCCACTGTGAATGCCGCCTGACTATACCATATACATCAAAGGTTAACCGCACCGAGGACTCAGCTATGAATTTTGGCAGCGGAATCTGCCAATATTTGACAGGTAGCCTATAAAATACTCTCTCATCATTGAAACGCTATTTCTCAAAAGTGTGTAAATTGAAAAATATACGTAAGCATTTCCTAAAAACTCCACTTTCTTTAACTGGTACGCAGGAACAGGTGATAACCCATTATTTTATTTTCTGACATCTGATGTATTTGTGCAAGCGTATATCCGTAAAACAGATTCCAAGATCCAACGAGAAAAATTTCAGCAAAAAAATGTTTGCAGACTCAACCTTTTGATCGAGTGTCGTACAAATTTTGTCATATATTGTTTCGAAGCTCAGTTGATAATTCCAAATGATAATTTGGTCCGACATTCTGTGTTTTAAGTAAAATATCTCATTCAATGGTGAAGATATCATACTTTAATAATATAATACCTCACTTTCCCTCGTTGTGGGTAAATTTGCAGTTCATTTATTCAGCGTGGATAATTCGGTCTATTGAAGGTATTAGCCCGAACATTCCTAACAGTCAGCAAAAGTCGTCTCAGTTTTCCCTTCCCCGTCTCATTCCTTTCCAGTATCCTTTCTCCTCTCCTTTATCTCACGTGAGCCCGCCTCCGCACCCTTTCTCCACTATTTCTTTTCCTCTTCGCCATTTTCATCCCATAAAACCAACTAATCGCCAATGTTTCACAAAAATTATTTGCTTCCATGAAAGTTGTCTATTCGATCATGAATGATTTACTATTTCCGCATTCCTCTCATGCTAATTATAATTCGATGATTATCGACGTCGATAGATGCGGACTAATGTAGGGAACTTTTTCCTCCGGGTGGCCGCATTTATCGATATACCACTAGGTCGCATATAAATCTAATAGGTTGAACGTGAAACAAGCACTTCAGTGACCTTTCGTTTGAGATAAAATCTGACATCGAAGTTGTACGCAGGTAAAGGACTTTATTCGCCGATTTATTCAGCGAGAATATTCCCCATTTTATTTTCATCGAATTAATAAACGATACAGTGAAAAGAAGTATTTTACTCACGAGTTTCTTTCGAGTAGTGAAGAGAAGACCGTCTCATACGTCAGAAAAGGCCTCATGGCAAATTACTCACTTCAGAGTAAGATATATGTGATTTAACATGAGCACATAACATACGGCTGTATAACAAATTCATTGGCATGGGAGCTGATGCGCTCACCACTTGTCACTCACGATAAATGCCACCTTGTTATGGCTTATTTCTCAGAGGCATATTGCACCATGGACTTTATTTTTGCAAAACTTCCGGACCGCGATCTCAGCATTTCCCAAACATCTCTAAATTTTATACAGAAAAATCTTTTGCTTGGAAACAATCTGTAGGTTACATGGTCGACGTCTTTTAAAAACACTAGATCTGACAGCGATCGCAAGAAATACTCAAGGTGGATTATTGAGTTAAGAATCTTATGTCTTCACTAATGAAGTGCGGAGAATGCATTCCAAACCTCTACGATTTTATTAATCGTTAATTCTTAGAATACGACTGACAATTACGTTTGCAAAATTAGACCTTTTAAATTTCTTATTTAAATTCGTAAATATAATAATAATAGGAGGACTTTATTTTCGAGCGAGATTTAGACTAATGAGTGTCCTCTCTATAAGTTTATAAGAATATAAGAAATATTATAATACATAAATGGTTGGGGATTCGTATGAAATTATTTACTAAATACTCTTACATTAATTATTAACGTTTGAAAAACACCGATTATGTATAGAATTAAATTAGAAATTATTTTTTTCTATGAAAACGAAAAGAGAATTAATTTCTACCTTTTCTAACCTATGCTTGCATTATCATAGCTTTCACTGAGTTATTTTTTTTCTAATTTTAAACTTTAAAACAGTAAATTCAGCCATCTATGAAGTATCAATGATTTATCAATTACGTATTTATCTTTTAATTCAATCTGCAAGTTTACTTAAATCTCTGAATTTGAATATTCTGCCAAAGTTGTCATTTATTTATGTTTCCTAATTTCCTTTTGATAATTTTGTTCATTTTTTAAATTTACTAATATTAAGTTAGATAAATATCCCATCCTGATATTTAATTAGACCTTACACAAATTATCAATGTCTAACCCTTCGCTGTTTACTTTCAAACGATGATGAGAACTTCCTAAGTAGTTAGGAAGATTCTGCGCTAGATGGACCATAGCACCACCGAATCTTGCTGGAAAAGCGACAGAACGGCTACTCTGCTTACTAAAACCCTTTTCCTCCCTTCCAGTTCTACCTCCACCCCTTCCTCTGCATTCTTACACCTCCGCTTCGAATCGCGTTAGAGCCTCCCTCTGTTGAACATGTGCCAGAGCGTTATTCACCGAAATTCCTGGAAACATGTAATTTGAGGAAAACTGAACTTGAGGATAAAAATCTGTTGAACTCAGCTACAAGCTAGAACCCCCTTGTTGGTGGTTGCAGGGATGACCGAATTTTATCTTTTTTATAATTCTTGTTGCATAAAACGCGGTCTTCTGTAATCTGTTTACTTACCTCATCAAGTACTGATTGCGTTTTTGGTATTCGCTGTATTTCCGAGCAACTATGATATTTTAGAAATAGTGCCTTAGTTTCTTTAATTCTAGAAATTATTACCTGGTGTCTTTTTTTCTTGAATTGGTGTATCTACCCTGTAGTAGTTTTTTCAACGTACACGAAATAATGTCAAAATTAGTGTCATTACACTTAAGATCGCCTGATTTCAATTGAGAATTAATATCGTTTCCGCGTATGTATAAATAACCCTTAGATTCTTATTCTATTTCGTTTCCACATACTAAATACCGATACTTAAATACTCTAGTAATATTTTCTTAGCGACAGTTTCATTTTATACATGTAGAATAACGTTTATACATACATATTTACTATCAGCAAACGGACTCGCATTTTATAGTGGCCAATGTAGCATTCTATAAGAGCTAACTAATGCAAACAATCTGAATCACCGGCAAAAGAATTTTTTTCATCTATCTTTTCAAAATTTTACCATCAATTTTTTACCAGTGTTCAAATTTTTTGTGGTAACATAGGATAATAACTGCTTCAGAAACATAATTTATGCCAATTTATTATAATTATTAAACCATATAGCTGGATGGAATTAATAGCACCTGTCAGGAAGTTAACCATAAAATTCAGTTAATGTTTAAATTGTCTGTTGTAGATAAATCCTTTGAATGGTAAATGTTCATAAAACAAAGACTTTAATATTCTCTGTCACTCGTCATTTCATTTTATTCACATTTGAAATATTTTTGACAGAGAAGAATTACATTAATAACCCCGACCGCTTAACATTGACTCATAGACAATAACTGTCCCCTAAAATTACCGGATTCAAAATAGGCAAAATAAATTACTACAGCGTAACTATTCGTATGACAACTCTACCGGAAAATAGGCCAGATGGTAGAGATGATGTCAATGTCCTTCACCGTGATTACGCTACTCAGATTATGGAATCATCCTCCGTTTATTAGCAAAAGGAGGATCTGAAGCACTCATCGCTGAGATGCAGCTGTTAGGGCTGAGTCTGAGGATATTTGAGTGTTTTCTCTCCGTGGAATTCGGAATACTCGTAAACTGCTGTCAAATGCTCTAAGAGCTTGCAATAACCTTACCAAGCCGTTTTTAGTCGCTTAATTCGGCTTGTAACCTTGAAATTTCCTCCCCTTATAATCTTTCTACAGCGAAATTGTTGATACTTAGGCGTATTTTTGCAGACGCATGGGAAATTTACAGTTTCCGGGCTGGGTAGATTATAAAATGGTGAATGTCCTCGATAATTCAGTGGCCATCTTGAAGTGCAAAAAAATTACGCTTACTGAGAATAATGGCCGTATACAAGCAGAAAATTTCAAATTTCGGAAACAATTGATACTTACTTTGAATTGTACAATTATATTAAGATATATATAAATTAAACTACCACAGTTGTTCAATAATCTATCGAATATCTAAATTTTTCAATACCTGTGAAGTAAGTACTACTCTGATATGGATTTCCATTTATAATTGTTTTTTGCTGTGATATCAAACCATCCACTTCTAGAAAGGTCATCTTTATGGTTTCTCCTGCAATAAAGCTTATATTTTTAGATGTTGTTCACACAATGGCACTCGTTTTAAAAATATTTGGATTAAATTTTCCAGCAAGTCTCGGAATGTTTAAATTGAATTATTTTTTAGTAGCATGTCTCTATGAAATACCTAATTATTCCAGGAAATCAATTTTTATGATTTATAAACATTATGAAATCGGTAGTTCATATTTTATTCTCAATTATTTGTTTAGTTATTCTGTAAACATTACTAAAATTTGTAAAAATGTAAACAACCTAGCGTAACAGGTTTACTAACATAGTAATGTGATTGAAATCATTTGTGGAGTTAGAGTTTGTGTAATATATTAGGAATAGCCTATCTATCCTTCGCTCTCATCCATCGAAAACAATAACATATCTGCTGAATTGTTTTCAGCGATAGAAGAGGGAAGGAAAGAATGAAAATTCAGACCTCCAGAGCGTTCTCTGTTTTCAGATAGCGGAGGGAATTTATTCATAGCGTGTTTAGGTTCCGTGCTGAAAAAGGTATAACAAGTTCAATGTGGTTGAAATAGAGGGAAATGTCTGTCTTCTGAAGCATAAATTTTTCCCCTGCGATACTTGCAGCGTGTTTATAGGTCCTTGTTGAAGAGGGGAAGTGTTTCTCGGACAGAAATCGACTTGAGTGAAGAAACAAACGGTGGCCATGGTCAGAACCACAAGCAAATTACCTGATTTATGTCACGTAATTTCTCTCTCCATTTCAGTGAACTATTATACCATGATTCTTTTCAAGTAAATGGAATTAATTTATGACATTAACATAGAAACGTTTCTTTCCGGAATGTTTGCAATAATGAGCGTATAACGTGTAAGTTTCTTGCAAATTCTTATAAAAAGTTACTAACGCTTCAGATTTATATAATGGTGAATGAATGACAATATCACTTTCTATAGCTTAATGTCCGTTATTTAATGGAGATATTTTCGTTCCATCAACCATGTTTCTGCAAATTGGAACAATTGATCGAATATTGATAAGCTGATTTACTCTGCAAAAATAACTTCAAAAGTTTTGATTAATTGTTATGTCTTAATTTTGCAGTGAATTTAACTATTGGATAAGGATATTTAATAATTGGATTAAGAATAATTTTTATTTTTAATGGATGAAATTTAATTGCAATTCTGCTAATGCATAAATTAAGATTTCCTATTTTAACGCTAATACGATGAATTGAGATGGATTGGCTTACAGTTATTCTTTGCCATTTCTCAGCCTCAAAAACGCGTAATTGATATAATTTTAGCGTATTTTCACATTATTAAGACAATTTTTTCTCCTTTACGGATTATTCTATCATAGTGGCTTTCAACCTGTTTCATCCCAAAATACATAGCGGCACACAAATGAAATATGAATTGAGTTTTACTGTTTGAACATACTCCATGTTTCGCAGAGCTCCTGAATTTTAATGCGGCATACTTCAGAGAGGAAACTATCTTATTTTTAATATGTCGAAGTTATTATCAGAGACCTATTGAAATTCTAGAACACGATATTCAGAGGATTCCTTCGCGTCTAAATCCTATATGATACTAAATTGATGATAATGGCAAGAGAAAATTAATGCTTGAATTTAACAATTACTATAACAACAAAGTTGATAACTATTAAGAAGTTCCATTCTCCAAGAAAAGTGTATGCTATTATTCTCTATTATTAGGTGTGATATTTTTCCTGGGCTTTAGCACACCGTAACAAGCTGGAATCGGTCCAAATATTTCCAGAAGCCTCCAAATTACACCATCCAGAACAGTTTTCACCAACTTTATAATTGTAGGATTACGCATCTTTTCTCTAAAAGAACCCTTCCGCGTGAAAATTACGAGCAACGCAATAATCTGTACCCATTAGAATAAGGAAATTGCTGGTAGACTAAACAACATGGTTACCATTGAAAATGAAGGCGAGAGAAAAATTCGAGGATGGAGGGAGTAAAAATGAGTCATTGAGATGCCTGTGTCTTGTCAGCCTTAGTAGGACAAATTTTTCGGATTGATTTAAATGCTGTGGATTAGATTTTGATCCCCTATTAGATAAGAAATATACGATGGGCTAAGGAAACCATCCCTTTTCCCTCCCTATTTTCCTTCGTCGCGCGTCGTGGAATACTTCCAGCCACTTCCTTATTTATCATTCGCCCACTTCTTTTCCTCATTCTTCCACCATTCCCGTCCTATTCTCACCATCTTTCTTTCTTCGTTATAATTTTTCTCTTTTCTATCTCCCTCTATCTTTCTTCTCGGCTCCAATTTTCTCTTCCTTCATCGCTCTCTCTCTCTCGCCGTGTACACTTATTAACTCTGTTTTCTTCGTCTCGAAAAGTTGATTTCATTATGCATCTTTGTGTCTGATCAGTGTTCCTGTTATATTTTCGAAGCTATTCTGTAAAAATACCGGATGTAAAAACCACATATGTCTTTGATTCATATTTATTGGGGTCTATGATGAGGCGCGCAATTCCGACTGATGCGATTTGTATCGTAAGATGTTGGACTTAGAATATTTGTTGTATGATACACTGTATATACCCATGTAAATTCAGTCGCACTTAAAAGTCGACCTCCTAATTTTGTTCAGATGAAATCCAGGATTTTTCACGCACCCCCTCCAAAAGTCTACTATAGATTTTTATAAGTCTTAACACATGTGCAGCGAAATAGAGCAGCTGCTTGCAATTATGTGATGTGCATTGAATTTACGAGTGGAATTTGGGATATTTATGTAAGTACATTTACAACATACAAGCTACGGCTGTGAAAGAGCATGGCTAAATATTTACAAGAGAAAATCGGCCATGGTAATTTATCATAGTTAAAAAGCTTTTTAACAGGACATATAATTTAATGTTTATAATCATACTTAAATCTCCATTGATCATATTTTTGTTCTGAAATACTATATGCATGAATACGCCTCATTATAATTAAAATTTCAACCAGAAATAGACATGAAATTCCCTGAATTAGTAGTACTCGTATCTACAAAAACCGAACTCTTTAACCCTGATTCGGGCCTAAAAATACACTGAAAAACTTGGCTATATTGTGGGTGTATTCGGTATATCGTGTAAGGTAAAATAATTTTCTTATAATTATTTCTTTCTCGCGTTCATTTGATCACTAAATATGGATATAAGAAAGCGACCAAATTAATAAATGCACTATGCAGTCGATTCGCTTTGCTGTGATTCGTTGTTACTTTGTCTCAGCCTATTTCATTAATTAATCAGACATAACTGGCGCTGTTTGTCATAATTGTTGCCTCAAGTACCGCTTTGTGTCACAAAAACCTATTATAACCACGGCTTAGTTAATTATTGACAACAAAAGCTTGTATAGTTCCACATAGAAATTTTTGACGGTAGTAAGCTATTTTGTTAGATGAAACATTCCTTGTGTAGAGTTCTCAAGTCTATTTTGGCATTAATTTTTAATCATGGAAAAAATAGTGTATTATTATTACTCAAAACAAAACATTTAAACTATTTTGAATTTTTTTCTGGTAATTCTTGACATTGAGGCAACGCTGGGTGGAATCTTCCAGTTTCAAAGTTTCCCAATAGCAGATGGTTCGCCCTTTTCTCGCGGAATTTTGATCCATCTTCACTCCCACGCTGCTCTATTCCGATCTTTTTCCGTCCCTCACCTTGATCTCAACCCATCCTTTCTTCGCGTCTCATAGTGCTCGTCTACGTCAAATTTAATTGGGCGAATGTCAGAGAAGGGGTTTGCCCTTGGGTCTAGCTCGCCCTTTATACAAGCCGCTTTCCACAAGATTAATGCGTAGCAGATTGAATTTTATCCCAAAAATCTCTCTTTACATAGATAGGGGCTTTGTCGGTACTATGTGCGTCATACCTCTATTTTGAGAGATGCATGTCGAGGCATCAACGCTTTAAGGCTGTAGTGGGTAATATTAAGAGTGGTTTATCCAAGTGCGAAGTATTGTAGTTTTTCCCGGAAACGATTCAAGACCTGTTCTGTAAATGTGTTACGTTGAGTGAGATTCCCTGTTTGCGTGTATTATGGAGTCTTTTTGAGCTCCTTGAAATATCCTAAGAGACTAAAACAATCATTTGGAAGAATAGCAGCCACGTTTTGCGCGTCTTATGAAAAATTCGTTGCATTCATACCTTATAATGCAGAATAAAGTAAGAAATACTTCGAAATACTACCAATAGAACTGGCTATAGTTCATCTCCAATGCCTTCTTTTTCATTTTGAAATCTTACACATCAATCAAAAACGTCGTTGGCACACATTTGTTTTCTAATTTAGCATGGAATTGTAGGATTCTCATCAGTATTCTGCAGTAATTTTTAGTGAGTGTTTCGATGCAGCTCTCCAAACAGTTCTATCTCAAACCTTAGTTGCCAATTTAGGGATTTTGACGCTAGATATAGCGAAATGTTGCTACTTTTAGAGACATTTTTTTTCTGTTTTAACGACATATCGACCTCTATCCATCAAGTTCCGTTACGGTGACCCTGCTCTACGTACTCTTAGCAGAAAGTGTTTTACTAATCTTTAAAATAATTCATATCAATAAATTAAATTAAATTGGTAAAAGACAGTATTCATATTATACATAGAATTTTGATTTCTGAACTGTTACTGCATTTAGAAGCAAATTATGCTTTTTATTTATTACTACTTTTTAGCGATATTTTCATAGTTTAATTCTGAGTTCAAAGACTTTTTAACTTCTTTTTGGGGGTGAATCTAGCGACAATTTCAAAAATGAAATGGTATCTCTGTCTATGACCATTTATTTCATTTCCTCGAAATTCCGTAAAAACCATTACCTGCCTCTCATAACATAACTCAGTTCGTTTGTGCCTTCCACCATTTCTTCAATCCTGTCTGCAGAAGAATATCGTGTATTAGTGTGTGTCCAATTAATTTCCCTTTTATTCTCAACGAAGTTGTCCCAAAACTTTCTTCTTCGTTTCTCCTACGAATAGCTTCTTCATATAATCCTTCATTTCACTTAGTTTTAATTAGTAATAGAAAGCAAAGCATGTTATCATCAGCTGAACTGTGTAGGATAATATTTTTCAAATCATAGGTAGCTTGGTTAGTTTTATAGAAATTGATTCTGTTTCCTTGCACGAGAAATAGCTCTAATAAATCATAAAATATAATATTGTAATACTATATCTTTCTTTTGAAGAAATAGGTTTTTCTAAAGGCTTACAAATTTTCTTCTCCTGCGTCATCATTTCCAAGAATACCTTCTTGGCTAGACACATCCGAAGGATAATAAGTTTACAGAAAAATATCACTGAGAGAGGGTTATATTAAAAGAATCCTGTCCAGTCCCTTCCCGTAACCGAATCCCCAAAACATAGTTACGGGTCATTCAAACGGAAAAGTGAACGACCTGGTGGCCGATGTTTACGAGTACTCACGTGAGCCCCCACTCCGTGATATGGGAGGGAAAAAAAGAGGGAAAACAGGTGCCGAGAGGTCATCATGGCGTCAGCGAAAAAAACCTCTTCCCCTCCGGCGAAAATCTTTTAAATAGCCGTGTCACTGCAAGGACTTGCGTGGGACTCAAAGAGGTGGACCACTCTTCCGTCTTTTGAACATCGGAGCCTTGAGAAAAACTCTCTTTCACTTCGCTAGACGAGTTATCGTCTATTCTCATCCTCTTTACTACGGTATCTAGTAAGCCGGATCATTGCTCTTCGGTTTACTAGAGCGGCTGAATTGCTCGGTGCCATCGCAGCTTTATCTTCCTGCCATACGTGCTGGGATCCAATAAATGTCTCCCATTTATTTGATCCTAGAATCCTGATCCCCCATTTATTTGTGGGATAAAAAGTGTGGCAAGTGTTCTCTGTTCAGCATTTCACCGTAACTGATCGTGATGGACTCTTACAAATAATCTTCCGCGTTAAAACTGCCAAACCATTTTTATTTCATTTAGTTACTTGCAACAATAGCTTTATGCAGAATAAATATAGAATAGCAGTAAATTCAATCCCTTTTTTTTCAGTATTGTTCATGCCCATAAGGAAATGAAGCCAACTGAGGTATGGATTATGTTAATCATTCATCCAAGTCACTTCTCATTTGATGCTATGAAGTATGCAATTCCCAGTGATAATTTTTTTGCAGTTACGTAGACTTCCTTGTACTACTAGAAAAGCAAGGGAAATTCGTATCAATCCTCATTTCTCTAATTTCCTCGATCTTTATGAAAAGATGATTTAGCTAAGAGAGGGATTGAGAATCAAACCGACCTTTGGACTAAACAGCATAGATGGTGAGTTGATTGAATTGTACTCCATTTTCGTGTTCATCATTCCATATTTGTTTATCTTCCGTTGAAATAGAAATCTGCAAGTTTCACCGGCGATACCTAATGTGCAACATTGACATTGTAATATGATTGAAAGCATATCATTCCAACTTTGGTTTTGACGTGAATTATGAAGTTTGTGTTCCGTCCATTAACTGATAATCTATTCGTTTAGTTGTGAATAGAATCCAGAACAATAATTACCCAACATTGAGCCTAAGAAATGGATATCATTGGAAATTAATTCGCACGCTATGTAGATGTCGCTGTAATACATATATCTACTGCTTTAAAACATGTGGTCTTTTATTGATGGAATTCGCCCACGATTGGAAAAAGTTTCATCAAGGACTCTAGCTTTTTAATAGCCACGTGTTTTTCAGTTCTTTCTTATCGTTCATCGTTTGCTTCAAATCCGACGTTTTGCAGCATCGCTTACGAAATCGTTTCCGTATCCAAGTGTACGTGGGTTACGCATCGCGTTCTTCGCGACGTTGCCCCTCAATTGCGCGCCGGCCTAATTACCTTGGTCGTTTATCCTTCGTCGATGGAAGGGTTGGGGATGCTCTTGGCAAACAATGGAGAGAGAAGAAGAGCCCTTAAATAATCCGGTTGATGTGCAGTTAAAGTCTGGGAAAGAGAGATGCGAGCTCTTTTAATATTTCCACTCCGTTAAAACGGTCCCGCTATTTTTTTCCGTCGAATTTATAGCAATGTTCCCAGCCGAATATCCATATTAGATGTTTACATGCATTGAGGAGCGATCGATTTATATCAAACATCATCTAATTAATGGTTTTACGTCCGAACTTGGCGATTTGGGTCTGTTTTTCTCAATGAAATTAATGTATTCCGTTACAGTTATGCTCGTCAGCTAATTAACTATATTTAGACTCAATGTGTGCGAATTGATGCTAATTTTAGGCGTGATTTATTTTGTGGTTCCTATTTTGATTCCCTGTACCTATCTCAGCGTTTGATGTATGCATTCAGAGCTGTCTGAATGAGAACCATGCCCTGCGCTCCAGGGTATTGGAGCTGTTGAAAATCTCCAGTAAAAATTGCTCTAGAAATAATATATCCAGAAAATAATGAAGTAAGTCTAGTGGATTGTCTTAAGGATAAAAGAGAGAATAAAATATGGGGGTAGGTGAAAAGTTTCTAGTTGTCGCTCGTATAAAAGCTAGAAAAAAATAATCTTTAAATTCCATTTGCCTTTTGTTTTCTCTAAATCAGTCTAAAATTCAACTTATAGTGTTAAAATTTATGTATATCCTGAGTTACAAAATAAAAGCTTTAAAAATTGTAATAAAATGAGAATTTTTTAAGAGGGGGCTCGCAGCCATTCTCTCGCCCCGGGCCCCGCGGATTCCAGGAACGGTTCTGTATATTTAAACCTATATTGTAACAAGTATACACCTCCTAAAGACAGCTGAGATGGTTTTATAACAACATGGTACAAGCAAGCACTTAGTAAACATCAGGGATAGCATATCATGTGAAAATGCAATTTCGGGCACTAAGACAGGAGGTGAAATATTTATCAGACTCCACCTTCTCGTAGTACAGATGTGAATTCAATTCTGTAGGAATAGAAAATGAAATTTTTTTATTTTTTAAATTAGTGGTAAAAAATTGGATACCACATGAAATCGGAAGTCGAATCTCATCTCTAATGAAATCAAACAAGCATTCCCATCAGAAGTAAATTGTTTCTCTAGTGTCCACCGTTTCATTAAGTTCTCATATACATGAGTAAGAGTAAAATTTCCTATTAAACAAAAGAGAGTGTGTAATTGATAACAAAATAACTTACAGTAGTGAGATAGTTTAGGTTATTATGCATGTCACGTTTGTCTAATTAGTAAAACCTGTGCAAATAGCGGAAGACTCAATTCCCATTTCTAACATATACTAATACACCAGTTTCTTATCTATTTCTGATTTCACTACAGGAATTCGAAAAATGCCATCATCTTACATCTGTAACCCATCGAAAATTTCCCAGAAATGTGCGGTCGAAAGTTATGCCTCCCGTTAAAGTAGAAGCATTTTAAGTGTTTACGAGAGCATACTTAAAATTAACGAAGGTAGTGATAACTTTGTACATGCATAGTTAATACGCAATTACTCCTGAACTTTGTTGTCCAACCTCAAAAATGAGGGCAGGGGTCTAATCATCTCTAACAATTACGTGACCTGTTGGCGTTTATTCGTTTTTCGTCTGGCAAAATGACAGGAAATAGTGTTTTCGGATGCTGAATTTCTAAGCATAGTTTTATAACTCCAGACGATAACTTTGGCAGTTCTTCAACTTGAACAGAACATCAAAGTTCTGCTTTCCTCATCACGGCAAAGGTCCACTCTGCACACTCAATTCATTATATTCTTTGATTCTTCTGGAACTTCTGTAGATTTAATTTCTAAGTAACTTCTGTGTTGCAAAAGATAATTTTACTATTCCAGCCAAAGACAATTATGCATTGATAACGCAGTTTCTCTTCGTGAAAAGCCTCTTCCATCCACAATACTTTTCTCTACTTCCATATCCTTGCATATATCTTTCGATTTATTCATACGCCTATTCAAATGTTCCTTTTATTCTTTAAACTTCTTAGGTCTTTTCCCCTCTACAAAGATTGTCATGCACAAACCTTGAGTAATAGTGTAAAGATATATTTTTCTTCGTCACAAAAACAAAAGCTTGAAAATTTGTGACAAAAGGAGAAATTCGTGGGAAAGAAAAAATGTGGGTCGGGTGAATACGGATCAGATATGTAGCCTGCATTTACAGGTTTACACATTTACATTTGCTCAGGTTCGGAAATGGAAATTGTTATCTTTGCATCTCTTTATTCCTAAATACTCAACAGCTCTTTGAAATCAAAGCTCTCTCGTTATATAAATATAATGTAACAAAGCCTAATTTGATAAAATTGCATATAGTCATGTAGGAAGATATGCATAAAGCTTTATATTATTTTGATTCATAGGAAAATATAGATAACTGTGTCAAGAAGTTGGGAGGAGGTCTTACGATGCTATTATAAAGAAAATTGATCGCTCAATTTAAGTATGCGTTCCAATAAAAATATTTTAATGCCTTGCAGGACATAAATGCGAACGGTGGCAAAGAATTATCAGAATATCAAGGGAAAAGTTATTTTAAAGTGCGCAAACTTTTCCTCATCCCGTTTGGAATGGCAATTATGGTATCAGATGGCGGGAATTTTGGTGCATTTACTCACCGACACTTAATTTAATGTATAAATATATTTGCGGTGAAAACAGGAAGGACCTACGCACTTAGGGTGAGTCATGAGCTTAAAGCGAAGATGGGCGGATCCTATCTTGGGCAATATCATCTGGATCATCGCCACTAAACCGATGTGTACCTCATTCCTCTTCTCCTCCTTCTTACCCAAATCTTTGTTGCTCTTCTAACGTTTGCTTTCAGTTTGTAGCCCCGTGCTCTGTATAAACAGAAAAATTCCTCTTGGTGATCCAGAGGATACTTATGTAACGTACTCAAAATAAGATGGACTGGGTCACACAGGTGTGAGATATTTATTCTAACCACCAACTCTGGTACACAAGTACCAGTCCCGCACTGTCGTATTTGAAATTAAATCTCCCTGGACCTTTTGAATCTACTGCAACGCGACAAATATAATGCAAGGTAATAGCGCTTACGTAATCAAATAGAATTCTCAATTAATAATAATGAACAATAAAATTGAAAATATTCCTTAAAGCATTCGATAATATTCTTAAAATATTCCTAAAAAGATTCTTTAAAATATTCTTTACGTGGCGTTTCTTTCGCTAATGCAGATTGAGAGCTCAGTTTACGATGAAGAAATTGTTAATGCGAGATTGTGTACTTGTCACTATTCGCAGATTTTTCAATGCTCATCTATAAAGAAGCGACTGCGATATTCGTATATCCTGAGTTGCACGTGAGCCGTATCAGTGTGATGAGGTTCTTAAAAATTTCCAATTATAAATTGATAAATATATGATAGCTTAAAGTCGTATTTTAAGCTTACAATAAATTCGCAAATTCCATTGGCGCATAATTTTAAATTCGATACTAGATGTGACTTTCTCCATCAAAATATCAAAATAAAGATGCTACTATTCCTGCTGATCCCTCCTCGTTAATACTTATCCAAATAAATGTAGATTTAACTTCCAAGCACTTACAAGATCAATTTTTCGGATATGTTGTCGTTTAATGAGAAATCGCGATAGTAATAATAACGCGTTTCATTCTAAGCTCGATGATCTCTCCTTTTTCTACGTTTACTAAAATGAACTAAAAATCACGTGGCTTGAGGTGTCATGGTTTCAGTAGGTTTTCCGTGATAGACAACAAGTAGACCAACTTGTGATTAGTAGCATAAAATCCGATTACTCAAGATTTATAACGAAGCTAGGAAAACGAATTTTGGAAATTAAAGAAAAAAAACGTTGAATCAGACAGAAGAATAAAATTATATGAATAACGTATTTAGGTGTTATGTGGTAAAGACAGCGATCATGTTATCATACCCATGATATTTTTCATTAGGCTTCAGTGTAGGCTTTGCAACCGAATTTAGTTTAAGAAGTATCGAATTTTGTACATACCCGACGGCGCCATTGGACAGCACATGCGCCTGCTTGTTCAGCGTCTCAGCAACGGCTTCTGTGGAGTACAGAGGGAGTGGAGAGTTGAACTGGCGATGGACGATGCCCGGAGGAAGGGTCATGCTCTTCTGCGGCGAGGCCACTGGTTTGATGGTGCCTTGATAGCCATGACGGCCAGGGAATGGCTGAGGCCCTTTCGACACGAAAGCCATCTCAGATTCCTGGGAATTAAAAAAAATATCGAACTTAGTTATACATATGATCATCCTCAAACTCACCATGCGTGTAGGGATAAATTGTTATATCGGTAATGATGTGGATGCATGCAGTCACATATTCTACACATTTGCCTTAATTTGTTGGGCATTAACTGTTTACATTTTTATGTCCTCAAGAAGCTTTAAATATGAAGAAAAAGCTGATAAATGTTAATTACCAAAAATTTCCCTCTTCCAAAACTGTGATCGAGTTTATCAATATAGTAATGAATTAATTTTATTTTATTTTTAATTCATTAACTGTTTTACATTTAATAATTTTATATTAGTTCTTGGAACAAATTATAATTTGTAGGCTTTGTGCGAGCATACATATTAAAAGTACTAGTAAAGCATCCTATCAAATATAATTTTTGAAATAAATTCATAAATTGTCTCATGCTGAAATTATTCTCTATTTGTTGACTTTATTGTGCTAGCAAGTATCACGCTCGTGAAGTAGGTAGTTTAGAAGATTTAAGATCGAGTTTATAAGACATTAAGATGTAAGCTAAATTTTAATATATCCTTAGTATCTTTTAGAAAATTTTGGCGGAAGCTTGAAAGAGACGTTTTTGTCTTTCTAGATCGTCTATATAATATTATTGTGATAATCAATTATTATATAACCATCATTATAAAATTTGACGCTTTTACCGTAACACTGATTGTTTCAGCGGACTTTGTCTTCGACATAATATTTACATTAGTGCGATTTTAGAACTGGAAGTATTGTTGCGAATAACTAATAGAAAAATATGGTAATAAGTAAGCAATGTGGTAATTTAAACCCGACTCTATAATTAAAATCTCCAAGTTATAAACATAAAAGCAACGTCACTTGAGCAATCGCTTTGGGTTTTTAGTTAGAAACGTTAGTTTAGTTATTAAAGTTAGTTTTAATTTTAATACGTTGTTATTAAAATTAAACTCGTATCTAGAAGCTCCGTATGGATCTCTGTCCCACGAATGTTTCAAAATTTCCCCCTTTCTCCGAAAATAATACTCTTTTTAGCTGCAACGCCCCAAAAACGCGCGATACGCGTACCTTGCACTCGAATGCATGCATTTGAATGTACGAAGGTGTAAGAGACTCTGTTGTTATGGTGGAGAAACGGAAGAATATCATCTGAAATAGAGATGGCCCATTTCCATATACGCTCTACATCTTCTACATAATTGCCTTTGGGTAGAATTCCAGCTGAGACGTCACTCTCAGTCGCAGAACAATCGCCAACTAGGCCTCCCGGAAGTTCTAATTTCCCAAGGAACATGTTAATCTATTTTATGGTTCGTTTGAATTTTGTAGCTTTAGATTATATAGCTCGATAGATATAACTTATGGATTGCTAACAAATTTTCGTTATAGCCTCCCGAAATATGCATTAGCTCAATTAAGGCGCGCCGTGTAACAGGCAACCCGCAAATCACGTGTGTGTTGCTGCGTTGCCATTCTTCAAGGGAATTACTTTCGACGCCACCCTATGATTTCAATTTTTCGTATTTTTCTTACAGGTATTAGGTGAAGTTTATCAATCAAATTTTAGAAAAAAAAAACAAATCTACGTGTTTACTTTGTCATTCTTAAGTGTTATCCCTTGTTTTATCGCATAAGATAAATTACAAAAATGGAACTTTTTTAGTAGATGCCCATTTCAGCAGGAACATCTTATAGTTAACTAAGAGACAAGGGTTCTCCTAGCGCCGAACGCGGCGACCATCTAAGGGCGATTCCCGGGGAACGGATAATCGTTTAGCGGTCACCAATTATTCCGAATCCCTTTAGGAACCCTTGTCTCTTAGTTCATTGACCACCGAGTTCCTTTTTCTCTCTTCTAGCAACATCTTATAGTACAATGCTAAATTACCAGAAACGAATTTGTAATATTTTTTAAAAAATAACTTAAAATAGTGTAAAATATTTAAATGGATTCATAATGTTCGAAATTGTCATGTAGTACTATGTACATGTAGTACTTTTCATGTACTATTTATTTTAAATTATTATTAATAAGCAAACTTCTCAGATATGCATATGGCGCATCTGCTTTTTTGAAAATAATCATAATGAATATTCATAATTATGAACTCTATTTCTCATGTAAGAAAAGAATGCAATCGCCTGTTTTAATGTTGTGGTAGTTATAGACGAATGTTCTCGATGTGTTTTTTATTTTAAAATATATATATATACGATTGGACGTATCATTTTTTATTAAGAGAGTTTTTGTTATTACAAGTGATCTTTATTCTATTTAGGCTGGATTTAATATAGAACTATTATGTAAATGGAATAATGTTTTTATATTTAAAAGTAAGTATTACTCCTTCTAGGTAAATTAGTGCCACGATATATTCTGACTTCTGAAGTATATTTGCTTCAGTTTTTACGAAAGGCCCGAGCCCTCCAAGTAGTTTCTTTACCTTCCTAATACATAAGAGTATATCTCTCAGACATTTCGTCAGTAAAAAGGGTAATTTTATGGCCTGGAATTCACATCACCAATTAAAATTTTAGCTCTTTTGAAATGAAAGGAAATTACTCAACATTAGCATGATTCATCGATCAGCTTATAGTGATTTCGAAGTATTCGATTAATAAACTTTTGTAACAATATGCAGATGTGATAGCTTAATATGAGGTATTTTCTTCTTTCTCGTAATAATTTTTTTGGGCTTAGCAATATTTTCTATGGCATTTTATAAAATGCATTAAATTGAATTCCGCCAGGATATGTTTATGAAAATACCCTAAATGTGGATTCGGTGATTATTTTTCTCAGTATTTCGGCAATGTTTATGTTATAATTTCCTCCATTTTTTTCCTCTTTTACACATTATTACTGTAAAGAAAGCGTCAATTCTTCACAATTTCAATCTATTAGGTGGAAGTAATCATTACGTACAAAAATATATTAGTTTTAAACTTCGTAACCCCGTAATAACCACTGTTTCATCGTTACTGATATTCTAGCTCATAATAGCCTTTGAGAATAAGAAAGCTTAATTTTAAGAGAAATGTTAGAAAGATATAATTTTTGCTTTAAGTCACCCACACTGCTGTTATCAAAGTAGTATTGAAATTATTTTATCGTTGCTTTGTATCTTAGACGTGGCAACAGTAACCTTAAATTCGAAAGATCTATATTATTTGCATCGATTCAAATTTCAGCGTGATATGGGCGTGGTTCATGACTAGATTATCCTCCTTTCATCTTGAAATTTCCTCTCAGTAATAGCTTACCTAATGTAATCCTTTCCTAGATGTAATTTTCAGCATGTAATAAATTTATAGATCAAAGATAGCCGTTTTCGCCAAGTGAAATACAATTTCAGTTGCTGTATTTATCCTTTTTCGACACGTCTTTAGTATATCTGGGATGTCTTGTTGTGAGGAACGCGAAAAATGATTTTTTTCTTCTTTGAACTTGATCGGTTGCAAACATTTCTTCCACCCGTCGAACAACGGAAGGTGTTGATTGGGGTCTTTTCCTTCCGAACGCATAAAGGAGCGGCGAAAGCAAACGTGGATGCCGAGATGTCCCGTTGCTATGTCACCGACGCGTCAGGAATAGAACAAATGACAGTTGTTTATTTTTCCAACTACCGAGACGAGCCCTTTCTCGCGGCATCGACCAGTCTCTATCCCCAATGTCAGTTGGCTTGCCGGCAATCGGTTCCTGGCGAGGAAGTGTCAATTCCTGATTAATTAGAGGGTCTAATTGTTTTCTAAGTGTCCAGGTGACGCACACGATATGTAGATGAATATTTCAGCATTGCTCATAAAATAGATGTCTACCTCTACAACTGACTTAGGCAATTAAGGGGGAACCTCAGAAAAAAAATAAGCAATGAGATTTGAGAAGGGAAGCTAAGCTTACAAGGGAATGAGTTGATGAAGAAGATAACTGAAGGTAAAATAATAACAAGTGGAAAAGGAAGGGATAAAGAGAGGAATAGAAAAAGTCAAATGTGGTAAGAAAAAATTTTAAGTGGGATACGTTATCAGGAATTTGAGGAAAGGGGTTAAGTTAGGAAGTTTAAAACACATGAACTTACCGAAACCTATGAGTATATTAAATATTTGACTAGATTTTTATATTGATAATTAGAAATTATTATCGGTATCGGTACAGGTCCCTACAAAAAAGGATTTTCTTATCAATCTTGAAAACAACGTAGTTCATGTTTTTCATAAATAAATTAAAACGTGTTGCAACATGAATACGATAGGAGAGGAAATATTTTTCATACAAAATCAATTTGTTTTATCTCAGTGAAATCATGTGGAAATTGAAAACGGAAATACGTTCCATTTCAATCATTGGTCTGGTTTGAATACTTTGTAAGTCTAATAGTGCGTAGAATACAATCTTTTTCTAAATTTCGCATCATCGTCATCAATCCATACTTTAATCCTCAGCAATTTGTTATTCAACCGCGATTCGTGAAAGGTATAAACGCAGACTGCGGAAGTTTTCCGAGAAGTGGAACGTGGGATTTAACGGCAGATGACAGATAGAATAAGGCGCAAACACCAGGTGTTGATAATGAGCTTGCAAAAGAAAGTGAGAGGAAAGCAAGATTCTTATTTTAGAAGGGATTATGAATTGAGGGCAACTTTCATGGCGATGATTTGAAAGTAATCGCTGACTTTGAGGATATTACGGGAAAGTGTGGTATCGTAGAGAATGTCAAAATACAAATGTGAGATGACTCGGTCTTCTGAAGAATATGCATCGTAGTACTTTCTCATCTACTGTAATTTCCCATGATTCTGAAACTTACGTTTCGCTGTAGCATAAATCAAATCCTAAAATATTACTTCCCATATTTTAGCTTCTACACGATATACCCACGTTTAACGCTTGGTCTAAGGCATTCTAAACAATGTATCTCTAGTCAGGAACCAAATTTGTAAGGAAATAAATGCTTTGAGAAGAATGAAACAATTCAATATTTATTCAGAGGAATCCTTACGAATCGATTTTTTATATTCAGTGAAAAATAAATGATGATAAAGCTACCCCATTTACGAAATTTTCCATTAGGAAAATTGTTTTCGTTTGTTCTTTAGATCGTAAGAAAAATACCTATGGTTACTTATTTTCCTTCTATTAAAAACTGCTATTGATTCTCACGCTCTTCGTAAGCTACGTAACAATTCATAAGTAATTCAATTCAGAAAATGACAGCTGTCACTTTTTACAGTTACCTCTAGCATAAATACTACCGGTATGGAATTGAGTATTCATTCAACCTTTTGATAACATGTTGAGTATCAATAATAATTTCTAGTTATCGAAATGAACATGATGATAGGAAATATAGTTTTTGTATTGAAGAAGGACGGATTTTAAAAGTTCAATTAAAATTATAATTTTAACAGCAATACTACTTGCTATTTTCATGACATTATTGTTGTACCATAATCCTTCATTGGCTTGCAAAAATATCTCGAAATTTGCGCCGATGACAAAAAGTATCAGGTGGAATGACAGGGTAGTTCACCTCCGATAAAAGCTTCCGGTTTCCTCTCGTTTGGAGAGAGGCTAAAAAGAAACAGGCGGTCTTAAAATAAACACGGTAAGGAACCCGCCTCTAATCCAAATTAGCGCGCCACTCAATTTAAAATAACTGTTGAACCGGTGTTGGAATACACCACCATCCGTAAACTGTTATCGGATAGGACAAGTCCCTACGGTTGAACGATTCGAATTAATTCCATTGTCAAAGGAGAGATTTAACTGGCATTCATTCATGGTTGGATCCGGTGTGATAAACAAGAAGTATTTTTGAAATGTTGAAAGATTTAGGGGTGATTATCTTCTTGCGTTGTGGATTACATATCAATAAACTGTTGGATTACGTACAAAAAACTTTGTAAATCGCTAAAGATAAAACCCTTAAGACAATAAGAAGAAACAAGACGTTATGCTCGAAATAGTGAGCTTGGAAAGTCAGAATGAGACGTCCGTCACAGCAGCTCGGTAAAGTGACAGACGTGGACCTCATTCTGTCAGTTTGTTTAAATTAGTTTTCTAGATTAAAAGAAATGTTTACGAAGAGTATTTATCATTCTAATGATTCCGTAGATTGAATGAATAAGTCCATCGTGTTTATCTGGTATTCTTTGATTCATGAAAAAAAATTACATGTTAAACAAGGGGGAAGCGATAGGAATAATAATGAAAATTTGAATGAATGAAAATTTAAAAAAAATATTTTTAACAACTTTGCTTCAAATATTTGTCATTGCAAATTTCCTTTCTGCATATCCTTCGTTCCTGATTTAACATTAATGACAGCTTGATTTGTATAACTTGTTTAACGTTGTAATGAATGAATTGTACAAATGAAAAAGATGGTGTGAACAGAATGAAATGATATTTTGGATTGCTATAAACTTAAGGGAGGAGTAGGAAAAATCCTAACAAATAAGTCATACAATTGCATTGTAAAAGGTCCGAAGGGGAAAGGAAAATAAAAATCTGATGTAATGTGGTAGATGAGATCTAGAAATAATAAATTTGGTGAAATAAGTTGAAAGAATAGGCCATGTATTAATCATGAATGAATTTTTCCAGAGAGTAAAAAACCTGAATAGAAGGAAGTATAGGAGATCGTAGTTGACGAAAGAGACAACTTACACACTCCTAAGGATAATTTCGTTAATTTTGGGTACTGACTATAATTGTAGTATTGAATATTTTATATGGATAATTTACAGCTGCGTAAGTTCTTCGTGTTTACTAATGTAATGTGAACATTATTTATATTTTATGCAGTTTGTAAATTATTTTAAGCAAAATATTTTCCCTATAACGTCAGTAACAATATAAAATACTAATTATGTTCTGGAGATATCAAAAAATTAGAATCGTGGTAGAAAATAAGAATTATCAGCGACTCCCACAGTTTATTTGAGATATATGATATAGTTTCATTTAGTATTATAATGAAGTTGCTCCATTAAGTTACACCTGACGCCGTTTCTTTCATCAAAGGATTAAAGCAGAAATAATCACTTCCTCATATATATCTGAACAATGCGAAGATTACTCTGTCATTTATCCTCGACGCTGAACGCACGCCCGGATAAAAAAGCCAGAAAGCACGAGTATGCCGCGTCAATGTTTTCGAGAACTCATTTCACGCGAAGTGGAAACGTAAACAAAGTGAAAGAGATCTCGAGTCCTCGGAGAGTAAAAATCGCCGACTCCAAACCCGCGAATCAATATCGCGAAATGTTTCCCTCGCGGAGAAAAAATGCGGGAAATTCCCTTACCTCTATATAACCGCTTTTTCCGCTCGCCTTGTCCGAAGGATGCAGGAAGACTATAGATGAGCACGACCGTGAATTTGGTGAAGGAATGAAAGCTGAGGGAGCCGTTAAGAGAGGGGGGCGGCCGGTGGCGGATTCCGCGGATAGACTGGGGTTGGGGAGGGAGGGGCAGGGGCTATTTCGGTCGAGGGCTGTCTTAAGGGGGGGAGAGAGAAAAAGGCTGTTGAGATGTTGGATAAAAGAGTGGATTTTCTGGTCCTTTCCCATCCCCACCACCCAAACTCCCGTCCAAGTTTAAAATTTCGGAGGAAAAAGCGACGCAGCGAGGTGTAATTTGGGATATCGATGGGATAACAAGAGAAATCCGAGGGAATTCTTTGGGGATATCCCGAGTTTTTAGTATCGGTGGGTTTTTGAAGGTCTCTTTAGTTCTCTAATGGAGGAGTTGAATGAATGGAGGGATCCCGAACGAAGGCTGCCAGCAGATTCCTTCCGGGGATTTAATTATGTGATAATGAAAACCCTTTCTCGTGTCGTGCTATCCTTTTCGCCGGTTTCAATTGACTTTGAAGCGAGACCTCATCTATTTACCGTTTATCTCACTTTGAAGAGCTACCAAGCTCATTTTTGTAGCTTTGATTTATAATTGAGAGAAGCATGAAATTATTTCGAGCTAGATGAACATTAAATGGTGACTAGCGAATTTTAAGGAGGCTAAAGATAGTTTTAATTCACAAATTTTAAATACGCTCGTGATATAAGTTATCTCCTGTCTTTTGATGTAATTAGTGATAATTTTCCTTGGTTTTGGTTAAAAATTCATCGTAAATTTCACTGCAAGATAAGGCCCACCGTTTTTTATTTTGTTAAAATAATCAATAGTGATCAACATAATGAATAATTATAAAAGATAAAGGAGAAATTAATTAGACTACGTGATACATTGTACTATGGATTTCCACTTATGGTTTCAGGGAACTGAACCGTAATATTTTTCGTTCCATTTTTCGCTCCGGTTCAACAAAATACCAAATTTTGTTACAGGCTCGGTTTAACTCCTTCCACTAACGTTGAACCTGTTCGAACCGGATTTTTCCGCTCCAGCCATTTTTATATAATATCCTTCTGAAAGTTTGTTTTCATTGTTTAAACTTATATTATTTCTAGCTTTTATTATTATACATTTTTTACACTAAATTTAAAAGAAAACTTACAAGTTGTTGTTACACCTGTTTAGTAAACCTTCCCCCAATTGTGCTCGAGTAAAATTTTGATTGTTAGGAGATCGGAATGGAATAAAAAACGGTATTCGGTTTTGTTTCGAGTTCAAAATTTTTAATTTTTTAGGTTCAGGTTCGGTTTTTACTCTGGCAAAAATAGTCACTTTTTCGGTTCCGGTTTTCGTTTAGGTTCTGGTTTGATTCCCTGAATAGGTTTGGCAGCTGCTTAAATACCAAGAATATCTAAATAAAATTGAAGAATAGAATGTTCTATAAAATAAAGTTAGATGTGACCCTGTGAAATTTCAGTGCGCGAGAATCAATGAAAATGACACGCATGTTCATATTCAGAATTTATTTGAAATTGCCTTACGAAGCTTAAAAATCTGGGCTCTCGAAAAGCGTTTGGATTTTTCGCCAGCTATTTTCCGTTTAGCTCTCTGTGCTTCGGTTGGGAAGCTCCGACATAAAAGTTGGCGAAACATTTATACTTACAGAAGATGTAGTGTTTCGGTAAAGCTCCTTGAAATCTAAAGTCATTCCGAACTTTCGGCTTACGCAAGAAATTGAACCCGGCATATCCAGATGGGTCGCCCTGCTATCCGGAATCCCGGGTTCGAAATGCTAAGACGTACCCTAGTTTTGTTTGTATGCACCTTATTGGTAGATGTGGAATTTCATTTGATCGAATGAAAATGATTTTATGCTTTTCATAAAAAAATACAATATCGCAAAGATAAAAATACTAGAAACATGTTTGCATGGGAAAATAAACAGGAAAAGACATTATGATAAGTAGCCTGTTTAGCAACATAAAAGAAATATAAATGCACGATCATACGAAAATACAGAAAGGACAGATATTTTGGATAGAAATCACAAGAAATAAGCAATATAATAATACAAAAGGAATAAAGGACGAAGCGGTCGTGATTTACTCTTTCCTTCGTGTCTTTCTGTGGAATTCAATTCGCCTTTTCATTTTGCTTTTCGAAATATTTGTATTCTACTCAGGGATTTTTCAATAACCGTAATAGTTTATTAAAACTGTATCCTCTCGTATATTTATTAATTAAATAATTCATCGTTTTGATGTTGTAAAGATAACGTGCATTGAAAAAAGAGCTATGACTATTTCATAATGTGAGCTTTTATAAATTTTCTTTTTTTAACATACTGCTAAATTAATTTCTAAATGAAAAAGCAGAAAGTCTTTCTGTAAGAAATAAAAGAGGAAAGAAACTAAATGTATCCAAAATATCAGAGGCGTCTCAGAAATATTTCCGTTGTCCATTATTAATTCCATTTCCACTGTGTATCGCGCATTGTAATATTTATAATTTTACTTCCGTGTTTATGGTTAGACGATTCACGATGTACAACATCTGAATTAAATTTTAATAGTACAGCTTGGTTTATAGCTAGTGCTACAAAGGACGCTAGGTCTAACTGAAAGGATTTTAAGCCTTTCTAAAAATCCATGAAAGCTAAAAGAACGTAAATGGATACTCCTTAAAATATTTATATCTTAAGCTAATTTAGAATAGATAATTCAATCGGTTTTAACCATCGTTAATTATAACTTGTATACTTTATGTGGTAATTTTATTTCAATTTTGCTCATAAATAATCGCATATGCCATTTATTCACATTTCCAGTTGGATAATAGTCGATTTTAACGTAATTCTTTATCATTGTGGACTTAAAATACAATTACCTATACTAAAATTTCTAAAAGTAAATAGGAGTGCCAACTGTCGTTACTACGAAAAAGTATGATTTTTAAAATTACTCTGGATTATGTTAGATTGAATCTAATTTCTAATTATTAAATGCTGATTCTTAAGATTAAATTACTAATTAAAACTAGATGTAAATAAGCAATATTCGAACAAATTTCTAAAAACGGCACACGCATTTTATTACTAATCGTTTGATGTCTTGCTTCCTTATCCCCTCTCATCGTAAAGTAACTTATAAACGGACGAAGAAGTCTTGAAGTTAGATAAATAGCCTGAGAAAGAATGATGGAAAGGCTGTCGAGTTAAGAAGGCGATGGAGACTCGGTTGGAGGTCCTTAGAACCCATCTCATTCCTTCCCCAGCGCGGAAATCCTCCACTTCATACCTTCACGCGTGTTAAGCTGTGAAATCGTAGAAATCTGGACAACTGCCGTATATTTTTTTTCGGAAACTTTTGCGACAGGGCAACGGACAGATATCTGGCTCAAGATACAGATTTATCTCCATCTTTTCTCTCGATGACGTAAAGAAATTCTCCGAGATTCTCCAGCCTTTTACATAAGCATCGAAGTTCTGCGCAATTATTCTCCTCATTCATTCTCTCTGCTTTTCTCGTTTTGGATGCATACAATATCTTTGATGAAAGGAAGGATAACTGACATTTAGTCTCAGTCTTGTTCTGAAGTAATACCTTCATTTGTTCTTAACTATTGCAGTTAATTATGTTATTATTAATTTCCCATTTCAATCAGGTGCTCTCAAGAAGAACGTAAGCGAGAGGGAACAAATACGAGGCATGTCCCAAAAAAAGATCCCCATGCGCCTAGCACCCGAGGAAACTTTTTTCCAAATTTTTATATTTATATTTTATATTTCAGCGTAGCTTGGCTTTTTCCCTTTCCATGAATATTTAAGACAACCAAAAATATGGGAATCTTTTTTTGGTACATGCCTCGTATTTCCATTAAATGGATTCAAATGTGTTACTTCGTTTTTATCTTGAAAAAGAGCGTATTTTAAAATAAAGTATCTATGCAATGATTTTAAATTGTTTTGTGAAGGATTGTTATCGTTTCATCTATAATCTTTATTATGTTATTATTATAAAATAATCAAATAATATAATTATTATTATATTATTTGAAATGGGAAATTTTACTTATTTCATTAGAAATTGCGACTTCAACCCCTAATTTAAAATAAGAAATTGAAGAAAAGAAACCTTTCACGTGCAAGAGAACGTGTAAGTATCAAAATGCTATCGATCTATATTTAGCCTGTAAGATTCATTATCTCGAATTTAGTGTTAGTTTAGTTAGTCGAAATGTTATGCCATAGTATCATCCTTAATTTTAGAGTATCTACTGATTCAAAGGAGTGATACAGGATACAACGTATCAGGTTAGATGAGTCTGCTGTCTGACAGCTCGTTTTTTAAGTCGATGAAAATTCTCTTTTCTGTCTTCTTGCGAATTTTCTTTTGTGTGGAAGGAATACACAAGCTTCGGTGACGCTGTTAAGTTTGTATGTCTTAACGAGTTTTTGGCGAGATATATTTAACCTATAATCACATATAAAAGACGGTGAGTTTGGTATACAGTATATTAACGTAAATAATCGTAAGTTTTACGCTGTCTTATCGCAGAAAATTTAGCCTAAACCCAGCTCAACTTGTAAAAAATTAGAAATGCTCCAGTATGACGTATCATTCCTCATATGGAATACTTACGTGTCTCTAATATGGAGTGTTCTACGTTTGGACTGCATTTTAATTATTCTGTGTTTTAACAGTTATTTGACATAAAATATTTATGTCATACAGAGTTTGTAACAGAAGGCTGCATGTTACAGTCCTGTCATATTTTGAGGTTATCTTTCCACTGTTTAGTCATCGAATCAATCGCGAGGGGAAGATCTTGCGAAGGCAGTCATGAAAAATGTGGTGCCAACTGCAGTGTAATTTATTTTAAAACTTATGTTTCCATTTTTAAATGAAATTGAGGGATTTCAGCTTTGTGTTCCTTTATTATGTTCTATGTACTATGCTTTCCTATTTACTCTGATTCTCATTCTTTTAATTTAAATTATTTCACATGTTTAATTTTTGGTGTACTATTTTAAATTTCATTATTATTGTTAAATCATTGGTAACTTATGCAGTAGTCCAAGTGTTAAAAAGGTCATGTATTCTAGGAGTTTGGTAATGTTATTTATATTTACGTACTGCTTATGATTGATTTCACTACAAAATCCTCTGAAATGTGTTTTACTCACTGCTACTTAATTTTTGATAATTTTTCATGAATGTGTAATTCATAGACTTTTTAAATGACTGTTTTAATATGCCATATTAGGAGCACCTGTTATTTTATATAAGGGACCTCCTTTCTCCTGATATGGAATGGGGTCTAATCTAACATTTTCTTAAAAGCTTAACATATATTTAATTAATTTATGAATTTCTTTTGTGGTACAATCTCCGAGAGGTCAGAAATGTAGGGAATATTTTCGAGATACAATTTTGAACAAATTAAATGGACAATAGAAGGTATTTTCAAAAAATACTCCATATTTAGTACCCTTACCTTATGTGAACATGATGAATTTCTCTGCTCAATCAGGTGCTTCATCAAATTCAAAAGCAAAAGTATCAATCACTGCGATTGAAAATCCCACAATTAGTTCAGGTTTAAGTAAATTAACTTATACCCTTAGACCTGAATGCATTTTGAGGGCGTATCTTGAACCTGTATCAATGCACAAGAGCTGCAAATTACTTCTTTTCCTACTATCTTATCATTCTTCATAAATTTAAGTCGAGTTATTGCAGCAGATTATTGCCTACCCAACATCCGTAACATCTCTGTATATTTGGCGTTTTTTGACAAATTTTGCCGATCTAAGAAACCAATTTTCCTCATTCAAACTCAGTGAATTGTTAATCACTAAGCAACATATAAGCAATACATGTAATACTTTTCCTTAAATCACTTCAGAAACATCGAAAAATCATCAGAAAAAATTGCAAACTTTTGACATTTTTTCACAAAAATTTAAAATTTAGACTAAAATTCGCAGCCTCAGGACTTATTCCGATCGAGCTGAAATTTCTTATGGTTTATAAGGACCACCAACCACAAACTTTAAGCACTAGCCGCATACCGATTTAAAAAAAAAGATTTTTCGATCCACCCTAATGCACATTCATCCCTCTCAGGTAATTCTTCTGGTTATTTGGCCTATTGGATATAGTTTACCTGCAAATTTTATATGCATGTATTTGTCAAGTACAGGTGTTTTCCATGGCCAGCAGAAATAAAGAAATGTTCAACAAGAAAGAAATGATCACAAGAATCATCAGAAAAAATGTTTGATATATGTTCTCCTTGCTTCCCAAGCAATGCTTGATTCTTATTTAGTGAAAATACAGTAAAACTTGTTTCAAACACTCCTACTGCAGATGGTTTCCCAATCAATACACAGGTTTCTCTTGGTCCTGGTCCCTTTTACACTAAGGTTATCATAAAATTACCATTCAAGATACTCTACTACCCACTTATTAGGCAAATTCTTCCCATCCTCAGATGCAATGCAACCAACTACGTATATCCAATCCTTTGTATCAGTTGATAGACCGAAAAATCTTCACTTCTGTAAACGGGAGCTTTCATGAGCAAGAGAGATACATGGGTTCAAGTCCTAGTCAAGTCAATATTTTCACTTCTTATAAAGAACAAAAAATGTTTTCATTATCCTTCCCCAACAGTCTATCTATTAAAAATTGCTTCATTGTAAGGTAAAATACTACCAAAATTAAGTTTCAAAGTAATAAAAATGATACCAATAAACGAGTTTTAAAGAGGGCAGAAAGATGTGGAATTATCACATAAACAGAATGGAAGACAACAGGATGGTGAAGATTTTGAGAGTCCCCAGAAGGTAAAATACATTTTTGTAGTTTTTAATCTGCCTTTTAAGAATGAGAACCTTTAAAAATGAGAACCCAGATTCTCAACATCCATGGAACCCCCTATTGGTTGGCCCTGAGAAGGTCTATATGCCTGAAATTACTTCAGCTGTGAAAGCATTTTTATAAATACTACTACTACCCCAAGTCCCAATATATTCCAGATACAAAAAGAAGATTTTTATGGAATTTGTAGGATAAATTGATGGGTGGGTGGATGAATTTCTATTCATTCCTATCTCTGGAAGTTAAATGCAATGAGGATATTCCTGCAATTGTGTTTAGAAAAATTTTATTTTGATAAACTTTGAATTAGCAAAATAATGGAAGATAAGAAGGGAGAAATTGAGCTGTAGTGGAGTGGACTATGAAGAAGTTCAACATCTTCCTGATGGAGGAAATAGAAGCTAATTTTTGGAAGTAAGATTGTTTGTTGGGGATAAATTGATTACCTTTAAACCACCCTTCCTTCAGTTTCCTATTATCATATCATGATGAATGAATTTCCTTTTTCTTTTGATACAGAAGGGAGGAAAATAAATCTTTCAATAACTCTTTTCTCATTCCTTTTCATTGGTCTTATAAAATGAACGTTACAGTAGTATGAATGATGTTGAATAATGTCATTTATTTCAGTCACTCAACTGAATCCATCTACTTCTTATTCTTTGGTTTTTCTTTCCTTAGACATGTTTTAACTGTGCTTTTGCCTTCATAACACTATGCATTCAGACTCTCTCATCATCTCTGCATAATTTCTTCATCTTTGATATCTGTCAGAATTCTGTACCTCCTCCTTCCTCTTCCTCTCTTTCCCTCTATTATTAATTTCTTTACACTACTATTCCTTATAATTTGTCCTATTTATTTTTGCTTCCTCTTTTTGATTTCTCTCAGAATACTGTAGAAGTATTGTTAAAAGTGCATCTACAGTTGGGGTCATTTTACACATGGACTTCCACCAGGAACTGAAGCTGGGACTGCTTTCATTAAAGTCAAACACACTGCCCACTTGACTATCCAGGAGCCCTGTTCTGTTTTTCTTTTCTCCATTCCTCCACAGCACTTCTTATTCCTATTTTTATCTTTTCATCCAATCTTCTCCAATCCTAACCATAGCTATGTTTCAAAGCTTTCCATATACTCTCCTTTTCTATTTCTTTTAGTCCATGTATTTCATACATACAGTACAATGCTCCTAAGGATTTTTAAACATTTGTCACGATATGTTCCTTGTGCAAATTCTGTACTTAATATATTAATTTAAAATGCCATTCTGTGTAACCATGATTCCATTCCCTTCCTACTAAGGAACTCACTTGTTTTAATTTTTCCTCTTCCAGTCAAATTTTTAATATTCCTTTTGACTTCATTATCTTCATTACCATTGTTTTTTTACCATTACCTTTGTATTTATTTTCATTCCATATTCATCACTCTTCTCCTAAATTTCTTCCATCATCTTCAGCAGTTCTTCTTGATTCTCTGCTAGTATAGCCTGGTCAACTGCATTGTTAACATTAAAATTAAGTAATTGAATAATAATTTATGAAATAATTAATATAAATAATTCCAATGATGATAATCCATTAAAAGTATTCCATTAATCATCGGCTGAATACTATGATAAATATTATTTTTGGGATATTTGTGCTGTATTTATGTGAACTTTTTCTTTTTTTAGTTTTCCAGTGTAGTGAGGAACACAAAAGCAAAATGACCACTCCTATTCTTGCCTTGTTCATTCAACTCCTCACCAAAGGTTTTTCAAGTGAACAGTTAACTGGGTGAAGATCCAAGAAGTCTTTGGGCTGGTGACTTTGGGCTGGTGAAGATAAATTGTATGAAACCTTAAAATATAGAAGTTCAAATTTAACAACTGACTTTTGAGTGAAATATCAGAACATGAAAGGGGCAGTCTAGCTCAATGATAAGAGGTTAAAGCACACAGGAATCAAAGAATGTACTTGAATTTCATTTTCTATGATATTAATAATCTATGTGGTAATAAAATGTTTTTGTAAATGGACAAATAACACCAATAGGGGCTTGTTTACCAGATCTTCAAAATCAAATATTTCCTCTTCTCTTATTCACAATCTTCTATTTACTTTCTATAAAGGAAATAATAGACTTCAGTACCTATGATGGAATTTGCCAGAATCATACCATGGTTGCCTTCACTGAACATGAAGATCTATTAATGAAATCATATACGTACATCCTTACAGAATTATGTACCAATATTTTGTTAATGTTCGAAATTTAAAATGCATATCATTGTATTCCTTTACATGTTATCCTGAATAAATAAAAAAGTAAAAAATTTTCAGTGCTCAATAAACATTAGACATATCATGTATAAGGCAATGAAAATACTAATTATAAAATATCCTGGGAGAAAGTGATAAAAAAAATAGGAAAATGATTTGGTTTTTCCAAAAGGAAATGTTATGTACAGTACATCTTTATGTAAAATATATATGAATGTTGTTTTATTTACACCCACTAGAAAATGCTGTCAAACACTCCTAGCATTCATTTAAGATTTAATTAGTTTGGTTTGACTTGAAGATAATAAAGAACCACAAAGCTTATCCTTAGGTTTGACTGATGTTTGAAAAATATATCTTATTTACCTTGGATCCTGTTAAAAGTGTCAGGATGGCACCCTGATACAACTAAAGCCCTGATTATGACAAGTACAGGTACTTAAGTCAAACATTCTGAGGACAAACCCTCTGGACAATTATACAATATGGTTAACTCATACATAAGTTTATGAAAACTTTAATGAATAAAGCCAAACTGCTTCAAAGATGTTGTCACAATCAAGGCTTTACAATCTTGTTTTTATAATTTTAGATTTTAACATTTCCCTCAAAATGGGAATACAAGTATCGAGAAGATTATACTTAGCGTGTATTGTTATGCACATTATACTCTATGAAAATGGAAGTCCTGAAGAGTTTGCGTTTTCTAGTAATTATACATACATATATATATATATTATATATATATTTAGAGCTAACAGTGATTCCAGTACCATTTTCCAAAGTGACTTCAGTAAATAAACAGGTATGATAGTTTAATAACTTTGTCTAATATCCAGCTGAACTGAAACTATGAAGCACTCTTATTATGTAAATAAAAATGAGTAATAATGTAGTTATGTATTCAAAAAGTAATATATTAAATAAAGATTATTAATTGCTTAAAGATTGCTGTTTAAAACTATACTAATACTTCATACATTAAACATAGGTCATTGAGAATATTTGCGATGAGCTATGCATTTAAATAAAGAGAAATATAGTTTTTCCTTGGGGTAAAAATATTCACAAATTTCCGAAAACATTCCCAAATACAATAATGACAAATATTATACGGCGAATACTGTGAGAAATAAATAAAACAAGTCAAATATGATTTCAATGTTTCAAAAGTAGCGCGAATAAGTTGATATGAGCCTAGAAGTTCAAGGTTTTCCCACTGGCAGCACCATGCAGGGAACATTTTGGGTACACAACCTACATGGGCTGCTCCTACTTGGCAACTTGGCCATAAGATGTCAGCACAATGCAGGCAGACTTTGGAACACCAAGCGGAGAAAGGCTGAACTACCAGAGGTTTGTTAAGGTAGGAGGGGGGGGGAGTGATACTGCGGGGGGAGGGGGAATGGAAGGAGAGGAGGGGAGGGAGAGTGTGAGCTCCTAAAGAGTTCAGCCTTTTGCCGGTAGAGGTACCAAAGTCTGCCTGCATTGTGCTGACATCTTATGGCCAGGTTGCCAAGTAGGAGGAGATAGTCCATCCACATAGCCGCATGACTCCAAAAAGTTCCCTGCATTGTGCTGACACCTTATGGCCAAGTTGCCAAATAGAAAGATATTGTGCATCCATATAGCCGTATTGCTCCAAAAAGTTGCCTGCATTGTGCTGCCACCTACAGCGCTAATTTTAAAACTTCCGTACGTATTAGCATCTATATAATTACGCGCCACTTTTAACAAACTCCAGCCCTCCCTCCCTCAAGAAACACATGTATGTTTAAATGGCTTAACAATCCAGACACAATAGTAGGAAAATAGCCTGAAAAAGGCTGATAAAGCAGCATTCATTTCTGTTCTGTGACTTTTTCTGAATGAGAAGTCACACTCATATTACTTGTATTCAGGTTGCGTAACTACTGATGACCAGAAATATAGTCTTTGCAGATTAAGGCATGCAACAAGGAAATACTCAGATCCTTAAAACTGTTATTATTAAGATTAAAATACTTTTCTGAATCATGTATATTTATTTTATTCACGAAATATTTTAATAATCTATTTTGAATTATTTTATAGCAAATACAATTACACAATTTTCAATAACTTTTAATATCTACCAGATATTGAGAAAGCTAACTATGACATTTATTTCTGAAATAGTAAACTGTCCATATTTTTCTCAATGAGGAAGAAAATAGCAACAATTACAAAGGTATTCCTTTATATCAGAGAGAATATAATACCCCACAGCTCTTTCAATATGGATAAAATCACCCATGCAGTAATCTAACAATACAAAAGAAACAGCAATTTCACAAATATTCTCAATGCAAAGGTAAACTTCAATTTAAGTGACAAGTTCAAAAAATAAAACTCACCAAAACAAAGGTTTTGTGAAACAAATGTTGGTCAAGTGCAGTTTCTGGTAACAGAGATCAATATGATCTCTGTTACCTATCTCTATGATATGATCAATACAAATAGAACCAAAATCCCTGATTCTAATTAACTGACCGTTGATTCCAAATCATCTTTATCACCGAGAGTTTAAATGAAATACAGTATAAATAAAAGTTGGTATAAAGAAATGCACAGATATTCCATAATATTGAAGATCAATAATCTGCAATATTGGACACCCCTATTAATGAATTAATGATTATGAATGGTTATTCCAGGGAAAAAATGAGCTGATGTAGAAATATATTGAGATTTCTTGGCAACAGAACTCTAACATCATAAAAGAACCATGGAAAAAATATTACACTATCAATAAATCTTTTTATAGACATTTCAAATAAGTTTTCAGTTCTTTTATGCAACTAAGTATTATCAATAACATTACTAGAGCTTTCAATTAATTATACAAGAATTATAACCTTAATTTACACCATAAAATGATTGGGAAGATAACATGAATATTTCAAGGAAAAGAGCCACTTGTTTGAAAGGCAAAGCTTCCTTGTCAACATTTCTATCAAATAACATTTGGATGCTCAATTTGATTCAGTTTCAGTCATGGAGCAGTAGAAAAATTTTAGCTTCACAGAAAATGGTTTTGAGGCAATAAGGTTGGCTTCATTTCACAAGAAAAACAAACAAGAACGATAAATTTTCTTTTATTCAAAATATGAAATATTTGCTTTACAGACACTAAATTATCAAAGCATTCAGAAATCCATTCTCTAATTAACAATGTTATCAATTGCAAGACAAGATACCAAATTAATTTTCATTTATAGCAAATTATTGCTTAAGAGTAAAGGTCGTTACGCTGATTCTCAGGTTGAAAAAATAACAGCCTTTTGATAGATTTCAACTTTAATATCCATTGTACACAAAGCACTTAAAAAATTATTTCACAAATTCATGCTCACTTTTGGACGTAATGTTTACTTTTCTACTAAATCTGCCGAAGTTCTTTCTGCTATACACTCCCTGTCAGCCCCAATGCATTTCAAAAAGTAAGTGAAGCTACTTACTAGGTTATGTCAGATTCCAATTTTCTTGTAATATGACAAAGATATATCCCATACCAGAAAGAGAAAAATATACATAACCTGAAATTTCTTCAGAAGAGTTATTAAGAAGGAAGTTTGTATAAAAAGTTAGCTTAGAATAACAATCAACAGGAACAGAATACAAGGCAACCAGGTAGATCTTAGGACTATGGCATTAATGCCATCTTGTTTTCTTCTTCAACAATCTAGCACACAATTTCACTAGGACAACCAAAATATAAAACAATTGTATCGACATATTGTAACTGAGTACCCATTCTTGCTACCTTGGCTGTTTCCTGTTAGGAAGGCAACATGGTTTTTAAATTTATTGCACATATGGCATGTACAATTTTTCAACGACAGAAGTGTAACAATTAGCTTGTTTCAGAGCAAGTGAATTAAAGATAAGTTGTATTTAATTCTTTCTGAGGGCTTTGCGTGGAAAAATAGCAAAGCCCCTTCACATTTGTGAGAACAATTAAGAACTATTTACACAAATGAGCACCATACACAAAATTTGAGGAGTGAGATTTTTTCATTAAAAAGTCTTTAAGAATTCCACAGAATATGGCAAATCTCTCTTTACATTCCATTGGGCAAGACTTTTTCCTATATGCGTAAATTCCTGCAAGGAGTCAGCAATTGGTGTTAAGTATCCTAATTCTTTCCAAACTTTCCATTCGATGATATGTCTTCACAAGTCTAGCACCACAATCAGCATATAAAAGGCTCGACACTTGTTTTAAAAGATTTTCCAACAGAAAAAAATCTTACACTAGTTTCTCTTTCTTATGAAGCGCAACAAACACCATACCCAAAAAATAAATTACCAAAGGCATATAAAGAAGAAGCCGCAATGCGATGAAACATTTTTAAATAGAGTTCTTGACTATAAAAAATGGTAAAAAGACAGTAGAAAATGGGCTGAAAATGCAGATTTGTGAGAACAATGCCAAAAGCAAAATCACTCAGAGAACAATGATCAAAACAAATGAAGTTCACTGAATGAGGAAAAAGGTTTAACACATAGTTAAATGGGCCACAAAGAAATGGGATCAACTTGTGAACAAAACATACTGGAATGCTACAACATTCTTTTTTGGGAAACAATATTCCAAGGATCCAGTGGGATTAGAATACATAGCCAGAGAAATGGTTACGAACAAATTATCCCAATGAAAACCTCGGAGAAGAAATTAAAGGTAATGAAGTAACCTTTACAAATACATTCCTTTAAACTAAAACCATCGAAGTTATTTAGTTATGTGCTTATTAAGTTTAAAAAGCTGCAGTTAAGCAGTCTGAATGTACAAGGGGCCAAAATAATTAGAGGCGAAAACTCAGATACTAGAAAACATCAATGAAAGTGATAATGAATGGCATTTGGGTGACAACTGATAAGTTCAATGAGACAACATGAGTGTAATCATTCATTCATATACATATGTAACATACATATATGTTTATATATAGGGCAAGGCCACCATTAAGTGCTTTTTTCCTTCACCTACCACAATTAATCATTCCCACACAAATGATCCAACTTCATGTTTCTTAAAGACTACACTTCGAAAGAAAAAATAATAACAAAAGTTTAAGCTAATCTTTTTTTACATTCACACTCTCAGCATTATAAATGCATAAGACAACAGACCCTCACCAGCATTCAGATATCTTTTTATATTTTGATCCTCTTAATTTCTAAGAATTTCTAACAAGTCCTGATCCTATTCCACCCGAGGTTCCATTAAAAATCCATCCGTTTCCCACCTTGTGAAAAACAACCTACTGGTTCTTATCACATTCTACGACGCATTCAGCTCACCGTTCGGCCTTCAAAGTGTCCTCATTATTGTTACAGGGCCATAAGGCAGATGATTTACTGAGTTTCACAAGAAATGCTATGATACCAAAAATATAATTTCTCCATCTGCCTCCTCCAAACTATCCCTTCTCTCTTATTCTCCACCTCTCTGATCAAAATTATTGCTCTTATATTCCATTTACATGTTTTCAAACTGGTCTACTCTTCGCTTGGTGTTACCCTTGCGGATCTCACGAAGGGTCTTGTACTTGTCCCTTCCTTGACGAACATTCTCTCTGTGAATACGGTCCATCGGCGTCTCCTTGGTTTCGTCACGCGTTTGCGCAAGATCTTGCTTAAGAGCCTGAAATTTAAAGCGTTACTTATTGATTACATTCTGCAGAGAAAAATTGCAGCTTGATAGTAAGAGAATTAAATAAGAGGAACAAAAATTCACAGTACATCCAAGCTACAATTCACCGTATGGATAAGCAAAGCAAAAACCATGAATTTTCCCTATTTTGTCAATTAGTTTACCACAAAATGACCTTTAACTAGAGTTCAACCACATTATAGTCTAAGATATAATAAGCGATAGCTTATGTGATGCTAAAGATTAAACCCAAAAAGAAATAGAATTAAGAGAAGGCATTGCTTTAAACTTTCCCCATAGTTATACATAAAATATTCTAGCAAGATAAATTTCATTACACTGCTAAATATGATTTAAGACTGGCACATCTTATTAAAACCTAATTTTGGAATCTTTAAAATGATTTTTTAATGAAAATTTTTAAAAACCTTTAGCAATAATATATTTATTATACTATAATACATTCATTACGGTATAACAATTTGAGCATTGAAATTAGAAAGGAACCTTTTCCAATAAGATGGAAACAAGTCAGAAACGAGACCTAGCTTTAGATGACAACATCAGAATAATGTTACAAACAAAAACTCAAGCAATAATGAACCCTTAGCATTTATAATTCTAATTTTTTATTAGTTTTCAATTAACTGATATCCACCGACCATGGATTGATTAAAGCAAAATTTACATGATATGATCATTCTAATCTTCTGATCTACAAAAAGTGGACAAGTAAGGATTTTTAGATCCTCAAAAATTGCACGAGATTAATTTACAAGAATCTGAAAACTAAACCAAACAATACCTTGAGCTGACTGTGCAGCCTTTCATTGCGCTCAGCCAGAGTCCGTCTCTCTTCAACTGGATCAATGATTGCTTCATCAGTGGGGAGATCTCGACTGACATCTCCATTGGGCATCTCATCATTTTCTTCATGCTCTCCTTCCTCAAGGTGGTGGTGCTGAGGTGTTGTGGTGGCAGCCATCAACGCAATCTTTGCCTCTTCCTGCTTGCGTCTTGCCTCTTCTACCTCTTCCTGTTCATTCAAGACAAATTTAGCCACAATGATTATACAATGAAAAGTAAAAGATTTTCTTTAAGTCCCCCATACTCAATTTACCATGAAAAAAGCAGTCAGAGAGAAATAAGCATTCATGATACCTTCAAATCGTCTGAAAAGCATAGTGAAATCATTCAGTGAAAAGCATTTTCAGGATCTGAATACATCTGCATCTTCGCTTCTTTTTTTTAATATAAAAACAATAAAAAATTCACCTTTCCTAAGAATAAAATGCCTTTTTTGAAAAGCATAGTGAAATCATTCAGTGAAAAGCATTTTCAGGATCTGAATACATCTGCATCTTCGCTTCTTTTTTTTAATATAAAAACAATAAAAAATTCACCTTTCCTAAGAATAAAATGCCTTTTTTGAAAAGCATAGTGAAATCATTCAGTGAAAAGCATTTTCAGGATCTGAATACATCTGCATCTTCCTTTCTTTTCTTTAGATATAAAAACAATAAAAAATTCATTTTTCCTAAGAATAAAATCCCTTTTTTGATCCAACATTCAGATCTCCTGAAATGCCTGCTTTAATGAAAGGAAAAGACTGCAGTAGAAGATTATAAAGAACATCCTTTCAAATATATTGATCAATAAGCTTACAATTTTGTTGAAATGTCAGAAAAATAAAATATCTACTATTATGTTCAATGAGCAACAAAAACAGGAAGTATCAATATTTTTATAAGTTCTTATGACCTACACTGAATATAAAAATCTTTTTCTAATGATTGCTAAAGTTAAGAACACAAAGTTTTTAATTTTGAACGGAAATTCTTACTGACAATTTGCTTGCAGAGAGAGCAGAAGACAAAACAGCATATAGCAACATAGCATGATGGCAACTCTGCACTTTGATATAAATAAGCAAAATATGCTCAGCTACTGGGCTACAGTGGAAAGCATTTAGAACAGTGAATGATGAATTTTTGCACCATTTAAGATTGAAACAAAGCACAATGATGTCCAACAATCATGAAAGAGATTCAATAAAAAGGGTGCAAATGTTATATCTTTACAAAATGATAAAACCCCCATCTATTCAATGTATGTGCAGGTCTCCCATCATGACAATTCCTATTCATTCATTGCTTACCAGAAAAAGCTAAATTGATAACTACAACTACAATGAGAAGAAGTTATGACCCTTCCATTAAAGAGAAAGAAGACATTCACTGCCTATTCATAATTAGATTCATGATCAAGAAGTCAACAGAAACATTTCATTGCCATATCTAAACTTCTCTATCACTATGAGGCAAGAGAGGAACTAGTATTTTAAGCATTCCCAGAATTATGGATTAATGAATGTGAGAATAAATATAAATGCAAAATATCTGGTCCTAATAAGTCTCTACTGAATATTTACTTAGTTTTCTTCACTCTTCCTAAAGGCCCCTTTTCTTGAAAACAGTTAATTAAAGGCAATCCTTGGAGGAATACACTGACTCTCTATGGAAAAATTAAACATTACTTTCAATCACTGAAATAGGTAAGGTTAGATATAGCAAATAGTTCTTATTAGTCAACTTCTTCCATCTTTCTTTTATCTCTTTAAATGTTTCTTTACTTTCAAAAACTATGCCAAATGAAATATTATCATGGAGAAACTAAAAATTATGAATAGACAGTTTAGAATAAGCTACATATAGAATAAAGAATGGAATGATAATAAAATATAACTCACCTGCAGTCTGCGAGTTTCTTCATCCTTCATTTGAACTTCAGTCTGAATACGCATAACTTCATCTTGCTTGGCCTTTATTTCGTCTTCGAGTTTTGCTCTTTCAGCAGCCTCCATATTCTTGCTCTCTTCCAATCTTTCCATCATTCTCTGCAAGGAAAGGTGACAATGAAGCATAATCCATCTCCACATCATGGGAAAATAATCAACTACTCCCTCAGTAAAATCTTAATTAATGAATTAAAAAGGCAACACTTGATTGATGATGGTGTGGACATGATGATACAAGGGGCAGTTTGTCATATATTTCATTAATTCTTTATAATCTGCAAGAATCAATAAAATGATATAACGTTGAAGTACAAAAGCCGCTTCTCGGAGGTCTCAAAATGATTTGAATGCAATATTAGGGTAATAATGATGCAAGATAACGGAATGAAATGAAAAGAAAAATATAGAAAATAATTTCTGAAATATTTGTAAAATAAATATCTAAATATCATTAATTTTTGTAGCAATTTTGATTTTAACAATTAACAAACAATAAGTTGCATTAAAAGTACAGAACCAATGAAACTAGAATGTCTTAGACAGTTAGCTGCAAGTATTACTCTTCAGCTAATTCCATATTTTTAGAATAACAATGTGGAAGAAAATCCCAAGAGACCTCGATGTATAAATTTCAGAAAAATAACCTCAAGAATTTAAACTTCGAACGAAAACCAAACTTGATTTTCACAAGACTCCTATTTATCATAATGTGAAAATGTATTCAATAGGTAAAGAAATTAAACAACTAAATACAGAAGCCATTCTGATCATTGTATAAATATTACTGCTGGAGATGGTAACTGATGAGTACACATGGAAAAATGTTACTCAAATATGAAACAGCAATGTATCAATCAGTTAATTAGCCTTTTCTAGAGATATAACATACCTGCAACTCATTCTGTCTGGTTTCCAATTCTTCCTTGGCCGCTTGCAACTGTTTAAGCTGCTCCTCAAGACGTCTGATCATGTCTTGTGCCTCACTGAGATCTCTTTGCCTCTTCTCCATCTCTTCCTGCATGTTGCGAAGCAATTCCTCATACTCCTGCTGCTTCTTCTCAGCCCTTTCTCTTGCAGCTATTTCCAGCTGCAGCTTTTCCCTGCAATCAAATAAAGTATACATTATTAGCATATTATCATATATTTTTGTTCAACAATAGAAGACTAACACATTTTTGGTTACATTAACAAATAGGCGGTTCATGTAAGACTGGGAAATATCAAAAAATTTTGTTTTTGCTCTAGTTTGATGATATGAAATAATCATTTTTCGATCAAATGGACAACTGATCCAGCAGATCCGAGCCAGTTCAAACTGGTTCCAATTAGTTTTCTTTATCTCCGAGTATTACATATTATACCACCATGACTTTTGATTAAATGAATTAAATTACAGTAATTGTTAGAATAAAACCATTTAAACTAAAGAAATTACGATGAAAATATAAGATCAAAAGCATTTCCTTTGGTAATGAAGAAGTCAATGCTAGAGAACTATTTAGAACTTCGTAGATATATATAATTGTGGGGAAAGACCAGTACAGATCTTTAAATTTATGTCCTACTTGCCACTTCTATAAAATAGTACTTCAAGGCACCAAAAATCAAAGAATAATAATTGACTTTTTTCAATATGAGAATTTTTTTACATCTATGTTTGGGTTTGGTATTTGTAGACAAGCATCATAGTTTGGGTAAACAACTTGAAATTATTTGAGTTTGATTTTAACTTATAACCCAGGTGCAGTTTGTTCATAATCACTTCTACAGTGACAATCAAGCACATTCGACCAAGAAAACTTTTTGTGTGGAGTAATTTGAGCAAGTTTTTGGCTTTTTACTGCACCAAACAAAATTAATCTAAGGAACTTCAACAATTTGATGTTACACCAGAGCCAAGTATAGTGAATGTATCTCCAATTACAAAGATGCTTTATTAATAAACTAACTAAAGCAACGTAATTATTTGTATTATTTGGTTTGTAAAAATGACAATATGCTTTAATACTTAAGTTCTGTGTGTTGTGTTCTGTTTTTTCTTTTTTCTCATGGCTATATAATGCATATGTGTATGTATATATTTTCAGAAAACTGAACTGTGATTTCTGTTCAAGCATTCCGTATCATACTTTTGATGTTGTTTTTATAGCGTATCCATTATTTCCATGATGGTGTATTTATGATACCTGATTGTGCTGCTTTTACGATAACTGATTGTGCTGTATATATGCCAGTTGGCTAACTCACAGCGTTACATTTAATAATAATAATAATTGAAGCAATAGGACTTACCTTTGAAGCTGCTTGGCAATCTTCTCTTCACGGGCTTGGGCTTTCATCTGTTGTACATCAATTGTGTCGGGTTTGCGCCTTCTCATATACAATTCATGGTTGCCCATACAAAGAGCTAGGATACGCTTGTTGATACGAACACGAGGAGCAAAGAATATAAAGTCTGGAGACTTTTTATCAATCGGTTTAATGATGAACTTGCGGTCATTGAAGGAAATATTTCTGATTTCCGACCATGGGAAGCCAATTTTTGGAGTGAGCCTGGAATCGCAACCACAATTAGTACACAGTTGTACTTGTCATTTTGGTTATGATTATGTCTTGATTTCAGAGCAAGTGGGATTAAAATTTCTTTGTAGTCCAAAACATAGTTTTACATCTGTCCTTAGTTATAAAGGATATATTCACTTTTAAAATACTAGTGGAGAAATTTTTAAATAGAAAAAAAAATAGCAAACTTCTTACAAGCAGAGTTAAGCTGATTTTCATATGAGATAGAAAACTAAATAGCTGTTCTGATAAACTAACTGAGGACATTACAGAGAAAACTTACTTATCATCCTTCTCATAGATATTCAAACCAAGGGCATCCACACCCAGCCAAAGCTCTGAACCTTTCTTGTTGCGAATTTCGAAGTAGTTTACTCCATACATTTCCAAGTCTTGAGCTATTTTGAGGTACTCCATCATTGCATCCTCCCTGAATAAAATGAAGACCAATTAAAAATGCTAACAAACTAAACTAACAATTAAAATGAACTATTAAAAATGTAAAAATGTGAATTGAGTAGGAAAAGGGTTTAAGGAAATGTGGATTGAGTGTTGCAGTAAATCACTTTACTGATGAGAAAATCCTTTTTAACACAAACAAGAAATGAAATGTCCAATTAAGATATGTGAAAGTAAAATTATTAATAACTTTATCATTACTACAAGTTATTCTTTAAATCAGAATAAAATTTCTAATAAATCTTTCTTAGGACATCATTATACTGATAATTTAAGGTAAAAAGAAAATCAATGTCCAACAAGATGACAGGAAGTGTTAGATCTCCATTACCAAAAAAAAGAAAATAGTCCACGTTCCAAAGAGAGAGCAAAACTATCATGTGAAGGATGAATGTGATTAATGAAGTACATAAAAGAGAAATACCAACCTCAACATTCCCTTGTGTTCATTCCACCAAGTGGTGATACTCTGTTCCCATTCGTCCTTGGACATCTTATGTTGATCCATGACTCTGTTGAGAAGGGAAAACAACAGGAGGATTAACTTTGAGCAATTTAAATCAATTTTCATTCTTATAACCTAATATTCCATCAAATACTTCTTATAGCTCTATAATAGACATTGTCCAGACAATTTACAGTAACATAAGGAAAACTACATAAACATTTACATAACAAGGTGGATAATAAAGTTCAGGAGAGTATTATAAATTTACTAGACAGTAAAATATATTTGATAGCTGTGTAGGAAAATTAAGATAATAATTACAGACTTTCAGAGGAACACCCAAATTTTTTATTGGGATCTTTTGCATAAAAGTATAACCAAAATATTATTTTAATAAGTATATTTTCAATTTAATAGCACAGATGAGAGTCCTTTTATGTTTGGTCTATTCATACTCAAGTAAATGATTAACATATTTTTTCAAATTGCTGTCACCATGTGATTATGACTTGACAATTAGAGATTAATTTAGGATTTTGCATAGGGTTAAGGGGGCCAAGACTCATAATTATAAATTTTTATTCCCATTATTTTCAACCAATAAGACAATTTTAGCAACATTTACAAACACCCTCAAATATGAAAACACTCAAAATGAATAAAAATGTTGCTTCCTATTGCATTCTTGTAATGGCATTCTTGGTAATGACAATAATATTTAAAAGTTAACAACAATATAGAATTGCAAAACATATCACGGAAAAATTCAAACACTTAGATTACAGCTGGATGCAAGGGAGTAGAACAAAAAATTGACAAAAAAGACAATTGAATTGGAAAGATGGATTATAAGCCAACATATTCCCTTAGACCCTAAATTAAATAAATCCAAGTGAATTCCTTCACATTTGGAACAACCGGAGTTGGATGAAAAGTTAAAGATTATTACCGCTGGGGCAGAAGTCTATCATTGGCCAAGTATCCAGATTGGTGAATGGGTTTGTTGAAATCTCCATAGCGAGCCTGCACTGCATAGGAAGCAAGGAGCACAGAAGTCTCAGGAGGGCAGTATATTTCATCAGAAAGAATTGCATTCTTAACTTGGAAGTAGAAGAGCCTCTGTAAAAGAAGGAAAGGCAACATAAAATATCAAACTTTGTGAAAATAGAGAAATATTTTGATCAATAAAGACAATGAATTGATTTTTCTTATAAAGTTTCCCTTTGCAAACATCAATCCCAAAATCTACTTAAGGATATAAGAAAGTTCAGTTTTAAAGTATGTGTACTCATTCTGTAAAGAGATGCAATTGTTTATAGACAGTAATTAATAACATAGTAAGTAATAACAGTCCAATGTAATTCACTTGAGGAGTTCTCTCTTTGCCTGCTTTCGAAAATAGAAATAATATTTATGAGGCACAAAATACATCAAATGTTTCAATGAACCGAGATTTGATGCAGACTTTAAAAATTTTTCACAATTCATTATCATAGCATTCATTCATTCATGATCATTGCATTTCAACATAAATGTACTGTTTTCCTTAGCAGCATTATAATAAAAATGCTGAAGTTTTCCAATAAATATTTGGCTGTAATCCTGCAGTTTTTGTAAATTGTTCAAGAAATGGTTGTTTAGTCTTGGTGCTTGGATACAAGAAACCTATATCCAATAGAGAGAATTTGCTGAATGACATCTATAAAATTTTAACTGTTTCAATTGAATATGTCATTTCATTAGGAGCTGGATAGAAAGATTGAAACCAAAAAATTTAGAATAATTTTGAGTGGGACACATTTAATTAAAAAATTTCTACTTTTAATTTAATAATTAATAATTGATTGGTATTTAAAGCATTTTGATGGATATTAAATTATAAACAATTCTCAGCTTTCTATACAGGATATATCTTCAAATATCAAGAATTTTAGCTGCTTCAGCAAAGGTTATCATTTTGATAAAAAAATTCTTTTGACTTCATGTTTACATTACAAAGAAATATTCCGGCATTGAAAGGTTGAGAGGCTGGCCTACATACGAATCATTGTTTAAGCATTCAATGAGTTAAATATCTTTGGACATAGATTCAAGATTAAAACATTTTTGGGGATGAAAAATATCTTACCAAAGTAATGTCCTGAATAATTTCTTCAGCAACATCTTCTGGGTAGAATTTGGCTCGGAACTTAAACTGAAGAGGGTTCTCCTTCTTAACATCTTGGCTCATGACCTAAAATAAGAATAAAATATAATGAACATTTAACTCAATAAATATGTATGAAAAATTGAATACAGACAGTTTAAGGTAAGCTCAGATAGCAACTTAATTTCACTAGCAATTCTAACCTCTTAGAAAGAAGCATATCGTATACACTCTCAAATACCTCCAACCCAATGTCTTTCCATACTTTATAAAGCTACAGGAGTTCTAGTATCAACCATATGAGGGAAAATTGAAATTATGGCACTTGGAAATATGAAAATTTCTAGCTTATTACAAGTAGCATCTTATCACAAATCAAGCTGCTCAAAATGAGTAAAGGGAAAACTATCAACAATTAATGTAATATAAAATTTGTAGACCTCATAATCTTACTGATGATATCAGGTATATTTATAATGGAATATGAAGGGGAATACATAAATCCTGAATCAATCAAGGAAAAGATATTGCAATGTATTTGTGAATATGATGACATATATTTAAAGTTATCCTGAAGAGTTACAAAATTATATCAGTGTTTAAAATCAAACAGAAAAGAAAATAATTTGAAATTATTCAAATAAATTCAGAAAAAATACCAAGAAGAACCTAAATTTTATCTATTGATCTGATTCAGAGGTGCTACATCAAATTCAATGATGATGAGTGAATTCCTAATGTTCATGTAAAATTTTGATCATTAATTGAAAATAGTAGTCACAAGGATCCTTTCGTAAGTTATTTAATCCCAATGAAATACATTCATCAGCTCACACGTCTTAAAGCGAGCTTCCTAACCATCTTGAATAATTTATGACATTCAAATTTTGATTCTCATTTCAATAAGCATGGTAAATTTTCATCAATCACAATGAATTTAACTCGTAAGAAACCAAGTAGATAATTTCAGGAATATTCTCTCTGAATTGATAAAAAAATCCTAGCACTTATTGCTGTAAAAATGAATGATATGCAAGATTAACCCATTTCTTTGAGTCTAAAAAGATTACATCTGAAAACCTCAGAGGACAGATCTACTTAACGTTTTGATGCCTGTACATAACCTTTATTCATACTTTCCAATTCGGGAAGTGGATTAGGGAGGGATACATTCAACAATCTTAACTTCGTTCCAACATATTCCAACTTAAAACAATATGAAGCGGAACATTTTTCCTTAAAACCCAAACATGAGCGGAGACTTTCGAATCGTTTGGCTTCGTGCGGGTAAATCGGGATAGAACCGGCCGACGAGTACGCTTTCAGGTACGACCAGAAGGAGCTTTCACACGCCTACGCTATGTGAGAGAATCAAGAGGCATAATGGGTAGGCGGCGATAGAAGGATGAAAGATCTTTGCGACCGGTTCAAAATCGCACGACTACAAGGACCGGCAATGGTACCGCATAGCTCTACGCGGTGCTGCCACTCTTCGGCCGAAGAGGGAAACTGGGAACCCGAGAAAGAGATTCCGATTACTCCAACGTCTATACGTCGCCAGTTCCTTTCGGCAGGAGCAAACAAATGGCTTAGAAAAACTAGTAGATGTGGAATGACGACGCGAGATATTCGGAGGAAAAAAGACGGCGAGAGCAAGAAGAAAGGACGAGGCAGACTTGATCCAACAATGACGTCAATACCGTGAAGAGATCTGGAAACAGGACTTTTGTTTGATATGCCTATACCTTTCTTTGCTCTCGACATTCTCGCGAAGGAAAGGTAAACTCATTCGAGAGACACGAATCTGAATGTACGTGGGCATGAGGTCGACTGTCTCCCAGCTTCCAGACGTTCGAGACCGTACGATTCAATCCTTTCCTCGATTCCTTTTCGAGTTTAAGAACACATTTAAAGTAGAGAACATAGGAATATACTACTGATTTACGAGCATCTTTCATAGGCAGAGACGGCCAATTTAATAAGTGTGAACTTGCTTACGCCATTTTTCCTCCGAGTTCTATCCAGTGGAAACTCGGGGTCATTTTCCGGATGAATGAAAGTTCATTTACTCCGATAATTGAGAAGCCTTGATGAATGGGGGAAGATTAACAGCTGCCAAAGAGCTATATATCACTAGCCTTATAGATTGAAAAAAAAAATCTCCCAGTATACCCAATATGCAAAGTCGAGGATTTTCGAGAATCTATCACCACTGATGAATTCCAGAGACGCCGCGGACTTTGAACTTCAAAAGTTTCATTACCAATTTCGAATTTTAATTTTACACGACAAAAAGCTATAGCTCGAATATTTTTCTCCATCGCATAGATAGAACAAAATTTTCATTATCAAGAACTGCCTTCGTCTATGGTGTAACCGACAAAGACCTCCTTAAGCTACGGAGCAAGACCGAGTATCATCTCATTTCCAACTCCTGCAGACTAGAACGATCGGTAAATACGCTTTGAAACTCGAGGAATTTAATAAGAAAGATCCACATGGTACTCATGCTGAAAACCGTGTCAACATCAAATATATGAGATAGCTGCGGATATGGCTTGTATTACCACTACCGACTGACAGAAGAATGAATTTAGACGAGATCTGAATAACGAAATATTTGAGCGAGATCGTTCGGAAACAGCAAAGATGTGTTCCAAAATCAGCTTCGTTTGCGAAACGAAAAAAATAAATTTGAGGATGACAAGCAGCGCTTTTCCTTTGAAATCGCAAAGAGCGCAATCTATCGGACTTGGCCGTGATTCAGAAAAAGCCGTAATAATTCAGAATCCATCGCGATCGAAGAGAAATCCTTTGAGATGAAAAATTCAAAAGGGTAATAAATCTTATCTGAGACCTAAGACTATTGAAAAAGACGCCCATACTTCATCTCTGAAGCATGAAACATTCTATTTATACGGGAAATATTCTTAGTGATTATTTACGAATTATGATCGCTTAGGGAACTGTATTGAAGAGAATGAAACTATATCATCACATTCATGGAAAATATGATTTTGTATCCTTTCAGAAAAAAGTTTTTTTTGTCTGAATAATAAAAATGTTTAAGACATGCACGATCATGTCTTAAAGTCGGTCGGTCTTAATCATCATGTCATCATCAAGTCGGTCATTTTTTCTATCGAATACCAATGAATTTAATATAAAGCAATCGCCATACATAAAACATCTAAAACGATGTCCTAACGAAAGGAATGAAATTTTATTCCAGAGATCCCCGAACTGCGGCCCCAGAAAAGTTTAATTGCAAATTAGATGATACATTCAGTACATCCTCGTGGCGAAACGTTTAATATTCCCACTTAGTTATTTTTGCTGTATTTTAACTATAGAATACTCCTTTGTATTCACGGTACAATATATATCCGAAGACTTTCAAATTGCAGAGTTTTAGATCTGGCCCACCTTGCTCTTTCAGAAAAATTATGCGGCCCGCATTTCATCAAAGTTCGGATACCCTGGGTTTACTCCAAAGGATAACCCTCCTAAAACTCCTAGCTTACGCAAAAACGAAAACTTTCAGTTCAGCTACATCGCTGCACCTATACTGCGATTGTGCAATGCAAAATAACGCTAACTAGCAGATAAACATTACGGCTTCGTAAGAAAACATGGATAAGAGAGGTAATGCTAACAGCGGGTTTCACAAGAGTCATCTACAAGCAATTTGGCTGCACATCGAAGAAATATCTACAACTGGCAGTGGCGCTAAAAGAGACGTAATGTTAACTGAATAGAATAGCAGTGAGGGACTAGCGAATCTACTAATTTTCTGCGACACCTTACCAGGTCGGTCTCTTCTTCATCGTCCGAGTCCTTCTGTCTCATCCTTCTGAAGATCCTCCAGAGTATGTTCTCTGGCTGATGCGTGCGTCAGAAAACAGAGTCGCTATACAAAGGCTCTTTTTTTAACCAACATTCACACTTAAGGTACCTTATAAATTTATTTAACTGATATACTAACGTACACATCTAAAATCGAAGGAGAATCAAGGGAATGATTTTGTTACCAGATAAAAGTATGGTTGAGGAATATACGAGTATATCGTATATCTTAATTATAATTAGGACAGAATCTGCAGGTAGCAGAAAAAAACATTGCATTACCTATATGAATTCGACTACCCGAAAAAAACTATAAAAATGTTCAAATTCCGAAAGGAAAAAACAAGTATTTCTCTGTGAATACCACAGGAGTTATATCCTATCTCCTTTGAAATTTCAAATTGTAATATCAGTTCCAATTATATAAAACAACATGACAGTCATACATTAAATTTGGAGTGGGAGATTGGGTAAGTTTCCATTCATAAATGTATCAGTAGCTTTTCGAAAATAACCTTAGTATATTATTTATAGCAATAAATCCAATTGGAAAAACTGCAAAACATGTTGATAATTAGCAATTTACCTAACAAACATGTACGCCCGAAAAACTTAACGATGGTGAGGCAAAAAGTTACCATTAAAATAACATATAGCGGTACCAAAAAAGGACAAGAATAATAATAATTCATCAGAATACACCCGTAGCCAATCGAGGTAGATGGTCGAGAAGTTCACAGTCGTCGAGTAGTGCACCTAAAATAACTCATACTTTACAGAATCCGCAGAGCTCAACATAGCACATCTACTTCAAAGGCGTTTCAATTGGATAAAACATTTGGAAAGAATGGCACACCAAAAGGAAAACACCCGTGTATGCACACTGCCTACCAGAGACGTGAATGAAACTGTGATTAATAGATTCAAATAATGCAAAGGTAGAAATCAGCAGCAAGCGAATAATAACATCAAGGCTTGATATTTCTCGTACGAACAAATGCTTTTCGACACATCAAACGGTGAGGTAGGGTTGTGATAGGGTAACATACTGGTGGCATCCGCAGATTTTCATCTTTTGTGATCGTTAATTTTAACAAGCAGAGTGTATACTTGATAGGCTATTCTAGCGTATGCAGTATAGTGTGTTCATTATTAATAAACTAAGGATTTTATAGGATAAATACCGCAGTGAGACTTTCCACGGAATATAGCAACTTAGGAACACTTAGAAGGAAAGCTATGAAAAATACATTTCAGATGGAGTATCCAAGAGTGAAAGAACTTGATAATATAACTCTCATACTACGACTGTATGCTCGAACTTTTCTCAGAAAACATAAAAATAGCGCGAAACTCCAGCAAGTAAGATTTTTCAATTAGATTTTCCTACATTTTCATTATTGCCCTTATATAATTAACCAATTCAATTAATGGAGAGGATTTAACGCTTTCCCGACGAATGGATATCTGCAAAAATGATTCTTTGATAACTAACCGAGTCGCTTCACGTGGTAACACCGACGTTTCGGCTGCTAACTCTGCAGATATCTTCAGGGAAAGTGATAATTAATGGCTATCAAATTTATATGATGATTATCATTCCAAGTATATGGATAATTTAAGGCGTAAACCTCGAAAAGATGCAGAGATGCTTAAAAAAAGATTGGGCAATGAAATATTCAGGAATTCAACGGATTTTAGGGAATATCTGCGCATTTTTTACGTTTCATGTAACAAATCCACCCATCGTCCTATTCAAATTCTTCCTTATGATTAACTTTAAATTCAAGCTTGCGGATCGCATTAAGAATAATTTCAGTGAATATAGAAATTACTTCTTTCGGTTGAATTACTTATTACATTAACAGATACATAAAGTACCAAATGATCGGGTCATTTTTATTAATTTCGAAATTTAAGTTGTTTGAATATAATCACATAACTGTGTTTCCGCCAATGTTTGTTTTTCTAGTTAAGGTTCAGAAATCCAGTATAGTATCCTATATGAAAATGTGGGTGGGTCAAAATGATTGGTAGATAAAATTATAAGTTATAAAATTTTAATATCCATTAAATTAATCAGTTAAGTGGTCAAGGGCCGCATAAAAGACGACTGATATCCTGATGTTAGGCACATCTGTTATAAACGAAGTTTTTCGTATTAAGACCAAGACCATGATCGACGGAAAATTATAAGCGAATCTTTTAAATCTGGGTATAATATATCATTATTTCCTAGGTAACTCCACTTCCAGTAACGAACATGCAGAATGCGCGTGAGTCCCACATCTGCTAACATCTCGGAGGCAATGCCACCGCTCAGTGCAGCCCGCAACAGCGGCACTCCTCAAATACAAACTGCAAGGACGAATTCTTCTCCCTTCCATAGAACTCACGTGCTCTGCACTGTCATACGCTTCAAGCCGCTAATTCCTTTTCCACGCCGTTGTAATAAACCACTCCAGAAACTAATCAAACCAATGGAAAACATGGCGAAATTAAATCGCATGAAAGGACTGGATAACCACGACAAGTACTTCAGCAAATACCTCTCCACTGACAGTGTATTCCAAATATTGAAACCAACTCTCGCTGTAATGCATCATGTTCAAAAGGCAATCAAGTAATGATTTTGCTACTCACAAAATGAATACGCGAAGAGGAAGGACATTTCTTCCATTCAATTATATAATATACCATATTGTTAGATTACATTTCTCACCTAGTTTTACTGAACTTTCAGTTCTATTATTTCATAAATAATGGCAATTTAGCAAAGTACGGAGCAAAGAAAATATTTGTATTAACTCTTAAAATTGCTTCTAGGAGTAAACTTTGGGGAAGTAGATTTCAAAACGAATTCAAAATTAAATTGAATAACACCGGCAAACCAACTTGGAGCAAAGAAATTCGTAATCACATGTCAAAGAAAAAATAGATCCGAGATATTTAACTACTTTTTCAAAAAAATCTAATGATGACTAAGGAGTTGGATTGATGAATATGCTTATCTCACAGGGAGAGAGGCGCATATTTGCATAAAATGCATTTCTTTGAAGGTCAGCCTGATTTACAGCAGGGTAACGGTGCTGCGTAATGAAAAGCGGCGTTTTACACATATCTCATCGTTTCGAAGTGATTTGTTTAAGCCAATAGCGGAAAAAAAATCCAGAGAAAGAGCCACCTTGAAAATTAACAACACCAACATCGCCAAGAATAATTTATAACTTCTACCACTCCAAGGGTATACCCGAAAAGATAACATCAAATTATAATTAAATTCTTCGCAAGAACGCACCGAGAAAATAATTTCAAATACAACTTCTCGACTGATGATGCCAGTTTTTAAGGAATCCAAGTGGACGCTAACTTCAAGTAATAGAAGCAAATCATTTATTAAAAATAAATAAAATAATAAAATCATTTATTGCAACCCAAAGATCAAAGTGAACCCTCATATACACCAGTAATGCGTTCCAGTTTTTCTTGTCTTTCTTTTCTGAAAACTGCTGTTGAAATCTTCACTGTAAGCTTCGAATCGTAATATCACTGGTTTATTTAATCGTAAACTTAATCAGATAAAGGAACACCGCATACAGACCATCTGATATGCGGGTATTCTTGCAATAAGGAGAAAAATGCTTATGATTTAATTCCCAAATAATCCATCATTACTGATTACAAAAACTGAAAAACACTATTGATCCTCTGCTAATATAAGCTAGACTCTAGGGGTCCTTATTTACCAATGGTAAATCTCCAAATCTGCAGAATACACTAAAACCACGGGTATCGACTTGAGTATCACATAGTTTATACACCAACTTTCCAGCAAACGTAATTTCCGATGAATGGAAACCCGAAATATTGAATGAACCCGAAAACGGCCAAATTTCCGCCTCAGACAAGGTTAGAGCAGCAAAAAGCACGGCTACAACTCGACCTTTTAATGGTGACTTACGATGATTGCGCAGACTTGGAGGATGTGGGACTTCACACATCGTTTTTAAAGGCTCCATATTTAGCTCACGTCGGAAAAGACCCTTGGAAAGGATACATGCCAGGTACTTTGCCCGGAGGCTTACTCCGCAAACAACCCCCGCTCGATTCCACCCACCCAAGGAAAATAATCAAAGGCCAATTTTAAGCGGATGGAAAAAGAAAATTTAGCACGTAGATGAGACAGGGCATTTGGAGCCAGAGGAGTCATAAAAGAGAGAGAAAGCTTGTATTTCATGGAGATTCGTTCTCATTGTTCCCTCGAATAGTAAACATATCAGATTAGAAAGGGAACTTATGGTTCCGACGAGGGATTGCCAGAATGCGTAACGTCGAAACAGTCTTTTATAGATGTCGTTCGAGTCTTGATATCGGAATACTTCCATTTCAACAATGTCAACTTGAATCACTTAACAGCAAATATAAATAGGAAGCTGGGCAAATGCGAGAGCAGAAGTTGCTCCTTTAAATAAAATAAAAGGTTTGATTAAAAAAGTTATATTTTTATAACTTTAAAAAGTTATTTTGTTATAACGACTTATCGCCTTATTTTTCACAAACTTTCGCTGATAGATAATATTTAAATAAACGTAACACTGAATAATTATCCCTTTAAAGATGTTATGGTCTAAATAACAGACAGAAAGACAATAGTTTATCTAAAACTTTGGTTGAGTGCGTTCGTAAACAATATTCGTAATTTTTAATTAAAATTACCCCAGGAAAAACGAAAATCGACCAAAATAACAATTTCTTAATCTACATCGCGGTCAAAAGAATTATTTTAGGTCACACTTCACTGACTCCTTAAGATTATTATTCAAAGTTAAATTCAAATTTTTGGAATTATGAACACCAAAGTCGAGAAACTGGTATGCTTATCTCTAAATTCAACGGAATCGGGAATAACTTTGTGGTAATCAGTGACAGGAGAAATAAAGGAATTCAGTTTCCTGATGGTGATAATGCTACGTGCAAATTAATAATGCTTAGATTAAACAAAAGAAGGTATTGCCAAAGCACCATTTGAATCCTGCTTTATTTCTCAAGTTATATACTTCTATTGAGAGCGATAGCCTCTAATTTTGACAAATTTAATGAATAGCCCAGTAAATTCGCTCTTTTTGATAAATTATGAATCAAGTTTCGACTGAAGCTTTGAACTCGCACGCCTACAAATTAAATAATCATCTAAAATTAAAATTTACTAGAGAACCAATCAGCTCTATATATCAACACCAACGGCAGTCAATTCAGCCTTATTAAATTAAAAACTGGCTACACATTCCTGAGCATAAAACTTTTATATTCACTTGAAGAATTTAGAAGTAGCTAAAATACACACTATAAGCAACACAAATGAAAGCTAAGTTATTTTACGCCAATCTCCTTAGCTGCTTTGATAGGTTAAACCTGTTCTCTCTAACTAGAACGACCGATTGTAGAATTCAACTGCTTTAAAATGCACTCGAGAGAAACCATACCTCGGTCAAGGTTCAAGAGAACTGCCGTTTTGAAATCCGATATCAGACTTGCAGAAAACCGCAAAGCATCAGCTGGGAGAGGATAAGAGCTGAGCTGAGGATTTATTCGAAGGCCTTACCCGAAACAATTTTAGAAGCTGTGCAAAAATTTCTACAAGAGGGCGAATATTCTTTCCTCCGTACAAGGAATAAGTAAATGTACAACTAAACGCGCCCGCAATATACGAATTTAACGTGGAGTACATGGATAAACTTCGGTAAGGACAATGTCGGGATTGAATACAAATTAGAGGTCGTGAAAGAAGATTGAAATAAAGATTTCAATTATTAGGATATGGCCGTAAATTTAAGTCTACTTCCTCCCATGATTCCCAGTAATGAACGGTGAAAGTAACTTTAAAAAATCTGTTTTTACACAAACATCGACGAGGGAAAATGTATTGGCAAGCGATTCGGCCATACAAATTTGCAATTCGAGGTTGAGAAGATATGAAAGTTGTGAGAAAATTGGGTATATTTATATTTAAGCCATCTGAAACTCATAATGAATGGGTTCTAATTGTGAAAATGACTGACAGTGAGTTTCGGATGACAGATAATGATAATCTCATCTCCGGTTTGTGGCATTCTCGAACTTCTACGCTGTACACATTCGTTCATGAAATGAGCAGCTAGGCCAACGAAGAAATTATGAGACTGACATATTTTGGAAAATATTTCCCATAAACAACGAATATGTTGTTCATACTAGTTACAGATTTAAGTGGGCTTAATTTTACACAAAAACACATTCAGTTTGCAAAATAACGCGTTGATAACATAATATTTGCAGTAATTTTTGTTTTTCGTGGATGCCGAAAAACTTCATTTTGCAAATTAAAAATATCTTCTATATTTCGCTACGATAAAATTCCGAGCTAACAGATATTCACTACGAATTTTCTCCAACAGATTCGATCAACTTTAATAGATTAGCTGATGTAGAAGATATCTCCTTTAGGTCGATACGATGAAGTGACTTTGGCTCTGAACGTTATACCCAAACCATTAGACCGCAACCCAATTTTCCTTAATTAAGGGAAGAGGTGTCCCGCAAGATAGCGGGTGGGTGTTCCTCCTGGTGCCATTTTCATTTACACTTCCCTCGTTTTATTTTGCACGGCGTCTGGTGATATACAGCGAAGCAAAATGTGATAGAGCCACACCAAAGCTCCCTGCCCATCGGCTACTAAATCTAAATTAGTCATACTAAAGGAAATTGACTATTGCAATTAGGCGTATGTGGGATAGCCAAGACCCGGCTTTTGACTACGTTCTCGTAATTCCTGACATTGCCGTTTCAATCCAACAAAACAAAATTAAAAGCTACCAATTCAACAGAATTACTTTTTTACCTTGAGAAACAATTTTTATGACATAGGAGCAGATAAAGAAGCGTTGTCACACCAATAACGAATTTTTTAGCAAATGATTCATTTCCGTTTTATAAAATTTTAAAAGCCACAATTCTTACTCGATACCTCCGTTGCCACGAAAGATTTGAGGAATCTTCCTTGATTTTAAGTCCTGATGGCTATGTAACTGATAGAGAACATTTAATTCTTTTCTTGGCGTGTAAAATAAGTTTAAGAAATTTTAACTTTGGCCCGAGATTCTTTGAGGAAAAAACGTGATGATGGTCAGAAAAGACAACGGTTTCCTATCTGTACTACATTGTAAATACTGCTGAATTATAGGCAATTTCATGGAAATATCTATTAAATACCTTTAATCATTTGGGTTTTAAATATTATATACGATTTTTTTATAAATATATATATTGTTATAAATATATATCATTGTTTTTTCAATCAAAAAGAAGTCAACTCAAACAAAAACAAATTGCGCTAAATGGAAATCTTATGTAACATTAAACGAATGTCTATTTTAATAGAAATAAATTGATTCTTCCGCTACAAATTTTTCGATATAGTTACATGCTGATACGATCTATGCGTAACGTATCCATTTCCTTGATATCACATGGCAAAAAGTCCCAAAATGCATCTTTTTTATGAAAGAGTTGCGTGGGATGGAAGCCATTGGTTCGAAGCAGCAGGAAGGATTAGCCAGAAAGGAGAGTCGGAAAAAGGCATCGGCGCATGCAGAACATGCGTCATCATTCGTTATGTCACGAAGCATTGAAAAATAGACGAAATAAGGGCGGCTTAAGAACGAAAATAGCTGGAGATGGTGGAGGCCGACAAAAGGCGCTGGACGATGTAAATAAATCCATGGATACGAGAAAGCTCGAAAGAATATCAACAAACCTCTACCACCGATTGTTCTACAACACGTTTGCAAGTCCCACAATCACTGCAGTTTTCCTAAGAACCGGATATTTACAGGTGCTCGTCAATCAATAGCGACAGAGCTTCCAAGAACAGTTTTTCCCACTTAGTATGCATTTTGAATGGAGTCGGTCATAAACAAACAACGTTCCACATTGCAGAGCACAGAATATAAACATCAAGCCTAATTCAAGAAACAACTACGAATAAGCTGAATCAATGAATTATTCGCAAACGTAAATCCAGCCGAAAAATCATTTGCTGTTAAATTTACACCTGAACCTAATTCCCACTGTAACTCCAATTATATGATGAATCTTTTGCAATTTCCGAGGAAATAAGTTTATGAATATTTCATTCTATGCATCGAAATCCTTCAATAATATAAAAATCAAAATTAATATTTTGCGAGTAATAAAAAAGACTTAAGAAGGCTACCCTAAAAGGAATTTCGATAATTAAACCTTCTAATTTCCTAAGAAACATGAGGAAGTCACCCATCCTTTATTTAAATTTAAAATAACAATACACAGCCATGAACAGACACAATTTTAGTTAAAAAAAATAAAGCATACCACAGCGACCACAGAAGTCGTTTATTTTCAACTTCACCAACATATTACTTTTCTTCGAATGCTGTCCTCAGCTGATTATATGGTCAATTTGTTTACGGAGCTAAATCTTAAGCAAGTAGACGTTGGCGAAGTTCGAAGAACTTTTGATTGTTAAATGACCGTACATGAAAACTAGATCAAGGCTAGCTGCAAATAAACTATTTAGGAACATTTGCGATTATATATCTAATAAATGGCACAAAATAACTGTGAAAAAGAGTAGAAATTTTCACAAATTTATACTAATTAAAATCCAATAAGAGACCGCATCTGATTAAAAAAACGCTTACACCAAAAAAGTAATATACCCTGAAAATCTTGAAATAATAAAAAAACTGAGATAATGCCATTTTGTTACAACTTAAATAAGAAACATTATGAAGATCAACAAACAGGGCCCAGTACCGATACATCGTTCACTCCCATTAAAAACCGAAGGACCCAAAAATTGCCATGAATTCCGGTTCCTCAACCAGGCCTCCCTTAATTAAATCAATTTCTCCCTTATTTATTACACGTCTCATCACCTGACAAGGATTTAATCGCTCGGAAGAATCTTATATGGCAATGGGGTGCGATTATTACTATGGCGGCGTGCCAAGAAGTGACTCCAGTCACGCACGTTTTGTCACACGAATCCATGGAACAGCAGACCGAGAAAATGGGCACGCTTCGTACCCGTGACATTATGAGGAGTGAGCGAGAAACTGTTATCTCTGTTAAGTGTGGTTTCGCCGTTCACCAATTTGCTTACACAGTCTCCGAGACATGTTAACGAACAAAGCTCAGGTGTAATCGAAGGAAATTTTATCTCCGACGACCGTAAACCGCAAGGCGTTACAGCCTTTCATGGAAAATCATCTGATTTCCGCTTCAAATGTTCCATTTTATGCGGCATCGTATTTTAGAAGAGCACGAGATTCTCTCTTGTTGATGCAAGTCCTAGAAGCTTTTACATCACCAACATCCGTTGGACCTTTTGGAGCAATCTAAGTCCGCTAAGTTCATATGACATGTGTAGTATATTTTTCAATGAAATAAAGGAAACGTGCTAAGTCTATTTTATAGTAAACATACAATACACCAAAAATGATGATGCAAAAAAAGTTGCAGATACTCCTAGGACGAAGAACTAATGACAATCATAAAAAATTATTCTCATACGTTCATTTTCTCGACGAATGCTGACGACGATAAAAGTATTCCATTACAATCTACCGATTTCTAAAATTTATGATTCGGAGAACTCTACCTTTTCCAGGAATAACCAAACGCTTTTAATTTGAAGAGAAAGCATTGCATACTATTCGAATTTCCCTTTAAGCAAGCAATCACAACGATTTATTTCGCAGAATAAGGAGAAACCTTCAATTTTTCATTGAATCGCTTTCGAAAAATGAATCAACGGAAGAGTAATTTCTTAGTAAGTCCTTAGACCCTACTTTTAATAACCTGACGGATATTAGTTTCCTTAAAGCAGGAAAGCCACAGAAGAAGCAAAACCGTACAGTAACATATTTATCGTTTGAAGTTAGAAAATTTCTTTGGGTATATTGGATAAAACACTGTTTAAAGATTTCATCTCCTAAATTTAGATGCATTGGCATATGCAGATCCGGCCCGAGATATGGGCGATCCGGACTGAGGCTAAAAAAAATTTAAATTTACATCGATTACGATTTAAACGAACATTTCCATCGATAAGGGTCTATGGCAAAATACGCCGATTAGAGTACTTCGCATTTAGTAACCCATTTATACATATTCAGTAATATTTATAAGGTTAATAGTTTTTGAGCAATGAAAATACATCTGGATCATATGTATGTATGTCATTTTTAGATTACCCAAATAAATCTTAAAATTGTGTTAAAAAAAAGATGATCATTAACAACACTGTCGTTAAATATCCCTTATAGAAGGGTAGCCTGAAAATCTGCACTTATGTTACTTATAAAATTCTTTTCTTACGAATGTAATCAATTGTATCGTAGAAAGCTTGGGAACACCTACAATGACAAACTCAGGAGGTGATAGCGACTTCTGCAAAAAATTATAAAACCTCTCTAATCAAAAAAATATCCCCAAAACATACGCCAACAAGCTATCGTATGTAAGCTCAAAATTGCGAAGACATGCATACATATGGCTGATCGAGGAACCAGCACACAAATAGGCCTGTTAGAAATCGATTATTCAACCCTTTTCGGCCCACTTCCGCGAAACACGGAAAAGAATCCGCATAAATACGAAAAGACGCAGAGCGGTAGCAAAGGGGAAACCGCATCCCACCTGCGCCACGGAAAAGACACCGATCCATGAAATTTTATCCCTCATTCCATGAATACTTCACAAGGCACCGCCCTTAAAACCTTTGCCTACTATCGATCCGACGGTACATTCCATAGGCTTACGCACCCGCCTACGGAAACCACCCGATTCCATGAGGAATTCCACCTCTGATGCACCTTTGAGAAGATCTCTCACGAAGATTACAATAGCCGTCCTCAATGGAGAAAGGGAGCTAGAAACTCCTGACCTCGGGAAGTTTCTCCCCGTCCATGAGGAGAAAGTCCTACGGGAGAGGGGAAGGTGAAGGGGATGCAGACATGACCAAGCGACTGGTTTTCCCCATTCGGAAAGGTGAAAGAGAGGTTTATTGAGTCAGGGGTTGGGCCGCGAAGGCAACAGGGTTATTAGTTCTTCTAATTTACTCTTGGTGGTGAGTGTATACGGGCGAAATGTATACATAGGATCCCTGGAAGGGCTCGAGGACGAGATGAAAGCAAATCCTGAAATGTTTACCTAATGCACCCTGGAACTCTTTGGGGTTAAGTGTTCTAGCACTTTGCCTCAAGCCAAATAAAGACAAGAGGAGGAAAGGTTTAAGACCGTTATATGCTGCACTGGTCCTTAGGTTTACATTCTGAATAAAAACATATATCGAACTGTCGAGCGAGTGAATCGATCGATATCTTAAGATTCAACACCAAAAAAGTGTTTTTCAAAACTTTAATAGTCATGCTAATTAAGAAATACAATCGAATATAACGGTAATAGAGGATAATGAAAAATTAAAATAATAACTTTAAGGCCTATTCCGGTATCCAATTCGACAGTATTTAAACAGGAGGCTACCAAAAATAATTACTTTCGAAATTGGATTTAGGAGAGTTAGAAAATATCGTGAACAAAAATTATGATAAAATTTTTATACAAGACTAATGACGTGGTAGTTCTTTCAATAGCGAATGCCGAGAAGAAAAAATAAATTTATACGTTCATATAACGCTACTCACGCAATTCATTTTGCTTACGTAGTAATAAAACAGCATACGAAAATAAGTTCCTAGAGATGCAACATTATGAAATGTTTAGACTACTAGCAGAAAAAAACTAGCCCAGACAATTCGGTAACAGTAACGCAAGGAATCTGTTGCTGTTACTAATATTTAAATAAACACCGACCCAGATAAGATTATATGCATCGTATAAACCTGTGACGACGTGCTCCCAAAACAAATGCTACGTCTAGTAAAAGTGCATTAGTACCCGCAATGCGGCAGTTTTTAGAAAGCCGCGAGATTTCTATTTGAGGAATTTAGGAATGCGCTACGTGCTTTTCAAATGGGTGGAATTCGCAATAAAAGAAATGTTTCCAATCAAAAGCAGCTCACTTACTTCATACTGTAATTCTTAACCCTGCTGTAGATAACGGATACACGAAGGGATGGTTTCATAATTAGGCGAAATAGGCGCTGGCCTTATCAATAAGGGCTGTTTCAATAAGACTATGCGTTGAATTATAACGGATAGCGCATTTCAAATATTCAAAGTTTTTGGTGGTACTACATGCTAAAGGTTTCTGGTTTTTCAATTCAGGAAATTCCTTATATTATACGCCGATTAAGTCCACATAATATGTTTACAGAATAAATTGCGTAATTTATCTCATTTTATAATTTAAATTAATTCCATCATTCATTATAATTTGTAGTTATACATCTTATGATTCACTATTTTGTTTATCCTCGCCTTAGTGAAGTGACTGAGTTTTTCATGTATTTTATGAAAAGATTCAATTTTACTCTCATTTCCTAGCGGGCACCGATTCGACTTAGTTGTGCTTAGGGATAAGATAACTTAAATCCGCCACAAGATACAGAGAGTTTTGCTAATCAAAGAATAAACATTAAAATCATAAACATCGATCCTCACATACGGTCTACGAGCCTAAAAGCAATACCTACCCTCAAGTTTATCTTAAAGATAGATAAAGTTCATGGACAATCAATTAGCGGCATAACCAATTAACTTTTATGCTCAATCAAAATATTTACAACCGACCTAGTCCATTATAATGAAGACATTAACCATAAAGAAACATCACCATTTTACTCGCGACAAGAAAAAATTGAGCCCAAAAATCAGGATCAAAATATTTTACGGAAGAGCAGGCGCCAGGAATTTAAAATCGGCTTAATAATTCACGTGTAAGAATTTAATTTTTTTAAGATGCCTAACTAACGCTCTTGAACAAGCGAGTGACAAAGTTTCTCGCAAGGGAAGACCAGCATATCAAATTCAGGATTCGACCGGCGTGCTCCGAATAAAGGAATTTTCATTCATGCATATTCAATAAAAATCGTGGTTCCTAAAATAAAAGCCTAGGACTTTACGGGAAGCCGTAGGCAGTGGTTTAAGATAGGAGGACGGAAAAATTAGGGCTTCAGGACGTCATTTTGCAAGGACGAGGCCAGAAGATGTACATTTATAAAAGAAAACTGACCCAACTTACTGTAGAAATCTGTGAAGGCGATATTGATGGAAATCTCTTCACGGATGGCTGCGTATGGGACATTCCTAAATATCCATTTGGGAACATCGATAAGGGATTTTCCCACCTGTTTTCTAATGGTTTAAAGATATGCTAAACGATTAAGATTACCTCTTCAGGCCTATCATTATCACAACAGATTTACGGGTGGGATCCCAAAATGACCTCTCGAGCCTATAATGCACGGGAAACCAATAAAAGTGTCTTCATGCAAGAAAATTTAGTAAAAAAACAAAGCGAAAAATCAGAAAAAAATCTTCTAATTAGTCAATCAATAACTCCAAATTTACAACCCAGATTGAGTAGGATTTCTAACTTGCAAAAGCCTGAAGACAAAATGTAAGCATTTCTTCACAAGGAAATGTTCTTTCAAAATTTCAATTAGCCACGTATCACATCCGGGCTTGGTAAACGATCTCTTATCCCAAATCCTGTAAAATTTCCGATACGTCAGAAACAAAACCAAATTTTCAAAAGCAGAGATTCTAACAAAAATTCTTTGAATTAGAACCATCCAACGTCGCAACCTACTATCTTTGCAGAATTAAAATAATAAATTACCCTACTAGTAAACATCAAGACAGAAGAATAAGCTATACAAACTCAATCAAAATCATTTATGAGGTACCCTAACTTGCCAACTCGAAAGGGTTTAAAAGTATGGATAGCTGTAACAATAGATTATTGTTACAGAAAGTTTGTTTGAGAAAATTTATAAATACTTGAATAATATGTTGCCAGGAAAATTGCCAATGTCTAAGCACCATATTTATCATCATCGAAAATATTCTTTCCATTTAAATAACTAGAACTTTCACTGCATAGTTAATCTTACAAGTATTGATCAATGTTACAAGCCTTTGAGAATGTTAAACTGCACCAAATTTTCATTACAAACAACAACGATTCCGATTCCGTGCATAACTAGACGACCGAACAAAACCTGCTTCCACTTTAAACTCACTTCCGCTTCTAAATTGAACTTCAATTCAAAACAAACTTCATTCCTCGAAGAGACGATGCGCTTTGACATTACTCGGAAACCTATGAAATACCCTCTGCGATGTGCATCACGGATGAGCCAATTACAAACGCTTCGTGACGCTGAAGATAAAAGATTGGGAAAGTCATCAATGGGAAAAGGCACGATCACGGTCAATATATAAGAAGAAAAAGAAGGACGTCAGTGATGTTCTCTACGACGATGGACCGTGCATACGAATTGATCCGTTGACTTTCTCCAAAGATGACTAATCTGAGAATTCCCGTGCATCGTATTGAACGATCGTATAAATGGAGAGCCTGAGTCGACTGCGGTTTATATACGTCAGCGGATCGAAAATAGAGTTCTAAAGGAAACTCGGATTCTATCTCCGGCTTTTGTGCAACAGAAATTGCCGCTGACAAATAATTTTTTGTGTACCAACGTTTTATAAATAGTACGTTTATCTACGGAGGTGACTCCTTTCAATTCCATTTGTGAAAAAGTTGATTTTTTTCAGAAAGTTTGTGTGTTGTCTTACAGAAAAGCAACGTTTTGAGTAATGACTATTTCTTTTTATGTTCAACTTTTTACCCAATACACGAAGTTGAAAGGGAAGGTAAGGTGAATTTTTCTAATATCTTTATTTTCGTTGATATAAATTTAAAAGTAAAGCCATAAAGGACCTTCTATTACAGCATATTTTCCATCAAGATGATCCTCTTGCTCCGAGGTGTTCGTATTGATCTAAACGAATGTAAATATATCTATAATATCTAGAAAGATGTGATCGCCTGGGAACCGATTTTTGATGATGCACTATTACTGTTTAACAATTTGAAGTTCACAATAGCAAAAAAATTATCATCCATAAGGAACGCAATTGGCATAGACTTCCTCTACCTGCAACTACAACAAAATTATGTTTAATAAAAAATATCACTCTGAACTGCCACTAGGAAGGAATTCCTACACACCGAAAATACTAACAATAAGGTTGATATAAGATAGATACGGTTTGAAAAAGCTAAAGGTGTAAATTCATCTTACCCAAAGAATAAAATATACAGAGTTAAGTACATAGACACGAATTTTACATCGTATAAGGTATGTACAATATTCCTTGTTCCAGATCCAAGGAAATGAATCAGAGATAATTAAATACTTTTTCAATACTACCTCACAGTAAATCCTTAACGTCATGAAAGTTATAGTTTTACTTTAAAGGAAACCACCTGACAATAATTCGAGTCCTTTTAAGCTCCTAAATAACAGGTGCAGCACTGTTGTAGATTATAACGGGAAGATACCGTAAAGTCGGAAAAGAAGAACCTCCGCTCCTCCCAATCAACTTACGAGTCTCCTAAATTTTAGATAATTGAATAATGCTATACACCTATATACTTATATTACGAAAGGGTGCGGTTATAAAATTACAAATAGCTTGGGGGTCAGAAGAGAAACTATTATAAAAAGAGAAATGCTTTTGGTCACGGGTAAAATTAGTTTCGGCGGCATCATCACGGGAACATTCTCTAGGGACCGGGGCATCGCGGAAAACTCGAAAATTTCGCCAAAAACGACGAAGAGAAAGCTTTTCCCCACGGCTTTTGTAACCGCGCCACACACCTACGGCGATAACACTGGGGCGATTACACGATATAAAAAAGAGGATGAAACGCGTCGATGGCCAATGGACTAGAACCACAAATTTATGAAAGCGCTACACGTTCATTTTGTTGGCAACCAAATATTAGAAACAAATGATAAGGCGTAACCTTCGGCAGTTTTACGTGAGAGCCGACCACTTGAGAAACGCTGAATGAAGCAAGCTATGACGTAATCTGTGGAATCTCCGAGTCCATCGTTTGAAACGAAAATCCGGAAGTGGTCACGAGGAAAACTTCGAATGAGGCGGAAAAGGAAACACTTCCATTTATCGAATCGAATGAAATCGACAACTTGAGTGAAAATACCCATCGGGAGCTGGGGCCCCTTAATGTACCCTTATCACGCGAACACCTGGTTTTAATGAAATAGTTAAAGGTGTCTTTAATTTCTTGTGCCGTTGGGATAAGCGGAAACTTACTTGACGACTTAGATCGACCGAGAAATCTTCTACAGTGATTAGGCTAACCGGTTCAAAATTTATTTAAACATTTATATTTTTATTTATTTGAATAAAAGTATTTACTATGTTGGCCTTGACTTTGTGGTAGGCTTCCATTATGATGAAATGCAAGGATTCAAAAATTTACCGTACCACTTGATTTTATTTATCACAACCTAGGTTTCGGCCCCTTAGGCCATCGTCAGGTGAAAAATTTTTGAATCCTTTCATTTCATCATAATTGAATAAAAGTATAAATAAGCTCTTCCAGATAAGGCTGGAGTTGATTAGTTAAAATTTTTTGACGAAACTGAATCACTATTTATTTAGAGCGCAAAGATCATTCTTTCCCTAAATTGTACTCCTATGACTTTCGCCTTACAGGCACATGCCTAGTTTACAAACCCAAAAGTATTGGCACCAACCTATTTTCTACATATATATCTTTTGACAATGGGTTGGATCGTGGATAAAGCTTATTTGATAAAACGGCTGCATAGATGTAGCGTTGGGTCGCTGAATATAACTATTAGATCCCCCACACGTTGTGTTGAAAACACGCAAATATTTTAAAATCTGAATTCTAAAAGAGGAAACGAATTCCTTTGCTAATTGAACTTACAGGAAGCGAGATTATTTTTAATTTTATTAGTAGGTAAGGTCACCAGAGAATTTGGGACGTAAACGTAATAACTTAAATAAAAGCATTTGTTTAAGAACTGACGGAAAGACCGCACGATCACCCGAGAAGATCGCAGGTTCCCCAACTCCCGATTAGATGAAAGATGCGACTTCCAAATCCGATTTTTAAATAAGTCCCTACTATATTATTTTAAATTACAACATTCGTTGCCACATAAATATACTACAATAAAAATGTCAGATACATTTTTCACCATATGAAACTACATAAATTCCTCGAGTGAATAATCACCAGTTTACAACAATCACAATAATCAAAGAATAAATTTGCATCTCTGACGGCTAACCTAAATATGGTTTAATTACGCAATCCATGGTCTAAATTTAAAATACATGGGCGGCCATACTTTGAAAAAACAATTGAAGCTAAAAGATCGAAAAGAGCTAAAAAAAAGAGGAAGCGATAAGGGAGGGACCGGAAGTAGAGATAAGACAGGATGTCACGAGGATGTACACACGCACCCAAAGCGGTTATGGATCGGAAAACAATGTCTGCCCTCATTTAGCTCTTACGTCCGCCAGCTTTCACGTCAAATTCGTCAAAGACTCGGCGGAAACAAAAAAAGAAAACTTACAACATCGCCTCCATTAACAACAAATGGGGAACACTATAGAGGATGGAAACGCCCTTCATATAGACGAGGAAGCAAACAATCTCGAGGTGTTACTAATGGAAGCAGACGAAACAAATATCAATTCACTGGAAGAAGATTTAGAGCGCTCCCGGAGTCTTCGGCATCGATCGCTTGACAAAGATTTATTGTTCTTTAGTCTCTACAAAGATAAACTCATTGAAGGAAAAACACTCCGTTCTGAATCACAAGACTGCCTCAAACCGGAGTCAATCGCATTTAATTCCAGAATAATTCTCAACAGCCTATTGTACGGAAATTTTTTAGTTTTTATATGTTTAAATGGGAACAATTATAACCTTTCTAAACTAAAAAGAGTACACAATTTAAAGGTAAAAGAAGCAAAACTTGCTTTTAGAGTTTCTACCGAAGATCAGACCAAGGACCGCGCATTTTAGCTGTCACATACTAAGTGTAACGCAAATGACGAAACGCTTCACCAATTCTTCAGTTTCAAAATTGCCCTCTCTCTTCGATAAGAGAAAAATTTGCTTTAAAACGCCATAACAAACGAATTATCGAGCAATAAAGTAAATGGCCCACTATATTTATCAGAAACGAAACGAAATTTTTTAATTCCGCTGATAAAATTGAAGTTATACTCTTAAGTGTGTTCATCATTAGCACTACTTGGCTTTCTTAACCAAGAGGAAACACAAGGAAAAACAGAAAAAAAGAACTATTATTTCCTTCATTAAGAGAAGAATAGTTAGCATGGGATTCGCAAATATTGCATATCGATTCGCATACACTCCTGAGTCTTTCGAGAGGGATAAGATGAATAGTGTACTCATATGCAACTTTCTAGGTATCACCATATGAACGCAATACACTAATCACAATCGAAATTCACTAATCATGCGTAAAGTTGAACTTAACTAATCAGCACATTTTAATGATTGAATTAATTTTTTAACACAGCCAAATTTATCCTTAAATTATTATTATTAAATACTGAGGTCAATAAAAATACGGTTCGCCCCGTCAGCCACCGATGAACCGGTTAGAACCGGATGAAACCTAAATCTTAATCAGGAGCGATGACCGGAACTCAAATAATTACGATTCGATTCCCTCTTAATTCCCAACTTTGATACGAAAGAAAATTAACGACAGGCTGTTAATTATTCGATACCATTCCCATTCCTCGTGACCCAACGACGCAATCCGAAGACACAAAAGCAAAACTTCGGACGGAACAAAAACAACCTGTCGTCCATCCTTCTAGAAGATGCCACGATTCGAATGATAAAAGAGTTTCCCGCAAGCCCTAACTTATCGGTCACTTAACTTGAAAGTAAAAGTTGTCGGAGAGCAGACGTAAGACAAAGGTCAAAACACCTAAAGCCTTCAACAGATGGGTAACAAACTAGTCTTGGCGACGATCAATGAGATGCTATAACAGCCGAACAAATGACGTGACGAAGATTGACACTTCCGGTCGGAGCGAATCTTCTCTTTTTCACCGTCTTCAACATCAACAGCTGTCGCATACGGTAAATGATCTGCGAGTCAATAGACCAAGAGAGGACTGGAATAATTGTTAAAAAAACACTATCACGTGCATACTAAAGACTGAAAAACAATGCAAGACGTTAATTTCAGTGAATGAGCTAATTTTATCCAATATATCCTTAAGATTTCCTGTCCTACATTGATTAATTCGCAATGAGAAGCTATACATTTCTTCCCATACAAATTTTCATATAAATTAGTTACTAACACATCCACGCTAAGCAATTCTATCGAGAATATACCTTGGATTCACAGATAATCTTAGGGTCCCTACAACCTTAAAATTCTCTTCACAATGCCCTTTCTTTTACTATTTAATATCTAAATACATCCTGCATGTTACATGAAAATATTTTGACTGTCTTACCACATCCTTTTTTCTTGCATCTGAGCTTAAATTTCTTCTTACAGCGCTCTACTCTTAAGAAAATACTAAATAGTGATCAACACAATACATTACAAAACGACTTCATTATCGGACGAAATATGGACTGGATAAATTGAGCTTAATTTCTCTTGAATTTACAGCAAAAAATAACTACAGCCAATAAATAACGTTAAATGTTTACTTTAAATCGTTCACTTAAACTACTTCCAACGCGAAAATCAAATTAGCATTACAATTACTCAATTTCAATCTCCAAATTCAATTAGCCCTCCAGCTAATTCGACTTCCGTTCTATTTCCTACGGTTAAAACAGTTGCCAAATTTACAACAGAGATCTCTTCCAAACCACGCGCAGCGCAATCAGTGAAATAGCAGAAAAAACTGGGACTGTCCGAACAACACGAATCTGCAGGGGATAAAAAATACATAAACGAAACTCCGGGGGACGACGAGTAGGAGGGAAACCGACTGACGATTCCGACAGAATAAAAATTTTAAACGCCGTCTTGCGAGCAGATGGCGAAGATATAGCTGGAAAGACGAACGACGCGGAAATGACAAAGAAAAAGCGTTTTTATAACGACTAACGGATATTTTAAAAATCATCCAGGCAACAAGGATTAAAATAATAGCGTATACTTGAAAACCTGCAGAAATTATCTTTGAGATCGAATGAAAATTGTGCCGGTATAATTTTAGTTTAACTCCTTTTCACTCGAATTCGCATTCGCATTAAAAATCCTGCCCTAAATGCTGTATTTCAAATCAATCAATGGCTTATATAGTTATCAGAAACCATCATTTAAGTTTGAATTCATTTTAAGGAAGATTTCTTTTAACTAGAGACATATTACGATAAATGACAAAACTGACTATGACATGGAATTTCTGTATTATTTATATTTTTTTAATGGTATGGGCAGATACTGGTAGATTTAATTGGTGATTCTAAGCGAAACATCAGTCTGATTTTCCAGTGATTTCTTCTTACGAGTAGAAAGTAACGACTTAGCCACACACGATAATTTATTCGTAACTAATAAAATGGAATGCAAGGCAATTCAAAATGCAGACATACCAGTGGATGGGCGATGAAATATAAACTCAGCTATATCAGAGAACACTTAGGCTAGCTTAAATAAAAATGATCTTTCTCTTAGTTGTCAAAGTATGTCAGCACGTAAAAGACTGCAGACTAAAGAAGTATTAGTATTTATAATCGAGAAGTGTAAATTCATTTCTATTAGTTTTCTCACATTAAGCTGTAACGTAGCTGAATATTGGTCCCAAAAGTAGTTTTAATAATTCAAGCAAAAATTCTCAACCACCCCTCTACTTTTTATGGACTATGAGCTCCCTTTAAAGTTTATATAATTATTTGCTTCGAGCAACTACTTCATGCATTCGGAGAATTCTCGAGTTTAGTTCACTCTAAGGACTACTCAGATTCATTGCTGTGTATGTTGGAGAGTCAGATTGGCTCAGTTTAATTGCACTTGTGCGGTATAGCTACATTGGCGAAGCAAGATGAAGAATTCGCTAAAGCAGGGCAAACCACTTTAGCTCCTGTGGAGTATGCAATTTACGATTCAATTCAACCGTGCTCTAAACGAAACTGCATCAGCAGCCTCAGGAGAGCGGAGTATTTAATGGAGAACGCTTTTCTGTGACCCACAGGTCTGCTATCATTTCCTCTTTCCGAGTAATTACTGAAGACCTCAAATTCCAAGTATACTGGAGGGTCAAATTCCCAAGATATACGAATCTTTGGCAATTACAAAATAAAATACACAATGATAGACTATTACAATAATGATGTGTACCTACATGTGTATAGATGTGAATAGTTTAAGTGAATGTCCCATTTTTTTAATAACCGCTGTTGGTTAGAGATACGTGCTGAAAGAGAATACGCTTAAATAACTTCAAATGCAGAATAACTGAGGGAATGGTGAGTTTACTGAAATGATTAAAGAGGAAGCCGTAACAGGAATTTGTAATTACTCTAAAAGGGAAAAGAATAGATCTACCCGACACCTGTTAATTCGCATGACCAATAATGCGTCCCCGGATAATCGAAAAGATACATATTTTTACGATTAATAAATAACCATAGAACCACAATTCGATAGAGATATTAAAATGTAAGGATATCATAAATTGAACATAAATATAATTTAGGGACTGGGGATCCAAGATAATAACATACAAGATATTACATATTTTATTTACGAAAAGAATTACTAAATAAATAATTAACCACATCTTTAATCTTAAATCTAATCAAGTCGCACCGTCACTAGCAATAAAAGCGTAGGATTTGACTGCAAACATTCCTGCATATATTTATCAGAGAGTAAATTTACGACGGGCTAAGGCACTAAAACATCAATTACATGAAAAACGAATTCCGGTAGGTATCACGGGAAATTTATCCTCCCTTCGGGAAATCGAAGAGAATCTCTAAACATGCCAAAACCCGAGAAACTCCCTGAATGCCGCGAAAAGTGGCAACCCTTGTACCGACTCCCATCTTCCTAGCGCAATCCTCGATGACAAACGGCCAAAGCCAAAATAAAATAGAGCCGCATCCACTCATCGCCGGATTCGGTGCAGGAAAACGAACAGATATCGGCACGTGCACTTTGTGGACTCCTTATAGCTCTCCCACTCAGAAGTATATGCAACGGTGATGTCATCTCCAACGCCCGGAGAAACTCCCAGAGTGGAAAAGCAGATAGCCGAGAGAATGATGCCACCGACAGAAAAACTCGTGCGAGGTGTTCTTATTTTTAAAAACTTTGCCACTCGGAATAAATTTAACATCGAGATATGAAAGCGATAAACGAAATGGGTCACTCGGGAGCAAAAAAAATACGGATATTTTCGCTTTCTCGACCGCCGATCTTCGACGAAAGTGGACGATGACTCTATCGCATGAGTTTACATCAACGGATGGGAAAAGAGAAAGGTCAAAAGGGAAGGTAAATATGGGAGAGCAAATAAATTCGCGCTGCAGCAGAAGATGTGCGACTGTTGCGTGGGAGATGGAGAAACTGGTGCAAACGTTGGGATGACGAATTTCAATCCCGCTCATTGCGTAAACTATCTTTTCGCAACGTATGCAAAAGAAGTATAAAAACTTCATGGAACTGCAAACCGCATCTTCAACATCAAAGAAAAGGGAATATCACAGAACCATATTTAAAATGATGAAATTCATCATAACTTTAGAATTTTTATAAATTCTTAACTTGAATATTAATCACCTTAATTAAAGTGCATACTATATGGGGAAGATATGATTGACAGTTTGTTTGTCGATATCAAATAAACGACAGGATTGGGCTATAAAACTGGCTTTACTGATGGAGTCGCGGAGAAAGATATCAAAGATCCTCCAACAGGAGATGAAATAAATCTTTTGGAAATCTGCTGTGAAGTTGAAGCCTTGGAAATATCTCAACGAAGTACAGATATTCAACAACATCATTACGAACACATTAAAATCTACTCTTCGATGAATCTTCTTTACACTAAAAAAATACTATAGCTCTCGATAAATGAATGGATCTATTTAGGAAACTAATTAATAATGAATTATAAGAAAATCCTTATATAGATCTAGTGTTCAAGGATGCATTTTTATTAATTGATGAGTTCATCAGGTTACTTAGCTACATTCAAAATGTATGTTCCAAATTTTCAACAAAATTTGATAGGCGAATTGACTCAAATTACTATACAATTACGTAAACAAAGGCGAAAAGTTTCACTTTGAAAATATGTTTACATCTGAGAATGAATCCTCGTTATGCCAACGACAACCAATACAGCAATTACACCATTTCTTTGGAAACGATTCTTGCACAATCCCAATTACGTATTCGTCATTACTCTAAAAGTCGAGGGATGATTCGCCTTCAGCTGATTATTCATTCTTAAATTTGCGTTGCGGGAATTTCGATGATTAAAATCGCGATCATTGTCAAATTCACCGAGTTCTAGTAGAGATTTTAAAAATTCAATTTCAAGATAAAACATCCGGACTTTTACAGTAGAAACCAATATTTCTACGAAAATATTCAGTGAACTATGACCTTAGTTTGCTTGGGCTGCGTTTATCTATCTTAAGCTGGTATTCATCCGTTGATAATGAAGCAGCCTCATCACTAGCATATTTATAGTAATTAAGACCTTGCTTTGATGACACATATGTCAAGGCGGACGATAACGATAGTGTTATATGTGCACTTTAATGGAGAAATCACTTCATGTCAGGCGATAATTGACCATGGCGTCAGCTTGAAAGCACACATCCTCCCGAATGAGCCATGATTCACCGCTTAAACACTTTAACGAGGCATAGCAAAAAAAAAGAAATGATGAACTGAGAGAACTATTAATATAAACGGAAAAAATAACAATTTCGCTTTAAAAACTAAATTTCATTTTTTTTAGTGGAACGATGCAAAATTTCCACGCCACCCTTATCAATTATTTTTTTTTAAAGATTCTTGGAATTAAAAAATCTAGAAGTGCAACAATGAAATCTTATTTCTCTATAACTCCAATCATCAGTATAACGCTTCCTATCCTAAAACGAACCAAAAAACGACGATAAATTATTAAAGGTCGTAACAATTCTGCATGCCCTTTTTGTGACAACTTTTTTTTAAACTACAGATTTCAGAAGCAAAAGTCGCTTCCATAACTACTGTCTTACACCTAAACAACGTTTACGTTACATTAAATATTGATGAGAAAGATTTAATAATGGCTTCCACAAGTGGGCATGAAAGTCAGCTGATGGCAGATAATCTGGGAAACGCCGGAAGTGGGTGGAGTATTGCGCAAAAGAGGGCTATTATTTCATATCATTCTTACTTATCGCAAGAACAATGAATAACTTCATCTAAATAGCTTCATACTTAAGTTTTGAGGAAAATTAAAACTGAAAGCTGTTTCCCTAAACCTGCATTAACAATTGAGTAACATGCTTTCTCTGTATGAAGTATCCCTAACTAGAAAAAAGCAAGAATTCCAACATTTCATAAATAATACATCTTAATACACCATACATTGAGAAAAGAAATATCAATTTTTAAATAAGATAGCCAACAATTAGATGATATATTAATAATCTGATGTATTTTAGCTACAACACATCTTAACCCCAAGACGATGAAAAGGTCCATCAATAGATTGGATTTAATGAAAATAATTGTGTGACATATTTCCAAATTCGTCTGAATAACTTAAGAAAAAGATGAAATGAAAATTTAGATGAAAAAGCATACTACGATTTTATGCTAATTATACATCATCGCTATAACTTACTCTATTTGTAATATTTTGGAGGAATGTTTATTGGAACAATATTCATTATATTTAACTCTGATGATATTACACTTCTTTTTCTGAACGTTAAGTGTTCATATATGCAAATTTCTATAATTTTTATGCGCTTTTACACAAAACATGAAGACAATCGCAATATTTCAGCAATTTCCTCTCGGAAAAGAAAATTGCTGGAATATTTTTCAGATTAAAATTTTTTCAGGTGACTGCAGTTCTTTCTGGCAGTGATAATGTCACAGTCATCGTAAGAAATACGATTACGTTTAACAAGTTGAAATTAATTAGCGAAAAATGCTTTACGTAAGTCCTACTAGTATATAAATGCGAAAATACTTGTTTTGCGTGTCTGAAATTTGATAAAAACCGCAGGAAATATCGAGATTAAAAAATCATGCACGGTTAATCGGGAGTTCCCCGTACTTCAATTCCATAATATTGTCCATTATGAGACCAATAACCCCTTCCAGCTCTTATAACTTTTAACCATTCAAATTCGTGAGCAAATATAAACCAAGCGTTTAATTCCGAGCTTTAGTCTGTATTGTGAGTCCAATTATTAACGAGAAAAAATAAAAATCGATCAGAAAACCTACACGCTAGTCTTGCTGTTATAGCTTTCGTTAGATTTTGATAACTCTTATACGATAATATTTACGATAAATCATCTCCCATTGACCCACATGGAACCCTGAATCTTAAAATAGCTCAGCAAAATGCGGCGACGCCTAAACCACCTTGAGAATCCCTGTTCCACATCAAGACTCCACCGGTTCAAATGCGCTTACATAGGGGAAAGGCGACAGGATATTAAGGAGTCCCGAGGAATACCACAAGAACGCCGTGTGGGGGAGGTAAATATGACATGAAAGGATGTAGAAAGAGCTCTGGCGAGCGTCCCAAACAGCTGCATATTCCGAAGGCGCACTTCCTTCCGTCGGTAGGCGCCCGTTTCGTTTTTTTCTGCAGCACCAAACCCTGCTTCGACACGCGAAGCTTTCCTCTTATTTTGCAGCGGCTCCTCGCGGATGAAAACGCGGTCGCCTGTCTACTTTCCAGCGAGAGGTACGCCAAATAAGTGGGGAGACGAGGGAAAAGTGCATGCGAGATGAGAAGGGTCGTCGCCCGCCCCCTCTCTCACTCTCTCTCCCTGTTGCCTACGTGCAATTTTCGCTTTGGAGCACCGAGGTGTTTTTTCATACTTATTGACGCGGAGGCACTCTCGGGAAGACTGAGCGATTTAATGGAGGAAGCAAAAAGATGTAGGAGGTATTTTATCTCCGAGTTTACCAAGTTATAACCAACAAAAACACAACAAATTAATTATTACTTTAACCTCGATTGAAAAGTCGACAATTTTTGGACTTAATTCAAAGTGACCTCAGGTGTTCCATGGGGTATCTTGGACCTTAATTGGACATAAATACACTTTGCAAGTCAGGAGAGCTTTTTTTAATTTGCCAAAACAAGTTTATGAGTGAAGGGCCTGAAACATGACAATCGCTCTTTCAAAGAAAACATAATCTAATCCTTTTGCCTGCCTCTTTCTTCAAGACCTATTTAAGATAACATTCCAATATCAAAATTGTCTCTCCACCATATGAAATATACATAACCTGTCAGTGATTGACAATAACTAAATTAGAAGACTATGCAAAGTCGTTATGCAGGGAAGTTATGTTTTAGAGAATTTCACGAAAGCAAAAGTAAACACGATAATTTATACTGTGGGATACTTCGTATCGTAACAAATACTAATCTTTAAATTTATCATGTATACGAACCAATATATTTCTATAATACCGTTAAAGGAAAAACACTTTCATATATCAATTATCACCAAAGGAAAAATAATTCCCAAAAACCTATACTTCGCCGATTTTAACTTCCACCACTTTAAAATAGGTGAAAATTTGAGACAAATTTGAACGATAAACCATTAAGACTATCATGAAATCAAAAGCCGAGAAGGCCTGTCATGAACTCCGAAAAAACCAGAAAAAAAACAGTTACAAATAATATTATTATAAGTGTAAAAGGGTATGTAATTAAACGATGTTTGTGGCTGCCACCTGACAAATGTCAAACTGTAGCAATATTAATAATAATAATATCAGATCACATCTCTTCAAAATATCATCAATCGCAACCGTTTAACTGTACAGCTTTTTTGAGTAAGTCCAATTATTCTGGGCAATTGCCTTGTTTATTAGTACTATTACGGAAAGGTAACCACTATTTTTAGACCACCAACTCTCAATGAGAGCTCCACAACAAAGGAAACCCTTGTTCCGCTGGCAGCTATATTTAATGGCATCTAAAGCCCGTTATATTTTCGTTAAGAGAGGAAACGCGTTGGGAAACTAATGAGACTTTAACACCATTTATGCTTACGTAGCCAATCACAAACGTCGCGAGGAAGTAAGATGAATCACAGCAAATTATTTTCTCCTTACGTTTTACGATCATAAATGTGGAAGATAGTTCACTGAATGACTAGCTGCTTAAAGAGATATTTCACAGAAAACACTGATGGTACGGGGTTGCATCATAGTCACGATATTTTGCACAAAAGGCTAAGACAAAAATAGACTGATCTCTATGATAAGATAATTACTCGATTTCGGGCTACGAGGCATACGCAGATAATTCTGAAAGAATTAAATATTAAATCGAAAAGGTCGTCTTGAGAAGATTTCTCGGAAATGTTATCCCTGATTCATAACTAAAGAGCGTCGACTTTTATCTCGTCCGCATAACGAGGTCGAGCAAGCTATATCTTCATTTCGGAAGTCAATGACCATGGATAACTGCAAAGCTAGTATGCGCTGGATATATTAAGCTCCACGATCAGGGAAAAACGAAGATGCGACAAGTGAGCAATATTACTATCACATTGAATGTACTGTTTAAAAGAGAGATCATTAGTGAAGTTAAGTACATATTATTCGTGTTTCAGCTTCTAATTAATAATTCGACATTCGATAAGTCGAATTAATAATTAATAATTCGACTTATGTCGAAACTTAAACCGTTTCCGTCGAACATGTTGAATGTTTCTTCCAGTAATACTGAATATTTTCAAAGAAATTTCCTTCCTATATTTTCCATCCTAGATATTCCACATAATACTCTGAAGAAGAAAACTTAAAATTAGCAACCGAGAAACTGTATCCAAGTGCGCGCTAGGAATAACTTGAATTTGAAATAATGGAAATCGAATTTTACCCATAGTGACCACAATGATAAGTGAACAAAAGTCTCCATTTATTCTAGACCTATTTTTTAAATCTCCATCAATAAAGCTGCAAAAAAGTTTCGGACGAGAAAGGTTTTCGCATGATTGTTTTAAATAGCCGGGGTTAGTTGAACTCTCGCCTAGGTTAGACGACATTTTCATCGTAAAATTAATAAATTTATATATTCTAATACAAGCATCCGATGAGTGACAATGCTAAATCTTAGACAAATAAGTGATAAATCGGATGACTTGAAAAAGAAAATATTATCACGAACAAATATTCACTATAAAATAGATCCCTGAAAAGCAATGCGCGTGGCATGTCGAATTCGAAAGTATCCATTCATGGAAAACTACGACACGGCGAATCACGTGCGTCGAGGGAAAAAGAGCACCGATCTGATACGTAGGCGAAGCAGAAAAACGCTCATCAAATTTCGAGAAGGAAGAAGGAAAAAGTTTCCGAGATTTCAACACGTTTGAAAGAATGGGAATTAGCTAGAATCCAACGATTGGTGTCTTTACAAAGAACTGAACATCGTAAAAAATTACCATACGAATGGTGGAGGTAATGCAAAGCAAGACATGAAAAATAAGTAAATTCGCAGCATCATTTCTATAAGGTTAAGGAAAAAATAGGCACTATCCGAAATGTTGGTCTAATGCTCCTTAATTAATCATTTGGTCGAGATTTCGCTTTTCATATGCCCTTTAAATGTTCGCGGAAAACATACTTAAGATCGGATTCTGACGAAAGTTTCCCATTTTTAGAGTGCCTTTGATATGAATCAGAATCTTTATTTATCAATAATTATATAAAAAAATTTTATACATAAAGTTATATTTTCTAAAAGACGTTTCAATCTTTGAATTCCAACACAATTTTAACGCTCAAGATAAAAGCAGATTTCCAGAAAGCTAACTTGAGTCATTTCTAAGGATAAAAATCACATGATAAATTACATGAAAAACAACTGCAGAACTCGAGTAACTTCACAAGTTCACAATTCGAAAAGAAAAAGAGCCATTTTCATTCGCCTGGAGTTCTCAGGTGCATTTAAATTACATGAGCGTTTATCAGCGCCTTAATTAGAGCTTCAATGAGAACTTACCGATCCCATTCCCGCGATAAGCGTTAGTCTCGGCCCTCAAAGAACTACTTATGTCAAGAGCTACTGTCAGATGCACTGATTAGACTACAAACACCTTCACGTATATCGTCACTAGATAGACGAAAAATGAGGCCGGAAGGGGGAGCGGTAGAAAAAGACAATGATCCCTATATAAACATCAAGAACACCTTTCAAAAGATCCTCATAATAAACAAAATTTAGACCCAGTTTCCCAATCCAACGACTTCTCCACAATATCAACGTAAAACATAAAAAACCTTTCCACGAAACAGAGGGCACGCAAGTATCTTTCGCAAAAAGCTTTTATAAATCTCAGCAATGGAACAATCACCAGAGTGAGGTATGACGAAAGACAGTAGAGGAAATATAAACGTAAGTATGATGAACGGCTATGAGATCGCGGAATTGACTGTCAAGACATGCGTCAATTGATCGAGACAATGAAATGGGGCGTGACCGGTAAGTAAATGAAGATAACATCAACCGAGAACGACAAAGCGGCTTATTCCAATTTCCAAGAAAATCCAGGAACGGAAAGTTAAATCCCTGGTGGCAATTTGTTAAATTAAGAAATATGCAAACAAATAAAGTCAACAGACAAGGTAAAAGAAAGAGGATAGCGGAGTTTTCAAAATACCACATCTAAGCATCCGTTTCTTCGTCGAGGGAAAATGGGAGATTTGGATTAAAACTTTAACGGATACTATATGTGTTAATGCAAATGCGTGAGAAACATAAACATTCACGAAAGAAATAAAATATGCAAATCCACCTTTTGACGATAGTAAAATATGACACATTTCACTGTCTATAGTATAATCGATTGATGGATTAGCTAAAAATAAAAATTTAGAAAAATGGATTGAAATATCGACATTTATAAAAAGAAAATTCCGCCATTTTTTGTCGCTTCTCAACATATTTTAAATGTAAATTTAAATAAAAATTTACTGTATTAAATAAAATAATTACCATAATTTTGATCCTATTAACATTGATCGATATATTTAATAAGGGAATAAGTAAATACTCCAATGCGGACCTAAGAGCAGAAAACATTTTCGAAGCTTTGAACATGACTAAATGCATGTGCCATGCTACATTTGTCTCTTAAAATCCGTTTCCTATCATTTCAGTACCTAAATATAAAACATTCCGTGCTCTTTTCCACTGACAAAGGAGTGAATGTTTTGAGAAAACATGTGAAACTGAATAGAAACTCGAGAAAGACGGTTTAGAACAACACTCCAGTGAAAAAAAACCTAGCCATAATTGACATTAGATAAACTCGTTTAACTTTTTTTTTCTTTTCCGATACAATGAAGGGGAAGAGATCAAAACAAAGCCGAGAAACTCTTTAGGGGGACAAAGGTCGGAAAATTTGGACATTTTTGAGCTGAAAACTCTTCACCAGGGGGTTTCCCCAGAAGGTGGATATAATTTCTAAAAAATGTTGATATACTCAATGTCGTGATTGAACGGGAAACCGCGATTCTACGGGGGAGATGGCACTCACCTTTTTATAAAGTTTAATCCAAGTAAGGTCACCCTTGGAGTCCGTGTACTGGAGACCGAAGAACCACACCTCTCGGAGGCCGATGGTTTTGACGACTTGGTCGAAGAGCTGTTTGCCCGTCGTCGTCTGCTGGATGGCGAACTCCAGCTCCGCGTCCATCGTCGTCACCCGAACGTTCATCTGCAGAAGAAAAAAGCAATCATTTATTTTTCTGGAAAATTTTCTTTCATGAAAAAATTAAGTTTAGCTTTTATTAACGCCTTATTTGCACGGACCGAAAATGGACCCACTTCTGAAACGATCCTTAGAGAAAATGAATTAATTCAGAATTAAAGAAAAATACTTGATAATCTACATCGGCGTTTTGTGTATATAGATAGATAAACAGCTAAACAGTGAATTCACAGATGCTAATGCGCATTCAAATTTGATGCTAGATTGGAAAAGCTACAGAACGATCAGAGTTAAAAGTTAGAATTTTTGATGCGTCTTTCCCTAAATGACTTAATTTCTACGCTCAAAATAATTTAATGAATTTGTACTCCGATAAGGGTAAATATTTATATTATACAGCCTAATCGAAGTCTATGATTTTGCTCGGGTTTATAAGAAGAAATCCATTTTCTCTGGAGCGAAAATGTAAAAACACTTTATCTTACAATCATAAAAGTATGGTAGCATAGGAGAACTTCCAATTACGCTTCCATTGCACTGGGCAACGAAAAAAAAATAAAAAAAAAATTAAACACGAAAGCAAGTATTTTCATAAATTCTGACATGACAAGATATAATATCAATATAATGAGCTCAGATACAATACAGCTCAATATTCTAGGTACTTCGTTTTCTAATAACACAATGAATTAAAAAAACAATGACCCACTAAGCAAAAACTTATCAACGACCACCTTAAAAACACACAATCTACTATATATTTTGGCTATCGTTCACTAAGTTCATAAGCTATTAAATACAATCACACGCATTTAATAGTCATGCTGATACCTCGGGGACGTTTCTTCCAAACCAGCTCGCCAAAGATAAGTCATGGCGCGGAGGTCCAAACGTTGGTCCTGTATCACTTGACATTTTCGATATATTTCACAACTAAACTTTTCAATAATCACACACAGATCTCCTCTCTACGCTAAGTAATATCCTCTTAACATATTTGTGCACGATCTGAAATTTACAAACACTTTGGTACGCTGCGAAATGTGGAAAATAATTAGCTCTATGTTACTGTATCTCGAAGACCGTTAGACTATAATGCAGCGAAATGCAGCTTAGAACAATGAACGCGACTATCTTTTGGATATCGAGAGAGCTTTCCTCAAACGAATCCGAACGGAACTACCGACACAGACAGACTAGCAAGTCAACGAACTGAATTCACATTGGCTCACCGTAAGAGTTGTAAAGATGAAGCAGCTTTAAATAACCACAGCTCCTTGTGAATAGAGCCGCGAAGAAAAACCTCTGCACACTAATTCCACCTTCAAAATAAACTCATTCTTTTTCATTCGTTCGCTCTTCGCCCTCATCTCCCAGAAGCACGGAGATAAATGCAAACATTGTGAGCCATTTAAAACCATATCTGTCGTATTGCGCTAAAATGGGATTTCTTTCCCAACTTCGATGAGAAGTCATCCACCACCCGCATGTTCGAACTAATTAGCTGTTTTGTAATTTGAAAAGAGCCACGAGTAGCAGAGCTGAAAAGGTTTCCACAAATTAAGCTAAGTATGAGGTACGTATAATTTTATATACTTAAACACCATTTATTTACTTAATCACCAAATCATTTATATACTTAAAAACCTTGGATAACAATTCCTGTCGGTCGATGGAGATGCTATTGTGTGCAGTGATTCGAAAGTATAGTTTTATTATAATCGCATCTTCAGTGTTAACGTAATGTAAAATTTGTATGATCTATGTTTGGACAAATTTTGAAAATTCCATATCATGATTCTTTCCCAGACGTTCTCTTTATCACTCATTGGGGATAAAGTTAAAATAATTTAAGTTTGTTTTCAGCTTGGAAAGTAAAACTTCGTAAAACTCACAGTAGATATTTAATTTGGCAAGTTTCGTCACCGTGTTGATACTTTCAGGCCTGAATTGTCAACACGATGACGAAACATGTCAAATTAAAATTCTACTCTGAGAGTTAGGAAGTTTTTTCTTTTGAAGAAGGTAGCTGTGAAATTCCACGAACTCACGAGTGATCATATTATTTTTATTAGTTTTCAATGATTTGAAAATAGTCATTTCAAGTCCATATTGTAAATTATAATCCCTTTTCATTATTAAACGTCAAAGTATGTCAGCTGTCCTTTATATGCATCAGAATAAGCAACCAAGGTATACCCACTTTTGTTTGAATAAAAATTGTTGCCCTATTTGGCACATTAAACAGGTGATGGAAGGATTAGCATAAAAAACAGACACGACCTTCCCCTATAACTTAATAAATTATCTTTTAATATATTAATATAAAATACTACAGAACTTCTGCTACATATTTAATCGTGATACCTTTGGAAATATCAAATTCATAAATTAATCTTAAGATTGAAAAACATTTACGACGCGACTTAAACATGGAAAACATACATTGGCTCTAACGATCGGATTTCAGAGCTTTTCTACAGTAATCCTCCATAATTTCTCCAAATCGTTAAACTTCAGCGTATTTCTTCCTTGGCAAGGGAAAGAGCAGACGATCATTCATTTCTTAGTCACAAGGCGGATCTTCGCTACGCCAGCAAAACCTTTCGAACGAGGCCTTTATGCCGTTCCCGTTAGCCAATAAAACATCTACGAATACACCTTCTCTATGATTTCCTTCCTCACGAGTGCCAAATGCGCGTCAGCTGCATCGTCTATTCTTTGGAATGCTGCTGAAGTGCCTCAATCTTGGCCCGCCGGCGCTCTCCACAGTCGTTAAGGAATGCTACTCATTCTGACTCAGGATCTTTCTCAAACAACAAAAGCAAAACCTTCGTGAAATATTATCCTTTGTCTCAGGATCAGTTGCGGATCAAAGGCCCGCACTCAAAGATGTGTTGCAAACCTTAGACAACTTTATAGGAAAACTCATTGCGAAGACTATCCTTTGGAATCATTGGGATCTATAATTTCTGGAATTAGAAAACATTACTGTCCTTTCTCATACATATATATTCTCAGATCCAAGGCGCACCCGAGTTAATGAAGTCGTATGGGGAAAAAATAACGCAATTGCAAGAAGAATTTTTTTCCGCGACACGTGTTCAAACCTGACAAAAATACTTGCGGTGAAACAAGCTTGGATGGCGGGTTGACTGAGAGAGAAAACTAAATCAAAGCTTTAATGTTATAGTATGCAATATTTTTTTCTTTGATACCTGCTTTATAATAATGCAATGAGATCGCGAATCTAGGTCCAATATTTGGGAACTAAAAAACCGCACAGAAGGTGGGCTGAGATTCGAGGATCTAAAAAATATTTAATCGTTCAATCATTAAAATTAAAATCTGAATGTGCTCCTCGGTTCAAAGTGATCATCTGATAATTCGACCACGGTGCAAGGGGTGTTATAAAATGAAAATGCACCCCATCCAATTAGGTGCATCGCTCCAAGGAAAAAGCCTGACCCAGATTTGAATACAATGACTCCACCACTCTTAAATCATATTTTTGCAGGCGAAGATTAATAATTATGTTGCTCCATTTTCAGTAAAATATCGAAGATGACAAAAAAATAGTTCCATAACAGATTTGCATAACCTTCGATACCTAATATTTAGAATTAACAGATTCGATGGATATCTAAATTTGATGGCGATGATAAAAATAATAATACAATTCTTTTTAAGAGGAGAGCACTAACGTCACGCAAGAATATACGTACCTTCGTTATAATCAGAATAACACTTCGATGAAGTTCAAACAATTTAAAATATTTGGAACAGAGTTCAGAGTACAATAATTACACAATATTTTAACATAAAAATGGCTGAATTTGAGCTAATTTATACTCGAAATTAATAAGAGAAAAAATATTTATAGGCAGTCTACCAAACATACAATCATCATTTTGTCATCATTACTAGAAACTTGTCCTTTATTTTAATAAGCCTCTATTTGTGTTACTAAGAATTTTTATAACCCCTAGAATTTAATATACTCTTAACCTATATCCTTTTGAAAGCTGATGCATTGCTTCCCAATATACGACCCTAAAGGCTAAATTGAAAATTTACAAAACGTTATAACTACCAAAAGTACGAAATCGACAAAAGAAACTGCTTGAAAAACGCCGAGAGAACCTAACGATTCATTTAGCGAGATTCATCCAAAATAATACAAACTGGGGATTAAGTAGGAAACGAACGCTCAGCAAGCAAGCAAAACCGTCACGGTTCAGACTGAAGGCATAACACCCCAGATTGCACAACGAACTTAAGACCATAAAAGGAAAATGGCATAGTTTATGCATATGCCGAGGGGCGTAATGGGGAACGACCCGCTTGCAATGGCATTGCTTTTGTAGGCTGATAAAGAGTCCGCCGGCATGGAGATAACGCCTCTTACTTGAGAGAACTCTAAATGAGGTCAAATGCTCAAATACAGCCAGACCTTACAGGAGATCATTTATCTTCTCATATTATCGAACACTGACTCGAGGTCAAAGGTGATATCTGGTGACTAATGTAAGCAAGATAAATCGTAAGAAAAAAATATTGAACACAATTACAAATTCATCATCAGTAATACGTATGACTTGATTCAGCCAACACACGGTAGCAATAAATAATTTTATAAAAAAACTTAAATTTTTTATCTAAACTGATGTGGAACATTTCCTTGCAATAGCTTGAATATTTCTCATTATATTTATTTGACTGAAAATGTAACAAATTTTAACTGCAACATGTATGCCACTGTGCAAAGTAATTTATGATCGTTAGTAGACAAATGTAACTGAAAATAAATTAAATATAGATTTGAAAATGACTTTCTATATGAGTACGTCATTAGACCAATAAATTTATTATTATTATAAGTTATCTGAATATAAATAATGGCAGATAATTTGTACCATATACAAGTTAGATTTAATTCCAGCATAATATAGTAATTAACAAATTTTAATAAATTTATAATATAAAAGTATAAACTGGACGCACGATTAGAATTACCTCGTTGAAACTCGTGCTTACCGCAGCGACAATGCGTTAATATATTTACTGATTTAAAACACAATCTTTGTTTGAATGTGACTGCATACATACGAGTTAAATGTTGGGTTGGGATTCATACGAATGTTGGGTTGGGATTCATACGAAACGGGTTTTCCTAGCAAAAAAATTATTTGATTATGCACAAAAAGATGCGCTTATGCGGTTTATTTTTAGATTTAGAATCCATCAACGAATGATGAGGCTAATGAAGGGGATTTCTCAATAACTTGGTCATCCAAAAGCTATTCCGTCGCAATATCAAAGCCTTATGAAAAGCTTTATAAAAGCCTCTGAATTGGGTGAACAGTATGATAAATGTGCCAGTCTGCACAGAACGCAAACAACTCGGAAAATAAATCCAGTACGGATGCCCCTAGACGAATACTAGCTCCTTCAAATCCCATGAAAGGATAAAACCAACTCCCACAGCTAAGCGTCTTAAGAAGGTAGATAATGATCCTACACGAATAAAAGGGCACATACCACTTATAAGGAAAATGAAAAGATTCCGCCATTCCAAAAGTAGAACTCCCAGCAATTTTCAATTTAAAGGAATGAAGAACAGTCCCTCTGCCACACGCCGAAAGGCGGCTTGAAGGGTATTTATGCAGATGTAGAACAGTTAAACGAAGGAAAAAACGAAGACACTAAAGATTTGTACACCTGAGTAACAAAATGGTTGATAACACTATCGTAACATGCATTTAAAATTTTCACTTCATAATCATTGTTTCCTTTGCTTCACATTGAATTCAGACCGAAACTAATCAAGCAGTAAATGTTAAATCCAATGCCTTTACATCAATGATTTCGGCCTTTGATGTGGTGGTATAGCGTATCAGAATAAGGTAAACTGGTTGAATTAACTAGTGATTTAATTTATAAATTATACCACAAAGCAAACACTCAACGACCTTGGTTCCGATGCATGGTATCATCAGATAAATTATACTGATTATTAGTTCCACCTGTTTACCTTACTCTGCCGTGCTTCCATTCTTCCTACCCCGAGAAAAAAACTAAGCCCTATTCATAACCAACCATTGCGTCCAATCCCCATCTTACATACCATCCCATATTACGTATGTACAAAACCGCTCGATTCCCGAGTACCAGAAACTCGCCCACCTCAAGAAGAAAGCCTTAATCCACCCACCGTGCAGAGGGACAAAGCATAACGCAAACCCTTCAAAAACCCCACGTGCTGAGAGGTGAATAGAAGTGGAGCTGAAGGAAATAAAGGAGGAAAGAGCCGTCTGCCTTTTCAGCATCCCCATGCACAGAGAGCCGCATTCAACAGGTGGGTGCTGAATGCGGTAGGGGGGGATGAGTGGGGGAGGGGAGAAGGCGTCTGGTTGGAAGGCAGGGCGTATCTTCTTTCTCCCCCTGGGCGGCGATGGGCATGCAAAGTGCGATTCATCCGGAGGCCGGTGATATCCCCCCTGAAACATTTCCGGACGCGCCATCAATGACGACAGATCCTGAGCTATTCCTATCATCGCTGCAGGCGATAGAATAAATGAATCGACTCTATCCTTGGAAACTCCCCCGCTTTGGAAGCGGATTAAGATGCTGTCATTACCTAATGTGGTAAATCAGTAGTCGATTCTGCTGTATTAGGGCATATCATAGAATGTGATTATCCACCCCGTGATGAAGCAAAAGCAATACTGGAGCAAGTAGAATTTGAACTGATGTGACGAGTTTAACTACCAGAAATGGAGAAGAACGGTTGAAATAGCATGCTTCGTATTTTCCTGTCATTTCTTAATGCATTACAATACGATGATCAATTGTCCATCAGATAAAAGATCATCAGAAACGGAGTATCGGGGCAGAAATCTATTTTCAACCAAGTTTTATGTAACCATTAGTCCGTACTTGAACGTCAAATTATTTAGATTCAAATAGTTTACCATCTTAATCCTGCGATGGAAAATGAATTAAAGTGTTTTGTAAACCTTTGTACAATATTTTCCATTTTATTTTAAAAATAATTACAACTTATTTCAGAGATTGACCGCACGTTCCCTACTAAGAGCTAAACTTGACAACCCGATGATACGGCTGGAGAGTCCAAAACATATGGATGACGATACATTTTGAGTTGAAGAAAGGACTAAATCGGCAAAAGCTTTGTGGGACAATTTTCAATTTCACTCAATTCCTATGAACAACTAACGACTTAGGGTTCCTCTGAAACTACCTTGAAAATTTGATACCTGAATCTGACCTCAATATGTTGATTTTCTGTAAACGAGCATAGTTCTTTACGTACAGAATTCAACGACAAATAAAAGTAGGAATGAGAGTAAACACTAATAAAATACATTCAGCTAGCCGTTGGACTTGTAACATCCTGCCACTTTTGCGGAAATTATGTCTTAGATCCTCTTTTAAGTCGGAGATAATTCTGATTAAAAGCACAGCCTCCTCTGATGTGGCGAGGATATTCCGAGATTCAGCTTCTCGGCATTTTCTTTAGCGATTATTTACATAAGAAAAATCAAAACTCCTCGCCAGATGGTTGCTGGATTATTAAAGATGGCGCAACTCTGCACGGTTGCCAGAGCCGACGCGCCTGGCGAAAGGGTGGAGTTCTCCTTCTTAAATAGAACCTAACGTACTTCTGGGAAAACCAAGTGTATTCATGAACTTAACGAGCATTCCAAATACAACAAGCCAAACGAGAAGGGTAAATTCAATCAGATGCAAAATTGATTGAAGAACTTCTGCCAAATCAATCCAAAGATACTGTTCTTCTTAGTCGTGCGCTGATACCTTCCAAACAAAAACTTGAGTGATCGTAATTATAAATATTGAAAACAAGTTATGATATTATAATATAATTTATTTCGCCTCAAAAAACAATATACATATTAAAATTGACTTATTGAATTGAGTAAAATTAGGCCCCTGGATTAAATCTAATGAATTATTATAAAATTACCCCTGGAGTAAATCTTATGGATTGCCATCAATACAATGACGGAAAGATTTTTTAAGAAACTTTGAAAATTTTTGAGTTTTAAAAATCATAAAAACAGCAGTAGATAGACAGAAGTAACGATAGTAATAATCTTAACTGGGTAACATTTAATAAATTTGCAAATTTATGTAATAAATAATCGCCTGAAGGTAAGGCAAGGTCGTTATTGTGTAGCGAAAAAATATAGTTTAATAAAGACACAACTTTGACTTTTGGTTTGAAACGACAGAAAACATCAAGGTTAAATTCGCCGACACCAAAAGTAACTCAAAAGTGCTTGAACAACCTAAGTGGAATACTGAGTTGATAATTTATAACTACATCCAGAAAAATCAACGAAAATCACACTTTTTTCACAAAGGAGAAAAAATCTTTAACTTCGGTAATCCATCACAATGTTTTAACCAACCAACATCATTCCCCAGGTTGGGACAGTAAAAACCTGAAATCAAACCCTTTTGAACGAAGACCCATGTAATGTCTAGTGACATGTGGAGAAACGCTTGAAGAGACTGGAAATAGGGAGCGGAAAATTTTCGCTGTGCGTCATTTGCCGAGACACGTAATAATGGGAGACGAATTCGCATTGAAATTAACTTCTTATCGCCATGGCAGCGTGATCGCGTCATCGCACCTTAAAAGTGCGCCAATGAACCGCAAAGGCTCTCTTGCGCCAAGAACTGAATTGCCACTCGCTGGAGAGACGACACGCGCAGACGTAGGTGCACGCTTTGAATCCATAACAGATGATGGAAAATTTTTCTAGCCAACGCACTCGGATGTTTGAATATTCAAGTTAGATGTAGCTGCATTAGTCGGCTTACCAGACTTTTGAAAAAAGGCAATTTAAGTCGATTAGTGAAATTAACACCCAGCGGAGGATATTCAATTCCCGAAATTTTTCTCAAGCATCCAATTAACATCACTCGACGATTTTCGGCACCTCAAATGAGTTTCCAGAAAAGCCTCCTGAAAGCCGATAGAAACATTTCGATGGAGATTTAAGTAAAACGACTGAAGTAATAGCAAGAATATAAACTTCTAAACTTTCATAATCTCTAATGAAAAATTAATTTTTCTAAAGGCGGAATGATTGTTTCATAAACTTTAGAAAAGTAAGTTCGATAAGTCAAACAAATTAAACTTCTTAAATAGGGAGATTCCAGTAAGTGAAATGCCGTTTTCTACTTGAGCACACATTTTCATTACTCTGATAATAAGTTCAAATTGATAATCCATCAAGATGAGGATTATGGGGAGTCGGCCTGATTGGGAATATGATAACTCCAGAAAGAAAAAAATGAAAATATTACAAATCTAATAACCCCATGAAAAATGAGAGCCGCTGAAATTTAGCATCACAGCTCAACCTAAATAGAATTGTTATCACTACGCATCCTCAAGTGCAATAAAACATCAAAATGACAAGTGCGTTAACAGAAGAATGTCTGCCAGGGAGGAAATTCTAAGACTGCCCTCCTCTGAACCATCTCGAAATAAAAACTGCCTTATATTTACTCGTACTCGTAGAATACATTCACAAACGCTAACCGACCAAGACACAAACCATCATCAAGTTTCTAACAGAGCAAACCACGAGGAAGACCTGTCGCTTGATGGCTCTTAAGGTACGAGTTCTGCACTTGTCGGAGTGGGAGAAAGAGAGGTTTGTGACCCAGAGAGTTCGAAAAAAAAGATCAAGGATGATCTTATGCTCCGGGGCGGCGAGAAAGAATCACGAGTCACGATGCGACGTCGGAGGATGGAGCGCATTCTACCTGGCAGTCCTTGAGCCACTAACTGCTCATCACCCGCACGCATCGAGGTCGCACTTGGAAAACCTTTTTCTCCTCTTCGAAAGCTATCGCTCGCGTAACTCCCAAGACGACGCAATTCCATCTGTTAAACACCTTTTTCAGGCTCAGCACGAGATGGAAGCTATAGCTGGAAGATTGGGCGCCGGGATAGTATTGTACAACCAATAGATCCTAAGCCTCCTACAGGGAATATTAACCTAATAAATTTCTCACGTTATTGGCTACGCTCTAAATGCCGCAAGCAGTGAAATGCTGTAGTCATAAAAAAACAAAATTTGTAACTAGTTTTGGTAGAGACGTCGATACATCATTTAGCAAGCATGCCAATTACATAATAGGTGACAAAATTGTTACATAATGCATTTAATATTATTGAGTATCATATAAGCGGCATAATTAATTACATAATTTTAGCGAGACAACGTAGACAACTAAAGATAATGTTCACATGAGTTTACTATTATCTTAAAATATTATAAACGATTCCAGTATTACTCATCATAGAACGTTTCTCAAATTATGAAAAAAGCGTATGAAACATGCTTGGAACCAAGACCTGTTTTAAATTAAGAGAGACCCTAGGCCACAAGATATCTCCTCCCAATTCCCTACATATATTTCTGAATCATAATTTGTTAGGAAGATCATAATAGGGTTGTAGAAAGACCCGGGCACCTTATGAAAGCATGTGCAATCTTATAGTCTTTGAATGTAATGTGACAATCATTCACCATGAGAAGACCAGGCTTTGAAAGCATCAAAAGCCTTGACTGGAAGCCCGCATAAAGCCGGTCATGCTTGGAAAACCATAACTATTTAACGATTTTAACACGGATGATTTCTAGATCATCACGAAAAATACTCTCTCCGCTTCGTCCAGTTAATCTGTATTTGGTTAGTAAATAGATGCTTAAATCCCAAAGTCTCCAGTATATTGAAGCACGGATACTCTTTGTGGCTTTAGAGAGCTGATGACGAAACCAACTAGAATATTCCTCGCTCATTCACAAAAAGGTTTAGACATCATCTGCACGATCAGAAAAGCTATAAAAACGCCAGTTTCATAATATCCGACAATATGCTAATACACGCGCCACATTTTGGATACTTTTTAATTGTATTAGCATATCTTCTGTGAATCGGCAGTTAGCTTGCGTCTTTAGAAAGCTACTCTTTACCAGATAATGAATACAGACCTTATCTCGGTTGTTATAGTATAATAAGATCATAATCTACAGCAATAAGAGATTTGTAATATTATCAAAGAATTACTTTCGAATTTTAACATTTCGAAATAGGTCTTAAAGCATCAAATTTCTTTCTCTATATCATAACATACTAACATCTGCTAGAATAGGGACAAGTATATAACCAACTATTAAGTACAATTTGTACGCTTATTTTAAAGTAACTTCTACTCTTATGGGATGCTTGAGTTGCGTAAGCGATGGAATTCGCTACGGACTCTTCTTTCGACCTTTAGATCGTCCTTTTTGAAGCGAAACCGTTTTCGTAAATTTGGCACGTGCTACTGTGCGAGCGCACATCACGCCAAAGTGAAAGCTGAAGAAAGTTCGTTCACACGGAAAGTGAAAGGAATAAAGATGTAACGACAATGGTAAAATCAAATGGAAGTACGCCAAATAATTTACTACAGACAAACTAAAGCACTCCGATAACATCTTGTAAGAATGTGCAGAAATTGCACTCGATGGAAGAGAATTAGAAAGATCAAAATCGAAGACCATTTCTATGTAAAGCTCATTGAAACAAGTATTACCCAATACTTCCCAAAGGCGAACATCGACGAATAACAAGCAGATATCATCGTTTGAAACCGTGCCGAGCATAACTGGTTTTTAGTTGTTGATAAATTTCGCGTGAGATAAGTTTCCGATGATTTCATGCTTCAAGCGACCTCGCTCGGGTATTTATCGGAGTATAGCCAAGACATAACGGCGGATTATCAAATTGTTTTACAATGCTTACTAACCATTTCATTTGAAGGTCGCATCCGACAGTTGATATGAGTCATTAAATTGTCATCTAAGCCATTAAATCCTCATTCAAACAGAAGTATATGAATGGAATGCATCAAAAACGTGACGATAAACTGCCAAGAATACTGAAAAATTTTTTAACTGGATGCAACTCTCGCACCTCGATTGCACAACAACTTCAAATCAAACAACGATAACCACTAAAATATCTGTATGGTCTATTCAGTTCTATTCAAGAAACATTTACCAATATGTTCAAAGAATTTGAATGAATTTTAGGGGGATAAAGTAAAATAATTCTCCAAGCTGTCCTACAGTCGACGATGACAGGAATAACAGACATGGTTGATAAAATAAGGTCACTGAATTGGATGTGGGTAGGACATGAGGCGAGAAGAAATGACATGCGTTGGACGTCAGCAGTTCTCAACTGGACACCAAGAGATTTGAAGAAACCAAGAAGACGAAAGAACCGACGGAAGAGAGACATCACTTACTTAATAACGCAACGTGACAAAGAAAAGCTTCGAATACAGAATTAGAAAAGGGATGGGGAAACCTACATCCGACATCTGACTGAAAATGAACGATAATATTAAGAGAAAGTATTTGGATTCATATCACTGTCTCGGTAGTGAAACGTTAAAAATAGTAAATACAAAAAAAATTTAGTTAAACCATTTAAGTTTAAGTATGCAAATCAATCCAACAACTATCTCCTAAATTCTCCACTGAGGTATAGATACTTAATCCAAGCAAGTAATCCGCTCTTTCAACGCCCAATTTTGATTTTTGTAAGTAGTAGTAGTAAACCCTTTACATAAGATACTAAAAAGAAATCGTCCAAAACTCAATTGGTTGGCCGAAAAAAGTTCCCTTATCGATTTCTGGCGAATGCAATCCTCCATTGACGTAGTAATAATTTTTAGAAGGTAAACGATAAAATATTCCAGTTTTTGCAATGTCACATTCATGTATAACATCATATTAACTTATAGCATGGTTGTAATACCTGATGTGATCGACTTCCAGCACTAAATTGTTCCACAGAGATTGACTTCGAGAAACCCGAATTAGGGATTCACTGAACCAATGTATGCCTTTCCAAGATTGCTTTGCATTTTTCTTCCTTCTATGCAGTAGCATAACGAATTTTACTATAAATAGATGCATTAAAAAGTAAACTGTAGAAAAAAATAGCCGAAAGTTAAAAATCACAACCATGAAAAGCCCCTATCAACAAAACTTCTTTAATCAATTAATCAGTCTTTCACGATGAAACTGTTGAGTATACGAAAGAAATCTACTCGAGGATTATTTTGTAATTAATAATGCAAATAATGCTACATTACACGTTGATAGGTTAATTCCACATTGTAAAATAATCCTCTTGGGTTGACAATAAATCAATTTTCTCCCGATTCAAGCGAATCTACATGAAAATCATTCCATTCGTAAATGGTCGATCACCTAAGCATCAAAACGATATTCAGTCCCTTCCGTCACGGTGGCGGGAATTAGCGCCAATACTCTCGATAAACAAGACGTCACTGTCCACGTGGGGCGAGCAAGGGAGATTAGCGCTAAGTACATTCCTGGAACGATAGCTTTACTCCCTCATACAACCCCCACCAGCGGACAAACGATCGAATAACAACAAGAACAACTACCTCACAAAAACGTGCCACCGCGTCACGCGAGGAGAACCAAATACAAACGAAATATTTACAGATTTCCAACTTGTCGGGACATTACGAACTGCCAGGATAGCTTCCCCATTCCGAGCCAGTTAATCCAATAAAATATCTGGATCGGGGGTGGAGGGGGGTCACGGTCTCCTCAGGAAACAAGAATGCCACTTCCATTCTGTCGGAACGCACTATGCTCCATGAGGGATACATATTTTTAAACTCGTTCTTAATCAACAAGGTCAATTCCCTCCGACCCTATGGACATCAATCCTATTAAAACTAATCCTTAGCCCTTAAAAATAGGGGAAAAACATGCCGCATTTTTCGGCTCCTCCTACAAACATTGGAGGGATCGGGATTTTGTGTTATTCTGAAGAGCTTGGTATCACAGCGAAGAATACCAAAACTTAGTGATTCAGCCAATTAATAACGAATTATTCCGAAGTTGCATTTCTGGTTCTGCTGTGTTAGCGTAACTAGTTGTCACAATAAATCAACGGAAATGCAAGTTTTGCTACTCTTTACAAAATGGATATCAATGGAGTCACCCCTAAGCAAAATTACTTTTAATATATCTTTGGAATGCGATCATGGAAGACCATCAAGAGCTTGGCCTTACAAAATGATGATTAAAATCGGAAAGACAAACAGTTTCATTTTTAACTAGATGTTGACAATTATGATAAAGTCAACAGTATTTAAAATGAACAAAAGTATGGTCAATATTTTTAAATTACCATAATTTGAATTTCTTTAACACTAAACTTTAAAAATGACCACAGGAACCGTCTTTCTTATCTAAAATCCAGCTAAAATGAACGAAGTACACATTTAAAAATATGTAGCGAAGCTAGTAACATGTGCATATTATCTCAATTAATGACAAGTCAAGATGGATGGGATATGCCTGACAGAACCTCTAAAAGATTGCGTAACTTTAAAAACTTTGAAAACCAATAATTTATTCTACTCCACTCAAAGTAAACGCTGAATGAAGTGTAAATTATCTTAAATTAATATCTTTTACATCAGGGAATTGAATTGAATCCTGCTTTCAAGTGGGTTGAGATCACATCAATAAATGATAATATATTATACAATAAAATATGATTAAATGATTATTGGGTATGAAACTGAATTCCGAGAGAAAATATTCTGAAACTGAGATCTTATCTAAAATATCATTCCTCCATTTGCTTCGAGGGAAAATATACCTTTTCCCATTCGTCCCACTAACTTTTCCAGCTCTTTGATCTCTTGAGTAAATATCTGAGCAACGTCATTTGTTTACTCATCGAAACAACTTTCTCTGATTCATGCTGCACTCAAATCTCAAAAAGCTTTGACCTTTTTCATATTTTCCTTCACTTTCCATTCAGCTTCTCATGTAACATTTAAGGTGCAAGGTCTTATCAGTTTTTATGGAAATTTAATCAAAAATGTTACAATGCATTCTTTCTTCTTAGTTGCTAAATTAATTTAAGATAAATCAGTTGATTAGAAGTATCTTTTAGAGTATAATTTTGAATCAAATTGACCGTCTAAGTTCGAAGTGTAACTATGACATTTGTTCAGATGCCAACTCACGTTTTAAAAGATCGTATTATTTTAAATTTACGTCTTAGAACTCGATCGTTATTCGCCATCAATACAATGACCCAAATATTTTCAAGAAATTTACAGTCGTGACCAATAAAATTAGTAACAATAGTCTATCTTATGTTTGAATCCTATTTGGGTTTATCAGAGTACTAATACGCCATACAGGAAATTCAAACATAACATAACATCAAGGGCTTAATTGTGCGTAATTGATTTATTTACAATGAGGATCCATTTCGGAATCATCCTTCGGTGAATCTAGGAAAAAAATTGAGTAAACCATAAAAACTACTGCCAAAGTATAATAAGAGAAAAATTAAAAATATCAGAAATATAACTTTTATATCTTGCAAGAACAAAAATCTCCATTAAACATAGTAACGTGGTGCTCTAAGTCTCCGGTATGAGCGGATGTGCCAATTTCAGTTAAACGCTACTTAAGGAGAATATTATAAGGATAAGGAGGCGTTAATCTAAGCAAGCCGGTGCGATGACAGCATTGCAAAATCACCTCTCTCCAGATACGCAGTGACGTAATGTGCCACGAGTCATCACGTAAAAATAACCAACGAGTTAATAACGCCTTCTCCGAAGGATTGTACAGCAGACAACGGAAACTGATGAAATTCCATTGGAGGTAATCCACTGCCGATGGAATTTTCAAAGCCCGAGGTTTGGAGGTCAGAGGATGGACACGTTCAGAACTTCAAGTTAATCAACAATACTAATCACCATGGAGAAAGCTGATCATTATTTACTTTCAGAAAGAAATAGAAGCCATCGCCTGCGCATCCACGAGATATTTTTAGCCTCGTTCATGCCGAGTATTTTAGAGAAACTGATAACATTCCATTCATGTAATTATGAAATTCAATGCGGTAAACAACACTTTTATTTACTGTACAGTGTAATGATGTTCCCTACTTATTTCAGAAAAGTTTACTTTTATACTTGTCGATATTTAACGCAGGAAAGAGGAACTTCGTAATATCTTTATGGTATAACAGAGCCATTCCGGAGGTAAACAAGAGTAACAACACACAATGAAGAATAAATAACTTTCGAATACCGAAATACATCCTTGCTAATCTTAAGATTTCCTACTATTCTGGTTGATTATCAGCAATCGCCTTCATCCAACACCACAGCAATCATTATTAAATTTATATTAACAAATTTTAAAAAGAAAACATTTCCATTAGGTAAATCATCTTATAAGAAAATAAAGTTAAGGATAATTTACTGTTTGCAGCACAATGTATAACAATTACCGCCCAAAGAGTAATAACCTCAATTCGACGGGAGTGATACTTCAAAGAGCTCCTACATAGACAAATTAGTTACACGTACACTTAATTTGAAAGACCTGTAACCAGCAAAACGTCCGGTAGAAAAAATAAATCGCCTCCAGAGAGAAAGGCACTTTTAATGCAATTCTATTAAGTTCTTTATACTAGTAGAAGCATCTTCCACAGTATAATTTACGACCAAGTCTCCCTGAACCGAGGATTTTATCGACCAGTCGCGCCAATTTGCAAATTAATTCTCAGGACAATATCCACAAAAAAAACACACTCATTTGGGACAATGGCTGCACCTTGAAGGATTTTACGCCGCAATAAATTAATGACATAAACGCCTGCGGAGGGAGAACAATTCTTCAAAACACCGATGTACATCTAAAAGCCATGACCTCAATGTAAACTGTCGGCCTCGCCGTTGAAAAAAACCACATAGTCAAATGGGCGAGAGTAGAAACAACCTCGAAGAGTAACATTACACTATCAGCATAAAGGGCGATACGAAACCGTAAGGAACGAAGGACGGCTTCGACTTGAAGCGAACGTGACCATTGCGGGAAATCCGGTTCTGGACCACAGAGATGCACGCAGACTCCAAGGTGCACTTGCACCAACCTGACAACCGAAGGAAGATATTCTTTCTTAGCGCATTCACCCAAAACGCACAGATTACCCAAAGTAGTCGTCGGTATAAAACCTTAAGGAATAGCATGACATTGATAAGGGTAGTTTAACCTCGTTGTACGACTGGGATTTAAATAAATAATATCTGTGTGTCTGTCTATATGTATAAGTGTTTAAATAAATAATATGTATATGTGTGAATATGAAGATTATTGGAGTGTACTAATTATCTGGGATTTATGTCAGTCTGCAAAGAGTAAAATAAATACTATCAAAAATTATATCAGAGTCTGTCTTTATTCTAATACTTTCTTGTAACAAGGAAATTATATGTAATTTTCTCTTCACAAAATTAACAGTGGGCAGAAACTATCCACATCATGAGGTAAAAACAGCCACATCATTCGTCGTCATACAACAATCAATTATGACTATGTGTGTCGTAAGAGCATTATGACGAGTCACATCCAGCGAGCTTTAAAAACAAATAATCCGAATTTATCACGAGATAATCCAATAACTAGTAGCAAAAAACGGAAGGAGAGAACGTCCCAACGTGCCGAGCTACTCTTGAGATTTTCCTTATCATTTGAATCTCAAAACATCTTTAATTGAATTCTATATTCCCCTAATAGAAAGACCCAACATGGAACATCCACAGAGTAAAGAAAAGAATTGCGTTAACTAAAAGCAACAATGCGGACGATGTTCGAATGATTATAACCACCATCATCCGCAAACGTTATGGAAAATTCTGAGGCATGGATTTCCTTAGCGGCACACTTTCCCGTGATAATTAATACAAAGGATGACTACCATTGGAAGCGACTTCACACCTGTTTTAATCTTACGTAATACATCGAGGAATTCATTCTAGGAAAATCTGCCCACGGTAAGAATTTTTTTCGCTTATTTGTATGCAATATCTGTATTTAACCTTTATCATTCGCCAAAGAAGCGCATTTCCTCGTCACTTAGTGGGAAAATTGGTAATTTTGTTAAATTTGAAGGAAGTAAACTATTATTATTATTTATTTATTAAATACACTACTAATAGGTATTGTGCCAGTTGGTAGTCACATTCATCCTTTCATGAAGGGAAAAGAATGAAGATACAATATAACCTGCCTGGTATTCACCCTGGTCGAAAGGGAAACCCCTCTAAAACCTCCAGATATAAAAATTTATAAAAAATAAGAATGGCAAGTACAAAGCTATAGGAATACACACATTGGATTTTAACATCCGGAAATGAAAATGGATTTCAGGCCTGTTTGGGTGCACCTGAAGTTGATTATCCTTTCGCTTCATGAGAACCGCACGCACGGGTTTTGGAAAACTCCTGTGAAACGTCCTCCTGAACGTCTGGAAGGAACGGTTTCACTATTTTCTCACGATCGCACCCACGTAAAAAAGAAGACGGACTGCCGGAACATATAAAAAAAAAACAAGAACTCTTGCGTCAGAGCGGAAAGGAGAAATAACTCGCGAAATGGGAGTTCTCCATTGTTACAGATGAGAATGAACCGCCTTCGGATGGTGAAATTATTTACGCGAGAGAGCTATTAATCGGGGAAGAAAACAACCAGAACTTTTAAACGACCTCATGGGACATCCGAGTGAAGAAATCGTTCCTAACCGAGAACTTTTCATTCAGGACGTAGTATGTAATTGCGTTAGTTAGGCTTCATTTTGTATATTATGTATATGGGACCCTTCCACAGAGTGGGTTAGTGGAAAGAAGAAAAAAAGTTGTCGCGAATTAGAAAAGTTACAACGAAAAGTGTGAAGTCTGTACAAGCCTTGCGGCGGCCGATCGTTACTCAGATGCTTTAGAGCTCAGGATGGGTATCTTTAGAAGAAAAAGGATTCAAAATAAGACTACTTTACCTCATTCAGAGAGATCCTAAAGAAAAACAACTGCATTGACCTTCTTAACGACTCTATTACAATGTTAAAGGGCAAAATTTATAACACTTTATCTGGTTATTTTATTTGTATGTCCTTTTTCTTGTGTATTCTTATTATTTAGCTTTTATTTATTTTTGCCTTCTTTGGTGTTGTTAATTTTTTCTCTCTTCTTAGTTTTTTCACATTATTATATCCCATGTAATTGGGTTTCTTAACCTGTTTGTGATGAATATTATTATTATTAAAAGGATCTTAAAAAATATAGCAGATATTATGCGTCCTCCCTGTTACATTTGGCCATTCTGATACTGCGAGGAAGATCATGAGTATTGCAAAGATTCGGTTCCTGCGACGATTAAGAAATTCATAATGTATAAATTTATCCAGAAGTGTGCTAAAACTGAAAATGAACAACTAGCGATTCCGTAACAGTAGAATCACAGAACCGTGAAGATTAGGCCGGTCAATCCGGGCGACCTTCAAGATGTGGCAATTAAGAAACATCGGCCGGATCTTGGAAAGGACATGGAGGAACCCCTTTCTAATTCGGAAGGTCCGCTTGAGTCACTCAAAGCGGATCTGTCACGTGAATCACGGAAAGCATGCTGCTTTCTGCGAGACGTTGGATGGATTATAAGCATAAAAATTCGAAGATGCAGAATGGGATAAGGGGGGAAACATCAACCGGCATCCAAGAAAATAAATACGCAACAATATTCAATGATGATTTCGTCAACTTAAGGTTGATACATGTCCCATCAACTGCTATTATAAACTTCGGGCGTCAAGAACTTGAATGGAAAAAATTCACGGTATAAATTCCTCATTCACCGATACGAAGATATCGTAACTCTAAAACTGTTCCAGTCGATTAGCCCTTTCAACCATCGATAATAACCCATTATCTCAATGGCCCTAATATGGACTATAAATGGATGAAGCTCACGTTTCAGTAATCGCTAGAATTATATATTTAATGATTCCATTGAAGATCAAATAATTTAATGAAGCAGATACTTTGAATTGCATGGTTTACGTCTTTGTAAAAATTATAAGTCACCAGTGTTTTAAATCTAAAAAGGTACGAGAATAAAATAGAACAACACACAATTTCATTTCAAAGTCGACTATTTCAAAGGCTAATGAAATTTGTAATGTACTCCCGAATACGGTCGCAGCAGCGAGGCCTTAGTTCACAGCGACTTTAATAATTAATAATTGTTTTGTCATTTTTGCATTTCTTTCGGTGATAATATTCATCCATGTATGTAAACAGATATCGAACTTAATTTATATTATCAGATTAAACCATATTTTTACTAATTTGCGTGAATGTTATCATTCAAATTAATCTCAAAACATTGACGAATTCTTTTGCGATAATTGAAGCATTCATAAAAGAATTTGTAGAGCCGCAGAATTCTGTAAAAGTACACAATTTTTTTGTATTGCTGTATGGCCATCCATAAGGTTTTGCTATCTCGAATGGAATTTCCTTTGACATATAATATTCGTTTATTTGCAAACGTCTTCTCTTCCCAAATAACTTAAAGGAAGCTTGGAGTAACCTCCGTATCCCAAATTCATACGATCATCGCACACTTTAACCTATCGGAGATCGCACCACGATAGAGAAATTCGTTATCAGCCAGAGTAAAACCTTATCACAGATAACATTGAGAGATGAGCACAGCAGGTGAAACTTTACGGTAAAAGCAATTCTATTCCAATATCATACGTTATTAACGATCCATCTCCTAGTATACCTTTGTAGCACATTTATGATTTCAGGACTACACTGGATCTATGCCAGTCGATTTATTGGATGATAGATAGCAAAATGCTAACGTCACGCTTCCTCCCTGCTCCGACACCTGTCTTTCAACTTCAACCAAATCGAAAAGTTTATCTCCTAGATAGCTGTAGAGCGCTTTCCTATGAAAATGTTGTTGCATAAATCCTTATCAACCAAAGATTTTGTGGAAAAACGGCGCTCAACTAAATTTAAATAAACGCAAGTATTTCAGAACAAGAAACTGATAATGAACTTTTCGTTCGGCTAACAGATGGAACAGATTAAGAAAGCAACAAAAGGGAATGAATGGTACACTTATTCAATATTTTCGTACCTTTTTTACAATTTAAATCCTGCTAAATATACGCTATTTAAATAATTACTACGTAGAAAAAACTCAACAGAAAATCGCCTTGCAAAAAAATGTAAATTTAAAAAATGAATGCTTTCAGAAGCTTTTATCTTAGAGAATAAATTTGTAATAACATAGCAAGTAAAATTTACAGAAACAACAGAATTAACGTACTGAATGAAAAAGATAACTTAATACTACAGGTTTCCCTCGCTTAACAGAAGAGATCTTCTGAAAAAATGCCGAGCAAAACGAAATAGTGTTAAACGAATATTTATATATCTTTCAATAATGTAATAACAAAATATAAGAAATAGAATAAATATAAGAAATTAATCTCCTAATACGAAACTCTTACTAAGAGGGGAAACCTGAGTATTTATTTTGGATTAACGCCATATGTGAATGACCTACAATTTACGTACGAAGTTTACACTTAATTACTGAAGGTTCCAATTCATTAAATATTTATTTAACAGCATAGAATTAGATGGAAATCCTACAAGGACAATTCTAGCGTAGACCACGTGCAAAAATACTAAAACACCTATCAACGAGCCATCAGCAACAGATGGCATACCTTGAAAACCAATCTCTCCCACGGTCAGAGAAACACCATTGAGAGCGGAATTGCATCCATCTCTACGGATCCGCACATCTGCGACTTGAAAACGCAACCCATCCGACAGACAAATGAACAACGAGAGCCTGTGCCCTCCTTATCCAACACCGTTACATCCTCTGCTTAACAGGTGCCGTCAGCAACAAAAAAGGCAAGGACCGGAAACTGCTCGCTTTCGCCCCGCGTTGAGATACCATCTCGGAAATTTCGATTTTGTTGGGCTGCAAGAGGTCAGTGGATTACGCTACAGCTGCTTAAAAAAAGGGCAGAATTTCTGGGAGCGGTTGGATTCCATCACTTCTAAATCTCACGCTTTTAGACGACTGAAATAGTTCCTAACGGTTTGAAGAATGGTTTGCACATTAGTTGGAGCTTTAGGTAACGCAAGGAGGGAACATGCCCTGTTTCGAACAATGTATACGATTCAAATCAACGTGACACAAAATTATCGAAGAAAAATGTTTCGACATATGTACAGAAAATTGCAGATCCGTGTTCGAATCTCGGTTACCTAAAAGAATTCCCTTACCTTAACCCTCACTGAAAGCGACTTTGATTACTTCTTGAAAATCCCGTAATTTTCATTTATCAGAATAAATCCAATTTAACTATACTAAAAATACAACCAGAAATGAGGTCTGAAATAAGATAAAGCTCTATTGTTTCTGGGCACACGAAAAAGAACTCGAATGCTCTTATCCAATACTATCTAGATCCATCTTGTTAGTTCATTGAGTAGTAATTAAGATTATTCGTGAAGTATCAAATGAATATCTACTCCCAATTCCATTTTACCCAATGAGCTTTGCGAGACATAAAAATTAACTAACTGGAGTTGCGATTCAAGTAATAATAACTTTAAATACAGCATTAATTTCTATGGATATTCGAAAAAGTCAAAAACAGAAAAACGACCACTAGACAACGAAAAACAAGAATCTTGCAGCACAATAACTAAGATACAAGAGAAAGGTTCACTAGCAAAATCAAAGAAAGGGCTTCTGTGATACTCAACCCCAATACCAAGAAATGACCAAGCCTTTCTTCTAACTTGATGAGTAAGAGCTAAAAACGGAAGTAAAAATTTTAAAATACGTAAAATCGAAAGCGTGAAATAGCGCTATTGACTCGAAATGGAATACTTGGAGCAGAAATTTTCACGCTTGGGCTTCTTTCCGCTAAAAAGAATGACTTATTAAAAAGGATCCCAAAAATCGGCCTTCGAATTTCTTAGAGGTGCTAAAAGAAAGGCCCAAAATATTTCGTTTGTGTGCGTGACCAATTCTGGAGTGTGTCCTCCGCCAATTTTGCCGTAAAATAATTCAACTGGTACAACTCGTAAGTAAGAAGTACTGATTCTTAACTGAACTTTACTGAAGACCAAAAGGTGAGAGCAAAACGTAAAACACGAAAAATAGTATTTGAGGCATCTATTCTTTAAAGGTTGATGTTCTTTTACTAATTCTAATTCATTACGAAGAATCTCTATCGTCATTTATCGAATAAAAATTCCAGTATCTAGCTGAAGGATTTTTTTTACACAAATGAAAACTTTTCATAAAAGACAAAAATCTCTTATGGATGAGACTTTACCATCGCTGTAAGGATATTTGATTCGATCGATCCTAGACGAATATTGGGGATATATTTTAATATATTCAAGGATAAATATGGCCCAATGGAAAAATATTGGAAGGTATACGAATTGAATAATTTTAACAATAAGAACGCTTACGCTTACTAAACAGGGGGGTTCTCAGAAATACAGAAATGTTTTATACAAGGCTCGGTTCTGGAAGAATATAATCTAATATTTATTAAATTTTAACTAGCATTACTCATTCTCACTTTTACCCGACAGAATTGTACAGAAGACAGAAGACTTGTAGTTCAGTTATGGAAGTAATGAACAACATGCACAGTTAAATTAAGTATCCTTTCACAAACAAAACTAGCTGAGGGCAATGACATGATTATGGATTCAGAGGACAATGGGCTCATAAATTCGAAAAATTGGGGATAAATACGGTGGTGACCAAAAAATCACCAAAATTACACGCCTATTAAACACCTCAGGAGGTCGAAGCTGGTCGCCAACCTAAAACTACCGCCTGGGGGTCACAGCACTCTTGTACAAAGACCCACTGAGCCCAGTCTGCAACCCAGCCGAGATCTCAAACTTTGAACCAGCCCACGCGAATTAAAACGGGCGAAAATATAAGAGGGCCATCGAGACTTTGGCACAAAGATGTCGGGAAATCGAATTTCCGGTCGCGATTGTCTCTTGCCCACAGACTGTTAGCATCTCTTCTAAGAGTTCGTATCGCTTTGAAAAACGACCTCGGCCAACGGACCGAGGAAGAGCCGTTGAGAGAGACTTGAAAAGTTGACGTTGAGGGGGCGGAGGGGGTGACTCACCATCCCCAACGGTCTCCGCCACTTGTTCGAGGAGCGAACAAAAACCGGCATGGCGAGAAGAGACCGGGACACGCTGAGAAATTGCCTCGGCGATGAGTTACTTTCGCGGCGTACCGCAGAAAGCAGTCCGAAACCACCGAGACAAAAGTTTAATGCACAAGAGACTGAAATGCGTGCAGTTTTACCTCCGAGGCCACTTGCCATACGCTACCCAGGTGCTTCCCGGGTTTCAACCACCTGCGCGAATAATTTTTCAAGCTAGAAAATGCCTCGATTGTATCAGAAGTCGAAGAGAAGTAAATATAAGAATAACTGTAGGAAATATTTCAAATGCACGAAGATTTGAAGCCTATACTAGCCGTCAACGAGTGGTTTGTTGGGGAATTTCATTACATCTCATTCATTTTATTCAACCTAAATTAGTAAAAATCTAGTTTTTATTCGAAGTTCAGAATCATTTACTAAAGAAAGAATATATTCAAGCATTATTAATTCGATCAAAAGTTCAACGATGAATCAAACTGAAAAATCACATACAACTATCGTTAAGAATTTATAAAAGTCATACCGAAAAACTACTGGTAACGATACTGTTTAGAACACAATATATACAGCCATAGGTTTCATTTTCATTCATGATCTTTACCCCGGATTAATAAAATAAGGTCACCAATAAACTCACTGATCCCACCCAATGAGTTTGAATTTATTACCATCGTTACGTTTTATAACTGATACACAACAAAAGATCACCAAACAATCATCAACAAAGATTGATGAACATTGACGACGTTCACTATCAAACCACAAATACAAGATAGACCTACTTCAGTATAAAATGCTTACATTTTCATTCCCATTAACCCATCAGACCCAAATCAAAAAGATAAGCAGTTTTCACGTTGAATTCGCTGAACGTATTCGAATCTAATCCAAAAAATACTCCGCAAACCGAATCACTGACGATCAATAACATGATAGAAATTCATCAAAACTCGCAACAGCAACAGATAAAATTCCACTTTCCCATTCAAATCCGCCACCCAGAACATTCGATATCCCAAATCCACTTTAACCAATTAATCACTCCCAAAACACCGCTATTCTAACACCACCACAATTCAGCTCAACGCCACTCACCATTTTCCCGCCGGCAACCATCTTCGCTCCAATTCAAAATTATCACTTATCCTCTCGAAAGAAACACAGTAAACCGGGAAGGCAGTATATAAAACGATCCGATGGGAAAATAGGACAGAGGAAGAAGATCTAATAAATCTCCAGGTACGGACTTCTCCAATGGATCGGACCACGAAATATTGCGTCGACAACACACGAGAGATGAACGAAGACTGAAAGAACCCTACTATTCGAATAACGGCCGCTTCTACCCAACCGACAAACAGGGCGGCGGGGGGAGGAGGGTTGGAGGTGGTAGAGGGGCAGAGAAAGGCCTCGGAGAAGAATGGTAGCGTGAGGAACATTTTTTATTCCCGCCTTCCCCAGCCAACAGGCTTCTCCCCCATCTTCCCGGTGGCGGAGCGGGGTTTCGACCCCGGCCGAACCCTATCCTTCTGGCGTCACCCCCTTTCCTCCCATAATCCCACCCACTGGCAGCATAATTCGATTACGAGAGCTTTTTTCGCCGGTTCAGCTCTTGGAAGGCGACCCTCTTCAAGACGTTTTCGAATGGACGCGATAAGAAAACGCGGATACCGAACTAACGATCCGTCGCATTTTGAAAGATTCTCCAAGGTCGTGTTGCGAAATGCGGACAATGGGAAGTCTAGTGACAATAGAAGTAAAGTTACATTTCCTTTTTCCCAAATCTAGTTATGTCTGTTGATAATATGAAAACTGAGTTAAGAGTGATGCTGAAAAATAGAATTCTTCATGGCTCATTGAATGCTATGAAAAAGTTATTAACAGGGTCATGAAGCTAAAATTATGTAGACTCATAGCATCACATGAAAGAGAAGGTAAACTACCTCACTCTCCTTACTTAATATGCGTCGTTCCCTCTCCAAAGCTTTTGTTAGCTGATGACGGAGGGGTTGCGGATCCAACCGGACTTATGGCAGAAGACTACAGACAACGACAATGTAAAAATTGAACGGAACGTCGTGCGGAGTTAGAAATGAATTGGCGGGATTCTATCCTTCTGCAGCTATAGGAATTGTAATCTGAAAGAATGAACTACTTTGAAACGAATGGTAGCTGCAACATCTTCCTAACATGGGAAAGATGCTGTAAAACAAATCATCTTCCCCATTAGCGTTCCACAAGAGAGCTCTTGATATGCCAAGAGATCTCCGGCGAAACGTAACTTAATTTGACGTGACATACTCAAACAGTACCATTAAAACATTCATTTTCCATGTAATTTCATCAATAAATCCGAATGTTAATAAAATAGGATAAATAAGACCTGCGAAGTTGAGAGGTTTAACGCATAAATATAATATTTAATAAACGCATTATTTAATAATGATGCAATGACCAGTGAATGCAAAAGGGTTGCAAAATGAATCTTTTTGTGATTGATGGACTGAGTGTTGAGATATCCATATGAGCAGGTAACACTTCTGATTCGAGATTGTGAGTTCGCAGCTTGTCTCCAACTTCAAGACATTGTTAGCTTTATTTAATTTCGCAATGAAATGACAGATAGGAAAATAGCGCCTTGGTGAGAGGATTACATTTTACTTCATATCTTTATGTTACGTAATTTATGTTGACTTCCCACCGAGTCCCATAGGCATGAAATGGAGATTGAATTGAGTTACAAAGTTTATGGGACATCCTATAGCATATTACGACCTGATAAGAAAAAATGACTATTTCAAAAGATAAGTAAAACCTTTACATTGAAGTCTAGCAAACAATTACGTCAAAAAAGAAAATCGTCAGACTCTTTTTGTTGACATAAACTAAAGACCACTTTGGCCACAAAAATAGAACAAATTTGTTCTTCAACACTGAGGAAACTGCTAAGCGTTCCCTATTTCATGGAGAGCGCGCACCCAACTCTTGCATGCGGTTCAATACAAGGAAGCCAAATTCCAGCACGCAAGTTCTTACGAGCACTAGATAAAAAAAATCACCAAAAAATAAGTCTTCGAACTACGCCGGCTTCCCTATCTATAACCTGCGTCCCCAATAGCTCCGATGGGAAAACTCGACCTCGCTGAAAAAACATTTCGTGGGAATAAACTCCCCTATCTAATCGAAGGAACCGACACAAATTGAGGGAAAAAACATAAACACACGAGAATATACTTTGATGAGCGCACACATACGTATCATTTTCAAAAGAACGGCGATGCAACTGCTGAAGTACACGAGGAAGAATTAGAAAAGATTTGAGAAGGATGTGAGAATGACTACCGATCTCCAATTGAATAAATTTCGATGCATTCCAAACATGCAAATGTGCCCTACTTCCTCTAATCTCTGTTCACGATTCTTTGCGGCTCTCGCCGTATATTTTACTTTATTTCAGCAGCAAAGATATTGTGAACGCATCATACTTCCCCTCTACGACGCACAGAGAAAAGGAATTCAGTGATACCTAGGCTAACGATGATTATTCGCTCCAAACGGTTGTTACCCAAGTGGGAATACCACACATTTCAAAGTTAAAAGATAGCCATGCATTGAGAGAAATTGTTACGAGGGAAAATTTCTATTTCAATTTTCAATGAAATCTAAGAACAAAAGTATAACTTGTCTAAACAAAATGTATACTTCCACAAAATTTCCAAATAATCATAAAGAGAAAAAATAATCTACCTCTATCATTCCGATGACGAGCCAAAACATTGCGATCCATTCACCACTTCAGCCCTAACTTACGAAAAATATAAACGAGTGAAAACTGTATACAGAATAGCCCAAGAGTATAGGGATTTTCGTAGACTCTTTTTAACTCTCATATTTATGAATAAAATCCCATATTAATGAACAGATATTTCTCTATTTAAATTATTTTCTAGCTGGAAGACTTCAGTTTCTTAACTTAATCTTGCTGGATCGACAAGTTAGATTCCTATCAATATCTAATATATTCCTTCAAAGGCTTAAAAGAACATATTTTTCTTCAGAAAATACATTTAACACTCCAAGAACACCTATTACTGCCCAAAGGATAGTTATATTTCTTTATAATTTCCAAGCAATATCAAGCATTTTCTAATTGGTCCGCTGAAAATTGCTCCTGAAGAAAAGAAAGCTTATGCGGCCCGCCGAGTAATATTTGTCCAACTTTGCCTCAGCCGATAGCCTACCAATAAACCATCTCTTCCTGTCGCATCTTTCCAGGAAAAAAACATCGCTGAGTTTATCTTATCTTCCAATAAAAGAGTTCTATTTATGAAACTTCCCTATGTACGATAGACTAAAAGAAAATCAAACGACTTCAAAACTACCGAAAGGAAAGAGATGGAGAACTGTACACATGAGCACATCAAAGGTAAAACGAACGTCAGAAGCGACTTGGATAACTACAATAAACTATTAAATTGTATCTCATCAACTTTAAGCAGATTTAGACACTTTTCCTACTTCTGAAAGCGGTTCCACAACACCATTAAAGTTTTAGCAATATCCCTAAGTGGATATTTAATCCGATTCCAGGAGTCACTAATTTCAACCTCCCCGGTTTATTTAAGCAAATTCGGACTAATTTTATAATATAAAACGGTGGAGTAAGGCAAGTAACTTTTGAGCACTGATGCTAATTTGAGGATTTGTGATTAAACGAGGAAGTTATTCCTGCGGGAAAATTACATACATGCGACTATGAATTACATCAACTGCGATATCTACATTATTATTGTTTAAATTTACATTTTTAAACCAAACTAACTCTAACCAATTAACTTATGAAAATATTTAACATAACATTTTAAATTTCAATGAAGTAAAATTACGTGAATTTCGTGAATTACATTCCAATAAAATTTCAACCTCTTTTGATGAATGTGATTCATTCGTTAAGGACAGCTTAGGGGCTAAGCAATTGCATGATAAAGCCCAGACACTAAAATGGTATGGCAATTAAAGGAAAATGTAAACAAATTCCATAAAAATGGATGTATTCAAAGGAAAGCGTATTCCATCTCATTCTCTATATCTATCTATGGGTTGTAATAATAGAGTTCTTTATAAGAATAATTAAAACCTACGTTCGTGTTAATTTTATTCATTGCATTTTATAACTGACCAAGAGAATGGAATAAAATTTCGTCCAGTGTCATCAAATTTATCAATCTTCTCTACCCACGATAAAATTTATCAAATCGATAACTTCTGAAGTTGCTGTAGCATAAGTTACATTTTTGAATGAATTTTGATGCGAAATCATATTTGTACCCCTGAAAATTACCAAATAAAAAATGAGGAGAGGATGTCTTTTTTCCTTGTATAAGTTTGAATAGAAGTTCTTCGAGCACTTTATGTGGGAAAACATATTAATTACCCAATCCAAGAGAACTGAACAGGGATATTTTTCAATAAATGCATATTTTCCTAATAACTGATTCGAAAAAAGAAAAAATATTTTTTCCTATTTCATTAAAATAAGTCCTTGCTATGAGGGGCAACCATTATACCTGAAATTGCTTAGGAATGATATTATGCTTTACGATAGAGTAATTTTCTACTCTACTCCACTGTAGCAGAATGTGATAAAGAACAAAATTCTCTCACAAGGAAAGCGTATTCCAGTTTCGAAAGCAATCAAGGAAGGCAAGGCAATATTACAGATTTGATGACGCTGTAACTTCCCTATAGTGACCCATCCAATCACGATGAGCTTAACGATCGGTGGTCAGGAAAAACCCGCAAGGGGGAGTAGAAGTTCCTGTGAAACATCGGAATAACCAAAGTATAATACTCTTAATTTATTAAGCAAGAACACTTCTGCGCTGAATTATAAACACTCCAACTTACATAAGATTCAAGTGAATGACAGAATCTTCCCAATTTTTTTCCGAATAAAATAACAGGTATTTTGCAAAGAACAAGCTATCAGCAAAACATCGATTTCAGTGTCGCGTTCCTTACGGTCGACCCAGTTAGGGTTTACGACCCTAAAGGGGCTTATCGTTAGAATGAGGTTAGCATAAAAAAACGTTTTAGTTAATGAATACCCATTGTTGTCGAAAGCAATAAGCCAGAAATACTGCTTTTAAAATTGAGCGAAAACGCATAAATCCAATAAAATTTTGATCTGGAATAAAAACAAATTTGGAACAATGGGTTATTTTGTTGACAATTCCTAATAGAAGAATAGTAACTGTAAAGTTAGTCTAAAATAGTGTAATAAACCAAAACCTTGGTTTCAGATCTAAACACAATAGGGAAGTGAATAATTATCTTATTTTTAAATCGTATTACAGTCTGAAACGAGTGAGGATTATTCGGTCATAAAATAAATAATTACAATTAAACATGGTTTATAAAAAGCTAATAAATATTTTCCGAAATTATTGCTGTCCTCGATCTTAATTTAGTGATGAATTAAGCTACTTGTCAATTCGATTCAATCGATCATTTAGGCTCCTATAAAAATAATCATCGTTGCTGATTTTGAACAAAGCCGATTCATTAACTTAAAAACCAAATTGTACATTAACGTACAGAGTCGATGTTCATATAGGATAGGCAATGCATGATTTCAAAGGTTACCACGACATGCAAAATACTTTCTCCATGTAGCATAGAAGTAGAAAGTGAGTTTTCTTGCAGCCCTCCCTCTCTCAAGTCAGAATGAATTTGCCAAAGAGTTTCCGCCTTATCTGCCCTCTGGGTAATTCCGTCCAAGAAGTTTATTGATCACCCCCACTTGCCAGCTACGGATCTTAGGTTTTCCTTAAAAAGCACGCAGCTGGGTGCCGATGTATTTTGGGCTACGTGTAAATATTTTTTATATAAGAAACATACATTTCTACGAAAAAAAACTGAGTTTAAAACAATTTATTGATTTACGATCGAACTATAAATTATACATTTAAAACTTTAAAGTAAAATATTTAAGATGAAATCCGATTTACCTTTAACAGAATGAAAGCCATGCCCGTTCACAATTAATGTTTTTATCTATGTTAGCTATCATCTTTAAGGGTTAGAAGAATACTGATTATTAGTATTCGTCTGACCCCTGAAGGTGACAGTTTACCTAATGAAATACGCATTGGGTTTTCTTCTCAGAACAGGGGTTTTTCCAGAGTGGCGATTTCCTTCTTCTGGCCACCGCTTGAGCTCTGGGACAGTATGTTATGGCTTACGAAGTATTTTAAATTTCAACTCAATTCAAATTGCCGGTCAAAAAATGTATCGTAAAGGCGATTCGAGAAAATAAATCAACTTTATTTTTCACATCGACTCTTCCTCCAATGTTAATAGTTAATGATACCGTCAGTGAAAGCCTCCATCACTCTTTGAAAATATATGCTCCAAATTTTAAGAAAAGTTTAAATCAGAGGAAAAAAACACATATTCTCCGCGTAGGAAAAAAATAGTCAAAAATGATTACTTTCGGGACTGAGACCGAAACATGTCTCTGAAGTTGAATGGAATTCACTAAAAATCGCTACACCGAGGATTTATAATTTGCTGAGTGCGATAAAAATCGCGCGATGTTCGATATAACACGGAGAAGAGTTAGGCTTCGATAACTTTTTCTCCGAAGAAGCCAGAAAAATTCCTAAGTCTTCCATCGACGACGAAATTACGATAAAGCAGCTAAGGCTAGCGCGGTGTAAACTGCACCTTGATCGGAATCTCACACCTTTATGGGAAAGCACTTATATACAATAGTTTCCCAACTATAACTTTCAGGGTTGGTACTTCGCGATATCATAATTCAGGAACTATATATAAACGAGCCGATTACAATGGTAGTAGCTAACGTTGAGGCCATAAGATCGAATTGATTTCGGAAACATCAACTACAAAACTATAACATCACACATACTTCTTCGACCTAACATTCTTATTCTCTTCAAATTTTGATATGAGGATTTACTTCACGAAAAACTTATCAAATCCCAGATCATGCCCGAAAAGCTAGTGGAGTATTACAACAAACTCTCACACCTTCAAATTACTCACCATGCCGTATTTATAGGCCATAAAGATTTGGAATGAGAAAAATTATGGAAATAAGGGATTCATATGAAAATAAAATTAAAGAGAGGCGTGAACGAGAGCAAAATAATTATCGAATTTTCATTCATTATATTAGCCTCGTTTTCGGTTAATAACTTCATTAGTAAAAAGCTATTCATGTGCCGTGTACTTTCCCCGAAGCAAGAGTAATAATCTCCAATTAAAAGTAATTTCTCTTAAAAGTAACAGGAAAGGTACCTTGCCAATTTTTACAGATTAAGGCAGAGAAAATTTTAACATGCTACGGAGTGATATAGTATGGAATGGTAAACATGAAAATAAAATTCCTGAAATTCCCCAGAATGCCTCGTCAACGGATCTTAGGAGAAATCTGTACTAAATTCCGCCTATGCATTAGTTGAGAATTTACCAGATTTTATCTACTCTCCACTGGCAATAGTCAACAGAAAGGCATTTGAGAATGTTAGGCATGTTGACATGGCTTAAGTTCGCTGAGATATCAATTTTTCAACAATGGCTGACACAGAACTGTACACACTGACCAATGTATTAAAATGTAAATGTATTAAAATTTTTGAGAATTCAGCGCATTATCAAAATGACAAATGATTATTGTACTGTGGTAACTTATCGAAAATATCGTTGTAATTAATTTGCAGAGATGATTTCACGAAAGTAACCGTCAAATTACGAGAATATTATTATACTCTTTAAAACAGAGATAAAAATCTCCTAAAAATAGTCACAGTGAATAATCTAACAGGAATAAAATTTTCAGGGAAAAAAATTCCGCCAAATTAATGAAAAATAGAACAGTCGCCTAAAAGTTTCCTTATAAATGGACACAATAGAGAAAGCCCCAGGCACAAGAGACACTATTTCACAAACTGGTGACTCGAGCTCTAAAGATACGAACGTTCATAGTGAAGGGATTACTAACTTCCGTGGCAAGGTTGAACCACTAATCGATAATCAATTCAAGAAATTAACATTTTGCTGTAATCTTTTTCTTAGACGGTGGTTCAATTTAACAGATATCTTTCTGGGACAAGGTAAAGGCGAATTACTCCAATCAATCAATCTTACGCTTAAAAACAGAAGAAATAACTAAATGTTTTTCACTTTTGTTATTTCTTAGACTTTCCACCTCCTAGTTTACATCGCTCTATCTTCAGTCTCATTTCATTGTAAACGGAAGATAATTGTGGATATTGTCTTCAAACATATTTACTTTAAATACTGAATTCTTACACACATTTCAGAACATCTCATGTCTTAAAACAGTTCCGGAAATGAATTAATACCTTATTCCCACGTTTTCGCATGCTTTTCGGATCGATTTACATTTTAAACAATAATTAGCGCGAGAGACAATTAGGGAACCCAAAAAAACGTTTCCTTAAGAAATCATCCAAATTCGCATCCGATCCCAGAGTAACTGCCATTTCCGCATATTAGAAAAGAAAACAATAAGTGAAAGAATGGCCCGAGGCAATCGGAATTCCACGGTATCCACCGAGTGCCGAAAAAGAATGAAACCTGACCTAGCGAGGAATTCCCCGAAAACCTGTTATTAGTCAAATTTCTTCGAAGGGATGCTGACGACCGGAAGCCCTGACGTAATGTGGGAAGAATTTCATTTTCACGAGGATGCACTTCTGTACTTCTCACGCCACTTAAAGACTGAACCACTTTCGTGAAAATCAGAAATTCGAAATTTACTATGCTCATAAAAAGCACTTAACACTTATTTTCACGCTATGGAATTCATTCGTGAGACCCGGAGGTTGACCGAATCACCTGATTCACGACGAGAAAAATATTTCCCGTATCGAAGATATAATATCTCAGACCTCATTAAACGTCCTTCGTGTCCTTTATAATAATTTCCAAGGAATTTTCCATGCCTTCCATGTCACTCTACTGGTTTACGAAGACCAGTTACTGACTCATTCTTTTATCGCCCTACCAGACCACCATGTCAGTTTTTGTTGCTGACCAACACTATGTGAGACTGAAGCACGAGGATAATTTCTGAGAAACAAAATAATAAAGAATAAAAGGCTGAGTCAGAAGATTACAGGAATCAAACCCGGATATCCCAATTAGCCAGCTGACATTATAACCCTATTAATGGATTATGAACTTCCTTCCCAGCTTCCATATATCTTTTATTAACTCGCTTCGTCATTTACCATTGAGATGCCGTGATTCATTCCTTATAGAAAGAAGGTAAATTTATCATCAATATAATCCACTAAAGAATTCGTCCACATTTCATGATCAACCTAAAAGATCCTCAGTAAACCATTTCAACGCTTAAAAATAGTATCAGAAGATACAATTTTGTTACAAATTTGAATCTTTCTCCGTAGACGGAGGTCTTTGCACCATGACTTTCGCTGAGTCAAGTTGGGAGCGAAGGTCTTGAAGCCCATACATAGCACAAATGATTTACATCGCCTTGTTGTGGAAAGCAAGGAAATGTCCTATTTCTCCATTACCGCCAGCGTGAAAGCAAGAATTACAACGGGTGAAAATACTTTCTATCTTAAGCATGAGAAACGCTGTCCTGGAACCAATTTCGACCACTGCAGGACTCTTTCGAAATTTCACATGAAGTGCATCCCGAAGAGAATTCCGAAACAATTCACCGATGCGACCGATAGTATTAGAAACATTGTAGTTAATCCAAAGCAATTCATTGAACAATTCCTTGAATCAACATAATAAACAATTTTAGTGCCGAGCCGAAATAAGGCTGACGACATGAAAGCATAACCGCAATATTCTTGGAAGGAACAGCGCACAGCTGAAATACTTTCAAAGGGAGAGAGAAAAAATGTGCGGACGGATGTTTTGCAGAGAATTATGACACAGGAAACGAAGGCAACGGAAGAAAAACGACGGCGGAAACCCGCGAGGCTAAGAAAAATAACCTTCAGTGCTTCGCGGATGCGACATTTGACTTGAGCCCTATTCGACCAAAGAGAATAGTTATAGACTTATTAAGATACTTTTGTACAATCACATTTTCATCAAATTAGCAATAAAAGTCATGAAAATAATCAGCAGTTATGGGTTTAAAATTTTCCAGCAAAGACAAGTGATGAGATCAGGATTAATTTTTTGGTAGTGAGATAAAACGAGACTCATTGTTGAAAACTTTTTACTACACTACACTACACACTGGTGAATAAAAAGTTATTCAACAATGATTCTCGTTTTCAAGCAAATTTTCACCGAATTCAAAGATTCCATTAATATCCAAGTTTTCGTTCGAGGTTAATTCAAACATTTCCATTCTTCGACAACAACAGTCTTCGACGGTGAAAACAAATCAGAATTCACCTTACCTTACCAACCACTCCCTGAACACGCGCCGATGTCTTTATGCAGTTAATATTCTAATCAAACCATTTTCGAGCAAGTGAAAGCATAATCAAAGCTGAAATCTCATCCTTGCACCATCGGTAGCCTTTGATCACTTCATATTATTCTTCGATGAATCTAGTCAAAGCTTATTTAAACAGCGTGAAATGGGCTTTGGGCTATGCTTGAGTTGGGATTTGTTGAACAGTACCAGATGCACCTCTTCCACCTTTAAGACTTCAACCGTAGACATTGGGTCAAGGTCGCGGTAAAAAACCAGACGTGAGGAGACAATGGAATGATAAAGTGGCGAATAATCGTATTGCTTGAGATGACTTGCACGCACGAGGTCAAGTAGACACGTGAATGGCGAACTCGTGTCGAAATATACCGGTTGGCAAATGAGATAAATGAGTTCAAATAAATTATAAAATGAGGAGAAAATGAAAAGTGTTGTAGATGAGTTCTCCTTAGATTCTTTTAAATTTAGCACGGCCTGAATAAGGTGGGTCAAGTATCGATATTGAAATAACAAAAAAGCAGAAGTGCTTCACAACCCTATAGTTTGAAATCCCAATCATATTTGAATGGATGAATTAGTCCAAACTAAAGTCAGCCTAAATTTAATTGCATGAGAAGTTAAACGGCACTTGCAGATAAATTTACGGGATTATTATATGGTTAACACAGCCTATATCCGACGACTCCCAAGAAATAATTAGAATACATGAAAGTAGGTTGAATAAAATAGTCATATGTAATAGAAAATCCATTTCAAGACTGAAATTCGACCTCTAATAAACACAACCTCTAATCGAGAAATTTTTAAAGGTGAAAAGACGTTCATTGCATTCATTTAGTAATAACCTGGCGTGAAATATCCCCTTTACTTTTTTAAGTTCGGATATTATAACTGTCAATCTTTCATTTAATAACCTGCAGGTGAAAAAAAATGAAGTTGAATCAAGGCTGGAATTCCAAAAACACATACATAGGATGCATTTGAATAGTAGAAATATTTTAATCTCCCTGAGTAGTAGGAGTGAAATTCTATAGACTTTCTAAAAAGTTCCAGACATCGTTACACGTGACCAAAGTCTTTAAGCCGTTCTCCAGTTCCTACAAGAATCTCGCAGTACTCTTGGCACGTGCACATTTAAATCATACGATCCTCTTTGCGAACAAAATGAGAGTAATCACGAGAAACGAGAAGAATTTACGATACATGATAATGGACCAAAATGGAAGAAACAAGGTCAAACAGAATCAATTAAATTTTAGCGGATAGAAACTACTGGAATGGTTACACATATTCCATTCAATTAAAGCCTTCGTATTTCTCAATGGTAAAGAGTTCTCGAAATTATGTAATTCGAACTTAAAAATATATCCAATAAATAAAGAAATTAAAATGGTATTGAACGAAAATTAGTGCACCGACTTCATCTAATTTTCTAAATTAAAGAAAAATTTACCATTAACATAAAAAACATTTTGAGCTAAAAACGGAATTAACAGAATGGTTAATGACACCTATTTGGTAACTTCGGATCGCGAATAATAGTAATTAGAGCAAACTGATGACAAATAATTATAATTAATAAATTCACATACATCACTACTAATTTATGGTATTTTAGAATCCATAAGGGAAACTAGAATATTACTAACTAGTTCCTCATAGCAACCAAATCCGAGAGCCTGCAATTAATTTAAGCAAAAGTAATATTCAACTATTCAACGATAAAAAAGAATTGCTTAAAAAACTCGAGGCTAACTTCTATTCTCTTCTCAATGAAAAAAGTATCTTTGTTTAAAAAATATAACGCGTACGGTCCTTGACATAATTATTAGCAAAGCAAGATAATTAAACTCTATTGTCGTTCTGATAATTACAACCGATGTTTTCATTTCTTGCTTTTCTTTCACACAAAATTTGACAGGAATTATTTGGAATTTCGCAGGAATTATTTGTAATTCACGTTTCACTATTGTTACTGATTGGAGAACAAAAGAAGTCCAAAAAGGTAAAGTAAAGGTAAGGTTTGAAGTCCAAAAAGGTAAAGCTGTCCAGTTTACTTACACACAAATTCAAACTAAACAAACTGAAATAATTTACATTCACAACTCGCATATCAACATAATTTTATTACGAAAGTTTCTTTTGAAAAACCTTCAAAGTTTCCCAAACATTCGCATATTTAAAGAGTCTAAGGTGAAACGATTTTTTCAACTGTCCTTTATTATAATGAAATTTAATTGACAAATGAAAATTCAAAGCCACGATTTATCAGCAGATCAATCAAAATCAATCAACGGATAAGATAGGCCCCCTTTAGAAAAAAATAATAAACATGAGGTTTTAAAATATACGTAAGAAATCATTGCAAGAACGATTTTAAGATCTTCGAGAGGATCACTGTGCAGAAATGCACTGCAATGATAATAGAATGACTATCAGTGTTAACGATCAGTGCGTATGTGTTACTACTGAATTCCTTTTGTTAGAAAATTACATGAATGTATACACCTATATAAGGATTTGCGTTTGGCACTGGCTATGGGGCGGATATAGTCCCAATAAGATTAATTTCGTCGTTCTTTTATGTTGGAAAAATTGCTGGGATCTACAACTGAACCTTGTGGTGGAGAACCATAACCAACTAAATTCACTCCTAGACACGGTTGCAATAAAATTGTAAGCTTTATCCAAGAAAAATGGCCCGTCATCCCAAAAACATCCAACCTAAGCCCAATTTATCCTGACAGGACACCACGAAAACTGCCGCGCCCAGCAAATACACCATTTCCCCCTCGCTTCCGCATTAGATAATTCTATTCCAGAAACCCCATCACGCCATCTGGCTAATGATATCTATCCCTATGTCTAACCGAGAGGAAATGCCTTCACAAAGACAAAGGAGGGCATTCATTCGTGTGTTACCGACATGATTGCCGGAGAACCCTCATCTGCACCCACCCAGCAACGACCGCATCTCCCCCATTAGATATTGAGAGTGGTCAGTGTCGAGGGGGATCCCATCATGACGCACTCGATTTCCATTGGAAAATCAATCGGCAAACATAAAAAAGACCGATCTCGCCCAGCGAACGTGATTCAATGCGTACTTTTGACGCGCTGATTGACTTCCGGTGGCACTTGACAACGGTCTGGGACAAAGGACCAGCAGGAAGACGCGTGAATAAACATCGATTGGGGAATGCGTTAGCTGCTGTGGGAAGTAGAAAATCAGTTTAACAGCCACAACAAGAGGGACTGAATTCGTAACTTGAGTTTTAGTGAATTCGAAAGAGGATTGCAACCGATTCAGTATAATATTGTATTTACGAACAATGGTAGTGTATGCAAAGTTTAAATTGATGATGTTAATCCCACATGATTGACATCCTTGTCTTGAAATTGAAACTTTTTTGTCTTGTAAAGTCTTCAACAAGGACGTTACGTTCTGGTATATGTGAAAACATTGTTGCAGAGTAAATCATTGTCGCATCACCACTGATTCAGCACTGAAAATTGTGCGAGAGAAAAAGAAAATAATTTCCATAGATTAACAAATGAACCTCATTTAAATCATCTCATTTTGTTTTTACATGATAATGAACTCTTGTTAAGATACAAGACAGGTAAATAAAATTATTTAAATAAGTACGCTTGTTTCAGAAAGTGCAGAAAAGGTCTCGCCGAAGGTCCGATAAGGCCGCAACCTATGGTCTATATGCGATCTCATTTTCCTTATGTTGGTTTTACATACTCACAAAAACTCACAAATATGCTAACATTATCCAAGGAGGCTGAAACGCGAAAGGGAATCGAAACCCGGATGATTTACAAAATGAGAAAGAATTCAAAATTGTAACCCAATAGAGTTAAATAATAGAACTGAGGAAGAATTACATTAATTTAAATAGATTAAGAAGACTTTGATAGACTATTTTCAAACCGTAATAACGCTTAAAACTTACATAATTCTGAATCTTCCGCGGAAAAGATATTTTAACGTATATATACCATAAACAATTCGGATCAGATAGGAGCAAAAACCGACGTTACAAGCAAAATCAAGATAAGATATTTTCACAACTGAGAGCGAGTAGTTTTCTGAAATTTTTCGAACGCATTTTTCTCATACGTTCTACGAAGAATACCTTTGATCAGTGTTTCTGGCGCCCTCTTTAAGACTGATGGATGAGAAGCAACACAGGAGTAACTTACCTGAAAAGATAAAAACGTGCATTTCAATATCAACGTTACTCGTGAAAAATTATAATACAAAAGGAAACACATTATACTATAAATACATTACAGATACATATAATTTACTCATTTCCTACAATTTTCATCGCTATAGGAAAAGCAGCGTCCAGAATTCAGACGTGGAAAGATTCAGCTTTTGACAATATAATTTGGATTAGTATCCAAAAAGTTGCAAGATCACGAATCAATTCTTGTAGGGAATATTTTCCAATTCGAATCAATGATTAATTTTAAATCCAGAACGCTAATGAAGTTACACTGATAGATATTTAAAAAAACACAAGATAAAATATAATCTTGTTAGTTTGTGGGTCTAACAACAATATAATGGTGATAACATTTAATGATTACTTTACGAGAAAATATACAAGGGGTCATACTAAATTTATGCGATCAGTTGAACTACTTCTACGGGCGCGACTTACAGAAATCATGAAATACAAGGGTGGTCTGAAAAGTTTCCGACCCCAGATTTTTCAGAAATCTTCAGAAAACATGTCGAGAAATGGCGAAACTGCACATTGAAACGTGCTAAGGAGGGATGACATAGTTTTGGAATAGTATATAATAGTATTAGCAGAAATAAAGACGGGTAAACAAAAGGAGCCAAGTGGTAGCCGTTGGGAAATCTCTTTCCCTGGTAGAATCTTCAAAACCAAAATTTCATCTGCCTTATCTGCCATCAGCTTTAGCCTTAACTAAGGCTTAGAGATGATTGCTTCAACGGGTGTGGAGACCCAATGCACCACGATTCACAAACCGCTATAATCTGCTCCGACAATGCTTTCGCTCTTACACAGACTGACTTGGAGATGAAATAAGGTCAAACGGATTGGAATAAACCTTGGGAAAGGAGAAAGAGCGATGTCCAGAGGCAGTGCAAGTGACATGGCCTGACTCATACTCCGTGGGCGAGTGCACTCTCCATTATGCTGACGATAAAAGAGATCCGATCACTGGGTATTCAAGTTGAATTGAGTATGCCATCCAGCGATAGGCCTACTTTCGATCAGCTGAAGGTTCTCTGCATCTCGAAGTGCAACTCATTCACCGTGTATTAAAAGTACCGTTGATAGTATAATTATAATTACTGTGTTTGACGGAACATAAGCCGCACCTTTTACCATAATTAAGATTCAAAAACACCCCGCGTCTTACATTTTAAAGGCTCAACCTCAGATTAATCTTCAACACTGAATGATATTTTTTCACCCCAGATAGTGATTAATAACTATTTGGCTCTGTTATATTTACTTTTATATAATACATATTTCCTAATCAATTAAAGAAAGATATAGTTATTATATTAATTAAACTCATCGCTATGATAGGACGTGGAAATCTCTTGCTCACTTCTGCGATTTCGAAGGAGAAGCGAAATATATCGAACGAATTTGATTGTAATTAATCAGAACTGATCAAATCAAAACACGCTAAAATTGTAGTAGGTCTTATATGTCGTCACATACAGCATGTTTTATTTTCAACTACGAAAAGAGATAACATGCAAACAAAATTTTTTCATCACACTCCTACTACCACCGCTTACATATAATTATATCAGACAAAAGACTGACTCTAAACAAAAAAAAAACAGGAGACTGTAACTAAAGTAACGATCAAATCGAAAACAACTATGATTTACGCTTTGATTTTTTCGGTTCAACACTGAAATATCTTCATTCTTCCCAAAAGGAAAACAGCTTCCAGAAGGAAGGAATTTTACAGTACTTGCACGCGGAATAATAAAATTTCCGGATTTTGGCAAGGAAACTTCGAAGAATAATTAAATCCAAGTGAAAGGCCGCCGTAGAGACGCATTCCATATCATTCCTATAAAATATACAAAAGAATTCCACAGTGCAACTTTTCATCTTATAAATGAGACAATCCACACTAGTCTATGAGGACGTCCTGAGCATTGGTGAGGAATATTCATGCCACTAGTCGATCATTTTGGCGTTCATTGCTTTTCATTTCCTAAAAATACTCCTATTTCAGTATTCTATTTTCTAATCTCGCTGATGACGCCAAATACAGAGGAAAATTTTATCTTTCACCTTACTCACCAAAAAATTCATTCACCCAAATAAAAATTGGGTCTTTAATTATTTGAATGTAGGCAACACACAACACAAGATTGCCAAAATGCTATCCGTGGTCTTCCCATAAAAAAAGGTTCCCACTCATGATCTAACACATAAATTGTGGCTCCATTGAATAAAAAAATTCTTGGAAGAAGGGAAGAACCCCGTTAAAATACAAATAAAATAATCAAGGAGATAAAAAGGGAATTTCTTAAGAACCAATTTCCTTCAATATAATGTATTATAAATATTACAAGATAGACATGCTATTTTACATATTATGATAAAAGTTGATTAATGAAACCGTGCTTTCTGTCGCTTCGGATTTCCTAGTTTTATAACGTAGGATTTCTCACTACAAGGATCAACCGAGGGAAAAAATACGATTTCTAACATCTCGAAACTGTGAATCCATATAATGCAGACTTCTCTGCGTCGATCATTCTTTATCTTCAATTCAGTACTAGTATTGACTCACTTATGGATACTGACAATCTTCATAATGTACCTCTGTGCACCCACCTCACAATGAAACACACGAAAAATTATCTCATAAGAATTTTAAACCACTTGAGAAACTTTATCACCTCGATTCTTCAAAATATTCCACTACGATAAATCATTACTTGATATGAACCTACTTTCCGCCACTGAATGCGTATTTTAAGACCCATTAATAATAATTAAACGACTTAATTAGAATGACATATAGACTGATAAGCCTCTTCTGGATTCTTACATCATAATTCTTTTAGAGGTATGACGTGAGAATCATATCTACAGGCGCCATCTCTCTTTTGGAGGTATGACATCAATGAAATGAACTATTACAAAAACGTTTCTCGGGAAAAAACGTTAGTGATTCATTATTTCTGAACTTACTTCTGACTAATATAAATTCTAAATCCTCTAACACTCCAGACTAGAAAACGTCATTAGTAGTTAGTTTATTGTATAACGAGTAATTGGTTATTTTGAAACGAAACAATCAATAATGCTCAAGCTCCAAGAAAAATGTACCGAGTATGAGTTGTAATGAGTTAGAGTTAGATTAAGATATTAGAACGAGTAGGAATTCATAATGAGTTTTTCCAGAAGGTTACAGCCAACAAAAGAGAACCTCTTGCGCAATTTGCAGAAGGGATAATTTTGAAATGAAGCATTTGATTTAATACTTCAATTCATTAAGATACCATTTACAACTAAGAAATAATCACCTTAGTATATGTCCATACCTGTCGACCTTTCCGATAAACAAGTGATTATTAAAAATACCCTTCACGGTCAAATGGATAAGCGTGCATATTAACAATGATATTCCGATGGTTGCATGCTAAGTACGGAGTTTAATAAATCCAAACGCACGTGATGCAGTCAATAGAGAAGATTACAGTAGCGATAATATGATCTAAACCTTGAAAAATATTCTAGAAGCGTAGAACATTTTCTTTAGATCGCGTGATTTTAACCCGAGGCTGGATCGTGCGGTTTACATAGTTGATCCTCTAGTTTCTTGAGTTACGGATGGATGGTAGAAAATATTAAAAATGAAGTCAAGCTCTAGGGATGACACTCATACCCAAGGTCATGATCATTAATCAAGGAATGACCAAGGAAAACGTCATAATTAAAATTCATTGATATTTTACTTTTCCTGACACCGAATGACGCATTGATAAAAATGACTAAGACAAATGTTACAGAGGAAAGATATTTTTTATACTAAATCAATGGATAAAACTATCCACCAATTGAATTTTGTAGCAAAAACCTAGAATCATCAGCAACCAATATATTTTGCGCCTGATAATTCCATTATGTGCGGAAAATTATCGAAATTAAATAACTTTGATAGGAAATACAATGCTTTTACACTTCTCTGACATGTGTTATTGTCCGGCAGTGTAACGGCAATCACACCATAGTTATGAAATTATCTTATAATTTAGATATATACAGACAGGCTTGTCGATGAGGTTTACATTTTTCTTACGATGAAAATTTTCAAGGCATAAACTAAAGCGGAAAATTGAAAATTTAGAGAAAATCTCAAAAAATCTATGAGAGCATGCAAAAAAACATGATTTCCTTCTTTAGATTTGACGTTTAAACTCCACTTTCATCCGCCAATAAACTATCTCAATTTGATGAATAAAATCATAAATCACACAGCACATGAAAACATTAACAACTTACTTCGCGTGCCACCATATGAAAACTTCATCCTCTCATGTAATACGTAAAATTTTAAAAATTTCAGTTCCCAAGATTCAAAATTACATCACGAAAATCGCATCCATGTAACGCTCTAAATTTTCAACCCATATTCAAGGGACTCGGCTTATCTTCGAGGGACTCTCATAATGATATAATACTTGGCTCTTACATATTCGACCTAGAAGGGCGTCCCCGTTTAAAGAGGGCGTCAGCGATGCGTTTTTCGCAGAATACGCGTACGGCCGCCCAATAAGGATAAATGCAAACAAGGCGTCCTTGGGCGGATGCCAAAATGTGCGTCACTGCAGAGAAATGTGCTCAATCCGGTCGTGCAGCCCGATGCACGGGACGTGACTTATATCCGTGGGGGGTCTGATAAGATCTTCCACCTACCCCCTTATCATAGCGTCTCTCCATCATAATAATGTAAAATTTTAAAAAAATTTAGGGGCTAACACTTAGGCTATGAGGGACGCCCACTAATGGTCCAGATTAAAGTCCCAGTCAGGGAACCACCTTCCTATATAGGTGGGCAATTCCGACGTTCTACGCAGCATTTTCTTTCCTCATAAAATCAATGCACGTACTTAAAAAATCCGACCCGTTAATTATTTTTCTTGAAAATGAAAAGTCTACTTTTGTTTGCTTAGTGATTAGTTTTCCTTCGCACATTTTCGATGTTTAATATATATGTATGCATGCATAATGCATGCAATATTCCACGCAGGTGCGGCCTGACGTTTTCTTACGCGATCTTCCGATCGGTGGTGGGATTCAAAAATTTTAGGAATAGGTTAGTATCCTTACGACTTATATAACCATACACGGCAGCTTTAAACGCATAGATTTTCGCTTATTAAAAATATGTTTAAGAAACCTTAAGATGAAATGAGAATTAATTATTAATTATTTCACGATCCAATATTGAGACTATTTTTGCTCAAAGGAGCAGATTTCAGTATCCGTACGTATATCTTTCAACTACAACAGTATTAAATGGATTTTTAAACTGGTTCGGTGAACTAGAAGAACCGGCGAGTTCTAGGAACCGGTGCGAACCGGCCGAATCCCATTACTACTTCCGATGAAAAATTTTCGACAGTATTTCGATGTTCAACTCTTTCAGTACGTAGAAGTATGAGGCGCAATAGGAGGATTTATTTATATATATATATACTATCATAAGGAGGTTTCCGAATGGAACACGGCCTTCCCGTAAGAAAAGGTTCCCTGTCCCCTTTAGTCATAACTTATGATCACGACGACTTCAGTCACCCCTGGAGAAAAAAGTCATCACTCTGCCCAGTTTCCTAAATACATAAGCATGTTAGGGTTACCCAATTCACGAAATGATCACAAATAGAGAGCCGGCGAAAAACCTGAGTAATAACATGACTCTGACAAGCATTGTTACGTAATGATGAGGAGAGAAAAAGATGAAAGACCGGGTGCTGGGCCTCTCTATAAGGACATGCGATCGCTTTGAGATCTATGCATGCTCCGGGGTCGAATTTCGCCTTGACAAGGACGTTTGTGAATGGGAAATAAGTTGCTGACGCTGAGGTGAAGAAAATCACGCTCAGGGCCCTGTGCTACATTTAAGTAACACGTACATAGGGGAAACAGAGATGATAAGATTAATACTAGCCCCCAGGTCTAAAAATAAGAGAAGCATCAGTCTGTACCTACCAACTTTTAAATAGCAGGCATCGCTTCTATGGGGACCTTATTCTACTTGTAACAAAATAACGATTCCATGGATGAGATATTCAAGAATCACTGTATTTTAATACCCCTTTCATACGCGGATATTGAATTTAATATTTCTAGCCCCTTCATAATTAACAGATGATTTGTTCACGCAAATTAAACGAGGAAACCGATGACCAATCTCTTGTATCTTTATTCTTGGCTCACTTAATTTCCTTCAATCTATTATGAAGTAAATTGAATTATAAAGTAGTTAAATCAAAGTAATTGACTTTTGAAGTTATAGTTTAATCTAGCCTGTTTTTCCTTTGAATAATAATTTTCCGTACCTAAAAATAGCAGAGATCTCCAATTAGCTTTAATTCTGACAGGAGCACAATATGATTTATTAACCCGCCCACTAAAACAATCAAAGTTTTTCCTAAATATTTTACGACCCTTTCACTTCACGCAGTTAAGAATGGTTTTTCGAACAAAGAAACCTGATTTTGTAGATTTTTTCGATGACACGTTTAAAGACATCCTCGGAGATTAGAGATTCGAATGAGAATTTTACGCCACCAAAAGTGTCGGCAAAACTGATAAAATGATAGAAATGTATTTTTCCTATAATTAAGCTTGAAAAATAATAATTAATATTAATAAAATTTGAAGAATTGTTTCATAAGCATGAAATATCGTACTAGAATGTATACAAAAAGATCGAAACCGAATAAAATGGAATCGAATAAGACTTTAGCTAGGGCGGTGATGCTATAGGACACTAAACAAGATAAGTGAAGAATACGATTCAAACCAGTAATTTGGACAAGCTACATACATTAAAATAAAACTTCTCGAATTCCCCATCCGTGCCTTATTGAGGGAATGACAGTCATTCATGTCTACAGAAAATTCTTTAGCATAGTTATCACGAAATCTTAAGATAGTAACACATACTTTCTAGGTCAAATTATTGGCAAAGAACACTCAAAACCTCAAACGATCCTTCAGTGAAAAATTCTTAGAAGAACTATCAAGATAAAACATTCCACTTTTCGGAAAATATTTCGACAAAACTGCCAAGAAATTATTTCGCTAAGGGCCAAGAATCGGATTAATCGAAGGAGATAAATGAAGTAGATAACTCCTTCACCTGCTGAACGATATCTTCAGTAAATACGAAGACCGAAAAAATGTCATCTTGATTTCAAATTCGCGCAGATAAATCTAAGATATCCCAATTTCCTGATAAAAGGTTCCATTTTCCCAAAATTTACAAAACTGCTCATCATTCTGTTCAAATTTCCAGCTAAACACGATCCAAATGTAACAGTAATTTTTTCCAGAACAGATATCGAACGGAACTGATAAATCGATTGAAGTGCTTTCCGTGACAGAGAGGTCGCCAGAGACGGTGGACGACCATCTCCACAAATCTGTGGGAAGCTTAAGGAGCAATTTATGTGATTGAAACGCATGGAAAATTGGAGCAACACAATCGATGCTAAACAGGGACGAGCCCCAAAGGACAATGAATGCAGAACAGGAAAAAAATTAAATGTACGGATGACTTTGAATGAATACATGGAAATGATCCACAGTTAACTTCCATTTTCCAAGAAACAAGACGGGGGTAAAACCAAATAACTAAAACAAAATATTCTGAAATATCGTAGCATATCGAAACGATATGAGCATGGGCGATATTCCCAACCTGGATCTTTGGAGCAATTAATGAAAATAATAAAAATTTTTAAATTTAATGAGAATATAATATAGAGTATATTGAATATTGAATAGAAAGATAAGGAGATTTTGATTTTAAAACATGCTTGAAACTGATTAATTAATTTGGATTTGTAAATTAATGAAAAAGCAAATGAATAAAGATATAACAAAAACTAGAAATGTACCACATCGAGTTAAATCGATTTCTTTTTATGAGTATGGTTAAATTAAGAGAGTGGCAGTAATTTCTTGTAAAACAGATCAATCTTTAATGCACGAAATTTATGATTTGATCATTACCAAATTGGGCCGAAAAATACAACATATATGATATATCATAATTTATCTATTTTGCTATCAAAGTAAAATTTTCAACGAGATAAAAAATTAAAGACCTCAGCATCTTTCCATATTCTCTCGGACATTTCAATCACGACAGCTGTAAGGAAAGAATATCTCATTGCAGCTAAAAGACAAATGCACCAGTATACCGCAAATATTAATAGGAAAATCTTGCGCTTTTCACTTAAGGGAATTTATTAAACCGGAAAATCTGCTTGATTCCCGATAAAATTTATCTGGATATGAAAGTTTCACCTCTTTATCTCCGAGATCCATTGTTTTTAAACCCACACCTAAAATGATCGAAAGGAATTTGGAGTAAGAGCTTTGACATGTAAGAATTAAAATCGATACTACACGCTTATCGAGTATTTCTGATATAGCGAAGCATAGCAGCGAAAATCGCTCTTCGTAACCTTGAATTATAGGAGATCATGACATGGGGAATAAGCTTCAAACAGACCTTTATGCTGAATACTATTTAGGAAAATGAAATCACGGATGAAATGCATTAGAAAGATAGTCAGAAGAAGCGAGTTGAGATCAACGACCTTCCACGCTTCTTAGAGTTACTTATTAGTTATCTAGTAAATGTGGGTGGACTATCCAGACTAAGGAAGCACCAATTAGTCTAACGCCAACTGAAGAATATAGACAACAATAAGAGAACCGAGCCGTGTAGCTGTCGATCTAAGTTAGCAGGCAACAGAAGGGATGGACGTGACAGAAATTCCTAAGTTCTCCGCAGCAATCGGAGTGCTAATCCACGAATTCTGTGAAAACCTCGAATCAAGTTGCAAAACCTCGCACCGAAGATACGAGCGGAATTTTAAAAGCGATGCATACATAAGAGATAACTACGCATTCCACGGAGAGCACAATAAGGGCTCCATAAAGAATAAATAGTTGTTTAGAAACTATACAGTCACGACTATTAAGAGAAACTACACCTAAATTAAATCGTCCTATCGAAGAGAGAAGAAATTGAATTTCAATAGAAAGTTAGGAGATGCTAAATTTAACATGATCGGTTGACGTGACTCTAATTGAGGTAGGATACCTCCAAAAGTGAAATAAATAATAATTATCTTTATAAGAGCTGATTTCTAAATTTTTATGTCTCGAATATCTGATACATTCGTTCGAAAATGATTCACTACTATGCTTGATTACATCAGAAAACGCCTCTGGTAATGTTGTTTTTGGTATCACTTCAACAAACATGATTCTATACACACCCATACTTCTATATTTATTCATTAATACACACAATTTCATAACTATGGGATTCCAACTTAATATTTAAAAGAAAGGCATGTTGTGACAAAATTCATTTTTACAAGGATGGAATGATTCCCTAACATAGTGTAGTATTTATAAACTATCCCTAATTTCTTGGCACGCGACAATATGTACTTATTAGTTTTAATCTAAACACACAAATGAAAACAATATTTATTGAGATTTCTTGAATCAAACCCCGAAATCAAAATATTCGCAGACGTTAGGATCCGTATATAGGTTAGCCAAAATTAAAGTTTATCGGAATTTATGCAGCAAAGCAGTTACATGGCTCTGAAATAGCGTGCAACTCGTAATTACTTGAAATTATCATCTTTGGCAGAAAAGGACAAAGTTATCAATGGGGACTTCGCGAGAAAAAGCAAGAAAAGAACTAGAAAAATTCAGAAGTCAATCCAGGACATTCATCCAACTCGCTGCTTCAAAGAGGAACATTAACCCTCCGGTAGTATGAATTTTATGCAGATTAACGAGGCTGTGCATGACCTGGCAAATTTTCAAACAGTGAGGGAGCTAAATAATGAAAAAAGAAAACTTCGCTCATTCACAGCAATAAAATGTCAGGAATTCACAAAAATTTTCCATTATTCCCAAAGGACTACAGAAACACCGCGAAAACTTTGTGCAAGTTACACTTCAACAAAACTTTCCAAGAATAATTAAAACCTCACACATAATGAAATAAACGCGAATATAAATAATAAATCAGGACTCTGTGGGGTTGAGCGAATTTTGCCGCATAACGTTTCACTCTCGTTTGACCAAGATGCCGCATGCCCTCGCCGTAAAGAGAGAGGAGAAATTTGGTAAGTGCAGGCGAATCAATACCTAGAAAGAGGTCAGCGGCGCTTGGCGCAAACTTTGCAAACCTCGCCATTTCATCGAATGACTCTTGTAATGGTCTCATTTGCAATCAAAGACAAACGTGATCTCGACAGGGAAATTCCTGCCGTGAAAGGCACGATTTCTATCGATAAATTGACCGCTACCGCAGTAATGACTCAACTTTTCCTGCTAACTTAGTTCCGCTAAGCGGATAAATTTGGGAATTCTCTGGTGGTTTTCTGGATATTTCCTATCACAGAAAGCATGATAGATTGTGAGCTAGACTTCCAAGTCATTCAATTATTATTCCTTGACACAGTAATACTGATGAAAATATTCTTTTACTCCCTGAAAAATTAGCTCAACAATTGAAATATGTACTGGTTGTTCTCAGAACAGAGGTTTTGTCCAAAGTCGATTTATGTTCATCCGATAACCGCTGGAGCTAGGGGACAGACTTAAATCTTTACTTAAGATCTTTACCAAAATTAGTAATTACTTCCACATAATATCCTTATGTGCTGCGATATTTATTAGGATGAAGAAATGCGAAAACTAATAGTCCACCACGATATTTGCAGAATAAATGCATCTTTGTAATATGCTACAACCACACAAATGATTTGCAAGTTCAGCCTATAAAACTGAATTACCTACATTTAAATGATGATAATACGAACCCTCTGTAAGATGATAAAGATAAAACTACGCTTCAATCTTGTTATGAACAATTATGGATGGAAGGATGGAAAAGGACGGAAGGTGAAACGAAATTTAAAATAAAAGAAGGGTTGAAATCGTCGTGCGCATTCCAAAAAAATATTTCAAGGATTATCTTTTTCGGGAAATCTTACAAATGATTCGCCCTCGTACCACTGGGGAAGAAGAACGAGTCTCTAAAAAATTTATTCCCCTACAGTATTTTCTCGGTTGTCATTTTTTCCACCCAAATCTCTAGGATAAGAATGTTCATCTTATAATTTTAATAATGATAGATCGAGTCTACTAATCCCACAAAGGAATGTGGCAATAAAATGTCACATTAACATCGAAGAAGAGACGTGCATACATAAAAAATGTCAATTTTCATCGAGCAGTAGGACTGAGGAAAACCTCAATAAAATGAGAAAAATTAATAGGGGGCACGTTAGGAAAGGTATTTTGTTTAGAAACGTTGAATTCTGGGAAAAATGACGGAAGGAAGTTATTACTTACGAAGACAGGTTGAATTATGAGAATAAAGCAAGTTACTGATACCGAAGAAATTAAACGACTGGTAGGGTACAGGATGACTTGTAGAATGAAACAAATCCTGAGAATGATTACCTTTCAATGTGAACCGAAAAATGACTATCAGAGCTATATTTTTTATTATATAATACTCCAAGTTGTTAAGGAGCTGTTACGTTGCCTTTCTTTAATAACAGAATTGAAGCTTAATTGAGCTTAACAATACTATCCCGCACACACAAAAAATTTCTTACCAGGAACTCAGTGAGACAATATACAAGACATTTTCTAAATAAATAAAATTTATAATAATATTTCTAAATGCATTGAATATCGAAATCGTTAACCCGATTATCCGGGTTAACGCTGGGGAGAGGATTAACGAATAGTCAGAACACGGATAATTCAAACTCTTACTTTTATTTCTTAAGATGATCACAATATACGTAAATAAAGAATTAATTAACATTTACAACATTAGTCCGTTATTCTCGATAGTTTCAGGGACTCGAAGAGTTTCTTCACCCGATCTCGCATCTTTTTAGCAGCAATAGTGTCACTGTAGCCTTTTCTCATTGCTTCATAGAAAAGGTCTTGAAATAGTCTTGCTATTTTCTTATAGTATTATAACGTGAAAACACTCATGCGTTTCTGGTGTTTGAATTCTTCTCCTAAAGGACAGAGGAAAACATCGACGAAGATATAAATATGCATGCGCGGACTATTAGCACATCAGATAATCTACTTATAATCGAGAGTTCACTATAAATTAATCTCTCAAATTAGCCTAAGTGTAATTTTCTATACGAGGTGACATCCTTAAAAATAACTTTTCAAATAAAACGCCGGAAGTTCAGTTAATGTAAACATCTTATAAAAAGATTGATCTTTTTGCCTACAAGAGAATACAGTATCCTCATTCTGAATCCTCGCTGACTCAAAAGGACTTCTTAGCACCGAGTCCTTTTGAAAGTTGAAATGAATAGACTTAAAGCCAGAGCGATGGCAAAAACAGTTGACATACGTCGTATCGAAAACGCCTTGGCACGAGTTACCGAGAGCAATCAATCAATTACCGGATCGCCGACCGACATGCCTTCTTTCAATGACAGCGAAAACGCAATCGGTTCGACGTTAAGAGAAAACCATACTTGCTGGTTACTATTGCAGACGCCTTTCTTCCGCTCCAAACTTGAAATTTCAGACTGAAATAATGCGGAGAATTTTGCTATTCCACATTCAGATCACGTCTCTGTACCATATTAAAGAGAAAGATGCGAGGAATAAACTTTTCGCCCGACTTTCCCTTGTAGTCCTTTGTCTCACGCAAGAGAGGAAGCCAAATTCAAAATTCTATAGAAAACCCCTTTCGAGTTGGCGAAAATGTAAGGGTTCAGCAAAAAAATGCCGTCGTTGGAACATTATTAAAATCGCCTGATAGCAATAAAAGAATGTAAAGGTATCATTAAAACAACTATAAATAATATTAGAGAAATATATGTAACTAAAGTTCTATAAACCAAACCCAACAAAACGAATCAAATGTATCCTTCGGAAATATCAAAGTTTTCGAAATGGATTTAAAAAATCCTATAATCATACGAAATACAAACGAAATGAAAAAATATTAATTAAATATAAATAAAAGATAATCATAAAGGGAATAAATAATCGACATATTTCCTTTTTCCGTTATCTTAGGTCAGCGGTGCACAACCTTATGTCCGTCATCGGCCAGCACAAGAGATTATTCCAGCTTTCAGGCTGCATTAAGAAAACCTCATTGTCAGAAGAAATAGAAATTACTTCGTTAATTTGATTCATCCCATCAATACATTCATAGAGTAACTAACTATCGGAAATTAATTTTTTATTATAATTAATAAACTTTAAATTATGACGTTTAATAGCATTACTATGATCCAGCCGACGCTGCAATATAAATTTCAAAAGTGCTTCTACAGCTGAGTTCATCTCGCTCTGAGCTCCCACCGGAAATCGAACCCGGGACCGCTTTCACCAAAGGCGATCCGGCCAATGTTTCTGTTTCTTGTTATAGGTTCACATATTCAGTATAGTACCCTTCTTGAAAAAACGCGAGTGATTAATAAAATGATTGGTAAATAACGAAATTATAACCATACAATTTTTAGATTTAAATTTCTTATATGAGTGGTTGAGGACTGCATAAAAGACAGGCGAGGGCCGCACGCAGCCCGCGGGTTGAGCACCTTGTCCTTGGTGTTAACTAATTGTTAACTAAATCTTCGGCCATGTTTTAAAACTAAAAAGATCGAGATTTACTGCCATGATTTATTCCCTGAAATCTCTGCCCCAAGCAAACAGCCAAGTATTCAATCGTCATCAAAACAAATAAAACCCAACCCCACTAGTGTGCTAACAGGATGAGAAACATTCGCCAAATTATTTTTCGAGACATTTATATCGCCCACTCGATATCTTCCGTCGTGGAAGAAGTGTTACGGGAATATGTTATTTGCATAAATGGAAATGAGGTCCTAAATAACTTTAAGTAGCCCACGTACCGGTAACTCATGTAGTCTTTTTTAGATACGAATAAATAAACAGCTCGTACGTGAGAAGAGACAGTTCTCGGTTCTGCACGCACCACGATTTATATGGTCATTTGAAGCACTTCGTACAAAGAGAGATGGAGTGTAATTAATGCAATATTGTGTAGAAGACGAATAACATTAGTAAGAAATCGCATAATGTATATTTTACCAATGGCGGAGTAGTCTAAGTAGAAAAAAAACCTGATTGTCATTAATATCTAATTCTCCAAATCATTCTCTCCCGCGAAATCTTGATATCCACGATGATAAAATACAATTAAGTGAAAAATAAAATGATTGATAAGAGCCAATAACAACAAAATTTAACCAATTCATACCTCTGGAAGCTCCACTTCCCGTCACATATGGCGGTTAAATTCGGAGATTATCACCGTTAATAGCCCTAATAAGTTGGTTTAGTTGGTAGTTATCATGATTTAATGTAATAACTGAATGAAAATTTCATTTTGTATATCAAATTATTTCTTTGTTGATGTGCATTTTCATTACCCAGTTAGCAAAATAATCATATAGTATGACAAGGAACGAATAATCTCAAGTACTTGGATGTAATCGCAATCGTGCCATAAAGAGGTTTAAACATTGGTCGAAATGGGAATGAGATATCCAAAATAAAAAATTATGGAAAACAGTAACCTTTTTTTAACTATGTACTTTAGAATCGAAATTCGAAGAATTAGACTAGACCTAAAAACAAAATTATTTTCAATACATTTTCTTAGTTATGGCAGATAGAAGAAAAAAGGCCTGCAAACGAAATAAAAGTTAAACTACTAGAAGATACAGGGATTGAATGCATACATATAGATACTGCACGTCGTCAACACTCACTCCACACGCAAACTACTATTACTATTAGTTTCTTTACTAATGCAACTCCATGAGAAAAGGCAAGCCTACGGTTTTGATTTACCCGAAACTAGAACTTAAACACCTCAATGTGGCGCGGTTGGAAAAGGTTAGCAAAGAGAGTCCTAAACGACAATCAGACTAATTAAAAATCACCGCGAAAGCTTACAGATACTAAGTGCTACCGTCTGAATTTTCAAATAAGAAATTTTCGCGCACAAACACTCGTCTCCTGGAATATCGGAGCCTGGCACTTAAAAAATGAGGGGCAAAAAAACTGCATGGCGCGAATGGGGCGGAAATATTTCTGCAGCGATGCAAACCGAGACAAAGGAGTGAAGGGAAGCTGGGAGGCGACAGATCAAACAACTCAGGAGTGGATTGGGGGGAAAAACAAAAGCGTTCATTTTCCGCAGTTATGAGGGTCGCGAGAGACCACCGAGCAGCTGCCAACTGGAGGTTTCCACGCTTACTAATTGCCGTAAAAAATTAACGTTTCCGACGTTTGGAGCTGAAAAGAAACATGTCCCAATACGAAAAAATAAGATCATTTATAGCAGCAATACATTGGCGCCGGCTGTAGTATCGAAAGCTGGGAATCGAACCGAAATATTTTTCGAGCTGGTTTTCTCTACGTTTCCGAGATAAATGAAATTCTAGATCAGTTTCACTCCTACTGCCAACGTCTAACCGGTTCGAACCGTTATTTTTTTGTTTATTGTTAATTTATATTCTTCCTGACCATTGTTATTTTATATTCGACCATTTTAATTTTATATTCTTCCTGAAATTCGCTTCTGTTTATTCTATTTTTATTTTCAATAAATCAACTGATTTTAGAACAAAATTTGGGAATAACTAACTTAAGGACGAAGTTAAACATGCTTAGTAAACCAACGAAACTTAAGTAAAATGTGAATCGTTTGAAACCGAAAATAGGAAGAGATAATAAATGTGTTCGGTTCCGGTTCGTTGATCTGATCGAAAGTAACCTTACCAGGAAAAAAATCACTAAAATATTAATTTGCCGATAAATTAAAATGAACCATTTCCGCCTTAAAATTCATTATTAAATAAAATAAATTATTACATACTATGATTACTTATCACAGTTTTAATCTAATGAAGAAGCAATAAATTTTCCCTGGAGAATATAATCATGAATTATGATTATGTATTCACAGGAAAATCTTCAGACAGCGCTGAGGATAAGTTTTGATTCCTTCAGCAGTCTCCTCACCGCTAACTAAACCAACGTTACCAAGAAATCCGAGGGTGACGGTAACCGTCTCATTTGGAGGGCTCAGCATAAATAGCGCGGGTTATAAGCTGGGAATTTCTCAGAGAAGTGGCGAATAATGAGCATCCCCTCCGTCATTTAATCTCAATATTGTCGGAGTCTGGAGCATTTCATCAGGAGCGAGGTCTTTAAGTGGCAGCATCACAGGGCGCCTCTTGAAACAACTACTTCAGTCTCGGAAAACGTGCTCACTAGACAATGGAGAATGCCCGAGTCACACACACAAAGGGATTTTTTTAGGAAAGGAGAAAGCTGAGAAGCATCGCCTAAGAGGGCGAGAAAAAAAAATTCAAGAGTTACGGAAACGTTGGGTTAAATACGCAAAAAACAAACAAGCTTCGAGACTTCCTTGATTCGAAAACGATTACTATCTTCTAAACTGTCGACAGTTGAAACTAATCTATACGAGTAATCTATTACATTGTTACCTGAGTATTACTCAATTTCTCTATTGACGAAATACTGTCTTTTAAATAAATGAAGAAACTTAATGCGTCAACTTCTTCATCTTAAATTCTTCCTTCAAGAAAATAGTTTTTTACGATTTGATGGAGACTACGTTACGTTATCATTAATGTGCAAAATTTCAGTTTTAGAAATTACAACTGAAAGTGATAAATAAACACAAAACATTCACACTATCCCTTATTACGAAGTTTACGCAGGCTTCATGAATTAAGAAATTGTGATGGTAATCTCTCAACAATCGGAATTCCAACGTGAAATGTTAAAAATATCTATTAAAAAGGGTACATCAAAGACAGGCTTGGAGACATGACTGTCATCAAGGTTCGAAATAGTGATATATTTTTAAGAAGGATCATTATCTAAGTAGAAGCAGGGTAGTACTAAAAATTGTCAGCACTTTCTGAGAGGGACAACTTCTAAAATACACCAAAAGAAAATTATAAAAATCTGCAAACGAGAATTACATAGAAAATTTTTATAAATTTTCTCTAATAAATATTACTACGCCACTGATCACATACTGAAGTGCTGAGAGAAAAGAAAATTATACAAACTTTGTAAAATAAAGAGAAAATCTTCTGCTAGAAGGTGATAATACCAGAAGCATTTCACAACTTAATAATTCTGATATGGAAATTTTCTGTAACAACCTCACTTCCCTCAATAAAAGGTTCCAAAACCGAACCCTTTAGAATTCTGAATATTTCCCGATCGGAATTTCGGAAGACACGAATATTTCCATCTCTTCTGCCTTTTTGGTCCTCTTTGATCGTCGAGACGGGTCCAAAACTAAAAATAACGCTCGATTTGGTGCGATCGTCTCGGGAAAGATCTTTCGAGAGTCCGAGTAAAGATGACTGCGAAACGGGACCACGAGTGCAACTATTCCTAGAACTTGCTTTACTTCACAATACATCAAACACGAGAGCGGAAGCGTACGAGAAAATGCTTCTAAGAGATAACGAGGGAAGCGATAACGAAGGCTCGCGCTATGCAAAACGAATTCCAAGGCCTAATTATAAAGAAGCTGATTCGGCGTTTCGATAGACACACAGGCATAAAGATCCAACATCCTTTCCAACTAGAGGAAAATATTACGAAACATATGGGCGTCCTATCCACAATACAATAAGAATATTTCAGCAAGAAAATCACTTTTAGTGAATACAAAGAATGTGGAAGTTGTACCAAGAGTATATTAAATAATTAAAAATTTTGCAGATGAGAAACTAAATAAGAAACTTAGAAAATTAAATAAGACTTAAGTGTCTCTAAAATTTCTGAAAAATAAACAGCATATCCATAGTTAACTATTAAACGCTCCTTTGTTCTAAATGCTGTTTAGCTTATGCATTTATCCAATAAATAATATATTTCTTGACTCCATGATAGTCTTAATAAGGTTATTACTCCGATGTAGAATGACATCGGGAAGATGGAAAAACTGCGTCTTCTACACTATAAGAGATATCCGAAACCAGATCGCCTAGGAAAAACTGTTGTAAGATGTGGATGTCGATTAATAATTCTTGATATTAGAAACATCACCGATAAACGAAAATCACATTTAACATAACCAAAATCATGCCCATGATACCATTTCAAGCGTGGACTGAAGATTTATCATAAACAATTCACGTTAGGATTGACATTATTTACTAAAAGTACGAATGCTTCACGTGTGTAAATCAATCAGGAATTAAAAGTCATAAGCCCAAATTCTATCTCTCCATATGCAAATAAAAGCCAAAAGCTACGAAAGCCACCGCGAGAAAATTTTTGCAATACATCATCAAGGAAATATTAATTCATAAAACCACGTAAATTAAAACTGCAGACGTTTTATTCAATCAAATTCAATAAAATCTGTGCCCCAATGTTTTCATTTTATAAGAATTTCTAACAAATTATGTAAGAAACATTGAAGTCTCTTAAGCGATGCTACCGAGTTAAGGTGCTAAAGTCTACGTAACACGTCAGAGGATTAATGATCTGATTAGATATTATCACCTCTAACGAGTGAAAGTCAAGGAGATAAAACTGTCGATCCCATTTCCCGTAAAATAATGGATGGACTGATGATGGATTCTCAAAAATTTAACGGAGTCGCAGACGATATATCTCTTATTTAACTCATTCCTAAAAGTGACAGCTGGCAGACAGACCTGGCAAGGATCGATGATACAAACCCGAGATTTTTACTACGTTGAGGAGGCAAACTCCGGGACGATAGGGGAATTCACCAGAGCATATCCAGAAATGAGAATTTTCAATCTTTCAGCATTTAAGGGTATTAAAATAGCTCTGATGAGATCCATTATTTTTTTTTCTCTGTAAATTCTAACAGAATTACTTTTTTATGAACTGATCGTGAAAAATTGCGACATTATGCACATAAATATGCCGGAAACCTAGTCATGCGGACAGCAAAACCGAGCTAAAAAGAGACAAAATTTCTTAAGATTTTTTACATTTTGTTTTATTTATTCATTATATATCATTACATATTTTTAATATTTATAAATAAGGTATTTCAGAACCCAGAAGACATTCAGGGATTCCGGGAGAGGAGATAAGATCCGGCACAAATACCGATAAATCGGGACGCAAAGACATCCTTGTTACAATTACAGATGTCATATAGGAGTAAATATGAACCTATAGTTCATACTAACACATATATGTTATACCTGTAATCAGCCAAAAAATTCACAAGTAGCAATTACAGAATGAGTGCATGTTTTTAAAAATCCCGGGCAGATTAATGCAACTATTTCAGACGATACGTATTTTGTATTACGTCAGCTGCAGAAAACAGATGAGCAATAAATTGGCTGGCATTTTTACGATTCGTGGACTACGAATGCACGTGAACTTTCCACATTGTGGGTGAAGAACAAATAAGAAATACCTCACTCTTCGTGAACTTGAGGGATAATTTATAAACTTATACCATAATACCAAAATTATACTATAATATGGCCCAAATATCATTAGTTATACACGTAGAATGCTAACTATAGGACAGAAAATTTTAAGGTATAATAGTGCTACACAAAAATCGAACGAACCCTGATTTAATTATTCTATACTCTCCCTTTTACAGCCGAATATTTTACAAAATAAAAAACGAAATTAATGTCGTAACTATTTTACCACCGCTAACCAATTTACATCTTTTCATGAATTGAGAAATTCCATACGAAAGAAAACCTCTAATATAACCCTTGCAATTCATACAAGCGTATCGATAGACGACACTTTCTTTATCGTCCGTAAGTGGCAACATTTGAGTTCGAATGGAGTCTCCAAAAAGTCTATTGAACTCACTTATTCCACATCAGGTCACGGCTAAAAAACAGGACCTTTAGAGAGAGAGATTCTATTGCCTTGCAATCACAGTCTTCACATAGAGTGAGCTCCCTGCAACCAAAGTAAAGCCCATTGCCCCAAGTAGTGTGGCGGCTTGCCAAAGAAATGACAATGGGACGTAATCTTGGGCTTTCGTAACCATTTTTGCTGGCGTATTCGGAGAGGAATGTGATAAGGGATCATATATCAACGGCTGGTTCAGCAAACTCCTACTCATCTTCAACAGGTTGAGAAATGATTGTAATAGTCATGATCGTGAAACTTATCTGCCAGTGAATAAGAAGAATACGTGGAAATCTTTTATCGCACAGTTAACGTATTCACCGAAATATTCTATCAAGATGAAAAAAATTCATTAATAAAAGATATGCATTATCAGACAAGGGGATTTTATCACATCCAATACTACATAATACAGCTCTCAATTCTTTTAAACGCATCGTATTCCTGAAAAATAACGCTAGAAAGATAAAGTCTTGGCAAAGTGACTACTTTCATTAGCCAAGAATGATAAACCACATCCCTTTCATATCGTAGCTTATATTTCATATCTGAAATCAACAACTGGAGTGTCGATCACTCCCTGAGACCTTTGAACTTAAAATTCAATCGAGATAACAGTTTCATTCACGACTGCCATCTTCAATACCCATTATTAATGCCAAGATATGGAGATAATATTCATGGGTAGAGGGTAATGAACGCTGTTAACTGTCTGCACCATTCTTGAATGAACAAACATCGAGGAATACGAAACGAATTCAGAGCTCTATACAGAGCCGAATTTCACTATCCGAATTAAAAAATTTGCATCATTTGGATAAGACCCAGCAATTCATTACTATCTTTAACCACCAAGTAATTGCTTATAAATATTACTTTTCCATTCCTCAGACGAACGATTCTGTTAGTATCTACACGAAAATAGATAAATATACCAAAATTTTCCAAGTACCTACATTAAATTTCCATAACCCGAAACGTTAAACACAAAAGTGTTCCACCTTACTTAGATTAGTATCAATTTCTAAAAAAAAATCTTGAGAGAAACATCCAAAATATAACATACTAAAATATTACACCGATATCTGTTGCTATTATTAGTTCGAAAATTTCAAAATCAACCCATGAAGAACCGGCTGAGAATTAATCATCCACGAAGAATAAAAATAAAAAAATCACGAACCTTTTTACCTCCGATCAAAAAAAACCCTAACAGATGGTATTCGCCTTTATCCATATCGGGAGCTGACTTATCTGGGATAATTTCGTAATAAATCACCCGTTATCTTTGACCGTGACGTGAATTTTACTGCATAACAATAATAAAGCTTAAGCGAATTAAATATTTCTCGCCAGCATATCACATGAGGTGCGACGAACGAAGTCGGTGATTGGTGATTAACCGCATAGTTAAAGCGTTAAGAAATACAATAAAAATACACAGGCCGAAATAGCAAAGAAAATCATTTCCACATAAGGCGAGTTCATTCTGTATAAATGATATTCCAACGTAATCCGAGAGAAATATTTATGCGTACGTTAACTTTTTTAAATAAATACATCGCACATAAAAACATTATCACTTTTATAAGTACGAAAAATGTTACATTTTATTAAATTAAAAAACTAACATTGCAATTCTATTCAAGAAAATTCAGCTATTAAAACTCTTATTTTTCAAGGCTTTCTGATTAAATAAGCTTATCAGAGAAAAGATAAAACCAAATATTTCGAAATTGGCGATTGATGGAAGGTATTAGAATATCCCCTCACGCAATGCAAAACACTCCTAAAGATGCACCACAAAATCAAAAATTTTTAAAACTTTTAATAACTTTTCATCGTGCGGAGTAATGCGGGATCGAAATCCGGTACTCATGATATTTCCACAGTTCATGATAATTTAATCGGTATATTCAACCCAAGTAATAGATCCCTGTACTACAATACCGTAGCGTAGTTTACCTAGTATTGAAAAAAAATAAGTAACAATAACAACTAAGTGATCAACACTATAATTTCGCAACTATGGTATCTACTAAAGATTTTATTTTAATAACATTTTATCTTTACCTTAAAGAGATTTATCTCGCGAATAAATATAAGTCGTAAACAAATAACTTGCGCGTTATATCAGAATCGTAAAAACAGCCAACTTTCCATATTCCATTATCTTCATTACATTTCATAGGAGGAATATAAAGCAAGAAAGAGAAAGTAATAGCGATAGAACCATGAATGCTGATGAATATTCACGACCCACGTCGCATCTATGAAAAAGAACGTAAATGGCTATCGAAAAATATTCTCGACTGGCATGGAGGATTTAATAGAAATGAGGATTATAAGCTCGCTAGAAAGATGTAAGAAACCGAAATACAGAAAATTTCTTATTGATTACTATTATTTGGGCAATTACATTGTGAATGGATAGTTTATTGTTGCTTGACAACATTAGAGATAAAAAGTACCCCAATGACGTAGCTGCAAATCCTTGCCAAACACCTAGTCGTGACTTTTGCCTCGTTTCTGAAATATCAAATGGCTAAAAAACAAGCAAAGTAATCTTCCCGTGCCATAGAAAATAATTTCTAGATTACTCTTTCCTTTTTATTGATTACTAATGCTTACAAAGAATCAAAAATACAAATAAGTCTCTAAAAGAGGGAATTAAACAGAAAAGAAAATTTTGTTCCGTATTTCTCTCTCGAATTAAAATTCTGCATTCCGTTTACATATTATTATAATGAAACATTTTTGACTTGAATGATCAACAATTTAAATTTTAAAATACTCTGAAAGGCACAGTCAAAAATTAAAAAAGCAAAATATTTGCGAGCTATTGCAGCCGATTGGTAGTAGGTAAGGTGAGTAGAATTCTCATACCCTCATTTATTTCAGCAAATGATACAGAATTTGATAAAGTTTTCCAAAGAAGAGAAAATTGAGAAAACTTATTTGTTGGCATCTTCAAGGTCTCTCCATCCGATTCTGACCATTATTAAAGTTGATTCACTAGGATATTTAACGATAATTAGAGTCGATTAGGAACAAACGGCAGCGTTTACTTCAAATCTAGTCGGAACATTAAATGTTTCCAGAGTTATCAGCAGGAAGGGTTTGGATAACAATCATCAATTCTACATAGTAACACCTCCACTTAAACAAAAACAATACATTCGGCAATCGAACACGCAGGGATACCAAATTAAGAGCAAAACTCTACGGATTCGTATTTCGACGCGAAAGATAAGCATTTCCTTTGATCGACCGCATGATGAAAGAACCGATAAAACCTCTTCCTCCAACGGCTAGAAAACACCCTCAGTTGGTCCTCGACGGCCGGCACATTTTAATTGGTTCTAAACTGCATCTCACGACGCCCGCAAAACAGACGGAGTGCGCGCGCCACAAGAAATCGATGACACGGCGGTAATCCGTGTCCGCATTAGGCCGCACCACGCACCACCACCCCGCTGGATGCGGACACCCCTCCACGCACCCAAATGAATTCCGCTGAGACCCTTGGAATTGAATCCCTCGCAGATAGGGGAGACTTCCTTAATGGTCGGGGGCGCCAATAAAAAACGGCGTGAGATAGCGGCGCAAGAAGAGGTTTATGAGGATAGGCGGACGATTGCAGAGATCCGCTTTCCTCGTGTCACGCGAAGAATAAACCATTTCACTTTGCATATCAATCTTTCATTTCTACTTACCCATTCCATGCCACTAAATCTCGGTGAAGAATAATTTGAAACCAATTTTTAAAATTAATTTTACGCCCTCCCCGAATACATAGAAATATGAAATGTCATACGCGATTCGATAGATGGTAAATGGAGTAATACAAATCGATATTTTCTGCCCAAAGTATCATAGGTTCGACTCCGAACTACTCAAATCAAATCATTCTCACATGGAATGCGCGTTAAGTTATTTTTTACAGTCTGCTGGCTTCATTTCATTTAAATGATTAAATTAGAAATAGTGCTCCTACGAAATCTAGATGAGAACCGAAAGAGGGGAAATAATGTAGAGATTCTTATTTTGGACATGGAATATCATTTTTGATTCGAAATCGTGAGACTGGAAAAAAATTTCATCAATTTTTCTGGTATGAACAACCACATCCCCTAACGACTAAGGAGATTGTTTAATCCAAGATCATGCATTTTCCCGTAAGAATACATGGGTAATTTAAGTCCATATAAGATAAACGGCAATAAAATACTAATCTTTTTGAAGAAGGGGATATTCCCTAGGATTTTAGTTTTTTCAACTAAGATAAACCAATCACAGGAACTATGATTTTTTAGAGTGTTTCTTAACTGCATTATTTTAGAAAAGAGACTTGTATGTTGCTTAGAAACGGAGGCGAGGTATGAAGTCTTTACAAAGATGTCTTCATATATAGAATTTATCAGCAATAGTATCAGAAATTTATCCATTTATCCCGTTATCGACAAAACCCTGTAGCCTCGATGAAATGTATCATAAATTGTATAAACTAACAATTCACGCATTTTGGCTTAGGAGAATTTGACCTATAAAATCATAAACATATATTATGAAATTTGTTAAATTAAATACCGCAATTTTCTGCCGGGGAGTTCATCGGTCTATGAAGAAATCTGTGCGAGATAAATTGCGAAGCCAGTTCGAAATTTTTTTTATAAAGCATCTCTACATTGGGGATTCTAAATAAAAAATTCCTCAACCGTTCCAGCGACTACCTGGAAAAATAGAAATCTACATGTACACGCAACCTACGTGCCGCCAATGAAGAAGGTGCATGCAAATTAAGTCTATTCCTCAACTCTATTACTGCTGCATATCGTACACGAGGATCTATGGACATCATTCTAACAAACATTCACCTTATTTTTCTCGTAGTATCAGATCCGTCCACGTAACAGGGTGGACGTGTAATCAAAGTAACTAAATCTTCCAAGAACTTATATCTCTGAATCTGAATTTCTTGAACAAGTTTTACGCAAAAAATATATAATCTGATAATGTAAGTCTACTAAAGTTGCCCATTTAGGTATTTTTCATTTAAACTAACTTTTATACTGTGATTAGGGCTGAAAAACAAATATAACGAAATATACAACGCAAAATTATATTTGAAGATTGAAATATTGTTTGGTGATTTATACGTTCTATTATCATGACATCATATTGGTGAAATAATTCTGATTTGTATTCGGTGATTTAAATGAAAAATAATAAAGACAATCATATCCTTGACCTCAAAAGGTAGTAACTCCATTAAAGTAATTCCATGTTAACTTGATGCAAATTTCTCATTCGATCGCATATTCTGTGATTTTCTGTGTGTAACGAATTAAATAACTTAACATCTATTAAAAAATAGGTATTTAAATGAGAGTAACAATAACTCTGATAGATAGTATTTTGGCCAAAGCGATCAACGATATTCCACAATTCCTTACAAATCAGATTAATATATTACCTTTCTACTGAAATCATAAATATAATACATTTCTAAAATTCGCATCAAACAGAAAAGTCGTCCAAACTTCCCCCGCGCTAACGTTTTACGATCCTCCGGAAATAAGAATCCCTTAAAGCTAATGCATTAAATACCCTAATCCTTCAGGCAGTTCACACGTCTTAAAAGGCCGTCTTTACAACCTTAATGGAGAAAGTTGAAAGCTTCTTTAATGTTACGCCGTTTTTAACGGCACCTCTGATGGATTCCAAAGGAATAAAAACGCCGTCTATACCCAGCCGCTGAATCGATTTTCAGCAGACCCTTAAATCCTTATTCGGAAATTGAATTATAAAGGCCATTAAGCTCCGTCGGATGCGCAATGAAGATAGTGTTTGATAGAGAGCGTCCACAGAGAGCGGATGCTCTCGGTGTCTGGACTGCGATATAGGGGGGTCGCGATGCCATTTACCACGGCGGCCTCTTTTAACACCAAGTGGCAAGGAGGGAGGCCGCGAATCGTCGCCGCACGATTGAGTGACGTGTGAGGATACGCTGATGAAATGCGTGACGAGAAATGACGGTGGGGAGAAGAAACGACTATACTTATTGTGGTTTCGCGCTACAGTCCGACGATATTCTAACCACTTTACTTGCAAATACAATGTTTTGAAGATATTCCTATTATCACAATCTGATAAGTGGATATTTTTCATGTCTCTTGGTACAGGACTTAAGAAAATGCATCTCTTTCTAGTCAATGACTGCGATATTAGGAAAGCTGCCGCGGTATGAATGGTATTGAACGGCACTCATTTATGTCTCTACTAACCGAATACTAAGATAAGTGCTAATGTCATTCCGATACAATAGGAGGATGTACCCTCCCTCTTCTGCTAGTACTTTGGCTGTGCAAGGAAAGCAAGGGCAAACTACCTCACCCCTCATCTTGCCTATTTTCCAGCCTTTATTGTTTCTAGTTCCAGCTATTCTTATCCAGAGCTCTCGGTAACTGATTCAGGAAGGCGTTTCATACCAGCCTCTAGGCCGTATACTTTACAGAGAGACTTTTAAAGCGGAAAAATAATGTAATAATAACGATGACTATTGTTAGCAAAATGCACTATTACATTAAAATGGATAAAAATTATTTCAGGAATTTCGTAGGGCTAAAGAACACATTACACACAACTAAACACAGAAAGTAATAACTCTAATATAAAAGCCATTTAGCTCTACACAAGCGTTATAAAATATCATTTCATCATCTGCAGGTGAGTATCATAAAATTCTGGCAAAGGCACACGGAGTTATGAGTAATACATGTACCTCTAGCATTCCTAAATATGAATCACGGATACTTCAGGATTCTTGCAAAACAGGTCTGAAAGAGTTGGAGGCTGAAAATTATTCTTACGATAAGTATTCCACGTTCTGAGATAAAATTGTTTCACGAAATCTTAATCATCGAACGTTTCTCATTTTACGACGATATATTAACGGAACGCGGAACTTCGGGGAAGGGCGATCTTTACTGCTGAACGATTTCGCTGATTATGATAAGATACGAGAACAATCGCCTTCCATAAAAAATTAGAATAAAATACGAATATCGCATAAAATTCATCTAAAAATGGGATATATGGAATAATTAAGCTAATAAGGTATAGAATAAAGAGTTTAATACAATAGATGGGGCGTAACACAGAAATTCACGTAGATGAGTAAGATCATAAATAAGTTTTAGGGGCTTCAGAATAAAAATTTATAGGTGTAGTAAACAACAGGATATGGCGTCGACATCATAGGTATGTGACCTAAAGGATATCCTAGAGCTATAGGACAATGGGTTATAACTTGAAGCATAAATGTGTTCAGGAATTAATGACGTACTGAGATTCTTACATATATCCGGGGAAATAAGTCACAGAGAAATTAAAACAGTAAGTTTTCCTTGGGATGACGCTGAAAACTTGATAAAACGTAAAGTTCAATTTATATATTAAATTCAGTGAAACTCCTCTATAAGGGACAGTCTTCGAATCTTGGTGACTGTCCATTACTGAGGGATGTCCGCTGAAGAGGAGTGTCATTCGAGCTCTCACATCAAGCAATACTTCTGATAGGGACATTACGAGAATCTGTTACTGTATTACACTAAGTTTCTAGAAAATGAGATTCACCGATCCATTTTCGCAGGGAATTTTTCGATATGAATGGTGGCTACAAATTAGGAACATGTGTAAACTTTGCGTTTAATTATTTAATATTTAAGCAAAATACAAAGTAGAAAACAAAATTTGTTCGCATAAAAATTTATCCTTGATAGCTGATGGGCTTTATAAATTGTTTTACCATTTATAGAGATCATTAAAGTTCAAAATAAGGTCATATTGACATGACTAATTACGAAACTTTTTCCGAAAAATCTAAATTAGGGCTAAATATCCAACGATATTTCCAACGATAATCACTTAATAGAGGCTATCAGAGCTCGAATATCACCACTATAAATACTATCCCCTATACATCTGGAATAGAAAGAAGGTGAGAATTCCCTCCTCGATAAGAAAACCCACAAGATCGAATTCGATGATGAATGAAATCGATGAAGATAAAAGATACGATTATGTTTAACAGTTGACAGACGCATGTCACAGCAAGTCAAACACGAGCAAGACAATAGTGATTGAGAATATGAACATTCTATGAAGAAAATGAAGATATCCATATCCAGAGCTAGTATGACATCCATCTCTTACACTTGTATGATTCTGTGTATAAAGATTATAACTGGCTGCAAATACTAAGATAAAGAATATAACTGGCTGAATAGTTTCGACTTTTTCCTGATATGAATCCATACTAGCACCGAATATGGTCAAAAACTTATTTAGGAAATAGGCTAACAGCAATTCTCTTCAATTTTCTTGGGGTTTTATTGGCTGAATAAATTATAAACCGAGTCACGGTTATGATGTTAACTCCTAAACGTCTACTTTAAAACTGCATAATTTAAAACCAACTCTTCAAAAAGCAAGATTATAGTTACAGACAAAATACAGATCGTCAAAATACCACGGCGTCGAATATTTCCGGAAATAAATTAATTGATAACAAAGAAAATTCGTTAAGGTTAAATCAAACATAATAATGAACACAGTTTTTTATTGGCAATTCTTAAATTAATTGAACCCTTCAATTCTTTCGTTAACTTGGTCCATTTCATAAAGGCATTCATCGAAGCCAAAGACATAAAAGTTTGATCAGTAGTTGAACCGAGTTTGCGCGAGTGGTATTATCCCTGGAACACCCAAAAACTGCCCTAAACAGAGAGAAGACTGGCCACAAGATTGACGGAGACGTTTACCTTTTTTCGTTTCTGGAGCGTGAGATTGGCGGGGGGCAAAAATACTCTCATTTTTTAGAGTTGAGGCGGCGGAAAATAATGCCGTAGAGAACTCAATGGCTTTGAAAGCCGAAGACAGTCCGTTCGTCGGAACTTGCATAGGGAAATTCTCACGTTTCAATTACTAAGGGACCAACATAATGAGTCAGTGAAAATGAGGAAGTGTTCATGGTATGCAGACATCACTATGACCAGCCTCTAGGTAGGTCTGTGAAGTCATCTGCTTGGATGGAGGGACGGATCCCCAACCCCCATATTTCTTCAGATGAACAAAATTCTAGAATGAATCTTCAATACTATGAATGTCACCCATTCTAGTGAAAATTCCATCCTCGCCCTTGCCTTCCGTCATAGTTACCAATATAGAGTCTTCTTCCTTCTTTTAACGACCTTTTTCTGGTTTGGTGACATTTCGCACTCAAAACAACACATTCGTAGAGTTCATTCATAGTGAGTACACCTTTCGAGGAAACCTGTTACGTCACGTCCAAGCGAGCGGATGACCTCACACAATGAATCGAAACCCGAAGAATTTCATTGAGGAATCACCTAAAACTGGCGATGACGCTCACGTGGTTACGTAGAGAAAACATAAACAACAAGATGACTAAAAGGATGATTACTAACTGAGAAATTCCTTGTGAATAACGAAAATAAGGAAGAAGAGAAAATTACCTTATAAATGACCAAAAGAAATTTATAGCAGCAGTTCCATTGTAGATCAATCTCAAGAAATTTTGAATCTTTTGGAATTTTATCTTCGTATAATTCAACGAACGAAATGATTTCCAGAATTGCAGAATCGGAACGGATCCACTTTACAAATTCCCCTCGAGAGTTTTGAGGGCATAAATGACAAAGGATCTTGCTAATGTTAATTTTTTCTCATAGCAAAACTTCAGTTAATTTGTTAATACATTATGTACGTGGCACAATTTAGAACATGATTCTGTCATGTTTAGATATTTTGATTAAACAAATCTATCTTGTAAATTTAATTTTCGTGGAGTGGGGTCGTAGTCGAGTATTGAGAAACAGAGGATTCTACGAGACCCGATTCCACCGCCTTAGTTATTTTGTACGGGAACTGAATTCGGTTGACGAAATTTGATTCCCCAAGATTCCCAAATCCAAATCAATATTCGTTTGCCGCTTCAAAAAAAAAAATTCTTCTATGACGGTAACATTCATTGAAAGGGACCATCTTGCACCGAGATATCGCTGTATTGAACTAAAAATTACGATCATTTATAAGAAGATATGACAGTGCCAAGCGAAATATGTGATAAAAACTGATACCTTAATAATCAGTAAAAAAGGAAAATAATTTAGCGCAAGAGCCATCCAAGAGCCATTCTTTCCAAAAAGTACCTACGAAACCTGTATGTCGAATAGATCTAGAGAGTCGAATAGATTTCTGAAACCCCCACATAAAACCGATTTGAAATTACACGTTTTATATTCTAATGTGATATTTCATAAGAATTTTCTCCTACAGTATTAGCACTGTGACTTGTAACATTTAACTTCCTAAATAATTTAATAATCACACAAACTAACGAAATATCACTTCTAGAGAGCCGCTAAGTTCGACTTAATATTTAGAGAAGGTCGAAAAAGAATAGTGATGAATATCCTGAGAGAATTTTATGAATCATAGCCGCAAGACAGATGAACATAAGTAACGAAAGCCATACACCATGAAGAGTAACTCCAACTTTCTGAGAGGAAATTAACCTTGACTAGCCCTAACCGCAACTTTATTTTTATAAGCGCAGGAATACTTCAAAAGGAAATCTAGTCCAGTCCGGACATTGCAAAACTACAGGAAGCGGCTTCCGTCAAAGATTACGAATTCCTTAAGGCCCCAAATGTAATTTTCCTCGAGGTAGGAGAAAAAAGTTTCTGTAAGCAGGGCAAAATTCCTTCGTGTCGGTATGGCACAAGGTCTGGGCATTGACACCAAAGAAACTACACCCACGAGGAATGCCTTGCCAGAAAGGTCTTTGCAGTCGGTATTCGTTGACTCATGCTCCAAAGAAAGAAAACTGCCTATAAACATATTAATTTAAATGCGATTGATATAATTTAATAATAAAATTTGATTTGAAATTTTTATCTAGTAAAAGTTGTATGAAAATATTAATGCAAAGAGCCTTCGAATAAGATATTCAAGAAAGAAATTTCGTGCATTATAATTCGAGTCTATTCTTTATATTTTTTTATTTAAATTTATTATTTATCCAAACTTCCACTTAAATAATTTTCTATACGAAAGACTTTTTTTACACTGTATAAATATTCAATACTATGATCGATATAGTGTTTTTAGTAATTAAACTGAATGAGAGAATAAGAATCCATCCAAAAAGTTGAAAAACATTAATCGGATATGATGAGTAAACCAAAGCCAACGGTTTGAAAACTCTTTATTTGAGCAAATTGCAATGTAAGAGACAGAATTCGCTAAGGCAGAGGATTTCTCCAGTAAAGTCATTAACCCTAAGGCTAAGCGGGTAATGCTCAACATCCTCCGATATTAGCAATGAAAAGGAATGAGAAGGAATGATGTTTATTAGAAAACGTGAGGAATGGTAGTAATGAGCTCTTGCTTTTCTCACTGACCTAGAATGCTACGAGTGAAAAGAGTTCATCAAAATGAAGAACAGTGACCTTATGAATTACCCATTTCGTCTACCATAAAAAGTGATGAGCTTAAACTTAAAAATAAAGATACATCTTTACAAAACTGTCACAAAATGAAATTAGAAAAATAAGTGACTAGAAACATGAATAATCCACAAAAATGTTAAAAAATGAAAAAGTAATCTTCAGAATTCTTCGGCTTTGACAATGCTATGAAGAGATGTTATTAATACTTATGGTATAGATAGACAAGTGTGGTAACAATGGAAAAACGTCAAATTAACCAACGCTTTCAGCACATTCTTCGACAAAAAATGCGGTATTAAATTTTTATTAGTGGCAAAAAAAATTTAAAAATCTTCAAGAAATCAGTGTTTACGGAATCCAACGAAAAATATGCATCAAAGATTTCAATGTCAAAAGCTAAAAAGGATTCGTAAATATTTCCATTATTTCATTACACGAATATAAAGGATAAGATTCAATAAAAACAAGTGGACCAGACACTAAAAAAAACTAGCACTACCGGCGATTATTTGAGACCTTGGGAACCAAGATATAACGCTGACTACTTAGAGAATCTTAGGATCAAAGTAGTCATGCTCGTTCCACGTGCATCTTTCGAGGTGAAATAAAAAGTGAAAACGCTAGACCTCCTTGATCGGCGAGGATAAGAGTCCGTTAATAAGTAGCCGACCACGTACGCGACCCAGAGATGGAGTAGAGCGTCCAGTACTGGAATCCGGACAATCCTCATTAAGGGCGCGGTTACCCGATGCCAAATGAAACCCACACCGAGCGCACTCAAACGTTCTCTACCGAGTTAACGGGATCGCTCCTGAGGAATTTCCGATCGCCGACGAAGATTAACCGCTTGTCACCGCTGCCGCCTTCCAATCCGGGATTACTCCGCGGGTATGCAAGACCCGATGCGACCAAAGCCAAAAGATAGAATGCAGAATGCTTCCATTCGTGGAGAGAATTCGCACAGCGGAGCGCAGCCATCTCCCCAAACTACTGCTACCTGCTGTTTTTTAGAATTTTTTTGGAATTTTTAAATATTTTAACATTCGTCTATGCTTAGGTAAAATTAAGATAGAAAAATCTCTACTTCCGTCTAAAGTGTCAATGATATCAACTCGTAACAATCAATATACGAGTGGATAAAAACTGAGAGAAACTTAACAGAAAGTATATCTGTATACTGTGGTGATCAAATGACTGTATTAATATCATTATAACAATAAATTATAAACAAATACGATTTTTTTAAACAGAGCAAAATATCCTCATTTCATTAAATGGATCGTAAATAACCACAAAACCTATGACAACGGTACATATTCAACTAGTAAATTATCTCCTACATATGAAGATTCTTTGGAACATTACAATAGAACAGATGAATAAAAATTTTACAAATTAATTCAGCGTTTGGATGGCTCCAACTTAGACGACCATATATTCATTTCAGAACTGATATTTTGTGTTCACTCTATCCACAGTAGAAGAACAGAAGTTTACACGAACCACTTAAGCGAGGTAAACATCAGGAGGTGAGGAATCTGGAATAGCCAACGCGTGATGTTTGAGTAACAAGCGGTTACGATTGTTTCACCGAGGCGAAAGAAAAATTACGAATTCTTAGCTTCTCGCAGATAAGGCGCTCCTCGAAATACATGACTCAGCCCTTATGCGTGTGCATAGAGATAATCTTTTGCTTTTAAATAGGTCTTTTCCTTAGTGAGTTTTGTCTAGTTTAGTTACAGTTGGCTCGGAAGAAAATTATATACTGACATCATGCACTGATAATGCCGAGATCATAAACAATTTCATAGAAAAATCAGAAATTCCAAGAAAGATTTAGAACGATTTATAAAGAAAGCCAACCCACCTTTCCCTAAGTATTTTTTAAATTTAAATATATTCTTATCTGACTTACATTCCGAAGAAATATTTGCTACTGACCTACAAGGAAATATGCGCCCAAGGAATCCCGTGTAAGAACTTCGGTGACGATTGCAATCTTATCTTTCGATTAAGGACGTATATATTAGTACTGTGTCAACTTGCGTACCTTAATTTTATAATAACTTGAAATTGTAATCAAGATTTCGAGATGATAATAAGCACACCGATAAATTAAAAAGTGATTTAATAAGATGATTTAAGGTATCCGAATGAGCTTATCTATACTTCGTTCAGTAATAAAATTGATGAAACGAATGCAAAAATCTAAAATGCAAGACTTTTGCAAGTACTGTTCTACTTTTATTTAAACAATGATTAGCTGGGATTGCACCTGCGCAAGTTGGCAGAAAGAATAAAATTTTCCTAAGTACGAGAACAGGATTAAGTCCATTCCTCCATCCAAACTACTAATTGTCACTAAAATTCTACAGTAACAAAAAAATTAAGAAAAAAGAGAGTAAGAACTACTACATGATGAGGACATGGAAAACAGAATTGAATTTCCCAAAGGAAAAGTATCGACTAGATAAAAATAAATATTGGAATATCCAAAAACCATACGAAAACCTAAACATAGAAACAACTTAATATTTTATCGAAGATGCTAAAATATACGGTTAAAATGGCGGCGCATTCCACTACCACATAAGAATCAAATAGCGCATATTAATGGAAACTAGGTCGCGAGTGCCATATGGGGAACGCAGTCGGGGTACTAATGACGGAAAAATAACTTTTCGGGAATATGCCTAAGGACGCGGCGGTATCTTTCAAGTGAAACTCTCCATTTACTCGCAAGACTCGATTTGACCCATTTTTCGAACGACAATACTAAATTCGTGGTCGGCACACATCCACAATTTGAAAGTCTCGAAATGGCTCGCGTGACCCACGAGATAAAGACTTTGATTTATAGTACACCCGCGAAATTTTTTGAAGGGTTATATTTAATCATTTACGGGCAATGCCAAAACCGCTGTAACGGACCGTAAAAAATGCATCGTCGTTAAATCGTTGCATAACCTTCAAATCCTTTCAACGTAATATCTTGAGTGAATTGTGGTTCTCATTTTTTTCAAAGGCGGATGTTTGCATAATGACAAAACAAAAACTATCACCAAGAAAGGTAACGAAAGAAAAGCAAGCAAATGTAGAGAAAGCCGTATCATTGACTCGTGACTATTCAATCATAGTTAATGATTTAGCAAATTTCAGCTATGAAAGCTAGAGGAGCAAACCATTTGGGAATGATTAATGAGATACGCCATGACCGAGATACAAAAAGAATGTATTAATAGATGTTACAGAAAAATTCTCATCTATGAAACATTTGCAAACCTATCTTTGAACGAATTAAAAGTATCGAGAAAATAATCTTTCGTCATTCCCAATATATAGTCAGAAAAAATTAATCGAGAAATACAAGGAAGAATCCAGATACTACTTACTTAAGTTCACATTCAAGTATTACATTTACAAGATTAAAACCAGACTGATAAAAAATTCCGCACCGATTCCAAAATACTTTTCCACTTGTATATTTCGCCAGAGATAAATTAATGCTCAAATAACAGCTGTTGCCAATCACCTAACCTATTTATTGAGTTATAATCGCATCCAAACCATCTGTGCAGTATTAAACCATTACTCTTCAAACGGAGTCACTTCTCCATACTTAACCTATAAATATAAGAAAGGAAATTCTGAGGGCAATCGAATGAAACAATGCACAAACACGCCAGTAACCCACCCGGATAGTTCCGAAAAATGTTTAGTCAGAATCCGCTAAAATTTATCTTTTACGAAAAAAAAATCAACAAAGCAATGAAATACCCCATCAGTAAAAATTTGGAAAAAGTGGTCCTCTCAATATAAAATAAAATAGCGGGAAAAGTATTAAAGGCAGATGACAAGATCAAACGAGATAAGATTCCTGTCAGAGCATGGCTTGGAGTTCCAATAATGATAGCAGCTATCGTTCTTATCTACGAACAAAAAGAGCAAAGTTCCCCTTAAATATCATCAGCTATAGGATAAAGAAGAGCAAATTTATGATACCCAGATATTAAATGAAATGGCTTTTGTCTTTATGCGAATCTACGGCCAAATTTAAGCCGTCATTAATTATCTGTCACGCAAACATTTCGACCAAATGGACGGAGCAGACTGCCTATAAATACACGAAATAACGAACTCGCAGATATAAAAATAGAATTATACAAGTTACTTTCACTTCTAAACTCAAACGTATTTTCTGCTCAACTTTCTCCATGTAAATAGGTATGATACCATATGTAAGATACCATATGTAAGATACCATAAATAGTTACTAATTAAGATCAACTTCTTTATAATATGCGTAGTAAAACAATCAAAATATTTTTAACGAAAAGCTATAGCATGAGGATCGTGCGTTAAATGCAAACAAATATTTCCCAAATATGAATACTTTATGACAAATTCATTATCGGGAAATGAAAAGATCGGAAACAGTGATTGTCACGTCTCAAGCAGCCTAAGATATACGACATCTTAATTTCTGCTTATCCTCAACCGTGACAAAGTTCCACTTCACCTGCTCCGTGCATGAAACATTCAATTTTCTTAGTAATGCCTTCCGTGAAGAGTTTAAACCTTCACTAGTGACATCTTTATGACGTAAATGAAGACTATTAACTCCAGGATAAATAACTGCTTAGCATTGGAAGAGGAGAGCGGAAGAGGGAAACGGAAGTAACATGAATCTTACTCTTACAGTGCGATAATCAACATTAGAGTGGATAATCACTTTTGTATAACCAAATCAAAACATACCAACTTCGATATTTTATCGAGTGCTACCAAATATCACCGAAGAAGATCAAAGTCGTATTCGTCGACGAATAGTGCCATATATATTTTAAATAAGAATACTTGTTCGATGATGATACGTTAAGGTAATATATTTCTAAGGACGTTTAATAGGAAGGTGGTGGCGGCTTTTGGTGCTTGCACCCCCTGCCACGCGCCGAAGGGCGGCTGGCAGAGTACATATGTAGATGTAGAAGGGGTGACCTAATTACAAACTTTACTATTTTATTTTTATAACTCAAATTTTTACCCATTCATTCGGCGTTGAACCCCCGATGATGATAGTTCAGCTATTGAAATGCTAATTGGGTGATTCTTATGAGGTCGGTAATCGAGGACAGTAAATATACAAGTTATAGTCGAATTAACAAAACTCATCCTCATTCAATTATCTAAATTGATCTATACGTCGATTCATAGAATCGTACGTAAACAATATTAAAAGTGCTCAAAGATTCACTTGACTGAAAAGAAAAAGGCCACTTGATTGAGACTCGAACCCAGGTCTACAACTTTCCCAAAGAGGATTTCCTTTTAAGCAGGTTATAAAAAGTGTCTCTCCTCTTGCAAAGTTAACACCTTACCCTCGTTCTAAAATTTCCTCTTTCGTGATAAAAATTACACAAGTTCGCATGCTCCTAAATTTAGTTTTTACAGGCAGGAATGGCATCCACGATAGATACGCACGATGAATTCTCTTCTTTTAGAAATTCGCTACACGGGGCGACAATGAGGTTTCCACTTCTAGAACGTGAGCACCTGAAAATGCTTTAGAAGCGATGAAAATCGAGCATCCACGTGCGGGACACGGAAAATACCACGAGTCGGAAGAAACTTGCTAGTCGAGAGAATGGAAGAAGCACTAGGGAATGAATCGGCTGGAAAGATGAAACAATCGTTAAGATGTCATCTTCAAGGTTGATAGAGGCATCCCCGCATTACGCAAGGCAAACATAAGTTTCTTGCTTCAATAGGCGAAGCGAATAAAACCGCGTTGTGATAGTGTTTTTTGGACTAATAGCAGCTTCAGAGCAATGGAGGCCAATGACAAGAGAAAGGAGTTTGCGATGAAAATAATTAAGGAAACCACGAAATGGAGTATGGTGAGTATAAGATCGCGAAGATCAACCCGTAATTAAACAAATAACTAGTTAAAATAACAAAGGGAGCATTACTGATACTTCAAGAGAAAATAACTTGAAGAAGAATCAAGATCTGAAATCGATGTAACAATTCACATCCATAACTTTGGCTCAATATGAAGTGTGTAATCAGTCCTCTAAGACATAAAAACATTTGATATTTCATTGCTAATTATCTTTTGCGAAATACGTTCTCCTAAAGCTTGAGCAATCTGACGTTTTAATCATATTTTTTGCATTACCAACGTCTCAGTAAGGAAAGACAAATTAGAAAAGCTGTGAAAGAAACGAAGGAATGGAATACTTTACAGGGATTATGAAAGTGGCAATAGTGGGATGAACTTAACGTCAAATCTAAAAATAGCTTGAGTAAAATTAAAAGAGGAAAATGTGAATTTATAAGAGAAAACTTATTCTACAGAATAGCACACTTATAGGATAGTCGTAGACATTTGCAGAGCCGAAAAGACGTTCAGCACCCTTAAAATGAGTCTGAAAGGAAAATAAATGGAATTTAAACACTATAAAAAATGCGACTGTAAAAACTTGTCATTGAGAAAATTTAAAGAGGATTTCTTCGAACCTCAAAACCAGACAACCTGTATGCAAGGAGAAAAACAGATGCCAATATGAACTAAACATTATAGCATTATAAGGATGACACGTACTTTCAGTGCCCTCAATCGAGTACTGAAGGTCGAAATTATTCCTTTTGTGGAAATCCAAAGCGGATTACCACATAAGCAGACAAAATTTGAACTTAAATATAAGTAAAGGTTATGAGAACATATCGGTAATGACTGGGATAATCACCAACTCCTTTAAGATGCCTATACAAGAACTAAGATGCCCATCTTAACTTTGAGAAGTAGGTTACTGCGTCTTTTGAATGCTAACCAACTCTCTGGAGGATCCATATAATACTTTTGCAATTAAATTAAAATGAATATTGGAAATAACGATTTCAAGAGAGAATAAAAGAATTTCCTTTAAGCAGAGACCTGAGGGAAGCAACAAAACTAAAAGGAAAAAGGGAGAAGAAAGGCAGGTAAACAGGAAGGAGTTGATTCTAAAACCATCCTATGACCTGGTGCAGGAAGTTGAGACACGATGGATGGGAAACCAATCGCTTGCGAGATTACATCCTAGTGGGGATTTTGATGGTACACAATAAAAGGAATACGAAATGATAAACTAACGCGAGAAACACTTCTTTTCCACTAACCGAAAACCATTCCCTTCCCAGATGGCCCGATCATTCAGCTTCAACATTCACTATCAACCACCGCTAAACAAAGATTTTAGCTTCGTTCCTGGCTAAATTCTCATTCCTTTTTCTCGGTGATTCTCTCACAATCTGATGCAAATGTATTCTAGAGAATTCTTAGAAAATTGCGCAAAAAAATTAACATCATCCGTGATCGACTGCTATTGGATACCCATAAAAAACTATTCAACGACATCGTTCACTTCTTCCTTTATGTTAGATCAATTTCTCGGTCACGAAACGAATTGGACTTCGACAACGTGAAGCAAAAAAGAAAAGAAGCACTAAAAGGAACTATAAACTATTTACATCATAGCTTTAGAAAATTAAACGCCTCTATTCCATGACAAGACTTTCATACCAGAATTAAACGAAGTTGATAACCAATCAGTACGTACAATAGGATTATTACCATAATAAACAGTCAAGTTAGAGCGATTCGATGGAAACTTGTGTTGAGCTAGCCGAGGAGTAATTCCATAACTATTTTTCAGGAATTCAGTGCAATTTTAACGATGAGAGCACGGCAGAGAGAGAGAATGTAATAAACTACGATTCAGGATTACGTTTATGGCTTTATCCACCCACCCAAAAATACATCCTTATGAACCTTTTTCTTAATGTTTTTATGGATAAATTTAAGGAAAATTATAAATATGTCAAATATAGTGCTGATCTATTACTATAAAAATTATTCAGTCCAATTTATTACTTAAATTGTAACACCTTCCGAGTGTAATTGGAAGTGATATTTAATGAGTCCCCAAAATCAATACTTCCGGAATAAAGAAACAAAACTATCCAATTCAGAGCGACATCTATCTAATATCTAAAGCAAACATCACTTCGAAGTTAATATTTTAAAATAAAAGCCAACTTCCCACTTATTGGCAACCGCTTTTCTTTTGCACGCTCGTTAATTTCTATTCATTGTCATTGCTGAAGGAGATTTCTTCGGAATGAAATGACTGTACCATGTGACGATGTAGAGTAAAAAATAAAACCCGATCTGGGGCGGCAGATAACTTAGCACGTGCCGTCTAACGTTGTTTTTCTCGAGATCTAAAAGATCGCCGCTCTTTCATTCATACACTTAATGATTCAAACGAAGTAATGATTATGAAATAGTCAGCACTCACTACTCCGAGACACCTTCAAACTGCAACAACCTTCGTTAATTTACAGATAGATACATAATTACTTAATTTTAGAGGATAAATAATTACTGAAGCGACAAACGAAATGGCTGTAATTCCTTCATACAAGACCCGCAAGATTTTTTCCGTTTGCAGTAGTCTGGCTAAATGTGACAAAATGCCTCACTCCTCATCTTTTCCACCAGAGAGCCAACTCAACCTCTAGGGCTTCTGGTGGAGCGGTTGAGGTTCGAACCAGCCTTCGAACTAACTACTTTATAGACATTTTTATGCTACTTTATGATACAAAAATTCTAATGTATAACTTTATAATGTATCGTACTCACTCTTTACTAGAATAACAACTTCCTTCCAAGGAAATTGAAAACTTTTGCCTAATATTTATTTAATCTTCGAATGAATTGGTCTATTTAATCTTTAGCAAAGCAGTAATATTCACGACTTTATAATTTTAAATCCGAAGAAAAAGCTTACGCTTAATATTGTTGTGAATAATTCTTTAAAATTTTAGGAACTCAAGTGGGAGTGTATTTAACTGAATATGAGAATTACTCAAATACGTTAAGTAGATAAGAGTCTGCATTCAGTTGCTACTACTGTAATTTACGGCAAGAACTATTAATATCAGCAGTGAAAGTGGGAGCTTTCAAGTACGTCTATCCCTCCTTAGATATCTCCACGTCGAAAGTTAACTACAAATTTGTATTACTTCCTTGAAACCCTTTCCACTGGTGACCTTTTCGCATACGTTAACCTAGATCATTACTGCTTGAATATTTATTGTTTTCACATTACTTAGGAGAGTATATTATTTTTGACTTCTTTTAATTCTCCACAAATCAAATAAGTAATTCTGAGATTTCGCAATGAATTTATAACAGAATGTTGCTGATTTAAATACACTTAATTACACGAATAAAACCAGTTTTTCAATCAAAAGAGTATTTTTTCGGAAGAAATAAAGGTGATAAGAAAGTAACCACGTAGACATAGCAAGCCAAAAACATTTTATTGCTACTTTAGTTTTTTTACTATTTGGCATTTTCCCAAATCAAAAATCAGAGCGGATACAGTTGACATAGTTCTCTCAATTTCTTCCCGACACCGAGTCTGGATTTCCTTCCTAATGATGAATGCAAGAACCTTATGATCGCCAAATTCTTCCTTTGTCGAAGAAACAACTCAAATACGTCTAGAACCAGCCGAGTTTCAAGGAATTCCAATTGCAAGCGAAACCAGTTATATCTAGCATCCTCCCGCCAATCTCATAATATCGGAAACTGTGACGCAGAAAAAATACCGAAGGTTAGAGATCACCGGCTTAGACATTCCTCGGGCGGGGTACTGTACGAATTAGACGCAATGCGGGGGAGGGACGTTGTAAATTCGATACATTACACCGTTGAATGGGCGGGGACAACGAGACGGGCCCATTGCACAAGTCCACAAACACACTTTGACGTCACTGTGAACAGAGAATTACGACCGAGGAAGATACATCTTCCTCAGCGACTTCATGTCTAATTATGGCCTCCCAAGTGTTTCACAACCGTACACCTCCGTTCCGAATCACTGCTAAGCGTCGTGAAGATGAAGCACTACCATCTAACACGGACTTGGAAAAAAATTAAAAAGAAAATCTTTCGTCATTCAATAGGTCCTTATATATTACTTTTTAAATTCTATTGGTTACTAGTAAACGCATCACTCGGAAATTCAACTTTCAGTTCATGCACGCCCTAAGATTAAAATTAATTAATTTTAAAAAATTATTGAATCTTTGTCTTCACAAGGTAATTCTGTCCACCTAATATATCTAAATTGATTTGCTTCCGAAGAATGATTCATGGAAAATCTCCGATCAATCTTCTATATACGAAAGAGCAGAAAGAAAACTGATCGGTTTCCGAACACGAAATTGCCAATTTGGACAAAATTAAACAGCCTATATGCATCACGGAAGAGACAAAACCGTTAAAGAAAATAGTGTTGAAAAACATCGAAACGATCGCTTACGTATATGAGAGATGCTTTCACACAGAAAAAAGCAAGAATACTGTATAAGCACAAAATATAGAATTTACACAAATGAAGTCTTCTATTGTAGCCCAAACACTGAAAGGTCCTTTGAACTTCCAGTCCAATCTCTCTCGAATCCGACTTTCTAAATTAGAGACACCACAGAAGTTATAGGGGACATCCTTATAATTATGTCATGGCATTTTTGAGATTACTGCCCCCCCTTCCCCTGTCACGAAGTGTCACGCGGAGCCTCAACTCTATGTAATATTATCCCATAATTCTTTTTGTGCACTTTCATTTTCATGTTTTAAACAAAATAACTACTAAGATTTCTATAAGTTTTCTTTGCTACTACGAGGCTTCTGTAGCAGAATTAAAACTGGAAATGCGGACATAAAATGAAGAAATATCTATTGGTTAAAATTCATTCTTGATCATCACAACTTAAAACTGAATGAAACGAAATTATTTTCCTATTTCCGATGAATTTTGTTGGATTTTAATCCGATTGAGATAATCAAGATTTCCCGACAAAGTTCTACTTGCTGTGACATCACCAAGTGTTACATATACTCCCTAACAATAAGTGTCATACATTCCCAGATCCCCATTAAGTTTAACATCATTTAAGGATGGTCCTCCAAAGACCAAAATTTTCGACGAATCTGTTCGAAAAACGGTACATGTACTTTACAATGGAACTACAGGTATTTTTTCAAGAAATGTCTATGAAAGGGGGCATATATGAAAGGTAAAACACAGTATGGCTTTATGCACTACATATCCATATAAAATTACTTAAATTTACAGTTCTGCTCGCCTCTACTCGTGCTACAAACACTGGGTGCTTGCGAGAAAAAGGATAGAAATTCTCAACATCAAAAATGAAATTGAAACACGTATTACTAAGTAAATTAACGTATAATATATCTCTCAACAGATCGTGCATCAATTGCCAAGATTTTAATTATCATTTCAAATTTCTAAAATTTCCAAGCGTCTTTTTATTGATATTTAGAGGTTGTACCATTTCTAAATACGTTATGTTTTTTGCTTCTATAAGCTACATTTCAATGTTTCATAGGTCACTTTGTTTCCTTAATGAACATGAAACGCAGAATTATCGACTGATATCTCAAATTAGCTGTCACTACTTCATTTAGCATTTGGCAACATTTATTGGAAATATAAGAAATTGGAATGAAATTTACGATGAGACCTTTGGGTCCAAATCAAGACGCTATTTAACCAACAGAGCCCGAGCTCAGATCAGACTTACTGCTGCAAAAGCAGACGAAACTCAACACCGCATAGTTAACACAGAGAAATCAAGATCAGAAGCAATCTCCCGAGTTGACGTAATTTCCAAATGGGCCACCTACACAAAGAAGGTGCCCACACCAATCAGCACCCACGAGAAACCGAAACGAACGCACCCGAGACGTTCTCCCGCTGTGCCATTGTGGCCTAAGGCGAGAAGAGTTCTTTGTCCTTGAGAAGAGGAGAAAAATGAAGGCCGCGCCACTGCTACCAGCGACCATTATCGAGGTTGAAACGGGACCGCGAGATAATTGATTTATCGCGGCCAACTTCCGATGCGTAAATGAGTCGCGAAACGGATTCAAATCAGCTTTGGTCGCGTTCCCTCCGCTTGGACGGTAACGCACCGATGGTTTCGAGGAGAGCAAGAAAGGGAGAGCGGGACTGCCATCTTGAGGTGTGAAGGAACGCCTCTCGATGGACATGAGCTCTCATTAGAAGGCCCACGTGCCTCTCGAATGGTTCCACCGTAATGACTCCCCTCTGTGGGTCACTTCGAAGATGGGTCAACATATACTTTTGTAGGTGTCCCGTGGTTTAAGGGTTAAGGGCTTCTTGACCTGTGCATGGATGGGAAGATTTTGACCTGAAGCGCAATTTTCCAGATCACTGGATGCCTGGGACCTTACAGTTTTGGTGCCAGATCCTGGCGTACAGGACTTATTATAAAAAAAATGGCATGATTCGACAATGTTACTTTTAGCGAACGTAAATGAAGTTTCGCGAGCATTCCTTTATTCTGCAGTCATAACGCCTTTCCTGATTCCACCTTATCTGAGATTTTGGCATGAATTAGACAATTTTTTACCTTCTTTGTTAATGTTACGGTTAGTTTACGGTAGAACCCCTGAGAAAAACACGTCTACATAACGTTTCGGTTTTTCTAAAAAGCCTGATAGCTGAAAACTGCTGTTGAAATCTCCTAACGTTGGCTACGAATCATGATTTAAATCATCACATCAAGGAACAACACATAGAGACGACCTGGGATTAGGCTATTTCTACATTGCGGATTTAATTATTATGCAATGAATTATTACAGACTGGAACAACTGGAACGCACCATAATCCCCATAAGCTGGACCCCCACCCAATATTTGCGGAGGAATTTGAAATCCGAATACTTCGACTAGACTGAATAGTCCTTCTGACATTTAAAAATTAAAATCGTAATTTCCAATTTATTCTTTTCCTCATTAATCATGACGCAGCTCAATCAATCTAGGCGCCCATAGAGAAAATCTCTTTGCCAAAAGATAAACTTGAGTGACACAACTTAACACATTGTGCAAACAAGATCTGTGTCAATCTCGAGCTTTCACTCTCGATCTGTTACAGATTAAGATTATATTTATTAATCATTCATTGTTCTTATTTTGAATACTTCTTCTTATGTCCTTAAGAGGAATACGAATGGTTTAGATCTGATTGCGAGTTCATAAAACAATTCCGACCAATGAACAAACCCTGAGCATCTCTCGCAGAAATACATACAATATTGATAAACAAATTTTTCACACGTTTCTTTTTCATCATGTTATCAGAAAAGACGAACTGAAACACTACATGAAACTCTCAAGTTTTTAAGTACGAACTTAACCAAGGATTCGGCAAATGAGATTTGGTAACGTTGCAACATAGAAAACGGAGGATAAATTAAGTCACTGCCAAACCCATCTGTCGATGTCCTCATTGGCCTCCAACATGAAGCAAGACCCCCTAGAGTCCAGGTGTTCCGCGAAGTCTAAGTAAATAGAAAAGTAAAAGGGTTGAGGTTTCTATTCACATAAGAGCGTGCACCCAGGATAAATCCCAAGGAACTGTTTTGTGGAGGATAAAAGTTCAAAACTGAACAGGTAGTGAGGGTAAAGCGAAAACTTAACTACAAGGTGAGAAAACCTCTACAACTTCGCGAAATGGAATTTCGTAAGCTCTCAACAAATGAGTTGATGTGACGAACTACATTGTTTGCAGTACTATTATTATTTTTAGAAGTTCTTCCACAGCTAAGGTCATTTCGCATACGGGCATATGGAAATCGAACCAGGAATATATTTCGCCAAAGGCGAACGCGCTACCCAGTAGGTCATATCTGGAGGCCGTATGTTGTATACGTTCATTGACCAATATGAGCTATTTTATCGCAATACCAAAAATAGTTCGCCGTTGATGCATTAGCTTCACGCCAGCATTACTTGTCGGTGGAAATAAGTAATAATTTGGTGAATGAGACGATTAAGAGAAAAAACAAAGTAGCTTACGCTAAAAAATATAATGTAAGAGAACATGCCTAATATGTGACGCGAAAGATGAAAGTGAAGATAGGATTGTATGGAGGAGCACTCTGAACGAACGTGACAGATAACATAGCTATGCCGAAAAAAGCGTTAGAGATAAGTTTGTAATTTTACGACGAAAATTTAATAGATATAATTCCGATAAATTAATCTTGGACGAAGAAAAATTATTATGATCAACCTTATGTACCCGTGAATGAGACAAGGCAAGGTTGTAGGGTCTATAAACTTTATCTATCATAATAATTAGGTAACATGGAAAATCTGTAATCTTCTGTAAGACGTGCCCCGATTTTCAACCTAAATATTTGGTAGAAAATTCAAGGTTACGTAATAATTTATACACCCGCGTATGATTTAGATTCTATTTACAGTAATTTCCATATAATGCATCTCAGTTTAGTTTTCTAAATCTCTTGTTCATAAAAACTACCAAATTCTTAAACCAGTTCATAGAAACGATCAAATAAATTCGTTTCTATTGAACCTTTGTATGCTACCACATAAATATAGAGCTTAGAGCAAGTAATCATTCTACGTACTCCCCACGAATTCAGGCCCAATTTCCTATCACAAGTTTATTACCCAGAAAATTGACTCAATCCGATATAAATTGCAGCTCTCGTGACCCTTCTAAATAGGACGGTTCATTACCCCAACTCCCAATCTAGGGGCTGAACTTCGACCGTATGAAAACATTTCTGCCCCCCAGCTAGGGGAAAACAGTAAAAAGAAATCGACGTAGAGGGGATCTCCTTCTCCCGCGCTCACTAATTTGTTGCAGTTCTCTCCGCAACCTTTCACCGGCAGCTTGCAGTGGAGCGGCAAAAGGATGAATTTTCTTGCAGAATAAATCCAACCATCTGATACGTATACATTGTAACTCCCCTTAGTGTAGCTAGGCAAAATTTATCCACGTATCTTCAAATATGGATGCAAGATGAGGATAAAGAAAGATGATTCACGAAAAGGCGTGCATCTTATTTTCCAAGAAGTTAATTTGCCATAAACAGAACTGGAAAGCAAAGACTGACCAGCATAACTCTGTTCGAATGCCTATCGGTAGTAAGAGAGATGTCTTATTTTTCTATAATTCTACTTTACAGATATGGATTTGAGATATAAATTAAGCACATTATTCTCATATTTAGAAATTGTCCAAGGCAGAGCATCTCTATTTGTTGGAGAAGACTTCAGGTCTATCTTCAGGACTATTGCATTTCAACTAAGATGAATTTCCTTAGTTGGCATTTGCTCAAATGCGAGCTCAAAGAGGAAAAGACAGAGCATTATAAGGAAATAATATCTATGACAGATTATGACTTCTGGTCGTTTATTTATTTCCGCAGAGCATTAGAGGAACTAAGAGTCAGGTATGGATGTTGGTGTTAACATACCCCCTGCCATACGCCAATGGCGGATTGCGAGGTAAATATGAAAATGTAAACATGAGCCCCATTTACACAAAATATCAGGAGTGATCTCTTAGAAATCAGATTTCTAATAATTGAACCAAACCAGTTTGGCACAAAGCTTCAAGGACTTGTATTTTAGGCCGAGAATGTGACAAGAATTTAATACTCTTAAACATCAAAAGACAGCAATGAAAGAATGTTTGTAATTAATGTCAAGGCCTATATAATACAGACCGCCGCTTAAAAGACTGTCAGAGAAAACAGACTAAAGAGTAGACCGGTAGGGGCCAAAAATGTACAAAGAAGTGTTGTCTATGTTTCAGGGGAAAACAATTCTTCTTACTTGGACTTTGGAAGATAGTCCGAATAAAAAAGAGCACCACTGAAGTCGACTTCAAACTCTTCTGGTTCAATGAAAAAAAATCTACTGAGTAAAAATATGAAACCACGAAAACAATCATGCCCTTACAATTGGATTCAATGACAAAAACATCCATCCAGCAACGAACTCAAAAATCTACTGGAGAGACCAGCTATTTGGCATATCAACATCGGCAACAACTGACGGCATCCATTCCCTTCATTAAACAACCAAACACTTCCTTTCGCCATATGGCACCGAAATCCCGCAAAAACTTTCGACTGCAACTCTCGACGCCCTCGCGCATCGACCGCAATGGGAGGAACTGTTGAACCAACTGGTCGAGGAAAAGAACCAAGAGCGTCACGAGTCCCTCCGTTCCCACACACGTGGACTCCAATAGAATAGCGCCCGAATGAAAAAAAGATGCGCTTGCTAGTGATCGAAAACGACACAGCGACCATCAAACACAATTGCCGCAGACGGAGTAGCGGAATGGACGTGACTACAGACGTATATTTGGGTATGGGGAGTACGATGGAGGGGTGATGGAATGGTTCTGCGGGGGTGGAGGGGGACGGCGTAGGCGTGAGACCGCTGAAGGCTTCCAATAAGACTGGCTCACGCCCTGCGCGACAATAAGAGATCTGTCCAATTCATCTCGTACAACAATCCACGCGCGGCTTGATCCGAACTAAATGCTCTGTCACATTTTTAAGACACTGGGGAAGCGATGGAATCTTCGAGCGTCCTCGAGGGAAACTTTTAACTCACCGACTTCGGCATCTTGGTTGTTTTTGTATCAGGCTGCCCGATAAACAACGTCCGGCTACCCTGCAAAAAAAAACATTATTACTACACGCAATTATAGGACGGAAGAACGAAGAAGACTTAAAATCAAAAGATAAAAGTTGTATAAGTAAAAAGTGCGAAACCAAAGCAGGACAAACATTAAAATTACGGTCTTCTCAATTCGCTTTGCTTATCACGCTGTTCAATTCTTGGAAAGAGAAAAACACTATAAAAACTACAAATGGGATGATATTCCTGTTGCAGAATGGACCAGGTCTTAAATACACAACCTATTATTCAAACTGAATACAAATAACGTATATTATATTAATCCGAAAATGATTTACAGCCAGTGTTGTATGCAGCTAAAGTATCAACACAGGAGTTATAGTGATGAAAAATGAGACAATAGTTGAAGTTCTCGATCATTTTCGCCCAAACTAGACCTATTTCACCATTACTTACACGCCTTGTGGTTATTTTCAAGCGTTAATCCCTTGCTTTAAAACAGAAATTGCCGCCACTAACAGAAAATTTGGAAATGCTAGATGAGCATAATATTAGGCCTACGCAAATGTAACAGATATTAAGTAATGTGTATGTCAACCCTCATGATAGAATCATTCAGCGATGGTAGAGGATAACCTCAAATTCCTCAACTACGACGGTGAGATCAAATGAAAGTCAAGACTAAGTTTCATTACTGATCTAAGCATCTCAACTCTTTAACACCTCGAATAACTGACGACTATTCATTTGATTTCTACAAAACGAGTTTGTTCGCTTCAAATCAGAAGTCGAGGCTTAAAAATTTATGGTTATCTACTAGTATTCGTCCAACTATACTTAAGAAAAGTCTCATATCTCATGCTATAATCAACAATACATTTAAAATTGAAATTAGTCTATGCGACAACTGTAGCACTTAAATGCCAATGCGAAAAGATCTCGTAAATCACCACAATATGAACAGTATCAGAAACACATATTAATTTAAATACCTACGTTAATTTGAAAACTTGCTTTAACTCAACTCGATACCATATTATTAAGTAATCCTGAACAACAGAACATATGAATAAATGAATCAAAACTAAACTGTTTAAGACATACCTTTAGCGATAACAACGAAGAAAATTACTAAACCTTTACACCGATCACTTCTTTTACGGTACTCTACCACTGAAACGTGACAAATCACGAACAAGTGAAAAGCGTTCAGTTCACAGGTGGTGACAACGTCTTTCAACAGTTTGCAAAGTCGGGTCTCAAAATGTAACATTCACACATATAAACAGGATTCTTCAATATTATCACTTTATCAAAAATTCAAAATTAATACAAGACTGTACCCTAAGAATCTGGGCTTATTAGGAGTGAAGATAGTACCGTAAGCAAGTAGTACAATGATACCAGCGCCACCACATCACCCGGCTCAAGCATTCATATCATATCGAAAAACCACTAAAAGAGCCAAAAGCGCATTGAAACACTAGGATGGAAAAATATCTACCATAATGAGAAAATTTATAAATATACTCACTCTTCAAGTCAAAGACAGCACAAAGATTGCCACTACAGCACTCACCGAACTCACGTTGACACCAACTGCACTGGCAATATGGCCACAGTTAAAGGGTGGGGCAATCGTCTGCGCAGACGATTTTGCGCATCTGTCACATCTTTTGAATACATGTTACGCTAGTGTTAGTGGTATGTTTGTTGTTCACTAGTTATTATTGGTATACTATTTATCCTAATATCCTATGCTTTCCCAATATGTTCTATATTTTATTAAATATTCATTAAAACACCTAGTGGTTGCTTAATTTTATGTTCATTTACTTTTTGAGCAATTTTATATTCCCAATTTCAGAGATATTCTCGTATTCTGTAGTGATTGCATATAAGGTTAACTTGATAATTGGAAAGCAAGTCAAATGGAAATACCACAGCGAATGTCTCAAACAAATTGTAAGTTTATTTGATATTGATGAAAATGAGTGATATTTGCGAATTATTTCCTACTTTTAAATTAATATTGTTTATGATAGGCAAAGAAAAAGTAATATCACTCCTGAAAGATTTGAATAACGATAAACTAAGTAAACGGATTGAAGCAGTAACAAAGTTGGGTAATGTCCTCTGTGAGGACCCACAGACCCGAGATTATTTCCTCGAATTGGAAGGAAAGAATGCCATTTTGAATCGTTTGTTTATTGAAGAGAAAAGAAAATTTGCTGAAGCTGCTTTATATGCCTTGGCCAATAGCACTATTAACCATGTTTGTTGAACTATTACCTTAAATTTCATTCCAGAGCACTGTACTTATCTAATGTTAGCATTCCTTTTCAGATAGAAAACCAAAAGGCATTGATTGACGAAAATATTTTTGACTTACTAAACACAGTTATGAAGCAGCCCAATATTATAGAATTGCAACATTTTTCTCATGCCACCATTTATTTAATATCAACTATAGTTTATCAAAATTCAGCTGGGCAGCATTTAGTAAGAGAAAGTGGTTGTTTAAATCAGTTACTACATTTATTTCACAAAGTTCTGAGTAATGCATGGAAAATTCAGGTAAATATCCCTCATTAAATGAAAAGCAACATTAGCCAATGTTTTTCTTTATAGATTAAGTAATTCAACAAAAACTTACTTTTATTGGCATTAAAAATATTCATCAAAATAGAAAATAATGTTTGTTAAAATAATGAAAGATGTGATTAAATAGTGTGTTACATTATCTAAGTGTTATTGCTGAATTCCAATCACATTTTACACTTTGAATTGTCGTCAAATAATCAAAAGCTGTTATAATAGAAAGTGCTCCAAACACTCATTTATAATAGAATCCCAGCAAGGAATTGAAAAATTTGGATGTTGTATGCCACGCATTATATTTAAGTGTAAACAACCCAAAGAATGAAGAAAACCAAAAGGAAGTAGCAGTTGTGATCCCAAAGGTGATTAAAATGATTATTTTTTCAAGTTAAAAAGTCTTTCACATCTTCTACTGGACTATTTTACCTGTCTTTCATGTTGGGAGGTCATCAATAATAGTTAAAACTTAAGATGCAGAATGTATGTCAACTATTTGAAATTAATTTCACCAATGTCATTAGGATAAGTTTTAAGGATAATAATAAAGTGTAAAATGCTATTTATAAAGAAAACAATAAGAGTACTCTTACTTTTCCAGGCTTTGCTTTATCTGTCATTCTTAATTTTTGATAGTAAAATTAGGAATGATTGCATATTACCCTGCTTGAGACTATTCACAGGAACTCTTTCAGAGAACAAAGCTACACAGGAAATTTTTGTAGAATCTGGAGGAATGGTGTTCCTATTTAGGTAAACTAACATTTAAAAAATTTTATGCTTGCTATGTAATTGTTTTGGATTTATTTGTCATTGTTTTTATCAGATTAATCATGGATATGAGTGATGTTTTGGAAGAGGAATCCATAGAAACATGCATAATGCTAATGGATTTAATAATTTCCTCTAAAAATTTTCCCACCTCTGAACTTCTATCAACATCTATCATAAAAGTCTTGATTGATGTTCTTCAGAAAAATAAGGTATAAATGAATCTAAAATTAATTAAGAAGCATAGTCTGAGAATTAATTATAATTGTAAATTAATAGTTAAAAATGGTAGTATTATTTATAATAATGATAGCTAATACAATTTATTCTACATTGAATCATTTACTAAAATGTTTCCAAGGTATCAATCAGACAATATATTATCAAATAGATGTATATTGAGCTGTGACTCAGCCAACTTAGATATTCAGTATGCTTCTGCTTGGCTTTTCCAAAAATATTAATCTTTTATGTTCTTTGCTATAATTTTCTCAATAAATAAATAAAATCAAAGAGAGGATACTTATAATAATATTAATATAATATAATTCATGAATAGAATTTCTTTGCTCATAAAAGCACATAATTAGCAATGTTAATTGATAATATTAGTAGTATTATCTATTGTCGCATAGGGTTGGGTATATTTTGTATATTGGATTTGTTTTCTAAGTCTCATTACAATTTTTCAAAATTTTCTAATATTTATAATTCCTTTCCGTTTACATAGAAGATACTACAAACCTGAAAGAACAAAATACAGGGATCTGAAGCTTATTTGATTTATTATTTATTTGTCTAGTGTCTGGAAGTAGCATCACAGCTCATTTTAGGATTTTTTTTCAAATAAACTGCGTCATAAAATGATCTGAAAGCTTACTCTATATTTTATGCAATAAATCACTCAATGCTTACTTGACCACATCATTTAGATATACAATAAACATGAATTTAAATGGAGAAAGTAAATGAGCTCAGATTATTGATTTAAAATGTATCTGTATGTGAGTGAATTGAGATTCAGAATATCGGAATGTAATGAATGCTAATGAGGTTACGCATCCCTTCAAAATAAGTTCAACTTTATGTATTCTTTGATCTCATGGTGAATTTTACTCTAACAGTGCAAGTTGGTTACCCTCTTTCTTTTATTCCACCTGATGGAAAATGATGTAAAAATGCAAGAAGTTTTTATAACATGTGATGGGCCTGAAAAAATGAAACAAGTTTGTTTGAAGGAGTTAGAGAATGAAGAGATAGATTTAATTTCAGCTGGAATTTGGGCAATGATTCTAAAAAATAACCTAGGTAATTAGTTTATTTCTTAATTTACTCATAATTTACTTTTCTTGCTTTTAAGTCTATCACTGCAGCTTCATTCCTATATAAATTGCATGTCATCATATGGTGTAAGGCATTTAGAAACATCCTGTTTGGGAATCCTCACAAGTATGTTCATAGCAGCTTATCAAATGAATGTAATGAATATGTTCATAGTAGCAAAAGAATTATCATACACTAATTTTTAGCTCTTATTTTAGTTTTAGAATGGATAAGTTTTAATATGGAGTACAGTAAATTCCTAATTTTTTTGTGGCTGGATTATCCTTGTGTGATATCTTACTCTTGTCAATATATTCCATGTGCTATTAATAAAAAATCAAATGTAAAAAACACAAGATCTCTGCATTCTAATACAAGCAGTATTTCTGGAATAAATTTTCCATGGAGTATTGAGAATATTTCTAAGTTAACAGCTAAAATGATCTGCGGAAGGGTGAATTAACTTCTTGAGTCCATTGAACAATAAAAAGATAGCAGACTGTGCACGCAAACAAAATAGATTATTCACATAAATTATGAAAATTATAAGAAATAATAGTGAAAGTTTGGATCATTTGCATTCTCTGATTATTCAATAATCCTCTCATAATAATAATAATAATAATAATAATAATAATAAATTTACCACGGGTATAAAACCCAATTACATAATAAAAAAATCATATTTACAAAGTCAAAAATGAAAAATAAATCATTATATAAATCAGTCTTCGAATATAAAAAGTCACAAAAATAAAATTACGTACATTAATGCATAAATATAAAATATATCCATATACACATTCAAGGTTTTTTTAAAAACTAATAAACACACAAGTAAAATTACAAAAATCAGTAACAAAAATTAAAATCAATGTCTAATCTTCATCATAAACTCTAGCAAGTTACTTATCTCTCCATCATTAGCTTAGAAAACTAAAAATTTAAGATAAAAAATTTACTGGTAGTAATGGTATTATCTTTTAAGTGCTTTGCTAGTAGGGATCATTTTGCACATGTACTCTAGGTGTCCTCATCAGGAATCAATCCTGGAACCCGTTTAGCGTTATGGGAGTCTGAAGAGGTCACTAAAGTTGAATGAAATTTTCCATGTTTTTTTTCTAGGCTAAAATATTTGACAATTTTCAGTACAGATCAACCCATAAGTATGGCTGGATTTTACAGTTAACTTTGTTGTCCTCTGTATCAGCACAATCTTTACTTTTCTTTATCACGCTGTTGGTTTATAATGAATGAATTCTGTATTACGAGTAATAAAATTATGACAATGGTCTGGTATTATCTGAATCAGAAAAATAGGATAGTTTAAAACAATCGAAAGGACATCTTCATCATCTGCAATCAGTTCTAATATTTATAGTATTGATAAAAGTGCTTCGACAGCTGAGGTCATTTTGCACATAGACTCCCACCAGAATGAAACCCAAGACTTCTTTCACCAAAGTTGAACACGCTGTCTAGACGGCTATCTGGAAGCCAATAGAGATTTATAGAGATGTTACTAGCCTTTAATGCAGAGGCCTTTCTTCAGATAATCCTGTCATTGCTGATAACTGCTGTGTCTTCCGAAACTTGTATCCCGTAACACTTCCTTCACCTGATCTGTTTACTTTTCAGACAATCATTCAAAAGATGTTATTAGTAAAAGCTAAGTATACTCCATATTTTTCATTTTCCTATATCAGCATTCTGGATTCACAGTGGTATTCACACTGCTCCATAAATTAGGTCATACATAAATCCTGCTTGTACTAAAAAGCAAAAATTCTTTTATTTGTGTCCTAGTATTTTCAAAAATATTGCACAAAATATTGATGAAGAGTAATATATCATATATAAATAATCTACAGAAGGTTTAATCCATCCACGAATAATCAGGATTTTGTCGTTCTGTCATAATATTTCTAAAAATTATTATAGAATTAATTTTACTATCAAACTTTCCTTAATTTTCTTTGAAATATATTTCAGAACTTCTAAAAGCTTATCACTGTCTAAGAGCTTCAGAAATGGATAAAGACTTACCAGGAGATGAGATCAAAAGAAATGGGTATGAAGTAAATTTTCAATAAGATTGTTATAATTTATTTGATGGTTTCACTAAGCTAGATTCAATGATATGCATGAAAATTTCTAATTCCTCACAAGCTATGAAATAGTCTTCATCTACAAATTTTATGCATAGTTTTTAAATTATTGAATTGTTAATCAATAATTTCATCTCAAAACTTTGACCATAATGACTTTCATATCTTTCCATTTGTATGAAGAGAGCCATTCAAAGTATTCATGTATCAGATTCACAATTCTCTCAGCAGTTTTGTGATATAAATACCTCTTTTTAATTGTGTTTGAATACTTTATAAAGCTTACATTCTAATTTCATTCTACACCACTTACCACCTTTCTTAATGCTAATTATCAAAACTGCTCTTACTACTAATACCTGTATGCTAAATTACTCTAGCCTTGATTTTTATGAATATAGGAAATGGTAAGTAGGTCACGAAGGGTACTTTTCAATATTAAAGTAATTATCGATATTCTAAGTTTTCATTATGAGACTTTGAGACATTTGTGTGAGTATTAAATAAAATAGATTTTTGTAAATTCCAATGACAGTATAGGAAAATTCATCAAAGAAGTAAGGAGATTTATGAAATCAGTGTGTGAAGGCATCATTTAGCAGAATTCCACACTGAAAAAAAGATAAAAACTTTATAGATTTCCTCAGAATTTGTTGCCACAAACTAAAGTTTGTCAAATTTATCTTTGTAGCTATGGGGTAGAGCAAGAAAGAGCAGGGGGGAAGACAAATCATAGATGAGTAGATTACAGTGACTTTTCTCTCAACTTTCGCTTAAAGAACCTCATTGTCTCCTGGGAAATCAGTCTCAGTCAACTCTGTGTTACCTCATGTAATATACTGCTTTTCTTGCTTATTTAATATCAACCCCAGGGGTCTAAAGGACATTGTTAGGGGTGTATTCAAGCTTGAAAGTTGATTGAGGTCAATGAAAAATATATACACAAACTTACCAATACAGTACTAGCTTGTGAAATAAACAGAAATAAGAATGTTTTCATTTTATAATAACATAATACTAGAGTAATAATGATCATTATCTTTCTTAAAGTGAGTTTAAAACTTGAAGACCCCTGTTGCATCAAAATGATGTAGAGGGGATCAATGTAAAGTCAAGAAATTCCGGTAAGAGTCAATGAATGGGATTTCCTACTCAAAAAGGGGTATTTCATTATCAGCTTTGCCCAACATCTTCTGCAGCATGGCTATGTGAGCTATTTTGTTTCCAAGCCCCTCCTCAGAAATCAAACAGCCACTGCCTGAAACTCTTGGAAGATTTGGAGATCATTCACTATTCCTGGAATGGAACCCTTACCAATGAGCATACTTTCATGTAGTCCTTATCCCTCCTTTCCCTTCCCCTAAAGTCTCACCATTATCCCTTTCTTTCCTCATCCACTGTACACTTTTTCATCTATTTTGCTATTATTCGTTTTTACATTTCTATTTAGGAATTTTGCATGCAATCTTGCTTAAAGATGTTTCATAGATAGTTTCCTAGGTACTAATTCCTGTTCACCGCTTGCAGCTTGTGACTCTCATGATATCTTCCATATTGTTTTAGCAGGAAAAACATTGTAAATAGACCATATATAATGAATTCTGTTGAAATCTATAAAATTTTTATCTTTGATTCTAAGAGTTATGAGAGATTATTGTGGAGGGCTTCAAAATGGAGGTTTATATCACTCCAAATAAGAAATTTTTATACCATAAAATACTTTATTTTTATGTTCATTAGAAGAGTTGCTATGCTATTTATCACATTCCAATCAACTTTTTATATCCTCAACAATTCTTGTTCATCTGCCTTTATAACTGAAAATTCTGAATGTATCCCCTGTCTTAAGATTGAGATGATAGCATTGCATCGAATGAGTTCAGTTTCCATCAAAGTTGTGAAATTAAATTTTTTAATGCTAATCACAAGCAGCATGATCTAGCACATAATGACATATTCTTTTCACATCTTACTAATTAACTATTTATACCATGAAGAAATAGGTTCTCATCTGTGTCTATGATTTTATGGCAAAGGCATTATAAATTTTTTCTAATGAGTTGTTTACATTTCATAAAGCAACAGTTGTTCAATCTTTAACTGATTCTCATATACGTGATGTCAGAAGTATTTTATATGCATCACAAGATCAAAGCAAATTTTAGATATTGCTCATTATAATTAAATTTATCTTTTTTAAAAGAGATGTATTTCCTTTTGTATAGGGAAGAACCTGAGGAAAAATCTTGCAGAATGGAATCTCCTACTAGCTCAGTAACCAGTAGCGTTCATACCTTTGATATGACCAAAAATTTTGACAAAAGACTGCCTGAAGGCTATAAAAATATGCATAAAATTACTGAGTTGAAGAATAGTCATGAAAATACGTCTTCAGTATCTTCTCTTAAGGAAAATATCACTGTTGGTATTAACAGGGAATGGTGTGTAACTCAGGATCCAAGACTTTCATCAGTATTCAATATTGAAGCAGAAATCAAAAGAGAAGTAGAATCACCTCACATGTCTTTAGAGATTAATGAAAGAAAAAGTGATGAATCTGATGCTGTTCAGCCTACAAATTTTTCATCATTAGAATTGAAAGAAGGCATAAAAAGAAAACTTGATTCATATTATGCAGCTTCAGATATAGGTGAAAGAATAAGAGATGAATCTGATACTATTCACACTACAAATCTTTCACCTGTAAATAATATTACTGCTGGTATTAAAAGAAAATTAGAAATATCTTGTGAGGATTTAGAGATGGTTAAAGAAATGAATGGTGAAATCTGTGTATCTCAGACTTCCAAACTTTCATCAGCCAACGATATTATGTGTGCCAATGAAAGGAAAATTATAAAACCTGAGGATTTAAAAATAGATATTAGAGATGCTTGTATTGAAAATGAGAGTATACCTATTGCAAATGGTGTGATGGATACTCTTGGTAGAAAAATCCATTATTATTCCAATAGATGTACAGATGAAGTACCAAGATGTGGTTCTGGTGTGCATAACATTCCATCGCAAGCAACCAGCCTTGCTAGAAATATAAATGTTGAGATCCTCAAAACACCAACTGGATTTCAGATCAATTTGCATTCAAATAGAAATAGAGAAAATTTTAGTACTGTAAAGAGAGGCAGGACTTCTGACTGCGAATCTCAAATTTCCCAGGTGAAAAAGAATTGTCTTGACTCTGATGTCCAATATGCTATTCAAGGCAAAGCAATTGTAGCATCAGATAATATAATAGCAGTCCAAAATCATGAAATTGATATTTTAGATCAGAATAGTAATTGCATGGAAATATCAAAACCAGAAGTAATTAATTTGACATCAGAAGACTCAAATTCAGATGATTCAGTGATAATCCTAAGCCATGAAAGAAAGGTGGATGAGACATTGGACCGTAAAACTCAGTTCAACATATCTGAAAAAACCACCAAAATTAAAGAAGATTGTTTTTCAGGTACTCAAACAAATTTAAAAACAGAGACGAATGACAGACAGGTAGAGAATGGTATTTTTTGTCCAATCATGTCCTTAGCATCACAGGAAATTAACTCTGAAATTGGATACTGGAATGAAAGCCAATATACTGTTCATAATGGAGTTTCTGAACCCTGTTGTGATATGGAGGAAAGATTGGAAGATTTTAAATTCCAGAATACTGCAGAAGAAACTAAAACCAATAAAATCTCCATTGACTTGGTTAAGGATAGCAGCTCTAATTTAAATAAGGTAAATATTCAGATCAACCTATAAAACTAAACTCTTTTATGTATTTTGTTATTTTACAAAGTTTTCTCCTAGTCTAGTATAAATTTGTTTGTTATTCCCTCTGTAGTCAAATTTCTAGTCCAGGGGTGGGAAAATTGTGGCTCAAAAGTGTTTGTTCTATTGAGAGTGACTCCCTATCCTATCTAGCACTCACGCTTGACACAAACAAAACCCATGCAACTGAAGAGGAGGTAATTCTATATACGAAATAATAAATACAGAATAACCGATTTAAGACACTCTCGCTTAATGCTATCCTACTTAATAAGCAGTTTTCTCATATTCCAGGATCCTATTTGACAAAACATGCTAAAAATGCTCCTTAAGATTCTCTGTTACCTGCTTATGATGTAGATTTTTCTTGTCTCTAGATGCTCTGCAAACCCTTACGGCCAACTATTCACCTCATTCATTTGACCAAAAACTCTTTACATCATCTGTGTCACCATCATCTCTCCTCTCATGCTTCACTTCATCTCTAAAAAGTTTCCTTGAGAGTTTCTTCTTTGGAATGGCTAATTTTGTAAAAAATAAAATGGAGATATTGCAAATCAAAACAATATTTATGACAGTTTTGGAGTTGATACAAACTCTGAGATAGGGTGAGATCTTCTTCATCAGTTTCGTCTCAGTGCAAAATTTTAGATGAAAAATTTGCTTGGTGGTTTTTTCTTTTGTTGCAATCTAAAATTGTAAACAAATCAAATAAATTAGAAAGGGAGTGCAGTATTTTGTGGGCTGTTGGGTGCAGTTTTGGAAAGATGCTCTGTGATGCCTCACCACCTTTGTTGAATTCATTACTCTTCACTAATCATCTATCTGGTAAAATTCTTTCATTTGTGCTCTCCTTGTGCAAAAAGCAGACCATTCTTAAAAATTAAGACAAATAGGCTACCGGCATTAAACAACATTGTTATAATACTATCCTTCTTAACCTTCCGGCGGGCGCGCCTTTTTTCATACCATGAGCGGGCGCGCTGTGCACTGCGTGCACGGTGCTTGCATTCTTATTTCGATGCGATGTTATCTTAAATTATGATATTTTTTGTAAAAATAATAACACATTACTTGTTTGTTGGTGATTAAAATTTATTTTCCAACATTTTACAAAAGGTTATCACCAATAAAAATCTTGTTAATAGATTTCTCCTCTGCATGTCTAGCTCGGCGACAAATCTTCTTCGTTGTCTTCCAGGCAAGGGTGGCAAGTAACAGTAACTTTCGAATGTTTTTTACATACAAATCTGCCACATTTATCACATTTTACTGTTGAATTATTATTAACACACAGCTTACATCGCCCTCTCTTGGCTGCTCCAACGGCTTTCTTTTCCTCAACCTGCGGGCGATAGCGCTTCAGATACGCAGACAAATCAGAAGGCAAAGTAAAGATTGTAGATCTCATAATTAGGTCCTCTTTCATTAGTCCCATGGCTAAATCTTTCAAAAATACTCTTCTCCTATAATGCTCTTTCTCTTTATGCTTGCCGAAAAACAAAATTTGTGAGTTTATTCCCGCGATGTTGAGAAGCGCGAAAAATAAAGCAAGGGGCCATCTCCTCGTTATTCTTGCTACGGAGTAAGCTGCACACATTTTATCTACTGTGTCTACTGCTCCTTTAGTTCTGTTGTAATCTAAAATCATTACTGGCTTTTTCGTAGCAGTATCTACATCCTGTGAATCATGCATAGTCGATAGTAAAATAACGGCTTTGTTTACTTTGGGCACATACGAGACTAAAGTGGAGTTTTTCTGAAAGCCAAACAGAGTAGAATTTACTTTCCTCGACTTATTCGGTAGAAATTCTTTGGGAATCTCCCGCTTGTTTTTGCGCATTGTCCCTAGCAAAGTTATTTTTTTCGAGAGTAAATATTGGGCTAAGGAATAATCCGTGTACCAATTATCCGTGGTCAAGTTTCGATTTCCATTTTCAAATGGTTGAACTAGACGTTTCACCACCTCAGAAGGAGAATTAGAAACTTTATATTTCCCTTCCATTTGCTGTCCACAATACACTTCCAAGTTACCCGTATAAAACGATTTTGCGTCGCAACAGAGAAAAAGTTTCAGCCCATACTTTGCCGGTTTACTAGGCATGTACTGCACGAAGCTACAGCGACCTCTGAATGGGTGCAGCATCTCATCAATAGTCATATATTCTCCGATCGTGTAATGTTTTTTCAAATTGCCTACAAATCGGTCCAGAATATTACGTATGGCTGCTAATTTATCGGTCCTTCTTCTGACTTCTCTTGTTGCTGAATCATCAAATCGAATGCAACGTAGTAGAAACAAAAACCTCTTGTAACTCATTAGTGCTCGAAGAGCAACAATTCCAGTACCATCTTGACTCCACATTTCTAAGACATTAGTATGATGACCGTGTTTTACAGCAATCAGAATTAGAGCTCCAAATAACGCGAGGATTTCTGTTACTGAGGTAACTTGAGCATCCCTATCTCTAGAGTAATTCACTTCCGTGCGTTTACGATCGATGTACAAATTGGTGAATTTAACTATATCCTCCACCATTTCTCTGTCAACCATTTTTTGAAATGCTGATACTTCGTTGGTAATATCCATTGCACTGGACTTCAGTCCCGGTTGTAATTTACAAATGTTTTTCCCCTTTGTTTTAGTTTTCACCGTAAATGGAGTGTTTTTCCAAAAGAATGCATTCTCGGTAGGAGTTACCTTTGGGTTTTTAGATTTACTCCTTTTGGGATAAGATGCTTGCGCAACCCCTCTGCCGACGAAGTAATCCTTCCTTCCAGCGGTAACGGCTTCTGGAATCTCGTCATCAGAACCCTCTTCCTCCGAATAACTCTCTACTTCGTCTTGAAGTATAACTTCAGTTTCGCCTTCGGAGCCATCATCTTCGAAAGTGTCGCCTTCATTTTCCTCCTTGACGAAGTCCAGAAGAAACTTCGAAGCGATGATTCCATGGTTTCTGTGAGAGTAATAATACGTAGATTTCTAATACAAGTTCTAAAAGTTTTCATAGATAAAAAGAATATAATTTCAGATATTTGGAGTAATTGTAAATGCACTTACGTGGAAGAAATATCCATTTCCAAAGTAACACGCGTCACTTTTTGCGGCTGGCGGCGTCACGAACAATTCGACACTCGAGTGCTTTGCTATCAGCTAGTTTTCCTATTATTCGAACGATATCACCATAAATACGTTGTACTTTTGCGTTGTTTCACCATAAACACCTCCACAACTGTCTAAGTTGCAGGGCTTGAATGCTCGCTTTTATATCCATAACGGATGCACCCTTCAGATATAAATTTTTGAGGTATGTCTCTAAAGAGGGTGTAGTGAGGGCGGAGAATATTGTGACATTGTCACAAGACCGATATCTCAACAAGTATTCTGCAATTCGGACCAGCTGCATCCACTAGGCGGCGCCGGCCTGCCGAGCGGCTACTAGATGCTCTCGCGCTTTCCAGCAGCTTAGCGAAGCTGACTCTTTCGTAAGTTTTCCGTTCGTATCTGAAGTAAACACTATATCGCAAAAGGACGTCCACGCCCTAAGAAGGCTAACAGAACAACGAAGGAAAGGGATCGGAATCGGTAAAGTTACGAAAAAATGTTTTCCCCAGCAAAAACCAGACCCCGTGCACTCAGTGCACGAACGCGCACAAATTTTTTAGGTATGCCTCTAAAAAGGGTTTGCTGAGGGTGGAGAGTATTGTGACATTGTCACAAGACCGATATCTCAACAAGTATTCTGCAATTCGGACCAGCTGCATCCACTAGGCGGCGCCGGCCTGCCTAGAGCGGCTACTAGATGCTCTCGCGCTTTCCAGCAGCTTAGCGAAGCTGACTCTTTCGTAAGTTTTCCGTTCGTATCTGAAGTAAACACTATATCGCAATAGGATGCCCACGCCCTAAAAAGGCTAACAGAGCAACGAAGGAATAGGAAAGGGTTCTGAATCGGTACCATCACGAAAAAATGTTTTCCCCAGCAAAAACCAGACCCCGTGCACTCAGTGCACGGACGCGCCCGCCGGAAGGTTAAAATACAGCTTTCCTTCATCCCCCTGAAAGGATACCAGATAGGCACTTAAATAAAGGGAAATATAACATTTTTAATGGCAAGGGGTTAGAGAGCATCACAGAGAATCTCTCCAAGACTGTAACCAAAAGCCAAGAAAACACATTTCTCCCTTTATGATTTATTTGATATGTTTGATGTACAACTTTTATTTGATTTACAACTTGATCTTTAGAAGAAAAGAATCACTGTCATGCAACTTTTGTAATCTAAGGCTTCACTATGAGATAAAATTGATAAAGAAAATCTCACTCAATTTCAGAGTTTGTATCAGCTCCAACAGTGGGATTTTATTCCTCTTGGATACGATGAATTTATGATAGTTAGGCTCTATAATTTTATAGCTAATTTTATTTAATTTTGAGCTTATTTTCAATTTATTTATGACATTCATTGTGTCCCTCCTTTACTTAAATATAACCAGGTCTATGAGATACAGAAATTGAACAGAGTATTATTGTCACATGAAAGTTGAGAGAATGAGTATTTTGAGAATTTAAAATCAATTATCTGTATATTACATTAGTATCTGCCTTTTTCAATCTCCTGTGTATACACTATCATCTGCTGGGAACAACTAATATTTCTCATAACCTTCATTACTTCTTTACCAATAACATTAATATCTGTTATTAGGAATTGATGATTCCTAGAGGACAGAGGCAGAGATGGAGAGTTCAGAAGGGCAGCCTACCTCAGATTCCTTTTACAAGGCAAGAAATTGAGAATTTAAATGCTGGAATTAAAGAATTTGGACTTAATTTCGTTGTAAGTCTTATCATCCTTAACTATTTTCATGATAACTGTAGACTTGTATAATTGTTAAACTTTAATGGCATCAATGTTCAAAGTATCAAAATATTTCTGATATTTGTTAAGTTTTATAATCTTTCATCTTTTCTCAGTTCATTCCTATCTCTTCCAATTGGAGAAATTTCCCATTTTCCTTCTGTAGCATTTCTTTGATATCACTGATATTGTCAAGCCTAGCTCTATATATACCAACAATACTAAGGATTAAATATACTGTTCCAGAGTGAGGTGGCAAATCTAAATCATTTATGTTATAATTGAGAAGCAACAGAATTCTTTTGTTGCATTGAACTCAAATGGTCCTATTGAGGTCCTATGTTCCTATTGGTTCTGTTGATTGTTTACCATAGTAATTTTAATTACCTTTTAAAATGAACTATGAAACTCTTGGATCCAGGGCTTATTTAAAACTTTTTTCTTAAGGATGAAATTAAGTTTTGTATGTACATGCTTTAGGTTAAATAAGCACGTACTCACTCTATTCACATACATTTTTACTGTTATATCTGTAAAATACATCCATTTTCACAATTCTTGTATAATTTATTTATATTGTTTTGATAAATCCTATGCTCTCGTATCTATCTGAAAGTTATGATTTTCTTATATTTTGTACTCATTTTTATCACTTACAGCAAATCCTTCTCCTGGTTTTGAGGAAACTTTTAAGCATTATTACCTTTAGTTTCACCACTTATATCATTGTTTCTGTTCAGTGATTAATTAGAATAACTACGACCATTAATGGTAAAAGATAATGTTCTAAAATGTTACCCATACATCATCAAAATGTTTTTATGGCATATGAGTAACATTTTAATACTTTAGTGATTAATTGCTTTAAGCATGGAAAAATGTTAAAATATGTATATTCATCATTGTAGTTCAAAATTTCAATTTCAGGATATTAGGAAGAATTACTCATTTTTATCAACAAGGACATCTAAAGACCTGTTTGTGGCTTGGAGAGATGGCTTATCATCAGAATACCAAGTAAGTTTATTCAGTACCTTTGTAAGTTGCTCTGATTGAGAATGAAGCTCAAGTGGAGAGTTAAGTTTGATGGTAACCGAGAGTAAATTTGTTTCATGAGAATATTGAACTGTGTAAGAGTTTAATTATTTGAACTAAGTGAACGTTTATTAGCAGTATGTTTGAGGGTTATAGAGAAAACAGTTGCAGCTAATAATCATATTTTAAAATAGCTATTGCATCAACAGAAGCTTAGTACAATTGTTTTTTGCTATCACTAGAAATACTGTGGCACTTTTAAGGCAAGTGTCCAATGCCTTTGGCCATCTGGGCTTGTACTCCAGTTTCTGGAGAAACGCTTTAGCTGTATTCTTGATAAATGTTCAAACCATTTAATTTTTTACTTTTATATTTATATTCTGATTTTTAAATTATTTTAAGTTCCCCTAAAGATTTCATTGCAGACTCTTTCTTGTAATGTGCAGCTTTTTATTTTTCTCAGGAATTTCATTTCAACCCATTGAATTCATTTTTTGTCTCTCTTTGAGAGTACCCATGTTTCACCCTCATACAATGCTAATGGAACTATCATAATTTTGTAAAGTTTTGGTTTATTTTCTTTTCTTGTTTTATACTTCAAAGTCCTATGAATTGCTTCACTTAAGTTTATGAATTTATTAAGTTTGTTTTTAACATCCTGATCATCTATAGTAGATATTTAAATGTGGACCTGCTCTAGAATTTGATTATTAATTAGAATTTTTTCTGACAGGGTGTTTTTAAATAACTACCATCACCTTTGTTTTATGCGGTGTCATTATCCATATTCCTCAGCTATGTTTTTAGAAAAATACACCCCTACAGCTGTTTTCTGTCCATTGTATAAATATAACATCAGATTACAGTTTTAGATTTTTGAGAATGAGAATCTTCGCCAAAATTTTTTCAGCACTCAGATACACTACGTAAATTTTTACTGTACTAACCACTTTTTCATTTTTCTTATTTCAGGGAAATAAAAAGATGATAAGTTTAAGCTCAGATGATGCTTACTCATCAGATGACTGAGTGAAATTAAATTTTGTTTCGACGATATTTTGTTTTCTAATGAATTTAAGATGAATGGGTTATATCCATCACATGTTATTGTCAATGTCTCTAATATTCTTGTATTATTTGAGCTTATTGCCCTATGAAAATTTGTTTCAAGTTCTTGTTTTTTGTTAATTAGTCGTTAAGTTTTCATTTACATAAAAAATATTTCACTAATTTTTTCATTCAAGATAATATAATAAATAATGATTTTTAATTTGAACCTTTGTAATAATAATTTGATAATAAATAAAGCAATAATTTTTGCATCATAAATTTAATTGTATCAAGTAAGTAAGTACTTGGGATCATACTTCAATTGGCTACACCATTTCACCTATGAAAGTTTTATAAGAGATTTAAATATCATTTTGTTCCTTTTGCAGTTATATTGTACACATATTGTTTAATGGAAAACATAGAGATTAATAAACATAAATTAAATATATTTCCAAAATTTGTTGTATAGTAAATAAAATCAAGAGTATCAGATGATAAGGTTTTTTTGTACATACATGAAATGCAATTTTCATCCAGCCAATGTAAGAAAAACAAGGGTGTCTATTAAAAATCTCCTAGAGCAATTCTCAATTCTTGTAATTGTTATAGTATGTACAAATAATTGCTCTCCTTTAAAGATCGATTTGTTGAAACGTTTGTGCAAGGTAACTGTCCCCCCTGTATAAGCATGAAGAGGACGATTATGGTTGTGAAGGAGGCTTTTACCTTTTGTTAGCTCTATTAATATATCTTTAATTATTAAAAAATTTTAAATAAATATTTCCCAACCTTTTAGGCGATTGATTTATTGATATCCCAGTTATTGCCTTTGTTCCTTCATGGATACGTTATAAATCTTACCTTCTAGCAAAACATATATTTTCGATTTAGAAGATTCTCATAAGACAGGGATGGCGAAGCTCTCGTGGTAAGCGCTATAGGACACGGCGCCTTCGTTATTGTTCCAATTGGATTGGAGATCCGTGGACAGAAATGTTATAGAAATATTAAAACTAGATTCACTGAAAATGAAACATTCAATTCCCTTTTCTAAGAATAGTTCAATATCGCTTGGGTGTACCGAAACTTTTTGGTGGAATTATTAAAAAATACCGCAGAAGCTTTATTCCAGGGCTTAGTTTCTTCGTATTTACTGACTTTTTCTCATCGAAGAATGCTAAGGCCGCAGTTTCAAAAAACAAAATTAATTCTTAATGTTTTAAGCTAGTAGTGTAATACGAGACGAGATACTACGCGGTGAACTTAATAGATTCAAGCGGAAGCGCCGAGGGCACGACGCGCTCTCTCTATTAGGGTTGGATCTCGAAAACTACTGATTGGATCTAATAAATATTTTACCAATATTGCTGTTAATGGCTAATAATGTATCGATAAAAAAATTAAAACTGTTCAAAGGTGAAAAGACTCGCTAATCGTCTGTGATGTCCGGAAAAAGGCTAAAATTGTTGAAACTTATAAATTTTAAGTGTGATACGGCACGTCTTTCTGTTATTCGATTCATATAATATTTTGCACAATTCATTTTCTAACCAAATGGAACAATTTTAGGGGGCGTCCCGAAAGAATTCAAACTTTCGAAAATAAGTGTCACCCTAGAGTAACATGTATTAATTAGATATTAGCTTATGGTTTGAGCTTCTCGTCATACTCTCAAAAAAATGTTAGCTCTACAAAGTCGTCAAGAGGAGGGCGGTTTACCCTCCCCTACCCAACCTATGCTTCTAGATTCTATAATGCATTTGACGTATTATTATATTCTATTATACTTATATGTGTCCATATAGGTCATAAGTTTGCGACTCGTTCATAAACCTCTAAAGAAAATATACTTTGAATAGATCTAAAATAAAAATTATCCTCTTTCCTTTCTTACTGGCATGGATGGGATGTTAAATCAGATTTTGATACCGACTCTTATTTCATCCAGGATATTATAATGAATTTCTCTCAAACTTGCGAAATATTTTGAATAGTTCTCAAAACTTTCGCTGAAGTAATTTTTAATAAAGTCCACTTCTTACATTCCCAACATCGTAAACACTATTGTTACATAACGTAGCTGACTCGTGTTTTCTCTATCATTCCTGTACATTTCAAAGTTCAGAGTTTATTTTTGAATAATTCTGCTGCACCATAGCTATTACAGCCTATGTTCGTTGTTCTCTCTAGAGAGAGTATCCGATATCAGCGTATTTACTGCATCGTCAAGATACTGGAAGAGTATGTTACGTTGGATTAAGAATTTCAAGATGATATGACACGGGATTAGTGTTAGGAGCATAAATAGAGATATTACGCATATAGTTAGATTACTTTGGCGTTTCTTAGGTCATAACATAACTCTTAGATGACGCGGGCAGAGAAAGAAATGTACTGGAATCGAAGCTTTGAGTGACTTTCTCTTTCACATGATCGATCGCTCAAAGAAGATGACTAAAAGTTCACAAAGACATCAATGTCTTATATAGAAATTTGATATGACTCCAAAATTTTCTTTTTATCCTCTGTTGAACGGGAAAGTTTTATTCGCAGTAGTATGCAACGTGAATACACGTTTGAGAAATCGAGTTAACGATCCGCAAAGAGTTACTTAATCGTTTACAATCCATCGCTTTCCTTCTCCTTTTTGTTTTGGAAACTACGTGTATTAGCAGCCAATATAGGGCTAGTGATCCTACTGCCTTACATTAATGAATGCAGTTTTTTTACATTTGTTTTTTTTGGCATAGTGTAGTGTATCTTTCAATTCTCACTTCTGTCTCAGTTTTGTTCACGGGTATTATAAAATGAAATCTACTGAGGTATGAGCGATGCTGCATAGTGGCATTTATTTTAGTCGCACCTCGTTGAGTGCTATGAAGATGTTTTTATGGAATCACGTTACTGCACTCACGTGGAATGATTTGACTAAATGAGGGAAGCAAACTCCTTAACTTGTTTAACGTGCCTCATTCCCTCTCCAAAACTATTGGCAGCTAATGACGGAAAATTTTAAGGACAAGTAGCGGAGGATTATAAGAGCTCTTATTTTAAAATTCTTGTTTTAGAAACATGTACGGACAGTCTACTCTTTCTAAAATATCAAATGATGTACAAAAGTTCAATATCAACAATGAGTGAAGTAAAATAGTACATAAATGATAGAGACGAGAGATGACAAATATAAAATAAAAAGTTTGAATAATTTGCTAAACGCATCATTCTATGGTTGGATAATTATGCATATACTATATGCATATACTATACAGAGTAACTCGTTCTGGAATTAAGTTTATTAAATAAATTACCTTCGTGCTGATGACAGATAGGATCGGTAATTACTCTGCTGCACTTACTTTAAGTAGTTGTGTGAGTGTTTTATGCAGTATATTTCCAAGGCCGTGATAATCGTTTTCATTATCATCTCAAAGAATTAAATTTGCCGGAAAGAAAAACAATTTAAAAAATTACGTAAATAATTTCATTGCGTAAATAGTGATTTTTACAGAGTGAATATCGCGGCAACGTCTTTTAAAACCATTCACTAGAGCAACTGAATAATAATAAATGGATTGTATACAGTTAAATCTAGTTTTTTTTTATTTTTCTACCAAACATGTATCGAGAGAAAAACCTTTCGAGAAGGTTTTATTAGTAAAGAAATTTTAGCCATAAAGCGCATTTATTTCTTTTATTTTCCCGTGCCTCGAGAAGAAATACAGATATTACGCCAGATAAGCATTATTTTAATTGATAAATAGAGAAATTATCTAACACATTGTTTTCTTCAACAGTATGAGACTTAATGCGCGATAAAATAGTCTCGATTAAATACAAACTTTGCTACAAAAAGGAAGGAATCAAAAAAGCAGATGCGCACATCTTAAAATGATAACAATTGCGCAAAGACATTGAAACTATTCTCTATAGTTAAAAATGCAATGAATCACTGCTGAACACAAAATCATACCGCAAGAACGGAATGTTAAAAGTCTTCTTGTGCTTACATTATATGAGGAAGTATTTAATTAATAGTAAGACTTGTTTATGTGAATATATGAAAAATTTTCGTAAATTCCCTTCTAAAGTTATTCGATTCGAGAAATTTGAAGAATTTATTTATTTATTACATATGAAAAGGATTTTATTAGTAATGAATTGTTAGGAAACGGATGGAAAAATGGTTCATGTGTGTTTACAGATTTATGGTATTCTTAGGGAAAAATTCAGTCAGTTTTATTTAACGAAAGTTCACTGTTGCTTTCTACGGTCACATCGGTTCGAATGTATTCTGTAGTGAGCTTCCCGTGCCAACTGTTCCGCCTTTACCTAAGAAGCCCTAGAAGGTTCTAACGAAGCATAGGTTGAGCTGAGAAAGCTGAGTTACATATATAGGTGTACCGTATGAAAAATCAATGAGAATTTACTTGTAGGATTCATCTTTCGATGTTTTATGTGGCTATATATTTATTTCTTTCGGACAACTCTGATATCGGAATCTGCTTTCAAAGCAATCGTCACGGCAGATGCAATTCCTTCCTTCTGAATTTACTGAATTAGTTTGACCGCTTCAGGAAAAGAACAGACTCTCTCCAATGAATAACGTTTCCCGACTTGTGCACCTTAAAACTTGTGAATTATGTCTATATATACATCCAACTCATATTTATTTATTATTTCATTAAAATTTCAATAAAAATAAACTTATACGTTTCCCAGGTTTACGAGTAATTTGATATGAAATCCACGCATGGCCATACCTATGACTGAGAACAAAAAGCATGACTGAAGAAACTCAACAAGTTTATTCGATCTCTTTTTTAGTTGGAGAAACTAATCTTGATTCGAGAACTTCTATTTTGCAAGAAAATCTGTCAATAATGGAAATTTATTCTCATTTGAAAAATTTAATTTCTTCTGAGTAGTCAAAATATCTAGGCGGTCGCATTATCATAGTATATTAAAAAGGTTAGCTTGATGGAAATTGTTTTGTTTTTTCTTCGTATTTACATTTAATGATAAAAAATGCAAATATTTTCGATGCAACAAAAGTAGAAAATACCTACCACTAGATACAAGCTATGATCAGAATCAATTGAGGCAGTCTTTACTTGGTAGAACTCCATTTTTTGTTTAACTAGACCAAGTTATTGCATCATTTCCTATAATTAGAAGTAATCTCTGCTGGAGTACCAAATAGATATACTAAAATAGTATCAATTTCTCGTTCTTTGCTCTAAATAATTTGGTACAAGAGGTTCATAATAATTTTTTTACTATAGAATAACGTTAACGTTACAGGATTTTCAAACTGTTGCTGCTGATAAAAGAAGTGACAGAAATAATCAGAAGACATATTTGAAATGGCAATGTGTCAGATTGTGTGTCTACTTATCACCGCGTTCAAGTGTCTCGTCATAGTTTAGTTTTCTCGCTTTTCTTTAAACTCATCTATACTCAAAGTTGAGCAGCCGTCGCTGAAATAATTCTTTACATTTTTTGTCGGGATGGCGAAATCAACCAAAAACTCTATGGAATGCTTACAGGAATACCCCTTGATATCAGATGAAGTTTATCCTCATTTCACTCAAGTTTTGTGCAAGAAATTATCTTCTTTATTTCAGGACCCTGTTAACTTCATCACATTTTTCTTTTGCCAGTTTTTCACTTAACGAGAAATTGGGTTTTGAGTTTGAGCTTTGTTTTGAGGGGATTAAGATTGTAATTTCTGATATGCCGCAGTTTCTCAAATCGCAAAAGATGCGAACGATCAGGCAGAATGCGTCCTCGTAGATGTCACGTATATTTGCTAATTATATTTCCTTAGCATTACTTCAGCAGTATCTGTGGTAAAGATAAAACTTCGCAGATGCTACCTTAGCGTTAAGTACCATTGAACAAAAGAATATACTATCTATGAAAGAATGAAAAAGAATGTGCTATGAAAGAAAGACGAGTTTGTATTATCTGTAAGAATTTCTGAGCGTGTGCTCGTGATGCAACCGTATGCTCTATGGCTCTTATGATAAAGACTAGACGAGATGAACTTATGGAATGCAAAAGAAAATAAACTGGAGTCAATCCTGCCTCACTTTCTTTTTGTCATCTGTTGCAAGTCGGTTAAAGCAACTGATGGAGCCTTTGTGCTAACGAGAAAATGTGAGTTTCTCATTAGAACATTGGCAACTGTTCATCTGTACTCCGAGAAACTATGTACTAACAGGTCCGATGCATCCAAAGTAGGTTATACTTTGGATATAAGTTTAAAATTTCAATAGTTAATTAAGTAACATGAACTGAAAAGGGAGAGGCTCCTAAACTTAAGTAGCTTGAGAATCTCTTTCGTTACTTATTTTGCTTCTGGAGCCCTCCAAATCTTTCCCTTACATTTAACCTCGTTTGGACTGGGCCATTCAAGATTTTGAATACACAAATTAGTTAAAAATTATTAACAAATTTTTGTTCAATTTAGATAATTATAAATTGATGTTCATTATAAGATTTATTTGAATAAATTTATCTGCCATCATCGCTGAATCCAAAATATATACAATCGAATTGCGAAGAATTAAGGAAGGAAGAAGGAAAAAACTTTGCGGACTCCAATAATTTTTCCCAGGTTCTCATAAATTCTCGAGTAACATTTGCAATGTCTAAAATCTTATACTCCTTTCTTTGAAAGAATTCTCCTTTAATTATTTAGAATTCTTTCATCCATGCATCTGACACCGCTAAGTATTAGCAGAGAATTAATGCTAAATGTTTCTTTGTTTTATTATCTGCATCGCTTATGGGATCAGTTGATGGTTGCAATGATGATTTGTGATGGAGATTAATTTGGTTTAGACATTGATTTTTACTTCGGATTTGGTCTAAGTTTACACCGAGTAATCAGAAGTTATTTCATAACCACCAAATAAATGACTTGTCCTCCTATGGGGGTTATTTTTTAAGATATGCCTCCACAGTTTCTTGAGCGTAGTGATGCCCGAGTTGAGTCGTTGAGAGTTGAAAACATAATAGTATGTCGGAAGAAAGCTCGACTTGCCGATAGCTATGAGAGCTGAAAAAGACCGGAAATATATAAATTCTTCATTGGGTCACCTACCAGCTTATCTTTTTGGTGTCATTATGATACATAAATGCGCAACCATTAACTTATATCTAGGGCATTGCTTGTGGGTCGTTCTCGGAATAAAATAAATTCCTTTGATTATGAAATGAATTCTAGTTTATGTGAGGCCCTTCAAGTGAGGTAGGATTTGCATCAATTTATTTTCTTTTGGATTCCGTGAAGTCACCCCGTCTAATCCTTATATCGAGTGATGCGGATCTGTGATGCACTCAAAATCTTAAATAAAAGAAATTATTCAGGAAAACAGCCTTGAATTGCATTTAAATTCACAGCTATTTTCACTTAGCTCGTGTTAGGAATTCCATGAAAACCATGACGAATCGGTTCGGAAAAATCCACGAAAAAGAAATGTGTATCTCCTGCGTGATACCTAGAACATGTGGAATTAAATTTGGATCATAATATTTTTCTCTAACCGAATAATTTAAATCTTTTGAAATTACCTACGGATATCCAATGGGAAGAGAGGGGAAAAATCGAAAACAAAAAATAACGTCCCTTGAATGTCACTTTAAAGAGTAAATCGAAAGTTATTGCTGAGTTGTAAGGGAAACTGAATTCGGAGATTGAATCATAGCACAGCTATATGCCTTTTATTCATTTTATTTTTTTTTTCTAAAAATAATTTTAGTGTATTTATATTATAGTATTTGATATTTAATTTTCCATTTTCAACAAACTTGAAGTGAGTAATTAAGGTAGCGTTTGTTGCAAATAGATTATTTCTATAACACTGTTAACCAAAAACAGAACTTCGTCAAGAATATGTACATACATATATAACACTTAAAGTGGCCTTATTTTTTTGGACAAACGCAAAATTAGTTCCCATAATTACCAAAGGATATATGGCATATTGCATTTTAGTTCATAAGAATTATAAAGATATTTCACGTCCATTAATGACTTCACGTATAAATCATGGAAGAACTCTTCTATCGAAATATTAATTGAGTAAATAGTTCAACAAGGTTTAACCTGCTCTATCTTTTCGATCACAAAAACTATTGGAAAAAAAACAGTTTCTTAGCGAATTTTAGCGTCATTGCCTTAAATAACAGGACTGGAAAGATAAGAGGAAATCTTTGGAACCTCCCTCATTGATCATCGAGAATATTCCTTTCTCTTTAACACTTAGGTCAACTCAGAGGACATTACTGCCACCGAGTGGGGTGATGACAACGGGCGCCATCCCCATGTTAACCCGAGAGGAATTACTTCTATTGAGATTTAAAAAGAATCACTGACCTGCGCAATAAGGGATGTATGATCATCGTCAGAATTCGGTGGAAAATTCATGGTTATCGATATACTATTTTTGAATAATTTGCGAAAAAACAACAATTTGCGAGAAATATATATGATTGGAATTTCAGATTATGATGAGCTGCTCCGTGATTTTTAGAATACTCATATGCGTAATTTGATAAAGAATAAGTCGAATTGGTGATATTATCCTTTGAATTCAACAAAACAGGTTGTTCTCCTTTAATCTCCTTTCCCTTCCACGGCCATTTCCGACCCTATTCTACAGCCGTGATTCATACGCATCATCGCTTTTGTTCTCCTATAAGCTTGTAATTCGCCATCTCGTGAGTAACCCGATTTCATGATCTCTGACGAGATGACTCAGAATCTTCTCGAGTCACAGTAAAATTACTCGTTGCGCGGATACACTTCGGTTTTCCTGAGTACAAGCGTGAGATAGCAGACAATGCGTTTCTTGAGAACAATTCTCCCGTTGTAGTGCGGACTCGATTACGTTATAATGCATATACCGATGTAATTACAAATTTCACTAAGTTTATGTTACGGGATAAAATAATCGATGATAGTTTTTCTCGGTGCTAGGTTGCTGCATCTTTCTCTTATGAGGAATCTTGATTTTTCCTGAATATTGCTGCCTTAAAAAGATCACTTTCATCTTGAAATTTAAAGTAAAATTGTTGCTCTTGTAAGTGGCCATTTTCGGTAACCATATATTTCTGAAACTGGAACAAATTATGAACCGTTTGAAATGGAGTTTGGGTTAAGTTCTAGGGAAAACTTAAAAGCGATTTCTCTTACGTACAGAAATTAATATTAATCACCTACTATTCAGATTTATCAAAAAACAAAACAAATCTTAATGGTCGCTTTAAGTTCAATATTATTATAATGATACAAAATTTTAATTCTATGTCTTCCATTAAGTGTAAGCGGTATGTGCCTTAGATTTGCACAAATGATACAACTGCTTTAATGTATCGTAATGGTAAAAAGAATGCGGAATTTTTTGTTCCTTTTTTATTTTCAAGATTTTTTTCCTTATAACTCGACCATATCTCCTGCCTTCCGATGAATTTCGGTTTTAATTCCCTTAAGAGGAGGAGAAATGTTCGTTAGCCATTCCGATTAGCCGAGGAAAGGTACGAAAAATCTTCTATTAATCCGGACAAAAGGGAACATTTGGGATCACTGAAGTTTTCTAAATATTGCCAAAACCCAGGAACCCTTCTTCGAAATGACAAAGAAGACCGTAAGTATGATCAGATACTAACGCAGGAGTCCGGCAAGGCCATTGAGGAAGGATGCGTAATCAGAAAGAAGCGGAAGCGATTAGATGTGTTGATTCATCGAACTCAAAGAGACGGGAAGGACGTGGAAGACTACGTCATGAGCATAGCGGTGGTAGAATTGCTTTGTACAGCGAAAACAGGTTTGTCGGAAATGGAAGGAAGTGGAGAGAATGTCTCGTTTTCACCCATATTTTTCATGAAACTCACTTTTGTGTACGCAAATGGGTAAACGCCAACGTTTGGTTACATTCAACGAGTTGGAGAGAAATACTGGAGCAATACTCGTACATTGGATCAGGAGCTTTTCCAGGGTGTAGCAAAATGGGTATGGTGCCCTTCTCTTAAAACGTCTACGAGACATATATTAAAAGAGAAGCTCTATTTTTGTAGTTATAATAAAAGCGTACTAATTTTGCTCTACACGAGACCCTGATTTCATGTACGAAAAAGATAATTAAATATTTTCACGTAGAAATGTCTTCCTAAGTCTACATCCAGTATATTCTTAAAAATTAAGTCCTTTTGTCCCTCTTTAAGACGACTTCTGATTCTGTTGAATGATAGCATGATTTCTACAAGTTCAACACATTTCGGTAATTCCTATTCTATGTCTAAATTTTGCAATAATTATTTCTTTATGAATTAAGAATGAGATACTCTCGTCCTCACTTAATTTGCTCGTTAGTAGAAGAACAAAATAAGCTCTCTTTATATTGGTGTAGAGTTGATGGATTAAGTTATATAATACTTCTATCGTAGTAAAATAGTATAGTGTATCCCTCTCTCTTTTGCCTCTCTTTAGTTATCCCTCTACCTTTTGCCTTGACGACTACGATGTTTCGTCGAAAGAATATTACCGGTATATAAGTTAAGAACCAAAATAAATTTCTGGGTATATTCTCAAATTCTCTTCATGTCTTCGTTGTCAAAATAAATATTACATAATATTAAATCCGAGGTAATACTATACTCGAAAAGTTATCCACGAATCTTTTATACTATTTCTGATAATTTGATAAATTATTATTATTATCGTTTTCTGAAACATCTATGGTTTGTCTTAATTATCTTTGGCTGTCTTAGGATAGCTGTTTTTAAGTTACTTTCCGTTCCTACTGGTATCCAGTTTATTCACCTAAACTTTTCCATAGGTTTTAACTTTTTTAATGGTACCTCAAAGAGATAGTTTTCGATAGAAGTTTCGTCAGAAAAATTTTTTTATGATTTCATATTTACATAATTTCTTGTTTCCATGAGCCTAGTGATATTACTAAAGGTAATTTCAGCGATAGTACTCACTTTTCCAACCACAATGACAATACAGTAGGACCCATAAATCAATCAATAGCTCTAATATATGACTTTTAGAACTCTCCCTCAACATTTCAACTTTTGGAAATGAGAAAGACGATAAGATTACTTCTGAAATGCAGCATTGAAAATTGAATGAAATTAGATAAATACTTTTACAAAAACTGTAAATATTTCTCCGATTCTGAATCAGGTCTACTGATTTTCAAATAGCCGTCTCCTTATACAAAAAGAAAGATTAAGTTTTATCTCATTTAATTGTTGTATGAAATAAGAAATTATTCAGAACTATTTTATCATCATGTGGTTGAACTTCTTTGATACTCTCTGATTCTTAAGCCGCCAAACAACCAGCCTATCTGCTTAACCCCATTGGTGACATACGTTAAAGCTTGAAAAAATTCCGCAAGCTGAATCATGAGGACATAAAGTAAGTAGCCAATAAAGTGTACCCCTCTGATTTATTCTTTTTCTTGTGTTTTAACGAGACCAACGACTCCATTTTTATGCTCAATTTTTATGGTTTGTTTAGAGTTCATCAGTAAATTCACACTCTGCGCATAGTTGCGATTCGTATCAATGAACTTTAAGACTATACCGCTATTTATTTTTGTTTCTCTACTGTTACTAGGTCTAAATATTGTTAATATGCATGTACCTACATGATTATTTTCTTATCCGTGCGTCGATATTTCAAAACATCAAGACGAACCTTCGTAAGTCTTTTATCTACTTCAATTACAGGCCCATCTTCGAACCGCCTACTAATTGCGGTGATAAGTGCATAAACACTTCAATTAGCTATTTTTTAATATCCTGCATTCTAGAACTCTATAAAAATGTTCGGAGAAAGGGATGAGGAAGGGCGAAGGGGAATTTTTGCTACTAATAATTAAATTTCGATTATTTGAGAATGGATTTCCGTAGCCTATAAGAGTTGACTATTTTATTTACTATTATTCAGACTTTAATTGCCTTTCATACGAATATCTTATTTTATTAGATGATGGCTTTTAGACAATTGCTTTCCTGTATTTTTGTAACTTTAGAAAGCGAATCTCCAAGAAACTATTTGAATTTTTTTATGAAAGGGGTAATTGCATTAAGATTTGTATTATAACTCACAGATTTTCCATTTTAAATTATGAAAGGTTCATGAGACAAATTTTCTACGGGTGAAAGTACACACATCTATTACGTTCCCATATCGAAAAGAAAGTTGACTAAGATATTTATTTAATCCATCTTTTACAGAAATTCACATTGATGAAGCAAGTTGTGTTACGCTCTTTCGGGTTACAAATTGCTCGGTTAATTCGAATTTAATGCTGATTAGGGTTACAAAGTCATGATATGAACCGCAAGGGATTTATCTGTGCCCTCTAACCGCAGATGATGAGGTCAACTCTTTCCGAAAAAGATATGCCTAATTAGGAAAAGCTTTTTATCTAAAAACTCTTTATGGAGAGAAATCAGCATGTTTCGCTGTATATTGCAGTTTTCTTTCAAATAAGTGGGACTCGGATATGTAAGTTCTTAATTGTGAATAAGCAATCGAGAGGGGATGAACTGTTGTCGAAAAATAATTGCAGAATGAGACACTTGGGATTCTGCAATGGTTTTCTACGAAATCACGTCTACGAATATTGAAAACTAATTGCTTCTCAAATGATATCGGTTTACCTTTGGTGTTAGACTGAGTGTCCCTTGGCATTATGAACTATAATAGTGGTAATAATTAAGTTCATCCGCGATAGTCTACGAGTGTTTAATTCCTTGGTGGAAACCTTATACACAAGAAGGGGGATCGCTAGTAATTAAGTTTAGTTTGGTCATCAGTGAGAAAGAAATTCGTGGATCCGAAATTTAATTTTATACTTTATCGTATATTATTTTAAATATAGTAACAAAGTTAATTTTAATCTACAAGATATTGATTCATTCGACATAAAGCAAGTGAAAGCATAACTTACAACACATCCAAAAGATGAAATCTACATACTTATACCTGCGAAATCTTAAAATCTTACAAATGAAGTTCATAAATACCAACTAACTAAGTTGGTATAACTAACTAACAGATACCAACTAACTATACGTTCTTACATTTTAATTTAAACTGTAAAAATTTTCTCTCAAAGAGTAAAAGTCAATTTATGAAACGTTTAGTTTAATTGGTTACCTCTCCTTTTTCACTTAAAGCCCGTTGACGACGCATTTTGAAGAAAAATTTCCTCAATTTAGTTTCGACTTTCTTTTGATTTAAGGAATAAATAAATATTCCTGTTTTAAATAAATAAAATAAATTAAAATTTATGCTTTGAATATTTTCTATTATGCAAGCTCTTTTCCAAAACCCATGTTTTGCAACATGGTCGAGAAATCTCAAGCCTGTATAACTTTACCCGCAGCTTTGTTCTGTTATCAAAGCGCTCGGTCAAGGATCAATGGCATTCCTATCTTTGAGTTTTCTTTTCTGTCTCGAAAAATAATCCTGGTATTTGCTAACATCACCATGTCACTTCACGACCATGTCAAAATTACAAATTTTATTGCTGTAATTCAGGTAGTACTGGAAGGCTTTCTTCATGTAAAAAATATAATCATCACATATTGTTGATTCGTTTATGTGAAATCTCTCATTCGATCTAGTTTCTTCATTAACATTTGAATATTTTTGTTTTCTTGATCCTTTTGGTGGGGTAGTTAACACAAAGACTTAAAAGAACTGCCTCACCCCTTATCTTGCTTAGTCGCCTCATTCCCTCTCCAAAGCAATTTATTGCTAATGGTGAAAGAGATCTGGTTCCAATCAACCTTTTCGCCGATGACTTTACTGCCAAACTACAAATAAATGAATACCTTATTTCGATTGCGACTGATATGAAGGTTTCTGATAATGAACTTGGACGACATTATGTTTAACTCTAATTTAGTAGTTACGAAAATTGTGTGGTGGTATGTTAAAATTTTAAAAAATTTATGCAGCGAACGCTAGTAAAATAATATCCGCCTTAGTGACTCCGCTGGAAGTAGAATTGAAAATACCAATGAAATCTACGGATACTGATTTTTTTTTTTGGATAAGACTACTTTTAGGATTGCATGTTATGAGGCCCTATCACTAGCATCTATCAATAATGTTGTAACTTTTAACAAATAGCTCATATGATTTAAAATCTAGTGTGAGCAAATGTTTACCTGGGTCTCTTCTTACAAAAAATACCCTAGCTGCAAAATAAAAAAATTCCCTAGTCCTTGTTGTTCGTTAATCTCAAAAGTCGATGACTGATGAGTCAATGGCATTCGAGAATTAGATTTCACCCTTCCAGTCCTGCTTTCAAAAGATCGTTCTTTTATCTGCATCCCGTCCATCGATTTTTGCGTCGTATTTATGGCTTGCGTTATCTGTCATCACAAATGTTTAGAGTACAAGGAAAGTAACTGAAGTCCTTAACATATCTTCCACTAATATGAAAGATTTAAGATCGGGCCATATTAAACTTACTATAGTAAGACTTTGCAGTCAGTAATACTACGAATTCGACGGGCTATGATTAAAAATTAAACGAGTGATTAAAACTATGAACTTTGCACCAATACCATTTTTCATCTTCAAACAAAAATCAAAACGCTGGAAGTAGTCGATATTAAATTGCATCATTTAGTTATAATGGAAAATTTGATTTTCAATTAGCTTAATTTGGTGATTTTAATATGATTTAATGGAATGAAAAAACTTTTCCACCTTTATTCTTGTCATCACAGGAGGTAAATTTCCACCACATTTTAACTTTAACTAGTTACTTATGGAATTAATAATTTAAACTATTTTCCCTACACTTTTCTTCCAAATAAATCTCATTGGTTTTAACGCCGTCAGCGTAAAGATACTTAGGTTGGTTACAATTAAGTAAAACCAGCGAGAAACCTCATGAGAGTAAAACAAGGCATTTTTATATGTATTTACTGAAGGCATACATTAAAAAGTGATTAAATTGCATACAAAGATAAAGAGACACATTTTCTTCTTGTTCAACACGACTATGAAATTATTCGAATAAATCCATACTTCCTAGAGATTGTTAGAGATATATGCGGAAGGTATTACTACAAGTCTAAATTAAAGGTTAACAATAAACCGAATATAGTTAATCGCATTTACGCCTTATTTTCCTATAATATCACTTCAAACAAAAACCTCTTGTTGAAATACTGCATTGAAATGGCGGGTCAGCGCAGTAATAACAATGATATGCGCAGTAAATAAACATGCTTAGAGAATATGTACTTTTCATTTCTTATTTACGGACAACTTTTATAGAAAATTTTTCAATTACAATGGCTAAAATCAACAGTATCAATTATTTACATCAGTATTTATGTTGATGTGCGCAAACTCACCGTCAGCTGATCATGACGTGCAATCGACATCAGTTAGTGAGTCGTTGTTTCTTTCTTTAAGAATTGCGCTGTGAATATAGTGGCTAGTCCGAGAACGACCCTCGTGTTACTGGTGTTTGGATCTTAATTCAGTACGAGGATGTTACCCAAATTCCTCCTGCTGGCAGCGTTTTGCGGTTAGTCTAATGTTATATTTTAAAATAAAATGTTTTTGAGAGATGGAGAGGTGTCAATAATCTTATTATGACGTTTCTAGAATGTCCTAATATTGTAATCTAAGTTAATTCAGATTTATACTATAGATTATGTAGCCAACTGTTTGTGATTATGATTATATTCTCTTATATTTTCAGCTGTGGCAGCAAATTCAGTTTTAGGAGCAAATTTAATTGGCAAGGAGATGTGTGGCAAAGGCCAAGTGTACTGGTGTAGTAACATAATGTAAGTAAGCTTGACGAAATAACTCATTTGATGATAGTTTATTGCAGTTTTTTAATGTTTCACTATATATATTAGGAATGCCAAGAGATGCAATGCTGTCAAGCACTGTATACAATCTGTTTGGGAACATCAAATTTTACCCGAAGACAACGGGGATATCTGCAACATCTGCAAAGACATGGTCGCGCAAGCGAGAGCACAGCTTGAAAGCAACGAAACACAGGTTTTATTATTTTTGCATACTCTAAATCGTGTGAAACACTAAAAGTTTTAGTGCGTAGTCGTTTCGTTTGAGTAATTCAATTCAGGATCAATGCCACCCCTATCCTTTTTGATTATATCCCTCTACAGCTACGGAAAAAGATCGAAGTAAATATCTTGATAAGCTCTTAGCATTTGATGCTAATATCATGGCTTCAATAATTAATGAATTTTCAATCGAAAATTTTTGTAAATCAAACATTCGTTAATTATCTTGTGTTGGAAATTCCATTTATTAGCTAAATAAATAATGAAATGAATTTATATGCAATTATCACTTGTGATCGTAGTTATTATTTAAGCAATATACTTCATTGTCTTTTAAGGAGGAGTTAAAGCAAGTTTTCGAAGGAAGTTGCAAGCTCATCCCCGTGAAGATTGTTGCCGAAGAGTGCATTAAAATGGTAGATGAATTTATTCCGGAATTGGTCGAAACTCTGGCATCTCAGATGAACCCACAAATGGTTTGCTCTGTCGCCGGACTTTGCAACAGTGTTAGGAATGACAAGCTTCTTGCTGAGTATAAGGTGAGTCTGAAAATGTTATTATCGTTATTATTATTATTTTTTAAAGTTTTTTCCCTTGAAATGAAGGAAATATGTTTTTTCATAGCGTTCTAGTGAATAAAAACATTGATTATTTTGAAGTAATGGGCTTATGTTTGCAAATTTTGAGGATGACCTTGAAAACTGTCGTTACATTTAATATTTTAATTCTTTTATCATTGTGCATTTTCATATTTCATTACATTTTCAAGTACAACTGTTAGTAAGTTATCCCTTCTAAGGTTAAACCCTTATATTGAAATCTGAATGAAGTTTTCTGTGTATTTTATTGGGATATGCATGTTCAGCAAATAACGTAATTTCTGTTGTTACAGGCAAAGCTTCCTTTTAAAGACTCTGACTGTGATGGGTGCCGTGAAGTAGTGTCAACAATGAGAGATAGATTTGACAAGATGAATAGGGAAGACCTCATGGAAGATCTTCTGGAGGTAAATTTTAAATTTCCTATTAGAACATTGATTTTTAGAACTTTAACTGTGAAAAAACCAAGTATGCATGTACAGGCACAGAAAAAGCCCTTATAAGTGCCTTACCTTGCCATAAAGGAACACTTAATTGGATTACTACAAGATATTGCTTGATAAGATGCATTTTATTATTGAATCAATTTTATAAGAATAATACATAGGTAACCCTTTTTCATGGAAACATTCAATTTCATTCATTGCTTTTTTTAAAAGATTATTTCTTAAATAACTTCCCAGGGATTCTAACACTTATAGATGCCCAGTAAACCTACTGTCACCTATATCACCTTAATGCATCTATGGCATAAATGGTAGATAATCTGGTGCATAAAAAGTGTTAAGCCCTTCTTGCCAGTTTTTTCTGCGCCATATTAGTAAATCATTTGCAAATATAGTGGAGATAGTTATGCTGTAGAAGTTAAGTCCAATATTTCTCTTTCTGACTTCATGCTGCAATTGGTAACTATTTTGCTGTGAAATGAAATCATTTCTCTAATTGTAATTTTTCTCAATTTCTGTGTCCTTTTAGCTCTGTGGAAGGGCAGGCAGTCTCTCTGATGGCTGTTCATCTCTCGTTGTCACCCACCTCAACACCATCTATGGTCATCTAACAAAATTCCTTAGACCAAGATCTGTGTGTGACCTGGCTGGAATTTGCCATGCTCAGTATCATCGTCATAAGAAGCCTGTAAGTATGCATTGTGGTTGATAAAATCACCCATTTGCTCTATAAATACATGGATCAACCAAAAGCTCAATTGACTGTACTAAATTGAATTTTTGTAGCAGTAACCAAGAAGACATTTCTTTCAATGTTTAACATGCAAAACATTTTCATGAGCCTCTATTATCTATTAAGAATCTACGAATTTATTATTTCATACATTAATTGTAATTTGTGCAATACTTCCTGATTATTTTAGTCATCAATTTGATGACCTAAGAAGAAAATTGCAGCATTTAAAATTTCTTTTATAAATAAGTTTTCTTTAAAATATTGTCTAATATATTGTGATTCCAGAGATCATTATTATTATCTGTGCTTCATTCTCTTACAATTTTAATTTAATCTCAAATTTTGTTATTGTCAGTGAAACTATTTCTCTTTCTGACTAAGTCATAAAGATTTTTCAGCCATTATGTCATTCTGATCAGGTTGTGTGGTGGGAAGCTGTTCAATGATTTGTAGAAGTTTGTTTTATCTCCTTATAGCGTGATAAATACTAATGAAAAGATAAAGTCATTCTGTAAAGGAATAAATTCATCATAGTTCAAAACAATATTGAAAGAAACCCTTCATTGGTTGGAGTATTATTTCAAATCCCTAAATTACGGCTTTAAGCCATCATCTCAGAGTTGTTTTAGGTTTATTTAATATTAGTTTAATTATACAGATTTTTGTTAAATTAGTAAGAAGCATCCAGTGGTGGGATATTTTTATAGAGAGAAACTTATCTGAAACATAAATCATTTGTTACATGGCATTTTATGGTTCATTGTGAAAGTTATCATCATTTTCTCTTGTTACTGCGTGAACCATGAAGCCCCTTGAACCTCCTGTACTTTTTACCTCAAAATATTTCTGTCTTTAGACCTTTTACCCTGTCCTAGTTCCCTTTAGTTCTCTAGTGGCATTGCTCCCAAATCTTGTTTTACATCCTCACTTCATTTTCCTTGGTATTCCTTTCTTTTTCTTATAAATATCTCTTTCATCATAACCTTATTACAACAGGTTATGTCAAGCAACCTCATTTCTTGATCCATTTATCCTTCCCTGGTCTCCTAATTCATTGGGCTTTGGTGAACCTCACCATGTCTTCTTTCTCTTGAATTGTGTTCTTACTGTTTGTCCATATCCTCTCTACATTTTCATCCTAACACCTTCATGGATTCTCCTTTGAAAGACTCATAGTCTATTGTATATGTCCTCTTTTGTGACAATAATAAGTTATAATAAGTATCTTTGCCATAGTGGGATATTGGTGGGTATGAAAAAATCTCTCTTGCAGTAGTGTTCCTGTTGATCAGTTAGCTGAAGATGTGTTTAAAATAAAAGCTATTGTACCCTATTTTCTTTTGCAAATAACTCATAGTTGCCACAAAAGAATTTATTAAGTAGTATCTATTCACTGATTGTGTCAATCTTCAACTAATTTTATTTATTCTTTCTGTCATCAGGAAGTTCAAATCATTCATGAGTCAAGCATTGGTATGCTTTCATCTGGAGATAAGGATGACATCCCATGTGCCCTATGTGAGCAGCTTGTTGTTCACCTTAGGGATGTTCTAGTTGCTAATACTACAGAAGATGAATTCAAACTAGTGCTTAGGGGACTCTGTATGCAGACTGGATCTTTCAAATCTGAGGTATGTAAAAATGCATTCTTTCCTTCCCCCGGTTTTTAGGGTTCCATAGCTCTGTTGTTTTATCAGCTTTCACAGAGATAGGTATTTAGTCTATCTGCACTTTGAAACACTTTGAAACAAATGTTGATTTTATTAATATATAGTTTGTGCAGAAAATAGTGAATTCCTAGAAATTTGATGTCTTTCAATATCATGTATCGTTCTTTTTATTTTCAATTCAATAAATTCAATGGCTTTAATAAGAACAACTTTTATATATTTTACTTGGATATACTTATTCTGATATTGATTACTAGACATAACATTTTTGTGATTCTGTCATTCTGGTAATGTTACCAAATATTTCAGACTTCATAAATAGTATTAATAACATTATTATTTGTGATGATATTCTAAATTGATGTAATTAAAATTTTATTTGATCATAAATTTGAATAAGTATTTTCTAGTAGGCTAGAAATATGGTCACCCTTAGTTATCATTCAAAACTGGTATCATAGAATACACATGAAGTTTTACCTTACTGATTTTATTGTTTCAATTTATTACTTTTTCTTTAGTGTCTTGGCCTGGTTGATCAGTACTTCTCTGAAATCTATGAATTCCTCACCAAAGAGTTGGATCCAAATTCCGCTTGTGAGGCTATTCACATTTGCCCAGAAAAGAATTCTGCCAAGGTTAGTGTTATATTTATTAATTCATAGAGGGTATAATATTTTAATAAAAATATGGATAATGTGATGAAACTAGAGAATATGATGATGCGAGAGAAACTATTCATATAAGTACTTACTCCATGACTTCTTCATTACCACGAAAGCAAAGAAGTATTATCTCATTCTGTGTCATCAAATCTATTAACCCTATACAAAGTTACTTTTCATTTCTGATGTTGCCAACCTGTGAGACTTGTTTGGTGAAGTTTTAAATTTTGTTGATGTTGATTCTTTGTACATCCATATTTAAGTTCCTTTATGGTATTAAAACATTTTAATTAATTGAATTGCATATTTAGATATGCCATTTGATTGATGTTCCATTTTTATTTATGATATCATAAAATCAACAGCCTTGTTCAGAAATGCCTTTCCTATCTATTTAAATGATCTGTTTTTTACTAAAGCGAATCAAAATAAAAAATTTGAATCTAACTTCAACAAGTAATAATAAAGATCATTATATGTTTATTTTCCTTAAGACCCAAAGGGTATCAAATTTTTCATGCATGAAAAGTCTGAAATAATACCAATAAAGAGAAATAGTCAAAGGAAAACATACAATTTAGAATTTAAGTATGTGTTTTCTGTACTGCTCTCAGTAGCTCTTACACCTACATTTTTGTATTTTATTCACAAATCTAGAAAAGATTATTATTCAAAAGGAGAAATTTAAATAGGTCTTTCCTCTTTCTTAATTTTCCTCCAAATAACTTGACATTGCACTATATTCAAGGTTGCATAATATTCAGGCAAATACTGTAATTGCCTCTGGACAAGCATAATAATAATTCTGAGAGTTCTCGCAGAAAATAAGAGTGCCTTCTATAAATAACAAAAGGGGCCCTTACATGTTGGAGACCTCTGTGGGTGATATTGAGTCTTAAAAAATACCCCAACTTGGTTTTATCGCTGTACTTTTTCTGCTAAAGATATTATTGAAGATTTTATCTCTTTGTGTTCTATTTCCTACTGCAATACTTAATTTTTATAATTTAGGTCAATTAAAATTGTCACTGTAAATTATGTGGAATGGGTCTATTAATGAGGCTAAATTTATTTCATCAGAGGCCAATTGCACCACTCCTCCCAGCAGAGCAGACCATTCCATCCAAGGAAGAGCTGACTCAACTCCCGTTGAGAACTGATGAACATATGACTGGTGGATGGAAGGAGGAAGGATTTGGAAGGAAGGACACCCATCTTCCTAGAGTTCACTTGGAAATTGACAGCCCAAGTATGAGGCACTCAGTGCATTGAATGCCTTTTGCAATAACCAAGCATGCTTTACACAATCTACTAACATCTTATTTCTCAGTTCTTTCCTCTGGATTAATTTCTTGGCCACAAATTACCATAGTTTACCTTAATCCTTTGATTAATACACTGCAATAAAGAAACTTTCATAATGTGTAGTTCAAGTGGTTGATGGCCTTCTTTTTCTAATTTTAACTCGCACAAATAAAAAATTTTAATTGTGTATGATTTTAAATAAACAATATCAGATTGAGCTTAATTCTCTGAAACATTCCATATGATGTAGGCATAAGAAGATGATAGAATTTGGAGGTCTAGATAGAGGTCTGTGTGAGCCAAAATACTGTTTTAGCTTGGTTTGATCGCTTTTGCAAGTGAACTCAAACCAGGCCTGATTGGAATAATCCCACATTGGAGCCCATAAGCTATCCTGAACCATAGATAGTATTCCAATACAGAGCCCGAGCATACCTGTATTGAACAGTAAGGGTATGATAGGAATTATTACAGATAGCTTTGAAAAGAATTTTTGTATTCCAAGAAATTTCAGTAATATTTACTGAAATGGGGAATATCTTGCCTGTCATATTGTGTGTTTTTAACTAAAAATAATTTGTTTATATTAACGTTTTAGATTTGCATCATTGTTTGTGTGTTTGATCTCTATCTTTCTCTTTTTTATTTTGCTTCTTCTGTATTGTCTCTTTTTGATGCTTAGAAGAGATAGGTAGAATGTGGGAGTTTATTACAGCTAGTTAATGTGTTATAAGCCTCCCTTTGTTCTGTTGAGTTTATGCTGCTTTATCAGAATGTTTAAAATATTTTTAGTATAAAGACTGATTTTGAATGTTTATTTCCATTAGTGATAAAAGTTAGATGCATGTTTTTTGAGAGCTTATCTTTTTAAGTCTATAATTGCCACAGTATATTCTTCAAATGAAACATACTTTGGAAATTTTGATGCCATAATGTCTGCTCTATTGACCTCATTGATGCAGCATTTGAAATTCCATATAATATTATGTCTTTGTGGCTTCTATTGCCCCTATGCTGGAAATGTTATAGAGTTACCATAAGTTTTTAACTTATGTAATTCTATATGCTTTACTGTAATGGAACTGCCTTTGGTTATTGTATAATTTTTGCTATTTATAATTACTTCCTCTGTGGTATTGTTTTGTCTACATCTAACTCTTCAAGTTAGCTCGTATAAAAGAAACCTAAATTACATTGGCAGGCATATATTGTGATTCATTTATGAGAAGGAATATTAGTTACACCTTTGTATGGTTGCAGGAAACAAAAAAGAACAATCTCTAAGAAAAACCTATAGATTTATGTTAGCTGAGTAGTGCTTTCATGAAAAATCTATAATAATGGCTTACAGAACTGAGCAAGTATTTTTCTCCTGAAAGATTGATGAGTCACAAATGGCTGCATCCAAAATTGTTGAAAGATTTCATATCATGATTTGACTTAAAGTTTATAAATTTAATACCAAAATTAGTTTGATTCTTTCATGTAAGCCTCATAGTGAGAAAAAAAGGGAGTATTTTTTCAGACTAAAGAAATGGTGGCTGAGAAGAAAACATTTGATAAAGAGCACAAAACTTGGAGATTGTGCTGGTTAAAGTACACACAATTTCAATGTTTAATTTTATAATCCATGAATCAAACTTGAAAGAATTTATCTGCGGAGATTATTTACTCTTATAGTATTCAAGAAAGAGAGAGAATATTAGAACTGATTGATGTCTATCTCTTCTCTTCTGCCATGAATGTTTAGACTCGTAATGGAAATTTGGAATTTTTATGAGTGAAATTTGAAAATGAAGTATTTATTTCAAGCTATAAATATCTCATTTCAAAGTTCATTCTTTTCCATGTATATCTTTGACAAACACATGGCATCTATCAAACCATCTAGATAGAGATCCTTCTTGCTAAAGATTTGAATGTTAATAGAAGCATGATTTTAAAATGGAGTTAAGGTTTGATTTTCGATTTTTAGATTTCTTTATGGTTGAATGCTTTAAGGAGATGAAGCTGGCATTATCTTGACATTCCCTCAGTTATTTAGCTAAATATCATAAAAAAATCATATAAAGATAATTCTTCTACATCGTTATTAGAATGGTTTTGTCAGACCACATATGATTGTCATTTCATATTTTTTTCAAATAAAGAATTGCTTTCATACATGTCGAGTAAGTCTGCATGTATTTAGCTATTAATCTAGTTAGCAATTTATTATTTTTGTTAAAATACATTTTTACATCACTGTTTATAGGTGAATATTTGTAAAAGGTTATTCTTAACATTAACCTTAAGGTACTGAAACAAAAAAATACGTTTTTGCTCTTGTTTACTCTAGAAAGTAATTATGTTTAATAATAGAAATCACCTACTTAATGATGGAGATTCAGAATTAAATATTAAGAATGCACAATGATAAATTTTGCTTTCAAGTAATGCTTTTGATTGAAGAAATGTAATATCTATACTAACAACTAATGTTGTCAATAGAGAAAAAATATAGTTGTAGGATAGATGCAACTAGTCAATCTTTGACTTCTTTATTGGATTAAGTTACTACATTTTGAAGTTTCTTGGATGGAATGATGAGGTTATTACATGCTAACACTATGAAAAGAATGACTTTAGAGAGCAAATATTGAAATACGAAGTATGAAGTATATTTTCCTTTAGTGTGTGGACATAAATAAATATTGAGTATCAAAATTAGTTTCTTGTATAAATTAATTAAAAGATGTTTATTTCACTTTATATTAATTCTCTTTCCTAGGTTTTTCATGCATGTTGCTTTTCTCTTGTTCTGTGATTGATTTCAGCTAGTTGTTAATGGCAGTTATCTTGCTGGATAAAAGTCGTGTATATTCTCTTATAAAAATACAATTTTATTGCTTGATTCAGATCTTCTAATCATTTTTTCACCCTAAATTATTAATTTGGTGGAATGAAAAAGATTATTATTTCTCAGAAACAGCAAAGAGAGAGAGAGAGAGTATATATTTAAAAATGCTATGGTCATTTCTCTCTGTCTTGTGTATTAAGCTTTCTTGGTTCAATTACTGTTACAATTTTATGTAAAAGCAGCTTCCTTAGATCCGATTCTTCTTTTTACAGAAGTTCTGATTCCTGCAGAGAAAGCTCAGCTGCCCATTGAACGCACTTTGCCCCAAACTATTGTTGCTGTTGAGAACAGGCAGCTCTGTCAAATGTGTGAATACTTCTTGCACTATCTACAACAAGTTATCACCTCACCAGCCACTGAGGTATGGCACCACTAGTACCTGTATGATTTGTAAGAATCACAGAATCTTGGACTTGTGAATACTTTCTGTTTTAGCTGACTTCAACTTCCTTTGATGTGGTTGAATCTCTTACTCTTCAATTATTTGTTTATTGAAGTTAACCCATTAATTTTTGAAAGGATAAATTTTTCCAGATTGTACTTACCTCTATTTTCTTTTGTAGAGGAAAATGTGCTTGGTTTCATCAAACTTTCAAGTAATGAAGTTGTTGTCTTTCAGGAAAAGTTGAAGGAAATTGTTGATGGAGCATGTGAAAAACTCCCCAAATCCATTGCACCTTCTTGCACTGACTTTGTTAATACCTATGGAGATGCTATTGTGGCACTGTTGGCTCAGGAGATTGATCCTTCTGAAGTGAGTTACTTTATCAGCAATATTATCTAATCATTTAGAGTATGCCAAAGGTTATTGCAATAGACAATGACTATCTCCATTATGTGAGATTGAAGGGATTGGATTGCATGATAGAAAATCTTATGCTGAAATGATGATGAAATAATGAATTAAAAAAATAGAATTGCTGCTAAGATACTGAAGTTTATAATATGATAAATTATATTTGGTTTTCATCAGTCTTCAGAAGTTATCCTTTTTCTAGCAAATTTTCCCTGATATGAGTAAATTTTCAGCAATATATTGCAGTGTTGTATTCATTGTTGATAGGGATGCCAGACCTTTTCCCCATATGTCAACTTTTATGATGTATGAGATTTGTTTTATGAACTTGTTGTAAAATGGAGAAATAGTTAATTTTATCAGATAAGTAATGGCCTTATGAAGGGTTTATGGAAAAACTATTATAGCTTCATGGAATTCATATATAATTGTAGCTTAATCATTTGGTTTATTTACAAATTCAAATTTCTAGTTGTCAAAAAAATCTGCTTGTTCTTTGGGCACAGGTGCCCTAGGTTTATTTTCCTTATCTATTAAAGATGAAATGACTTCAATCTCTCAGAAATATCCAATATTATTAATTGTATTACTTTTCAAAAAAGAGAAATTAGTTGTTAATGCTAGTTTTTATATTAAAAGCTTAGAAGGAATTTGAATCTTAGTAAGTTAGCCCTTAAATTATTTGATTCATTCCAAAGTCTTCTTTATTTTCATTGATTAAAGTCAAATCTTTGTTATGTTTCTGATATTTGTTTAATTCTCTAATGTTATTCTTTTTTATTTAAGGTCTGTCCTGAATTGAGCATTTGTCCTGGCAAACTGTTGGCAGTAACAAGGGTGGAAGAAAAGCCAACTTGCCCACTTTGTTTGATGGCCATGAATGAATTGGATAACCTGATTAAGGACAACAAGACTGAGGTAAATGTAGTTTGCTTATATTTCTTGTCAAAAGTTTACCAGTTCATGTTGTTTCTTTGAGAGTTGCAATAAATTATGTTTATTTAAGGGAATCATTTTCCCATTACAATGCATGTATGATATGTGGTTTTACCCTAATCTGGTGTGTCTAACCCCTTACTTTAGAGCTCTCGTGTAGCTTTCCATGGTTCTTTATCTAGCAATATTCAACATTTTCATGCAGACATACTGCAACTTCTTATCTTTTTCTTTTAGTGTTTTGTCTTCTTTCTTTTAGTGTAACTATATGGTTTAATATTGTAATTTTGCTAACATATCAGCACATAGTTTTACTTCTAGTTTTAAGCTGTATTATTCTAATTTATACTTTCGTTTTTACCTATTATGTTGGAATTTTATAGATCCTCTATTTGTTCAGAGAATTTTTTTCTAAATATCATGTTATGCTGTATATATTAATCATAATGGTTATTCTCATTGTAACTTTCAGTTGTAGAACAGATTTTTTAGCTGAAATTTGGTATTTAAAGTCAGCATATTCATGAATGTATAAAGTATGATATTGGATTCTTGAACATCATTTGTAACCTGTTATAATTGCCATCATAGAAAAAAAACCATTAATATGTATTTTTCAAATAAAAATTATTTTCAAAGATTACTGATGAAATTTGTTTTTGCCCTGAATAAAAAGTATTAATGTTTGTTTCTCTCTTCTACAGGATAGCATTAAGAAAGCCCTTGATGATGTGTGCTTGCACATGCCCAAATCAATTTCTCTTGCTTGCAAAGATTTTGTTGATGGATACACAGAAGAGCTGATTGACATGCTTCTTGCTGATTTCACTCCTGAGGAAGTTTGTGTGTATCTGAAGCTTTGCACAGCCAATAAGAATCAGCCAACCAACCCCAAGGCTGACTATGAAATCTGTAAGTACCTTTGACCATATTAGTAAGATTTTTAGAATAAAACAAAGGTTTCTAGCCACATTAAGACAGTGAATCGCTCCTTTTATCTACTTTCATATGGGTTGCTGGATGCCTTACACATTTTTTTAGTAATTTAATCAGTGGGAGATATAACATCTATTCTTGCTTATTGTGAGAATGTTTTGATGTTATCACACAACTTTTTTTTTAGTTGCAAAAGAGCCACGTAAGAAGAGTCATGTATGAGGGTGGTCTGAAAAGTTTCTGACCCCAGATTTTTCAGAAATCTTCAGAAAACATGTCAAGAAATGGCAAAATGCCAGAAAATTTTCAGACCACCCATGTATTTAAAAGTATAGTTTAATGAGAGAATTTTTGGTTTGTTGATTTCCCATTATTCAAAGAATTGTGGACTCTATAAATGTATTCCCTCAAATTTTCTGTGTAAGTAACTAAAGACAGTGAACTATTTAATGTATGCATGAAGTAAATCATCTGCATAGCTTAAATACTTGCATTATTTAACTTTCTTTGGTTCAATTTTTATTACACTGCATTTTCTCATACATGAAAAACATTATTACATGGAAATACACTTATAATCTAGGTAAAGTTTATAGAAATGGCTATTTTATCAAAGTTAACTAAAGATTTGTAATCAACAAATTAGGTGACCTCAAGACTTGGAGCTTAAAAATTTGTATTCACTCCAACCAAGAATTATTATTATTGGACTAGCTGCGTGCATGCACCCTCTGGGTGCAGTTGTTTGGTCTGGACCAGACATCTGGACTAAGAACATGTACTATCATTCATTTTTAATCATTACTTTCATATGGACATATCAATCATAGTGTATTCTTATGAGAAAACACAATACCTCGGTTTCAACAATCGTATCCGTCGTCAAGGGATTTGTTGTTTACAGCCTCAAATTTTCACGAAATTTCCGTTTATTTTAACCGAATTCTTGCCATTTCGACTCGATAATGATATTTCACGACCAAAATAAGAATCTTTATTCATTTCTCTTTCTTTTGGTGCTTATCTCGATTTCGTAAGCCTATTGTTTCTAATTTAATTTCGCAAAAGAAATGAAGCCTGCAACCGAAAAAAGTGTGGTTTACGTGCATTTCTTATGAAAACGGTTTTTCTTCTCTGGGTTCGAACTGGGGCCGTTTGGGTAATAGATAATGTTGCCACATTGTAGGGTGCAGCATTCTACATCGAATGCACGTTTCAGCATCGCTCTAGCTCTTGGCATTGGCGAGAAAAACGCTTTTTGTAGACAGACGGACAGACACCGTTACGTTTTTAATATATATAGATTAAGTTTATCCTGGAAATTTAACTTGGAGATTTCTTTACTTGGAGATTTTCAAGATCTTATAAGATATTGCATCAGTCAATCAATGATGTTATTTAGTATGAAAAGATGTGTATATGATATTTTTAGATCATTACTTTTGATTTTCAGTGTCCAATGAGATTCCTGAGGTCACCCATATGGAAGAAGTAAGCAAGCCCATCATAACCCACGTTCCAAAGAAGGGCAATTTCAAGAAAGTTAAAGACTCAAGCACTTGTGTCATCTGTGAATTTGTCATGTCTCAAATAGATAACTCTCTGAAGAATAATGCTACAGACGTAAGTATAATTATTTTTGCAAGTATTAATGCCTTTCTATACTAAAATACCATCAGCCTTTGCTCTGAATCCAATGTCTTTTATCCTTGTCTTTTTTCTGAAGAATTTCCATTCCGAAGGAAATAGATTTTTAACTGCTGCTACATTTTAGTTAAGTGTGCTTCTGAATGGAAAAAAGATGTGAACATAAAGTTTTCTTGATATGTTCAAACCCTCTTATTGACAGCCTCTATTAGTGGTTTATGCAAATTCTGCCTTACGTTTTAAGAATTAACCGTTCCTTCAGAATTAAGCATAATTTTTTCTGGTAGAGAATATGAATATATCTTCTCACAAGAGAGAATTATTTTCATATTATTTTTTGTAAATGCTTATTATCATTAGAGATGAGGATAAGCATTCTAAAACTAAAAAAATTCACAGTTTCAGGCGTTGTTTTGTGGAACTATTCCATAATTAGTAAGAAAACTTTGTACTTTTTCCACAAATTAATTTTATTATAAACAAAAGACTGTAAAGCACACACGACTAGTTTCGGAGATTGATCTCCATCATCAAGTGATCACCATCATCGTGTGTGCTTTACAGTCTTTTGTTTATAATAAAATTAATTTGTGGAAAAAGTACAAAGTTTTCTTACTAATTATTCTAAAACTAATTTATTCTTATAGACAAGAATGCCTGAGTATGTAAAAATGGGGTCAATATATTGGTTGGGGCAAATTTTGCATAAGTACACACCAAAGGCCAGCATTTTGTTCAGCTGACAGTATGAGTTGAGTAGGCTTCAGAAAAAGATTTAACAAAAATTGTGTAGATTACGTTACTCTGCAGTTGCAGATTAAAGCAGTCGATGCAGTTAAAGCATTTTTATTCTCTTGCTTATGAAATTTCAGGAGGAAATTAAACATGTTGTCCATAATATCTGCAACTACATGCCAAAAACTGTGGCAAAGGAGTGCAATTCATTTGTGGACCAGTATGCTGATTTAGTAATTTCATTCCTCGCTGATTATATGGATCCAAAAGATGTTTGCTCTGCATTGAAGTTGTGCAGCTCCAAAATTTATCACCAGCTGAAGAGAGGTTAGTAAATTTTAATCATTTTGTGAGATGCAGATTTTGTTTTCCATTGTCCAGAGTTGGTAAATATTTCATGTGAGCACTGCTCAAGTTGTGATCTTAATTTTCTGGAAGGAATGAATAATTTTTTCTGTGATTCAATTGAGATGTTAGAAATTTCCCCTCCCTTTTCATGATTAAAAAATGATAGAAATTTCAATGATTTGCTTGTTTAGAAGTTTTTAAAGATTGAAAAAGTTTGTCAAATCCTGGTTCAGCCTTAACATTTAAATTTTGGGTAATGTCATAATTTTTATGGTTACTTTGATATATGTCAAAGTGCTATATATTCAGTTCATTGATTAAGCAAGATAATTGAGACATAAAATCTTAAATTTAATAATTAAAAATAGGAAGTATTCCTTCAAGATATGGAATTAAGATGGACTTGTAAAATAATCATTTGAACCGGCAGTGTGTAAAAACTGCATAGTTAATATTGAAGGATGGTGGCCACATATATTCAATTTCCAATGAAAATTTCTTTGTCATATCAGTTATATGTTGGCTTACCATATGTTCTGTTTGACCGAGACTATCCTTGTTTTAATGTGTGGTCCTGGTCAATTTTCAGTTGTCCTGATTAAAACAAAACTTCAGGAAAGAATTTTGTTGAAGGAGATTTTAATGTTAAAATATCATTTGAGCCCAAATTCTCCTAAAGTTATGACACTGTGCATATTCAAGTCTCGAAAGAATATGAAATTAGCCTAATTCATAAGGCAACATCCCATTTTTTTCCGATTCTAATCATTCCAAAGTTTGATATCCTGGTTGTTTGTCATAATAATATGGCAACCATAGTTAAAGTGAAGGAGTTAGCAATCCTTTTGTGTTTCACTTTGCCTCATGTATTTTATACTTTTTCTGCTACATATGCTACATAATTATTTAAGAAATCATAGCTTTAATTTTTTGTTAAGAAGGAAATATATTATTCTCAACCAACTATAAGGGGGAGAGGGTTTATTTCTCTCCTTAAGGCAATGTATTATGAGGGTACCCATGAGTGCTCTTCCCACTCTGTGAATGTCCCGGCAGTGTACCTTGTGGTGCTTATCTCATTTAAAGGTTTAAATTCCATTCTCTCATTTTTAATAGGCCCAGCTGCTGTACATCTGTTGGGAGGAAAGAAGTGTACGTGGGGACCATCTTATTGGTGTCAGTCAGAATTCCATGCTAATGCTTGCAAGGTATGTAACTTTGGTTTAAGATTGTTTTTGGTACTTTAGGGAAAAGTAAAATAATATTTGATAGGATTCTCAAAGGTATCTTTACATTTTTCTAAATTTAGTTAAGTTGATATTTGTTGTTAATTTGTTGTGATAGTTGTTTCTGAGAATTGCCTCATACTGTAACAATATCAACCTACAATATCAAGGCAATAGATAACATTACATTCTTCAAATCATGCTTAAGATTTGAAGTATTGTAATTCTTCTAGTGATTCATATTGTAATAGTTTCCTCTGGTTTTTGCTCAGATTCAGAACTCCTAACCTTGACACATTTCCAGTTACTCTTTGTTGTCCATTGGTTTTTGCTCTTAGTATAAAATTTTATAATTTTGATGAGGGTGTTTATTGTATTCAGCTTTTTTTTAGCTACATTGAATATTACATACTTTGGAATAAAACTTGTGAAATCTGAGAAATGGCAGTTGAAATATGTGGTCAGCTGTGTAAGCATAAATATCAGTTATTTTATTTAGTTGGTTTAAAATTACACAATACAGTGATATGTTGGCTAATGAAGGATGGCTTTCCTATGCAGAATTTGTTTAGGGAATACAGGAAATCCTTGTGTTGGTATTTACTGGTCCTCCTCTTAGTTCTGTTCTTTTATGGTACAAAAACACCTACTTACGCTACTTTTAGCTTCTTATTTTAATGTTTGTTGATGAATTTTTTATGTGCTCATTATTTTTTCATCTTTTTTCAGGCAATGAAACATTGCCAAGAGAGGGTTTGGAATGCTGAAAGGCCACCAGTGGCTAATTAATGAATAAAATGAGATTTTCATCATATTCCTGGAGTAGTGTGATTGAAAGGAATGCAGGTTTACAACTCTGCATATAGCAGTTCTTTTCTATGGAATTGCATCTATAAATAAGAAATATCAGATGTACTTTAATTTTTTATGTAGGTGATACTGGATTTCTTCAGCTAGTATACCTTTGCAGACTTTTAAATGCCAGTTTGCTTGATTATGAAGTATTGATTAAATTGCGTATGATAAGTTGCTTTCATGTGTCTTATTTTGTTTGGAAAGCCACTTTAAAATGATGGATGATATTTTAGTAGAGAGGTGAGTCTCTGAAACAATTGTAAATTGATTTTTACATTCAAGAGATTTATTATGGAAATAAATCTCAGCTGTATAAAATGTCCACTTTTGGTTAATAAAGCATGACATTTTTTAGAATGTTTTTGTTTCAATCTTTTTAATAATATTTACATGTCAACTTTTGATATTATATTCTAATAATCCATTATGTGATATATTGTAGTCAGTAGCTGATGAAATTTAACAAGACAAAAACATGATTTGAATGAAGCTCAACCAGAATATTGGTCTGTAAATTACAATTATATGTTGTCTTTAATAAATTCTATGTTTCTAAAAAAATTCATTGCATAATTATCCTGCTTTCATGAAATAAAACATTTTATATTTATAGCTAACTAATAGTAACTAAAAATGTTCATGCAATTATTCTTTACCCTTTTCCCTTACTCTTCCTGTAATTTAGATTAAATGAGGCCAAAAATAATGAATGAATGTTAAATATCTTTCATTTTTTATCTTAGTTTGACTTCAGTATATAATTAAAAGTACAGCAAAACTTTCATAATTCAGTTTTTCAGTCAGTTCCCTTTTTCTCTACCATAGTCCACGAAGTTATCTATCAACTACTCAAAATGATTACTTAACCAGAAGTAATTGAATAGTTGCAATTGTTTAGGTATACCAACATGACAATTTTTTGGCATACAAAAAGTGGTTTTTACAAAATGGAAATACCTAATTTAGTTTTATGAAACATTTTTTTGCCAGTTCCAAATTCATCATCAAAGTGTATGGTTGGTTTCTCATCCAAGGAGCAGCTTGGCAGGTTAGGGTTATTGTGAAGCAACCAATATGCAAACCAAGTCACTGGATTTTCAGGTTTCTCTTTGCATAACATCACTAATCCCTTCTTGAATACTTTTTGATTCTCTTCGTCAAGAATACTGCCAATGTCCGTTATCTTTGGCAAAGGATCCAAAATAACTATGAAGTAGGCGAATTTTTTTGTCAGATTTTGAAAGTAAATGCTGTAGAATCTAATATTACACTTATTAACTTCTACATTTTTCAGCAAGATAATATGCTCTAAAATAATTATTAATTGTATAGAATTGAAATGCTTAGTTTCTTCTAGAGGAAGTCATTATTAATTGGCTTATGCTACAGAAAACTCAATTTTCAACTGCCTAGTAGGTAATATTAAATGAAGTATTATTTGTTTAATCTCATGTTTTCTGTTTTGGAAGTATAAATAATTTTTGTTTTTGGAATAAAAAAATCAAAATATTTACCATGTTTATTGACGTATAGCAAGCTCTGTTTTTCCCTTTGGGACTACCTGGGTGATATAATGTTTTATTTAAACTTAATTGAGCAAATAGGAGCTTATTCATTTTGCCTATGTTTTCATATCCGTTTCAGTATTTCTGATTGAATCTGATTTTTAAAAGCTATACATGGGCTATACATAAGTATTAATAAATTTGTTATTCAGTTATCTAAAAAAAGTTGGAGCTCCAAAAAATTTATATTAGATATAATCTTTCCAAAAAATTTCCTTCTTAAAGTTATAGATCATGTTGTATCTTGATGTGTAGTCTACATGATGCATGTTATGTGTAAATAAGAACAGTAAGCACACACTCATTTAGCCATAGTATCTCATGAAAGGTTTACGGAGCACTATGTAGTTAAGCTTACTTTCAGGAAAGAAAAAGTGGATTTCTCTTTCAGCATCTTCAATAGAATGGCTTCCATGAAGAGCATTCTTCACCTGATCACCTGTATTGCCATATTTAGCTCTCAAGGTGTTTGGAAATAGGGCTGCAGCTTCAGTCACATCACTTGGTCCCATTATCTCTCGCCATGCAGTAACAGTATTAGGACAATGAGCTGATGCAATACATAAAGCCACAATGGGACCTGAGCTTAAGTGCTCTATTAATCTTGGTGAAAATGCCTTTTGTAAATGTTCTCCATAGAACAAACATGCTTGCTCTGGTGATAATAAGACTCTCCTCTCCTATGTTAAGTAAAAGCTCATGAGAATCATTGTGCAAAGTTTACACATAATACTGGGTGATCTCTTGGCCTTCTTACTTGGCCTTGTGCAGAATAATGGAAAGCTCTCATCTAATTTTTATTTGTAATCATGCTTTAATTGTATGTATTTTGAAGGTTATTAATTTTGAATTGTTGATTTTATATGGAAATTTCATTGAAGCTATGATAGTTTTTTAATCATCATTGCATGGCAAACCTTCTTTTCTCACCCTTGAGATTATAGTAGATAAGTTCATAGTAAATCCTGATTTACTATGAATCTACTAAATCCTGATTTAAGTAGTTCAAAACAGACTTGGGGGAATCAAAAAGAACAGAATCATTTATGTAATTAATTTTCATTTCATCTAGAGTAGAGATGGCCAACCTATGGCACATTTTCCAAAAGGAGCAAATGAATACAATAACGAATTACCAACAAATGGGTGTTTATGAGTAAAAGTTTTCCCAGAACATCATCTTATATTATTAAAATAACATCATAATTGTAAATATGAAGAATCAGAAATGGATTCAAAGCCTAAACTATGAACATGAATAGTTTGCTGATTTTCTAGTGTAGAGAGCCTGTCAACCAGAAAGAATTAGATATCTGATCCAGTTGGCATGAGTTCGATCCCAGAAAATATCTGAGTCCATTTTTTTTCATAAGGTTTTCCATGCCGATTTTAAATAAATCTTTTGATGCACTTCCTGGAAACAAATGCAATCCTAACCCAAGGTATTGTCATAAGATGCGTCTGATAGTGAGCTATGTTAGCTCTAAGAAGATCTCTCAGAATGGCCTGACTGCTACAAATACCACTAAATCGAGATACACAGTTATTTAATATAGGGATATTTCGAGTATCATGAATGCTGTTTACAAGATTAATTCACATCCTCTACCTGTAGCTCAAGTGACAGGCCTGAATCCTCTTGGAAGAGGCATGAAAACTTATAATTACCCTACAATTTATTTCTTTCGTTGATAGTTGATTTTATAATTTTGAGCTTTTTATTTGCATGATATTAGCTGTATATTTTTGTAGTAGAATCAAAATTCAATTATTAAAGGAGTATAAGAGATGAAATCCATCCTGTTTCTTATTCTTTCTTTAGAATTGAATTTTGCCCATAACTATCCTCGTGGTTAGATTTTTATCTACTCATATTTCTAGTTTACCTCAGTCAGGTTATTCATATGGAATGAATTCAGGAACGGCATAGTTAGATGAAAATCAATTTTAACATCCAGGAGTAAATCAATACATATTGTGAATGTCACGTACCTGTACGATTACAAAACCATGTTTTTTCATAGCGTAGATTATCTCATCGGCATGCTTATAGGCATCTGGTTTAATTATGGCTAATGTCCTTCGGCCGTGGCTGAGATCTCTTCTTAGTGATATGCGAATGGAGTCTGCGCTTCCTGTATCGAGTGCTAATTTTTTACTCATTTTTTCCTCAAAATCTTTAACCATTCTGTCAAATTCTTCATTGGCTAGTTTCCGAATTTCCTCTTCAGAATTCCGGCCAAACTCTGCTTCAGATGTAAGAGAAAAAAAGCTTTTCCATATTTGCCGTTTAAATTCCTCTGCAGTACTTTCCGATTCCTGTTGGATAAATTCTCTGAGCTCATCATCGAAGGAACTCAGGTCTTTCCCTTTCTCCGAACACTCAGTTATTAATTCTTCTGCCAAATCAGTTATTAATCTATGTATTGCTTCAGAGACATTTTCTTCATCCTGATCGTTTTCATTCATTTCCGCAATGTCATCCGGGTTTCTGTTTCCATTCGAATTACCTCTTTCCATATCTCTTGAGATTTTGTTCTCCTTCTAGGCTTCCAACTTAGGCTTCCGAATGATCCGTATGAAAGTATGCGCATTTATCATAGTAACTTAAATGGCGCGAAATGATTTTTGTTTCTATGCCAACAGTTCTATAAACACTTTTTCATAACTTAATGCGAGAGATGCGAGGTGAGTCACGGAAGAGTAGATAAGTAGGAATAAAAAAAAGCGGATATGAAAGAGGAAATCTTTTTCAGATTTTGCTTCCAATTAAAGCGGCGAGAAAATAATAATTTATTTCATGATCTAAGGGGCTTTATAAGAGTTTGAGGTATTAGGTATGAAAAAAATTTAATTTACATTGCCAGATTTAGAAATTATTTAGATATCTGCAAACGAATACCTTTCAGTGTAAACTGTAACTCGTTCAATTCTTACAGTTTCTGCAGACAGCAGCTATTTCAGCGAGAGCTTACGTATTTCGGAAACAGAAAAATGGACTTTTACAAATATTTCATCTAAGCCAGTTCTTAATTTATGATAAAATTTATTAAAACAATGAATTTGTAAACTAGCAAAGATGGCACACTGTACAGGAAAGTTATGTAAAAATTTTAGCTCTCATAACCAGTTTAGCCTTTTTGAATAAAATAGCTGAAAAATCTCCTGAGATATAAGCCCAAGAAGAGGATGAGGTGTTGAAATAGTCTAAAAGGTGAATGGAAGGGACTGGCGGGAGATAAATTATCCGGCAGGTAAACAAAGACAACTCAACGGAGTATGAAGTGGAATGGAGGAATCTAATGCGGAAGTCAAACCGGGATGGATAAAGGGAAAACAAGGAATCATGAATATGAGCTCCCAATCGTAGTTCCCGCTTATTTTTGCACCTATGGGCGGAGAGAAAATTGCTGTGGGCTAAGATCCCGGGACTATGCTATCATTGCTAAAAATATTTAAATTAATTAATTTTATTTTCATTCGCTAAAGGGCGAAGTAAATTATCTAATCCAGTAAAAACATTCACAACGAGCAGTATCCTAAAAATATATAAAATATAGAGCTTATATCTTTCAAAATTTACAAAAATATCCCCCGTTCTATATGAATAGAGTAATTATGCGTATCCTCGCAATGGATGGAAAAGTATGCAGGAAATTGAAGTTGAATTGAAGTATGATGAAAAGTATGCAAGTTGTGGGCACATTCCCTACCCTTTTGTTGCATTTCTCCAATGGTTCGAAGTCTTTTCTGAGACACTCGTACTTTAAGGAGTTTGCAAAACGATTGTGATTAAGCTAGGGTAAATTAATAAGTAAGCATTTTATAGTAAGTTTATTTCACACCTTTGGTACGCCATTATAAGCTTTACAGAAAATTCTCTCATGCCAAGTCAAAGCCCTTTTACTTTTACATCATTCTTTATAATATGCCGTAATCTTAATGCGACCAGATATCGGTCTTGAAATGTTAAGTACATACATACATTTTATTGAAGAAATTAGGATACGACGCTAATAAATTTAAAGCATTTGAAATGGATTTTAAATGTAAACCGTCACACTCAAAGCATTAATAAAACGCGTTGTAGTATGATTGTAATTCGAAAAATATGATTTTGTTGGAAGTGATACGTTTTGAGATTTCCCATACTAGGAGTGACTGCTGCACTGACAATTCTTTAAAGACATCTGAATAGTTTACCACACTCACGTGTAAAACTGATAATGTTTAACTATTCTAATCGCTATGATTAATACAAATGAAAAAAGGAAGTTTGAACTTAAACGCTTTCTCTTGATTTCTTTTGATAAAATAAGCATGATTGTACATAAAATTCCGAGATCAATTCGAAAATTGGGATTAAAAGATCTTAAATGCGCGAATTAAACTGAATAATTTTTATTTTCGCGTTGAAAATCGAGGAACTTTGGACTGAAACACATTCCTGTGTCCATTTACGTATTCCAGACTTTTTGGGAAGTAGCGAGTTGCTCCGGGATTACGCTGAAATAAATTAAAACCGATCATTTCTTTATAATTATTATTTTTAAATCAAGGATCCATTACAAACTTTCATTGCAAATATTACCTGATCGCATTCGATTTTTCCCCTTGTCACCTTTGCACTGCTCAGGAAAGGAGGATTATTGGCCAAGTTTGTCGTGACATTTGTTGGTTCCTGAAAATAATCTGCTGGTCCCGGTTCTGAAGAATCCTTTTTAGTGAAAGAATAAAATATTCAGTAAGATGCAACTTTCCATCGAGGACAGCTTTAGGTACTATTTTATGAATTTCATTGTACAGGGGCCCATTTCATCATTATAATTAATACACACGCCCAAATGACCACGATGTTATCAAACAGAGTTTTCTTTCAATATATTGATAAATCTAATGAGATATTGTTCTTAAATTGGCAGCGAATCTGACTAACTATCCGTACAACAATTACTACGCATTCTCCAAGACCTTTTTTGTTTTTGGAAGTTCATTTCAGCGGATGAATAGACGTAAATTAATAAAGTATAGAGAAGAATGAACATTTGCGTGATAAAAAAGGGTTGGTTGGAATTTCCTCAGTAAAAAGTACGGCTTATACATGGTACGGATCTTACATGACATGCAAAGGCAGTACTTCCAAGTAAATGGCGCTGTGTAGGCTTTTTTTCAAATCTGGAGGATTCCACCGCGTGGATCCCATACATATCTCTGCTTATTTTCTTCTGTAAGGACCGCCAGAGCCCTGTGTACTTCCTCGATGGGTCTTGCAAGCGTTTCATCTCTTCTGGTAAATCATAAAATGTAGGTGCACCTTCGTGTACTGGCTCAACGAAGTACCCTGTGACAGTAAAATGGCTATTATAATAATTTGCGAGAGGATCCAAAGAGAATAAAACCAAAAATGAGGGAAGGTTAATTGGGAAATATTCAAAAGCAAACTGCAATACCTAAAAAAAATAAGTTGGTACATTTGTTTGTTTGCAGAACTGTCTTCTTTGATTTCTATGGCAAAGTTCCCTATAATTAGAAATATTTTCGTAACACTTGTCGATATTTGTTTTCAACTTTTTGTCCCTTTCACTCAGGTAATTTTTCTTGCCCCTAATTTTTGAGCTTTACAGAATAAATATCCAAAGTCATCGCATATGCAGTAAACCCTTACCATAAAGAGATGTTTCGTCTCTTTTACCGGTGAATAGCTGGTATGGTCCTTTCTTACTAATTTTCCTATTCAATGTCGCCTGAATCGATGTCGTAGGTTTCACGTTGTACTGAGCCGGAGACATTTTCCAATCGGGGTCAATTAAGTATTCAGGAAAATTGAGGGCCTTTGTTTGACTCCAGATTCCGTGGTTTTTTCTTCTTTCGTTCCATTCATCGGTTCTCATGGAGGGTATATGGTCCTTGCCGTAGAAACCTAGAAGTTGGAGGAAAATATATTTTTGCTCGATTCTCTTACACTTTCAGTTTTTTTTTAGTTGCGACAAGCATTTTACAATATTTCATTCTCTTCTTAAGAAATTCATTAGAAAACCTCTTTTAGAATTTAACCGACAGCATAGAAGTAAAATATTTGCATGGTTTGTGAACTTAAATTTGTCATGGTTTTCGAATAAAAAATAAAATCTTTCTCTTTAATTACTTCCATAAGGTATAGGAATTTTGGATGGCAACTTCTGACTGGGACCTGAAAAGACTTCTGATTTAGTGATAGAAAAATTCAACCTTTCTCAACTGTTTTGTGCCATAGAAATGTACATATTTGAAAATCTCCATTCTCACATTCTTTTAGGTTGTTTTTGAGTCCTTTAAGATTTTTAAGGTCATTTTTAAGGATGTATATTTTGTACTAAGATGACGAATTATAACAAATAGGGACTATTGGAGTGGATGAGAACTGCAGGCTATTAATACATATTTATCGATCTTTCAGAGCATATCAGTCACTTTGACAAATTATGCTAGAATGAGGACAGCTGAACGGGATTTGAAATAAACAGAGATGATTAAAGAAGTAGGAAAACCGTCTTCAATTTCCATGAGTCGTATAATTATTTTTAAAAGTGCTTCGACCGCTGAGGTCATTTTGCACACATAGGCCTCCAGCGGGCATGATACCCTGAACTGCTTTCAACAAAGGTGAACGCGCTTCTCACTATTTATTATAGAGGGAGCTTATCTCCCTCAGTTTTACCACTGATATATATGGAAAATGCTAAAACGAGCTTTAAACGTAGATAAAGGGGTAAAAAAGTTTATTTCATTGTTATATCACAATCATCGTAATCTTTTCATACGTCAGCCTGCGTAGAGCAAGGTAACTCCGAATGAACTCTGAATTTTGCCTATAACTATTGACTTAAACAAAATTTCATTTTGACGGATCCCTGGCATAACCTGGTCCAGGTGTGTAAGATTTTGGTTCTGGAAATCTCCCTGAAGTAGATCGTCTAGAGTCTGAACTTCTCTTTGTTTCTTGGGGGCCTTTTTCGGGTAATCCACAATGTTCTGACGGTGGTGTCTGAAGTAAGGAAAAAGTCAATGGTAACTTACGTTGCATCGGGAGCGTATGGACATGGTAGAATGCATTGCTTCATAAACTCACAGTCAATTTTATCTGTTGGAATTTCAGATTAGATTTAATGCCATCCCTATCAGCTGCCGTCCATTTCTTTCCGGGTATCCTTCGTTTTGTCCAATCTTCTAACTTCTGATACTCTCCGGGACCCACGCTATTATCCTTACATAAAAATAGTTTTAGTTTTCTTTCTACCTGTTTGTTGTAATGTGCTTCGAACTCCTTGATAAGCGAAAATTTATTCACAGACAGAAAATTCAAACTGGCGGATGATTGGCAATGTAAGAGTTTGAAGCAATGAAATGTAAATTAATGTACTTGGGTATTATCTCTAAATATTAAGAGAATTATATCAAACATTAAGAAAAAGCAACGTAGACATGAGTAAAATAAATGTTGTCACTTTATCTTAATGCAATGAAACAACGAGCATAAATTATAGCTCAGGCCAATAAACCCATTGCATTAAAAATCATACGAAAATAAAGAAATTACTCGTAATAAAATAGATTAATTTTGAGCAAAATTCTTCTACTCAACTGCTATTCTTCATCTATTACTAAAAATATTAGAAGGCTGAAACGTTAGAGATTGTTAGAAGATCGTGCTGATCTATTTTACATTACTTATTGACAGTGGTAGTTTATGTAATTTAGATAATCACCTGATTAGTAAACCCGAGATCTGGATGAAGACCCTTTGTTTCGAATCGTTTTGTTGAACAACCGAAAGCTACCGATTTCTTGCCCTTGGTCATTCCAAATCATAGAACTTATTTGTCATTTGCCGTCTTGTTATCATATGCGTATGTGCAGCGAAGGTAATAAATAATATTAATTAGTCAGAGAATGGCAAAATAAGAGCAAAAGACCAATCACTAAGTGAAATGTTTACAAACATAATAGAATTTAACTGAATTCAACGCATAGTGACGTCTTTCAGACGTCACTATGCGTTGAATTAAAGGTTAATTAAGATATATGATTCTTCACGAAAAAGACAGCATGTTTGATAATTCAATGGCTTTACGTTCTCTTAAATCAATAAATTAAAGTAGTGTATTTTCGTTTTAGCTTCGTCTTTAGGAATTATAATTTCACATTATTAATTTCTTAGAAATTACTATAATCGCTCTTTTTCGTAATAAAATCACCAAAATGTTCAAGCCATTTAGATAAAACGAGGACAGCTAACAAAATAACAGAAAATTTAAAATAGGTATCAAGTCATAAGGCAAAAGCTATTACGGAAATGTGCTTTGTAATAGAACTTAATTCAAACACAATTCTTGATAATTTTCTAAATTTTGTAGAATTAATAGGTTATAAAATTCTAACCGAAGGTTACATATCAGAGTCGTTTAAAGTCTAGAGTCTATAAATAACCATAATTTTTATGTTAAATAAGCCCTGTGCTTATGATATAAATAATGAATCAAACACTCCCGTTGAAAGGACACGTCTCCTGATTTTATTTAAATATGAAGATTTTTCTGGATAAATTTATCATTCAAGTCAATCAAATGATTTGTAGTGAGTCAGAATCAAGGAAGAATTAAGTTGTATAAATTAATATATCTAAGTTTCCGATTTTACTCGGCCATTCTCTTAAATTAAATAAAGAACACTTGGCGCGAAACCATTCGAGAGTCGAGCTCTTCGAGTCTTTCGAGTTATTCTCTAGATTCGATTGGCAGAGAAAAAGTGTGATCGATTTTTGTAAGAGCCTGAGCAGTGTATTCATAACAGAAGATTTAAAAATGGCAGAGGATAGTGATAGTCAAGGGGTGACGGATTCTCCGAAGAAAGGTATTTGAACTAATTGTAAGTATATTTGATTTATTCATTCAACTCGATTGCTAATATGATTCTATTCTAAACAGGACCAACCTTGTCAACTAGCACCAGTAGTTTCGAAGCCCTTGATCCACATGATCCAAATTTAAGCCGTCTAGCAACATTGATGTTTCAAAAAACTGGGGATTACTTATGGGGCGAATTGACTACAACACAAGTTAGTTTTGATATTTCATACTTGTGAATAGATGATAATATTTCATTTATATTTTGTGACTTTATATTTATGTTTATTTGTGCAGGAAGATTACCGGTTGCTCGAAGCAATGAATAGAGCTACAATCACGAAGTACTCGGACATGAAACAGATTGCGAGTAATGTTGGAAAAACTCTATTGGAACTCAATGAAAAATGTAAGTTTTTATCTATCCCATGAATTCGATTTGTTTTTTTCTGAAGTATATCCACTCAAATTGATGCTCTTCTTACAGATAGCAGTTTACAGCCTTATCTTGAGCAGATTGATCAAATAGAAGAAAGTGTTGTTAAACTTGAGCAAGCTGCATATAAGTTAGATGCTTATTCAAAAAGACTGGAGGCTAAGTTTAAAAACTTGGAGAAGCGATAAATCATTGACATTCCTTTTTGTAAATACTTTCAATATTTTATATTTGAGTTTATCTTGCCCATTTTGTTAATAAAATCTCTCAGTTGTTTTTTATACTTGCGTAATTATTGAATTATCTAGCTGTAATCGTACTTCCATTTAATGGTTTCAATTCACATTTGAATTTTAGTCCAGCCAATCCATATTTAACGTTTTACCTAACAGTCTTCCCAAAGTTCTGTATATAGCTTTGGATCTCGAGAATAAGTATCCATGGATTTAGCAGGTATTACTTATTGATCACCTACAATTTCCTGTTAAATAGGTGTTTCAGTAAGATAATTATCTTTGTTTGTTTTCTTTATCTATTTGCATGGTTAGTTTTGAAATGTTTCCTTACATGCATGTGCTTGGTGTAAATCAGCATGAAAAATTGATGCCAAAATTTCCTACTTCAGGTCTTTTTTCAATAACTGCATTGATTATTGATTTATTGCAAATATTTTTCTTTTTGTCATCACTCAATAACTTGTTCATCGTGTTTCATAGCTGATTATAATCTCAAACTCCTCATTTGGCACTTTTTATCTCAGTACAACCTCATTAATAAGTGAATATCAATTAACCCTTCATTTGGATTCTCCTGCTTGTTTGGTTACTAAACAGCTATTATGTTTCAATATCCATTGTTGAATATCCATATTTTCATAGCTATGATTCATTAACTCTGAGAAGCAGGACATAAAACCATGTTTTTTGTTCCATGTTTCACTCTGGTTCAATGAGAAAGTAAAACCAGCTATAACTGTTTCTTTTCCTCTCTGACCTTCATCATACAATGATCCTTTAAATTTTTTGTTGTATGTAGCTCTTTTTGTGTAAAATAAGTGCTCTAAATTTCAAAGTAAACCCTAGTAATTATTACTTGCAACTTTTTTCTCTAGATTTTCACTTTAGTTGTAACTAATTTGCATGTTGTTGGAAACCAAAAATGAGAAAGGAATGAATAATTATCTTTGGTTTTGGTTCATGATTTTCGATATTTATGGCTTTCTTCACTTTTGTTTTGATGCTCGGATGTTGCTTTATGCTGAGACAGTTGCTTTGCTTGCCCACTGTCAGCAACTAGACCTAGCCTAGGACATATGGGGGTATATCTTGTTTTTAAAATTAATTCATTTTAATATATTAAGTGGGATTTTGATAGGTGATGTATAATTGTAAATAAAAGACTATGGGTATGGGTGAAGTCAATTTCCAACATAAAACATACAAATCATTAAACAATCTCTCAGAAAGAATGTGAAACAATCATTAAAGAGTTAATCCTACCGTTTAATGATAAGTCTGGAAATTTACATGTAATAAAGGTATATGGATGTTGATCTTCATCCGTGATTGAAATTGAACATCAGCTTCACAAACACAGCATATGAGAAAGCTAAGCCTGGAAAATCTGGTGTTCCTAAAGATATTTCTATAGCAACACAAAAATTTTTGTTCATCTCATTGGTACAGACTCACATCATTGTGAAATGATATAATTAGCATCCCACTATCTACTTAACACCTTAGGTGTGTTTGTGATGAAGCAGTGCCCAAGGTAGATGATTTTTGTTTGTTACAACAGAGATTTAGACCAATTTTTAGTATTTATATAGGAAGCAAAATAAGACACTTCTATTTCAACATTTCAGTTAATGCATTAGCCCAGATAGGGCATGTGAATTGTGACAATTTTCATTGAAGAGAATTCATGTAGATCTTGGAGGTAAATTTCTAAAGAAACAGTGATATGAAGCAGTACTTCAGTGAGGTTTTCCTGTATTAAAGGAATATATAAATGTACTACTAAAAACAAAATTCTGACAGATTAGGAAATGATTCATTATGATAGTTAATTTATGATAGATAATTTGGATAGTTGCACTATTGTCTGTACAAGCAATAAGAAGTATGGTTCATATCTTAGTGAATATTAATTGAGATCCTAAGCTTGGCAATGAGAACGTGTTGTTACATGCAAGCCAGGATGCAATTTGTATATTATTATTTAGTCTGACAATGAGTTCTTTAGTAGAGAAGATGATCTTAATCAAATCGTATGTAAACTCAATGATATCATGATATGCTACGTGTAGAAAGGTTCAGGTGCTGATAGCTCCACTAGATTACTTAAGATTCATCCCTCTGAGACAATCTTTTGCTCATCAAATGAAAAATTTCATTGAGAATACTTTTTTAAAAGTGCTGAAGGTGTGCAGTGGGCTTTAATCTCATTATTTAGTATTTAGCCTATAGCACTAAAAGACTCTTAAAGATTGTTTGAATGTTTTTTAGCCTTAGCAATTGCTGACAATTATACAGTATGTGTGTACCTCACTATCATTAATTAAAAATTAATTAGTATCCCTTTTTTCTTCATCATTTAGTCGTCAGAATGGGCAATATGAAGGCTTGGATGGTATACATATATATCCTGTCTCCAGTGTTCTCCTTTCACTGAAAACTTGACTAAATACTATTTTTCTCATTTACAGAATGTCAATAGATTACAAAAGCATACCATGTAATACTATAGGTGAAAAAGATATAGAGTACAACAGTGGCTTCTTTCTTATTTATATGTTTTCCAGTCTTATGCTTTACTTTAATAAATTTTATTAAATAAATAACAATCAGAGGGCTTTAAATAAACATTTGTAATAATTTGTAAACTATTATGGTTCCAAAGAAATGAATAGCCAAAAATGTTAAGGTCCTTTAACTTGCAATGAATTATTCAAGGTCTTACACATTGGGATTCTTATCTGAGAAATAAATTAGCTTTTTCTGGCCATTTGGCTCTCTGTATATATATACATTAAATAATTTGAACGTCTTCAAATTCGGAGGATTTTACAATTAATCCTAAAACTTTTTGTCAGGAACTGTATTTAATTTATAGGTAGTTTAATTTAAATGTTTTCATACACAATAAATGTCGAAATTTATAATTTTTGCCATAAAATAGGTCATAGATATTTGAATTATTCCAAGCTCTTACATCCCAGAATAAATTCATATAAATATTATTATTATCACACTCATAGTTCTATATAGAGAGAGTCGGGGTATATTAGACGGTGGATTTTATCGGAGAAGTGTTGTTTCGGATATAATTTGCATGTCCAGAAAACCCTGTCGCGCCACCGACTATTACAAGAAACTGGTAAAAGAACGCACACTCTATATTGGATCTCATTTTTCCGGCGCGCGAAAGTGGGCTTTTTACAATTTGGAGTGTCTTTTTGTGCACCTAGATAAGTTTGGAGTGCTGGATACTACTTGAACGTAAGTAGAATCACTTTCTGTGTTTGTTGGTAGCAACTAGTAATCTTTATTTGTACTGCTCACGCTATAAAGCAGATCATGCCTGGATGAAAGGTAATTTACAACCAAATTTCCCTATTGTAGCTATCGGCTTATGCCGGACAGAATCTTGGAGTGTTATATTGCATAATAATTTTGCGCAAATAAAATCGAGCTCTGACAATACAATTTCTTACTTTACGGGAAAAATGGGGGAGGCATTTTAGGTAAAAAGAGAATATGAAAAGTGCAATTGGAAAAGTTAGACCGAAATATATCAATTACAGAGGCAAGTGACGTTTTTCAGTGCCGAAAAGCACTCTTACCGACCTCCTCAAATAATTTTCAGATGGAGAAATACAGGCGAGGCCAACATTGGGAAATACGAAGGATTTTACGAGGCATTTAACACTGAGCAGGAGCTGTATGATCATGTCTCAAAAATTTGGATTATCAGCTTATGCCATTAAGCAGAGATGAATTCACGAAACTTGCCTACTAATTTGCTGAGCAGTTAAGAATAAAAACATTGATTCAATAGAATACAGCTAAAGACAGGAAAGTTTATTATAAATTAGGGAAAAATGATGTTTTCATGGCGGTAGTTTATTTAGCCTAGCTCTATTTTTATTTGATTAAAGAGCTAAATATCGCGAGATATTATCATATATTTCTCAAAATATTACGTTATGTGCGATATAACCCTTCTACTTTCTATTCACGTCAAAATAAGGCCTTCTTCAAGTGGCTAGGTATAGTTAAAAATTTCACCATTGAGGTAAATTCTTATGTGTTTGTGCTATAAATATATCTGTATGGTTTCGTATGTATTATGGAGGATAAGTTATTAAGATATTAAAGTATAGCAGTAGAGCTCTACTGTCCGATATTACTCGACTCTCCTCTATATACTTTGTGAATTTACATATTTAAAATTATCACTTACAATATTTGTACATTGTATTTGGCAACAGGAAGTAGAGCTAATGTTAACATGAAAAAAATAATGTGAGAAGAATATCTGATTTTTCACATCTCATGTTTTAAGAAATTTGTTATACAATACACTCATTCTCATTAAACGATTGCTTATATGTACAAACAATGCTGATAATTTAAGATGGTTATCCACTCCTCTGAAGTGTGTTCTTGATAATTAAAATGATTGAAAGGTTATTATAGCTAAGATGTAACTTGCTGGACCTTGGCAGCAGCATATGATGCTTATTCTTAATTGAAGATTTTCTAAGAGGGAAAAAAGATATTTTGAAGGTCAACATCATAATGTTTTTGTATTTTTAAGTCGCATCTTCCAGCTTAATGAATATCTAAAACATTAAGTTACTCATTTTAAGATGAACAGAGCTTGATTTTAGGTACTTAATAACCATGGCACTGAATTGAGCCTTGAAGAAAATGTTTTTCTATCATCCAAATTGATCGACTGAGTGTTTCAATCTTTTTATCTTAATCACCAGTGTTTCAGGTCACAAGTTTCTTTATTTTTGTTAGAGAGAATTATAAGTCCTTTTTGCAATGCATTTTCTTAAATACATCAGGAACATTGTTTTTAAACTTTTCTTTAGTCTCTTGACCCCCAGTTTTGAAGGTAACTTTTGAAAATGAGTCTATAACTCCAATTCATATTGGAATTTCCACTGAATGTCAATTTTCCACATCACTTTTTATAATCACTTCAAACCAGTATAGAGAAGATGTTTAAGTAGTGGTGTTGGAATTGGTCCAATGAACGAAGGGAGACTTGGATTCACTGGGAAGTGTGACACCAAATTTGATCTGTAATTAGAAAAATAATGATTTATTTTCTATGTATATAATAGTATTTTTAATTAAAATTTATTACAATGTGGTAAGATGATAAAGTGATGACAGCAAACAATATATCTGGTTAATCCTTTCCACTATAGTTAGTTTATATATGAACATGAGGTATCAACTATATTTAACAAAGAATAACATTTCAATCTGTCCATCTTGTTTGTAAAAGGACAAATTTTAAGAAAAACATTGTCTGGAACTTCTCTTCCATCTGACTTACTTTAAAAAATAAAAATTTAAAAAATAAAATTAAAAAAAGGGGAATAATTCTTTCATAGAATTAATCATTGTATATAATGCAAATAAGAATTTTGATTTAATGCCTTATTGTTTATATAACTTACACTTTTGTCAATAAGAGTAACAAGTGATCTATTTTTGGGTCATACTTTTTTAGTTTTAAACCCCTAAAGATTTTGAATCTTTAATTAAGTACAGTCAGTTCAACAAATTATCTTTTCTCAAGTATAAACTGAGGTGAATGATATTGATAAGACTGGGTTTGAACTCAGATTTTCCACATTCTGGGACTTTACCAAGCTTCGATATTGTGTGTTAATTTAGTGGTTAGAAGACCTGCCCCATTTTGAGGTCTCATGCCAATATTTTTCAGTTCTGTTTATTCAAACATGCAAAGTTTAATACCCGCATCCAAGTTATCTTATATTGAACTTGGAGAATAATTTACATAAATAATTACAAATGAGCAATTAGTAAAGAGGAAACTTTTAAACTCTGAGTATGTATTCTGTGCCTTCTCTTTCAACTCTACTGAAATAGGTGGTACTCTCATTATATAAAAATAAAATGAAAATAATGATAGGATGAGCAAGTAATTAGCAATTGCAAACTATGGATATATTAGATATTTTTCTTTCTCAGTTTTGTATCCAAATTATGAGTTACTTCTGAGTATGTTGTGCTATTTTTACAACTTGCTGTATTGATTGAGTGATATGATTAAATATAAAACAACATACCGATAACCATTTTCATCTGCCTCATACTCTATCACTCTCAAGATTCCTGAGGGATCCACATAGCCATACTTTCCCTTTACTCTGCCTTTGGCATCTCTTTTTTCCTCCCTATAAGACTGATGGATGCTGCCTCCTGTAACATATGATATGATTAATCTATAAAACATTATTGGACAGAATAATGCTCTAACAATTTGATCTCTTTCATATACCTTGCATGATTTTCACTAAATATGGTGAAAATCTCAAGCCTTTAGCACTTAATCACCAACATTAAAAAATCGCAAATCCACAAATAGAAAGTACAAGTAGTAACTTATTTTAGTACATTCATCAAGACAACGCTGAAATGTATTAAGTTAAAAAGGGTATTATTTTAGTATACAGCCAATATGTTTTAGGATTTGGATGAATTTAGTATTGGCTGATATTCATAGGATTTTTTTTAACTCTAAAGAAAGATGAGAAAGCTATTATAATATCAATGTTTTCAAAGTGCTAATGTATTTTAATCTTTTAACTTTTGTTTCAATATGCTATTAACTTTTCTGTAATTTAATACTTATAATAATATTTAATAATCAATATCTCTCTTGAGAGAGCATCAACTCTTAACAGGCTAGTTTAAAGAAATTTGATTCACTATTTTAGACATTACAGTTGTTTCTGTAAAATATATTTATATGGTAGACAATTGGACTTACTTAAAATTAAATATGGATAATAGTCCATTGATGGGTTTATTTGGACCAGTATTTTCTTTGAAGTTACCAGTAGAATTATCAACTTTATGATTTCAGTAAAAGATCATTGTGAATTTAATTCAAAATTTGCAAAGAAAAGAAGACTTTTAATCAGCATATAGTCTCAAACAGATGTATGAGTTTAGTAATCTAAATTAGGATTCTTTTTAATTATGAAATTTCATTTACCTGTATCATATCCAAAATGGTATGTTCCATCCAGGGGATTATGAACAGAAAAATGAGCCTCTGATGATGCAGGTATTGGAACTGGGGAATGATATGGCACTTTCTCTTTTAGCTTGTTATCTTGGTAATCGGCTGCACACAGCTTGGCACAGAGAACTGTGACCATGGTAACTACTTCCAGCAACATCTGTGATTTGGATAGTTAAAATAACAACATTAAGTAACAGTTCATCTCATTTCAATGTTGGCTACATCAGTAATGCGTAGGAGGAGGGTTTATGACACATTATATTTCAACATGCTAACATCAAAGGAAATTTCTACATTTAAAGGTTTTTGATATGTAAGTTAACAGTTCAGTTTCACATTTTACCTGATCGTTGAGTAATGTAGAGTATTTATTCAGTGTGATCGAAGAGATTTTATAAGAAAGTTGAATTGATTCATCTTTCATGAATATGTTATCTCATGATTACTATTTTCATATACACTATAAATTACATATATAATAAATATATGTACAAAATTGCTGATATAATTTGCAACATTTTACATATTTATTCTTTTAAAATCAAAAGTTAAAAATAATTACAAATTGACTGCAAATTCTCTTGGGACATTGGTGGACTTTGACTCTCAGACCAAGAACTATTGCCCTAGCTGGAGCAGGTACAGGATCTAACTATCTCTAAATACATCACCTTGAAGCTTTATCGGATCTTCATTTTCTCCACCATTACCTACATTAGAATGCCTCACATTAATGCTAAAATTTTCCTATAACTGCAAACGTGAGGAATTTTGAGTTACCCATTTGTGGATAAATATGTGTTTTCGATTCTTGATTTTTTCTCATTCAGTTCGAATTAAAATAAATTTACATTAAGGCAAGCAGATCAGAGACAGTTTAAGGGTCAGCCTTTTTTTTTTACTTATAGTCCTGGGTATTTTGGTAACTTCAGTACATGGGTGATCTGAAAAATTTCCGACATTTCGCCACTTCTTGACATGTTTTCTGAAAATTTCTGAAAATTTTCTGAAGATTTCTGAAAAATCTGGGGTCGGAAACTTTTCAGACCACCCTCGTATTTTCCTGTATTATTACATTTGAATAAAGCCTGATCTATAACATTTATTTCCTATCTGATGAGCGTCTTTATGTAAGAATTTGCTTGCAAATGATGTTTAAAGCTACTAATACGTAATTCTTTTATTTTGATTCAAGACTTAACTGTTATTTTCACTTTTACGTAACCGATCTTACTTGCTAATTCCTTCCCGTTTCTTCACGTAAGATGTTTGCAAGTAATTATTTATCTCTTGGTATACATATCGTTCTCATATGTACGTATGTAGATAGCTTGAAAATTTATATTTGTTCAGGAAAATACAAGGAGTTGTGCGTTTTTGTGATTCTCATCCAAAAGTTAAAGTCTAATAAAACGAAAATAACGACGGAAAATTATGATAATTTGATTTTTTAAGGTTACAGTATTAACGCTGCCTTTAATTACATGTAAAAATCTTTTGTATTTGTAGAAGCTTTCTATTTATGATGTAATATGCATTTCAAGTACATCGCATTTTGGCATTTTCCATAGTTTACCTCATATATTATCGCATCTATCTTCTTAATCAATGGATGAGTGGAAATATATTTTCCGAGAAATGTGTTTGTGTATAAATTAAATCACCGAGAAGAATTTCGTACTTTCTATTGGTAAAGAATCTAGAGTTTACGACATTCGTTGCTGAACTTTTTGAGTATCTCTTGGCTTCGAATCTGAAAATTATCCGAAAAGAAATTCGATGATTTGATCTCTCAATTCCCATCGCCGTTCAAATTGACTTTTTTATTTTTGAATACGCGCCCACAAGCGTTAATGAACTGAAGCAATTGTGAAATATGGCTTCGTGAATAACTTTCGTGTTGATCTACTTAAGGAGTCAGCCAGTCTAACTTATTGGCATCCTAATTGAAAGTGCTGAGGCAAAATTTCTTGGTTAATATTTAATGGTGAACATATGTAAGTTGCATATCCTGCGCTGAATTTGTAGAAAGCAGGCCAAAAATGACTTGAACCTGAATTCTTAATCTGATAAGGCCACGATTGAATAAATTTTGCCCACGACTATGCATACCATTCACGATTATTCTTGAACTTTGAAATGACAGTAAGAGGAAGAAGTGGTTGAGTTTCACAAACATTTAATGTTAAATTTTACTTCGATTTATCTTAATTACAAAATCCATTTCTAAATTGCAAGCCTGCATATAACGAAAACGAAGTAGAAAATGACGCAGTCATAAATTCGAATTTTTCTTTCGTTTTCTTGTCTTTTATCTTCTACAAATATTCAGTATTTTCCAAAGCTGCTCCTCAGGGAGATGATTTTCTAGGGAATGCGAGGCAGAGACTTCACGATATGATCTAACTGTTAGTGTTTTTCAATGTAACAATGGGAGACAATAACGCAGATTGAATTCCATTCATTGTACATTATACTTATGTTTACTTCTTAAAGTATGTTTTTAAATAGAAAATATTTTAGCGAAAAATTTTCTAGGTGCCTCGCATAAACTAGTTTATCTTCTGGTGCTCTGTGGTCTTTCAAAGGTAAAGAAAACACCACATTTCATATTATAACGAAACAGCAGTCTTTCATTCAATGGAACCTATATCCTTTATCTATTTTCTACTTTAAACCAGGAAAATATGTCGCTGAAAACGTCTCAGAACACCATAGAAACTTTGAGATTCTTTGAAGCTTTCAGAAGGATATCAAGAAAAAATTTGGGTTTGCGTTTTGGAACCATGGAAGCCAAAATATATTTTCCAGCGGGAAGCTGAAAGGTACGTAAATTGTAGTTGCCCCGTGTTTGAAATATTGTGAGAGCAACTTAAGTGTAAAGTTTTTTTCGCATTTGCTAGTCTTAAACCATCTTCTGAATTCTGCATTCTAACTATACAAACATGAAGACTTATTTTAATAATAATATTTAGACGGTATCGTATGATATACAATATAAACATTAAACAGAATTTTTCGGCACTCTGCTTTTTCCACGGATCTATGCATATTTGTCAAGGAATTTTTGCATAAAATATAATTTTCCATTATAAACCTACATAAATCACACCATTTTCTTTGGGTGTAATCATGAATTCCTTCAGAAAATTTCGCCGAAGGACGGGAAAGAGCATTCATTTAGCTATTCGGAGGCAAAGTTTTCACATTTATCATCTAAGAACCTTATAAGTGAAGCTATTAAAGCAGAATTACAACATATTTCACATCTTTTCCTCCGGAATAAAGCTTCATGTTCAAGTGTTGCAATCAGTGGAAACAACGTGCCTGAGTCGTGCGAGATTCTAGCTCTTTTTATTTTACTTTTCCCTGAACAAATCCGACTCTCGAGGTACTCGATGATGAATGAATAAGAATAATTACTGTCTTTGCTATATCTGCAAGATCCGTGTATTTATAAGTTTATATCCAAGCATAATGTTAACAATCCTTAAAAACGAAATATTTTCGAAGTAACGGTCCACTGTTCTTTTAAAGAAACGCTACGTTACGATTAGTACGATTAGTTCCATCCATCGATTCCATCGAATATATTGAGGATGTGAAGTATCAGAAAATGGACGATAATATAAATAGTCTAGCTAGGGAGTGGTGAAATGTCTTATGCGGAAATCTTAGGAAAAAGAGCGTCTTAGCCTTTTGGAAGTCCTGCGGGCGCTTCCTCATTGGTTGTTGTTGTTGTCTGCTGAGTGAAAGTTGCTCCCGAAATCGGATCAGAATGGGCGACGCCAGCCTTCCCTCATTTACAGCTTGCCTCCGGCTCATTCGCCGACGAGAGATAGTATATTTCATCTCTTCCGATCAAATCTTCGCCAATTAAATTGCATCCGAACTTTCACGCGTAAATTGCGACGTTTTTGCTGTTTGGTGGAGGATTTTCTTCCGTAACTTCGTGGTAACAGGCATTGCGACTGACTCGCGTCGGGGAAAGGGTTGGTTGGAGAGGTGTGCCAGTCGGTGTAAATGCAGTGTAACCCCGGCCAACGACCCTGATGAAGAAGTTTAAGCTCTTTCAGCGAAGAATTTCTGCTGTTTATTTCGAATTCTGTTTAGGAATAAGTATTTGTTTAATTATTATTATTATTAATTATACGATTCATTCGTAATATTTTGGAGGATTTTCGCACGTTTTCGCGTCCGCTAATATTTAGAAGTGACCAAAAATTGTTGTTGCCCTTCCTTGGTAGTGAGAAAGTTGGGAGTTTTCGGCTAAGGTTAATGAACTTTGATTGAAGAATTGAGTATATCAACTGTTGGAAAATAAGAATTCGGCTAACGAATATATAAATGTTTTTGACTTTGATCCTCCTGTATATTTCTGACAGTGAGGTTTCATAAGCTTTACTCTCATAAAACGGTACAGTAATTTGAAAAAAGTCATCATGAAATTTGGAGGAAACTGAGAGTATGGGATAAATATAAATAATGTGGAACCATAGGGTTTGTTTTTGAGATTCAGGACTGATGGAAAAGGGAATATCGCCCGGTAACCGGTACAGATACTGAGGAAGTTATGGACCACAGTAAATACCTGTAGAATAAGAGATGAGATAAATATCAAACAAGGAATCCTTAAGAAATCTTCATTGAAAATAAATATTCACCTTTCAGCGATAAAATTTGTGATATCAACGATCCTTTAATACCCTAATAAAGTTATATATGAGCATAGACGCGCTGTGTGGGTATGAAATATGAGCCTCAAGAAGGTGAAATTGAATTAAATGAAATTTATCATTCCTCTGGATGAGGACGTGTAAAAAATTCTAAACGTAGTTTTCCAATTCCTTGCTGAAGAATGGCAAGTACACGACATTGCAGAAGCTCATACTTTGATTTATCCTCATTTAAAGGATTTTCCTACTTCGAAGAATTTTCCAAAAATGTATAGGATATTCTCTTTAGATGTATGCATTTAAAATTCTACTCTAAGCACGTATATTCAGGGAGAAAATTAATTTCCACAAAATCTCGAAAAAAATGCTTTCCTGTCAAGAACCTTATATTTTTATCTATGCTCTCGCATAGAAAAGTAGTTCGTACATAAAAATACACTGCTTATCGCGACGGTGTTGTAAATTAAACAGATATTTCAGCAAATCTGACTCATATTGTACTGTATATTGCATTAATAACTATGCCAACCCAACCAACCATTAAGAATGATGTGGTATGGTATTGGTGTTTAAGGATGTAAATATGGTAATGGCATCCATTAAATATTTTCTAAGCCGTATTTTTTGTGGCTCAATGGCTCGGAATCGTTTCAGAAAGTTTCTTTTTTTTAGGGCAAAGCCTTCTTTTGCGCGTTAATTCTTTGGAATTCTTCTCATTGACGTCTGCATCTTCGAACTTATTTATTGCTTGATGAAACTCGTAGAGGCGATATCGCCTTTTAAGCTCGGAGAAGTAGAGAAAAATTTCTAAGTCACGATCTGACCGACATTGAATCGATCCAAAATTTGAAATATTTCCTATAATTTACTAGTATTCTGTGCGGGCATTTCAATATACTCAAAGCAAAATGAAATTGTACATTTAAATCCAAAACCGAATAAATGCAACATCAACCCACAATGAACATATGCCACAGGGAGGCCACTTTTGCAACCGAAAGATTGCTAAGTGAACGTGCTTTGCTTATTTGTATTGAAGTATCGTATTTGTATAAAATGTCTTTAAAAGGAACCTTTTGGAAATCATCATCATCTTCATCACCATAATTATCCTTATATTATTTTCCATAGGGTACTACGCTGTAAGCCTACAAGGTGCTAATATTAAGCTATGATGTCACAGAAAACATATTGCAACCCAATTTATCGCTTATCCACTCCATCATTTAATATTTTAATAAAGCACGGTTTTTTCAATTTATGTTTTCCTCCATAATTTCCAATGTTTTTAATTTCACATCTGATTTAAGGTAATCTTTGAATCATACGGCTATATTTTTAGCTCTCACTCAGCAAGCATTTTATCTTTTTCCAGTATGAATTTAACCTGAAAATTTACATATTTTTACATATTTTGTACATATTTTTATACACAGTTTACATATTTTTTGTTGTACCGAAAATGTTTAGTGGGCGATCTGGATTGCATATTACTCTCAGTGGGCCAGCCACGGCTAACGATATATTCCAAGAAAATGATACTTTTTGGATAACGACTTTAATTTCTATATTACGCCAGTGTATTATCTCTTTTAATCGAAATAAGCAACGCATAAGTAAAAATATGGGTAAAAAGTAAAGTCCTTGGCGCGATATTCCTTCGAGAGATAATGCCTAGCCGGACGGAATTTACCGTGGGTGACAGCGCATCGACCCCCACGCTAGTATTCGGCTTTCCGTAATCGGAAAGAATATGGGTAACTGTTTTATTTATAAAAATCCAGTTTTATTAATGGTCACCTCCGTCTTCCGCGAGAAATACCTTCGCGGTCCAGATTTAGTCCACTAGCAATAGCGTAAGCACCACGGGTTTATTGTGTTGATTCAGTTGATACGCAATTGTATTCAAGAAGGTAAGGTGTTGAGAAACATTTATAGAACTTATAAAATCAGTAAAATATATATTTTTAGATGAGATAATTTAAATAATTGAGAAGTCACGGAAGATTGCAAGTTAAATTTCTAAAATGAGGAAATCACTCGGGAACGGTTTTAAGTTTCGGTGCTCTTTGTTTTACATTTGAGGGAGCGTTCAAGTTAATTTGTATGTGCTTCATCGCAATATTTTTGGGTGAAGCAGATTGAGTTGGAGTTGAGTCTCAATCTTGTATTGGTTCATCCATGATTTCTACTGTGAAGACTCATTCATTTATTACTCGCAGTTGTAAAGGAATGAAAAACATTAAGGATGAAGGTATATAATTCTTTCAAGGTGTGTATGTACGGCCACATTTATTCACGAGGTATGACCTTCTCTTCCGTTCTCAGAAAAAGATTGCATACTCGATCTTACAGTTTTAAATGTAATCTAAAACTATAAAATATTTTTGCTTTATTTTTCCGCGTTCTCTTCACACTTTTTTCTACAGATCCCTTTAATTTTTAATGGTTCACCATCTATTTCCAAAGATTCTCTGCTGGTTTTTATCCCTATAATCGTGCCCCTTTCTTCCTTTAGCATCCAGAAATGTTACGAGGTGAAAAGGAAAGTGATCTAATGACTTATGGGTTCTCGATCTGCATCTTGATTCAGAAGTATCAAGGAAACTTAATTTCCTCTCGCCAGTCTTTGGAAAATAGTTGTCGTAATTGTCTCCGAAAATCTGAAGTCAGAGATGACGTGATTCGCTATCAAGTTTCTCACCCTCGTGCGTTGAATGTCCTCGACGGATAGTCCCATTCTCTGTGATCATATTATGTAGTATTATTCTTTGTTTTAGTTAAAATAGATAGGAATTATGTGATAGGGAAACAATTGAGTTTTGGCTGATAGAGGCTGAAATTAAAGCATTCCTGTTATTTCTGCAGGGAGATGGAATTAGAAGTCGTGCTTTATAGTGGAAGGTTCGCATGGAATGTATAATCGCAAGGTCAGCGTTGAAAACAACGCAGGAGGCACTTCCTACGAGGGATGACGGAGTGTCGCCTAGACCCCGGCCGAAGGTAAGAATTTTATTTCATGCCTTAAATCCTTAATCTTTTAATGTGGGCGTTAGGCATGCAAATTTCGAAGCAATTTTCAAGCGCGAGCGATTTATTAGACGCATATTTTTCTTGTTCGAGTAATATAAATTTCTATGACTCAACTCATGCATTCATGAATGCTAACACGCATTTATAACCTTTAGTTTATATCTCCAGAACGTTCCTTAATTAGTAGCTTTCGGTCTTTACTATCCCAATAAACTTGTTTAATAAAGATGAAATTTTATTTGTCAATTCAATGCAAAATGAAGGTCTGGATAAATGCATTTGATACTTCATATTCGGCCTAAAATTTCATTTAAATTTATTTCATGTAAATATGAAGGAAATTAATTCGATATTTGTGGATTTTTATGTTTTTGAATTGTTGATAGGTGAGTTATGGAAGACTGGTATGGCATATTTTTTGCTTCCGAAAAGAATATTTGGTCTCGATGGTGGAAAATGCGGCTTTATAAGTCATGAGATAAGGTCAATTTAAGAATGAGCGAAGCTTCTTTAAATAGCCAGAATATATTGTTGCCTTTTTTATTTGTATGCTCCTACTTTTGAAAAATATTTAGACAATAAACAAAAAATAAACAAAAATTTTAACTGGTAACAAATTTAAAAGAAATTATGTTCTTCGTTCTTTGTGGAACGTTAACACACAATAAATGTCACTAGCAGTGCTCTATGCGGGAGCAACAAAAGTATTGTTTATGTGAAGTTTGGTGTGAAAATTGGGACCATTGTGAATTCCAAGGAGTCCTTGGAAAAAGCGATAGAACAGATTTGCATTCTCATTCTCCATCCAATATCGCATCTTCTATCCCGCTAATAAATGAACTTTATTCAGCAAACTATACTGCCGTAACCGTTGTTTATTCCTTGAGTTATCCCGTTAGGGCGTGGGAAAGATCATATTTGAATACGAGTATGAGCAACATAGGCCTTTCACCGGTGAGGACGGTCGATTTGGCAATACTAACTCTATTTGTTACTCCAGAATATCACGTCATTTACACGGCGAGTAACATCATGTTTCTTAACGGTTGTCTTCCTCGAGAAGAAAAATTATTAACGTATAGATGGTCTCAAATTGACTTTTGACTCCACTTTAATATAATTAGCTGAGATTACACATTGACTAGCTTTAAAAATGTAGTTCTTTAAGCTATCATTCAGTCCCTTTTGTCTGCGATTACTGTAATATCCGTTGTGGTTTTAAATAGTACAAAATAAAATTAAGGGAAAATAATATTAGTAATCTATTCCGACGTTTAATGCAAAGTGGCACGCACTTTATCCCTTCATATCCTACTGGAGTACTCTGTAAATGAATGTTAAATTAGCCTCCTCTTTCTAATAAGGTTTTCGCTCCCGGTCAATGAGATCGCCAAATTTCGGTTCAGTACCCAGTTTTCTATCATCAGCCACTCTCGAAACGTTCAATCCCGTCCTTTTTCTCCGACACCTTAGTCCATCTGAAAGTTTTACATTATTTGTATCTTTTTATTCACATTGAATTCGATTTAATTTGATAGGAAATCTGGTGCCGAAAGAAAAGAAAATCAAACTCGGCTGTTAGTGAATAAGAAGTTTGAAAAATTCTCCGATAGCCGAAAAATGTCGGAGAACTGGTCAGAAATTTACAGGCGTTCTTGGCTTTCGGAGAGTTTTTCGAGTCTATTATAAATCTCGTGATATTAAAGAAATAATCGAAGTCTTAGTAATAAGGGTAAAAATATAAGTTAGTGAGAGACAAGTCACTGTTATACAAGTTCAGAATATGATTAACTGTAACCGCTTACGTAGAATGAGAACCGAAAATCCTAACAGAACCGATAAGGGTTTCCGGTTTCGATTCAGATGTGTGACTTATAACCTTTCGGTTTGGGTTCGATCTTAGCTCCGAAAAAGTAGAGGCTTTTTGGTTTTGATTCTCTGTTCGGTTTCGATACGAAAATACGAATCCGAAATTTTTTCCGCATAACAAATGATTTCTTGTGATACACCAGGAAGTTCTGGTGTCAGCCATGTACATGTACTATTCCGAGCCTTTATGTTCGGCTTCTACATCTACATCTACGTACGTACCCTGCAAGCCGCCTTTCAGCGTGCGGCAGAGGTTGCAAGCACCACGAGTCTACTTTCCTAGTCGATTATTTTTGCGTATCGTTCTCGGAAAAAATCAATTCTTAAATCATTTTCAAGGTTCTAGCATCTATTTCTCTTCTCAATCTCGCGGTATTAGAACGGCCTATATAACAAGGAGAGCACATAATATTGGCTTAATCTTCTATGAACGTACTCTGTCTAAATTTATCTAGTGAATTGAATCTCCGATTGAACCTTCTTTCTTCTAAAGATTCTCATCCTGCCTCCTGAAGCATGTGCTTTGTGCATACTGCGTTGCGCTACCGGTTGTATCCCAGTATCGCTGCTCTCATATTTACGAGACCGAGAACTTTGGAGAAAGCGAAAGCAGCCGAGGAAAGTGTAAGATAAGAAGTTTCGGAAGTGCGGAAAATGGGAAGGAAAGATGGAGCATAAGTTCTGAAAGGGAAAGGATTTGGAAGACGTTTTGGAAGGCGAGGTCTCGTTGCGAAACCGCGTGACGTAGCAAACTGCTCCTCCCTTCTCTTCCCATACCCCCTGCTGCTTTTGTTCCACTCTTCTTATTCTTTGCTCTACACACACACACCCTTTAACCTTTTACTCGTTACGCCCATCTCTTTCCGTGAAATCCCACTTGCAGTTCACCGGATTGTTTTTTTCGAAGGTCTTTGGTGCACTGCCATAAGTGCGCCTCTAAATACCACTCGCGTCCTTTTTCACTTTCTGATCCCATGATTGTTGATGAGGATCCTGTACCGGGCTATGGGCCATCCGGGCAACAGACAGGGTGCTGAATCTTGGGGGACACCATTCTGACCCTTTCCTTCATAGTTTTAAAATGAAACGATGCTAAAATACTGTAAAAATCGGCTCAGATGCTTTTCAGGGAACCGATTGAAAACCACGTTTTAAGCGGGATGGCGTCATGACCGGAATATTGTGAATTTTAATTTTTTTAAGGTAATAAAACAAAAGGGGAGAGATTTTTGCCCTTTAACTTTTAAATAAGTGTTTTCTCCTTAAAAAGGAAAAGGAGTCTTCTTTTATTCGCTTTTCTTGTAGCAGCTGTAGATCTCTAGGGATTCGACGAAATATTGTTGTGAAGTACTGGTTGATTTCTTGTTAGTCATGCTTTTTAAGAATGGTCTGCTCTTCGCTCCAAGAGATCATCTTTTTTTAGTAATTCATTTTAGTTATTTTTAACTCTAAAATAAATCAATTTTCACCAGATATACAAATAGGGGAGAATAATGTAAACAAATTTCGATCTATCGACTGACAATTGTGAGGTGGAGGATATGCTCTAGCGGGTTGCAGTGCATCTGGGGAAGGGAAAAATTCGCGTTATAAGCGTCTTTCAAGTTATTTTTACCACGTTTGTGGTGTTCGGGACCGAGAGAAAACCGCGTATTAAGCGGGATATCATCTTAAGCGAGAGCGTTACAAACAATCTGTTTCATATTTCCGGACGGCGCGAACCTTTAGTAAAATAGTGACCGAAAACTCTCTCGTAACATTTGTTTATGAATGCTAAAACTAACTGTTTGAAAGAGGCATAATGCAGTTCAGTTGGTTGTAGATGAGAGTATTTAGTATCAGTACCGCGTCTCACAATAGGGTCACTTCAAACAAAAATTACCACTTGCTAGATTGGATTTAATAAAATTAATCAATATAGTTTTCGAATTGGAATTGACCTTGAAGGAAAATATATTAAATAAGTCCGTTAGAATTTCGTTTGGATATGAAAATTGGATTTTAGCTTTAAGCAATTCACAATATAAATACAGGCGACAATTTATGGATTTATTTTACTGAGTATTAATATTTGCGTATTGTATAGGTTATTGTGCATGTCAGTAAGATAACTTTTGATATTTTATGAGAGTTTTAGATGTGTATCGATCCGTGTAATCCATATTGTAGATATGCAATGAGTTTGATGTATTATATACGTCTTTCACAATTCCGTAAATTGAATCAGTTGGGGTGCTTAAGATTAAATTAATTGAAAAGCGTGAAGTGCTTAGGTTGAAAATGAAATTTGTTCTTTTGCATTTTTCTTATACTAGGGGGAACGCATCAAGGAATATGTGTCTAGAGTACCAAAATGCCGTATGCCTGCCCCGATAGGCTCATAAAATTGCATTCTTCTCAGAGATTTTTTTTTACCTCCTGGTGCATATAGGTCTCATCAGAATGTACTTCCGCATTCAATACGTTCTGGCGTTACTTGGTGGAAAGCCATAATAAATTATACAACTTTGTAATTTATGTACTTCCGCTTCTCTATGCAGCTTACGAATGTGGGTACAAATGCTGCACTGGGAAGGTATTGTGTCCCGTCTTGCATAATAACGAACAGACTGTTAAAATTTACAAAAGAAGCTTTAATATATAGAGGTATCAAGCTAAGAGTTTGCATTACGAATATAAAAACAGGAATTTGGGTCGGAAAGGAATGTTTTTAGCGAAGTTAATAAAAATTGATGTATTTTAGCCTTAAAAGATAGTCTATCTGCAAAAGTATCGTCACAAAGAAAAAGAAGAATGGAAAAGGTATAGATAAGAAAAAGGAGGGTTATATTAATTACAAGAGCTACCAAGATTTATAATTCACATCAGAAAATTGTTATTCACCATCCAAATCGTAGAAAGCGCAACTTTAAACATGAGAAGATAAATAATTACTGGAATGATACGTGGTTAAGGTTTCCCGTAATAAATAGTTGTTAACTATATATTACAATATTTTAAATATTTTTGCCGAACGTTTTCCTCTAAAAATAAGTCTCAGCTTGCATTGCATAATAAGAGGTATTCGCCCATTCTGTGTTTATAGTTCGATGTTCGTCCTCGATTAAACCCAAGGTTTACACGTAAATGATCTCCGCTTAATTCCACTACGTTACGACCATGGGGATGAGTTACATTGAAACAAGGTCTTATTGAACCACTTCTTTAATTACGGATCGTCCTTTACTTTTCTCTCTTGCTGGTAAAGAGAATGATGTCTCTTATGTTCATGAAGCAAATAGAAAAGTGTCGAGGAAATGGGTCGTATGATATCATCAAGTCACGTATGTCAATTCCATACGTGGTAAAGATGAAGAATGAATGAAGGAAATCTTCACAATTAAGAAAATTGCTGAGAAACAAGAGGAAATCACGTTTAGGCCGACGATGATGATTTAAGAATGACTTTTCTTCGTTAGCTGAGTTATCACTGTGATTTACTTTATCTTATACCTGTAAAAACTGAAAAATATTTCTTTCACTATGATATGTAGCAGGAACGGTTTTGTTGGTAAAGACTTTAGTGCTCTCTGTTAATTAAATGAAAAATTAAGACTTCTTTATATTATAGTATTTTTGATTAGGAAGGACACTTCAGTAATCAGAGGCAGATAAAAACATGTTGGATTAATGGATTTGAAAATAAAAATGTTCGTTTCAAGGATCGGTATGGCGCATTCCAGAAGCTGCATTTTAAACCCGCTTCCTTGGCAATAAATATTTTTATTTGACGAGACGCTGTGGACTACGTGATGCCTCACTCGCGCGAGTTTTGCGAATTTCATTTATATCGCCCGAAAAAGATCTCTTTGGAAATTAACTTCCATCGGTCATCGCCGGACGACATGTTTAGCGCGATCTCTTTTAAGCGGTACTTTTGTGCCATTATGATGGAGTGAAGGCGTGACTTCACTTGGGAGGTTTGGTCTCACGTTTAGCACTTGTTCATGATAAGTCCTTTCTCAAAAAATAACGGTGAATCAAAATGTATCCATTCGGAATCCTCAGAGGAATTCCTCCTCCGCCCTTTCCCATCCCGCCATCCTTTCACTATAAGACGTGCAGTTGTTCATTTTCTCGGCTTGCGGCCATCTTCAAGGACTCCACTGAATGCAAAACGTTCCAATTACGTATTACAAAACGGAGAGGAATCCAGATCTGTAAAATCTCCATCTCCTCACAATGCGATGTTAATGCTGCTCGATAATGAAGCGAGCCGTGGAAAAGGATTCGTATTTCCGATTCTCATTTATTCGATACTAATGGAGTCTAACTTTATAAACGCCGCCGATAACGTATGGTAAGGGGGATGCGAAGTGCCGTCGCTGAATTTACGATTTTTTCGCATTTTTAATGCCGCTAACATTCTTCGCCTTCTTTCTTATACTTCCAGCATATTCGGCCCCTTCTTGGCGAGGATTTTTTAATGAGAAATTTTACATTTAGGAATTGATTAGCTTAATTTTGTAGGCGCAATAAATAAACGACTTATTTGAATTCCAGAATGTGCCTACCAATTTTGAAATTCTGTACCATGTTTCCAACATGGGTTACTCGCAGCCCAGTTCTTTAATAAGTATATTACTCTATTAAAGTGCCTTTAAAGTAGTTAAGTAGTAGAAACAATTTCTAGGCTATTTTATGTCGGTCTTGTCCGTACGTCTAATCTCTAAGCTGGTGCCTGGACGATCTCCTAACACTTCTCTAAATGCTATTCAACTGATTCTATAAATTCCTGCTGAATCTTGATTGGGATATTTGGGAGCTATCTGCAATAGATTTACGATAACTTAGGGATATTCTTTTTGAATTATATAGCTAGATAATATACCTCATCTTGCCGTTAATTGCAAACTTGTCTTGACAAACATGTTGCATCTCCGTAATCAAAATGCCTACGGTAAATTTCTTTCCGCTCAAAAAAGGTAATAGAATAGATTGAACTATGCTGTGAATGTTCTCACCTGTGTTTGAATGTACATGGTTAACTATGGAATTAATTTCTTGATAATATAAATAGAAGATACAGGATAGTTCAGCAAAAGGATACGCGTCCAGAAACGGTTGCCTTTCTCTGCTCTTAACGCAATACCCATTGAAAATTGGAGAGAAAAAACATTTCTATGCATATACGGATATGCATAGAAATAATCCGCTTTTCATGCTCCATCTAGTGAGAAGGCCTGATCAAAATATCTTGAACGAATATCAAGTTCATGTAAAACAATTTTACTTAATATAAAATTTCATTTTTTGTTCATCGTTGTTTGAAAGATTAATAATTAATATGTAGTTCATATGGCTATATAACTTAGGTTTTCATACAATTCATTTTTCATAGCTTTAGACACATTTTTACTGAACTAATACCAATTTCTTGGATAAAATTTTTTAAATAAAATATTTCAAGACATAACGTAACGTTTTCACGCGTGTATCTTCACGATTACTTCTTCGGTGGAGGGTGCGATCAGAAAATGTTCTATATAACCATGAAATCCACGTTTCTAGGCCTCGACGGAGGGGTATTTAGCATATCTAGCTTAGAATGCTAGGGTCCGACGCTACCGAGGAAAGGAGCTTCGTGTTACCACAGCAGCAATTTTGGTTCTTTCTGTAACCTGAAAGATTGTGAAGGAATACTGGATTCTTGACATTTAATTGGAAGATTTTCATTTTATTTTTGGATGCGCACAGAATATGGAAAAGTTAGGAAATAAAAAATCTCTTTTGATACATTTCCATTGGAAGTCGCTGAATGGGATCGGAAAAATAGTAATCGTCGTTCTGTCTAGTGACCTTTCACTGACCTAATTGTTCACCGACGAACACGAGTGCAATTGCTCGAGAGATTCTTTGCTCCCTTTTCGATAAATTTCAGCAGGAATTCACAATAAATGTTAGTATTTATATCCTCTTTGCAACTTGTTAAACAAGAAAAGGGTGTGAAGTGGAACGTGTGTCCATACTTTAAGGGGCTACGATGAAGAATGTGATAAAGCACGTGGATTTTTTTTTTCAGTTCAACGTGGTTGAGGAAAATTCAGTTCATTAAATTTGAAGGAAGTAGGATGTAGAAATGAATTTCCTATGAATCTGGAGTCAATGAGTTCGGGCTAACCCAACCCTTTCCGCGTAATCTCAGCCCAACCCTAATCGATTTGTCTCTCTGTACTCCTCCCCGTATTAGGTTATGTGAGTGATCGACTGAAGTTTTAGGGCTGTAGTTTCCTATTGCAATTTATTTCTAGATTTCTGGTATTTTACTTATTGGGGACATCGAAGCCGGATAATCTAATTCAATTACCAAAAGTTACTTTATATTACAATTCTGGTGTGACTTGGATTCTACCTCAACATTGAAATTTCCCCCTCAACCCCGAGTTTTAAAGTTTCTTTTTCGGACATGTTTTGATGCCCTATTATATATTGAATACAAGGTTTTTTTGTGCATGATACAGATATAATTCTAATTTCATTTTCGATCCATGCTTAATGTTTTTGTTTCCCTAAAAGAATACTAAAAAATAATCAATTGTGGTCCAAGGATTCTTTTTTCTCACCTGGTTCTTTAAACCTTAAGCTTGGGTCAAACCCAAAGCGATTACAACCCCGCAGCCAACCCCAAGTGTAACAAACCCTGACATCTTTTACATCCTGTATATTACCCTGACAACTCACATTAATTACTAATAATTAAGGGCAAAGGCAAAAATAAATATATAAATTCTAGACTCGTGTGCATCAATTATGCTGTAATATTTCTGGGTAAACATAGTAGCAGCTTAGTTCATACAAAATTTATCTAAAAATCTTTATTTATTTATACTTATGCATATGTTGCTTCAGACTTATAATTAATAGTTGATGTAGAGGGGATTAAGATGGCACCATACGTTAGTCATATTACAGTAAGATTTAAATTAATATATCATCCAAAATTATAGCTTTGAGTAGAGATAGTTCTGCTTTGATCAAATTGCTCATTAATGCTATTGATGGACAAAGAATTCATATGTACGGAACTTGAATTAATATTTAAATATGCTCCCGAATTCTCCCGGAATTTTCTCTATTAAATATTAAGGATTTAAACATTTAAGGCAATCCTAAAGAGTGTGCGATTTTAAAATTCTTTGATTTAATTTTTGACGAATGAAGTCCAAAAATGAATTACTCTATCCATATTCCTAAGGGTCTTTGCATACCCATAAGAATTTTACCATCTGATCTACGTAGGCCACTTTGCAATTGACTCTGAACATTACCCGTAGTTAGTGAAAGTAAGTGGAAGATGCGTGTTAGATTTCGTCGTAGCTTTTGCTGACGCACGTTCGTATTTATTGTCCTATATTGTGTTGAGATGGAATCTAGGTCCGGAGATGAAAACATTGCGCCACGGCGTTCACAAGACGCTCCCATTTTCTGCTTTTTGTCTGCTCTTTCTCCACCTCTGTATTTCTACTTCTTTTACACTCACTCCTTTCCCTGTGTTCATTGGCGTCAGAGAAGCATCCTGTGAACGAGATCACGTGGGTTGTGATGGGGAGAAGGGCATATGTATCTGATGGATTGAACTATAAATTTTCTATTAATTTTAAAATGGAACTCTGGTGTGAACGTTATGATCGGCTGAGTTTACGAAAGATTCGTTTCCTAGCACTATTTTCTCCTAAATATCTTGGTTTTTGAACGTATCTTTCTCGTACAACAGACCATGCCAAAGATAAGGAATCTGCGGCCTTTCCGGACGCTCTGTGCGGCCTTCGCTTACTGAATCATTTAAATATTTTTTTCTAGTCTCGCTGAATGCATTAAGTGAAAATAGAGTGGAAAATATTCTACATAGTGATGAAATTCACTCAATTTTGATACCATACTATCGGAATGAATGCAATGTGACGCATGAGGGTGGCATAATTTCTTATAAGGTCGATTGATACAAACACGTACATGCGACCTTCCAATGAAGAGAGGTTACCTACCTCCGCACTAAGCAATTCTTAGCATCAACGGCTTGTACGTTCCTTCACTAAGGCTTCATTTAGTGTAGTAAAGTTAAGAAGAGACGGCTGAAGGAAACGAATGATTCCTTTCTCATAACTCGTCTCTCTTTGCATACTGCTTTTAAGGCAGTAAGAAACGAATATCTGGGAAAGAGTATATTTCAAAACTCAGTCTCAAAAGTCCACGAGAAGTAGGCTGCAAAAGAGACCAGATTTTTATGAAAGTTTGTAATATTTAGTTCTTGAAAAATAGTTTGTGTTTGAGTTTCACGTATTCAAACCTTTGGCAACGGAGTATCATCGGTCAGGTACTTACTGGATCAGAAAGTAGTGAGCACGACAAAGATTATGATGATATTAGAGAGGCCGAAGGAGAATTCCGTGAAGAAAATTAAACCTTAATGGACTTCGGAATTTTTTATAACAATACCTGTTTTTATTCGAGAAAGATTATTTAAACCGTGAATCGTTCACAGTTACCATTAAAATTATACTAACTATGCCTCAAGAGGGATCAGTGCCGACAACTTATGGTTTACGCGAAATATCCTTTATAAAATAGTAACGTTGAGTAACACGAAAAATGAAAGTTAGGTTCTGATGATGACCAAACTATGCGAAATCGGTAGTGTATTTGTAATTCATGCGGAAATATCTAAATGTGTATCTTATTCCTACACTTCTTTGTCATGAGTTTCTACGCAGAAGCCCTTCACAATCGATTAATTCTTTTATGCGCAAAATGAAGTTGAATCTTTTGTAGCAAAAGCATTGATAAAAACTCGAGTCTCTTTTTGATTGCAAAAGCGAGCAATCTATTCGGTCGATTAAGGAACCTTTCCTTTTGTCTCCCACCGCTGCGTAGAAGGGGACCGGAAATTGATCATCCGCATGACTCATCTTTGAAAACAAAAAATCGAGGGAGTTAAGTAGTGTAGAGAGAGAAAGCGTCAAGTCAGTGGGAGAAAAAATAAGAGGCTTGGAATGTCCTTAGGTGACATGGAGATTCAGTTCTAACTCGTTCGGTTCGCACCATTAAAGAACACCATGGGAAGTCTACAGGTCTTTCCATCGCCACTGTTACGGCCACGGCGAATCCCTCATTAGAATCTCAACTTTTCCACTTACGGCCGATTAGCGACTCCTTCGCAATTCTTCATCTTCATCAAGGATGCTGCGGGTTCAGAGGAAAGGTCCGTCGAATCTCCTCCGTGTCCTCACGCTCATTATTCTTCTGTTAACATTCTAAGTCCTTCGCGACATGCTAAGAGCGACCAATTTATTTGTAAACGAGTCGCGTTATGAGAACTAGAAAAATATCGGAGTTCGAATTAGAGGCCAATTGTATACGTATAAGTGTGCGTCCATTTGCTTCAATTACCATAATTAAGGATTTTCGTTGTTTTGGCGTATTGTCGTTAATTAATGGGAAGGAGTTTCTAGAGAGGTTTCTTTTGAAGAAAACGGCCATCTGGAGCGACTTTGTCAACATTATTCACGGTGGGATTAAGTGTTTATTTATGCCTGCTAAGCTATCTTCTATGTTTACTTGAAGACGCTGAACTATTTTCTATGTATGTTCGAAGTCTTCTTCAAGCTGTTAACATATTCTCCGAATAGACAAGTGGGCAACGCGTTCAATTTTTGTAAAATTCCCAGATTCGATTCCCGGTGTGGAACGACGTGCGAAATTACCTCAGTTGTCAAAGCACTTTTAAGATTACTATTATTTAACATATTCTGTCCGTGTCATAAACAAATAGGTCAGAGTGAAGAGAATAATACGATTAAATAGAATTTGAAACAATATTTCGTATTAAGATACGTTTATTTCGGTCGCTTATTACATAAGCAATGCCGGAGCCACACTGCAAAGAATAATCGTGATTTGGTGTGAAGGAGACAAAGAAGGCCGAAATCATTCGATTACATCAAAGAAAGACGTATGAAATAAAGTACCGTGTCGATTAACTCATTGCAGAGAGAAATTGATGACGTTATGTATGCGAAACCGTTTGCTCCTTGTGCAATGAATGTTTATTAGTCATGTAATAATTCACGATGAGTCAATTTCGATACTTTGATCGGAAAGTCCGTTAGGGGTCCTTAAATGATGTCACAGTAATTTTGGGATTTCTGAAGCTACCCCCCATCTATCACAGTCTCATGAAGCTGCATTCTCTATATGATAAACTGTCACGGATTTCCTTACTCCAGCCCCCTAGAGTTTCATATAATTTAAAGAGGACCTCTTATGAATATTATCGTGAGATCGTTCGCAATCATCTGCAGTCATTACGAGTGCAAGTTTAGTATCCCTTATGTTAGAGGTAGTCTCAATTATGTACTATCTAGAATTTTCTATCTAAAATATTCTTTTTAAAATAGGAACGACACTCGTGATATTAGTCGATCAAGATACATAATTTCTATCATTATTTATTTAGCTCTGCCTTAGAAACGTATCAAGGAATTCGCATTCCAATAATATTTATTATGTAGAGGTATCGTCCTTTTACCTAAAATGAATGTCCCCGATGAATTTTGTTAATAAAACATATAACTTTGCATGAAAGAATAACGAAAGGCGAGGAAGCTTAGTCTTATTTCCATCTTCCTTTCCTCCATCACTTCATTATGTTTAATTAAAACAGTAAAATGGAAAAAAGTAAGGTGGGTTTTAGTAGAACTAGCGCAGAAGCGTTGAGAATGGCGACAGAATGGAAGATTTTGATTGAAGTAAAAGAAGTTGCGACGTAGGAAATGGGTGAGTCAAATACCGAGAGAAGAGTTGATAAGAAAGTGATTGAGGGTATAATGTAAGGGAAAAAGGGGAGGACAAAAGTCGAAGAATAAGTAGGCTCTATAGAAATAAACGAAAGGGCACTGAGTATGAAAATTTAGCTTATATGAACCTTCCGACAGACCCCTTATGGTGATGATTTCGTTTCTGATCGTGTGGTGATCCCCATAGTTTTCAGCTATAATCAGGCGGCGGTCTATAAGGCACTCATATAAATTGGAATTCCATAGACTGAGAGAATAGCAAACGTTATCTTGCTCACACTAACGTTCGTTTCATAATTAGCAGCAGTTAAACCGATTATCTTGTTTAGATTTTATGGTTCATTTCAAAGGCTCCCTCGCGCATTTTTTACGCCACCCATCTTAATTTAATTAAAAAAGTAACATTCATTTCCTTCTTTGCGACCGGTTCCGCCGGTGTGCTCATCATCAAGCCTCATTACTCAGTCCCCCATTGAGTTAATTAAGACTTTCCGCGAAGTCACGCCTTTCCGCGTGGATTATGACTCCCCTGACTAAGCAAACATTTTTTGTTTTAAGAGGCTCGAAAAATATCGAAGTCCAAGCGTGATTCATTGAGCATAAGATGATGCTGGGTGGAGTCAGAAGACGAGATACGCATGTCAGTATCGTTTTATAACAGGTATGACAGCTATTCTTCAGCGCATTTGAAACGAATCTGTTTGTTCTGTCTGGTAAAGCTATCGTTGATCGTCTGACTCACGCAGAAGTTGCAGAAAGAGAATGTCAACTCACGATGTCACAATGTCTCGCAATTTTGACGGAAGATTTAAAGATGTATTGTGTCCCGGAGAAATTTGTGCCAAGACCATTGACTGATGATCACCTACACGTCTTCTCCTCATTTAATATGGGAATCATGACGTCCTTGTTCGGCGGAATCTCTTATGCTTCGGACTAGGAATTTCATTGCCTTAAGTCCGAGTTATTTCCCAGGCATTACCTACCTTGAAATTACAAAGCTGTTCCATGCCCCTCCTTGTCTAGATCATGACCCAGCATTTCTTATTCTTAGTGATAGTGAAATCTAAGTAAGCCAAAACCCTTAATTATACCTCATTTTCCTTACGGGACGCTTTGAGATCGTGCCTATTCTCTGGTGTTTTCGCTTTGTTTTCTGCTTCGGCTTCTGCGTTTATTTCAGTATTTCAAAATCAAATTCGACTCCTGAAGTCAATGATATAACACCATATTTAACAAATTCTGAGTTTATTCATTGATTCAAATGAATGGTACTAAGTTTAATTTGCTTCTTCTAAGCCTTAGGAATACTTTTTCTGTTGCCTTCATTGCCGAGTAGAATCGAAAAAAGCTGGTCGAGAGATCAAAGATGGTAGGTTCAATGCGAGAATTAAACAATTAGAGAGTAATGCACAAAAGATTAGTTTATAGCTGAAAATGATTAATCGATATCTATAGGTGTGGAATGGATACAGGGTGTTTGACTTGACAAATGTTTACCAAAAAAAGATGATGACCGATGTTTTGGAGAAACACTCTGGTTCAATGCGATATAGTTGAGTCTATCGGAACAACTTGTAATACATGGTTCTAATACAATTTCAGCCTTTATGTTTGTCAAGTAAACCATGACCGTGTCATTAAACCGTGTAAAGTACCGTGATTCCTCGGCTTACATAGAGAATTCGTCGCCGAATCACTTTTGTCAATCAAACCGCGATATCTACGGTGTCCCAAATAAATAAGCCCAAATAACACTTTTGGCCTGGCTGGTAAAAATGTAATTTTATTCCGTTATGATTTTTTGCACCTATTAAAGAGCGAACTTCCAGTAACATATTTGTTGGTCCAATTCGCATTCACCTGAGTCTAAAAGACAGCGACAAGAATCTTCGTTAGTCGAAAAATATGTTACCCACTCGTTAGCTGAGCTATCGCGGCAATCCTTTCCCTTCCCCGCTTCTCGCGTAAACTAAGGATCGGAATGTATTCTTTTCTAATTCAAAGGATGTTTCCCTTGCAAGGATATCAACTTTCAACTATTTGAACATGTGCCACCCGCAAGAAAAGGCACGGCCAGATGTTATACGTTTCACACACCAGCGACCGTCCAATAAAACATTCCCTCATCACCGCCCTAAAGTGCGGTTCACCGGGAAGCACTCGAGCGTGTCCGAATAATTGAATTGCACCACCCAACGGCAAACTTCCGCGGGTCCCCTTGCTATACCAAAGCGCGATTTGGATGGGAGAGAGGAGACTTTAAAGCCTTGCGGCACTGCAAAGCTCTGGTTGCAACCAAAGCACGGCTGCGGAGTCGGTGAATCACGCCAATGTTTCTCGGAAAACCTTTTGCGGTCCGAAGCTCAGCGGACAAAAGATTAAGAATGAAAACGGCGATCTGGGAGTACGTAGCGCATGTGAAATGCACGGAGAAGCGTTCGGTATGTAAGACGGATTGATTGGAATGAGATTCGCAGTCTGCGGAGTCTTTCGTGCAGAAATGGGGAATGCCAGCGCCATCGAGTCTGCAGGTGCGCACCCAATGGAGGGTCTCTCCCGTGGGACACCCTTCAAGTCATCGTCCGAGAGTGACAATGACTTCTCCGGCGTGAGTGAATTGACCCCAAACGTACTGATACATACGTGGTGCACTGTGCAGCGAAAAGATACCCTATCACCCAATACATCCAATGGAATAATGGTAATAAAATTTTATTCAGTATAATACTACTATCGAGCTCTTTGTGGGTATCCCGTCTTTTTAGTTGAAAGTGCCCGGGTTCGATTCCCATTGGGATTCTGAACTCCAATCGCGAAAGATTTAGGAAGGTGTGTACCTGAATTAATTGGTAGTATATCCACTATAAAAGAGTCAAAGTGAGAGTAGGAGTCGATAAGTAAACCTTGAGTTACCTACTGGAAATACCATAAGGACAGTTTTTAGGTACTTGCTAACTCCTCAGTTTTTAATACTTGAAAGTAAAAATTAATTGAAAATTTTTCCTTGTCTTGTTTGCCTTTCTTTTCTATAGCGCTATAGCTACCACAAAGTTATTGAATATTGCCACTACAATCATCGTCATGTTAACAGAGAGAAATACAAAAAAAATTACCGCGGCAATGTACGGAAATTATTTTTACAACTTTTATTAAAAATATTGATGAATACATCCTCCATTATGTATAGTTTATTTCTCCATCAACGATAATTTGTTAAATCAATAAATTAATATTTCACAGTATTTACAAATATCATGCCGAGAACATTAAGTTGATATACACGGTATAATCTAAATAAGGACGAGTACCGTAAACTAAATGAAGAATGATTAATATCTAATTATAGCCTCTATTAGATTCTCTAATCATCCGCGCATAAAGGACAAGAAGTAGCTATCTGTCCTGGTGATTATTTTCTTGTAACGATTTTTCGTTTTCTCTCGGAGATCCAGGACGTTGTTGTTGTTGTTGACAGGAGTAACCAAAGCAACTATCAATGAGATCTGTACTGATATATCTTTCGAATAACTTCCGTCGGTAATCAAGTCGTCTATCCTCCCGATAATTACTTACGAACTCCAAAAGATATCCTGGTAATACACGGGTGACATTAGTGGAACGCTTGAGTCAGCTGATGAACTGATTAGATGCATCTTTTTTGAAGGATTTACTTTTTATTTGGAGTAAAAGGTGAAGTTTACACCGTATCCTTTGATTTCAGTGCTGAGCAAAAGATCAGCAAAGAAATGATTTCCTCGTTTATAAAAATGATTGGTTTTCCTTCAGTTTTTATTCATACTTCTTGAGGAATTTGCTTGGAATGTATCAACTTAAGTTTTATCTTCCGTTTACATATTTATTTAATTCAAATATCATACTTGCTGATAAAATGAAACATCGAAAACGTGATGGAAAAAAGGTTCGAAAATGCTACTGTGGTCTCACTGATCAGATAAATCACCAGCATCCCAATAGATATGCAAAAGCATTCCAACGACTGAGCGTACACTGAAAACATACTAATGCACTTCCTTTCATAAGCCAATTCTTATAAAATTTCGATGCCATTACATATGATACCTTAATCGTTTTCTTACTTCCCATAATTGTCGATAGACTTGTATACAATATTATACCGTGGTATTAACACAGTGGACGACAGTAAACAAGGACTTCTGTTATGACATTCACGGCGTAATTGCATAATTCCATCGGTAAAGAAAGGCTGAAGATATTGGAAATAACATCAAATATCCTCGAGTTTGAATGTCGCAAACATTCGCACGAGAGCAAATACATGGACCACCTGCGAATAAACAGCCTTTCACCGATGACGCGCGCTGGTTAATTCTTTTTAATGTCTCTTTTCAAACCAATCGAAACTCCGAATAGCGAAAAACATCTCGGAATGTGCCGTAATGCGTTCTTTTTGGCACCCGAAAGTGCTGAGGTCAAATTGGAACCTGTTGTAAATTACGCCCCCGCAATCTCCTCCGCTTCGCCTTTTTTATTACCCGAATATATAATCTCTTCGTGCATTAGGTGGCGGGATCCGTGAAAGTGATTGCGGACGATTTCGCGTAAGTTAATATTCCGGGATCGTGACTGATCTTGAAATATTGACCTGCTACGGAGTTGTCGTCGCCTCTTTAGAATTTCACTCCTAGGAAAAAAATTCGATCTGAGTGTTTAAGGACATGGAGAAAGTTGGACTTTTAATCGGCGTGTTTTTTCGCCATCGGTAGTTATACCGGTCTTGTTTTGAATCGTCTGCTTGTCATATGGTTCGATCACCTTGTTTACATCCCAACGGGTTTAAGTTTAACGACTTAGAAAACTAGCTATTTTCCGCGGTTGCCGAATCCGAAGGGTTAGCGTTGAAGCGACTGGATTCGATTCATATGCATGCTAAGTTTCTTCTCGATTACTCAAGATTGGTATCATAATAAAATAAGGAGGGGTATAAGGGTCGTACTTCCTTTGTTGTAATTAGTAATGAAAATAATTACAATGAAGCATAGTTTGTATTAGAAAAATTAGTCAAAGTGAATTTGATCATACATATTCCATTCTTATACTATTATCGTCTTGGATATTATATAAAATTGATATAATTAATCGAAGGTTACCAATTAGTTAGTTTTTAGCTTTTAAATTCCTTAATAGGTTTTAATGATGTATTACCGTTCTACTTTGCTGCTCTCTATATACATTTGTTCATGGAAAAATTTAAGGAGAACTATCTTAAAGAAATATTCTGCACACTTAGGTCTTACTGTTTTAATAAGGATAGTTTCACCAGAAAAGTTACAAATTAGTGGTTACTCTTCCTCATATCGATCTCAAATCCTATCATCTTTGTCCTTCAGTTTTCTATTATGTCTTTCTATTGTTATGGCTTCAGGAACAAGACCTACATTAAACGACTTATTAAATCTTTCTCTTCTTCCAAATTGATTGATGTGATTCTCTTACATTGATATTTCGACATAGTGGGAACGAAACTCGTAGCACTTAAAGCAAACTTGCACGTACGACGGCCCAAAAATGTAACACTGGTCGCTTTTCTGATTCTAATCGATGAATGGAGTATTTTTTATTTTTTTGGAGCAGGATAGCATCACCTGTATTATAATAATGATATCCTATGGTAATTTCATCTTCATTTCGTCTTTAACTCAGCCTTGTTCACAGCTGTGATAATGTGACAGTTGCTGCAGAATGACTGAAGTAGAGTAATGGTATAACCTTAGTTCACTACTAATGAAATGGGAAGTGTTACTCACCGGGTCATTGTCTTGCACCTATTCTTTTTATAGAACCCCTGCTCAGTGAGCAAAGAAAAGGCAAACTACCTCATTCCTCATCTTTCCTTGAGCCTCATTACCTCCCGAAAGCTTATAGTAGCTAATGGTAGAAGGCTCGAGGATCCACCCAGCCTCTGGAGTGATGACTTAATAAAAATATTGATTATTATCCCAAAATATAATTCTAGTCGAGATTACGTTCGAAACAGAGCTAGCAATCCCTTGGATAATGCACGAGGTGGAACGGTATATAATGACTGCCGAGGTCAGGTGAAAGAGACCTACTTGTCTCCAATCCCACCAATGAGGGTTCTAATTGACCCATCAATCACAGCCGAGAAAACATCCTTAATCAGCTTTCTGTTTGCTCTGGAATCCATTCACGTTCATTATCATCCCATCGCCCCGCTCTCAAAAAGCCTCCCGGAAGCAAATCACCGTCCTTGGAGTGATGCGCTGAATCCTTCGGCGGAGAGTGGCGTCATTATCCTTGAAGAAGAAGCAGGAATACGAGCGATCCGAAAAGGGCGCGAGATCCATCGATCCCAAATGCAAAACAAAAGAATGCGGCCGATCTCCCAGGGACGCCATCCGGGTGAAGAAGGGCAATTGCGCGCCCCAGTTCATTACCTGAGGAGCGAACCTGTTCTCAAGGTGATGCGCTCGGGAAAAACGGGTCGCGGAGTAAAAATCTTTCGCGTAGCGCACCTTCGAGTGAGTGAAAACCACGCGGATGTATCGAAAAAGAAGAGCCTTGAGAAATCTCTAAATCCCCTCATTAAGAAAAACATGAGCGTCCGACGGTCCTGGAAGAGCGTGTGTGGGATTTTTCCTCGGTTTCGAAAAGTTTCCCGCGTCTGGTGATCGAAGGATGGGGGATGATTGTACCGTCTCTCTCGTTGATGCGGGGGTGACGTAATTTGCCACAGTTTCGTTCGCGTACATTACGGGCTTTGAATGCATAAATCGGGAGACTTGGTTTATTACGCTCGATCGGGTTTGGGTATTTCATGTATGTTTCCATACCATTTAAAAGTCTCCACTTTCCGGGTTCCTTCGCCTTGATACTACTTCGAACCTGAAGAAAAACTGTCGTCAGCAAAAAGTATCAATGAGGAGATACATCAAAATGACGACTTCTTACAACCAGAGCCGCGAGAACATTCGTAGCACCAAACCAGAGTATGGGAGTCTGTCTGTCATAGATCAGAGTATATAATGTAATCAAATACGTTCTTACTACCAAATTTTGATGAACTGTATATTTTTCTTTGTCTTTTGGCACAGGAAGGAATACCTTTCATCTTTACTTGATCTTAGCCTTGTTCGTGGCTGCGATGGCTACTGAGATATGGATGTTGAGCAATGGCAATTATTTTGGTCAATTTTCATTGAATGGCGTGAAAAAGGTTAATTATAGGGTCATTGTCTGCAATAATATGGGTGTTTCCCACTCAAAGCATTCTAGCTCAGCGAGGAAAGCGAGCCACATCACTCCTCATTTTTCCCCTGGTAGTAAAGAACGGAAGGGTATATATATCTAGCTAGGATTCAGGCTAAAGCCCAAGACTCATACCAACATCGGCATCAAATAATTCGGTACTTCTTTTTTGCGAATGTTAGATGGCGGGCAATTCATCTTAATTGCCATGATCTTTAGGAATTACTATTTCTAGTATCTTTGGAACTAATTCTCGAGATGAAAATCGTCGCTCTTTCGAACCGAATCACATAAGGGGAGAGTTTTGGTAAATTGGAATTATGGAGAGGATGAAGTCATTTCGAAAGCCGAAGGAACTCATTTATTATGACCATGTTATTATGAAATGTTAGAGACATAGTGGAACTCTACACGGAACACGATATTTGGATTGAGCCTGCTGGATGCATTCAAAAGTGAGTCTGAGTCTGATCTGGTCCTAATACCGATTACATGTTACGACTCGAAGCTTGGACCAAGTAGTAGTCATCGGAGCGATGAATAAAAACAGACCGTGGTAATTTGATGGGGAATAACCAGGAAAACTTGTAAGACATAGAGGTTGTAGCTGGTTGTACATGGTGGAGGAGGTATTATGAGGAGGAGACGTTGAGAGTGAGAGAATGTGTAGAAAGGTGTTTTAAGTCAAGCAGAAAAGGGTGTACGTACATGGGATGATGAGTGAAGGTCGCCCTTGACTTGCTTTTGAGATCGATTTATGGCCATTTATTTTTTTGATAGATCCTTTAGAAAGCGATATTGAGATAATTAAAGTTCCTTCTCGTGAAAATTATGAGGTCAAAGTACAGTCTCGATGGCTTTAATAATTCCTTTTGAAATATATTTTACCAGTTCTCAACAGACTCAAACTGCAACAATTATTGTTAGCTGAAGTCATTGAATACTTAGATCGCAAGCTAGCTGCTTATTGAACCACCTAATCGTCATTAATGTAATGATCATGCTATTGTGTAAAAACAAATGATGGCAATGTGAGATAACTTTATAAAAGACCACTTTCAATCATGACAGAAGGTCAGTTTAGCCTTTTTTGAACAATGAGTAAATATTATTCTTTGTTCCACGTCGGAGATTTCAACGCGGGTCAATTCCAGTTCCTAGATTAACGTGAACACGAAGGGTAAGGGCCGGAGATAAAAGATGAATACGCCAGGGTATCAAAACATTCTCATAAAATAGATTACATTACGACTTAAATATAGAATAGTTCCCCTTTTTATTCACTGAGACCTAGCGGCAAATGTTGAAATATTAGAAATGAAGTTTAGCTATTGAAAATTCACAATTTACATTTATTTAGAGTGGGGGTCTCCAACAATTTTTAGCCTACCTTTAACCATCTTTGTACGGAATAATTTCCCTGCCGCCGTCCTATTTTCCGGTTCGAGAATTGAACCTTTGTTACCTTAGTGTATTTATCTCTTTATCACAAATTTTCGAGTGTTTTTGATCGTCGTCATTTTGAAGTGCATTCGTGTTCCTAAGTTATGAATTTTCACCTATAGTCGGCCTCGACTGAAGATTTTATTTTCTAGGAAATGCTCCACCCATAGGAAATCTTAATATCCCCAATACGAGGCGTATATTACAACGCCTTCTACTCGTAGAAGGCGTTGTAAATATAAGGAAAAGCAGTAAATGAAAGAGATATAAATGTATTTCTATTCCATTAATTTATACCTATCCAAGAAGTATGTGGGATAAGTTACATTGAGCTCTCGGTTGATCAGCGCAATGCAGAATTTAAAAAGCCAGTTTCGCCTAGATTCCACCAGACGACGAAGATATTGGGAGCCCCAGACACTCTCAGTTTCTTCGACCTGATCGGGATGATTACCCGAAAGCTCAATGGAAATGTGCTGCAATCAATACCGAGAAAATATTCGATCTAACCATGTGAGACAAAGTTATATAGGATAACTATAGGTAGGTTATATAGGATTATAGGTAGTGCTAGAGTGCTCTTTTCTAGTAGTTTAATGATCCGTGAGAAATTTTTCGAAGGTAAAAAACCTGTCAGGAATGGTTAATCCGCAATCCCTTCCACGCGGCTTAAAACATGGTCACTAAAATTAGCACCGTGGAGTGAAATTTATATTCCTAAGCATGGCTTATTTTTGGATCTCGCGTAACCCACCACGTCATTGTCAAGGCCAATATCAAATGGTTTACCTACATTAATGACTTTAGCAAAGACCTGCGTGATATTTTTTCTTCTGAACTTTCTGAGATCGTTATACAAAGCTCCTAACCTAAAAATGAAAATTAATAAACAGGAAATGGTTTTTAAGTAAATATATAATAGTGCTGCTAATTTCATTTCTAAGTTAAGAAAACTTACGCCGTATGTCACATCCTGGTTTTCAGAATGTGAAAAACCGAAGTGCGTTTAGTTTATCACAGCTTGTCTTTTGTAGGTGAAGGGAAAGAATAAAACAGTTACTCAGACTTCAATTTTCATGTGTTAGTCAAGTACACGAAAATACAAGAAAATGTTCAAAACTCCTTGCGAAAGGGAAATATTTCTTTTCTTTCTTTGAGGTCTACTTTTATAGTATCAACTGTTAGAATACGAATTTTCATTTTTTCACAGGGAAGTACATCGCTACCGAATAATAACTATTTCCAAACATTTTAAAATTACTCGTTATCTCACAAGTACGAAATAAATTAGGAATTCCTTATTAAGTAGTATAAATTCTAAGTGAGTAATAGAAGATCTCGTCAAACAATATTTTGAAGAAATCCTTTGATATGTGCCTTTAGTTTACGTATGTTAATAACTTATAAGCTGATTGTTTGAAATAATTAATTTTTAGGAATCACCTTGAGTATAAATGTAATGTGTGAGACCATGCTGACTAGGGAAGTATTCGTGAATTAGGAAAACTAAAACGGAAGGCGAAGTACTCTAAAGAATAGTTAGGCAAATCGATATAGGTTGCTCGAATGCTTCGGAACGCAAAATGGCAATCCTTAAAGATAGAAGATTTAAACAAAGGCTTAATTTACTGAATTTATGCAGAAAAGCACGTTCTTAGAATAGTAGTCGATATTATACTTCTCTTACATAGGCCGATCTAATACTAGGAGAAAAATTAGGGAGATGGATGCTTGAACAAGTCGCTTCTTTTTTTCCCGCGGAAGATATTCGAAAGTAATCGATTTAGGAAAGTAGAGTTACAGGGTTGCAGGGTGAATATGAAGTGTGGATGAATTTGATCGATTACACGAAATGCACAGGAAATCAAAGTAACAGTAAAAATGTTGTAGCCTGAATAGAACTATCTATTTAGTTAGGAAATTGTTATAAAATCACTATACCAGCGAGAAGAAAACGTGTTCAATGTAATTTAATTATCAAGTTGAAGTTATAAACGAGTTCGGTCTAAAGTGGGGACAAATATAATGTCTATGTAGAGTTTGAGAATTTATATCTAAAATAAATATTAGGTGCAGTTATAAATTTTTAGTTGAAAAAGTTAAGTTATGATAATAGTTATCATCTCTGTCATACTTTTAATCTTCAATACTCAGTTTGAGAAACATGTCCTGTATAAAGAAAATTCTAATCTCTTCTAGCGCGTTCTAAAATTTTATCTCCTTATGATCTGTTTTTCCTTCGAGAGTTTTTCGTTGTAAATCTTTTTTCTTCTTTTCCTCTAAAATTTCTCTCTCTTCTCTTTTAACTCAATATAATTTCGTATTCCGAGATGAGATTGGAATGAAATGATGGAATTTCGTAGATGGAGATGCGGCAAAATGATATTCGGTACTCGGAAAGATTAGTGATGTAGACGTGGAGAAGAATGCAAAAAATTAAAGAGGCTGATAAGATCGGAAACGAGGAGTTACTGCATAATGTTGGAGATTCCAGAAAACTAACTGAAATATTAATATAGGAAAAGAATCTTAGATGCGGTACGGAGAAGGGTAAGGAATCGTAAAATATGCCAAGATAATTTATAGATAATGAGTTCAGATAAGGCGCCGAAAGAGTATGATGCAGAAGAATCATCTCGAATTCTGCAGTGGTGATGCCTCTAAAATATTCAGAAAGTCCCACTTATTTCAATGGTTCTCTGTATTTCTGAATTTTCATAGACACCGTTCATAGAGAATGCTCACTCACGAAATTGATTCTACAGGATTGGGGTTACTTCTACGTTTAGTTGTACCTGAAGTGAGTAACTGAAAGCAATGCATGGAAATTTTTGCGTAATACAGAGAATTTTTTGCTCAGGTTATATTTTAAGTAGAAAAATAAATCTCTAGAAATCTGCATGTACAGCTAGTTCCAAAAAAAACTTACCACCTAAGCCGCAACCCGCATAACAGACGTGAAGCTCGATGAGAGCGAGTCTCGAGTTTTCCACGCATTCTATTGGCTCTTGGAAGGAAGGCGCCTTTTTAAACCGTTTTTAAACGCGTTGAACGTATTTGTACCGTCTTTATTAGCATCTAGTTAAAATAGATTTAGTGCTACTTTTTACTATGTCTGCAGCATAGTATTAAAAAATGAATGAAAATCGGATTTCCTTATTTCGGCCAGAGATTTCTGCGTAATTCACCTTTCTCTGGAGGCGTCGGGTAAACTTACTTTAGCTGCTTCAATTATCCAATAAGAAATTATGTCATTGCAAGATTAAAAAGGATTATATTATTACGTTTTTTATGCTCTTGTCGCCTCCAGGACGAACTTTTAAATTTATTTAGAGGAAATTCACGACTATGACTCAAATAGAAACATGAACGAAAACTCTGTAAGGAGATAAAGAATAATTATGAATAAGAACACAATCAACTGTATTTGAACTAATTTATGTTACAGAAAAATTCTATCGAGAGGGGGAGCATGAAAAAACTGCGAAACCTACTAATGAAAGCAAAGATGAAAAGAAACTTTATCTGGACGAATACACTGAGAAAGAATCATTTTAAGTCGACCTGGTAAAGAGCTCTGAAAATTAGACCCAAAACTTATTACAATTAAGTAAACCAAGTAAATTTCGATCAACTACATCAGATAATCACATCAAACATTATAAAAATTTTAAATACCACCAAATCAATTGATAGAAAGTAAAATATTAATTGGTGTGCTATCATCATTTTCTAAGGCAATTGTTTAAAATTCAACTTGCTAATTTAGTATGTTAGAAAATAACATAGATATTAGAATAGTAGCACTCCTAATTTTAATACTGAGGACTACAAAATTTTTTCACGTATCGAATAAAAAATTAGTTTACGACGAAATTAACGCCAGCATCTCGTAACACTTTTCCGAAAATATTGTTCATTGCCAGTCCCAGAAAAACTATCCCTTTAATTAAATCAAGTTCATGTTCCTTGCAAAATTATGCTGTCCCAACTTTTATCTGATGCTAAATCTTTTTCTTGCCCCGTGGTGCAAATTTTGACTCGATTTCTTTGCTGTTGAATTATTCTGCGATACAGAGAAGTATAAAATTTGCTTGATACGACAAATAACGGAGCATTAGGTATTTTAGAATATATGTGTCAACACGTCATTCTGTTCCTCCGCCAGGCATTCGTGATGATGGTATCAGATGAAGTATTATGATTTTGAGATGAGATTTGGCTGTTTCTGACAAATTCGCGTCTGAGGTTTTACTAAGTCTTTCAGAGAGAGGGGAGGCCCTCCACACTGGCCCTAGGAGTATCCCCTATTCATTCCTTTGTTGCTTCTTTTTCTTTTGTTTCGTCCATCGAAAGGTATTGTCTATTTTCTCAAAGGAACCATAAAACGGGCGATGGGTGAAGGTGAACTCCACTCTGAGAAGAAAAACCCCCTTTTCGGCATATTGTGGATGGTCGTATGTATCCGGGGTAGCGAATTTGAAAGCGCTAATGAGGATTCCCGACCGCACCCCTGCTGAGCAGGTATCTAAGGTTAGGGTATGGTGGCGGCGACCGATCACAAGTAAGGTGGGAAATGGTGGATCCACGATTTGTAATCTTCGCCGCGGGTATTCCCTTAGGGAATGAAGGTATTCAACTCTATTTTTGAGGTAGACGACCTTTCAGGACTTCTTGCAAGGAATACAGTTTAAGATGGTTAAGAAACAACAGTTAGTATGGAAAATCAGAACCTTAGGACTGATTTGCATATCGCGTATAAATTCCAGGTTTTCTATACTTACATATTGCAGGTTTACATGTTAACACCTGGTTTATTTACATTTTCATTTATACCCGGCGAGCCGCCGTATGACGTATGTCAGGGGGTGTGAAAACACCCACAACACGATTTCCATTGTTATACTGAAATGATTTTCAGAACTATGCGCTAGGTGAAAGTGAGACTAGTGATTAATGATCGCTGCTTCGGTTTCTGAATGCCTCAAGTAAACTATATAACCCGAATTGTTTGAATGGTGCATAATATGTATAATAATTAAAAGAAAAATCACCGTCAATAATTATGAATGATGGGTAAAAGGAGTCATGGAAGATTACCTTAAAAAATAGAAACCAACGGATTGTAAACAGACTTACATGAGAATATTCCTCTAATACTCATGATTCATACCTTAGCTGTTAAAATATTCTTGGTTCTATATGTAATCCATTATTCCAACATTCACTCCAAGGACCTTCATAACATCCTTCATCCTAGGCACATCATAATTCTCTACGATCTTTGTGAAGATGTTTCGAATTTTTAAAAATAGTAATGCAAGGAAGATCATTCCAGTTAAAATAGGACCTTCGGAAAATCTGAATGATAACATAAAGTTGACAATGTTTGGGTGTATCATATCAGAATTATAGTATCTCTATATTCTGCTTTTAAAGTGAATGGCATAAACTGTATTAGCTTATACTAAATAAGTAATTCAGCAACAAAAATGAGAAAATAGCTCCTCGTCAATGATTGTTTATTTATAAATATTATTTTTTATGCTTTATTTTGTCTCTATATTCAGCTCAAAATTTCGTAGTTTGAAATAACTTGAGAAATGAACAATGGACTAAAGAAATGCCATCTAATATCTATTCCTTACGCTTACGAGAACCTAATCGTTTCACTTCTCTTACAACATCTATGATACAAAGTTGATAGAGCGTGGAAGATGATCTTACTAGATCGACTAAAGTTTCTATTATAATGTCACTAAAATATGAATTGAAATGTAAATACGGAATTGTAGACACTCCGCATATTCAACGTCGCAGAAACTTGAAGTTTATATGCCGATTACCGGTAAATTATATCTCTAAAGTTATTTAGAATAAACATTGGCTTGCATAGATAGTAATACTAATGTTAGCAATTTCTATCGGTTTGAAAAGACCTCGGAATCTCTTTCCAAAATAAATTGCTGATAAGAAAATGATTTAGGTACTGGCTTAGTGAACTGCTCGAACTTTCTTATAGAATTAAAAGAAGGTTGCTACAAAACATTGAACATCGCTATTGTATACAATTTCGGAGATCATACATAAATTCTTCTCGTTTTTAGGTATCGATATTCAGTATGCATTTCGATTTTCACCTCACACCTCACGCTTTACGTGAACTTTTTTTTTTCTTTATTTTGGAGTTTATAGAGTGAATGCCAGAAGTTGAAATGTTATATATTGACTCGGATTTTTACGATCATTTTCTCAAGCGTGAGTTATACTTTAAGGAAAATAAAAACTTGGGGAGTGCAACGTTCTTTTTAGTGCAGTCCGAAACGGGTGATTTATATTTTCCCCACCCACGCTTAGATGCCGTATGTTAGCTTGACGTTGTTTCGAGTTGTAAATTTCAGTCACTTTGTTGTCTTTTTTTGTTATTTTTTTGACTGGATATACCGGATATCTGGAAAGCTTTTCTTAATCTCCTAATTTTATCTTAAAGCTACTGTACTTCTTTATATGATATGTTTTCTTTTAATTATTAATTTAGGCATTGTTGAAATTTATTTATGATATTATATTCATGTTAAAATGTCGTTCGTGAAAGAACTATAGAAAATATTATTGGTAGAATATCGCCGGGTTGAGAGATGAGATTTTGAATTATATAGTACTTTAAACCAATTCTCAACTGAACTGAATTTCGTCATAATCTTGCAATTTTACGAAAGAGTAATATTTTGAATCCCTTTCTACATTTTGAAAATTTTGAAAATTGAATTCTCACAACTCTTTCCTTATCTAGAAATCAGAAAAGTACAGAATGGTAAATAAAACGAATGTTCGCCTAAAGTCAGAACTACTCTGATGTGATGGCGCAAAGTTTCATGATTTAAAGCTTGAATCACAAGCCACAGTAATGTAAGTTAAATAAAAATAAAAATTCATTTTTCGACCTACTTTAAATTTGTTCGCAAGTATATGTAAGAAAGGCGGAAAGAAAGTTACGTGAATAATAATAACTTATTGCACGTAAAAACCAGGCCACCGCAGGATGTGAATTTCCTCAAGGACATTATCCAGGAACAATAAAGATCGTTCATACGTGCAAGGTTCCATGATTAACATGCTAAGTAATCCAGAGTGGAAATTTAGCACATTATCGTGCTGAAATCTTTATGAGATCTAGCACATTTCCCCTTTCACCATTCGTTTGTCTTCTATTCCTATACGAATAATCATTTTGCCTAATGCTGGTACCGTAAACTACTGTCAGTTCGTTCGTAATAAGAGCATGATTTGAAAATCACATGTAGAAACTAAGTTGTCCCATACTAACTAACTTTTTCGTGATGGTGCCACCTTGGTCTTGAGTAGTCAATCTATTTTGCACCAGTTTGTCGACAGCCCTTCTCTTTTCTCTATCTTCTGCCGTTATCTTCAATAACATTAGAATAATCATCCTCATCTCCTATCCTCCATTAACTCTCTCACAGATCTTCCTCCTTAGTCTTTCTCCGTAGTTTCTTATCTTTTACCCTTTATCATTCCCATTAATATAAAGTTCACTGTACCTGTAAGCAGTAGCATATGTATAGTATATAATATATAACATATAGTAGCATATAACTCAAGATTCCCGAATTTAGTTAATGCCTTCGACAAAGAAACCGCTTTCTTTTAATATGTTTATCGTTTTTCTTAAGCACCTCTTATATGCTATCTGTTCATTCCAGCTTGGCTATTCATTAATAAGGTCATTTATCAAATAGCTCTAGTAAGTAAAGTAAGTAGGTGAAACACTAATAATAGTGTTCCCTCTCTCTTTCTCCAAAGTCGGTCTATATTCTCCATCTGCCAAACAGCAGCAAACCCCACACAAATGTCTTAACCAACTTTTTCGAAGTATTGTTAGTTGAGATCGGCGTTTAAAATATTTTTTATTTAATTTAATTATTTTTAAAGCTACTTCAGCTATAGGATCCTGCTTGTCATTTCCCTTGAAAATTTTCGATTAGCTGTTATTATTATTAGAATGGCTGTTGGAGATTCAATGAAAAAAAATGAGTGTGAAATACCACCAGTGGGAATTCATTTCAGAAGGCTATCCGACTTAGAGATGATATAAGGAAATAGGGAGGGGAAATAGGCAAATCTATTTTTTGTTTCAGAGAAAAGATTCACGCTGTTCCGAAAACTTCGAACTCGAATAACTATTTTAACATTTAAGAGAATATATACAATTTTCCACATATCCGTAGGATTTTTATCAAAAATACCCTCCTACTTCGATTATATAATAGATTTGCGTCTCTGTCGCTTCTTTAAAATATCTTTGAGCTTTCCATAAGTATTACAGGTCGCAAAACCTAAGTATCTTCCATTTATGAGTATAATATAATTTAATTTTGTCTACATACGTTAAAAATACACTGACTCAGCATTGACTCAATATCTCGTTTAGACTTCCGACGATATTTTCGAAGACAAACATTTCCGCCTGATTCAGAGAGACGCATATGAAGCATATGCTTCCAGGAAGCAGATTTTGTATTATACTCGTAAAAGATATTATTATTTCAAAAGTACATATTTTCTTTAATATACAAAAACTTATTTAAAGAGATAATTCTCATAAATTCGTAGCAGTTGTGAACAAGTTTTTAACATGTAGGAGTGGCCGCGATAGTTTATCTTGATTTACTACCGAAAAACAATGTTTATTTATTTAATTTCTGTGCACAAAACGGCAATACTATTGATTCTTAGCGGCCAATAGCCTGAATCCGGGCCTGAAACCACGTACCAGCTCGGACAGAAAAATTGTCTGCGAAGAAAAAATATCGCCACCTTTTATAGGAATGATGTCGCGATCTACCGATGGAATCGCCAAGAAGAGTCGGTCGTCTTCCAAGAGTCAGATACATCCAGAAAGAAATAAAAGAGCTCGGCTCCTTTGGGCGATTAAAACAGCTCCGCAGAAATAAAAGAGCGCTCGCTTCAGTATTTCGGTGCGTAGCTGAGTCTCCCAACCTTGAGGACGTGATTCAGACGTTTAATCACCGAATCCGGTGGCGCCGTTCCACGAAATGCAAAGGTCCTGCCAGTTTGGCGGGGGGGAGAAGGCGCCGAAACCGGGCGATGCTCTCGGCGGGTGCGGGAATCGAATCACGTCGGAAACGCGGTGGAATGCGAGGAACTTGGGGAATCCGGAGGAGAGCTGTATGGGGCCGTAAAAGATCCAGTGACACCAGAAGCGCTCCCTCCGCGGAAGAGGGTAAATTTTCCTCGCGAGCGTGACTTATTCAGCATACTATCCTTCCATCTCTACATGCGCCTTTTCCAAGATCGAAATTCTAACAACAACGTGTTCTTTTACGTAACAGCGGATGCTTCGAAGGTCTTTCGTACCTTAATTGATGGAATATTTTTTATTTGCTCTCTGGAAGAGTTTATAGAGAAGTTGATGGTTCATTGGTTTATATCTGTATATTTCATATCACCGATATTATTCAAGCTTTTGAGGTGTTATTCAAGCTTCAGGTAATCCTAAATTATGTCATTCATTGTGATCACTCCTTACTGAATTCTATGAAAATTATTTGTCGTTGTATCATCATGCTTTACTTACATGGATGTTTACCACTTATAGAATACTGGGTTATTGAGAAAAGGAAGATCAAACTATTTCACTTGATCTTGCTTAGAGATCCTCTTTCTCTTAACAAAGTTTTTGGTAGTTAAAGATGGAGGGGGATGAGGATCTAACCCTAAATAATCCTACAAATACGAATGATACTAATTAATTGTACCCGTCGCAGTCACTTCTCATTCAATGGTATAAAAATTGTTATTCATAGGATGATTTTGCTACATCTTTGGAAATATTCCACAGGAAGCACACGTAGCAAACTATCTCAAACCTCGTCTTGCCTGCTAAGCATCTTCCTCTTCAGCATTGTTTTCGTAATTATCGTAAAGCCACTTTTAAGGGGGTCCAAACTGGCCTCCGGACTATTGACAGATGCTCGAAACTTATTCTATAACAAAATATGGTAAGAGTAAAATATCCATGAGGGCCGGCCCTTGCCAGTCCTCTGAGTGGAAAAAATTTGAAGATTTCCTTTCAAATATGTATATACACCTAGGCTAACGGGTAATTCTGCTGAACAAGAAACGTTTCCATGTATATTTGTACGACCAAGGAAGACAGATTCGGCTAAAATATATATTTGAGGATGCACTCACATGTATAGGTGAAACGAAAACGACCTAAGCATATCAGATAATACCCATTCCCACTGTAAGAAGGCGAGAGAGTAAAATGTTTTTGGCAGACTTAACGTGTATTTTACGATTTGAGCCGTATCGTGAGATCGGTTATCTTCAAACGTGAGTCTGAACCGAACGCTTTTCGATGTATCAATTGAAAAGCATGGAAAATGCAAAAGGATTTTGCAGTAAACTGATATCTTTAAACCTTTATTAATTCCTATAAAATAAAGCTATATATATATATTTTAAATAAAGTTTGCACATTTATGACTCATATGTGATATGCGGAAAAATTGATATATTTATATGATTCGTGTCATTAGAATATATTTTTTCCTTTCCGGTCCGCTTTCTTACTACACCTTTCTCAAATATTATTGTAATAATAGGAATGAATTATTCGTATAATTATATAATTTATATATATTTTATTTAAAATATTTTGACACCCTTACTCCTGCAGATATATCTATTAAAAGTAACTAAAAAAAGGTAACAAATCGCCTTTCATAGAATTTTAGCAACGAATAAACAAAGCCAAGTCTTGAGGTACCTACTCTACAATAGCTGTTACTAAGTGTGTACTACCCTCCTTTTTTCTAGTAAGTTGAAAATCGATTGAGACGATGGGAAAATTGTTTTTATCTTTTAGTTTGAATTAGAAAGAGTTGTTGAGATTGTCCGAGGCTCGGGCCAGTGCGGCACAAAGCTATAATGAAGCTAATTTGCGTGATTTCTTAAAATTCAAACATTTTTAATGTTTGCCTTGAACAGAATTTTCGAGAGGTATTTTACTTTAAGAAATTTTCCATCTGCCTCTCACACCCTATGGAAAGCATCAGGATATACTACGGCTTTACGAGCTGCATATGATTCATTCACATTTTATAATATCTTTCTAATGTTATGTCATCAACCCGACAGCTGGATGATCCAAAACCCTTACCACTAAAAAGTTTAATAAAAAAGGAATGGATAATCTATAATAACACAAACATAGAAAAAGAAGCCGGTTTCGAGGTTACTACGTCACCGTCAGGCCGAGGAAATTGGCTGGGAAACAGTATTTAAAGTTATAAAGGAGATGGGATAGCAGATCGGGAGGTGAGGGGGCCTAAATGGTAATGCAGGTGTAACGGGTAATTAGTCTCTTTATGGTAAGGGTGGAGAGGGCGGTAATAGTTGCAGCATTGTGGTCAGCAGCGGTTTGAGTACAGACCTATCCATTAATTAATCATGGGGAAAATCTTGTGCGGAGACGTATGTGGAGTTCCTCCAAGAGATAATTAATTGATTTTGGATCGATTTGAATTGATTTAGAATGAAGGGTTTGAATGAAGACGTATGGCTCAATTCGTTGAGATGCACAGCGGAATACGTTGTTTATTTAAAAAGGAATTGCTTTGTTATCTCATAAGTTTACCAAAATTCCTCCCGTGTAATAAAATGGTTGACCTCCAGATATTGCTTAATAAGATTCATTTTATCCTCTACCATTTTCTTAACGCTTCAGGCTTCGTGAATGAGGCCAGATGGAGGAGTGAGACAGTTAATGTCAGTGTTTCTCCAGAACCACTGCTGTTACTTTTCAATAGGTTTAGCGATAAATATGAGTGAGTGTTTGCAGTGATTAAAATGTTCTACCATGTCGAGGGTAACTTCCAATCAAAATTTACATTCGAGAAATCGGGCATGGCAGATAAAATCTTGCACATAACTTTCAGAAATGAGTGGAGTCGAAACCCGGGTTTTAAACACAGGGTGTCTCTAAATTAACGGGTCGATTTGGAAATTGAATAAAAGAAAAATGTAAAGTGAAAATTTTGCGCTTGCTTGAATAATTAATTATATTTGAATCACGATCTCATAGGAGAGTTCAACGAACGGAATGAGTTAGCCGTAGTATATTGTGACACCATAACTTTCATGAAAATTATTCTCTAAGCATCATAAAACATCAGAAAGGGCAAATAAGTAGCGATTACAACTTATCTTGTTCAAGAATTAATTGTTGACTACTGTAGTTATAGCCTATAATACATATAGTTACAGCATCGTATTATTTTAATAACTTTATATATGGGTTCCCAGATAGCCATGTGGGCAGCGTGTTCGACGTCGATGAAAGCGGTCCCTAGCTCGATTCAAAGCACTATTAACAATACTATTCTAAGTATATTTATACATTCAGAATTACTTAGAGGATGTGCAAATAGCTAACAATTAGATCTATAGGATTATATAGATTATCCAAGCCCTATCTCTAGTTTTTAGGTTCCAAAGATTAACCGTACCCCAGATATTAGCTCCGATTAAAGTTGCTGTGAATGGTAATCAAGAAATCTATTATGAAGATAGGAAAAATAGGAAAGACTATAGTGAGCGATGGCTTGAACTTCAGTCCTAATACGACTTCAACATCGGTTTTCGTATTTCTATTTTTTAAATTTATTTGGTTGAGCGAAGTTTGTAAGTTAAAGTATTCTATATCCATAGATATCTCATTGCATGACGTCATAGTTAATAAGAAACTTTCTATGCGTTTTAGAGCACAAAAGTATTTCAATAAACTGTTATCAGCTATGTGTTTAATTATAGAATAGGATCTGTAATTAGAAGATATCAATGCTTTTTATACTTTTCTTGACGAAGAAAGATAATAAGGAGAAATTATGATAAGCTGAATAAAAGTCAGTTTACGACTTAATATTGTGAGAGTCTGTAATATAAATTCGTACATATTTTGCATCATTAATACCAATTTTGGTAGCTATATCAACTCCTGAGAACGTAGAATGCAGTCTCGAGATATTCATTGCGAATTCTTCCGTCTGGCAACCTGTTCATCCGAAGTCCAAAGTGCGCGTGATTTCAGCTGCTGAACGTCGTGTTTCTGGCTTATGCTTCCTCCTAAAGTTCTCCAAGTGACGGAAAAGGTCAGACGGACCGATTATTGTGACATTGAAATCCCTCCACAATATCTTTGAGCGTGGTCAGTTACGGCGGGATTCTATGGCTTACATATCTTCTGCTTACTGCCTTTACAAGTGATGTTGCGAGAGAGGATTTCATACTTTCCCACGGATATAAAAAAATAAGAAATAAAAAAGGATGAATGAATCTAAAATTCGTGTATCATACTAATGGTCCGTTCATTCAAAAAGTGAAAAAAACTTAAGGGAACTTTGAATTCATCCAGTTTATTTCTTATGGAATCTTGCTTCGTGAAGTTTTTGAAATATTTTAAGGTGATGAAACCGGTTAATAAGACTCAATTAAGAGGTCGATAATCTATGCTGTGTACCGGATTGTTTGTACCTGATTTGATAGCTGAAAACTGTACTTGAAATCCTCTATTGTTAAATATGAATGGTAATTTTAATTGCCACAACGAGGAAGACCATACAGAGACAAGCTGGATTTGAATATACTTATTATATGGAGAAAAATACGTAGGATATCATTACCATATAATCTCTCATTACTGAATAGCAAATTTTGAACGCACTCTAGTATTTGATTGGAAAAATTTTAATTCTATCTTCTCTCTTTGGTGATATCTCCTGAAGAATTTTAAGAGATTGCTATTAAGTGAAAATACATCCGTAAACCAGCATTAAACTATTACTTTATTTTAAAAATTTTCAAACCCAGATTAAATTAATTTTTCTTTGGCTTTCAGAAAAATTTTTCGTGGCTTTTTCAAGTCTACGTAGGTATTATCCCTTCTGAAGGTCCTTCTTTAAAGAATAAAGCTTCATATTGAGCTCTCAATTCATTGTTAATATTTGCCGTTTTTTATTACGGTACACTGTCGATAATTAGTTTAATCTGCCATCCTAGCGTAATCATCATTACTAGTCTGGCACCACAAATTACTCTTTCAGTATATTTAAAATTTGTATGAATTTAGCGCAAGAACTATTTTCCAGACTGTCTGTTGCTGATATAAGTAAACTATATTTTAGAGGTGAGACAATTAGACAATTTTGCGAGAAGATTTAATGCTACGATAGCAGTGAGTAAATTATTGTATATAGCTTCTAACTACAGTCATAACTGATTTTTACGATAGTGCTTTTGTATCTCTTGGATTACCAAACTTGAATCAGGAACTCTGAATATTCTTTGCATTGTAGCATCGAAAAGCTTCTTTAGAATACTGTTTCTTCTGATTGCTGGAAGCTATGCTATGCCAAAGCTTTATCTGTACTTTATATCCGATTCATTTGCTGTGTATGAGTTTTAGGACCTTATCATTAACTTTCTGCGGTCGGTTTCGACATTTCAAGCTCAAACCGTAATTTATAATTTTAGAACAATTTTTCCTTAAATTTGGTAGTAATCTCGTCTCAGCTATATCCACCTTTCCATCCACAATATTTCTTTAGGGCTTTAAGTCGATGCATCGATTGCAATATATTTCTGCAATGATAGTTAATGATATGATTGTACATTACAAAGATCGATCGATGTTAAATGAATTACTGTTGCAGAATACTTGTTACCTGTATATCAATTCTTTTGTTTTCTTTTGTGTGCAGATTTAGGTTTCTTTGATCTGCAAAATAATTTCTTTATTGTATTTTCCTTTTTACGTATCCTTTCTGTAGTCTTTTCTCTTTTGAAAACTGCAAAAGCTATAACTTTTCTCAAATCTTTAAATGAGGCTGTGAGAGATGTAGTAAAGCACTAATGAGTCGTAATCTCACCCTAAATAAAGAAGTTTTATTACTATCAATATCCAAGATCATTGTTTTATGGACGATGAATTTTGATGGAAAGATGTTCGAGTCCGGTACTTATACGGTAGTTTATGGCACCTCTCTGCAAAAGAAATAATCGCTTTGGGCGATAAAAACAGCTTAGCATGGATTTTTATGTCTGGCGGGCTCTCTAAACGACCAGAATTAGAAGCGGAACAACTTGGAATCAATAAATGCCTCATTATTCGTGGTTTTGAAATGAAATTGCGCATCTTTTAGTGGGTTTTCGTATAACATTAATGAACAGAGTAATTTCTAACAATTTTTGAAATACCATTTAGAAAGACGTCTATTTGATAATAATAATAATAGTGGAATTTATTTAGGGCGAGATTGAGACTATAAAGCCTCTTCTTACATCTAACCCTTCGTCATATAACTGGAAATGAAGGAAATAGCTTGAAAAAACAGAACAGAGAAGAAAACTACTTTGTGGATTTAAAAACCTAAGCTAAGTGCTTAGGAAAAAAATTTAACTTCGGGAAAACACCCTTAAGAACTGGGTGTGAAAAACCTGCGAAACCTACAGATAGGAAAACTAAGATTAGTGATGAAATCACATAAAAACAGATTTTAAAACACAAGAAGACATACCAAAAATATCGTACAAAACAAAAAAGTACAAATAGTTGCATATGTATATTAAGTGTCGTTATGTATAAATATCGTCCTTCGATAAATATCTTTTAGATGACATATGTTTTGAATCAACCTACTCATGGGTGAAACATCCTTGAATGAAACGCCCAAACGAAAAATAAATGAAGATTTTTCTCGCGCTCGGCTTCTTACACCCAAATAACAAATGAAAAAGTCATATTACCGCATAGTATCGCATTATTCACATTTCCCTTTGTCGGCATAGTGACGGAGTGCCGTTGGATTGACGCAGCGCGCGATACAATCTCCATTCATTTTAAGGGTAATCTGAGAGACTATTGAGCGGTGGAAGAGTCATCAAAAGTGGCGTTCCCATCAATCTCATAGGGTGCGACTCCTATACTCAGAATTCAGACCCATGGATCACTTCTTTCTCGGTGAGAACCACAATGATATTTCGTAATTACCATGGCAGCGCTCATAAAATCCGATCGCTTCTTGTTTTCTGCACCGCGTTACTCTTCGTGTTAGGAGCTCATTTTAGAAAGCTTCGCCCATGAGAGTGTTAAAATCGTTTCACGACTGTATGAAATCCAAACCTTTGAAAAAAATTCATTTCATCATTAAGCCAACAGTGACGCAAGGGCCAAACAAGAGTATGTCACTAGGAGGGGAAAATTTGTCTAAGCTAACTACGTTCCCCTTCCCCGACACATTCATCAAACATTAGTGGTGCATGGCAAATTGCGCGAACTTTCCCACGCACTTATCGGCTCGTTATGGGTCGCGAAAAAGAAATTTCGGATTGATTATCTATGCAAAATGAACGAGTGGATGTAATGAGATGAAGATTATAAAAATGTGCGGGTGTGAGGGTTTACGAGTGTAAACACATCTTTGATTCTTAAAGTTTTTTTGCACTCTGTGAGCCGATGAATCAGAATGGCGAAGCGGGATCCCTTAGAATTAGCTACGGTTTGTTCTTCTCCCGATTTCATTATATTATGAAATAGTTTATGAAAGTAAAGTAAAACAATCTATGTTACCTTTTTCCTCCAGTGTTTTAATATTTAAAGAAATAATTGAACGTTTCCTTTCGTTTGTCAAAAAATCGCCTCTTCGAATTAAAATACAACCATTTTGGTAATAAATCTTTTGAGGTACACTTATCAGTTTCCCTCCTGTATTTAGGAATATCTTGGCAATTTTCATAGACCTAACGATAAAGCTTAAGATTTAGTACGTATACACAACGTTAGGATGAAAAGATATGCTATTTCAGCTTAAAATGAATAAGAAGCTTCCCTTTTATAAGTCCCGTGTATTGTTTACAGCATCGTACAAATGAAATACTCTGCAGGCGAATGTATTAGATTCAGGGATGACTCAGGTGAGCTTCCTTGTTGCACAAAGGGGAAGCAACAACTACAATTTTCCAATACAAGCAGTTAAGTTATTGATAGTATCCAAAGTAATTAATAGCATCCAGAGAAATTTATCCAGTTTTTGTAAGCGAAACAAATACTTTAAGCGAGGATGGGAAAGGATTAAATGTACCAAAACAACAGTGTTCATGATTACTGAATAACGACGCTGTAAAAAAATAATCATCGGGATAATTTATAGAAAAAATTGTAATAAATCAACATTTTCACCGCGATATTTTCCGAGATCGACAGTTAACGGTCCGTGCGAGCGTTGAAATCTCCAGTCGAGCCAGCGGTTATTGAAAGAAAAATCACCTTCCCGACATAAACAAACGCAGTAATCGGTGTATACGAATGCCTCGAACGAAACACCCGAGATTGATTCTCGCGGAAAAAGAGCCGGAGCAGGAAAACTGACCTTTGACAGCGGATGGCTTCCGATGGCGCAGCCGAAGAACACGCGGCCGAAGCAGTGGAAAGGTCGAAGGCGGCGGTACAAGAATCCTCTCTGTTATGTGGGCGGATTCAGACTGAAAGAGCGAGGCTGAGGTTGCTGGAGTATTGGACGAAAGTGAAAGGAGGCTGTGAAAAGGGGGAGAGGGGGTGGGGAGGGAGGGGTAGAAGGCGGGGTTTGGCAGGTCTCTCGCATGGGAAATACCCCGAATTACCTCCCCCCTCCCCAAACTACTCAACTTGTTTACATAACGGCCGAATTATGTATACAGTCCGAGAAATTAAGATGATGCGGGAGACAAGGCTACGCATAGCGCGAATCCGGCTGCGATTGAGGTGCGTAAATGCTTCATGTTTGGAATTGAAAGAATCGGGAAAGAGGGGTCCTATACTTCTGGTTATCCGAGTCTCTCTACTGGATAGAGAATGAGAAGGTCAACCAGAAAGTGCATCAATATTTATTTGGTTTCGTATCAGGTTGGTGGTTGTAATCCTTTTACCTCGGAACACATTATCAACTACACTTCTTCGTGGGCCACATTACCGCATTTGTAAATTTTAACTCATATAAAATCATCAGTTTAATCGTTTCATTGCGACAATATTTAGTCTGATCGTAGATTTTCACTTTTAAGGGTGGATTTTAATTGAGTACACCTATTTTATACTTTGCTATGAGGACTTAGGATAGAAATACTAACGAAACCTTTAGGGGAGAACAAACTACTAGTCCCCCCATAATGGAGAAAAGAACCGATCTGTATTCAGACCCCAACTCTGTATTGAATTAAAAGGATAGTTAATGGTTGGATGAATAAATACCTCGTTTCTCCAGGACTGTCCCTGGTCATCATCACACATTTTTTTTTCCACATTTTTAAACTTGCGTCAAACAAATTTAGAATTATCATTAAAATTCAGATTATGCGATTTCTATCACGAGAATTTAAGGTACGTTGGAAACTTATAAAAAAGGAATAGCAATATTGTTCCGCACTTGTTGGCACATATTCAGCCTAGTCAAGGAACATTTTAGGCCAAATTTGCATTAGGTAAAATTCTATAGCCATAATGGTCATTGACTTGTTAAATAGTCTTTTAATCGCTGCAGCTACAACGTCTTGATTCTTTTCAGCTTGAATAACGCTCTTAATTATTGGCTTACATATATTATCAACAATTACAATATTTTAATATACAATGCTTGAATGATTTGTCGGATTTCCTTGACAGAGAGATGTTAAATGCATCATCAAGGAACAGAATCTTTAAATGTTTTATTATCAAGAACCGAATATAAAACCTTTATGAATCAGATAAAGTGAACTGAAAAATGACCTCCGTTAGGTCGGGGTTTTTCGAATTATGAGATGCTTTTTCTTCTCCTCAGTGTCCCAAAACTTAGAAAAGAACATATTCTCGCAGAGCTAAAAAAGAAAATCGTCTTCCGAAAATGGAAAAATCTTTATCTTAAGCAGTTTGAACGAAATCGGTTTCGAAGCAGACAGTCTTTTCCTGAAGCCGAAGGAAAATATAAATACTACCTCAAGAAAATCCCAGAATAACTGTGAGCACGTTAAAACTTGCCGAAATCAGCGGAAACGCCGATTCACGATACACATGTTTGCGAAGACGAACCATTCGGGAAAGGGGTAAACAAACTTCAAACCAACTCTTTGTGGTGAGGAATCCTTGAACTAAATTGTCATCATCAATGGATTAGCCGAAAAGGAAGCAACTTCGTTAACGATAGCGACTTCTTACAGTTCCCTTAAAAGTACTCTGAGCTGATTTCGTCTTTTAATGTATTTCGACCAATTGTAAAGGAGGATAATATGTAGGTGGGGTCAAGTATCAGAGACGAAAGACTGTCCAAACTCGAGAAGCTTTGGACGCATGGATTTACCAAGAGGTACTACACCGATTCGCATTTTGAAGCAGATTTTCTTGAAGGATTGTTAGATTAGATACCATTCCTTACGTTGAAAAGATGTATAGATTTGTCTGCACACCAAAGACTGTAATAACAGGAAAGTACTGTGGATAGAAGTGGATTTATGTGTGCCTACTCCCGGCAGGGAAGAGAATAAGGTTTACGTTCTCGGATACGCTGGATTTGAGGATTTCATTATTCTTCTTTCACTCTTAGAGAAACACTATTGAGGCTTAAATAAATGATAGAGGCCAGAATTCGAAAAATACCTCAATGAGTAACGTATTTTTTCCGTATAACTTAATTCAATTTGATATGGAACAAATTTACGCAGAATTTCTAATTTAGCGAATAATTTCATGTTGAATTATTAATTTATCGATTAATATCAATTGACCTAGTGTAATTCGCTCTTTTTTTAATGCAGATAAGTGTTTAATGCACACATAAAGAATGAGACAGAAAACAAGAAAGTCTGCGAAGCATCTTTTTTTGGTGATGCTTTTATGGCATGTAAATATCGAATCTCATCGATTTTAGGGCTTCCTTAATCACCATTTGGTTCATTCACGCCCATGTTTCCCATAATAGGGTTGGGCTATTCTTTTATTGATACATCCGCGCAGTGTAGGAGGTGGTTTGAAAATTTCATGATGAAACGGAGTAATAAAGTAATAAAATTTGCACAATTGAGTTCCAGGCTGTTTCTTAGGCTGAATATCGGGAACTTATATTGTACATCCAATAGCTATACGATAATTTACCACATTTGAGTCTTTGGAAAAATTGTTTGTTGTGACTACATGCTCATTAGAATTACAATTATTCCAGATTATAAAAAAATCAGCTGACCTAAAAATTGTCCAGGATAAAGGTAGTGAAAAAACCTTATCCTCTTAACTTCGTTTCTGAAAAATTTACAGAAATAGAACAATTCTTAGCTGATCATTTTTTAAGTTTTGTACATTTTTGAAGGTGGCTTTGCTAAGACTTGTTCATTTGGTCAATTCGATTCTCATTGCACTCCTTAGACTACAGTGTTTTAATTATTAGGCCTTAGCTTTACTAGAAGGTTGCCATGGTATTCTTTTCTTCTTTCCCACCTCTGAAAATGTCGCAAGATTATCCGCAAACCTCAGCATGCTCTCTCACAACCCACATCCTTCCCTTGATCTCCTTTATTGTCCTCTTATTCTCGTCTGATTATAGATTTTTTGTCACCTAGACGGACGAAAATAGTACGTTTTTTGAATTTTATTCGATAGCGGAAATGAAATTCCCCATTTGTTCCCAAAGTAAACGCATTAGAACTAGCAAAGAACTAATTTATTTATATCGAGTTAAAGGTAGCAGATGCATTTTTGAGTACATAATTTTAAGTCACTAAGAATATAGTCTGTATTTAGGAATTTAATGTGATATCATTTCATCCGTACGGTCGATATATGCAGCATTGAAAATTTAATTTTAGCGAAATAAAAACAATTTTAATGGGCTACTGTATACAGTCCTCGAGATGCCAGTATTTGATGAAATATAAGCTTCCCGATAACCAATTGGGAACTGCGTTCTCCTTTTAATAAGTCCTCTGGTTTAACTTAAACTTAATGCGGTTCGATGTTCGATTCTTTATAGGAGGCCATAGGCGCGGAATGACCTCAGCTGTCGCAGGGCTTTTAAAATAATACAACTACTTGATGAAATATTTAAGTCTCTAGCCGAGGCTGACTTCAACGGACCAAATGGAAGACAAATCTCTTCATTCGGAAAAAGACGTCTCACTAAATGGAGATGTATCTCCAGATCTCCAAAAAACCGCCCGCCAGAGCAAGGAAAGGAGAACTGGTCAGGCGAAAACAAAATTAAGGAATTCTCGAGCAGCGCCCTGTTTGCTTTCACTGCCCGTAGCGGTAGAAAGGTCGCGCGAATCTGTTGATGTGATCTCACAGCTTTCCGACGAAAAGCTTCGATAAAAGAACGCTCGCCGACCTGATTCGCACATGTTGTTACTCTCTTAGAGTTATTCCCCTTGAACCTTTGTGTAAAACCTTCACTCGCTTTTTCTGGGATGACTCCGCGTTATGAAATAGAGATTCCGCTTGCGAGGGTGGTGATTTAATTTCAGGTTCTTATCGTTCATCTCGGTCAGCCTCCTAGCTGTGATTTCAGTCGTACCATCTGATTGATTATTTTGAAGCTGTAGTCCCAGATTCAATTCTAGGAGCACACTCTGCGACTCAAACATCTGTCCATTGCGATTCGACTCTTTCTACGTATTCAGTTAATCAAGTCAAAAATATATTGGATCCTTCATCAATCGATACAAGAAACTTTGCATAGGGATTATGGTATACTTACAAGGAGACTACACACCGTCGGACGCGAGTTAAGTGGTAAGACTCGGTAATTTGATAGATATCGAGTCAAGATTGACGAATCACCCCCAAAGTTGGGTTTTATGAGCGATAGTTTTCACGGAAAATGAACTCAAAGTTTACGAAAAATTGTCAGGTAGGCTATAAAGCTAAGCGTAGCGACCGTCGTCATTCGTCATTTCCCTGGAAAGGCAACACAGCCTAAAGCAGGGGAACTTCTCAATGTAATGTATAATGACCAAAAGACCAATAAACACTTTTCAAAACAACAATTTCGTCGTTCGAACGTTTGGCGCTGTGGTATGGTATCCGCTTCCACAGTCCTTTTGGTCGGGTTCGAGCCCTCATGCGGGAAAATTTCTTCTTTTGATGGATTTTGAACTTGTTTTCCAAAAGTTAGAGTATTTTTCCGCTGTGAGTCACCCGTTTCTTCAAATTATGCGCAAATACTTATGTCCGCATTTATTATCTGAAAACTACAATACTAGAGAAGTAACGCAGAGGACTATTTCAAATCGCTCCTACATCCAGCTACTCGCTCTAACGGCAACATTTATTGCAATACCCGACTTACATTTACCAATTCTGAACTCTGAACACATTGGTTTAAATATAGAAGCCGACAACTGTTTGAGTAAAGTAAAGAATTTTATTTCGCGCATTCAGAATTCATTCCTTAATAAAGAAGAAAACAGATATAGATTAAGATTATGACAGAGTACGTAAAAGAAAAAAAGAGAAAAGAAATTTTCCCGCATGAGGGCTCGAACCCGACCAAAAGGACTGTGGAAGCGGATACCATACCACAGCGCCAAACGTTCGAATGACGAAGTTGTTGTTTTGAAAAGCGTTTATTGGTCTTTTGGTCATTATACATTACATTGAGAAGTTCCCCTGCTTTAGGCTGTGTTGCCTTTCCAGGGAAATGACGAATGACGACGGTCGCTACGCTTAGCTTTATAGCCTACCTGACAATTTTTCGTAAACTTTGAGTTCATTTTCCGTGAAAACTATCGCTCATAAAACCCAACTTTGGGGGTGATTCGTCAATCTTGACTCGATATCTATCAAATTACCGAGTCTTACCACTTAACTCGCGTCCGACGGTGTGTAGTCTCCTTGTTAGCAATACGAGGGGTCAGGCGTTTTATCTGTCCTCAATGATGAACATTTATGGAGACCTATCCAATTGTCGAGGTCGAATAAATAGATTCGAACATCTTGTGCATGTCTTTAAGGCTAGGTCTTATCGGAACTTTTTGTGAAGTTTCATATCGCTTCTCTGAACGTGATGTTCAACGCACAGTGCGTCGAGAAAGAAGTGACTCCCAAATACGTCAACATTCGGATTTCAAGCAAGAGCACTGCAGCAAGCAACGCTTTTAAGATTGCCGCCACTACTTAGATAAGACAGGAGCTGAAGAAACGGTACGCAGTGAGAGACAGTCTTTCCCATTATCTCTTCCTTTTAGACACCCACTCTCTCAAACCCCTCATCTTACCCTCCCCTCTTCTAATATATATACACGACACCAGATATGTCTTGTTGTCTGATAATAATCTAAAGGGTTCTAACCATAAGATCTTAATAAAGTATTTGTGCTAAAGGTATAAATGCTTTTAGTCATTTATTCATTATGATGACCTACCAGAAGTTAAGGCCGAATTAATAGATTCGATTGTTTATAGCATTCGTCAAGGTGTGATAGAGATGAATGATGTCATCCAGTATCGCTCAAATCTCATTAAGTGTCGTATTATGTGAACCATAAACTTATGCGAAACTAAGAAGATGGACGAAATTAGTCACAACAAATTATTAGTTTGTCTAAATTACAAAGATGTCCTTTAATCCTTTAGAACATTCCATAAACCCCTGACGCGTTTGTGGGAACTTTTATTTCGATATATACTGTAAATTTAATTACAGTATATTATAAATGCACATCGTCAAATTATAATGTCTGCATGTAATTACTCCCACTATGCATATCTTAATTTTCACTTAAACAGCGAAATTAGCTTAATCACATCGAAGGCTCAATGCCATCATCCGCCAGAGGCTTTTCTCCCTCATAATTTCTGCCTTAAAAATTTACTATCACCTCTCTATCATGACTTAACCTTGGTCTTCATATGCTGACTTCCGCGGGGCAGGTGCTGGCTAATGTAAAATTTTGGAATGATGAGGAAATGAAGCGGTTAGTAGGGGATAAGATGGCCCTCCAAGGCAGAGATATTATTAAGTCAATTTAGCTGCGTAAGCGAACATTAAAAAAATTCACAATACAGAATTGGATTAAAAAGTATTTTTTAGTGATATAGCATAATTAAAGTAGGCAAGGAAAAGGGGGGATTAAATAACACTATGTACGTCAACATACTCATTCTTTACGTATTTTCATGAAAGTACTCGCACGTATGGGAATATGTGGTGTTATTTTAGCCCTATTTTTCCTTGCCATGGATTTTACTGATCAAAGTATATACTGAATTGATCCCATATGTTATAGTACAGTTGAATGTGAGTGATATAATATAACTAAAGTAGGCAAGGAAAAGTAAATAAATAAAACTATGTATTTCAACACATAATTTACGTGTTTCCATAAAAGTATTCGTATACATGGAAATACGTGGTGTTATTTTAGCCATACTTTTGCTTGCCATGGATTTTATTAATTAAAGTATATACTGAAATAATACTGCATATGGTATAGTTTGATATGTTTATTGCTAAAATAAAATCGAATTGTTGTCTCCAGATAATATAGCAGTAATACTATTGAAATACTGTTGAAGTCTGTTCGAACCTGAAGATGGTTTTACACCGAAACCGGTAGTTCTCAAATAAAACATTATGTGGAAAAGTAAACATCAGCTTTCAACCATTGAAATAGACTCAGAACTGATTGAATGTTAAGGCAAATCCATACATGCCCCGTGACGCTTTTATCCATGAATATAAAATGAGCAGGAAGTGCGAGAGACGTCTGTGCCCAAAAAACCGAATGGATCAATCCGAACGGGCATCTGATGAAAAAATTCTTCCGTAACATGAGGGAATCTCTCACGTGTGGACGGTCCACTTTCGCATCGGTGTGTCGGCCGTTCTCGTTTTACTGCTCACCACTCATCGCCTCTCTCCCGAAATGCCTTTTATTATTCTTCATTTTTCTCATCATCGCGGTTTCTAAATCGAGGGCTGCTTTCTTTACTGCCCGCGAAACTTGTTCTCCGTCCTCGAATAAAAGTGAGAGCCATTCTCGGCATTACGTCTCTCTCGATGCGTAAAGTGGCTCGATTATGTCTCATTTTTACGACGAGTTGAAAAAATACCCCCTTGGCCTATGAAACTCAAGGGAGTTTATGAATCGGGAGTCAATCAGCGTTTAATTGAAGGGAATGAGAGGCTTTTTTTCTATGGCGATTGCGTTATCTATATATGACATCACAACGTCACAATTGTGAGCTCACCTTAAGAATGATTCACATAGCCTCAATATCCATACTTATAATACTCTCCTTCATTTCTTGATAACTTATGTCTTACTTCGTGCGATGTAATATCTTCTGTCCTTTTCTTCCTTTTCGTCTCTCTGATTTGTCCTTGCATTCTACCTTCAATTAATTTCTAAAGTAATTCCGCTCCTTTCAATATTTGACCCTATCATTTCCTCTGCCGTCAGTTTATTTGTCAATCAAATAGTTTATTAATTTCTTTTAATTTTATTTTCCTAAGAGAATTGTATAAAGAGGATTGTGCCAATGGTCGGAAACTTATTTATCATTTTAGAGCGAGGAACGTCCCCTGACAGTCTCGAGCCAATCAGTGTTACTCAGATCCCTAGGTCCCTATGTAAGAAGGAACACTTACACAAGTAGGAAATCCAATCCAACATCGACCCTGATTGCCAAGTTAACTTTCTTTTCTTCGGTATATCTCTTAACTTTTGTTTTTCCAAGGTTTATTCTCATCCCAAATTTCCCTGCTCCATGCTTTAGTGGTATGACATTGCGCTGAGTAATATGATAACTCTCGATATTGAGAGTTAATTTTTGACGACCCAAATACTTTTTCCGCTAAGCTTTTACGTTGGCGTCAATTCTATTAATACTGTAATTTTACCTTCATTTTGATATTTGTGTGATAATTGTATGTTTCGTGAGAATTGTGTCATGATGTCTGTATACATAAATCATTCCCTATCAATAAACATATCCTTTTGTATTATCGATGCGCAATTTTAATTTTAATGCATTACTTCTATGGCATTCACATTATATTAATCAAAACATAGGCGAGAATCGTGCGCCTTTTTTCGATTTTACCAAAATTAATTGATGAGGTTTTTAGTAAATTAATATCGAATTTGGTAATCATCTACAACCTTGAATATTTAAACATCCATGCGATAGTTCAATCTATTACATGCAAGAATTAACGGTAGTATCAGTAGTATAACAGTTATATAAATACTATATAACTGTTACTTATTTAGGATACGGTACAACTATGTCAGTTAACTCAGGAGTATATCATTTATTTATATTTGCAGGTAATTCATACATTTGTTGATTATCTAACGATAAAAGTGTAAATATATTACGAAGCAACTGTAGGAGATGAAGGGTTTCCTATATTTTGGACCTCGGTCCACCAACGTTTTTGTAAATTGACCTGTATCTTCAACTCATCAGAATGAGAACATTAAATTCTAAATATAGCCTTACTGATTTCAAACGACGCTGACCGACTAAAGTAACATAGAAAAATGATATATTTTGCTAACTTTTTTGCCTACGAAATATGTACTTCAATAGCACAATATACTTATATGCTGTTCACAGTACCCACGGACACATTTTGCTGAGCTTCTTAGGGGCAAGAGTGCCCAAGCTGGGGATTAAGACCTAAATTAAATATCTTAAATGAACAATAATTAATTTTAACTGCGGAAGCAATCAGTACTTATGCAATTTATTGATGCAAATTTCACTTACAAAAGTGTAGTATTTTGGGAGAAAGGAAACAGCGTAATAGTTAATTCTTATCGACCTTCACATACCTTGAAAACTCTATGGAACCCCCACCAATAATCAAAGTAAACTTTTTCTACCCGTAATATAGCAAGAACATCGAAAAAATCGCCAAAACTCTGCGCTAGTATCGAGCGGTTTTTCTAAGGGCGCAGATTCCGGATTTGTACTCGCATTCCGCAACCGAAATGCAACCATATTTCTTTCGAGGCAGAGTTTATTTCTCGTCGGGGAACACCGTAAAAATGTGTTTCTGGGCGTGGGAGAAGTTCATTTACGACCGCAGACTCCGTATCAGCAGTCGTCTGTCACGCATCCTCTTTGCCCTTCTCTTCTAGAGGACTCCTTCGTGACTGGACACCGGTGTTCCTCCGCAGTACACGCCTCCCCACGCCCTTTCCTCATCTCCCACTTCCCTTCATGTGATTGCCTCAATGAGTCTTATTTTGACTGGTTTCCGTAGGAAGCGCGAACTGTTAGGTCCATCCGCGTTTCTTTCCCAATACGATGCTTCGTATGTTGGCTACCCCTACCGTCGGCTGAGGGTAATTTTCGTTTCTCCATTCAGCACGAGGTCAAATCGGTTTTGTCATTTATTAAAATGGAATATTTTTGGTATTGATGTCGTGTGCGGTCCACGGGTTGTTTGCGGTCCATAATCGAGTATTATCGATGTTTTAAAAGAATGATTTCTAACAAAAAATAGCCAACTTCCTTACATAAATGATAAATTAAATACGAATTGAATTTGTATTCTGAAAATTCAAAAATTTACTCGAATTACAATCAGTCTTTATAGCATTCCTACGGGATACAGAGGCAGATGTGTGCTCACCTCGCAAGAATGATTAGGTTCGTGCATATTCTGAGTGATTTTTATTTTGAACGGTGCCCTTAAGCAATCAGCATTGTAATGTTCACTTAATATTTTTTGTCTATTAACAACATTATAATGGTAGCAAATCATTCTATAATAACGCGACAATATAAGCGATATAAATAGAAAGAGACATAAATATATTCGACGTTTCATATGAAGAGCGGTAAGGTAGAAAAATATGTTATAGATTGCTAGCAAGTTCAATAACTCATTCCTTATGTTTGTTGTATTAAAACCGAAATTTAATCAGATTTTTATCTGATATTGTATATGAGGGTGCGTGCGTAATTTCTTTATTTCTACTCTAAAGATGTTACAGTATTAGTAAAAGTTAAAGTAGCTGAAGCAGGCGATTTAAATACAAGATTTTTTCCTTCATTATCTTCCCTGATCGTTGTTTATTTGCTACTTAACGCCGTTAATTAGCTCTTTTTTCTTTTTTTTCTTCTTATTTTTGGGTTTCCTAATAGCCAAATAAGTATGCTACGCATTAGGCTTTGGTGGAAATGGTCTTGGGTTCAAATCCCGGAGGAGCTCATATATATTCGAAATGACCTCAGCTATCAAAGCACTTTAGAAGCACCACTAATTAGCTCTTCTTTCTCTACTTGACCTAAAACACTGTGATCCCTGTGCTAACGAGTGAGCCTACTAATGCTATTTTTGGTTGCTAGAGAGAAAGTATGGTATTTCTGACAGAATTCACATGTTAGTGTAACCTACGATTTCAAATCTTACGGAAAAACGAATGTACAGTCGGAGCGATTAATTTTAGTACAACGATCAGCACTGTATCATCACACAGTAGCCACTTCTTCGAATTCAGATCTGACCCTCATTACTCCATGAATAAATTTCCAGAGAGGAACCAGTAAGTCATAGATGTCGGAATTTCGAAAAATGCGAGAGAGGAACCTCGTCAACCATTAACCCTCTTCCAAGGAAAAAGCATAATAAATTCGGTCTTGTGCGAGCATTCCTCTGTCAATCTTCTTTTTTAATGTTTGGTGCTCCATCCTGAGAGGCTTTTGAGGTGTCCTCGACCTCTCGCAGTTCCAACTCCTCCTTTTCTTTCACTCTTAATCTTTTCTGCTTCTGAGACACCTTAGGAATACGCCCACTCACGCAACCTCCACCCGCTTTTCTCTCCGCCTCCATTTTTCTCCACTTTTCCATCCTTTCTTAATGGTTCACCTTCCGGCCTCCTCTCGAAACGATTGCATCCGACATTCCTTTCCTTGATTCCATCCTTTCCAAATTCTTCTTTTAAGTATCATTTCCAAGGATTTACATGAACCCGCCGTTTCGGCTGAATTTTGTGTCAAGGAGTTTTGAAGACACCCTGAGCTAGTCCATTTTATTATTTAGACTCCATGGGGAGTAGCTTTGGCTTTTTAACGACATGGATACATTCTAAGCACTTCGTTTTCTGAAGTTTTTTGCTATTGGTAGGATTAATGTGATATAGCAGAATGTACCTTCTGACCCGTGGAAAATTATGGCGGAAGCTAGATTACCTGCCACTCCTCCAAACTCATACACCTATTATTCGTTTCCTTTTGTTAATAACAATGTCTCTGACAGATACGTAATATTGATAATTTCTTGCTAACCGCATGTTTCTTCCACTTTTTCTTCAACTCTCTCTTTCCTACTGCTTATTCAGTCTATGTTTTACTTTAAACGTTCATGAAAGAGGTGAGGGGTTGTGGAGATTACTCATGTAGAATGAAGGGAAGGGTTTTATTTGTTCCATAAAAAACTATTTTATTTCATAAAATGCGACCAGCTTTCAACTAGTAATCGTCATCATCAGGTTATAATGGGAATTAAGCATGATCGTGTTTTACTACTTCCGACACACGAGGAATCATATAACAAATTTTCTTTCAAGGGAAATCATTTATCGTTCACTTTACAAAATGAGTAACCTATACTGCATTATAGTCTTTTTTTAATCAGAACTTAAATGAACCTGTAGTTGAAATCAACGAATGAAAACTAAGTATAATAATTTTATTCGCCTGATCGTGGACCTATATACAAAGGTATTTGAAGCTATTTTCGCACCATGAGGAAGATTACATAGGAGTTTATTCCCTCTTTTTCCGCTAATACTGACTAGAAAAATGGAACGCAGTATAGTAACGGGCGCGGTAAAATATAATTATGTTTCCTTTTGTGGTTACCTCTCTGTGTGACTAGTAGGATTGGTTTTTCATGAATAAGTTAAATAATATCATGTTAGATTCTGTTGGTAATTGATAAGTAACGGTAAATGTCTTCATATCCTTCATCGCCGTTTTGTGTTATGATTCGGATGCATTTCAATCGAGACTGAATTTTAAGAAAGGATTTCGCTATTCTTTTACAGTGAATTCAAGCCAACAAAAGCTTTGGCTCTTTTTATTCGATTTTGGTTATGATATTTTCTAGCTGTAATGTCTAGAATTCGAAATCTATGCATCGATATTACGTTATGTTTAGAGTCTCATTTCTTTGTCACTGTCAGAGCGTTATTTTTAGCTATCAAAGTTGTATTCTAACGCGGTTCAAGGTGACCGTCGCTATATCACTGGGAATCGTTGAACTCTCGAAACTTAATATGCTCCCGTGAATCAGTCGTATTCTTTTATGATGCTCAGATAGATCGATCGATTATCGTAATTTACAGCTCGGTGTATGAAAACGTTCCGTATGACGAATCATTGTAACTTCGTCACGTTTATTCTTGGGCGAACCACAAGCTAAACTCATTATGAGGCCGTAAGTTGAGTCAGGAGGCTAAAACAGCGGCCGCATTCTTGACTAATTCGGCCCATGGAAATGTTATGAAAGGGTTTTCGCGGTTAGCAGACGAAGGTTTTGAAATGCTAATTAGGATTGCCTGAGCTCCATTTGCTTCCGACGGTTTTAACCATCTTGGAAATGGCTTTTAGAGGAATGTCGCCCGAAAAATTATTGCCGAAAACTTAACGATAGACCCTATCTCTCTAGCTTCCAAGTATTATTTGAGGTCTGTGAAAAACCGATTCTGGACCGACTTCTGTTTGACGTTCTTCTCCATGCATCTCAAACCGCGGATCCCCAGTTGTGAAAATTTTGTTTGTTGTGACCCAACATAGATTAGAAACATGGTCCATTATGAGAATGGAAGATGAGGAGCATACGAAACCTTGACTTGGAGATGGATACTAAAAATAGATCTTGCATAAAATGAGAAACAAGGAAGTTGAGTTGCTAAAAATAAGAGGAGGTATATTATGTGGAGGTATCCGAGGAAAAGAATCGCCAGGTAGATTGACTATAATGAATGTGTCAGTAGTACGGATGCTTAACGGGTGGGAGAAGACCTTGTGCGGAAGACAAGGGTTAAAGGCATAGATCTTTGGGATTGCTCTTAGGTAGGACGAATTCTTTGGATATAAAAGAAGATTCGATGATTATTTAAGTCAAGAGGAACATAGTTTGGCGACTCCTCCGTTTTACACACCGAAGATGAATACGAACTTAAATTACCAATTGCACGAATCTGTAAAATTATTAGTTATCACTTAATCTTATTTCAAATTTGTCGCACATAATCTCCTACATTTTATTGAAATATATAGGACCATGCCATGAAATATCGATTTTTCCATTTCAATTTAAGTTCTAATGATTAGCTTGAGCTTTATAGTGAAGTATCTTGGAGGTTAAGAAAGAAACTCATTTATTTCCCTTTTCCTCGTTTTCAAATGTTGGGCCTATTAAACCGATTTTGTTTGGTGGCATAAAACAATTAAACGATTAAGTATATTTTATCCCTCTATTTAAAAGCTCTAGTAACGTTGCCGAGTAAGACTTCGTAAAAGATGGATTGTGTGATTGCATAACAATCATAAAAATAAATATTAGTATGGATTTTTCTAGAAAGGTTGGCTAAATGAGAAAAAACGCGCTACTGCTTAGTGGTACTTATGCTATATCCTCTGTAAATGTGATATACAGCATCTTAAGAAATTAGTAACGTGAAAGAAGCACAATGAATTATTTTGGGTGTTACTGAGTAGCTCTTTACTGAGGTACTCTTAGAATTTAAGTTCAGCTTTCCGTAAAAAAATACTTACGCACTGTGGTTTCATAAAATTTGGGTAGTTAGAAAATCTTATTCGCTCAAACTAAATGATCTGGAATTTCCATCTTCCTTGATATTTCTTAAGTTATTACGCCTGTATATTGCTTGTGATAGTCCTTTATTTATCACTGCGGGCTTAGAGTTCATAAATTCTCAAGATTTTATTCGACTAAAATATATTTTATTATTATATGTATATTCCATACATCATATCGCCACTTATGAATTACGTAGATGATGCTTGTTTTCGCAACCGGTGCTTGGGATGAAGAAAATTCAATATTTCATCTAACAGATTCTTTGAAGGATAACAGTGAATATTGTGAATCTCTTCTCATCTTACGAGAATGAGTCACTTATTTTAAATTTAGATGCATATATTAGAATTCAGTCCGATGACTCCGGTTCGGCATCTGCATGAACAAAAGAGAATCCTAACGGAAAATCCTTTTACGATTATCCACGTATGAACTACGTGTCTCGTATCACGTATTAATTTGGAGAGCCAAAAAAGGGTACTTTCTCGCCTATGTCAAGCGGCCAATCCCGAGCGACGTAGCATTTATGGGTAATTTTGAGATGACGTTTAGAGAATACCAAAATCTGCGTATTTTTATCTCGCAAAACCTGGGCGTTTCCACACAGTTTTCGGACTCGCGGACATGGCTCTATTCCAGATATTTAAATGATGTTGTTTATATTTTGAAGGTAGAATGTGGATGACAAATATTTGCGTGTATTTTTAATGAGAAGTTTGTGCCAATGGGGAAGAGATTGGAAGGAAATGACGAATTTATTGGACATTTCTCTTGACTTTCAACGTAATATTATGGGACCCGAGCGGTGTATTTCTTAAGTCAAAAAGCCGCAAAAAAATAAATTTCACATTATAACGTAATTAAAAACTCACAGTTTTATTTTTAGATAATTGTATGTTATTTTCTTACTGCATTACTCCTTGTACTAAATTTATATCTTTGTATTAGAGGGGGTACCAGGGTGATGTTCTATAAAGTAAGACTTGATGCTTTAATGTGCGTCCAAATATTATTTGTTGATGTTATTTAAAAATGTTATTCCGTATGAGAATTTCAAGTGTTAGGGATTATTGGAGCGTATTTGTGTCGTATGTGTTGTTAGACAATTGTTATGCTTGGGAAAAAATTAATGAATATCGATTTCATGATGAATTGCCAGGATTATCTCAAGTGATTTTACGCTAACTTTATAAATAATCATAACTTTATAATCAATCTTTCTGTCAGGATGTAAGAGAGGGATGAATGAAGCTGAAATTGATAATTTCCTCGCTAGAAATCATATCACGTTTTTACGAGTACATTATAGTAGTGTTGTTAGACTCGTCGGGCTTACTAGCAATAGGATAATTATTTCACCTCAATGCATATTCTCTACGTCAACCGAGATGTTATAATAAAGATCTTTGATATGGTTACGAAATTGGAAGAGTTACTTTAGAGGCAATATAAATTAATCTTTTCTTGTTTAATATATGGTAGTTCGTGTTGCTATTGGTATCTTTTCTAGATTAAATTTTAGTACGAACGTTTGGATTAAATCCAATTATAGGAGCTTTATCGCTCAGTTCAGACGACAAGTGCACGACACGAATGCTGAGCGTCACGACCATGGGCTCAAATTATAATCATACTTTATGTACCCTATCCATGAAGTTATTCAGCTATTTTTTAATTAAGTTAAAAAAATTCGATCAAATAGACCATAGACTGATTTTAAGTAAGAATTCTGGTCAATTTTCTATTTAAATTTATTTAAAAAGGTGTTAAGCGTGTGTTTCTTATTACTTTTTATTTTACACATTACAGCAAGATTGAAATCTCTTTCTTAGCCTCAGGTGATAATTCACTAAATGAATCGAAATTATTTCATCTTATCCCAAATTTAAGAAAGAAGACTATTGCGTGATATGAAATACAGCACGTGAGCTATCGTTTCACGATTTCAGACGCGAATGAAGGAAGCTCAAAGAAAATTTTACAGAATGCATTGAAGGCCATCGCGGAAGAAGAAATGCATAAAAGTACTCGTCAAGCCAGGGAAATCGTAATTTTCGATCCGTTAATCCTATGCTCGGATAATCATTGGGCAGAGAGAACTTTGTCCTTCGTTCTCAAAGTCTCTTGCCTTGAGAAAAATCTTCCCTTCGATCCAACTCTTGCCATGTGACTCATCTGCAAGAGTCGTTTGTCCAATGGAAGCTGATTCATTCATGATCCGCGGAGATCGTTTTCGCGAGAATTTCGAGATGGAAACCGACTCGGCCATCGCGTCCGTTACGGAATATCTAAGGCTTATTTCTAATTGATGACATCATCAAATGTGTCATTACAGTGGGGTCTATTTGTTATTCCTTCTCGGAAACGGATGATATTTTTGGCAAGTGGAATGCAGGGTTAAAACTGCGTAATTGACAGAAGAAAAGTTCTGCTGCAATGAATTATTTTGTACCAGCATTCCTCCATTTTCTACTCTCGGAAAGTTAATACAACACGAATATTATCGCGAAATATGGAGACTGAATTCAGAATTGTACCACTATGATTCATTTGGGATTGAATATGGTTATCTTTTACGAAAATTCTATTCTCAGTATCTGATGTCAATGAAACTATCATATCTTTGCCAGGTGGACAAATATTATTAACTGATAGAAACAAATAAAGGTGGAAAACTCATAGGGGAAACACCCAGTGGGAAACGGATCCACTCCAGAATTACAGGGCACGTTCCTCACTTCAAAACGGTGGACACGTCCGATCGTTCAACAAAGGACATTCGTTTATGAAAAAATAGCAACTAAAATCAGAGTTAAGCAACTACACCATGCACGTGTAATACTACATAGATCTCGAGATTTTCCGCTTAGAAGATTTTTTTCTTACATTTTTTACTTCTAATAATTATTAGTAAAATTATAATGTTATATTTCTTGGAAAAATCTCATCATCCTACTTCCTAAACATTCCCTACCTTTCAGTACGCATTTATTCTAATATACAGAACTTCGCGATGTATGAGCTTAGGCCTTTAAACTTCGCATGTAAATTCAAAAAGTTTAGGTTTTATATTTCCTTTGTTTAGTTTTTGTTATTTACACATTTAAGGAATGTAGGACATAAAAATTTCCGAGTTCTATGAAGAGTTTTTGATCATATGTCGTAACAAAATAGGGGAAAATCTTTTCCGGCCTACTGAGATAAAGTTAGGAAATCACATAGGAAAATCGCCTAACTACAAACTCTAATATCACGTCAGTACCAGTATTTCAAACAAATTTCACATAAATTTCATGACTTAAAATTATATTGACAACATACATGTATGAAGACGTTATAAATTTCTCGCACAAATTATCATTAGTAATATTCGGGGCAATTTATTCTTCGTAATAATGTATTTCAACTAACGTCTCGCACCTAATTTTCTAATAAGCTCTTTCATTGGATATTTTTTTCCACGAGGATTTGTTTAGCCGGAAAATTTGAACCCGCGTTGGAATCAATGTGTGTAGTTCTTCCTAAGGCGTGAATAGGAAGCTCAGTAATTCGTGATTTAATTATAGTATCATTCCTTTGATGCTCCTCTTTAAAAATAACAAAATACAATTACCCATATTCGACGCGGTGATATTCTAGCTTCAGTATAGCTCGGTTGTACATATAAACAACGAACAACAAAATAAAAAAGGGTAACCTTTAACGAGTATTTCCGACACTTAAATTTGAATTCAGTTTCATTTTTTTGCAAACGTTGATTTGGTATTAAAAGGTATTTTAGTCATCTTTGCAAGCTGTTAAATTCAGGCAAAAAATGCTGAAACTCAATGAATCGCGCAACAGTTGAGCTTCTCTTGAACTGTGTCCCTGAAGAGATGCTCTAAAAATCCAATTACACTCCAGTTTATCGCTAATTGTTTAAAGTTTAAAAGTATCGCACTTTTACAATTGTAGATAAATGGAACGGACTCGTATATAATGGGAAATCCATCTATTAATTACTTTGTTCTCTTTCCTTATAGGAGCATTCAGTATAATCAACTCCTGAATTACACGTAAGTACTCAATTTCTTTTCTGTTCAGATCTTTACAGGCTTAACTTCCACTAATTCATCAAACAAATCCTTATTTAAGAGGATATTAATAAAATAATAGTGCCAATGTTAGCAGACGATTCTATCCTTGAGCCTAAGCGCTAGTTTCTAATACCTGATTTCATTATCTTCTTTACTTTATATAAAGACTAAAATTCAACCGCCAATAAACTTTAATTGTTGCGTTCTATAACTTCGATGACTCTCAAACGGAATGGTGGTTTACTGCGGCCAGATCAAAAAAATGCTGCAACAAATTTGTAAACACTTGGCAGTAGTTTTCTTAAGAAGTGCTTCAAACATGTACTAACCACCTGCTCTGTGGGGGGCGTGGGGAAGGCATTCCCCACAAACCTAGCCTACTCGTAGGCCTGCAGACGCAGGCATCTATTTCAGGGGCCTTTCTTTCACCTTCTTCTGCAGGGGTGAGGTAACTGAGCACTCACTTCTCACCTGCTTGTTCTTTCTGTCTATGAGGTCGGAGCTTGTCCTTGAAGTTGTGGCAGAGGGCCCTCTAGGCATAGAGGTGAACCTCATAGCACGTCACAATGGCCTGGAGGGTCCACTTCTTAGGGTTTTATAGGGTGTCCCCCCAACCCCCCCTTCCCTCCCTAATCACCTGAATCTTCGGGAGGACCACTAGGATTCACCGTATGCCGATCTCAGGAGTAAGTTTTGGTGTTGGTTTAAGTACAGATTGTGCGAGAAGAACCAGGATTAATTTTAAGATGTTAGAAAGATTAAAGAATGGCCAGTAGTCAGTTAGGAGTTGAATTATCTTTTTGGTGGTATTAATTACATTCTAAGTATTGCATTTATGAATCTTTTTAATTACAATCATAGGGGTGAATTCTTAAAGTATTATCAATTTGAAGATAATATTTGGAATCGAAACACTTCTCTGAATCCGGATATTAAAAAGGTTTTGAGAACTTCTCGTAAATATCAGGAAACCACTTCACTTGAAGAGGATTCCTTGAGGAGGAAAGCTGGTACAAATTAATTCATTGCTGCTGAACTTTTCTTTTGTCAACAAAGCAGTTTTAACCCTGAATTCCGCCTGCCGAAAGTATCATTCGTTCCCAAAAAGGAATAAGAAATATGCCTCACTGGAATGGCGTATTAGATGACTATTAGATAGAGAATATTAGATTAGATTAGATGATCAATTAGGAATAAGCCTTCGTTATTCCGTATCGGACGTGATGGCCGAGTCGGTTTCCATCTCGAAACTCTCGCGAAAACGATCTCCGTGGATTATGAATGAATCAGCTCCCATTGGACAAATGACTCTTTGCAGATGAGTCACATGGCAAGAGTTGGATCGAAGAGAATGCTTGTATGTCTATACTTATGCTTTTTCTCAAGGCAAGAGACTGTGAGAACGAAGGACAAATTTCACTCTGCCCTACTATTAACCTAACATAAAATTGAGCTATCGAAAATTGGAGTTTCTCTCTTTGACGTATTCGACGTGCACTTTTATGCATTTCATCTTCTGCAATGTCCTTCAATGAATTCCATTGAATTAACTTTAAGCTTGCATCCCACGTGGCTGAAATCAAAACGATAGCTCACGTGCTGTTTTTCATATCGCATTAATTTTCTTTCGTAAATCTGGATATAGATGAAGTAGTTTTCTTAGTGTAATGAATTTTTTTAGTGAATAGTTGCCTCATGCAAAGAAAGAGATAACCCGTGCATGTGCATGTGCATTGCATGTGGTTTGCGCATGTGAAATAAAAATTTGTGAAAAACATACGTTTTTCATCTCTTGTAATAATTTTGAGTGCAAAATTGACCAGCTGTCTCACTCAAAATCAGTTCATGGTCTTCTGGAACTAAATTTTGTGTTTAACTATACTTAATTAGGAAGTTAAATTATGAATAACTTTTTGAAGAGGGCTTATAGTTATAACTTGTGCCTAGGAGCAATCTTGTCGTGCACTTGCCGTCGGAAGTGTGAAATATAGCTCCTATTAATTGGGTTATTATCTTTGTTTTAGAATTTAATCTCGAAGGGTAAAAATAACAGGAGACATCTCCATAGTGAAAGGAGGCATTTCTGTAAAGAAAAATTTATCATTAAAATATATAAGTTTAACGTTTATCAAAGCTCTCACTTCAAGTGACGCAGAGCATCGAATCGGAAAGGAAAACTCGTCGTTATTGCCATATAGGACACAGAATATACACGAGACACCGCCACTTATTCCATTCTGACTATAGGTTTGCATTTTTTCGAGTGTAATAGTATTTATATTTAATATTTTTCATTGAACCTAAATGAAAACCGGAATTGAAAATATTACGTACTGTGCGAAAGGAGTTATCTCAGCATGGCTTTGCTTGTTGATATGAAATCAACTTTAGCAGTCACCTATTGTTTTAGGCAAGATAGCCGCATATTTGCTGGCATTACCCGCTATCGTAGTTGCAATAAGTTTGCAAAAATATTAAAATGCTCTTTTCTTGTCAAAAAAAGGTGCAAAAAGGATTAGGCCTCGGTTAGGTCCTGAATTGATGATGATCAACGTAGAAAAAGAACCTGAAAACAGCGTCTTTGTTATATGTAACACTGTGAGACTTCGAGATATTCTATCTATAGAATGTATTACTGCGGCTGATGAAAAGTCGGCACATCACTGCATTTTTCTCCTTGGAAGATCTTGGAATGAAGTATATTTTAATAGAGTTTTGCATAATTTTAAATCGAAAGACAAAACATCAGTTGTATTAATTTTGAAAGTTTTTCGACAGCTGAGATCATTTCTTCTATATACCCCCTCCGAGAATCGAACCAGGGATCGTCTTCTATACCCCCTTCCCCACGTTTAGTATGTAAAATTTTACGTGCTAAAGCTCGGAAATTATGTTAAACATGGCGGTATGAAATGACCCTCGGGTTTGATTCGTATTCTGTCGTTGTTTGAAAGCATTTCAGTCCAAACTGTGCCTTGTTATTGAAGTTTTTATGTTGCGAAATAGCTTGAGACATATTCTGAATCAGCGCTTTTTTCGGAAAGCCGAATGCTCTTACCATTCTCTTTCCTTTAGGTCATCACTCTGACTCCATGTTCTCAGGACGACCTTTAAGAATCTATTAAGATTAGTTAGTTTTTTTGCTTCCTGGAAAGAATTCTCATACTAGGGCAACACGAGTTATCAAACTGAAATGACATTTTCATTGCATCGGTATGAATGGGTAATACATATTTTTTTTGCTGTTAAAATTAGAAGAAAGGTGATCCTTAATGAAATTCTCTCGAAATGTTAACCGTTAAAATATTATTGCAGGTTGTCCATCACTTTTCCCTATTAGCTAATACGTAGTTTTGATTTATAATAATAATATATAATAAACTCCCTCCTAAAACCGTTAGGATCGCTTGTAGAATTACACAACATTTTAATTAGAATTTGGATCTATTTCCTAATGAAGATGGACTGGATTTAGATAAATATAATCAACTACTGATAGTTATAAGGGGAACAAGCCAAAATATTCTCTTGTACAAAAGACGTGCTATTAACAAGGAGTATTTTATTAAGATACCGATGATATAGCATTTAAAAATCATAATCATCATAAATCATTTCATTTAATGAGTTTCCAATTGATATAAAGATATTTGTACAAAACCGCATATTAGTTTTTATCGCACATGTGGTTTTTTACACGTATTTATGTGTATTATAAAATTTTAAATAATTGATTTCGTATGATTTAATTTAAAATTAAATTAAAAAAAATTTAATTTTAAAGAAAAGTAATTTGTACTCTTTAAACTGAAATTATAAATTTCGCCTATAGAATTCAGAAAATTTTTCACTTACTGAATTAATCTTCCTCATACTTCTGACAATCCGCGATCATTTGAGGAATTAAACTTAGGAAAAGCAGAGTAAGTGCACGAAGCAATAAGCAGTAATCGTGTTTGGATCACGCGATTGCGCGCGTGAAGAGTTGGATTATAAAATCACAAGGTTATTCCGGATGACCATCATTACGAGAAATCCAAGTTAATGAGAAAGAATGTCGAAGAAACAAACGTTCGTTATGCGATAAAGTATGCAGTCGATAGGAAATACCTATGAAAACAGAAGTCTGTTTATGGGATACCGTAAGGTTAAGGAAAAGAAATTTGAGCTGTGTATGCTGATTTCTCTTCTTTATATTATTTACAACAGATCACTTCCTAATTTTCGTGAAAGTCCATACATTGAAAATAAAAATTGCACATGCTTTGAAAGCGTTGGAACAACGGTACTTTTTGTTTCCTGAATAATTTGTGACTATCCTTTACCTACTAAATTACTAAATCTCTCTCTAGTTCAAATAAGGCATGAGATTCTAACGGTTTCCATATCTATTTCTTACCTTAACTCTGTAAGGTTATTACTTACCGACAGAAACCATTAGCCTCACTCTTTTCTGTTGAAATTCCTTTGGTATCCTCATGTTTCAAAAGAGTATTTATATTTATCCTTTGTAAAAGATTATAAATCAATGTTTTTGAAATTCTCATATTTATGGTACTTCCATTTAAGTTAGTCACTGTGCATGTTTTGTGCATGTAAAATTGATTATTTCTCAATTACGGACTGTTTCAATTAGCCAATATTTTAGTTCCTACTGCTAAAATTGAGCGACGCCTTGAATTCTTGCGATATAATTGTTAAATCATTAATAAAATTTAAACAAATGATAGAAATCTTTCCTTGGGAAATTTAATCAATTAACGAAAAAACCACTTATATGAAACTTACTTAAAGATGGTTTGAAAGAGAATTATACTGATAGTTAAGATAAGTAATTTATAAACTGTTCAATAGAATGATTTACTAGAATCTTTCTTTGTGCTGTGACTTCGTGGTTGGATTTAATGAAAGAAAAATACAAAAGTTTACTGATCACAAAATTTATTCCAAAGTGAACAAATGTCGAAACCATAGTCGTTTGAAATGAATATTGTGAATGGTGAAAGTTTTCTTTTTCCTATCCAGAAAGATTTGACTTTCGTGAAGTTGATTCGGGTACAATTCCATGAAGTATATACATCTTTCAAGAGATATTTTCTAAGAGTAACTTTCTTAATCGAGTAAAGTCTTATCTGCGTACTCCGTTAGATTAAGTATTTGACTGTTTTGCTAACAAAGTGTTATAGAATGATGTCAAAATCTATATATATCATCAACTGAAAATAACTCTGCAGAACCGGTCAAGTTAAAAAGGAAATCTATTCCGTAGTAATCGAATTTCGGGGAGGAGATAGTTGATATTGTTGTACCAGTTAGTAGCGTACGTGATCTTCCAGACAAAACGATGAAGCGTTACAGCGAAATAGTTGCCAGGACAGATAGTTATTTATGGTCATTTTTTCCGCGAAGTATTAGAGAAGCCAACAGCAGTCAAAGGTAGATAGGGTTTTCGGTGTTTCACACCCCCTGCCATGCGCCAGTGGCGGTTTGCAGGGTCTATATGTAAATGTAAATTTTCTCTTTGTACTATCAGATTCGGCGTTAGACTGCAATATACAGAACACCTAGAAGAAACATTCAGTCTTATTCGAATAATCTGGAAACTTCTAAGTATTTCCTTTAAAATCCTTCCTTTTCCTTTAAAAATAGTTCAATGATTGATATACTGGCAAGGGCTACCCATATTTAATGTTTCCTTTCTTTCCAATTCAACGCCATTATATTGGACCTATAATCGAGTAAGGTATGGCATTCGGCAGAGCCCTCGCACGTGCCAGATCCGCCCTCCCGATTGCCCCTCCTTGCGTTCTTTGCCCCCGAATCTACCACTTCAATCCTCTTCGAGGATAGCGACCCGTCCTTCGGTTATTGCCAAAACGCTATGACTAACAATGTTTGCGAAGAATTTGGCATCGAAGTCGTCCCGGTTTCAGGTGGTCTTACGTAAAAGAAAATAACGACGCAGGGAAAGATGTTCTCCGGGTAGCGAAGGACGGAATTCGGAAGGGATGAGAATTTGACTTACGAGCGATATAATTCTCGACGATGCTTATCTTAGAGGATGTTTACGCCTATGGTCACGGATGACAGCTGGTTCATTTTCTATTGTGGTAACTCGGGTATGTAGAGTTTGAGACCCGAAATTCTTGGTATTCGAAGGTTTTTATCATTACAGTAGATAGTGTACGCCGCAATGCCTTTCTCTAAAGCTCTCTCAAGAAAATTGTTTCAAAATATCTTGTTCAAGTGGCCCGGATATTGAATGACGCAATTAACTCCTTTCGAATCACTAGAATGCCTTCGTTTCTATCCAGGGTCTTTTCCATTCATTCCAATTCCTCTACTAAATTTCATATTTTTGATTCTTGATTAGAATCAACCCAATGTCGCCAATATTTATACAGCGCACGATGTCGCTCAATGGTCACAGGTCATCGACGGAGCTACTTACACATGAGAATTATAATTAAGACTTTAATTCCTTAGATTAATCTCTTGCAAGACATACAGTTGGAACTTTTACAGTATTTTCACGCATAATAGTCTTTTAATCAAAATTGTTTAGGTGTTTAGCCGTTCCATACTTAAAAGATCTTCGAGGAATATATACCAACATAAGCGTATGAAATGATATACCCTAATGAAGATATCCTTATGAAGAAATAGATATGAACATCCATAAATCCTATCTATAGATAGAAAGATATGTAAATGGTAATGTTCTTATGATATCAATCAGCTTTTATCAAAGTTTTACCTGCGGATTTCTGCAAGGGACGAAGAAGAAAATATATATATATATATATATATATATATATATATATATATATATATATATATATATAGTAGGTGCTGGGAAGTGTATTTCACTTCACCTGAAGAAGCTAAAGGTAGTGTTGGCGAAACGTTGTGTTTTAATTATCCGACGACGCTGTTGTATTCCGCAAGTCGACATTATCCAAAAAATATATATGTCTAATTTTTCATTTCATAATTTTTATCTATAGAAGTAATTGTTTCTCTCGAAACTTTATTCCCAATTATAATTTGGATCATTAGGACAAACTCATTTCTATTTCTGCGTTTTATGACCATCATAAAACATACATAACATAACGTCTTGACATCACAATTCAGATCTCGGGTTTTGAGCCTAATTTAATATCGATTCTATTAATTTTTCTTAGTTTTAGGAGATAACTTATATAACGGTAACTTTTTATTTTTATCTTAATTTCGCAATTCAATCTTTATCTATTTCGCTTTCCATAGTTCTTTACAGTTATATTGTGATCATCTTGTTACATTTTAACTTCAATGAAAGCTTACATTAGAACTATTTGGTAAGATAGTTTCGGAAACTTTCAATCAACCACGTGAATCGATGTAGTTCTAACACGAAATTTTCGTACAATCAACCGATTATTTTAGTATTATTAAGCTCATTAGTTTTCTTTGACAGCAATGTCAAATGCTACGTGGCTAAAATGTCTTCAGTTTATAGCGATGGTGTTTATTTGATTATGATACATCGGCACTGATAATTATCTTAGACATGAGATCTGTAACGGAAATACCCACCGATTCCGAGCGTGAATTCCACAACTGGATCACTAAAAGATAGCGAAATTATATCAGTGACACATTGCCACTTCTGGTCCTGGGATATCCGGATGGAACAAGAAGTGTGAATGAATTAGTTCGTTAGAGATGCTGACGCAAGTTCTCCGGCGTATGTTTGGCGGTTTTCATGATATAAACACAAATGTAAACGCTATGGATATTTCTAGATTTCGTCCTCACGACATCTCGTCAGAATGTGTGATTTAATTGCATTTCATCCTCCGAAAATTTCCAAGTATAATCAAATTAATGCTAAGAAAGATCGAGACCAATATTTTCGGTACACGAGTTGGACTTTTAACTCAGAAATTTGTTCTTGATGTGTTGTACCTGGTCCGTTGAAGTATGTGTGTGGACATCATCAATAAGTTTTCTAATCGAACTAATTGGATAATCGCTCGTGGATGCTCATCAAATGTCTTCCAGAACGCTAAAACTTGTGGATGTGAATCACTTATGGATTAATCGAGCTATTGACCCCAAAATTTTAGCACTTCGTTTGATATTTAAAGTTTAAATTTACCGTGTATCTTACGTATTCATTACTGTATATCCTGTTTCGTTAAATCATTAAAAATTATTATTAGGTTTATGCAATAAACTCAGCAGACGATTTTAAGGGTTGCTTCAATGAGAGCTAAAGTAAAGACGTGCTTTTTCAATTGTTTACTATAGAATATAATGAATAATGTTTCGCCGTATTTAATATGCATTACATATAAACTAATTTTATACATTTGTGGTGGCTGAAATGAAAGAGATATTCCACGGCTGAAAGCACAGCTGAGCCATTCGGTAGACTATTCGAACAAAAAGAATTTTGAAACTAATTCACATGTAGGATTTTTCGACCCTGTTAGGGAGGGGCATGGTACTCCATAGGGAGGGAATGAACATTCAAGCTAGTACTGGGGTTAGCAATGATTCATATGATTGTGTAACACTACTTACGTTTAATCATAAAAGTATTTTATATTTTATCATGAATATATTTTGCAATGAATTATTAAAATATTATTAATGATCCGTATATTTTTAAAATCTCTGGTTTAATCGCTAAAGCTAAGTATGAAGATCTACAAGCTCTTAAGTAAACGAGTACACAAGTCAAAGCAAGAATCATCTTAATTGGCAATCGGGTCGGATAAGATTGGTCAAGTTTTATTTCATTCACAGACATGTTTTAAAGTTTATCTACAAAACATCGGGAAGATTGGCGGGTTGTAAGATAACCTTCAATGAGTCATATTCTAGTGCATGAGCCGTAAGTTGTATAGATCCGGGTTTATAATATTTTCATTATATCAATATAATTTAATTCCATTTCAATATAATGTCATTCAATATAATGCCATATAGGCATTTGCTGGTATGATTATGAATATCTTTTGATGAAATCTAAGAAAGTGAACAAGAAATCAAATCTAAGTAATGCCATTGAAATGAATAGTATGAGAGTGATGCCGAAAAGCGGAATAATCGAGCCCACGTAGTATAAAGAGAAGGCGCGATAAACAACGGAATTTCCTGATACGTTCACCTCGAGCGAGAAGGTCCTTGCGAGGAAAAAATATTTGGGAAGCTCCCGGAAGAAGGATTTGCGTGAGAAATCACTTCATGCTCTCTTTTTAAGCGGGATAGCGACCTAGAGGTATATTGCATGTAATTATTTAATTAGATAAAAATAACATTTGAATGAATAAATACTTTATCAACAGAACAATAAATATGTTGCAAAGTACAAAAGTGTATACGTTGTTAACACTTAGATATATCACAGCCGCACGCAATATTAATACCTCCTCCATTTAAGAACCTTAATGGTCATTATTCGCTTCGAATAAATCAAGGAAAACGAAATTATAGAATATCGACGTTGGGACTCGAATCTAGATTTTCCACTTTCCGATTGGATGTCCTAATCACTGAATTGCCCTGCCAAAATCGGTTAGAAAATCTGCCCAGGAAGTGGAAGACCTGTGTTCGAATCCTTGTTAAATCATAGTCCTATCGATATTTTCTTCATCTTTTATTTTAATTTCGTTCATCTTTAGATTTTCTGGCGCACCACTAAACGTGCGAAGGAAGAATACATTTCGTTTTGCATGATGTCATAGTAAAGGAAGGGTCAGTCATGTTTTTGTTTATGCGGAACTGATTTCTCGTAATAGATAGCCTCTTTTGTCAATAATTATAACTTTAGAATCTTACAGCTTTACGACAGCAAATCTATGAGTCGAAATTACCTTAATATTTTACAATCTGCTGTCAAGATAATCATGTGCAACATTGTCTACAATTTTCCACCCCAACGTAACTCAATCCCACTCAGTAAAGCTAAATAATAAGTTGATACGTAGTTTCAGATTCTTACTTGGGTGCCCTAATATTGCTGGCTGAAGCATGTTGATAAAAATGTAACAATATTGATGCCTATCCGCATGCAGAGCCCAACAGTACAATCGGATACTTCGATAAAATATAATGATCTACTAAAGAGGAAAGAATCTCATATAGTCTGCATATGACATCTAGAATTCCGCTGAAGAACGCCTACGATATGAGTGCTGGCGTATCGAACGCTAATAGGAGCGAATCAACGACTACGTCGTTTGCGAGGATATCACAAACGTATGTTTTTTCGCAGAGTGGGAGGGAAAATTAAAATTACCCACGCATGGAGCGCTTAGCATTCCACCGACGCCGAAAAAGATGAGGTGGACAGGTTTGTTAGTCCTTGCTTTCCGGAACTCCCTTCCAAAGAATCATTTCTGCAATGCGGTGACTATGAGATCGAACTTGTTCCCGACCTCCAAAAATATATAAGGGCCGACTTCTCGAAGATCATCTCCGCCCAGAGGACTTTCCCTTTCGCTCGATTTTATATAAAAGCTTCCCTTCATTCTTCATTGAAAGCGCCCCTAATAAAAGCGAAAAGAGTTGCCAAAATTAAGGTTTTAGATTCGCTCTCCGCCGATCGCAAATCTTCTGCTGGGATGTGCTTCGACCTTGGGTGTTGCTAAAAATACCTCTGGGGTTTTCCCACTTATACGCTGGCGTCTTCCTAATATCTGTATCCAGACTCCTTAATTCTCCTCGTCTGATAAGAGACGTTTTGTTTTTGCTTTCTCTGCTCAGGTACTTTCGGGGGCTCTCCGATCTCTGGTGGGAATGGTTCCGAAGCGTGGGGAATTATACGACGCTCACGATTTTTCCTGAGTATTCTCATGAGGAAGTGGGAAAGATAGAGAGTGAATCTTTCAATCCGCTCAAGAGATCTACGATGTTACGTCAAAAATGTGAATTGTGATAACTAAATAGAAAAAACTGGCCAAGGAGTGGGTATAGGTATTCTTCGCCCAAGAAGGCGCGTACCTAGGAAAAATCTCAAGGATTTGATTGACATGGAAAATATCCGACAGGACCAAGATTCGAACCCAGATCTTTCACTCGGGTGCGAGTTCTGGTCCTGTCAGTCCATTCATGTCCGTTTTTCCTTGAGAGAATTTTTATTGATCAATTATATCCTTATCCTTGATAATTTCATTATTCTTAATATTCATTAACATTTTTGTGGATAATTCACTAAAATATGTATATAATTATTTTTGTAACGTTTTTAAAAGCTGAAAATAAAAGAAAGTTCTTCGGTGTGCATAATATGAGCATTAGATTAATATTCAGATGATTTAATAATTTTAGTCGAACAATTAAAACAGAATTACAAAGAAGTTTTTCATTTTCTTAGGACAGAATTTACAGAAGATATTATATGCAGGAAATAGACCATGGCTCCTCCGAGAGGTAAAATAGTAGTTCTAACCCTATAACCCTACACCATTCTAGTTATAGATCTTCAGTTTTTCCAGTGACAAAACAACAGCGAAATATTCGAGAGAACTCGTTAACGAAAGGTTCTCAGGTGTTACAATTCCAAGCCTCCACGATACTCTCGCTTCTTCACGAGAAATTTCTGGTTTCTGTTTATGTTTTTGGGATTTCTAGATCATTTGAGATAAACTCTTAAGGGAGGGTCTAAGTAAGGATTTCAGATTAGCAAGATACATTAGGCAAATCCCTTTTCAAGCCTTGGTTTCAGTTGTAAGATTTTTGGAATTTCTTGAATTATGCAATAACCGAGATAAACTGTGATTAATTCTTTGGATTCTGCAGTTTGACGTTCGAGGACAACAACATGATGTCACGGACCTATATCGACTTTAAATTTAAGCGGAAATCAAATTTGCGAAAAGATTTTATGATTTTATGTATATCGTGTGTCACGACAATGAAGGTCTTATGTAAATGAAATGAAGTCTCAGTCAACGAAATGAGCTGATGGAAACATTGGAAGTTTTTATCATTTCGTTCAATTAAGTTTCATTCAAATCAGTACTAAATTGGCAACTATGGGATTACCCCATCATTCTCAGGAGGTAAGAAGTTCGATTCATTTACGATGCACTATATATATAGAAATGAAGCGATATGAAAACCGAGACGTACTATAGAAACTCGAATATCTATATCGTGTAAAATGACCATATTTTCTCTCTCAATGAGTAAATATCATCGTAGTGCTTGATAGAAATGTATTTATTTAGAATCTTTCTGACCATTATCAGTATTGTGCTAATTCACAACTAAAAATACAACATATATTTTCGGTTACATGAAAGATATGTAATTAAGTAAATATGATACCTCAAACTTGAAAAATTTCAGCGAAGATTGAGTAATATTGTTTAACCATCTTAAAATTTGATGTACAATTAAATCCACTTTGAAGTTTATTAATTTTTATTTTTAGCACAATTAATACAGCGAAAGTTTTAATTTAAAATCTCATTGATGTTGAATTATTAATGTTTTCATCATAATCGAAAGTATATCGGCTAAAGTAAAAGGCAAAAGACGGGGAAAACTCAAACCATTATAATCGATGCTATTATTTCGGAATGAGGACTTCGTGGTCAAACCGAAGTTTTAGCCAAATTTTCGAAGTTCTCTGTTCACGAAGCAGTTAATGGTCTTTGCTCTATTGCGTAAGAACGAAGCCCTTTCATGAAATATGGAAATTGGCTCGAGGAACCTTTGAAAATTACGCGAGAACTATTTATACCACTAGGGAGAAAGTAAGATAAACGTGAAAAAACTTGCAGATTCATGTCTTTGGTGACCCGGAGATCGTGAAGAACGAGTATATCACGTATATGGTTTGAAAATTCGAGGATATTAATACTTCATTGTATGTGGCGACCTAATATATGGTTTCAAACATCGAGAGTAACGATGAGTTCGTATACATTTTGGTATATTAATTATAAACGTATTTCATTGTGTTTTAGTGCTTTCTTTCTCTGAAAAACATTCAAGTATTTGAAAAAGTTCCCAGAAAAAGAGGCGAAATTTGTCTATTAAATATTGCTTTCAACCTGCGGGTAATAGAACCTGATTTCGTGACAGGATTATATCACCATGCATAAATCGCTTTTTCAAACATGGCATTTATATAAATGCACCATAAATTCTAGCATAAAATAAAACCCTTTTTCATACATACATACATATTTGCCCAAGGTTCTCAGGTTACATAATGTTATACCCTTTAGACTATTGTCTATCGAAAACTGTGATAGACTCATCATAGCGCTTGAATACACAGTTATGACAAAGGAACCGAATGTCATGGAAATTCAAAAATAATTTCCCAAATTTAATTCGATTCAAAGGTTTTCTTTAAATCCGCGAATATTTTCTTTTCTATATAAGTATGCCTTATTTTGAAAATTTTATAAATCTCATCCCTAAGTTACACGAGAAAATGAACCACCGCGGTCTGCTGTTACAATTTACAAGCACGTAAATGATAAGAGATTAGTACTTTCTTCCGAGTAATACATTCTTTCAATATGTATTTGCGATTTCTCATTCGTACTTTTCTGTTAAAGAAAATCACCCGAATCCCTTCTTTTCCTTTTCAGTTCTCGAAGAGCTTTCTCATCCATTCTTAAATTCAAACAAGGAGATATTTTCCGCGTAAATCAGAATCCAATTTGAGGAGAAGCTAAATATTCAATACGTTGAGGAAACGGTGTATTTGTAGGAATGCATTCAAAATGCGGCTAACTTTTTCCGCTCGCCTTACTGTTTTTTGTGAGAGCCAGAATATAATGTATAAACAAAGATCACTGCTATTGATCCGTTCAGTTAACATCCCTCAGCATGGCTGGAAGGTTTGCAATTCCTGAACGTATTTTTCTTTGTTTTCCTTTACATTTGGAAAATATTTGGGGGCATTCGTACAAATTTGCACGTAAGATTGAACAAGAGGCTTGAACTTGTTATTATGGCCATTTCTCGCAACAGTTGCAGATGGCTAAACACACTCGTCGGATGTGTTTTTCTGCTACATAGAATACTCGAGATTTAGTTTTCCACTGGATATAAGAGGGATTGGCAGGAATTCCTGTTTGATAAATAGTAACAGTCCCATTCAAATGGAGAAATCATTTACGGTGATCAAAAAATTTCTTTGATATTGGTGTTACTTAAATTAGAATATAACAATCAACAGTTCAATACTATCCTTTCTTTCATACGTCGACACTTTAAAGGAGCAAAATTAATTAAAGGTTGTTGAGTTCTAATTTCAAAAATTTTAAGCTCTTAATTTTTGAAAAATATTTTCTGTTAGATGCGCTACCATACTTGAGCAAGTTGAGAATTTATGCAATATATGATCCTTGGCCAAAAGTCTTTAGTGATATGGAAGAAAAATCGTGAATGGAGTAAGTTGGTTGATTACTCTTTGTCTGTTACTCATCGACTTTTTTTCTTACGTTTCCTAAAGTTTATGGGTGTTAAAAGTTAATTTAGATTCCTCTGTAATTGAAAACTACTATTTTGACTACTACATAAATCTTTGAGTTATTCCTGTAATCATTAATTGAGCGATTCATATAATTTTTTCATAAATTTTCCTTGTATATAACTCGTCATAATTTATCTTTTTCTATTTTAAGCATTAAATATTATTTTTTACCATAACCTTTAAGATTTTACTCTTTTCACTAATTACTGTAAATATCAAAAAGATATGCGAGGTAAAATACGAGCTAAGGTAGAAGGGAGGCCCACATGGGAGGGACCATCTGTCTGTCTAAATACAAGTTAATGCGAACATTTCTCCTAATTACCTCGGAAGGATGGTTTCCGTAATTTTTTTCTTTAGCATACCGTAGCGTCGTAGTAAACGTTTCATCGGATCAAGACGATCGATGGCTAGATACGCATCTCCCACGAACATCACAAGACTTGCGACAACGCCGAGAGCACTTACATCCTGGAATGGTTTGCGCCGTGAAAACGAAATGAGCTCGCGTAAGTCTTTCAGCAGAGCGAAGGGCTCAAATACGATACAAGACCTGTCATTGACGTAATGCGCATTTGGTCGCTCACTTGTTCCACATAATGGAGATCCTCGTCGCTGGCGGAACTGAGAGAAGAAATGGAACGAGTGTTTCAAGGAGCGGCTGAAAAAACAGCGTCGCGAAATAAATTATTAGCAAACGGCGGGATGAGCAGAAGTCACGTTCTCCCGCGATTTTATTGGAAGCGAAACAACTCTTTGGCCAGCAGCTAGCCTTTTATCCTGCGACCTCAAAAAACGGCAGCGTCGTGGAAACGATCGTTCCATTGGGAGGGGTAATTCGAGAAAATTTGCATGATCCGAAATTGTTTGCGGATCCAAAACAAATCTCCCCGCGGGAAATATCCAAGTGCCAAACAATTTGGCAAAGCTTGTATCAAGTGACACGGACGGATTAGAAAGCAAACAGCGTGATGTGAGGTTCGGAAAAGTATAAGAAATGAAGTACCGAGAGACCGAAAGGTCCCTCTCCATGGTTCATGGTCAAGAAGGACAGCGGTGGGCAATGGTGAAACCAAACATATGTCCGGGAAGGATCCTCACCCTCGACATTCTTCTCCATGTAGCTTGAGTGTTTTCCAATGATCGTAGTTAGTGCCCGCTCAGATACGATCCTTGAAACGTGACGCGTCGAATCTCTTTCATTATTTCAAGCAAACATCAATGAAGGAACTGGGAGTTGCTAATTTTCTTTCATATCGAGTCGTTTATATCGATTGCGATTCGAATCAGCGTTCGCATCGCATCGGATACACACACAATTATGCATTTTTAGCTACCAAAGATTATATAATGCTACTATTCAAGCTTTCAATTCCATAGACGTGGTGATTTATTCGATATATAAATATCCGATAGATATCGAGATTGAAGGAAGTAATAAGTATATACCAAGTGAGTCTCTCGCGGATTGATAAAAATACTCATTTTGGTTGATGGTATAAGTAGATACCTCAAGCTATTTTGATGACTTTGGTATGGTATTAAATAACGGAACTTTTTACGTTCATTTATAATTATATTAATATATTAATAGTCCATTCTCGGAATATTATGCATGGGAATATGCGCTAAAATTATTCACTGTTAGATTCGTAAATATATTGCCTAATTATAGGTATGTATTGTAATATTAGTGACTATTCGGTCGAATGGCACCTTTTTTATTTTATTTTATTTCTTTTTTCGAAATAGATACCTGTTTTCTTTGAAATAAACAGCACTTATCGCAGAATCGTAAAAAAGTAAAAGAAACATTCTTCCTATTTTTTGTCCTTTCTTCAAGTTCTCAATACTAAGATGGAAATTTACACCTAAATTCATAAAAATAATTCTTGATTAATGCTAAACAGGGATAAAAAACCCATGGCGCATTTCTTAATTATAAATGGCTCACTGAAATAACAGAAGAATTAAAATAAACTTCATGCACAAATAATGTGTAAACAAAAACTCATGCCTACAATACCTATCGCCAAATTTTATAGAGTGCAATCATCATAGTTTGTGGTTATTACGTTATAATGGTTTTTGTGGCTTACTTAGAATAAAAATAAAATAATTGCCGCTTAAACCATAAAAGGTTGGCCATCTCTTCAGTAAAAATTTTAATAAGACAGTCTCACTCTCTTTTCGGGAAGCTTTGTAGGCAAAGTGTGCGGTGGCTCCTACTTAGCGGCACCCACCACCGCCACGATCCTCTTCTGACTATCAACCTCACAATACAGGTGTAAAGCAGCACCCCGTTTAAGGAAGTTAAAATTTATGGGTTATCAAAATAAAAGATCATCGAAAAACACTCTAAAATGTTTTAAACAACGAACATGGTATGCATAAGTTTCATTATTTTTTCCCGAATCACACATTTTCGAGAAAAAGGCCGTACAACACTCCAAAATATCGAGCTGATTACGTGGAGAAATTTTCCAATAATGACCGTATCTTCGGAATTTCATCTCTTTACTTTCTTATAGCCGAATGCTTCTCGCCAGATATCTGAGAATTACGTTCTACATCAGCGGCGCGTTAAAATTTTCGCCCGCGTACTTTATTGGAGATTAAGAAAAGGCATGAGCTCTCTCGTCAATTTTGCGGCCGATGTCTTAAGTTTTTAGCCTACTTTCCCGCACAATGGAAAGTAGTGTTATGAGACGGCCGAGCTCTATGTGTGTGGTCTTCTCTTACAGAAAATCACCAATCTATTTTTCATCAACTTTCTCTGAGAGCTTTTCTCAATCCCAGATATAAAGGTAGATACCGAGTACAAATATTGTATGAATGAATCCCGGTATGTCTTTGATGTTCCTACCAAGTCCGACCGTTTACCACAGAATTTAATGGCCCTTTCTTTAGAAGATAAGTTCCAGTGTGACTTATACTAGTTTTTTGTATTTTACATAAAAAGATGCAGTCCTAATACCAATTGGAACCTCAACTCTCCAGCATTAACTACTAAAAGCTTTGGAGAGCAAATGAGTCTCACTAGGCAAAATAAGAATTGAGGTAGTTTGCCTTTATTCTGCTCACGGATGCAGTTTACTTTGAGAAGTAAAATACCGTGAAGTGCAATAATTTAACCCTTTGAATAACAACTTTTACAGCATTCAATGAGGAAAAAGAATTGCTTAAAGAATTGCTATCACTCAAAATTACACTTCGGTATCTATCATATCGTTATAATCATTAACAATATAGAATTAACAGTAAATTCATGGAAGATACATTTTTCTATACTATGTATTTAGAGAAAAATTAATCGACATATAATAGCAGGAGTATTCTATGTAAAAAATACCAATTTTTCCTCATCCAGACTCCACCAAAAGATTTTTTCTTAATAGACTTATTATTCACGTAAAACTTTCCGACCTTCTTCTAGTATTCATTCTCATTTGTAGTACAACAAACAGCCGGCCAACGGGAACATCCTTAACTTTTTCGAATTTACTAATTCTCCAAAGTTCTCGATTATACTGTTCGATAATTTGGCTGTTACGAAATTACGGCGTATTTGGTCTTAAGTTAGATCGCACTAGACTCTTAAAGGAAAATTAGCTCTATAAATATATGAAAACTACAGAATCATCAATTTGCGTTTAATTAAAACTATTTAAATAGCTTACAACTAGTATCCCGAAGAATTAATGTAATACAAAATAAATTGAATATTACTATTCATGTAACTTCACGCTTAAAATGTAATTTTAAGCATAAAGATGCAACACTAACTCATAGCGAGATCTTAAGATCACTCAGGATATGGTGGTTGTGTACGCGGAAAATATTTCATATTTCAGGTTATTTTATCACTGAAGCGTTATTATTTCCAATATAATCCCAAATGGAAGCTTTTCCCAATAGGAATCTTTTTTCCTTCATAAATTCTAGTTTCTTTGTATAACACAACTACTATTTATTATACCTATTCATCGCATCGGAATAAGAACTCAGTCCGTTTAATCGTGTGGCAATGAAATATGGTGTTTATGGTGATGTTTGTATTTATATTAAGGATATAGGATTTTAAAACCTAAGGAATCGCAAGTATAAAATGACAAAACTCACCGCAGGTGAAACTGCTCAGAGGAAGCCAATAGCATATAAAAGTTACTCTATAATACATATTACATCAGGGAAGAAATAACGTCATAAATATTAAAAAAATATAGTAATTATCTATTGGTGTTATTAAAATTGTTTATTTTATCCAGGTTGTGTCAAATATCTGAACAGAATAGGCTTCGTTGCACACACTGCATTACCATGTATCTCTTTTTCAGATGACTATTACTCATCTTTCTCTTAAATCTAGGTGAAAATATCTTTATTATATTTAGAAAACGTCCTATGTTTGATCGGTTGGTAGCAGGGCAAAGAAGTTAAGGTAGAGAAGTGACTGCTAGGCTGCATTTTCAATTAAACGGAAACATCTTACGCCTAAGAAAATAAATTATTTTTAATTTCAAATCCAGAAGTCTGAAGGATAAGAATTTACCGTAGGATGAAAAGCTTCACACAACTTATCTCCTTGCTAAGTAAGTTGAGAATCAATTTTTGAGATTAAATTTAGTGTGCGTTCTTGACTGTCAAAGTATGCCGTATGAACCATTTAACAAGATTCTTAACTACATTATATGCCTATGCTATTTGCAATATTTTAGTCAAATTCCTCAAATTTGATTAAAAATAAATAATTTTGTAGGCTGTAATCATTAAGATCGGTAAAATGTCAACAAAACTATAAATGTTCACTCGATTCGCACGAAACTCTCTTTCGGAGTTTTGAGTCCACTTTAGGACAGAAGTTTCCAGCTTGCAAGTATCTTCCGATCGATTTCTCCATAAAAAGTATAAATAATGTTGTTAGGCAGGTTACTTGCCTTCCAGCAAATTTTGTGAAGTATTTCTTTGAAATTATTGCAGCTGGCGATCTTTTTTTTAATAGCACTATATACTGTACTGTATCAACGATATGAATAAATCGAACATAATGTGATTCCATTAAAGGTACCATAGTAACGACCTTTTCCCTATCGACATTACTATGATTATTCAAATTGTATCATAATCAGATAATTATTGTTCCAAATTGATTAAATGTAATAATAGGAAGTCGACTTTGATTTTCTTTCGGTAACTATGACTTGTGCGTTTACTCATATTCGTCTATATTTTAGTCATATCTACGATGTAATCAAATCATCATCCTCGGCAAATATAAACGCGACAATCCCTTCATATTCGTGAATGAATTCAGCTGTTGAATTTAATTAATAGTCGCTTTGTCAGCTGATGTGAAAAATTGAAGATAATGGATCACTTGGAAGTCGATACGTTGCTTTTTCTCCTAATTCACACTGAAAATTTGTTTCCACTGTCAAATTAGTGAAGCTGTGGCAGATCAGTCGTCCAAATCCTACAGCAGCGCTATCACTTAGAGCCGCGATCAACTACGACGAATTTCCCCGACATATTTGGCCTTTCCGTAAGGTGCTGCTAATAACTTTATTACGGCGATATTGAAAACTCTCTCTCCGCCAAAATTCATTTTATAATCATGCGACCAGCAGGATCATTTTGAGTTCTTTATTTTAAAGCGTTCAATTAAAGTGTTCTTTTATGCCGGTAATCTTGCCATTAATGGGCATATTTAGTGAATAATATCAAAATCTCTATCAAATCTCTGACACAAATCTGTGATTCTTGGATTAATTTTTTAGTTTTAAATCAACTTATGATCCCTGAAGTAAGAAGACCATCCATCGTGTGTATTTAGTTGGCATTTAAGATATCGTAATACTTTTAATTCTATACGTCGACTCATAGAATCTAAATAGCATTGAAAATCCCGACAACGAAAATGAAAGTAATTTGAAACTACTGTCAACAGTTTTACTGTTTTTTTGTGGAGTAGACGTGAAAGGTTCCATAAAAAACTCGTCATCTATATAATCTAATATAATTAGATATACTATTAAATTGCGATGTATATTTTATCAATTGTATTTTAGGAATGTGGGAGAATCTAGAGAGCCCGCGTTTAAAGTCGAAGTCGTCGTCTTCCATAAAAAGATTTTCTTTTCACACTTCGATTTGAAAGACTTTGTCATCGTTTAAAGTTTTATTAATTCTAACGAAATGCGTTTTTTGTAAGGTTGTTATCCTTATTTACCTTACGGTAGTGATATAATTGACAGGCTTGATTCAATAGTATCTAAATGTAGGATTTAACAAGAAGAATGAAATACCATTTTTTATATATTAAGTGTATGAAACATAATGAAAATGACTTTCCGATATCCGATAAAAAACCCAATATCCGATCCAAAATATCCGATAAAAAACCCAATATATTTATTGAAACGTTTAAAACATTATCATTACAAAATCTGGCGTTATAATGAAGACAATCAAAGTTAAGTTCACTTGATAATGCACGGTTTACCCTATACCATCTAATCGAATCATAATACGTCATGAGTAATACTTGAAGTTAATAAAATTAATATAACTAAAGTAAATCCCAAAAATTATGAGCTCATTCAACATTGAATAATCACTCTTTTCTTACCTTATTTCTCTAATGTCTTGATAGATATTGGACTTGCATTTATTTTAACTCGTATTTCACAAAAAAGTCTTCCTTTAATGTTTAATTTCCTATGATAATCTCTAATCCTCACATAATTTTATGAAAACTCCTTTCTGAACTAAACACTAAAACTAATCTCAGGTATTCCTTTACATCTTATCATAAAATGGCGTTTGGCTAAGCTATTTTCTCATTTATCAATGAACCTTGTTAGTATATTTTGTATAAGAAACATTTTTCCTATAAATTTAAAATATATTTATCTATAACAGTAATTTTACAACGAAAAACTGTGCTTTAATCGGTGTCAATCTATTATCTACTTTTCACCCAGAATTTTTGAAAACTTTTCCGCAATATCATCCCAAAAACTACACGATTTAGCTCGGAAGAATAATATCCAATTCTCATTTAAATTTCTCTTCGGACAGTGAATGTAAAGCTAACTTTCAGTACGTCTTTTTCTATGACTGTGAATACGTAATAAACAGAGCTTCGTATAATACTTTTCTTATTTTAGTGCCAAATTATCAATAATTCAGATTCTTTCTTTTATCCTTCGGAGGAACATCAGTTTTCCAAGCAGACACGGAAGTAATGAACGATTATAACTCTCAATCATGAAAACCAAAGAATATTTGATAGATAGTGTAATTTAAGATTAATTGTCAGAAAACATTGCAACCCTGCTCAAATAGAGTCTAATTTTTTCTATAGGTTGGGAGTTTTTGTGATAGCTACATCTGTCGATGAATAAATCGAGAATTTGAAAAACTCTGGAATTTTATATTCGTCATGCTCACTAGCTAATAATTATTTTCAAAGCTCTCATCGCTTTATGACTTTTATTCGCATATCCCAGCTTGATGTAAATCGATTTAGATTAAAATAGAAGCTTTTTTTTGAAGTAAGTGAAGATTCTTGGTTAACCTTTTGGTCTCTCAATAAGGATGACGTCTGTCAAGCGATTGTTACTGGTTATCTTCTTAATCGCAAGATTTTGGACATCACATTCCTCTCAAATATTCTTTTCCTTCAAATTTTAGAAAAATCAGAAAATAGAGAGATTGACTGCTACCGACAAAGGAAAAGAATTCCCGCTCAATTTAGCTAAGGTGTTATTTTAGCCATTCTTCTTCCTCTTCTGCAACGGAAGAGTTCTTTCTCTAAATGGCGGTGATCCGAAACACCATAGGAAAGGCAGTTAAAAATAGATTACTTTTCCCGCTCAAGCTTACAAGCTTTCTCCGCAACCCTTAAACTTTCTTCCATTTTCCGATGGCCATTAAAGGATTGTTCTACTCAAAAAGCCATTTCATTGCCCCTTTTGGATCGGTGATACATCCCTGAAATCGAATTAAGGAGCGCGGCTCATGATGCGATTGGTTTTTTATTCCGCATCCCACTCCAGGAAAGGGATTTCTAACGGCTTATCGCAGATCTCCGAACCCCGTTGCCATGTGATCCTCGACTTACCCGCTGTTACCGGGAAAAAGGATCTATTTATAAATGAGTGATTGAATGCCGTGTTATCTAACTTTTCCGTTTTTCCATGCATAACTAATGTTCTCCCAAAATAAAGGGATAAGTTTTCGTGCCAGTCACCAGTTAGTCCGTGAATTTCAGGTCCCAATTTGCTTATCCAAGTAATTTTAAATGCATTTACATTCGGGTTTCCTTTTCAGGGTATGTTAGCGTTTGGATTCATAGAACTCTTTTATGCATTTCACACTTATAGTTCTTTGATTTCAGTCCCATCCATAAAATTTTCAGATATCTGAAATGTTTGCCAATATACATAATATTGGATATCTCTGTTAAAAATGACTCGTCGTCCACTCTTAATGATGTAATCCGCAGTAATTTTATGATTCTTATGTTCTCAATAGTACACTAAAAATTTAAAATTATTCGTAAAATATTTTTGAAATTATCATAGGTCTGCAGTGTTAGAAACAATATACCTGCAAAGACCATCGAAAGGAAACTTACCCTTACTTTCGGCTTTGAAGATACTCCCATTAGGAGCAAAATATGCATATCGCAAGTAAGTTTTCCTTCGAAGTTTTTATGTGGATTATTCTTTCTTATGTTTTAACCAACAGCGGCCGTGTCATTGGTATTGATCTGTAGTGATATAAAGTGAAACACCTCCTTAGACAAGGCGAATTACATTCGAATTGCTATTTTGTAGAAAATGAAATTATTAAGATACAATATAAGATGGAAATTTTTAAAATCATAAACCATTCAGTTTAACTAATATTTGATTTTTTGAAAGCTTTATTTAAAATTTTAAGTATTATCTGACATGAGATTATGACCTATAGATATCAGCCGAAGACAAATTCGTTTCATGAAAGTATGATGATGGAACAGCTAAAAATTTCGTGTTCTTTAACGGTATTGTTTTATCCCTAACCGAATTCTTTCTTACACATGGGAAGCAGAACGATAGAGTTGTAGATCCTCAGCTTCCAAAGCCGCGCTCCGTGCCACCAACATATCGCCAACTAATTAATCACGATCTTCCTTTGATATTTATGTTTTTTCTCTGACACAACCGAGAACTTATTTTTATTTATGAATAGAGAAAAACTTTTGTATGTGAAACACAAAATTACATGAATATACATCGATAAAATATTTTCTTACTGTCGTTAAGGGGAAAATAAATATGGATTAATTATTTTCCTATTATTATCAATAGAAGTAGAATACTGAATAAGAAGAAAACTATGTTTTACATTTATCTCATCATTTTATAAATCATGCAGAGAAATTTGGTGTATTTCACATTTAGAACTTTTTCCGCTCTGTCATCCGGATTAATTCTTGATGATAAATCGAGAAAAATATCCTGCCTATATACATTAATTTTGAAGCTTTTGGCCACTAATGTAACGCACTAGTATTAAAACCACTTTCGGTTGTTATCCTAGGATAGCAATCGTGATTGTAAGGGAGTAGGATAAGAAGCGCGTCTCTCAGGTGTTGTATGTCTGAAATGGCGTCCTCCCAAGGTCGCGGGAGGCGTCCTCCTGAGAGACGCTGTTCCCCTAGTCCCAATGCCCTCTATCTCTCCTTCCCAAATCCCATTTCATCGCCCCGGCCACGTCCACTACTCCTTTTTTATCACGAATGCCTGTCCCTAGCGCCTCTATTCCCAACCGGTATTTTCGAATCCTCCAGACACCGCCGAAGAGACGGATTCGAGATCAGCCATTGGTTGCAGACATATACGGAAAGCTGCAGGACGGCGTCTGCACGCGGGATGAGCGAGGGTTCTCCTTCTTTTCGGTAGCAATTGGAGAGTTAGATCAAGTGGGTAAGGAGGGGGAGGCGATCGGAAAAAAATGTTTGGAAATGCGATGAGTAATTCAACAGCAGTGGATGATCATCTGATGCTCAGTTACACGTGAAGGAAGAATCACTTTCGTCGTTCTCCGGTATTAATTATAGATGAGATTTTTATGAAAAAACTTCACTGTAAGACAGAGTACATTAATCTCTCTCCGGTTTGTGACCGCGTTTTTTATTTTCTGTAATGACGAATCTTAACTCATTTCCATCGACTAATTATTTAATGTATCTTGATGGATTTATTACCTAATTATCATTCGTCATGGTAGATTCAGCTTTACATCTTGAGGGAGACTTGAACCCACAGCCGTAAATATAATTGTAGTTTTGTTTCTTGTAATTATATAACAGAATTATGTCAAAACCAAAAGCTTTACTATTCGAGAGCAAATGACTCAGCCTAATTCTCCATTCACTCAGCATTCTAACATTTCTAATTTCTATAAGTTTCATATACAAACGATGTAACTAAGATAAATAATTTTTCTGAAGGAACAAGAGAGTTGTTTTGTTTTCTCTATGAACAGGAGATGATACTATCAAAGTTTCAAATCAAATAATATACAATTTCAATTTCTTATGCACTAAAATGCACCACCAGAAACTAAAATACCTTTCCGTATGAATATTCCAAAATTTGAGATTAAATTACTGTTTGAAGTGTTAGTAAATTACCCGAATGCAAATGAATAACATGTCATGATTGAGCATCTAAAGCGAGTAAAGAAAGCTGGAAATTATGGAGCATCTTTGACTGCAAACGAACCTCGTTATTATTTTAAGTATTCCTCGGCTACATTCATCTTTAGCCGTGCTTTAGTAACCTTCGGGATTCGGGAAGATTTAAGGGTAAAATGCTCGCAGGCAAACATGCAATTCCCTAGCTTTTAGAATTTTCTCAGATAAACCGGTTACCATGTTTTCGCTATGAAATACGACACTAAAGATACTTAGGTAATATTATTTCGTACCATAAGAAAGACCGAAACCTGTTTTAAAAAATGGAACAAACTCCTATTTGAAAAATTTAAGAGCTCTACAATCGTACCGAGAAATGTTTATACATAACAGGGGAGCATGCTTAAAGGAGTTTTTAGAATATAGGTTATCTATTGTTTGATGATTATGCTACAAATGATCAGCAAATATAATTATTTTTCATTGATAGGTTTCTTTTTTATAGTGGAGACTTCAACGACCGACAGTATCTCCTAGTGCATCTAATGCTCCCCTTCCGAGTAGACTTATCATTAAGTCCTGTTACTTAACTCTATCGTAAGCTATAGCTTATATAATGGTAAATTCCGTTTTTAAACGAGTTAGATGAGCGATTAAGTGTATTCTGAAAGGAGTATTTGATGAGTAAAATGCTGAGTTTTAAATTAATGAGCTAGTTCTGATGAAATACAAACATCCTTATTCTCTTTCATGTGCATAACTGATGATAATCTTGAGACAACATTTTGTCTATTGGGATGGGTGCTACACTGACATCAAGAAGACAAATCTCTTGAAAAATTGGACATGTTTTTGAGACGACATGAAAAACATATTAATAAAAATCAGGATCGGAACTATGGAATTCCATTTGATTTTCATTACTGCGATACGGGATCTGCCCATGTCTTCGGATAAGGGCTGAATGGAAACAACGCGTTTAAGCATATATAGGATAGAAGACAAAACACTGATGTAGTTGAAGATGTTTCGAAGATGTCCGCATATCGTTTCGAACAACCGCGTTTCAAGGACAGCTGGCTTCCTCTCATAGTAGTCTGGGCTTCGAATCTCAGCGTCTCATATGCCCCACCCTTCATTGTTAAACTTTCTCTTGCATTCACGCACATCCGCACGCATACAGCCATGGTTCTTCTGCCAAATCACTTCGATAAAGCCCTCGTCTTACAATCACGTTTGCCTTGGTTTGCATCCTCGATTTATTTTCACAAGTCATACTCTACCACCTGTAAGCCCTGCCCTTCCACAATGAACCCGTATATGAATGCATTTTCAAGGCATTTCTGCTAATTTTCCGGAGGTTTATGCGAGTTTTGTACCGGGAGTGTCTCACCCTATCTTATTCTCGCGTGATGCAGTTTCCGCCCATCACAGGGTCTCTTTTGAAGAGGCGTCTCCTATCCACCGCCCGCCACAGCCCTCTTTTACTCTTCCTTTATTTCAAAGGCTTACACATATCTGAGACAAGCATCAAAGTTGAACTTGTGCCAAGTACACGGCTTACCCGTGCCCGCGCTGTTTCGCTGACGTGTTTTATGGTCGCGTTTAAGGAGATTACAGGATTTATGTCAATATGCTGAAATACGGTAGTTAAAAGTTCTGGAGTTATATGTTTGTCTAGGGCCAGACTGATGGAGCGCTTCGCTTCTAAATCTTCCCGAGTAGGTTACTAAATCACACCGAAGATGAATGTAGCCAAGAGATACTTAAATAATAACGAGGTTCGTTTGCAGTCAAAGATGCTTCATAATTTCTAGCGCTCCTCACGCAAGTCATCTTAACTGTTCAAACATGACATGCTGTTCATTTGCATTCTGGTAATTCATTAATAATTCAAACAGTATTTTATTCTCAATTTTTGGAATGTGCAAACGTGTAGATATTTAAATTTCTGATGGTGATGAATGATTATGAATAGATTCCATGAAAAAGTGCGAATATCGTCATGCCTGCTTATTTAAAATGATTGTTTCTCCTTTTACGATAGCATAATAAAGAAACATATAATTACACTCCAAAAGTTTGCCATGCCAAAAATTATTATTTGCTGGAAGCAGAAAGATTTGTGTAATTACTTGGTTCTCTCATTGAAAACACGTTGGAAAGACAATAGCAAAAGATTTAAGATTATATGCGTCAGAATACAAGCCGCCGCTGCATTCGGACTTTATTTCTACATTTTTTCTTGAAATGATTCATTCTCCGTATTTCTATACACCTGAATTATACGGTTGGACACAACTTCTAAGGCAAGGCATAATTTAAGAAAATTATATAGGAATCTTTTGCCTTTATTTTTTTAATTCCAAGAAATAAAAAAATTCTGGTAAAACTAAATGAATGCCGAAATATACCAACCACACTGTTGGATACCTATAGAGTTAACTAATATTGAACCTGTTAATCAAAAACTTACCAATGTGACTTGAAGGATGGCCTTTCCAATAAAGCTCAATACTACTGACATGAATTCATTCGGAACGTTAAGGTAGAGGAATAAAGTTGATTAGTTCTGGAGAAGGTTTAAGGTTTGTAAGAGAAACAACATTTTCTGGCAATTTCCGATAAACCTCCTTCCTTTTATTTGTTACCTAGATATTTTTATTACATGTTTTCCATAGACAAGGGAGAGCATATATCATGCCCTAATATTTTCTTTAGTGTACCCGAATACCATGTAATGTTTTAGAGTTGGCAATTTCATGCATTTGAAGTACGTATCAACATCTTTCATTTGAGGGAAACCAAATCAAAAGTACCTTCAGTAAACCTCTATAGCGATCAAATTAAGCCGACTCAAGTTCTTAGAATGAGATAATGAATTCAGTTATCGAAGAAGATTGATCAAATCAGAATCGATCTTAAAAGGAACTTTGTTCATATAGCAGACAATATAGCATATATCAGTTCAATATAGCATATGAATGAATTAAAATATTAGGATGCAGACAAGTAATAAAATATGCTGCAACAGGGTAAGAAAAAATGTGAACGGAGAACGGTGTAAGAAAAGAAGTGATAGGGTAACGGAATACATCACTAGTTCAGATAGTGATTGGGAAGGTTTTCGGAGAATAGAGGAAAATGTAGTAAAATAGATATGTTATCGCCTGAAGATTTTAAGTAATAGATTTTGGGCAAAGTTTCAAATTGTTTGAGGAGGGAAATCGCTTTCTCTCCTGGAAAATATCTGCATCACGCGGATGACATAGTCCTCAGCTTCTACTTTCTTCTATGCTTTTATGCAAGCCAAACTATTTTTAATTTTTGTTTTTGTTTCATTTCGCTTTCATTCAGTCTTTTCAGTCGTTTGCTTACTTATTAGAATATGACGTCACAAGATGTCCTATACCATTGGTAAGAGTTTTCCGCAAGATTTTTCCACATAAAGAAGTATTATCAAACTGTTTTAGCTTGTTTGGTCATGATAGACATTTGAATGTAAGAAAAGTAATGAGATAATGATTGTATTATTATTTGACTTTCCTGTTAGCAGATAAATAATTTTTGCATACCTGATTATGGCAGACTGATTGTGGTAGAGGAATCAAGTAATACAGCCAGAAAATTTGAGGAAATGTATTATTGACAAGTGTATTTATCTTGCAAATAATAATATAATCTAATAAAGTAAATAAAACCCGAAAAGTAGTAAGAAGGCCGTGGTTTTCCCTCAGTTTCTATAAGCCTTCCTCAGCCCATCCTAAGTCCTACATTTAATTCGCTCGCATGGAGTGTCTTATATCTTTAAATAGAAAGATCTTTGGCTCGATCAATAACAGAAAGTCAATTAAGGAAACTTAATTCCTCTTTATTTCACTCCATATATGCCACGACCGTCTAATGTACGTGGAAAATTTACATAATCTTACATATTTTGGGACATGAGCCAAGTGTCCTGCTCTCTTTTGATATTCATATACCCCCTTTCACCATCATTGATCCTTCATCCCAAACATTAAAGAGCTGGTTACGCCCCTGATATTACTCAGCAAATTTTGGTCAAAATTTAATTCTTTCTTTTTAATCCATCGATTTGTTCCGGGAAAGAAAGCTCGGGAAAAAGCATATACTCCAAATTTGTTATTCATTTAGAATCTAGGTGTTCGGTTTTTAATACCTTCTTTTGCTTCATAATATTCAATGGAAGACCTTAAAAGTAAATATGAAAGAGAAACGATTTCATCGATTAATTTTTTATCACAAGTTGGTAGGCTTCACAGTTCCCATATTTTCTTGTTTAATAGAACCATAGCTTCTCGTTCATCATTAGTTTTACATGTACAACGAATATCAAGCTCAATAAAAGACGTTTAAACGCTTAAAACGCGATTATCTCTCAATCCTTGTGTCTTTCTCTTTCGCAATAAGTACATCGTAAAAATACTGCTTACGAAGCTCTGCTACTCACTTTAAAAGAGGATTTTTCTTGCCCCCAAATGCACTGCAACCCGCTGCAGCCAATCTTCAGCCTCAGAAAATCGCTCTATTACTCTCTCCTGATGGTCTGTATGGTAAAAATTCCTTTATTATGCAGTAAAAAATCGGCCAAATTGAGTAAACAGGGATAACGCTCTCTTTTTAGGCAAAGCAGAGAATTCTAAAATAAACGACGAAAAGGCAGCCAATATTATGCAACGAAATTTTCCGGACCCTTCAGATATCTAAAGCTATGTCAAGAAAAGCAAACTAAAGATTATTTTTTGTTATTTAGGCGTAAAGATCTCATATCGTTAATTATATTATAGAGCGAAAACCTTTCTCTTTTTTCCCAACTTGAAAGAAATACAAAGTTGACATATCCCGGTTATAACACTATCCTCCTTTATAACGGAGTTTTCACTCTTTGCCCCAAAAAGCGTCTTAACCGAATTTCTCTGAATGTTCCGATCCGTGGACATTAAACGGTGGGGTTAAATTGGAACAATGGACTCATTCGAGCTGTTAATCATCTCTTAGGGGTTGATACAAATGTTCCCATCGTGGATATGCTTTTTCCTCCATATAAAGTATAACGAGACATAGGATGGATAATTGAACTTGTATGACTATGGCGAGTTAGCTCGCATCTTCCATAATTATCGTCGGGAACCAGGACTCGATCTTCGACCATTACCCTTCCCTGATACCCTCCGTCTCCAATCAGAAGTCTCGCGGTGTTTCGATCTTGTTTCCGGCCGTCTGCACTCCATCTCCCGTTCGAAAGTGCTCATCCTCTTGACGACAGCCTCCTCCTCTTCCTCTAGGGACCACCGCACCCCTGCTCTACCCCACCTCTTTACCCTTCCCATCCCCTGTTTCGATCCCTGCGTAACCAAAGGTAGCATTTTAAACTGCTTCTTCCCTTCTTCTTTTTCCTACTTTGCACATCCCTTCAGCGTCCTCCTTTTTTGTTCTGCTTCCCACACTCCCTTTTGCTCAACGGAGTCCCAACTATATATAGGTCAAAAACGGGAGGATTCAATCGAGACGCAGACGGTATCGCAAGAGAGACTTATCCCATCACTGCCGTAGCCACACTATCCTTCGTCGCCGCTATGAAGGTGAGCATTTTCGCCTTTGTTTCTTCTGTTTGTGTGTTGTAAGCTTTTTTGAGGGAAGTTCGGTCTTTTCGTCCTGATACGAATTTCTATTTTCAGTCTGTGAGATTTTTGAAACAGGTTGTTTCTGCGCAAATTTTTCATTAGGTTTTCGCTTTCTGTCCACGATTTTGGGAAAACAATTCATCGATTTATCCGTTTTCTTAGCTTTCATTGTGGCGTTTGCATTACAATTGCTCGTCATATTATGTTAAGACTAGCTTCTGCGAGATCTAATCATTGTGAAAATGGATATTTTACTCAAATAGTTATTTATCGTTAAATAATCACGCATAGCCTTTGATGAACGAACTACGTTAAATTGCATTTTTTAATTTTAATTTGGCTTAGATGAAGAGTAGCAAGCTAGGGGAACCGATGTGTAGAGATAAAGTGCGTTGAAATTTATCGTGATCCAAAATTTTCACAGGTTCGCTTTTATAAAACAGCTTTTTTTCAATACATTCTCATTTATTAGGGTTGGATTAGACTAATGGTTGGGCTAAATCAGAGCTCCCCATGGAGGTAGTTAAATATTGCTTCACTTTGTTCATTTGTTATCTTTACTGGTAATCTTTCCTTTAACAGCCTAAAAGTGCAAATATTTTTAGTATAAATTGTTAGTTTTATTTCCATGAAGTATTTTTTCTTCATTCGGTATCATTGTTACATCTACTCAAATTACTATCCTAATAAATTACATCCTAGGGAAAAGTTTATCCGTCGAAATATTTTTTTGAAAAGGGAATAGCGAGATTTTATCCGCAGATTTGTTTCAAGTTATCTCTTTTTCTCTCTTTTGAGATATTTCGTAGCATAGGATCCGCCTTTACACAATGAATTCTTTGTATTATATAAAAGTACATGTATGTTGCAGAGTTAGCAAGATTCGCCAAGAAAAAAGTTCGTAATTTGTATTTTCCTATTTTATGGGTTCTCTCAATACAGTGTTTTATTATAGTCACATTCTTAAATCTGTGTGTAGTGTTTTTACATGTTTTAAGGTTTTTTTAATACCGTATCTAAGCATTATTCTTGTTAAAAGAAAGAAGCAGAACAGTATTTTACCTTATGAGCTTTTCCGTTTCGTATGGCGTTGACTGTCATCGGTCTGATAATTTACTAACACTCTTGTCGAATTTCACTCTAAATGATTGTGAATAATTCTGCCGAAGTGAGTTTTAATGTCGTAGCTTTCATTTCAATTATTCTTTTTGGAGATATGTATCTAATCGAACCATTTCCGTATTAATTCAAGGATGTCCCGTCGTGGAATCATTTTGATTTCTCGCGCCTTTCCATCGATAGCTTGGGCACAGACTTGCCGATTTCACCGTAAGAGGGAGTGGATGTCATATCTGAATCCTCTTTGTAGAAGCTCATTTGAAAATGTTTTTGATAGTTCATTTGGTAAACTCATTTGAAATATACTTTTTTCGAGATACATGGACTTACTTGGCCCTCATAGAGGTACTAGATCATTTAGAATTAGAAGCGCTAAAATGCTTTTATCCAACTTTTAATTAAATAAAATTGGTGATTCGTTATTTCTATAAAGTATTCTTATATTTGATAAAGATTAAGGATTAATCGACTGTAATGGATTACAAATGAATTGTTTTTATCTTCAGTATACTTTTAATGAGTTTTACATTGCAATGGAAAGAAATAGTTTGACAAATGATCCTCTTTAATAGGGCCACAATGTTATCCGTTTCATTCTTTTCTAGTTCTATATTCTCCCTGCTAAATATTCACTATCTCGTAAAGGAAGCATTTATCGTTTGCCAATAATATTAAAATCCTTTATTTTAAAGTAAATTTTAAAATATCCGAAGAATTTGTCAAAAACAGCCCATATATGATAAAAATTTCTTGAAATGAAATTCTACACGTGAGTAATTTAAAAATTTGCTATTTAATGTGAGGCAAATTTATCGATGAGGGCTAGGACCTCAATGATATTGCGTCTTTCCTTTCTAAAACATTCTTCCTTCGATTAACTAATCTACGAAGAATGGAGAGATTTTGCAGAAGCTAACCTATTCGTCTTTTGTCAGGTCCTATTTCTAGTTTTTTGCCTTATGGCCGTCGCAATGGCTAGGCCACAAATACTCCGCCCCTGGCCATCGGCCATTGCAGCACCTGTCTGGCCACACTCTCCCTCCACTTCCGTGGTCATGGCACGCCATGGACTGTGGCCCTACACAACGCAGGCAGCCTCTGCACTCCCAGTGGTGGTGAGGTATCCATCCCAGGACACCTCCAGGGGTCTCCCACAGCCTGTCGAGGACACACCTGAGGTGAATATATGTTGAAGATTTCAGCGCTGGTTAACACATCTATCACTTACTAAACTTAAAAATTACTTTCACTCGTGGAATATTTTTATTGATATTGGTTAGTGTAAGTTATTTCCGCTTTGAATATCGAAATAGACGTGGGTATTTAATAGCATGCTCATAAAGCTCGTAATCAGTGACTTCAACGACAGATCTTGGGTTTCAAGAGAGATCAAAGTTTCAGCTCAGCTATACCTATTTAGCAAGACAATCATGAAACTTTTTTACCTAGTGCACAGCAAGAAAATAGCTTACCTTATTTTTTTAATCAGTAATATCTAACCTGATGGAAAGTAATCCAAACTGACAAAACGGTACACTCGATCACCGCATATTCAGGTCCGTGCAGCCAAGATGGCATTCGCAGCAGAGTACGAGAAGGCCGCCGTCGCCGCAGCATTGGCCCCAGCAGCCGAAGAGATGGGTGAGGGTAGCACCTTGGTTCTCCTCCAGGACTCCGACAGCAAGCTAGTGCCAGCCGTACTCAAGGAATCAAAGGCGGACATGAGTTCCGAAATGCCAGCCACGCCCAAAGAAGAGAACAAGGAGACTAAGGTGCGCACACGCCGCGAACCCAAGGAGCCCGTGATGTTCGCCGAGAAGAAGATGATGCTCATCACCCCTGCATCCACGCACCGCATGGGAATGTCTCTGGACATGTCCAACCTAATGCACCACCCAGTCATCCCTGTTCCAGTGCCTCTTCCATCAGTTCCATCCGTGGTCCCAGTGGTCGCCATTCCAGGAAAGTCTGCCGGTGAAACTCCTGAAGGCGCATACTTCGTGCATAACGCCCGCCCATTCATCTACAACACCCCAGGAGTCCCCCTTGTTCTCGTCAACGACAAGGAGAGCATGGGTTAATCGGGGAAGAACCTATTGGTAGAACATCTAAGGAAGCTGAGACATCGGTTTCCGAAGATGTTGACCGCTGATCGCTGCCGGAATTTGACCATGAAACTACCTTAACGACGACGCTTCGGTCCTATGTTTCGAAGTTCTTTTTGAACTGGTGACCGCTCTCCGAGGTTTCGAAAGGTGCTTTCGCCTTTCGGAATTCTTGGTGTACGAATGAATCCTCGCCCATATATGTTTTCCCTTGCCCTCAGTTATAGCTACACATATTATGCATTTAATCCCTCTCAACTGATGAAAAGTCATTAATAAATAGTGTGGTATCATTTTAATCGTCGAGTAAATCATTTTCCTTAACCCTTGTAGCTTTCAAATTAGTCAGCAGTATTTAATGTACTTATTCAAGAACTCATTGGGGTGGCATTATGACATTTTTACCTTTAAAAGGAGAACTTTTTACTACTTTTTGTTCTTCGAAAAAAGAATACGAATTAATTACGATATTATCGAAATATGCTATCGTCAATTTTACGTATACTTTCTTGCAGTCAGGGTAATAACTAGAATCTGAGTGCAGACTAAATTTATTTCCTAGAGATTGATATTAAGGTAAGGATAGAAAATTTCTAAAGATTCTTTACTCCTTACAGTAAATGGAGTTATTTGATTCTTTTCTGGTAAAATCGTGAGACACAAAGGGAAATATATCCTAATATAAACTGTCATTTGCATTAAGAATCCAAAATTCCTGCAGAATTCAATATTAGGGGTCGTCCGTAAATATTGACGCTCTAAAGGGGTCTGCGAATCTATGATATCGTAGTACTTAGGGTAATGCAGCTCCAGGGAACACTTTGTGACAGAGAATGAGAAGGGTTAAAAAATTCCGTGTCATCATAAAAGTATGATCCCTTATTCAGAAATCCGTCTGAATTATTCAAAGTTTACTTAGGGGAGTTACATAATGGTGATTCACTCACTAATCGTGAAATTCATTTATGAATACGATCTTTCGGAGATAAAAATTTCTGCACTTCCACTAACCACTGAAGATTGCCACACCTCCATTTAAAATATCTTCTCGAAAATGAAACTAGGAAGTTAAAGATGCAGAGAAAATTTAATATCACTTTAAAATTGTTTAAGATTTCAAGGTAAACGCTCAGGAAGAACTGAAAATCTTAAGTTTTTGATCGGAAAAATATTTAAGAATCTGTTTTTTCAATGTATTCAAACGAAATTAATAGATAATAATCAATAATAGAGTGGAATTTAGAATACTAGCGATTCAGAACCAAGAGGTTTACTAAAGAGATTGCTTCTAATAAACCTGACATATATTTATTGGTCGTAAATAACCGAGGAATAACTAAAACATTTAGAGAAATTACTTTCTTCGAAAATCACTACATTAAGTTGAGGAGAAAATCATACCAAACAAAATGTTGTCCTCTGAATTAGGAAGAAAGAATCTAGCTGAATGAATAAGAGAACTCAGCATACTTTCATAAGTATGATAATATAACGTTGTGTTCAGATTGGTGCAAACATTTGGGTCACAGACCAATATTTCTTCTTGCACGTCGTCCGTCATGCAGCAGTGTATAAAACATAGATACGGTTAGACAAAAGGGAAGACAAATGAATTTTTGAAAAATTGAATAAAAGAAGGATCAATTTTCCTTGAGTATGATTATGCAAAGTTGGCTTTTGTATTTTAGTACAGGACAGGGAAAGGTTTATTATAAAATTACTTTTGTCTCAGTTTCCTTCATGGCCGGGATCATATGAAATTACTGAGGCGTGAGTGATACTATATAATGGTAGTCACCCTAATCACCGGAATGATTGCCATGAAAAAAGTTATTAATATTTGCTAATGGCTCAGTGAGGAAAGAAAGAACAAATTACTTCATTCTTCACGATGTCCCGTAAGCCTCACCAAAGCTTTTGTTCGCTGATGGTTGAGGGATTGGGGATTCAGCAAGTTCTCGGGCAGATGACAGGCATTCGAGATCTTGGAGCTAAGAAACATTGAACACTCTAATCCAGCCACGTTTCGCGTTACAACCATTCCCTTCCTCTCATGTAGAAACATTTCACGGTGAAGCTCCCCACTGGTCTCATTATTCCTAGTCACTTCTTCCTCTTCTCTTTGTAGCGAAAGCAACTGATACATCCCCTTCCCTTCCTTGCTTTCGCTCAAGGTACACTTGAAGATAGGAATTTATCTTCGCAACTCATGTGCGAGATGATCCATCAGATGGATGTTCCGTAGAATTTTACGCAACTGCGGGAAACCCGATAATCTTTTAATGCGGCTTAGGAAACCTTTCGAGCACGGTGCATATCCGACGGATGATTAACGATTTATTGAAAAAATTATGAGGTATCGCCTTACCTCCGGTGGAATCGAAAAACAAACATTCAAACGCCTGTATTTATTCATGGAGGGATCGATGAAATCATGTTTGATCAGCGATGATTAAAAAATATTCTGTTTTTTATGCGAAGGATTCCGGCCTACAAATATTTCCTCACAAAGCATTATTGATCGAGTTTTCTTGCTAAATTTTCCAGATCAATATTAATGGAAGTGTTGAGTCAGAGCTGAGAATGGATGATTACGATCATTTAAGAGAGAAAGTAGACAAGCATTCCATCGAATGTTTATCTACCGTTTACATAGTCTATGTTATGCTAATGCTTAAACATCTGGTCCTTTGCTTCGATATTGCAGGAGCTGTTGAAGGATAGATGGTGGAAACGAAGGATTGATGCAATTAGTATTGTTTAACATTGCTCCCATCGGTTTTTGCGAAAACATTGATTCCATGTTTGTTTCTTATATCAAATTATTGGCAGGATTTATACAGGATATTATCAAATTCAGCTCTTCAGGTATGGCTTAAATTCCTTTCTTATTTTTTTTATTTAATGGATTTTAATAATACATATTACATCCTCAAGCATATGTTTAACTTTAATTTCCATTTCATGTGTGGAGTATTCTGTAACCAATATATTCCGTAAAAAGACCTTTTTCATTTCTGAAAACCTTCTATCGTAGAAAGTTTTGAAAACTAGTTGGCTTTTAATATATTTATTTTACTCTAATTAGAGAAATTTTCCCTATTAATTTGTTTAGAGTTTTCAACATTCTTATTACCTTTTTTGCACAGAATCATAGAATTTGCAAATTGTTATCACTCGTTCTAAGTCGAAAAAATTCCATATTATTTGATTTATAATTGAGAAGTTTTTGAATTTTATCCTGCTATACTTGGCTTATACTCTGTAGGTTGAGCAATAGTAGTAAATTCCATTCTAGTGATGGAATTTTAATTATACACCAATCTCAATCTATCAGATAGATTAATTAATTTACTTCATTTTGTTTTATTTTAAATTCATAATCTTTCCTATTTATAACTACCCCTGTGAGTACACGTTTATACTGTCTGAGGGTTTACTTTAGATTATTTCTTTTAATATAAATGAAAAGTAAATTTCGCGGGTTTCAGTGCATTTTGCAGGATGCAAATCGTTTATGCAAATTGAGTTCTCTCACAGTAATAATGATTATTGCTACTTCTTTCAGATTTGCGAATCAATGAATGAAGTAAAATTCTGAAATCAATGAAATTATATTACATTTCCATCGAATACGTCTCAACTTTCGTTTGCGCACGACAGGTTACGCGTTAGCCTTTTTTACCCATTAAATCTCACTACGAGAGGATAATGAAATAAAACCGCGTGGGATGAAATGTATGCTTTCGGGATGGGCCCACGTGGAGTGGTACAGGAAGATTCGTAATAAAAAGAGATGGAAAGTAACCGGGCAGGAATCGGTGTCAACACCCTCTGGGAATGGGGGAGAGGAGCTTTAGCCGCGGATCAAGTGGTTAAGGCCAAGGCTGCTCTCTCTATTAGAAGGGACTATTGCCTCTCGATGGAAGTTTGGGGTAGTGGACGGGAAGGGGTTGTCTTGGAATGGCCACGTTATTTGCCTGTTGGTCTCTTCTGAGGTCATCAGGCGGGTTAAAAACCTCAAGATGGGAAGAAATGTCTTCCGTGGCGATATTTTAATCCGTATCAAACCAGAGGGAGATCAACGACTTCCAAGTTTTTCCCGAACCAGTTTAGCAAAAAAAAAGGAGAGCGAAAAATTACCCGATCACATGGCAGTCAGTTTTGGACCTGTCGCTGATTCTCATTCCCATGGCGTAAGAGAGCAATTCTTCAAGGGCGACCATTGTTGTCTGCAGTAAATCTGAATCGAAATCACGAAGCATCGACTTGCGAAATTCTCGAGCAAATACCTTATGTTTGTTAATTATGAATATCGTAATTGTTCATTTTTTAGAGCTGAAAATTTTTATTATTTCAACGGATCGCTATTGCGGTGGATTATTATTTTTCATTTTAATCGACTTCACAGGATAAGAAATTTTAAAAATTCCTTTTTAGGTACGACAACGTTAAGGATTGCTTTTAGTAGTATTGTTAAATGTGTTCTAAGGTCATTTCGCGATATCTAAGGTCATTTCGCACATATGGGCCCCCATCGGGAATCGAACCCGGGACTGTTTTCGCTGAGGGGGGTTAGCGCTGCCTCATTGGCTATCAGGGTGCCCCGGCGATAAGAAGTGTTCATCGCTAAATTCTGAAACGTTACCCTGGAATTTTAGCGGTTCCTTACTTTTGACATTAGTCCCCTTTGGCTACATCTTCCTTTGTCCCCTTGTCCTAACATTTTTTGCTATGAATTTATTTTTAAGTATGATTTTTGCTATGTCGAGCTATACGACCGCGTTATTTTGCCCACAATTTGCTATTCTTAGTGGGAATATATTTGTCTTATTGCTCAAATGTAGTCCAACTTTCCAGGGCCTTCATGGAAACAACTTTTCCCTGAGCCTTCTAATCCTCATTGAACCGCGGAAAAAGATAAAGGATTCTTGGGAAGCCCGAAATTAGGTAAAGATACTGGAAAGATTTTGAATTATCTTTTTTCGATGAATATCGTTTCAGAAAAAAAGGAATTGAAGAGATTAAACAACTCATCGGCAATCACAGAGTAATTGCATATAATGGGATAATGACAACAAAGTCTTCGAGTTACCCGCTTTAAATACCTACTGTGAGAGAGAGCACATGTTATTAAGGTGCAGACGGATTTTCAATAAGAGCAATCCGTCTCTGATTGGAAAGGTTCGTTTTCAACGCTCCGCAGACCTGTTCCTTTGGCTCTGAAGAATGCCTTAGAATATAAAATAAGCGTTTAATAAAAATCAGTAACCTCCAATCTCCCAACTTAAAGACTTTTTACGTAGGAATTTAAAAAATGTTTGTGTTTTGTTTTTGGTCTATGAGCTAACTTTAATGTATTATTTCAGAAAATTCTCTCCTGTTGGAAATTCCATTATTAGAATGAGTATGACAGTTTGGTAAAACTCTAGACTAAATAATACTAGAGTTTAACCTCGATTATGAGTAGAGCTTTCCGTTTCACATTTAAGAGGATTTAGCTCGGAAGTATGGAAATATTATATTACATACTGCTTCTTTGTAATATATATCATCATAAAACATAAATACGGCTGGTATAATATGCATATGACCTTACGAAGATTAAAATTATTAAAAATAATTTGTATAAACTGCCACATTAGTAGAGTAAATTACATGATAATTACAGCATCGTCAATACAAAAGTCACAGCAGCGTAAAAATCTTTAACATTCCGAATCCGACTGGCACAATATACGTATGATTTTATGAAGATTGGAGTTATTTAAAATCATTTGTATCACCTGCGGGAGTAGTGGAGTAGATTCTTATAATTACTTCATCCTTAAATTCCTAATTATTTCATTAATTGTCATAATGGCCTCCAAGAGACATAATCGTTAAAAGCTCCACGCAACTCATCGCTCAACGCTCACCGATTAAATTTCACGCTCACGTTACTAGGGTTTGCGTTTCCATTCTAAGAGGTTCTGGCAACTCCCTCATCACGAATATAACTTACGAATAAAAAATAATGGCGTTCAGTTTTTCCATTTAATCGGGAAAAGATAAGATTACGTTATTGGCTTCATCAGCTGAATACAATATATTTTGACGCTAAGTAGATTAAGCTTCATGGACAGATTCTTTCCTTAGATGAATGGCAAGGATCATTCCATTTCGAACTTGCAAGATCAGGGTTACACTAATAATGCATGAGATATGAAAGATAAGAGCAGTATCCGAGCAGTCGTAAAGGTCATTCCTGGGGCGGTTCTTTTTGTTATATATGCGATCACGATGAAGGATCAAGCGTTTCGAGGTCTTTCTCAGTTTCATTCTCTCTTCATTCCATCAGAGGAAACGGTATCAGCAATAATTTAAGTCTTGCGATTGAGGCATCAGTAACCTTACCGTAGATTTAGAATAATTTATTGCCTTTATTTACATATTTATCTGATCAGCGCAGATGAAGTTGAACAATGCTGGGGCAAGCAATCAGAGAAACATTTCCCTCTGAGAGTACCTTCGATGGCGAAAAATCATCGGATATTATCTTTGAAGAATTTTAGCTCATATAAAAACACTAGATCAGATTTACGTTGATGGTACTTCATGATGAACATGACATTGATAATTGTAGTTACGTTTCAGTACTGATGATGTAGCTAAAATACAAAACGGAACGTAGAATGCATTTAATCTACGGTTCAGCGAAAGATACTTCAACAGAGTTAATATAGTACTTGTTAATTCGAATCATAAAAAGGCAGGTGAAATTCATTCATCATAGGAGACGGAGAGGAGAAACAGATGTGAAAAATGATCGACATGACTGGGACACGAATCCAGATCCCCCACTTTCCATGTCCCAGGTCCCAGCAATGACGATTTTTCATACTGGTTTCTCCTTGGGATTACGCAGGGCTATCGTGCAAAATTAAATGCATTTCCTTCATCCTTGTTATTTCCTTTGGAAGAAGTCCTTAAAAACACCGCTTTGTAAATGTCTCAATGAGGACTTAAAAGTTAAGTTTAAGCCAACTTGAATCATGTCTCCAATCCTTGTCATTCATCATAATCCCCGTTTACATATTACATCAAAATTTTTGTTAGTTCTACGATCGAAACGATTATTTTCAATAGATTTAAGCATCTTTTGATTCTCGAGATGACCTCGGCACCAAGTCCATGTGGTAATACAAGTTATTCTGCCATGGTGATTCCGTCGTCGAGATTACGTTGCTCACGAGTTCTTGCGAACAATGGATCTGCTCAGTGAACCGTGTCGTCCATTCGCTCTAGAAAAGTTCCATAAGTATTTTAGGCACCTTCAAAAAATTTAATCTTATAGTTAATTTTCGTCACGTTCTAGTCATAAAGAAGACATAAATGAAAGAATCTTATAACTGCTTGTGAAGCAGTCTTCTTTTTCCATTTAAAAAATGTATATCATCCCGGATTTCATTTTCGGAATTTTTTAGTCATTTTCCCCTCATAGTAGAATTTACGAGAAGTTAAATTTCTCGAAGAATTTTGACAGGGGAAAAATTAAATTCCTTTCTCAAATATTCTTTTAAGAATTCAGAATAATTTAGTAGTCAACGTCTTTTAGCAAGAAAATGCTAATAAATAACTTGCATTGGTTGTAATATAAGCTTAATTCGGAACTACATATAAGATATCTTAGATTCAAAGGTACTACACGATACTATGCAATATAATTAAAGTTTTAGATTATACTAATATTCGGGTCAAGAAATTTCAATTCTTCTAAATCTATAAGATCTTGGCTGTCGTCTTATAACTTTTCCTTGTGAATTGTTTGACATTTAAAGCAGAATATCTTTCCTATTCATAATTAAAAATTACTTCGTTAATATGACGAGCACAGTAAATATATCAGGCGGCAACTCTAAAAAGTTGTTTTTTTTTTGTTTAACTCTCTATATTTAATTAATTGCAGCCACTTTCTCTATCTGATGCTCTGAAAGAAATCACCCCTGTATATTGTTTTTCCCTCTGTTTTATTACCAAACTCTGAATCAGTTATCAAAGATACCTTCTTTCTCTCAAAATACGTGAAGATTTCTAAGCCAAAATCTGAAAATGGTTTTAATGCATTTCATTTATGCAGCAACTCATAAATCATGAATGATAGAGACATCTTGAATCACTTAGCAGATGTAATTGATATGATTTAAGGAACCACCACCATATAATCTGACAGTCTGTTATCGAGAGCGAGTTAAGACCCAGCCATCCTTTTATGATTCTAGGCTTTTAGTATTATAATCATAAAAATTATTTACGCCCACGCCTCTCCTTTTCAATTTAGCGACGCCTCGCGATTCCAGCCGAGATTGGGCATCTCATTTGCATTTCCGCAAAATTTATCGTTCGCGATCCCAGTTCTTAAAGAGAACATTAGTCCGGTTCGATTCCTCTGAATTAAAACTCTGGTCATTCGGATCCTTTGAGGACCATTCCAATTACGTTTCGGACCTGAGTAGTTCGAGAAGGCTCCGTTGCGTCGCCACTCCCGCCGTCCCCCACACCGTCTTTGCTGAGGTCAGGGCCCTTTTCAAAGGTGGATCCACACTCCGGTCCTTCCAAGGACGCGGCCACACCCAGATGTTAACGATGCCAAATCCCCTCCCCCTTTTCATTCCCACCATCCCCGACAACACACTCGAGCCGTATATCGCTCGGCGAATTCCCCTCGACCTTCCACACTCACCTGCCCAATCCTCGCCAAATGGACTATTTCGAAATCATCGTTGCATTTAGCTCTTACCGCGGGGGAGTGGGTACAATGCACAAAGTCTGGGTGTGAATTCGCCAGCAATGCTTTTAGACGGTGGAAACGCGGCTAAGGTGTTCATGGGTGCCCGGGCAGGACAAGGGCGCGGATTTACTGGCCATTCGTAAAAAGCGGAGGAAAGCGTAACTAAAGGGGTTTTCAATGAAGCGTGTTATCCGGTATGATTGCATCTCTTGTGTGACGAGTGTATCTGCCAAGGCGGTGGATTTCGATTAAAGATGTTGAAATATTTGGGCTGAATTATTGAAGGGGGTTGAATATATTTTTCATTGTTATACTAAATACCGAAACGTACTTAAATACTTTTCTTATGATTCAGACGGGGTGGAAATTATTTTTCAATGTGAAAACAATCACCGAAAAATCCTTAAAAATCTCTTTTTATAGATACAATTCAGACATTTAAATTAAAGTAAAATAATTTGGAATTCTTATATATTATAGCGTTTAGCATTTGAAGTAATTGAAATCTTGCAGTGAATTTTAAGCGTCTCCTCAATCCGTCGTCATGAGCCCTAAATCCCGACAGATGGCATACTTGATACCATTGGAATATATGGCTTACGTATATGACTTAATATAACAGCATTTTTGTATTTTTAATCGGTCCAAGACTAGATGACTGGAGTGGTCCAGGAAGCTCATAACTCCGAAGAAAAAAGAAAAAACGGTAGTAGGGAATCCGACCGTGAAAACTGCGTAAAGCTTTCGAGCCAAATGAAGCAGAAGAAAGGTAATAAAGAAAACAAAGCTTACTCTGACGTCATTCAAATTGTTTTTTTTAGAGCTGTTTAGTTATTTTTCATCAGTCCACCAATGGCATATTACTGTCATGCTGTGGTGAAAGATGAAACTCTGACGAAACTATAATCCTTTATAAAAAATATCTTTGAAGTCAAAGTGCCGCAGCATTTAAATCACCGCAGCCAAAATTAGCAAGTTGGGTAATTAATATTATTCGTAACATGTTTTTCTTAATACTCGTGTTGAAACGAAGATTAACTTGCGGATTGGTGATAATCATTGTCGAAGATGCCAAACTATAGGAAAAAGATTGATTCCTTCTGTTACATAAATGCTGTTATCTTCTTTATTACGATAGATAATTGAATACAGTTTTTTACTTTTCCACAAAAATGTTTTCGTTCAAGAGCTACCGGTTATATATATACTATTGTCTGTTCGAACCTGAAGATGGTAGTACACCGAAACCGGTAGTTCTTGAATAAAAACATTTTTGTGGAAAAGTAAAAATCTGTATTCAGTTATGTATTTTCACCACATCTCGGCCGAAGCTATAGATTATTCGATAGATAATGTTTTTTTCGTTGTAAACGTAAAGCCAAGAAATTAAGTTATTTTAGTAAATGTGAATTAGTCTAGAGAGAAACGTATTCAAGTGATGGAAATATTTGTTTTTTATTTGCAGCTGGACGTTTTCTTCGATGCGACTAGAAATTATGATAACGATCTATCTTCGATAATTAGTATAAGTAATACCTGATTCGTAAATAAACATGCACTGTAGATCATTTCCGAAAAGATAAATTCATGATTTCGGTAATGAAAAGCTCGAGATTATTATGGTAATATTTAGCGTACTTGAATATTCTATATGGATTCAGTTGGCTGCCTCTATGACATTGCAAGGTTTTAATAATTTTAAAGTTTAAGCCTTACTAATTTGGCTCGCAATTACCGTTCGTAATGAAAAACATTTGAAATCAATGGAAATAGTCATGTTCCTAAACGTAAATTCTTTTATATCAAAACAATAATAGAAATAGTCTCTACAATGTTTTTTCTAAAGATTCTTAGGTTTTAAATGCGATCCTAAAAATGTACAACTCCGCAGAATTCCTCAATTCTTGCGTCACAGAAAATTATGGGAGGTAAGAAAAGAAATAATTGTAGAGGGATTGTGATTCAGAAATTTTTACAAAAACAAAATTATACAAAGGTCTCTTTAATTGAGGTCGTTAATGGAATACAATACAGTTAAAATAGAAAAAAAATAAGTAAGGAATAAGATGGATTGTATATCTAGGAATTGAAAAGAGAAAAAAAATAACTTTACTAGATATACTTGTAGTTATTTATTAGAACTTTCGAGTTAGAATATTGCTGTTTTATTTCAAAGGGTGATGTTCCTTGAATACATGTAAGATCATTTTACTTGCTAATAAGGCATGCAAAATCCTTGATTACTATTATTTGTCAATGAAACACTCAATAGTTTCACGAAAAATTTTCTTATTTCGAAATAGTTTCTGCAATCCTCTGAAGTAATTAGATCCAGCCTTCAATGAAAAATAAATTCCTAGAAAAATAAGTCTCTCATGTTTCCATGACACAAATCTACACGTTAATGAAGGATGAAGGTAAATTATTTTTCCGTACACGGGTATTGCAACATTTGAGCACTAAGTGAACTCTTCTTTCATTTCTCATACCCGTAAAGCAGCCTTCTTGGCGAAACGACGACGTTTCGCGCACACCCACCAAAATTTTCGCTACCTTTCTAGGAAAACATCTAAATCCCTTCACCGTGAACCAAAACTTCCCTATGCGGCATACCTTTACCATTTCCTGGTCAAAATTATCCGTTATTCTAGGTAAAGTGTGAGCCATCCATGCCACCGTAACCAGGAAGTGAGTAATCGATGCATTCGGAACTCTAAGATAAAAAAATTCGATCACGTGAAAGAATCCGTGAAAACGGTTTTTTCCTAGCGTCGACGAGAGAATAAATCTTGAAGATGTTTTCAGTGAAAGATGCGAATTTTAAGTGAAAGCAACTCCGACATACGGAAACTTTATTTTTTGCAATGATGGTAAGAAGAAATATACGGTAAATAAGGGCGTATATTAAAGGATAAGAGGAAAACAATGGTCTCGTACTGTAACTTCTGCGAGGGTGAAATAGTGTGAAATGGATTTTTAGGTGGAGAAAGTCAGTAACTTCACAAAATAGTAACTATAGAGTTTCTTTACCTTTTCGATGGTACATGTTTATAAGACTGCGTTTTCGCGGGTATTTTCCACCCCCACTTTATAGGTGTTTCCCGCATGTTGAGTTTTTTCCAAGTCAAGCCGTTGCAAAAATTCTTCCCAAACGCTAATCATTAATTTTTTCAATAATCTTTGCAAATATTGGAAGAAAATACCGGTTTAAAAGAGTTTCATATTTCAGAGAGCCTATATTTACTGTTAAGAGCACTATCTATCAATCTATAGTTTCCACAGGGTTTGGCGACTCAATCCTCTTCAGTAAAACTCAACTTTGAATTATCTCTATTTTCATCGGTAAAGCTATACCGTTTTCGTCTGAACTACAGTTGAACATTGACTGGTGATTTTCGGAGCAGGAACTTGCGTTTTCTCATACAAAACTCCTCTTCGTGAAGAGGTTCCTCTTCTGAATGGAGTAATGCATACATAGAGAGATTGAATGTGCTCACTCATTATATTAGCGTTTCCCATTTAAGTGATGACATACTTACATTAAGTACTTCGTGTATTCATGGTCCTTCTTCAATCACCTAATAGTAATATAACTCGTTTTTATTTAAGGGCGAGATGGAGACTTCTTATTACAAACAACTCTTAATTGAAGACATAAGAAAGAGTCAATGAGAATTAAAAAAGCAAAAATAGAGGGAACTATTTCTCCATAGTTTTCATGGATTATTTAAGTGGAAGAGTATTCTTTAAATTGGGATGGGAATTTACCAGCCTTGTGTATTTCATCTCTTATAGAATGTTTTCCTTACAGTAAAATAACAGATAACTGACCTTAATGTATACAGAGACTTATGAGCAGCGTGGCAATGAAAATTTTCTTGTTGTCCTTGTAGTATTTAATCCGTTGATGTTTACGATTTTCTGATTTACCACCCGTCCTTATATGTGTGACAACCAAAATGATTTTGAGAGCCGTTGAATTTGGTTATTAAAATTATTTAAAATATGTAACTGATCCCAATAGTAAAATAGTAACCCCACGACTTAAATAATTCATGATAAAGTTCAACCAGGTACCACAGTAAGCCTTACATTCAGTTGAATATAATTTAAAATTTGGAGTCGAGTATTAATGTTTATATTATGTAGTTGTTTTGAGAATGATGATCAATTTCGTGTTTATTGATATAAAACTAGTAATTCATTTCCGTACCTTCTGCAATCTTAGTTTGATGAAAGAAAAATTGAGCAACCTGAGGAAGATACTGGGTTTAATAGCCGGAATTTTTATGGGTTTATTTTTAATTTTTAGCATGCGTAGGTAAAGAATCTGGACTGGACGAATAACGTTGGAGTTTCTATAAAAGATGACGGGAAACTGGCCCTACATTGCATTTACTCCATCACTCATTTCCTCCCACGCTCCGAGTTTTGTTGGAAATTCAAGTAAAGAGTCAAGCGAGAGACCAGTTCATTGATCCTCATTATTTGTCCCGGTATCATGTATTGCAGCTGAGCCATGCAAGCATCGAATCGCTAAACAAGAATGTAATATCGTCAGAGAACTTTTTATTTCTCATTCGATATCATTTCTTACCTACTGTATACAGTGGAATGGTTTCAGATGTATTTTTATCAAATAGGTAGCGTTCAATTCGGTGGAGTTCGTATAGCACAATTTTAATGGGATGTAGCATTAGTAAATCTTATGTTAAGCACTGCTCATCAAACAATGCCTCGCAAGAGCAATTTGGAGACTACGTAGAAAAACGTTTCAACTTTCTATATTGGACATTCTCTAATTGCTCTTCAGTGCCCGGTGCACAGATAATGAAATAACAATTAATTAATAAAAAACAAATAATTGTTATTACATTTTAAATGCTAATGAATAGATATGCTCCTCAAGTATAAAGAATATCAAACAATATCACAATTATCTTTATAAAGTATGCTTTACTATTGAATCAAGACATAGTTAATCGAAAATCTAACGGTAGATATCTTTTTCTTACCATAATATCGAATAGATGATTTTTAATATTATACATCGAACTTTTTCGCTTAGAAACACGGAATATATATTTTTTCACAGTTTGACCTTCTGGCCGGGGGAATCGAGGGCTCGAGATAAGCAAACTCTAACATGCTTAACTAATTTTTAATATTGCTTGGCATTCGTCCAACGACAGGCGGGAAAGAATGAAAAGTTCTGTCAAATAGTTTTACATTAAAACATGCATATTAATCAAACTGTTGTAAAATATTACATTAAGTTTTTATTTATTTTATATTAGTTGCTAAATAATTAGTATATTATATACATTGTCATGAATTCCAAATTTACATAACCAAATGATATAAAAAATAATATGTTTTGTAGAAAATTAATGTATCAAAATTTAGAAATACAGGATAAAATATATCGTAAAGTATTCATATAGTCTTGTACATAATGAGTATTTTTTATTAATAACAAAAAATGTGAAAGAAAACACTTGTGTTATAAAGTAATACCTAGGTATACAATAAAGTGGCCAAGTACCGAGAAATAAAACAATATGAATTGAGATAAAATTAGTAGACGAGACAACCCTGCGGTCAAATAAAAATTACACAAGTAAAAAATTTTAGTTTCTTTGTGAAACTTTAACATTTTTTTGGATTTGATATGAGGAATTCGCAGGGTAGAGCAGTATATTTACTATGTGAAGTAGAATAAATTAAATCTGATCAATACTGTAGCATAAAATCTAGCATGGGATATTTTGTAGCCTGATTTTGCATATAGTGCTTTTAGTTCCTGGCATAAGATTTTCACTACCCAATAAAGACATTCTCATCAATCTAACATAGAATTGAATCCAAATATCTTTAATCGAACCTAGTATCGATTGTATATATAGAAACTGCGATGTTTTGTATCCAGCTTCAAATATGGAACATAAAATATATACTGCCAAATATTTAACCCACGACTTTAACTTATGGTACAACCGAGAGAATTATTGAATAATTCATCCCTTAAATTCATTACTTTAACGTACGGAAACGAAAGGTTTTATTCTCCATTTTTTAGTGCCGAAGGTTACGGCTCGAAGATTTCTTTACCGATTATTTTTATCCTCCTACGAAATCGAATTTGCCTTCTCGAAATCCGATTCCGTTTCGGCAATGTAAAGTCTTCGAAGCAGAACAGCAAGCAAATGGCAACGATGTGTTTAAGGGTCGGAATGCAAATGTCTTTCCGTGTCCAGTTCGACCATGGAACGGAGGCGTGGACATCCCTACCGACTTTACGATACCAATTTTCCGATCTGTTCCTCGGTATATTTCCTCCAAACTCATCAAACCCACGCAAATTTCGAGGCTGTTCCGACGCAAGGCCATCAAATCATCGCACTTAAGGCATACATTATCCTCCCAAAGTGGGAATAAAACGGGGATGTATGGCTCTGCGAGCGGTTTCCTCCCTTCGGTTTATTTACGCTGCATACTGAGAAAGTTGGCGCAGTTGTGATACATTGGAGAGTTACCTCAAGCGATGATGTCTTCCTCTTTTGCTGGATAATTAATTATTTTGGCGAGCCGAAGCAAATTTGCATACTCATAAGGAGCTGAAGCAATCCCATTCAATTAGCGCCGAAGATCTTACGTACGATTTAGTATTAATAATGATAATGATAATATTTTGTTTTCACTTACAGATGGATGAATACATGTTTTGAGACATTAAAAAATGATTTATGAAAATTAGGCATCCCAGAAGATGTCAATCTTTCATCGGGGTTGACATTACTTTAATTTGAATTTTCGGTGTTTATCAGCATATATAAATAAATTACATGTGAAAATTGCTTAAATATAAACAAAAAATAATGAGGTAAAAAAGTTGAAAGATGGACATGTAGAAGAGATAAAAAAGAATAAACATAGTTACTTTAGGTAAACTTCTATATCCTTTTGCAGAAATAGCCAGGCCTTTAGTTTTCCAAGAAATACTCTTTGTTTAGGTGAGGTGGAGACAATTTTTGGTACTGAAGAGAACGATTTAGGTGCTATATAGGAATCAATTGCTTATGCAACTACATATTTTTGCTAAATTTATTTTAAATTCTACGCAAAACACTCGTGTGTTTTTTATGCAAATCTTTATATTTAAAGCTTTGTTAAATTGGAATTTGGTTATTAAAAGAATCACCCATCATAATATTCTGATTTTGGACAGGTAACAAGATGCAAGCAGAAAGAGTAAGCGAATGTAGGAATAGATTGCCCAAGTTTTCAACCAGTCTCTGAGTCCTATATTTACTTGGAAAATTATCATGGTTTCTAATTGTGAATATCAAGTCGTAAATAAATTAACTTTTACAACATATGTGTAATATTTTATCTAAGAGGCTCAGCGATTTCTCAAAAATCTTTTCCCAAATTTTCGATAACTCCTACATAGGCCACAGAAATTTTTCGTGGTAATTACAGCAATATCGAGTGATTCTGTTGCTTGGTTACAGAAAGAAAAAATAAAGAAAAGACTTCATGAATTGCCCTTGTGATAAATAATGCTTACTTTACGACTAGATATTTCCTCCTGAAATATAAATATCATATTTTTTCAGGCTTAAATATTGGAAGTTATACGTCAGTTGCATCCATTGTAACGGAAATGATTGGTTATCGTTTCATTAAAGATACGAGTTGCAGAATATAATATTTTTCTATTCAAAATTAAATTCATGTGTACCATTCATTTGCGTCGTTTTTTTCTTTTATTACATCCTCAATCGTGTTTAAGTACGTAAAAGTCACACAATCCAGTGTATCTAACATTCTACATACATGATTTACCGAAGATGCTTAATTAGAGGTGAATGATGAAGAAGAAAGAACGCTAATGAGGATCTAACTGCCTACATTGCTTTCGTTCGACATCATGTTACATATCGAAATTAGGGTGGAACAAAGGAGCTCAGGAAGCGTACATGATCCATAGTACCTTTTGTCTCTGTTAGCGTTGACAGTAGCACTTAATATTTATGTATCCCTTTGAAAGTTTTCTATGGAGGACTACTCCTCTAACATTTACCGGGAGGCATCCTTTCCATAGTCAGGTAGTGACTCTCATGCATCACTTTAATCATGTGTCCCTCGTCCGTACTCTGCGCATGTCGATACCATCGCTGCAAACATGATTTATGTTGACGCCTTCAAGATCCGCGCATTAATCATTCCAAGCATTCCTTTATGCCTTTCCTTCTGGTTTTCCCACTCACACTTTTCGTAAAAGAGTCAACTTCGTACAAAAAGGTCACGATTCATCACACAAATACAAATATGCAACCAAAGGGAACGTAAAAAAAGGATCACGCATTCTTAAGAATTTAAAAAAAAGAAAGGATTCAGCAACGTTAATTAATGGAACCTACTTGTCAAGTAAGCTGGAAATTAATTTCCCTTTCCTTGATTACAAGGTAAGGATTTTTTCAAATCTGTCTCTTGCTTAAACACTTTTAAGCGAGTGCATTGACGTCTAAAAACCTTCTGCGGGAAATTTTTTCCTCAGTAATTAATTCCTTGAATATTTCTTACTGAAGGAATTTATGGTTTACATCAAAGAGGGGTATTGTATATGCAACCGTGATCTACTTGCCGTGAAACTAATTCTTTGACTCTTGATTGATTTGGTTGAATTGAGTAAAATTTTAACACTCCAAGAAAACCATCAAAGATAAGTTTTTCTCAGATAAGCTTGTTCAACTCAAATTCAAAAAAACCTACTAATTACTATTGATAAACCGAAAAGATTCGAATGTTATGCTATTATGAAACAACTCAAAGCCAAAGACTGCTTTTATATCAAAGCTGACAAGGGTAATTCTGTTGTTATCTTAGATAAATTTCACTATTTCACTAATTCTAAAATATTAACTAAAGATGGACCTTATAACTCAAGATCAAGAAATCCTATTAACGAATAAAAAAATTATCTTTGATTGTTTTCTTGGAGTGTTTCAATTCTACGTACTTAACACGACCATCAACAGCCTCCTTTATTGGTTGAATTGATCAATTATGAAAATAAATAATTTTCTATCAGCTTCTATCTAATTATCACGAACACTGAGATTTATTAGCTTATACAAGTACATATATTAGAAGTTATTTGAAGTGAATAATAATGAGGGTCAAGCAGTCTCAAAGACCGACCACGAAGGTCGACCTAGGCGATCAATCTCTTGATCTCAAATAATTCGTTTGTCATAAAAACGTGTATTTGGAGCTACTTCTAAAGTTGAAAATCTAATTATGAATAAAAATTACCAATTCTTTTCACATTAAAATTGGCTGTTTTACTTAATTTCTAATTCATCTGCATACTATAATGAGCTTTGATTACAATTCGCAAGTGATGAAACATTAATTGAGAGAGTATTTTTTAAATTTATTACTATTATTATTCATTACGAAAATTAAGTTAATACGGATTCATCTATTCACCAAGCATAGAATGTTATTTCAATCTCTACGTTAAACTCCAAGTCCAATTTTTATCAACATCCTTTAGATATCCAACCTTAATGATAGTTTCATACTTCAGATTCCACACTTTCCAATCAATGTTTTTCTGTATCGCACTTAATTACTAATTGCATTTCTTTTTGCCTATAATTACTATCAAACATTCCGATAAAGTTATTTTATTCGATAGAAACATTTTCAACGTCTACCTTTTTCCCGATTGCATTTTGAAATTGTCACCCTTGGATCGGCCGGTTTGAGATACAATTCATTCCAATTAATTTGCTTCAAATTACTTTTTATTCCACTGGAACTTACCCGCTTTTTACAGTTAATAGAAATCTGAGAAAATTTTTGATTTATGTAAGCATTCTTTTTTTATGAAAATGTTTGCACATAATTAGTCTTGTAATTTGATTACCAAGAAAACCCACTGTGTTATACTTTCAAATAATATTTTATCTACATTCTATTCTAATGATGAAATTGGTGGAAATAGTTTTGAAGAATAATTATTGAATAGGCAGATAAAGCAGTTTGGTAAGAATCTGAACCAGAGGAATTTTGCTCCATCAAAGCCATCGCGGAATTTCTCAAGTAGCAGTAAACAGTAGAAAAACTGTCAGTATACAGAGAGAAAAAATATTTTTTTCACTTAACCGAAGCTCACGACACCATAAGGATCGCGACCTTCTACTACCCACATATTTGACTTACATCGTCATATATTGATGCATGTCATCCTATTTTATAACCAAATTTTTGTTGTCCAAGAACAAAGAGACGAATTCTTTTCTTTTACCAGCAGAGGTAATAACGTTTCGCTTTTTATTTCCGAAATATCCACAACTCAGCGATTTTAAGTGCCACAAAAATTCAGTTTTTAGGTGCCTGGGACCCTCGTCCGAGTAGAGGTGACGTGTTAATCGTCACAGATCTGGATAGGGGCGTCTTATTTTCATGTCACTTGGCAACGTAACTCTTTATTCGTGGCACGTCCTTTTACGACGGCCACTGCGAGACGAAAATACGCACTTGGGCCCACGGCACGTGCATTCTTCCCAACGGTGAAGGCGCGAGCTGTTCCAAGGGACAGAAGGATCGCGAAGCTATTAGTAGTCCACGTTCTGATTTGAAGGGATTCGCACTGCCCGAATGAGCAGTTCAAAGCTATAAAACTTATTGCGCAATTAACTGAAGTTCCTATCACCTGAGTTTTGGCTGCCCAGAAAGGGCTGAAAGATAGCTAATGTTGATATCAACTAACAATTGAATGCATGCAAACTGAATCCATAAAAGATAGTAGAAATTCTTGTCAACTTTTTTCTGTTTTTGAGGAAATTTACCAACCTCTCCAATATTAGAGTTTAAGCCAATCTTAATATCTCAAGCTATGTTTATACCTTAGAGCACGTATCTGGTGAAAAGGACTCGATTCTAGTTATAAAATTGGTATAGATTATTATATTATGTTATGTAGTATCTGATGTTGTAATTTACTAGTATACAAAGCACTATAGTGTTCAAAGCACTAAAGCACTATTTGTATTTATACATATAAAGCAATATGTATTCAAATTCGACGTAATAACATTCTCTGGTTGAATATGCGAAGTACATACACGTATATGGTCAATTAACATATTAATGAGGTAGAAATACAAAGTTATGGAAAAAGTTTGTATCAGGGATGAATTTCCCAATCACTACTAAGCATTATTTATTATTCTGCTGGTAAATAACTATTCATCAGAATTTTTCTTACCATAATAACATAATATGGTAGATTCAACACAAGTTTATAAGTTAATTCCACCAGCTTCTGTTATTACGCCATTATTAACGCTAGAATATCCTATCATTATTTTAATTAATGATTTTTCGTACCTTTCTGATGCTCCCCAGCGAAACAAAAATGTTGTTATGGCAGGACATAGGGCAATATGTTTCAGTATAATTGAAATGACGTAGAGTATATTCTGAAGAAGTTACAATTAACATTTTCTAATGATAGGAACGTGATATCCAATAGAAGTAAGAAAGTATAACAGGAAAGGATTCTTCTCGTATGCCTAGGAAAAACTAGTTTTAAGCACTTCCAAAGTCAGTGACAAACAACGATGTTTATCCCCTAAGTGGGTCCTCTTATGTAAAATGTTTAGCTGGACTTGTCCAATAAATTATTAGCCAGAAATGAATCATAATTTTGATCCTGAAAATCATAATCATTATTGATATTTTATGGTGGGATATAGTGATGAAGAATTTTTATTGGACATCTAAATACGAGTAGATAGTTTAAATAGAAGGTGTCCAAAATAAAAAGGGATACTATATAATCTAAAAGATTGAGGAAAAACAGTTTTTGATTAAAAAAGCAGCCTTAAAGTACTTCATTCTAAACTCAAGAAAATTAAATATTCAGCTTCTAAAAATTACTAGAAGAAGATTAATAAATGATGAGTTGTAGAATATCAACATAAGAAACGGAAGATCATGCTATGGATTTGGAAATAAACATTATACTGCAGGAGTATATGGTCGTGAAACGTGGAGGTTGAATACTAAAATAGCCCAGCGGCGCAGACAAACTAGGAAAGATGTATGCTGCCAGTTACTCTCAGAGATCGGAAGAGAAACGAATGGATAAGACACAAAAGGCAGTGAGCTGGCTGCAGTGGTACAGGAAGTGCCCAGCATTTGACTTAAAACGCATTGGAAGTTACTCCAAAGGACATCAATCGACCGCAGAGGCGGCCAAAAGACAGATGGGACATGGCTATCTTTAAGTCCCTCGAAGGAGAAACGAATAAAACGTAAAGGGCAAGTTGGATGAACCACGAGGAAGATTTTCATTGATAAGGCATGGATTCAGGTTGTGACGGAAATATTCTTATCCATCTACGTATTTAACTATATTGATAATGAAGCATTAGATTCTGTTAGATTTTTAGGCCAAATGCACTATTTTATTATTTATTCAGTGACTTCAAGGATAGCTTCTACCCCACTCCTGAAGATTCTAGCTTAGAAACTTAATCAGCTACTTTTGTATTAGGTTACCAATTTGATTGTCTTAGATCTACCGCAGTAGAGTGATCTCAGCTGTCTGGGCTACCTAATTTCCAGTATAATTAATTACTTTTTACCGATTAATTGACTTTAAATTATTCTAATTTCATTAATACGTATTCAAGCTTCTCTTACTCCACTTAGATTGCATTCTACATGAATTTTATCAAAAATTAGACAATATTTATTGACGACGAGATTATAGAATAACTTGCATAATGGTGTTACAATAACCCTATCAAATACTGATTACTTTAGAGCGACTCGTTGCCTCATCTTATTCTGAAAGTAATTTTTCTTGAAACAAACTCATGAACTCATTCCTCTGATATTCACAATTTAATTATTTAAAAATTATTATGAAGCCGCCGATCTAATTAGTTAGAATTGTTGCTCATCCCTACCGATGTGTTTAACTGATTGAATTTTAATTAAATAAGTAGCTTTCGTGTTGATTGTGTCGTGGTAAATTTAAATAAATCGTTATAATAATATAATGTGATGATATATAATTCGAGTATGATTTCGTATTTAATCATTCCTAAAGTATTTATAGAATTTCACATGCAAGAATAATTTAATGCATTAATATTAAAATGTTGTGAATTTTGTGAAATTGTGAAATTTGTGATGTTTTAACATAACTTTAAAAATTTAATTTTTAAAAGTTTTAAAAATGATATCACAAAATATCACTCAAATAATTGTAAATAAGCTATAGCTTGAGTGATAATCTTCCTGTGGAAAGTTTCTGCATATTTAGCTCTTGCCTTCTCTTCTGAATTTAAGGATTAAGTAATTATTAGAGGCTGGCATCAGTAATTTCGACTCTTCAGCGTTCAAAACTTCAATTAAATTTCAGTCAGAAAATGAATGCCCACATGGTCCCAATTTATTGTGTTTGCATTTTTAATTTACCGTCGGAGGCAGCTGGATTCTTAAGGGGCCATGCGGATCGCGAGACGCAATTCGCCGAACCCTTGGGCAGAGGATAGACGGTAGAAAGCCACCTGTATTATATCACCAATTAAAAGCGACGTAACCAGCCTGTTAATTCGGCCGCGTTGGCACCTCATTCAGGTCGGAATTCTGTCACATAATTGTGCCTCATTCACGCTTGACTTCTGCAAAGGCCACCGGAGTGTACCCGGGCGCCTCCCCCGACTTCTCCCAAGAATTCCTCCGTTCACACTCGCGCAATATAGATCCGATTTTATCGTTCGCTTGGTATTCCTTCCTGTCCGATTGTGATTCGGCCCCATTTTCGCCTGTGGCACAGCGGCGCCGTGGGGAGGGGAGGGACGGAAAACAAGTGAGGATCTGCCGCGGAGGAGCGACTCCAGAGCGCAGTAACCCAGGGCGTGTGGGGAGGAGAAGGGAAGAGAGGGAAAGTGGAAGCAGAGAAGGAGAGAGAGGGAGAAAAAAGAGGTGTAGAGAAAGAGAGGGAGTCTTAAGCTCTTGAAGGACTCTGGCGGGAGGAGCGTGGCTTCCTGAGTTCGATAGTGGCTCGACCAGAGAAGAGGTTTCGTGTCCACTCTCTTCTGATTCCATCCCTTTCTTCGGATATGGAGCTTTTGGTGAGTGTTGGTACCTATACTCCGAAGTTACTCGGAATGTTGTCGCTGCGAACTGCCGAAAGAAATCGATTTTGCGTGGAAGCTCTTAGTAACGTGTGGTGCCGGTCGGAAATATTTGGATGAAAGTTTTTAGCAAATCTGAGCTGTCGAGTTCGGATCCTTCTCGGGCTTTAGGTGTTTGTGCTCGTGGGATGTGGATTAATTGAAAGAGAACCAGTACACTGAATTTCGTCCAGAATAATAACGTGAAATTTTGCTAATATATTTAGAAACAGAACAGAATTTTAACTGTTTATTTATTTTCTTCCCTTCGCAACCACTCGTGATGGAAGCGTGTTACTAATGTAGTACTTTTGTACTGACATTATTTTTTGTAATTTATCTCGCTTAGAGAATAATGGCAGAAAGTGAATGATAGTGCCTCAAAATATGACGAACAAGATGATTTATATTCATTCTTGTTTTTGGTAAATTTCCTTTGTGCCTTCCATACCGCTTCATTTGTTTCATCATCAAACGATGGTTATCTCCGTTTCTCGTTAATTCTCTTTTGACATTTTCTATAATTCCATTCTCGTTCCTTTTGAAATTGTTTTTTTATTTTTAGAAGCTCTATATGTTAATATCTTACAGAATATATATGGCAAGATTTATATTAATCATCGGAAAGCATTGGAATAGCGAAGTTCAAATTATTCTAAAAAAGCCTTTGTGAGGTTATTCCAGATCTAATCTCAGTTTCATTCGATTTTTCCGTGTTGAAACTGGAGATATTTTTGAGGAGGAACCATTAAGTCATCGCAAGAACTTAGGTAATTCCAAAGATATATTGTCCCCTCAAAATTAGTAATAAAAAAATCTTCATAAGGAACTGTGCTATCCCTGAAAGTATTCGCTTTTATTGCTAAATTATTATTTCTAATTTCCTAATTCTTCCAGGACCAATGCATTATTAAGAACATCAGCTCTAGCATTCATATAAAAATCTGTATTTGTAATTATTTCATAAGAAGAATTCTTCAGGGATTATATACAATCATCCTCCAAAGAAAAATTTATGAATGCTGTTTCATTACTACACTACATCGTGTTACTTTCGAGAGATATTTCTTGGATGTGTTTGCAATTAATGCTCTTGTATGAATTACATTACTATGAACTACAATAGGCTTTATGTTTTTTTTCGTCGAGTAAATGCCGTCATTCACTGAATAAAATTTTAACAAGGCTGCATATTTATATCGAATATTTTTTCTAAGATATTTTTCAATGAGCTTTCAGATAAGAATGTAAAAAAGGTAGACATTCCGATTTTATTGCAACACTTATTGCTAGCTTTCCTGTTCTGTTACAGAAGATTTACATTAAATATAGATTATCCTATGTTTGTAAGTAAAAACGAACGAATTAAATTTGGTATCTCCATTTATAATGCGTTTTCGAACAAAATTTCCCTTATATTTCGCGGCAACTGTATAATTCATATTCTTAGATGCTTAGCTCTTTTTGTAAGCATTTTTCTCCCCGTAAGACGATAGGAAAAATTCTTCGCTAGATTAAAATCCTATTTCGCGTTAGTAAAAAAGAATATCGGGGGAATATTATGCGACAGAATTTATTTCGAGATTGCATTCCGCAAGGTGTATTCAAGGCGACCGGTTTCAACCAACGATCGCGATGGTTCTCAATGCGACGCTCGTCTGAAACCGGTCGTATTGCAAATAACAAAGAAAAATGGAGCGAGATTTTGTTGTTTTCATTAATTATCCGTCGCCTGGTTTGTCACGAGCCTCGTGATTGGACGGTCTCGCCTCAAACCTTTTAACTGGGAGACTTCAACGGCTGTAACGAAGGGAAACATCACTACCGTGACCCTTGACCTAAGCTTTTAGCATCCGTGAGATATAAAAAGTCAACGGGGATTGAGACGCATTCTTTCGGATTTCGCTCCGGTTTTGATGGCCTTCCCCAGCGATTTGTCCACGCAGCCTTGAGGAACCCTCAAGTACGACGGGTGCGCTAGTGTGGGTGGGTCCCGATGGGCGGATGTGTCCAGAGTGCTCCAACGCCCATCGCTATCCCCACTTTGATATCCTTTTTCTCCCCACTCTCCATCTTGCCCCCATCGCTCCCTTCCACCTCTTCACCCTCCACCATCTCTGTCGGTCCCGGGATCACTCGGCCGTCTGCATAAAATCCGTAGGAAGGATTTCATTGACAGCTGATGTCCCACGGAAGAGCGCCGTCTCAATCAACTCGATTCACGAAGCGTCCTTTTCAATCCCCTGCAAAGAATGCTTTTAACTGCTTTTCCATGCGCGCGTTGAAGTCTCCCGAAGCGATTACTGTGACTTATCCCTTAAGGAGGCGTGACGGGGCTGCAAGTGGAAACTCTGATGTTAGAGGGACGGATTCGCGTGCGATGTGCGTTGAATCGCGTTTTCAATGATTATTCAGAGACGTTTCAGGAGGATTTACGAAGAAAATCACTACGAAATTTGCCTCTATCTTACCTCATACATAAAAACAAACCTTTTCGAGGAATTATTGGGGGTTTTTCGAAGATTAAATAAATTTATTGAAGGAGTAAATAGAATGATGCTATTGTATTGAAACTAATTCTTATTAATGGTACATGAAAGGTATCATCCGACAAGAAATTTTCTCGGTTTTTTACCTCCATGAGCAGCTATAACCTCGAGGGGAATTCTTGATTATATGTTACACCCAGAGCGCCCCAGTGTCTCTCATATTTTAGGTCATAATAACACGCCTCGTGAGATAATTTTCAACACGAATGCGGTTCACGAAAACAGGAGAGTATATATTTTAGGATTTTAATGTCCGCTAGTTAGGAATACAGTTATAACGTAACTAGACTTAATTGGTAGGATAGGTCATCGATCCTTTCATTCGAATAGTATAAGAAGTGTTACTAGCTATGGAATAACCTTGTGCTACGCATCTTGGAATGTCTTTGTGTCTACCCCGAGAACCAGGGAAAATTTTACCAGGGGCTTCAGGCACTCACTAGGATTTATATGCGTATTAATTTTTAAAGTTATCATCTTGAACTTGAAAACAATTCAGATCACATCTAAATTATCTTTTTATTTAGAATGGAAAAAATTAATTATTCTTTTACAAATTATACTGCCACTGGCAAATATTCAGGGTTGTTATGCTCTGGTTATGAAAAAGTTCGATTGGCTATTTCCTTTAGTAAATTTATTTTGAGTATACAAAACTACATAGATTGTACCTAAAAGGTAGATTTGATTATAAAATAAGGAATTTATCCTACAAATAAACGCAGCACCTCCTAAGTCGGTTAATTTTTCATCTTTGGGAGGAAATGAAATTACTATGGTTGTTTAGATTACGATTCCGCGCTATAATTACAAATATTATGTTTCACTTTGTTAAATATCAACATGGAGTAAATAAACCAAGCAAATTTTCGATTATATAATTGGATTAAATGCCAAATCACAATTAGCAAGATCAAAGAGAAAAGTAAGAAGGGAAGTCTGGATTGAGCCCCAGTTAGATGAAGGCTTCATCGTTTTATTACGAAGGAGTTTTTGAAAACCATGGCTGAGGGCTTTAAGTTTTCACCAAATATCGGGAAAATGAAGAATCAGCTGGATAAATTTGAAATATATTTGCGGCTACCCAAGCGTCGACAAATATTAGGACCTCCTAATTATCTCCTAATTACATGTGAGAAACACTTATTTGGACAATATCAGTCATCTCTGTGAGACCTATTAGACGTATAATATTTTGTGGTTGAATCTACGGAGCAGAGAATCATAACATTGAACTCCCTTCCTTGGGATACATGAAAGATGAAATGAAAGATTACTTGGCATCTAGTCCCGTCAAGTTGACATTTTCACACTCTTGGTTCGTTAAAAATACTTACGCATATTTCCAATCCATTTCCTGATCTCCACTCCAATATCCCTTATCCGTGGCCGCAGAGCGTGTCGACTTCGTGTTGCCATTGGGAGTCTCCTTCTGACTGCTTTATTGGAGCGTGCTCAGAATGGCAGTCATCGGAATTAAAGTCGATTCTCTTAAATCATAATCCATTCCGATGGTTATGATTGTTTTCAATGCCATGTATGAAAGCGTCCATCGTAATATTCCTAAGAGAATTTCGATACAGTAGCTGCCTTTCAATCTATGAGAGTTTAAGTTATATCCATTTTTTTGCTAAAACATCATTCAAACGAAGCACTCATGCACGTCCGCTTTCAAGATGTAAGAGTTCAAGGTTTAGGTTCATTGTCCGCTAAAATAGGATTAAAACCGACTGAAACTCTGCATTATTAAGCGAACGTATGCAAGATTTCCAAATAGCGTGTGCATTTTAAATAGCCCAATCCTTCCTCTTTGAAGAAATCCTCGTTTTAAATTCAACGATTGAAATACATTTGCATTTTTTGATGAGTTGAGAATTAAACGCTGTGCCATTCTTTTCTAAATCATCCTTTGAGGTTATTCAAGATGCGTATAACAGCTGCGACGAGGAGTATGACATTGGTTGGACTGGTATGACTGAAGTGGCAAAGAAAATTTGTATTAACGTTAGCTATCCTTAAAATACTATTTAAATGATCACTTCGTGTGTTCATTTGCTAATTTATTTCTGTCAAAGTCTATTGTGGAGAAAAAAGATAGTTGATAGAAATACTGTCCGTTACATTGCAAAAAGTTCCAATGTTTTGATAATGCAGTATTGGACTGGAGTTAATTCAAATACATTAATTAAATAAAATCACTAAATTTTATTGAATTAAAATGTCACTATTAATTAACTATTACGTAGAATAAAATACAATGAAGGATCTTATCATTCGTAGATAGAAACGTGGATAGCGTGTTAGGTTATTCTTGCCATTTCAAATTAAACCCTTCACTTCTGATATTTTCAAAGTTCTTTACCTGTATCTTACAAATAGACAGTCAAACAGTGGTAATAATAGAACACTGTTAATAAGATCTAAAAAGAAATAAAATGACAGAGAGGAAATCAAAATAGGATCGATAAATAATAGTATAGCTAGATTTAATAGTAGAGACAATATTATGGTAAAGATTAAAGACTAGTTACTTTTTCTTCCTTTTACTCTGGAAACAAACTCCTTTCTTTCATAATTACACATCATAAACCAAGCTGTCGAGGAGGAGATGCGAATGAATACTCACTGTGTACATTTCTTTATAAATTTGCCTTTCTCATCGAGTGGTATAAGTTACAAAGTCATCGTTGTTTATGAGGATGATTTTGTAAGGAGAAACCGGTTGAATCTAAAAAATATATTTGGGTGAAATTTTATATGGGATTTTTTTATACAGTCGCCGAGACCTGGAGGCTGAATTTGGAAGGAATTGGTTTAAACCTACCACAATATGAGTTTTCTAATAACGACCAGGAGCTCGTTAAAGGAGCGTTTAAATCATCTTAATTTGACATAAGTGGGTTTCAGTGTCATTTCTTTTCTTTGTAACTTTATACTGTTCAAGGGATTAATAGTAAGAAATTCTTAGTGTACTTTTGGTTCGAGGACTTAGCTCTCGATGACCTCCAGTCATGCAAATGAAGTACCAATAAAAACTATCTCTTTGAAATGGAATGTGATAAAGTAATTAATTACATTTCAAGAAATATACATTTTAAAAACTTAATCAATTGAGGCAACTCAATTTCTTTACTTCAGAGAGTCAAGGTTTTCTTTTACCTTTCCTTATTAATTGCGTTAATTTTAATTGTTTTTCAAACTTCCTGAGCGTGAGGTAACAAAATAAAAAAATAGTTCCTCAGTAGAATAATGGAATATAGCAGCAATAAATTCTCAGCTATTCTAAGCTCAAAGAATTCAAAAACTTATTCACTCTGTATCATTAATCGTCTTTAATATTTCTCTCCCGCCGTAAAAAACGATGAAAAAAAGCTTTACAAAGGAACGGTCGAATTGAATCGAATAAAATTAATGATTCAAACCGCGAGGAAATTGAACGGCTTTTTCAGTGTAGCTAGCAGGTTAAAAATAAGAAAGAGCTCCTGCATACCTCGTCCACGGTTGTTAAGATTTCTGTGGTTCAGAGTCGTTCTCATGATATCCTCAATCATGGCACATCATTATTCACTTCACGTGTATCTCTCCATACTATAATTTGCCTAACGCAGCGTCGCTTGTTACGTACCACTTAAGTCTTACGCTCTGCTCCAATGACCGCCTGCAGCTCTTTTTTCTTCGGGTTCAACGTGTGCTTTCCTATAAGGAGGTATATTTCATTCACATAAGAAATTTCTCGGAATTCATCAAGGTGAGAAAATTTGTAATGGCCGGAACAATCATCTAGTACAAATTTCTTGCTCGCGTTAACATTCCAATCTAATGGTAACGAAGGAAAATTATAAAGGAATACTTTTCCTTACCAAGAGAAGTATTCGTGGTATAGATTTTTTTCCCATCCCTCCTGTATTTAGCTAGTCAATTCTTTTTACTTCGTCAGAACGCTGGCTCATCAAAGCGAGTATAAGGAGGATATCGATAGCAATAAACGTTCAACCAGTAATCGAATGCTGTCGTTGAAATCTCGATATACTTGGACTCTACTTAAACTCTCTTAAATTCTGGAAAGCAAATATCAATTATTATTAGGTATGAACAGATTCTTAATTGTTGTTTTCGATCAACATGAGCGACCATTCCTATTACAACATTTTTATTTAAACTATGGATATGTCTGACTGCTCATTGTGTCAGTTGCATGAATATATATATTTTACGCGTGAATCGATTTGCGAAGTCGGAAGGATCTCGTGTAGTTTAATAAGAACAGTAGTCCTCTCTTATGCTAAATCATATTCTCTACTTGTTTGAATTGTAGTCGTCTCTAAAAATTTCTATATATATTCGGTATCTTATCTATCTCTTTGAAATTAAGGGACTGTAATACGACAACTATTTAAATATTGATATCTCTCTGTTTTGCTCCGTTGAACTTGAAATGGATCTCATAAGGCCCACACAATTATCATAATTTTTCTTCTTTTGTCTATTCTATACTCTGAAAATTCAATAATTAAGAGGTTGATCTATATTCATATTATCAAATATGCTGAATTTATTTCTTCTTTGGTTTGGGAAATACCAATGTTTGACCATTTGTTTGACCGTTGCTCTCAGAGATCCCTGGAGAAATGATTAAGATTTATAACAAAATTGTAAATGGCATTTATAAAAAATTATCATCTAATTAAAATTAATCTCAGTATAAATTATATTTTAGCATAACTTATATTTCAGCATGCTTAAGTAAAGGATCAGTCCCTTTCTTTTGTGAAAATTTTAATTCCAAGTTTAATCCATTTGGACTTAACAGTCTTGATGTTAAGGTAATGCTTAGGATATTTGTATAAAGTGCAGGAGAACTCACCTCCTGTTTTGCATCTATCAGTCCATGAATGTTTCTTCATCAAAGGCTTTGTGCATCTGCATTGTGAGAGCATTGTTTACCATCATAAATTTTACGACGTTCGCTAATCTGCTGAATTCGTGCCTAAAGGAGGCGTGGAAGTCTCTCAAGAGTTGATGCTTTCATCCGTGGCGAATTCCTCACGTTCGAGCGTAAACCTTAGACAGTAAAGCCTTTAACGGTTCTTCTTTATGGCGGTATGACATGCAAAGTTTCCTCCTCCTTCCCCATACAACGCAATTGATTTCGCGAATGCGGTCCTGGAAATATTCGGGATTCGCTCGCGACCTGAGGATTTGGGCCGTAGATCAAGGGCGTGATCGGCTTGCCCCTTATCCATTGGCATCGTACCTACGCAAGCGACGTGGAATGCATTAGAATACATGGAACATCACGCTTCCGCGATCCTCGATGGAACGTTGCATACATGCGCGAATATTTTCATTACTCTTACATGTTCATTTGATTGCTGAAATTGAATTTTTACAACGTCAATATTTTAAGCCAACCCGGTTGAAATGGGAAAGGAAGCCGTGGTGCAACAAGGATGAGGTAGGCTACGAGTAAATAAGTATCATAAGGAAAGATTTACCGAACATAGTTAAATAGAAGAAATCCTAGCGTTATTTAGCTGGAAAAAGAGAGGGCTGAAGGGTTGCTTTCTGATGCTCTCATTATTGATTTATTTAGGGATTAAAGTAATGAGATGTATGTAGATGTAGAAGAGGCATGCATTAATATAATAAAAAGACAGTTAGATGATAAGTGCTTTTATTCATCATGGATTGAATGGCTTGAATTAAATTGCTTAGGTTGGCTATTGAGAATGATTTAAAAAAATTTCCGCAAATTTAGTGGTAAATCATAAATAATAGCTGTAAATTGTTCAGTAAAAGGATCCGTTTGAAAATCGGAAATGGTGACAATGAGATGTTTGTTGAAAATTGAACGATAATTCGCGTCTGTTTTGACTCCAAATAAATATTGACATAATCTAAATTGTTATGAATTTATGTGTGCCAATTCCTACTCCCCATTTCCCTCCTGATTCATCATCTATATCTTCCTTCCTATTGAACACATTCATACCTTACAAGTTATTTTTGATATTGATATAATTCATTATTTTTACTTTATAATATTATTTTCGTTGTGTCTTGCCCACGTCATGATTATTTTGCAAATCTTTTTTAGTTACATTTTTTCCTTCAAATTACACTTTTTACTAAATATCTACATATTTTAATACCTTGATTAAAATTTTCCATAAGTATTAATGAAGGTTGAATGAAATTAATATGGAATTCTTGTGCGATAACCTCGTCAGATTGTCGTTTGTATCTTCCTTTCATTCTTTCCGACGTCTTCATTCGCTAATTCCAAGCTGTTCTTCTCATCTTTCCAATCTCAGGTCTTTAATCTCTTTGATATGAATCATCCGCCTATAGATTCATCGCCGTCGTTTTGCCTTTGGCTTCTATGATTTTGCAGTATCATGCATGCTAAATGATACATTTCATGCTGAAGAGAGAATTAATGGCTAATGACGTTTTCAGCTTTCTTCAATGTGTGTTAATGAGTTATGATCTGTATTTTTAACGCAAATCATGCTAAGTTTTTAAGGCTACACCAAGCTATAGTGCGGTTTGGGAAGAACTTCGGAGCGCATAGGTAGATTTTGATATTTTTCAAAGAAGTTATATTAAGCATTTGCAGTTTCATTGTAATTATACATCTTTTCTTGTATTTTATTTAAGATAAAATGTATTTACTTCTGCGATTTTAGATTCGATGAATGTGAGAATATAAGTGTCTTTTATCTGCGGTTCCTCATAAATATATGTTGGAAAAAAATCTTGGGCATGTCCCATAAACTTCGAATACTATATTATTCGTGGAATTATAAATTTTCCTTTGCCTTTTTCTTAAGTAATTTTTGTAATTTTCCTCTCCTTATATTGCCAAGGTAGTCCTCATGATTATACTACTTGCTATTGGAGACGGAGAGAACACAATGTGTATCAGACGTCAGCTTAAGGCTCCTGGGATGGGGTGTAAAAGAAGCGCGTTTCTTGATCTTGATGCTGTTTGATGGAGGGTATCAGCTCCTCTCACAACCATATCTTTGCTCTGATGGAAAATCTCCTGTTGACGTTGCTGCCGGAAGGTGATTCATAAGGTCTTCTGAGGAGATTATCATAGTTGAAAACCCTCCGCGATCCTCTTAGAACTTGACCTTACCATTTAGATTACAGTTGAGCGAGGCACTTCATTCTCATCGCATTCCAATCCGTGTAATACGCTACTGGATTTCAATTAATACGGTATTTACGAAGTGATATTTTATTTTTTCTATAGGAGAATTGACTCGATGCTTCATAGGTGTACGAGAGGCTTGTATAGTTAGACTTATTTTTTTATATAAATAAAACATTTCCCTTCAGTAGGAAAAGGTTTCATTGCAAGCGTTAAAGTCTCCTTGAAATAATCATAGGTGAATGGATGGAAATTTTCTTTCAAATGGAACTGCAGAATAATGTTTCTTCTATTAGCGACTGTTTCAAAGTGTTGGCAATACATCTCCTTACTCGAAATGAAAATATATGCACATAAGTTGAAGAATCTGAGTGTCGTAAGTCTTTCGACCCCTTACTTCTGAGGAGCATCTTCTCGCTTCATCGATTCGTCATTCGTGACCGTTGCGTTACAAATTTTGGAAGCGATGACGTGATCCGATCTTGAAGTAAACTTTCCATGCATTTGGCCGTATCTGTGGTGGTTACATCACGGTGGTGCACCTGGATCTTCCACGTGAGAGGGTTTTTACGCCAAGAAAAAATCCGCCTCCGCACTATCCGGAGGATGATGCCCTCGCGGACTGGTTCCTCTCTCTTTCTACGAAGAAAGACTGCCAAACGTTTCGTCGAATATTACATCGGGACCCTTCCTTACGAAATTCCAGGGAACGACTTCTTGGCATATTTATGATGATCATCCACGTGTTACAGAAGTCTTTCCTTCCAGTAGAAGATGGTTATTAAAGTGGTCCATATTCATTTTTATTAGACAGGAATGTATAAAATATTTGTAAATAAAAATTTATAGAAGCGGCATTAAGTTTGTGGAGGTGCGTGAAGGTGAAGTGAGGAGTTGTCGATAAATAAAATCACAAACTCGATATCCACTTATAATTCCACAAATATAATTTCCAGAAACGGTTTGTTACGAATATTTACAGCCAATTATATTATTAGTAATTTCTAATCAGTGGTTTAACAACTTTTAGGTTTTAAACCGCCTTTGCCCAAACGCGAAATTTATGTAAAAACTCACTTTGCATGCTTTGAATACAAGTAGTCGTACCACATAAAGGGTGATGCTCTTGTACATATTCTTCCTTCCTTTTTAAGGCTGGTGCGGTTTTTCGTTTTACTGCAGAATATTGAAATTGAAAATTCGACAAGAAAAAGGATTTTCAATTCAACTGAGTTAATTTTTTCTTGGGAACACATATTCTTGAACAGAAATTTTAAAAGAAGTTGGAGTTAACTACAGTGCATACAAGCACTAAATTTCATATTTTTGCATTCATTATTAGCATTCAAACTGTATTTATTATTCGCCTGGCCATCTTAGTTCTTTTACAGATAGAAAGTGAACTGACTTTTTGATGTATTTTTTACCGATTAAAAAATGCTTCCTATCTAGTAAGCTTTAGTCCCCCATTGCTTTTGCCATTAAGGTCATGTTCTACATAATAGTTAGGTTTTATTCTAACGCTTCTTAATTTTTCTACATGTTACGATCTTCAACGTCAGTCTCTACATAATTATAAATATAGGAGTCGTTCCACATCACTTAAGTCGCGATTAGAGTCTAAAAAAGTGCTCATCTGACAGGGAATGATGGATTATTTTGAAGAAACACACTGCCTGTGGGGAAATCAAACGTGGAGGATGAATCGATCATTTTTTGTGCAGCTCCATAACCAACTGCAGCATCAATTAGAAGAACGTCATGATAGGAACGATAATTTCGTCTCCGAGTCAAACACCAATCTGTTTCCATTAGTGCTCACCCGTTGTTTTTTATTGTTGCGCTAGTCGTAGGCGAGAACGCTGTGTCACAAGGCAAAGAGGATTGAGTGGTGCAGGCACACGTCGAGTAGCGCGGGGTCCAGACGGCATTCCGATTCGCCTCGCCTAGCAGATCCGAGAGTTTAACGGCCTCTCCTCCCGGCAACAGCTGAATGGGGAAAGATACACGTTTCTTTTAGCGTCATTAACACATCCGAAGAAGTGCCATCCGAAGTGCCTCGGGAGAGTATCTTATGAGTGGTACATGACCATCTCTGTCGCGCAAAAATGCCATATATCACACCAACAATGATTTTAATGGCAATGGTTAGTCTTCATCACGGGTCATATTTGCATTCGTATGATGAGGTCGTGAGGATACCCAGAAAAGGTGAATCATTGTGGCGCTAATCTATCCAAGGCTTTTTTCGTAAAATTGTAGGCGTTTTAGGAGCTTGCCTATCTGTCGCTCAATTTGAGATTTCTACAAACTTAGAATTGTCCAATTGAAACGAATGAAGTTCTTTTACTTAAAAAAAATTCCAATTTGATTTGAAATGTTTACTGACTTTTGATAGAGTCGTGCAGAATATTCTTCGTCGATAATTGTAATAATTTTCACTTCCCTTATTCCTAACGTTTGGCAAATAAATAAGCCCACAAAGTGTTTCTTTATTGAATAAATAGTTGATGACATGACTTTGAGGAATTATTTCATTATGAAAACAAGAGAAGCAAACTTTGTAGATTCCAATCAGTAATATTGAGTATAACCAAGAAAGTCATGATCTATAAATACCAATTTTAATGACTAATTTTACAGCAAAATCAACCTTTTTATAATGCCTTATAACTCGAGGAACGTCGTATAATTTAAAAGGGATCGCTGCTGCTTACCAGAGTAGCGAATCAGACTTTTCCAAACTTTGTACACAATTAGGAATTTCCTCCGTGTCTCCAAGATATTTGAGATGACGATTACTGTTTTTTCTTATTGCCAAATTCAATGCCTTTAGCGTGCTACCTTTCATTATCATTCGAAATCATTCAATTTGAATTAAACGAGGCGAGATAAATTGTTAAATGGGTGAAAATTAACACACGACTTCCATAAAGTGATAATTACGTGTTCAGAAAGATGTGGTCTCTTAACCTTGGCCTCCCTGTGACCCATGGCAGAAATTCTGAACCCAGCCCTGACACGTACATTTGTATTTTTTAGTTCCTTCATTGTGCATTAGACGGGGTCGTGCCTATTTATAAATCAGCCAATTACAATTGGAGAATCGCTGGCCTGAATAATGCGACCTTGTAATCTACCGAAAAAGCAGAAAACCATCAGCTGTCTGTCGCGTTCGACGTCTCTCTCCGCGTGGCAAAGTGATCGGTTTTTTGAGGTTAGCAAATGACAGGGCGCAGTTGGAACACATCCGGAGTGAATGACGGACTTAGTCACCTGATGAATATTCTTCTCCCGAGTGAAAGAGACCCACGCCGACGATTGTTTCCTCATCGCGTGGGCATAACTTGGCACGCACCAACGACGACGCTTTTGGGCCGCGGGAAATTCCCGCCATCAAAATCGCTGATACCTCTTTGTCCTTCTGTTTTGATGCCCAAGATCAACTCCACTTTAGGTGTCGAAAACGTATCGGCTTCTGGTGTTACGTTTCCGTTCGCGAGCGTTATGTTAGTTTCGAGGAAATGGAAGTTAGTTGTGCGATGATTTTATGACGCAGGAATTTCCCGCCCCGTTTTCCTTGTTTTCGGATCAGAAGCTACCGACCTATAATGACGAAGCAGCTACGCTATAAATTAGAGTATGAATCGATCAGAATTTTTCATCCGAATGATGACTTCATGAAATTGCTATCTAAAATCGCTGCAGGGCAATCGAATCGCGCAGAAAAATTTGAAATGGATGGAGGTATCATGTATTATTTGTTACTTATGTTATAATAAGTCATATTACGTCCTACGTACATATTACGTAGTCTTCCTAATAAAGTATGTCTGATCATTTCATACTAGCTGTATTATAATTTGATTGTTTGTAAATAAGTCTTAATCCATAGCCAAACGTACTCACAAGGTTTATATTTATCACTATCACATATGAAGCTTTTCGTAATTCATTTACAAAACTACAGTGAAAACCATTTATGGGTTCCCTCTTAAGACTCGTTTCTGTCCCTGAACACACGGTAAAAACGCCGCTAAAGACGCTGTTCTACGTTTAAAACACAGATATTTCTCGTCATTAAATGCACTGCAACCCTTTATAGTCAATCTCCCGCCTCAGTGGATAGATCGATGTTTTTTTTAATTACTCTTCCCTTGTTTTTCTGGTAAAAAATGCTTCCTTGTAGAGCGTAAAATGACTAAAACTTGATAACTAAGGAAGATGCTTTCTCTCTACGAAAAGCAGACCATTCTTAAAAAGTGACGAGAAGACAACCAGTATTACAAAAAAATAGTTCGCGAACTCGCGAAATATATATATATATATATATATATATATATATATATATATATATATATATATATACAACAGTGGCAAGTAAATCAAAATAAAGAAAACTAGTTGCCCCGTGCGAAATTTTCGCAGACGACACTGATACTCAATTTCCCACCCAAATACACTTCAACAAACACTAATCTTTACAAACAAATACACAAAAACTAAAACATATGATAACACATGATAAAACCGTGACGCAAACTTTCATATTCGGCAATGTTCATGTTTCTTTGGCTGTCGTTCTGCCCCGCAAGATGCAATGTGGCTTGCTTATTCAACTGTTATGGTTGCGTACGACGTCGAAGTTTTCGTTGATGGAGACTGTAATGTTAATTGCGAATCATTTTATGCCCGAGAATAGATGCATTATCCGATTTAAAAATTTGTTTACACTCGTCACTAAGTAAACAAATTGAATCTGTATATAGCAACCCATTGCCCGCATTTTTTGAATGTCTCTCACACAAATATTGTAGTCAATCATGGTATTTTAACCCATTCACAAAACTTAGATTTTAAAATACTACTCTTACGTCTACTACTACTCATACTATTAAATTGGTTGAGCATCTTTTTGTACTCCGGGCATAGCGAATGGAAATGCAAGCTTGGGCTTTCGTTACGCTTGTATTCCATAGAGGTGAGTTTTCTTGAATCGCAGGAATGATATCCTATTATTTACTCTTAGATATGAATAAATTTTGTATATTATTTATTCTGTGAGTAAAATATAAACACTAAAAATCATTTGATAGGGTATATAGAAAATTTTCAACAGACGAAAGTTTCACCAAAATAAATTTGAATACTCGGAAAACGACCTAATTATTTTGATCGCATGACTCGTAATTAAAATCTCTAATTATTCTATGAATACTCCAAAATCTAATTGTAATATGGTCGATCTTAAATTAAAACTACCGGGAAGTAATATGATGGAAAATTGTTCAAACATACCACACGATAAAACCGTGACGCAAACTTTCATATTCGGCAATGTTCATGTTTCTTTGGCCGTCGTTCTGCTCCCGTAAGATGCAATGTGGTTTGCTTATTAAACTGCTGTGGATGTGTACGACATCGAGGTCTTCGTTCATGGAGACTATAATATTACTTACTAACACTGCTTCAATCAATTTATGACCGAGAATGTTATCCGATTATAAAACTTGTTTACACTCGTCACTAAGTAAACAATTTTAATAAATACACTTCAACAAACACTAATCTTTACAAACAAATACACAAAAACTAAAACATACCTAAAAATACACACCTTCATATTCTTTATCAGCGTCTGTTTCGATATACCTCAATTGTAGCGATGGATATCTCCTTCTGCACATCCAGCAACAAAACTCAATAGCCAAATAAAATATCTTGCGTTTTCTAACGCCATACCATATGAACCCAAACAAAAATCCCTATTATATCAGAGAACGTGATAGTATAAATGTTTTAAAAATTTTCTTATAGTAGTATAATCACGAATGGTGCGCGTCATCACTATAACGATACATGTATCTTATCCTACACCGAATACCTCAATTCACTCAATGCATTTATGACTAAATGAATTATGGTAAAGATACAAAATATCACTGCCAGCTTTACCTAAATCTGTCGTTATAAAAACCACTTCCTTTTATACCGGCAATGAAGTGTCACTTAAATAACCAAGATAAAAGAACGAAACATACCTTCTGAATCCACGTTATTTATTTATTTTCTATGTTCTTCTCTTCATACATGAAATTACTACTACTCGTCTGCAGTGATCTGATCTGGGAGAGGAGAGCTAGAGGGGAAGCTAAATGTCACACTTTCATACGAATACATTGTGTTACATTGTCAAAGCGCATAGCATTCTCCCCGCTATGAAAGTCTCTAACATCGTTAATGTGACAAAATAATAAATTTTTGTGCTTCGGAGATAGCGATTGAGAATAAAAGGCTTTCGTTAAGCTTGTACTACATGCTGGTGAGTTTTCTGAAATCGCAGGACATCCTTTTCTTTACTCAGAAATATGATTAAATGTTGAATATTATCTATTCAATGAGTGAAATATAAACAATAAAAATCATTTGATATCAGGTTTAGATATATAGAAAATTTGCAACATACGAAACCGGGAAGTAATATGATGCAAAATTATTCAAACATACCACATGATAAAACCGTGACGCAAACTTTCATATTCGGCAATGTTCATGTTTCTTTGGCTGTCGTTCTGCCCCGCAAGATGCAATGTGGCTTTCTTATTCAACTGTTATGGTTGCGTACGACGTCGAAGTTTTCGTTCATGGAGACTGTAATGTTAATTGCGAATCATTTTATGCCCGAGAATAGATGCATTATCCGATTTAAAAATTTGTTTACACTCGTCACTAAGTAAACAAATTGAATCTGTATATAGCAACCCGGGCCTTTTTTCGTCCAGTAAAAAATGGGATGATTAAAATATTATTACAATTTGTTTAACAAATGGTGCATTTTTGATTTGTCTGACTATTTTTCGCAGGAACCTGACAACTTTTGCCATCAAACGGTCATTCATTTATATATATTGATGGAGTAATAAGGGAGAAAAGTCCCGATCACCAAAAAAGCATGTTTTAAAATAATATATAGATAGATTCCTTTCGTTTTGATTCTTAAAGCACCTACTTAAAAATTGATGAGTCGAAAAACCCTCTCATCATCTCATAAAGAAATAAAAGTTTGAATTAATGCTATTTCGCTTTTAACGTGCTTTTCATTCAAAATCCTATAAAGCGTCTTAAGTAAGCTTCACGGTAAATGTGATTAATAAATTATTAATGAATTGAAAACCATTTAGAAATTTTATTTTAAAATGCGTACCCTCTTATACTTTTTCATTCTTTCATTTATTTTGAAATGCTTCTTCTTTCTAATACTTCCCTCAGCTTTCTGGTACTTATTTAATACGTTTCACTCTCTTCCAGATATCGCTCGCTGCTCTCCTGAGCACCGCTGCAGCTGCTCCCAATTTCTTCTTCCTTCGACACGGAGTTCCTTATGGAGTGAGCGGGGGTGTCGTTCCCTACTCCGCCCCCATCCACATTTTCCCCTCAGCACCCATTACCCATTCCGTCATCCCTTCTCCGTACTCCCGAACCCACGCCTCAGCACCGCAGAAGCCCTTGGTGAAGCAAGTGGACGTGCAGGAGTCGACTCAGTTCCACTCCCAGGATGGTAGAGGGCAATTCCTCTTCGGGTGAGGGAGACGACATGCAATGATGGCTTAAAACTCACGACACTTAGCGTAGAGATGGAGAAAGACTAATGGAGTTGTATGATAACATACCTCTTTGTACGTTTTCCAAGGGAGAAAACAAACCTGCTCGTCCTTGAGGAACTTGAACTTGTGGCATTTCGATCTTTTGGTTGATGGATTGGCGTAGAAAACGTCTGAGGGAGTTACTGTACTCAAATTCCAAGAGGGTTTGTTTTTCTGGCTGTTAGCGTTCTTAACACTACTTGTTTACATGAGGATACAAGTTTTAGTAGGCGAAGTTGTGAGAGTAAGTTCCTTGAATATACATCGGTTGATCTTCTGTTGGTTACCTTCTTCTCTCTCATTGAGAATTAAATTGATATCCGATCGTCTACTTACTTGTTATTTAATTATCTTAGTCCGAGTAATCAATGAATTTATTTCCTAATAATATTTCGTAAACCCTTGTTTATCTGCTAATAATTTAAAGAGGATTAAGAAGAATTCGGATATGCCTTTTAGCTATAATTTTTCTTTGCATACATTTCGTCAATTATGGACCACGATGACAACAAGAATGAATCTTTAGGGGTTATGGTATCAGTTTTACATGATATAAATTTTAATAGATTATCTCTAGTTTCAATTGGTGTGGTATTTTTCTAAAAGTGCTTCGAAATCAGAGATCAATTTGCCCACGTGGCAGCCATGCAATTTCTAACGGCGAATACTGTTTGAATAGGAAATTTTAATATTTTCATAATTCAGTTATACTTATCATGTAATTTTATCTTTCAATCCATTTTATTTCAGTTATTTTCATTATTAAAAAAATTACCATTGATTCAATAAAAATGAAACTAAATTATTTGGATATTAAATTCTTTAATTATTTTGGAAGTAGATTATTATAACTTTGCTTTCTCATATTCACTAGTGTTGAATTCGAGAAATCATTCATTTCTGTATGAAGAGTTTCTGAAAACGGGGAATCGTGAATTTGAAATGGAAATCCAAGCCCCAATCCACATCAAGCCACTAGATGAATCTTTTGCACTCAGGAGCTGCTAAAAAAAACTGAAATGCTTCTATTTAATGGCAAATTAATATTTGTATCTTCATTATTTTTCAGATTCTTACCGTATTATTCATCAAATTTTGTTCTTGATGGTACCATCAATCTTTGACGGTTAGAGCAACTATTCGGTATGCGATTCACAGTTTTCATTTTCAATAAAAGGAGATAAATCATTTTGCTATATTCTCAATGTTATTTTTCCAATATTCCTACTGATGGTTGCTTCCCGACAGTCAAGGACGTACAAGGAAGCCGAAAGCTTTAGTATATTTGGAGGTCTGCCAAGTTTCGGAAGCTAAGTGGCTGAGGGCGACAGAACGTGTCACAGTTTTCGAATCGTGTTCCGTTTATGAAATTAGCCTTATTGTTATCACGCTCAAGAAATGGGTACTTGGAATCTAAAGCATATTTCTGGGAATATCGAGGGCACATTCTGTAGCTAATCTCGATCGGTAAGTGCTGTGAGCATTATACCGACCCTGCTTCTTGGAATAGAATACAGAGTTATTTATTGCGCAAATATTGCTGACTATCTGTTAAGTTAATCGATGTAAATGAAAATACGCCAAAAAGTTAAAGTAGAGATATTCTGAGCAGTGGCTATGTATTGACCTATGTACAATAATCATTTACTTATTTTAGCATCTATTATTCAATCTTGAGTTTTAAGTTATAGTACATCTAAGGCAGAAATTATAATAATTGGAAACTTACGTTTCGAGTATAGTTAAGAACTCTTGACTAAAGGATTGAAAAACAAAAATAATTTATTCTTAGTTTCAAAATCACACTCACTAAAGACAAAGGTTATTGGAACAAGCGGAATATTATATTTTGATTGTCATGAACTTGATTGCTATTAAATTATAGGTAACAAATTATCTTGTAATAGACATAGGATTTCATATTTAGTTAAATTTTACAATGATGATGCTTGTTGAAACTAACTTGTTTTTTTTTACAAATAGCAATCTCAAGAACTCATTTTAAAATTGAGCAGATTGATTTTTTTAAACTTTTTAATGTATTTATTGTCGCGATAATTCACACACTAATGTGAATAAGGATACATAATTGAGAGCAACACGTATGGTAGATATGTACCTTCATACTTATATGAGAATAGACTAAATAATGGTAATAGTTGGATTTAATTCAGCAAAATTTGGGAAAATACTGTCACCTGACGAGACCAGAGGTTTAAATTAAAAATCCTTTAACTTATAGAATTTTTAATGGGCAGTCGATATACAGAAACGTTCTTCCTGACCAGGTACAGTATTCCCGACCAAGCGAGAATCGAATCCCGAACTTCTGATGGCACCGTTCGTGGTTCTTATAGCTACCTGGACCCAGTTGGGAGGACCATCACGGTGCAGTATTTCGCGGACGACCGCGGGTACCACGCGGCCACCAACGAGGCGACTCCCGGTGGCACTTTGGCAGCAACCCGCGATCACGGCTATAATCTGCAGTACTACGCGGCATCTGCACCCAATCTCGTGCCGGCATCCGTTGTAGGAAGCATTCCCAGACCCATTGAGGACACTCCGGAGGTTGCGGCAGCGAGGGAAGCTCATTTGCGAGTCCACCAGGCAGCTCTTGAGGCCCACGCGGCTGCGGTGGCGGCGGTTGCGGGCAAAGAATCAGCAGATCAGCCCCCGGTGAAAGAGGTGGACTTTGAGGAGGACGTGGGAGAGGAGATCGAGGAGGAGGATAACACGTCCGAGGTAAAGGATGCTGACATCATTGCGTTATTTTTATTCGGTGGACTTCGAAGGCCATTGTAAAGGGTTTCCACGAAATTCGGCCGTGATCGATTGCTGAGAAAAAGTATAACGTCATTGTTCGGCGGTAATCTAGCCAAGAGTTATGATCTGATGTTAACGTGAATATTCCCATTAGTTTTATAAATGGAATATTTACTATCATTAATATCCTTAATTCAAATATAACAATTGTAAGACTTATAGCATACTGTAGAGAAATCATCTTATACATTTTTGTCAGTCATTAGCATAAATAAGGAATTATTCAGGTTATTCTGTTCGAATTTGCTATTTGAGACTATCCTCATTAACCACAAGTAAGATTTCCATAGGATTAGCCTGAGTTGATATAAAATTATATACCAATATATCCTTCCTCCATTAATTTACTGGTACACCATCTTCATAGTTATGATTACAAAGCTAAGGGTTACTTTTGTTTTTCACATTTAAGAGAACATATTTAAATAAGCTATTGGCTATCTTCCTTTCGAGAAAGAAAAATAGTTAAATAGTTGAGCTCAGTATCTTACATCTACCAGTTTTGTAACAATTTGATCTAAAATTTTATCTGATTTTAAATTTTGTAATGAAAACTTATCAGTCAGTGATAAGTAAACTAACTAAATCAATTAAACCAAAAATTATTTCATCGCTTTATTTGAAAGTGGCTTTTATGTGTATTTTTCGGCACATGGCGTGCATGAGAAAGAATGATAATTAATCTTCAATAAGGAAACATTTCCTTTGACTGTTTTCCATGCTCTATAATTGTTGATTAAAATAATGTTAAGATCCTTATATTCACAAAAAGCTTAATGCTATAATGAATACATATTAATGATAAATAATTCGAAAGAAGATTTTATTCCACAAGTGAGATGGGACAAGAACGAAAACATATCGAAAGTTAAAAATATCCTTAAGGTTAGGCAGCCATCGAAACTCTTAGTTAAGTAGATTCTCCAATAGATGGTGCAGACGTTTGGTTGGGCAGCTCATTCTCAAGTTGGTCATTCAAGCTCATTTCAAGTGTTTTTTTGAAAACCTATGGATTTTTTAAAAAGAAATTCTTTTCCCTAATAAGAATCACAAGGTAAAAATTAGAGATTGACAATTAGATGCCTAATCCCAACAACTTTTTCTGCATACCTGGATGTATGTGATGATTTGTGCCCTATGAAGTGACTTCCATTATATATTAATATATTATATAACTCTTCAGAGTTATATTTGACAGAATTGTGACCACAAATAAAATCTATAAAATGGATCTTAGAAAAAAGCCACTTAATAATAAAATAATTTTTTAACCTGTTATCTAAATGAAATATTTTCAAACATTTATGGATAAACCCCTTGTGAGGATACTGAGGATCATTTATAATGTGAATAAAGTAATGGAGCAAAATAGTTTTGTCTAATTCAACCACAAATATTACAGTAGTTGTAAATAACTCTCAGATTGAAGTGAGACCCAGGAATGCCACAAAATAAAATCTGAGAGCTTTTGGAACTTTGAGATCCTATTGATTCCTAAAAAGTAATTATGCCTGTAATTGTATTAAGTAATTCAAATATTTTAGGTTGAAATTATATGTATCAAGATTTAAGTTTGCTTTGATTGCTTTGAATTAGAAATTAATTATGAAACATTATAACTAAAACTTTGTATCCCAAGGAGGTAAAAAGGTTATTGTAATAGTAAAGGAAATGGACAGATTTTACCAAATTTTAAGGGGAATTTAAGTATTCATTGGGAAATAAGACAAAGCTTTTGCATTTTTCTGAAAGCATTTGTTGGAAATAATTACACATATAGTGAAATTGATTCTCAATCTCCAAGCAAGATTGGATGCTATGAAATTAATAGGTGCCATAAAACTCTGAGTAGCTGTAATTTTTGTATGCAATCATGTATGGGGACTATAAATATTGTGTCTTATTACTGAAGGTGAATACTGGTGCTGCAAGTGACGAGTCAGATGAGGGTGTGGTAATCGAAAGTGATGCACTAGCCGACAATGCTGCTGGTGCTGGAATCTCTAGTTATGATGATGATGACCATGAGTTGACTTATGAGAAGGACCGATACCCAAAGCTGCAGTACACTTCACTACCTGAGACCTTTGACCCAGCTAAGGTTCATGATGAAGAGAGCAACAGTGTTATTGTGACCAATCCAGAGTTTGCTGATGAGCCAGTGTCCACAAGGATTGGAGGACAGCAGGGTGACCAAAAGGAGAATGTTGAGGAACATAAAGAAACTTCTCAGATCACCGCCACTATACCAGGTTATTATCTCATAGCAGCCTGTAAATAAACAATTTTCAGTATCTTAAGCAATTTTGGTAACGTATAGGAAATATTTTGGCTTGGTAAGATAGAATTTTTCAGGGATTCTGAACCACCGGCATGCTTACCATTAATGGTACTTGATATATAGAATAGATTCATAAATAAGAGATCAAAGTAATCTTGAAATTCTAGTATTTTCCTCAGTAAGTGTTATGCTACAATCTATAATATAATGCTATCACTAAAATATCCCAGAAATTTAAAAAATATAAATAGCTATAAAAATTTCCTTCATTCTGTTCCTGGTGGTATATGCTCATGAAAACTTTCAAATTCACTATTACTTTTGAAAATAAGTTCATGATAATATACATTTGCAGAACTAGAATAAGGAAGAACAGAATAAGGAAGTGAATTAAAAATCCACTAGCTTAGCATCAGTGGTATAAGTTCATTTCTGAATAATTTATATTGGGTTGCAAGTTAGATGATTTCAGAGAGATTTAATTTATTTTCTTAGAATTAGAAATTAAAATTACCATTTGGAAACAGTTTAAAAGAAAATAGGAATAATATTTTCAGATGGGCAAAATTAACTTTTGAATATTTTGTTTTGACAATATGGGTGGGTTAGTTAATCATTAGATTTGTTTCTCATACATCTTGTAGCCAGCCATCTGCTTATTTTTCAAATTTTCCATTGCTTTATATTCCGTATCAATATTGAAAACCATCTTAAAATGTAAGTCAAATATTTATAAGCATATTATTTTAAATCATAGGAATGGAAAGGTTTTTCTATCTTAGATTTTCTTCTATAATTAACCCTTCTCTTGGACAGTTCTTTTTGGTTTTTATTCATTCATTCATTTAATTTATTATTATTTTTTCTGACTTTTTCTTATATACTTAAATCATTGGGAAAAAGGAGTTTTTATTTTTCTTTACCGTATGCTTTGTTGTAAGCTAAATGTAGATGGTGCAATGAATTGGTCTATAATTATACTAATTATACTTGAAGTTTACCAAACTGAATGAACTTTCAGATTATTAACAACTATTTTTAAAGAAGTGTATTTGCCATTTTATCTAAGTGAGTAATAATATTAAGACTTAATAGCTGATGTGGTTGAAGTATAATCTTAGATCTCTAATTTCTCTTTGACATAGTTTTATGAAAAATGAATGGTATAAAAAACAAACAGTCTAACAATTATAATAATTTTTGAAATTTCAGATAATACCATTGTTAATCTATATGCTTTTAATATATATTTATAAGGATTGCTTTTTCTTAATTTACTTTCATCTCAGTTTGAATTTTCTGTGCTTCTGTTTTCTTCTTCTCATCATATAATCTAGATAGTATACTGAAGGTATATGCATTTTGTCTAAGATTGATAAGAATAGAAAACATGATATATTTTGTTTTTCATCAAAATATAATTGGTTTATTTTATGGATATTTAATTAATTTATCCTTCAAAGCATGCCAAATTTGTTTACATTCATGTCTTGGCAATTGATAATTTCAACTTCTTCAGATGTTTATTTAAATAAGCCCTAATACCATCCTCAATAATGACTTTTTTCATTTTGGGTCTCTTAATTCATTTTAGAAATTAAAGTCTATGCATAGCTTAAAGGAAAGTTATCAGCATTTCATTCTTTCAGCATGCTTATCTTCAAGTCTTTCTACTTTTAATTACTTTTCTATATTTAAATTTAACTTTTAAAGTGCTTCTGACTAATAAAAAAATAATTATTTTATTCATATCCAGGGCCAGACAACAGCATAATGTAGAAGTTAATCCAATATTTTTTAAAATTCACGGCCTAATCAAGAATCTATTACTTTTGGGAATAGACCCCAGAAATATTGTTTTCTGTTTCAGTGCAGTATTTTATTTTATCCTTCTTTATTTCTCATCAATCATTCCTTTAATATGCATGTTTTGGTTACTTACATCTAGTATAGCTCAGCTTAAATCATGCTAGACTATGCAAGAGAAATTACCTAAGCCAAGGAAAAGTAATTTTCAAAATTTACTCTCAACAAAATTTTATTATTAGTGTCATCAACTTTTTTTAGCTGTTTATTTATAATTGTATCATTTCATTATTCCTTTTTTAAAAGGGAATAACAAACAGTAAGCAATAAATAAAACATATTTCAAATTTGTTGACTGAAATTCGTTGGATTTAATTGAAATTTCATTGATTTCAGTGTCAAGTAGTATATTCATCAAACTTTAATGATTTTTTATTGAATGTTTTTAATGCTAGCTTGTGTTAATAAATTTTTACCAAGTTTACTAATGATCCAAAGTTTTATACATGAGCTTATTCTCCCATCTAGCAATATGTACTTATGTATACACATTCCCTCCTTGCTTTTCAGTAATATTATTAGTCACATCTATGAACATTTGCCATTCATTACTTCAAAGCGTACACTTAAAAAGCTTACATTTTTCAACAAAATAACTATTTTTATTCACCTATTTAACATTCATTTTGGTATCTAAGCACAACATTATTTGAAATAAACATGGCTTTGCATCATAACCATAATCTTCTCATCTTTGTTCATTTCTGCTTTCACTCACTCATGTATTCCAATTTTGCTTGATATTCTTGTAGATGGTACTGGGATTAACTGCCAAATTTTTTTTCAACAATAACTGTATACTCTCTAATTAGATTATTCTTTCCATAACTGGATAACCTTTCCATTTCCATTCAGATGTTCAAATAAATCCATTTTTGTATATACTCCCTTCCCCCTCTAGATTCTTACTTTATACCTTCAAAGATCCCTAATCAGTCATCAATATGTAAAGATTTAGGAAGGATAAGCTCTCATTTATGTTTTTTCAACTTTTCCAAATTTCTTTTGGGGACATTCAATTCAATCTTATCATAGTTATTTTTCATTATGTTTATCAATTATGATGTAAATCATAAAAAATTACATTTACACGCAAGTCAGATAAAAGATGGTTTAAGCTAACTCTACATGTGTATAATGAGTGACTTTGCAACTTAAACGTTTGGAAATTATCAATGGTAAAATTGTTGAATCTGTCAATCACCATAAAATTTTCGATGTTATAAGGCTATCCATAATAATACTAGAATATTCCAAAAAGTTTATAAGTAGTTCATGGTAGCAGAAACATATGATTTCATTCTTCCTTGGTAAAATAATTGAAAAATCTGTTCTTTCAAAATCAGTTTGAATATTTGGAATTTATTCACATCTTTTTAACCTTAGTACACTTAGGTTCAAGAAGTTAGGATTTTTGTATCAAAATGAATGCTTTTAGAGAATTATCAATATTATAATCAAAATTGCACATTTATCAAGTGGCCTAATGGTATGAACATAAATTAAAGAGTATTCATTGAAAAACAAAGACTATTATGTATAGAAGGTGCAATGGGCTACAAGGTCTAACAATTGTAACAAATTAAGAGAAACATTGGCACAGGACAAAAAATAGAAAAATATAGCTAAAAGGAACCAATCATGCATCACCAAAATGTATATATTGGAGATACATATGAGAATATAAGTATGTGAATCATCCAATTTCATCATCCTAGAGTAGGTCTTCAATTATTTGGGTAAAATACTGTGCAGTGATTCCTTTCCGAGGTGTCATCGATTTTTCCTTTTCATTGTCTAGTATTCACCATATTTCTGTTATTCTGGCTATCTTCACTGTTAACATTGGCTATACCTCTTGTACATATTTCCTCTAGACTGTTCCTTCCATCCACATGTCCATTTCATTCTTAGCAAAAGCCCCTCGCAACCCCCCCCCATTCATCGTCATTGTATGAATCTACAAATACTGCATCCCCAACTTTAGCTAAGCCTAAAGTAAATCTTCAGTCTTAAGACACTTTTTCGTGCATCCCCCTACATGTACAGTCTCTCACTAGAACCTCATCCTTCATATCCTTCCCCAAAACCCCTCGTCGCTTCAACCCTTGACCCGCTTCCCGCGTATCGGTATGGACCAATGTAAATCTCTTCCCTGTCTCCAGGAAAGGGTGCCTTCTTCTACAGCTTTCGTCATGCCGTCCCAGTATACGTCAGCGTACCGCAGGAGCAGCATCCACAATATCAACAGGTTACGCCGGGCCGTTTCTACGGAGTCTACTCCAGGCCGGCGCAGCAGCCTCCCCAGCAGCACCACCAGCAGCGGCTCTCCGTATCCCAAAGGGCGTCCCTCCTTGGTGCCATCCCAGTGGCGGCAGTCCACGACTCCCAGGTCTCCCCGACCCAAAGAGACTCACTCAAGGACCACCAAACACTGCCTCTGTACATCACTCCCATTGAGATTGAGGAGAATTGATGACGGCAAGGCCATCACCGAGGCGTCACCTTCCCTCCTGCCCTTCCAGTCTTAAGACGTTCGACAATTACAAACCTCTTGGTATCGGGATTCACCTGGTGGCCATTTCCACCATTTCGGAGATTTGAACGCCCTGATTGTCTTCCATACCTTGTAACAGTAATGCAAATGAGTAGATAAAGGGAATTTTTCGCAGAGAGCTTTCGTTAGAACGCGGGTAATATGTGCTACTGGGCTCAAGGAAGTGGTAATTCAGCTAAACATCGTGGTTTTTAGAGAATCTGAAAACAGATGCTTAGCCAGCAATTCCCTTCTTCAAAAATCTTCGAGCACAATGAAAAGGTGAAGGATGGTTGAGGGTTTTAAAATTAGGGCTACGAATACAAATCCAATAAATACACAGAAAGAATTTGGAAGTAACTGCAAAGAATTACTTTAGACTCAAGTACCTTATTAGTTGTATGATTTTTTTCATTTTTCTTAAGCAATCTTGGCTCTTAGTTAGTTAGTTTTTTGACACCCTAATAGGGTTTCTGTTTGTTTGTGAATAGAGTCATACACTGCTGTGTGCCTCTACTCCAAATAAATAAGTAAAGTATCTATGATTAGCTCATTGCGAAATCTCTGACGCTTTATCTACTAATTTGTGATTTGTGAAAAGTGTGGTAGGCAGTCCTTTTCGGCCAGGCGATGTTACTCTCTCTAAATTTTCAATATCTTTTGTAAACCTTGTTTGATATTTGCAAGACACATCTTAATCTTGTCATTTTGGCATTGATTGTTTTGAATTGAATTTTCGTAACTTACGGTTAATCAGATACGCAATTCCTAAAAACATATTACAAACTCATTTTTTGATAATTGATGCGGAAATTTCAATAAAAATATAGCAACAATTATATCTTTTAGTTTATGTCTTCCTTGATATAACGGAAACTCTTTTCTCATAGATAGGCAGCAAATGTCAAAATTTAGAACATGATGATCAGTAACTCTTATTAACTATTCTATCCTTTTCAAAATTTGTATTGAACTTGATTTTGCTCAGAACTCTCGTATCGCATTTTAGATTTTATCCAAAATAGAATCATGAAATAATGCAGTAAAGTCGCACGTGTTTTTTGTGAATAATACTCTTTATAAACTCCCGGAATCACCTAATCGTGGTTCTTTAAATATTGTGCGGCATTGAATATTTGTGTATGGCTATGTGAATGAATGATGTATGTGAAAAATTTGTGTGGATGAAGAGAAAAAATACCTAAAAACGGATTATTTCCTGGAATTTTTAGAATATTTAGAATTAGCAATAAATTTAGTTGGTTTTTTTAAATCTTTTTATTATTTACACTAATCCACTTCCTTTTTTTGCCTATCGAAAAATGATGTATTAGGGACAGTACTATATCTATCTGTATCTCCTCCAGCGAAATGGAATTTTGTAGATGACGCTACGAGAGAAGTTTACATTTCTATTCTTGTATTCTTAAAAATGGATGAAAGAAACAAAGAAGTTGTCCAACCATCGGTTTTTTCGTTGACAAAAATACTTTTGAAAGATAAAACGATAGGAACGTCATTTTCGATGGAAAATCTATTATACACCAAAAATTATACATCCGTATCCCATATTGATACCTGAATTCATATCAGAATCGAACGAGAGCTTACCGGCGATGTTAATAGTAACAATCAATAATAATTGATGACTTCTTGGAGATTGTGACTTCTGGTCATATCAGAATGTTATAAAATCAAAGCAGGAGAGCTTACCTTTGATGAAATCAGTTCCGGGTTCCAATTATTTCTGAATGGGAAATGACTTTTGATATCAGAGCGCTTTTAGCAACAATACCACAATAAGAGTATATAATCAATATTTTATAAATATGGAATTCAGCTTGTAATGAAAGTCTTCATATTTGCTCAAATACATCCGTTTACAGAGACTAACGCATTCACTGGGAAGCGGAAATTACATAATGGTAGGGTAGACTGGGGCAATCGTGAAACGGAGCGTGCCGCTTGTCAATTTAGGAGAGGAATAGTGACTCTGATTTGCACTCACGTCCGTCTGGAGTCTGTTGTTTAAGTGGCCGTTGAAAAACTTAACCTTTTCTGCTTTTTCTTCAGGTGATTAAATGTATACACCAATGTATTAGCGTCAATAGTACATGTACCATTAGGTAATTATAATTCATTTGGCTATATCAATTGGCTATATATTAGGTTGCTCTTTCGCGGTCATTTTAAGCTATTTAATTGATTGCTTACCTCATTAACAATAGTAAGAGATTGATATGTAACGGAAACATGAGGAAGGGGCTAGGCGGAAGATATATACGCAGTGTACATCTACCCTATGTATTAATTGACAGTTTTAAATAGCTTCAAATATTTTTATACGTGCTTACGTAAAAATTGGTTCGTAACCACAAATAAAAATATTGATCCAAACGTGATGAAAATGACAGTAGAAGTTGTTAAGAAAAGACAAGCTGTAACAAAGGTTGCTGCAGCCATTGGTTTTAGATAAAGTCGAAAGTTTGGAGCATATAAGAAAAGAGCAAAGGACGAAAAATTGATACTGATGATGAAAATGGCGATGAAATTTGTTTATTTCCTTTTAAAGACAGTGTAAAATTTCAAAACCCAGAAGATACAATGCACTCACTAACAGTGCAAGAGATGGGTACATGAGCGCTTTATCATAGCAGGTTATTCAGTTTTTTTGTTGCATAAAATCTGAGAACGAATTTGAAACCAACGAGGATTCATCCTAACCGATTTTTATATTTCATTTCAGTTTGAATTTTCAATATTATTTGAGCATATTATATACTTCTTGAATTAGCTTTTATTTATTGCCAAATTTTCGCATTTTATTTTCAATAGGGCTTATAAGATCATCATTTTTAAGGTGTGTTAACATACCTCCGGCGCCGTGTTATCCTGCGCCGTTACGGGGTCAAGTTTACAAATGTGATATCACGGAAAAAAATTAAATTAAAAAATATGATAATTTTAGGCGCATTAAGAAAACCACATTAAGTGTACTCTAATTTTAACTACTAAATTGAGAAGACAGACGAGTAAATAAGGTCAACAACTAAAAAGAGAGAGAAAATTGTGTAAATCTGCCCCAGTCTCCTAGTCCTATAATAAAGATTTACAAACAATTTCAGTATTCCGTGACTATTACTAGTTTTCTAACGGAACTTTTTGTGTTCATTTTCTTGTAGCAAAGCTGAAAGAGGTTAAATAAGAATCCGGTTCTATTTTTCTATCATCTATTTCATCTTTTCTCTTTTCCACTTTCTTCAATGAAGACTTTACGGTTTCGTTCATAATTTCCGCTTGTCTATAGTATTTTAATGAGGAAACGTTTGAAAACATCATTTTCGGTGTGATTATACAAGAGAAAAGGGATTTAGCTGTGGATCTGGGCAAGTGATAGTAGGAATAAAGGGAGCAAGTCGGAATGTATAATCGTAATTTCTTCGGAACTTCTATGCTTTGATTGGTTATATTTATTGCAGAATTCTTTGATTACCTTTTGTAATCTCAAAAGACTGATATTCCACTTCAAAGTGGTTAATAATTATGATATCGCTTCTTGAATCCTCAATTTATTTGGAATATTGCAATAAATATAAATATGCTTGAGAAGTCGTATATGCCGAGTGAAAAGTGCTTGTTGATGACGTGTGCGCTAATCAATATTCTTACGTTAATTGATTTTAGTTTACCAATATCTACCATGAAAAAATTTTGTTTCAGAATATAAGAGTGACTATTATAAAATAGAAAGAATTGATATATTATGAAGGAATAAGTAAAAAAAACGAAAGTTTATTGAAGCTAAATTATCTTCCATAAACCTGGCATATGCAAATATATACCTGGCGATATTTTAAGTTCAGAAATAAAATATTATTCTCCTTAAAAACATAACAGAGTGTCAAATATAGCTACTGATATACATCACAATATTTACAGTTACATTAAAAAATAAGCAACCTTAAAAATAAATATAACCTTTATTCGAGAGGAATTACGATAATTACATGAAATTTGAATCGTGATTACACCGTTTGGAAGCTTAGCTTCTAACACAAGGTGGTTATTCAAATCGCCCAGTCACATCGGGCTTGCGAATCGCTAACAAACTTTCGTCACCGTATGCGACTTTATTAGATGCAACACACTAACGAGAACTTGCTAGAAAACGGAATTTTCAGCTCTTTCCTTTGGAGGCACATAGAGTCAATAGAAATGTCCAGCGATCACACACTTTTCGTCTCCACCTGTAAAAGAGTGGGGGGTGTCATTGTTTTACTCCGGTCGTGGTTGGCTTCACCAGCTCCGCCTTCACCGGCCTGCTGCCCAACGCCAGTCTTGCTGCCTTCTCCACCGAATCCATTTCGTCCGAATCTTCGTTGCTTTGTCCGCCTTCCTCGCTTCCGTTCTTGATCGGGGTCTTCTGCTTCTGGGTGGTGGGTTTTCCGGGCGCGGTCGTTGAAGTCTCCGTCGATTCGGAAGAACTTGAGGAGTCGGAAGAGTCGCTGGAATCAGAATCTGAGTCGGAGTCGTTATCGTCCTTGTCCTTTTCCGCCTTTTTACCATCGTCCTTCTTGTGTACTGGGGCATCCTCTTCGCTACTGCTGCTGCTGCTGCTGCTACTGCTGTCGTCATCGTCTTCAGTCTTGGCATCCACTCTCACCATAACTTCCGTCACTTTGCCTGGGTTCTTGGCCGCCACTGCCACCGCGGAAGCGACCTCTTTCGCCACGCCGTTCGCGAAATTTTTCAGGTCCTTCTCGTCGAACACATCCATTTCTTTGAGGTCGTCCTTAAGGTCTTTCCTGACTTCCTTCTCCACGGTCTTCTCGATGTTGGACTCCACTACCTCTGCCATTTCGGAGGCTCTCTCATCCGACTGTGGCTTTTCGTAACTGAGAGATCTTTGCCTGAGCATGTCTGCCACTTTGACTGGCGGGGAGTTGTACATTGGCATGACGGCGATCACCTGGTAGGCTGGCTCGTAGCTATCATCTGGCTGGGAGATGCTCTTGTAGTAGCCGTTATTGTTGCCGTAAGGGTGCGAGAGAGTGTACAGTATAGGATGGGATGGTAATCCATATTGGTAATACTGGTCGTATTTGGTGTTCTGAATGTTGGCTTGCCATTGGGCTGCGTTTTGCTGGGCCTGGTTGAGGAACTGCTGCCAACGGTTCCAAAAGTTGGAGTAATGGTTGTTGACGCCGTTGACGGTATTCGGCACGTTCACCTGCAATTTACATAATTTTATTCAGTTTTGACCGGCATTAACACTAGAATTTTTTAAATGTTGTGCTATCAATTCCTGATGATTCCTTGACCCTGGTAGAGCTATAACAACCAAAATAATGAAAGAAAAACTCAAATCTAAATGACTCCCTTTATTTGCTTAGATGTTTATCCGTAAATGATTGTAGAAAATCATTTTTCAATTTGAAATTAACCAATTAAGTTATTATTTTGAAGATTAAGATTGCTGAATTCCTTATGTGTAGTATTTGCGCGATTTGTAACTTTAGATGTTCTTGCGGTCAGGCAGATGTAGTCAACTTTTTTTATAACAGATCGGTTCATGACCTACATTTAATTACTTCTTAAACATGTTAAAAAAATCTATAAGAATGTATACAGTATTCCCTTATATTTTGTATTTTGAACTTAGGATCAAAACTATATGAAATGATAACCTGAAGAATATTCCATTATATAGTTTCGAAGGAAGGAAAATTATTCACAATTGATTAATCCATTTGTATCTGTTAAAAATAATTCATTTTACTGTACTATTTTGATATTGTGGTTAAATGACTGTTTTTATATTAGAATCTAACCATGAATGTATTTCATCCTGTGACGAATGTAAGAATTCCAAGTCTTATAGACGAAAGGAAAAATTTAATTTTCGTACTTATGACTTATAGTGCACAACATATTTCCAGAAGGCTATTGGTTGTTCTCATAAGATAAGAATAACTGACATTACCACATATCTTTAGCCATGGTAACTGTACAGCTTGAATTATACTCTAATAATTGAGTATTTAGACATGGAAAACCTTCCTTTTGAAATTGTAGTCGATCATTATCCTCAGTAAAGCAAGATGGCCGAGTCAAAAGATAATGAAATGCCGAATTAACTATTAATTAACTGTCTTTTGGTTTCATGTCATATATAGACACAATTTAATCTGAAAGTGAATTAATAGATTTTCTGTCATTGCAAACACATTTTTTAATCTCTTTATGTATTTTTTCGATTCATTAGTTATACCTTATCTGGCAAACACTTGAACTAAAGCTGCTGAGCCTCAAAAATAATGAATAACTAATGCTATACTTGCTGAGTGATAAAATAAGCATATGGCAACAACAATTATATCAACACAGTAACTCACCGTTAGCGGCACCGATTGAAGATTTTGGAAAAAGCTGCTTAGACTGGGTTTATTGGCCGTGTTCGTGTTTGGTTGCCAAAATGGCCAGAAGTAATTAGAAGAAGTCTGCGTTAGTCCTGCTCGTACATTAGGTACGTTCGAGGAGTCAGAGGCGTAATTCTGCAGGAACGGGATGAAGGGCTCGGCTATTATGGTGATCTCGTCGTCGTATGGGTCTTCAGGTTCTTGTGCAGAAAGCTGCATAACTGGCACGGAACTCGGGGCAGCGAGCGCCGCACATACTAGAGTCATCAGCAGCCATAGAACGGATGCCATTTCTGGGGAAAATAAAAGAGTTGAAAAAAGAATAAATAACTGTTTATGTAACCAGGTAAATGAAGCATGGTGGATATTGTGTATCAAACCAATCTCTGGAGTAATGGAATTTGTAACAAAATTTTCAATTAGATATAATTTGAAAGGCAAGGGAATATATGTAGTAAATGTCCATAACCTTATAGTTAATAGCGTAACTTAAAGGGAAACAGCAAAACTGTGCTCTTCCTCAAACAAGATGTTGACTCTGAATTGTTTGCTTTCCTGTGACGTCATTGGTTTCAGTAGTAAACAATCTTTGAATTTCAAATGAGAAATGTTCTCAAGAGCACACGTAAATGTTTGTTCCACAAATTTTCGACTCGTAGAAAATTTATAAAAGAAAAGTTAATGTCTCCTCGCTAAAAAATCATAAACAAAGTTAGTTAGGATATTAGCAATTTATGAAACCAATGTTCATTGCAGAAAATATCAATTTCCTACAAATCTGAGCATCGGAAGGATTAAAAAAAAGTATTTTAAAGTATCAGAAGATTTATTTTCTACAAGAGAGGTTTTTGCAGTTACTTACACTCCATTTGTCTTCGATTACGATTAATAGAGATGGTTAGACTTCACTCGATACATATATTTTTGAAGTATAATGTTATTGATTTTATTGCCCGAACAAAAGATGTACAATACATTTTATTGAAATTTTTCATGAAGCTACAAGAGTAAACCACTAGCTCGAGACCCTCCACAGAGATTACTTACTAGCAAATTTCAGATATATTTCTCGACAAGGATGTAAATATGAATGATATTAGACTCATATTATCATTAGTTAATCTCTGAGAATTGGTGATTTTTAAGTTAGGTCTAACATAAACGCATCTCCGTCATTAAAAGTAACATCCCTTCCTAAGCAAGTTAATCAAATTTTCTTTCACTGTATTGACAAGGAATAAACTTAGAAACGTATTTTTTGTTTTAGATTACATTGATTCCATGTAGTACATAAATAGAGATAAATTTAGTGTGATTACATGCATAGCATCTTTATTGATGCTTTGATGCCGTAATATTATTTCTTGATATTGCGATATTCTTTGTTTTGCACTTCGCTCGTAGTGCACTACTTTATACAGCACGAGCTTCATTAGAGAGAAATTATGCAAGATATGTCAATTATGTGTGTAAATATTATGAGTATAAATATAAGCTTAAAAGTGAATTTTGTCCATTAGCCAAGAATTATTGGACTTCAAAAAATCACATTATGCAATTTATCATAATTCATTACATTTCACAAATTTTAATCTTTCAGTGAAGGATTATAGCCAAAAATTCTTTCAAGAAGAAAAAATAAAAAATTGGTTTTCACACTTTACTAGGTATATTTTCAAAATCGGTAAAATCCTATAGGTGAGAGATGATGGATTTGAAGCACATTTCCTTAAAAATTAGATCCTAATTTCAGATACTTTGGTCGTTCGGTCCTTTCCGAATATACAGAATCATACTTTTGATTCTTGATATCGTCCTTGGAATAAGATCTCCTGTTAGTAAGCGTTTTAGAGGAATTACGATTTCAGCTGCATTACTATTTAGCGTCGCTTCTCTAAGAACGCTGTAAATAGACGTTCTGTTGAATTGACCGGTGCTAGTGTCCAACTGACTCTCGGGATGGGGAAAAGAAACATGAATACTATGACGAGGTCTCCATGTGATATCAATTAGAAGGCGTGCGATGACAGATCTTCTAGTTGCTAAGACAGGTTATCATCGTTACTAACCGGTAAAATCCAAAAATTAAATCTCACGGTTGAAGAAGAGAACCACGTTCCTATGATTAATGAGAAGGAAATGAAATTGGTAATTCCAAGCATTGATTTGAAGCTATTAGAATATAGGCGCGGCTGTGATGATTGACGTTAACGAATTCGTTTACTCTTAAAGTGTCTTCATCGTTTGAATGGTAACGTACGACAACATACAAGATCTTCAAACTTTTTCAGCCATTATATTGAGCTGCCTTTTCTTATCACTTTTCCTTCTTATTCAGTCTAATTTAAAAATTATCATGGTAAATGTTATTGAGAATGAATATTCACATATTAAAGTTATCCATACGTTGACTGAATTACGGGAACAGAGTTATGATTACTTCATATTTTAATCAGGAAAACATTTTGTAATTTCATGCATTTGAATTTAAATGACTCAAGTTCCGGGTCAATTTCGTGGTAATTATTTATCTAAAAAATATTATGATTGAAAAGCTCTACCTAAATCACAATTTTTTGATTTAGTAAAGCGCTTTTCAATCTTTCTTAACAGCGAGAATTATTTTTGTGATTTGGTTTAGTACTTTTTTATTCTGTATTCAAGTTTCAATCCATTGATCAGTAGTTATTGAAAAGTAAACTTTTCCTCGTGAATTCGGAGATTAGTATATCCTATTCCCTATCTTAGCCGATTCCTCTTAAGGCACTTGAAATCTATGCAAAATCTATGCAAAAATAAAGATCTATGACTGTTTGCGAGCTAATCCCATGTAAGGTTTAAATTTTGTTATAAGGAGCTGTGATTGGAATTTTAAGGGTACAGGAGCTTTTGCAACGATATCCGGCGGCATTTTTCTTTCTTATAAAAGTTTTTTATATACCTGGAGTTATTATTTAATTCCATCGTTTTCTGTTTCTATAGTAAGATTATGGTAAAAAACTCATATCACAAAAACTTACGAAATTTCTACTTTAGTTCTACGCAGTATACCATACAGGTTGCATAGATTGCAAGGTTGAAGTCATTCCCTTTAGGAGAGAAGAAAATGAACTAAAATCGCATTCTCAGCTAATTCAGCGAAGTTAAATAATGGTTTGGTCTCAGAAAACCTAACGAAGAAATGCAGAAATTTTCTTGGGTCTCCAAGCGAGTAACCTTGTTCTATAGGGACGAAGTTTCGAAACCCGATAGAGGTTTCTGCATGCAATTCCCTCGAGGAACGAACTACTTCTTCCTATAATCGAAAGAAATTAACTACTTGTGTAAATATTCCATTAGTTTAATCTGGAAATTATAAGAAATAGTCTTTGAAGATTTATCAGACTACACGGAAGAGATATATTTATTATTATTTATGAAGAAATTTATGAATAAGCACTTTCAAAGCACAAAATTGCTAAGATCATAGCTAACTTCAATTATCCTCCTGGTATTCGTTATTCATTCACAATACCTCAATTTACGCTCCAACTGTAATCCCATTCTTCTTTAGCAGTTGCGTTCATACACAATCCCAGTAAAAATTTCGACATCGAGCTCTATTCTTCCTCAACGCATCCGTGAAGCCGTTTTTTGCCAACCCTAATCTCCCGTCCTCGGCGACATAGCTGAAATTTTTTTCTCCTGTTCTACAGAGTCGAATCTTTAGGTTACGCTGACGAAATCTCCCGTTGTTCTTTGGGTGAATTCCAATTCTGAGGTCAATGGAGACCGATAAAGATCATATCACAGCCAAAACGCATTGTCAATCGTTAAAACGAAAAATAAGCCGCGCAACGGTTGACTTTCAGTTTCTAAGAATCGAACGGTGTCCCTATAGCTTTTATTGAATTAAAATAGGCTTACGAAACCTCGGACGAAGCCTTTCTCAGATAAGTAACGTTGTAGCTAAATAAAATTTGTTTGGAACTCTCAACACATGGAACCCTTTTCCCGATGCATCCTAGTCCTCAAAATTTGTTATGGCATTCCTAGTACTCGCCACTGAATTGTCTAAAGGACATTTTCATTGTTAGTTATACGTCTATAATGCAGTTAAAATATCACAAGGAAAAATTACCATATCCGTCGTGTAATTTATCGGAAACTCTTCACGAACTATCATTGCAAGCTCTTTTTACCTTCATTAAAGCCTGATTTATTCCGCAAGGTCCTCTGCGTCGATATAAACTATTGAAATTTATTTAGGGAATAACTATTCTTGATGCCCTCACTTCACTATTTTAGGACAGATTTTCAATGATAAGCTAATAAAGTTCTGATTTTAGAAATCCAAGCTGCAGTACTAGAAACACAAAAATTGTGAAACATGTACAAGAGGAAATACTTCCTAAATCACCCTCAAGCAAATAAATAGAAGAAACAAAATTGACATCCATAATGCGCGCAATGATATTGCATACTGGCAAAGGTGTCCTCACAGAATTTCAGTATTATTAAATTTTTTAGGAAACAATTATGAATATTAAATATTTTGTCATTAAAGTTAGCCTCTTCTTTCTTCTTAATTTCATTGATGACACGATTAAGTATTCGGAATGCGGTCTGACAAGTGCAGAGAATTTCAGAGTCGTTTTCCTAACGAGCAAAATCGGTGTTGGGATGTCCAAAATATCTTCATCAAAGACCTCATAGTTCGCCGCAAATTTCTTAATAATGAACCTCTTCCGTATCTTTCTGAGTAGCGATAAATCAAGGCTTGGGTAAAAACGAGATAAAAGATCTCGGTACAGGAATTACTCCATGAGCGATACTGCGATGCTCTTTGAATTCTACTCTCTCACACGAAATTCCTCACTCGTTCAAATAACGTTTTGTCTGTGTTGCAAATCGCATTTTTGGTTACTTTAATAACCAGACAATTTTGCACGAGCAATTTTTCTTTTAAACTTTATTTAAAATAGCTTAACCGAAATGCTGCGTTTACAATATTAGCTCCAATAGCTATATTAACTGCAATAAGAGCCAGCTTCAGGAAGTATGAGAGTCAGGCAACTTCCGAGTAGAATAACAGAAGGATTATCTACATTGTAATTTATTTATTTTTAATGAAAATATTTAAATTTTATTTCTTCAGTAGAGAAATACTTGAGATGAGGAACTGTACGCGGTAGATGAATGGGCACATATTGAATCGTTCTAATTTGGGATGAGTTTGTAATGCATTTAAGTTGTCTAACAAAGTTTCTGCTCTTGAAACTAATAAAATAAAGAATATTAATTGACTGCTTCTACTAATAGTATGTTCCATAATATTCCAAGTCGACATGGTATAAATTAAATTCTAAAGGGTTAAAAATAAAGAGTTATACTGAGCACCAGTAGTCGGTCACTTATCTGAAGCCGACACTTTCTACAACTCCGATGTATGGAACAGTAAAGCACTACGATAATGATGATTGTAAAACAGCAATATCCAAGGTTTTACCTAGAGTCGGCTCCATTAAAGACATCGGAAACCATACTTAAACTTCTTTGCTAAATTTGTACTGTATGAATTTTCTCCTCCAACTTTCAACCTCAGGCTGAAAAACTGCACGAAACTATCTCGAAAAAAATCACTGCACGGAATGCGCTAAAGAGCCGCGCGTTGGACCTAGGTTGAGAAAAACGTCGCCCTGATGCTGAAGTTCTCCACTACCGATTGTCTATGTGGTATATCAGATGAGAAAAAGAGATTTCAACTCACCTGAGTCTTCGTTGACGATGCGAGTCCGTTTGTCACACCGGTAGATTTGGCCTGAAGTTGCAGGGAGAGTCTTCCTACTTATAGAGCTCCTATCGGAGGGTGAGGGGGAGGCAGAGGGAGTAGGAGGGGGTGACGTGGGGGCGTCGTAGTGTGTGTGCCCGCTTAATGGAGAGGGTGGTCCCTGAGCAAACAAGAGAATCCCCTCGAGCGGCCATGCATCCCGTGGAGCATTCCTCGTGAGTGTCGCCTTCCTTCCGCGCCAATCCGAAAATTTTCAGCCCCCAACAATTGCGTGACTACCGCATCAAGCGGCGATGATGAGTAACCTCGGGAAATCGAGTGCGACGTCTCCGTGATCGTGAAAAGGGTTGCGTAACGCGAAAATGTTTTCCCTGGCCGCGTGACACTCCGCGATTCCGCCGTTATGTCAGACGAGTGTTTTGGCCGTGAAAATTTCGACCTTCCCCCGATGAGGGGTTCGGAATGTCACTTGTGGAAAGAACCACGGTTTGGCGTGATCGACAAATTGTTTACGGATATGAGAGTGTCAAAAATAGTGATTCGTTCATAGCATGCGGTAATAACCCACTAAGCCATTATTATACACATATATACTGATATAACGCGAACCAATAGGAAAATAATAATATTTTTTAGGAATCAACTAATTGATTTGAGGACTAAGTCATTCAGGAAACGAAAACAATACAATCCTCTCATAAGTTAAGAATGTTTACGAAGAGTAGTGCTGAAGTAGTGGATTCAATCCTTGATGTTATTTATAATTTTTGAGTACACGATTTTTATGAATTATTTATATTTATATATACGGTCACATATAATTAATTAGTTGGGACAATGGTTTTAAAGCATACTATATCTTCTAGCAGATACATCAGAATTTACATTTGAATTGAAAGCGTAAGTAGAATAATCACAGAACAGTCTCTGGAGAGCGAACTAGCAGGTGTCATTTTCTAGGATCTAGGATTATATGACCCTTATGGCAATTTAGGAACCAATGAGATAAATTTTATTCACATTCCCCTAATATTGAAATCAAATTCTCTTCATTGATGTGCGCCTGAAATAGGAGCCGAATGGTGAACTACCCTTTCACAATGTGAACAATAAACCCTCAGTCCCATTTATTAAATTTACTCATGTAAAGTAATTTTAACAATGGCAAAAATTTTAATATATAGTTTTTGATGAAATGCCTAATAAATGAGAGTGGAGAGTTTGTAGTAGAGAAAATAAGGTAAGATCCTCTCCCTTAAAGGTTCGGGTCAGTGTATGAGAATTTCAAAATACTGTAAATTCTATGTTATAGTGATTTGTGTCTTGAGCAAGAAGTCAATTTTTTATTTCAAAGCTTTCAAGGGGAAAATATGTAGATCTAAACCTAAAATTATATTTTTTGGCAGTAGTGATTGCTCCATCATCACTTAAAAGACAACGATAAAGTAAAACTATTATTCTTAACTCATGTATGCTTTTCTTAGATTTTGCTCTTACGCTGGAATTCTACATTTTATTATTTTCTCTGTTTTATAACTTTTTAATGTTTTCTTGTAAGCTTGTGATCGAGTTCTTGGAATGTAGAAAGATCTGTAACATCCACAAAATTATAGAAATCTGCATCATTTCATCACTTTTGTCATAAATTTGCTACTCATATTTTAAAACTTTCATTCATAGAGAGTGTTTTGACCGGAAGAATTTCAGTTATTTTTCATTTATTTTAAGAGTCATGGTATCTTCTCGTAATTCCTCCCTCACTCGTGCAGAAAGTCTTTACTCAGCGGCTGCAGCCCTCGCGCTTACTTTTCCTTCTCCCGCTCCGTCGTTATTCAGTAATTTTCATTTCCAAGTTCGCTTTCCTCGTCTTTCTCTTTGTTTTCGCTCCGAACAAGGCACCGTAAGCTAGCGATGGCTTACAGGAAATGCGTAAAACAGGCATTTGAACACCTATTGATTTTACGGAGCTAATTCCTTAAGAAATGATTTTACCGTTACCTGAACAAATATGAAAGTTCTGTTATGTTTAGGCTAAAAGTGTGTATCTTAAACTATTCATCAATGCACATACGAATTGGAACATGATAGTGTATGTCAATGAGAACAAATATTTCAGTTATTAAGAATTTAATCCCTGTATCTGTTTCATCTCACAAATTCTATATTGCTTGAAAACCTGGAAAACTAAAAAGTATTACGTACTTAAATATCTATAGGAAAATATAAATAATGTTGGAATTATACCTCATACTAAGAATTTATTTAAGTATGACAAATTGAGTTATTACTACTACTTCTTTGAAGAATGGTATGGTAGTGTGGTAGAATAATTTGCTCAAAAATTCCCTGCTTGACGCACTTTCAATATATCCTGAATATTTTAATATACAATTTGTAAAGATAGTTTATGCATCTTCACCTTTGAAAATGCATTATTTTCATTTCCACTCAACAACTTACACAAACCAAATTGATCACGATTGGCATATTTTTCAAAGATGCAATTGAACGAGATGAAGCCAACTTGGTATAAATTTGTGGAAGTTATTCCAGGAACTTCCAAATTCATAAAGACAAATAAATAACAGATAGTCTTTCATTAAAACTTTATAATAAATAATATACTGAACTTGTTCTTATTGAGGTAATGTTTGATGAATGCTTAAATATATTCGAACCTTGTTATAGCTGATAAAAGTTATAAAAGAGAAAAAGGTCTTTCTAACGAAGAATGGTATAAGAGAATCTGTGAAAATGTACCTTAAAATCAGTATGGTCTTGGGATTGAAGAGCATCGAAGATAATTTCCTTTAAATTCATTACGTCCATTTTTCCTACATTTGTTCAGGTTCAAGTGGTTTATTTATTTTATTCTTACTTTACAAAATTATTTCAAAACGTATAAAACGGTTTTAGGCATTACTTTGTAGAATTTATCCACACTGGAAAAATTGCAACATTTGTTGAATTCAACTTTATAAACTTCATTGCGATCTTGATTTCGTTACACTTGTAACGTCTCAGGTTTTATAAGAAAAATTAAAATAATTAATCCGTGTATTACGGAATAATAACCTGTAGATATTATGAGTGAAGCGAAACCTGGGTCGCAATTGAGTTTTAAAAGTGGAATTGCGTAAAGTGCTTTTTGCTAAAATTCCTTTTTTCCATTATTTCGAAACTATTAATCTCCAGTACTTCGTACTCAACGAAACAAATGTTACGAAATTTACTTTGATGAACAGCGAACCAGTCAATAAGCCGACTTTTATCTCATCAAAGTCATTTGTTATTGCAATAATATATTTCAAGGGACGAATTTGCTAAAAGGGTACATTATTGCAGAGATAACTTGGATGTGTGATACACCGAAATTGGAATGAGACTTAATCTTTGGAATCCACGCCTGAAATACAAGAATAAATGTGGGATAAAGGGCATTAAATCACTTCCTGGAATCGAAGAAGCTCCTCTTAATCCCTAATGACGTATGATAAGCTAACATTCTACACGATCAAGATATGTAAACATGGAAACACTTGGAAGTTGTATACCGTTAATGTGTTACAGCACGAAAGGTAATTAGCAAATACTTTTCGGAGTAATATCAAATATCATAATAAGTAAACGAAGTATAATGCAATTAATTCAGCTTTTGTGAGTTTTATATAAGGATCAAAGATAACGTATAGGCATTGATTCGTAGTAAGTGTTCGTTATACGTCAAGGATGGGGTAATTAACGCATTTTCAAGAAAGACGTCCTTCTAATTTACATGTCATTTGCACCATACCACATGGAAAAATTACCAGGAACTCCCAGGGAAAATACTTGGAATTTCCCGGAACGTAGCCAGTTACTCTATAATTCAATTTTTACGTGGTCCACAGTGGTCCATTGAATACTTCCTCCTTCGTCAATTGATATGACGTACATATGTCTGTGTAAATTGTATTATGGCGAATGACAGCGTGATATAAAATGTGCTTATTGTGAGTTTCCTTAAAGCAGTCATGGTATAAGCCAAAATTAAACTTAAAGAGAAAGATTTGGGTATAATAATTGGGAAATTTAGTCATCATTTTCAAGCTTTTTTCTCTGAATTATGTAATCGCATATCTTACTGGAAACACCAGCATTGGATTTTCTGGAATACCAATGGAATATTTTATTTTAAAATTAAAACCCAAAAAATTCACTAAATCAAATTAGTGCAAAAATTAGTAAGATCAGGAGTGGGGAATTATATTTATCGAAATGTGGCATACGCCTTTAGTTCGCATGGGAAACTAATAGGTTTCAAGTGAAGTTATCACGGCTACGTTTGGATAGGGCATCGCATAAATTCATAAAGTCTACTATCATATTGTACGAGGTGAAAATAGTAATAAGAAGCAATATAGAACCTATATTTAATGAATATTAAAAACCGTCTTTTATTATTTCAGAACTTTTTCATCGAATCTTATGAAATTAATTCTTTAATAATTTGTCATGCGGATTCTATTTGTGTTTTTTATTTTCGGACTTCTATATTAATTCATTCACATTATATTTTACTTTTATCATTTAAATTTTTAAATAATTACTTGTTTTTTTCTCCTAGTTATATATTCCATTTATGTTACTTTACTACAGGCATGTGTATAATTTTTAATCATATTGATCAAATTAAATTTGAATCAGTGTTTTTAATTCAATGTAACTGTGATGTGACTCTATAATATATGAAAAATCGAAATAAGGCCCTCATTGGCCTCGTGCGTTCCCATCCCTGTCCTATACTCTTAATTTTGCTGTCATACTATCTAAAATTAAATAGATATTTAGTTCAAGAGAATTGAATTTTTAATTGCACTTAAGTTTCTGCTTCTATTCAACGAAATTTTCTAATAATTTATATCCATATATTTCTTAATCATATATATTCATCTAAGAAAATACACTATCTTCATTGAATTATCATCTTAGAGGATGTTTCATTAAGTAAATGTAGTACACAATAAATGCTATTATAGCTTCATTAATTCTGACTTAATTAATTGTGGCTTAAATTCAATGACATACGTTCGAAAATGTTTGAGAAATATCTTTGATTAAAAAAGTGAATATCTTCAACGCTGCATTCTACGTAGGATGCACTTAATGATAAGATTTCAGATAAGCATAGGATGATCTAAAAGAATTAGTCCCATTTCTTTACTTATCCAATCGGGTTATAAAGCTTTCATCTGGGAGGTTCGGTACCTTTTTTATCCTTAAAAGTAGTCTTGTGAAACTTTCGGTTCATGCGAAAACTCATCGTGCCCCACGTGCTATCTCATGCATTTTGTATGAGATAACACGTGGGAGGAGTCAGAGTCGTATACGCGGGTCTCGTCTATCTTAACCTTTGAATGCTTCCTTCCTTACCGCTATCTTCATCGCCTCCTTTATAAACTTCTCCCTTTCCTCAAATATCTCCTCTTCTAGAGTAAACAAACTCACCGATTCCTCTTAAATACAAGAAGGCCGATTCTTATCACCCGAAACCGGCATTCTCTTCGAAAATCATCTCGCAACAGCAAATATTTGCATTCAGATCCGTTAAAACAAAACATAGTACCGAAGGAGAGAATTCTTATGAATGAACGACAGTGGGAAATGAAACACACCTGAAAGTAGACCTGATATGTCTGTATTAATATTGCCGCAAATCGCTTCAAAATTTCCTCACAAAAGATAACCGAGATTAGGATGATATAGTGTTATATACGAATTATATTATATTATCGTATATTAAGACACCTGAAAAGGTATTTTTTCATGAAACTTCTCAGATACGCAGCCATCCTTTCTTTTTCTCTAAATGGTGTGAAATTTTATATTCCTCTGTTAAATAATCGAAATTTGCTATGCAGCCATCCTTTCTCTTTCTCTAAATGGTGTGAAATTTTATATTCCTCTGTTAAATAATCGAAATTTGCGATGGTTTTCTTTGGAAATCATCTTGTATGAAATGAACGAGGAAAGAGTAAGTGTATCATTACTATGACTATACTCTTACGGAGAGATTAGATAAGTAAGGTCTCTCTTTCACCTAACTCTGAATTTATAATATGATAATTTTAAATTATTACATCAAAAACAACCGAAGAAAGAAACTTGAATTTATAGAAATAAATATAGATACAAAAATAGGTAAAACCCTAGTAGTTTCTGGATGGAGATACAAATGGACACAGATTTGGAATGTGGGGAGTCCTCAACTCCATCGGGCAAAACCCATGGTAAGGAAAACACCCGCGCAAGAAGGGGGCTATAAAATACCGCTAAAACGCAGAGGCAATTAAAAACTCTATTACTAATAAGAAATGCTGAGGAAATTATCAACATATTTGCATTTTCCGTCGTTATTATTATTCGGCTCATACATATCTCCTATTTATAGTTGGAGAGCTTAGCAAATACTGAAATAACTCATGTTTTATTTGTATTATAGCGTATTTTGAATAATTATGTTTTGATCACTAGAAAAGAGAGATTAAGGAAGGAATGCAGGTAAATCTTCTCTTTTGTATGGAATGATTGTAATAGATTATATTGGTTTACTTTCCAACGTAAAGGTTTTCCTTCTCTCGCTTCTTCAAACGTAAACTCCTTAATAAAGTTCTTGATGTATAATTTATTTTAATATAAAAATACCTATATAATCATTTTATTTCGCAGCTTAACCTATTTAATGAAATCTTGGTTTAGTTTCAACGTAACGTCTTTTCAGTAACCCAATTTCCTTTATATTTGAAAGAACATCTTCAGTTATTTATCGCTTAATTATCTTAATTAACAATACTGCTGTAACTTTTAGCAGTTCGTACAAGACAATTCAAGTCAGTGGTGGTTCAAATAAGTTTAAGGTAAAATTGACATATGTTTTCAAGAAACACTTTGAGATAATCATTAATGAAAAACGGTTCCATATGTACACAAACTACACAAAAAGAAATACGCGTGCGAGAGGTTTTGCTTAATCAACATTTAATTTGCATTTCAAAAGCTCTTTAACTTTTTATTGTGTACATATAATAAAAATTAATTCTTTGTAGTCAGAGAACTTTAGCAAGTCTTAATAACTTAGCATTGATCTACAGTTAGTCTCATATTCTTATCATTGTCATGTGATGTGCCCATGAAATAATTTAGAATTGGATTACAGTTAGCCTCACATTCTTGTCATTATCATGTGATATGCCCATGAAATAACTAATCAGTGAATTAAATTAGCCTTATATTCTTATCAATATCATGTGATATGCTCATGAAGTAATAAAGCATTGGATTATAGTTAGTCTCATATTCTTGTTATAATCAGGTGATATACCCATGCAATAATTTAGCACTGATTTGCAGTGTGTCTAATATTCTTATCAAAATCATGTGATAAGCCCGTGAATTTAAAGACAGAGTAAGAAAAGAGCCAAAATCATTTATAGACGATTAGGGAAGTGAAAAGTTTATTGTCATTTAAAAGGTATAAGGTAGTGTAAGTTATACAGAGATAGAACAACTCGGATTTCATCATTCATTTAAAATATAGATAATGAATTTTTCATTTGGTATTTTAAGGAAAATAATATGGTTCTTTATTAGATGAAGGTGATTGACGCAACGTAACCTCGTCATTCTTAACGTTTGCATGCATAGGAAAGAAAAACCGAGGATAACTGTAGGTTTTTGTTTTTTTTTCTAGCTTTTGTTGAAGAAATGCCTGGCTAGACCTTCTGAAACGGGACTGCTCTAAAGCATTTGAATCAAGTTCGAATAAGCCAAGCTCCTTTCAAAATGCAAAATATATCTGTTAGTCTATGCGTAGTGTTCACACAGTTTTGAGAAGTCCTCAAATATTTGCCTTTCGCGCTTGGAAGTCTTGAAGGAATATGATACCCATCTCTCGCCATTAAAATTTCCTGCTAAACTGTAATATCTATCGTTCATTTTTGAAGCAAGATAATACTTCAAAAAGGCATGTGATTTCAGTGCGATAAATGAGTAGTATCATATCCGGAATTTTCCACGCCGTACCAGTGCCAGCCTAGAGTTTAGAGAACTAGATTGTAAACGTGTTAATTAAATCCTGTGGAACTTTTTGCTGTTTCATCCTGTGGAAGAATTACCCCCCAAACGCTTCTATTTGACAATATATATATATGGATAAAAATGGAAAGTTATATTTGTTCATGAGTTCCAAAGTTCGTGTTAAAACTCAGTAATTCTTCCGCGGCTGTAATCATGCCTCTTGCAGCGGATATGCTTACCGAAAGTTGGAATAATGACTAAGGATTTCCTGTTAGAAGTTTCAATCCAAATATATAGGGTTAATTTGAAAATAAGAGATCTTCATTTTATGGAGATCATTCCAAATTTAGTCTATAAGTGAAAGAAGTTAAGCACTGAAAATGTTATGTATTGGGTCAAATGATTGACTGATGACGGGTCTCCCTGAATAACGTTTGAGTTGAATAGAGGTTACCGGACCATTTCTTAAGTCCGTAGGGATTGCATAAATAATTCTTTTTAGCTTATCCCTAGCAAACCTTAAAATAGGATTCTCAATAGGGCGTTGCCTTAAGGGTTTACGCTGCTCGTTGTTGACTGTTGAAGTTATTAACTATTAAATAAAGTGCTATACTCCTTTACCATATGATACCAGACGTTATTTTTATTTTCTTTACATTTATGAAACTATTTTCAGGATATAAATCCGAAGGGAGAAGTCATTTCTAATCCTTTTCACGACGAGTGAATTATTTTTATATTTACTTCTTTTTATTATGATTTTTGAAATATTCGAAATTATAAATTTAACGTCTGATCATATCATCGTAATTGTTAAAAAAATTATGTCGCTAGTATCCTCTAAATACTCTCTAAGTGTATTTCAATAAAGTATTCCAGACCGTATCTTAGGGCATATGGAAGTCGAAAAGTCAAATATTTACAACTTACCACCGCTGTGGCAAGAAACTAATATACTTAGATTCCGTACGTACGGCAAAGAAGATCTGTCTACCTCTCAAAGGGCCCACTGCAAATAATTCAAATTTAATTTAGTGTTATTTTGAGTGTAAATTGGATGAAAATGTCATCTATATTAAAACTCATCGTTGCAGACGCAATGAAGCGAAAATATATCTTGGATCAGTCGTGGGATAAAAATGGTTCTCATTCCTCATTTCCAACTTGAATGGCATTAAAAGGTACGTGACATTTGAACGGATGTTAGATCAATAAGAATCATTAGCGTATCCGTTATATTTAGACCTGTGGGCGGATACGAGTGGGATTAAATATAATGAGCGATTGCTAATGAGTGATGGGTCAAAAGTGTTAGGAGGCATGATGATGCAGCAGAAAAACAGTGAGAAGGGATTATTTGCTCATATTAACGATTTTTCCGTTCTCTCAAAGAGCCCTAAAAGTTATTTCTTGCTATGACGAATGATCATGAAAATTATTCGTTTACTTTAAGAGTTTAAAAGGATTTCCTACAGTTAAACAGAATTCGAATTTTCTTTTAAAAACTCCGTATCTAAATTCTTAACTTCGAATTTTTTGAATTAACAGGATCCAAGTCTGTTCATCCTGGGACGATTCTATAGTTCCCATAAGGGAACGTTACGTTATTCTGTACTGAAATTTTAGTTTTCGATGCGGTTTTTAACATCGATGATGGGTTAGATCAGGTGTCTCTAAAATGATTAAGAGAGAGGCAGGCCACAGAAGTACATGGAAAGTCCTTAGAGGGATGAACATTTAAGCTCCTTGGTTATTGTTCTTTAAATTATTTTTGGTTTGTTGTAATCATTTAATAACTTGTATCACTCTTTATAAGGAAATAGTATTAGTAAGCATAATTAAGAAAATATAAAGCTTTAAACCAACAAACATGATCGGCGATAGCTATATGGTAAAATTAAAGATCTTGTTATGAAAGTTTTCGCAGTATATCATCTCATAGGTTTGCGGGCCGCACATGAAAGAATTTTTACATGGTTTCGCGGATCGTTGTTTGGGGAAACTAGTGTTAAATGGAGGATACCTTTTATTATTTTTTTCATGTGAATATAGACGTTGATTATGAATTTATTATATAAGTAAGGACAGCCAAATAATGAGTCTAATGCGGCAAATGCGTCTGAGAATACTGATAGAGATTATTTAGATGCCATGGTTCAGGTTTGGTTTGATATTCGTCAATAGGTTACTAGGAGTTTATAAATTACTGTCTTTAGATTCTGTTAATAAGTTAATTTTCTAGAAATGTAATCACTTGTCATAACTCATCTCAGGACAGCTTAAACTTAGATGGCTATCCTAAAATGAGGTCAATATGCTATTATATAATCATGAAATCGAAAGAATTGGCAATATTAGAATATTGTATTTGCTGCCGACATATTGGAATTCGTTTATAAAAGAGAATTTCTTAGTGAGCAATAGCATGATTTTATTTCACAAACAGTGGAATTGAGTTTCTGAGATAACTAAGAGAAAGTTAAACAGCCGAGCAAATGAGAGTTCTGAGAAGAGCTCAGTAAAAACAGGCGATTAAGTGATCAAGTTAGACCCACCTTTATCTTCTCAGAATTTCTTTTCATAGATATGACTTCCTAAAAGAAAGTTGAGTCATTAATTAGTTTGATAATTGAACTTAAGATTATTTGCAACGTTGAGATAAATCTCACTAACGTTATATGCCGCCTTATCCCTCAAAGGGATGTCGCGCCGTGGACTTCTGCAACCTTTTGTATGAATGAATACGATAACTTCTTGAAGTGAGGATATTTCCTTCATACTATGCATGATATCAGAATGTAATGTAAGAATATCTGATTTTTCTAATGTTTTAACGACAGTTGCTTAAAATGTTATATTCATAGAAAAATGGTTTCGTGAGAAAATAAGTTAAGTTCAGTTAGATTACTTTTATACTGGTAGAAAATTTTTCAATCGGAGCAATCATAACCACAGTAATGAAAGTAAAATGTTTAATCCTGAGGCAGATATTCTTCATTTCACCATGTATTAATATTTGGGGTTGGTTGGGGTGATATAAAACAGCAAAGAAAGACACCGAATCATCTTCTGCAATCATTTTACTTATATATCTGTTTAGGATGTATTTAATTAATGATTAATTGAGCTATATCTCTCTTTATGCGTTGAATTTGGTTGATTAACCCGAATGGTTACCAAATACATAGTTATCGTTACCGATATAGTTCGTATTTTTTGAAAAACAGCACATAAGGCAATTAATCGATATGAGGTATGTGTAAATATTTCATAAATATATCACCGAATGGAAAATATTTTGTGAAATATTTCACAAATATGTCATTTGATGCACTTATAATGTAAATTATTTTGCGTGAATAAGAATTCCTTGTTTCTCTAAAAATCTAGAGAGAATAATCGATCCTCTACTCCTAAGAGTATTTCACTCAGTATATACTACTTGAGCAGCAATCTTTCTCAAAAATGCTTTCGGAGACGTATGGGTAAACCTTGAGATGTTTATTCACCCTCATTTTACCCATCTGTAATTCATCCCTGATCGGCGAATAAAGACTTTGGGCGCCCAAACCGATATCAGATTCGATACCCATTGTCATACTTGGCCCAAACAGGGCTCAATTCGTGGAAATACTTTCAAATGGTTTTTATTTTGAATATCGCCCGCCCTTCGCGGTCTAGCGATTCGGATAAATCTTCATTTGATCCACGTATTGTCCTGAAGTTTCCTTTTTAACATAAAATTTGAGAGTTTGACATGGGATAAACAAGGATAATAATCATACAATACGATAGTTTACAGGCGATTGGAGATATATCTAAAGTAATGATATTATTCTCCTTGCTTGAGAAGAAAAATGCCTTTCTTTATTCTCAGTTATCGTTAGTAATGTCTCCCATCAAAAGTATTAGAATTAATTATGTAAAACTTGCCATTGGCAGTTTAAGAACTTTAGGGTAGATTATGCTCTGTGAATAATTGGGGGACGTCTCTGAAAATATGCTTGTTAAGGATTTTACCAATAATTTCAGGATTTTACAATTTCGTCATACAAAGTCTTTTGTCCTTTCTTTCAAAATCATGAAGTTCGTATAGGTAAGACGGTGGTTTAAGAAATCGAGTTGCATGCATGTGCCATCCTTTCCTGCGATCCACGATTCTAACTCATCTTCATCGACCATTGTTATGGAACCGTAGTTCTCCGAACGATATGTTCTCGCATGTGTAACCTTGTGACGGTCTAATTATTAGCTCGTGATCCTATCAAGGGAAAAAGAGTTTTTCCAGAACGCGTGGCTTGACTATTCGCTTTTAATTCATGGCGTCTTCAGCATTTTTTTGTTGTTCTTGTGCCTCCAAAAGTCTAGAGAATGATATGTAATTTTTTCTGCCAGTATATACATACCTTTATATATACCTCTTTGATTTGTCATTTTGTTAGATTTTTGGTGGTATTGCAATCAAAATGATCTCGTTCACCAGAAAATGCGCATCATTAAAAGGGGCATAGAGGGTACTAACAGAAAAAGTTGTTCGGTTAATACTTAATCATCTTTCGACAGGATAGAAATGGTTCATGAGATACATAATCGTTTCATTCCACTCCTGTTTTGATAGAAATATAACCTTAGGTCACACGTACATCTGAGATTTTGAAGTAAATCTAAATCTTTTCATGGGAAGCACAGCTTTTTTAGGCAAATTTTGCTAAATATAAACCTGAAATATTAAAAGAAAAAGGTAGATTAGGTGTATACTAAATTCGAATTAAAAACAAATCTTACACAAATAGCCTGCAACAGGTCCTTATAAATTTATCTAATATCGATATTAGCCGAAAGAGTTCAGAATATCTCCGTAGCTTTTCGGGAGAAAATGCATTCATCCCTCATCCCCTCCTATTCATCCATAATTCTCTTAACTGGGAGGAACTAGAACTAAAATGATGCTGATTACTTAATGAGATTAATACGAATGGCCAACCCACGCGCTCTGGAAATTATACATTGCTCTTTTTCCTTTGACAGGATCACGAACAAAGAATTAGATCGACACAAGGTTACATATACGAGGACAAATCGTTCTGAGAATGACGGTTTCATAACAATGGTTGATAATGATAAGTTAGATGCGTGGATAGCACGAAAGGATGGCAGGCATGCAACTTGATTTCTGGAGTAATTGATTTCTTTATTCACTTGACTACAATATAAGGAATTACTGCGATAAAAATAATGCGTAACGAGTGAGGAAGACAAGCAGATTCGAATACAAAGATTGGAATATTTGCCAAGAAGAAATGTGAATAAAAGGATTAATAAAAGAGCGTGACTAGGTGTGAGGTATACAGTAGACTTAGTGAAAAAATCGAGGGTTCCCTATTTATTCTATTTATTCCCTTCAATCACAAAGAATAAATGTAAATTCCGAAATTCTTAGGCTGACGACGACTTCATAAAAAGGAGATGCAGCTATATAGAGGGAATATATTAGCAATTGCCTAAGGAAACTTATTTTACATTAAGAATCAGGGATGTAAATTGGGTGATTTAATTTGTGATTGTGGAATTCATTAATAAGTGATAAAGGAAAGGCTAATTCCTAAAGAGATTAATGAAGTCAGCATGAGAAGGCGTACTTTAGTGGACAGCCTTGGTAACAGAATGATTTTGAATCTCGTGGAAAATTATGAATTTTTATCACTGATAAAATGAATTAATAAAATTTCAGTGATTTTTCTATTTAATTCAACACCTTGTTATCTTACTATGTCACTTTTTATAACGCCTCATCACGATGGAATAATCTTACCTTACCACTTGCCTCTCATTTTCAGCAGAATTGCGGTGGATATATAATACTATTTAGTTTGTGAAGTACTCTCTTCCCCACGTTTTCATATCGCACCCAGCAGTGTCAAGATCTTTTTACTTTGAACAACCCTTCACGCGTAAAATAACCGATTATGGGTGCGAATTTTGTAGAATTATTCATAACCTAGAAGGAAGCCAAGTTTTGATGGCGATTCTTCGTTGAAAGCGATGGCGTCTCAATAAAACAATGGAAAAACTCCTCTCCCTCTCTTTCCTTTCGCTTAATGTAGATTACCTAGGCCGGCAATTTTATAACAACAAAGCCCATAAAATAATTTCGCAGCTGTAATTTGGAATGATGTATCAATAACACCAGCATGCCAAAGAAGATTTTTATTTTGCTGAGTATTTCTATGTAAACTTTGGTCCCTGACTTCGAATTTTGCTTCTTTTCCGAAGGCGAACCTGGAGTCACCTACGTTCATTACCCAGTGGACTTACTACTCTACTGTTTGCCCGGAAAAATGAATATTTCTTGTTGTTTTAAAGCTCCATCTGTTGGTTCATGTCGGAGTCACGCTGTGTCAACTCGCCCCTAAGCAGTTGTTTAAGTTCGACGACCTTCTGAGAGCATATGGGAGCGTCGCTTACTCTCCACTTGAGGTATGGAACGGGCAGTGTTCCTCGCGAGGTGACCTCCATTTGGTATCCTAACGGTCTCTTGTAAAAGCATATGCTGTGAAAGAGATTGAAGAACTTACCCGGAATAATGATGGCAAATTACGCTCGCGCATAGGTTAATGAGCTTATGGTTGTCTTTACAGGACTTGAGGTGATATATGAATGTGGGAGGAAGTGCAAGGACTAAAGTATATTTGAGTAACAATGAGAATTTCAGTAAACGAGTGACTCTCATATATTACAAAACACGCAGGAAGATGATTTTTTAATCTTCGTGAGAAAAGGTTTCCAAATGGTTAAATATGTTTATTTTGTTTCATATAATCGTTGACTTCTTGAAATATGCTTCTAGACAATTTTGTTGCCAAACCTTTGGATTTCAATCGAATCTTATTTACATAAGACACTTGGGTTTTGCCTTCCAGTACATCAATCACAGATGAAAACACATGTATTATACAAGAAATTTTAAGAATTAGGAAAAACGGAAAGTGCAATTCCGGCAATTGGAAATCTATGGGTTGCAAAAGTAAAATAGTTTTGAAATACCATCAAACGTTGTTTAGTTTTATAAAAAACGTATTCTGCATATTTAATTCTATATATATATATATATATATATATATATATATATATATATATATATATATATATATATATGAAGTTGAAGGATTTACGATAGAAATTAAAATATTTCACATGTAAAGCTTGCTTTTACTTACTTGCCGATATACTTAAAATTTTTGTAACTGAAAGTCGTTCAGACAAAATACAAGTATTTTCGAAGTACATATATTTTTGCAATTGCAAGTCTCAGGCGATAAATTTCAAAATTATTCTCAAGAACAGAGAGAAATTCGAAATCATCCATCAGTTGTTACGCTTGCGGCCAGTCGTAGGTGAATACGTAGAGTTTTCTTTAATTTTTATATTAATTTGTTAATAAATAAAGGTATAAATTAACTATCCCTTTACGACACAAATAATTTGCTTTAATAATTATACAAAACATAATAAAGTTTTTATTAACAATATAAACATATTTTAAAATACACATATAATCAGGAATCTCCAGAACCTCCTCAGATTTGTGCCTGGAAAAGATGGTTATAACCATCTTAAAGTTCGAATTCAATTCTGTTGGGGATAGAAATATATTACGTCTTCTCACGTTGTGAATCTACTGAATCAATTTTATGGAATGAGTTCGATTTCTTAATAACCAGATACTTAACCGCTTAAAAGTGGTCATGAATAGATAAAATTCAATGCAAATTAGTTACACACTTCAAAGATTTGTTATTTAAAGAGGTAGCTTTTTTAAACGGAGAATATGAAGAAACAAAAAGACAGCACTGGCGTTATCTATTTATCTTCTGAGGCAAATTTGCTAAGGTTACTCACCCACTTACTTCATTTCCCATTGTTAAATCAAAAATGTTCTTTATTTCCTGATCAGAGGAGATGTATATTAGATGTATGGGATTGCTGCAAAAACAAAGTATTTTTGGTTGAACTCGACTAATATTCTTAACTCCGTATCTTATTTACCTTGGAGATAATTGAAGAAAACTGAGTCCCGTTGTCAGACACACAATCAACACTTAGACTTCCATAATGATACGTGAAAATGAACGTCCTTATATCGCGTAAGAAGTTGTTAATTTGCAGATCGGTGATGGAGGAGTCACCTTGGTACATTATAATTCTCTTCTGATTCTTCTTCTTCATCGAGCAACCTTTTCCGTACTGCTGTACAAGGTCATAAATTTTCACTGCGGAGAAAACAATGATTTTTCTCTTTGAATAGGATATTTCCAAAAGGTGATTTTATTTTTTGATGAACCATTCCAAAGTTAATATGGATTCACGAATGAATTAATGATGTGATACATAGCCTCGTTCAGTACTGGCGTGCATCAAAGAATATATGATTCATTATCATTTCGTAACTGATGCTTTTTCCACAGAGGCTACGCTGGCTGAGAGACAATCTATTCTTTACATTACTCAGTGATAAGTAATGCGTCAACTTCATCTTGAGAATAGTCCGTAGCCAAGTGGTGCGGATACTTGGCAACTTTGATTCAAGAGGAAATCGACTCACATTACTTCTTGGTAACAAGGAGCATAAGTCGTTTTTTACTGAATAAACACCAGCTCTCTTTATCACCGCCATCGAGAGCCTAAAATCTACCTTGCTTTACTCAATCCGTTGCGTATTTTCTCAGTGTTTTCAGAGCCACGTTGTCTGAATCGCTGGTTCTGGTCCTCAGTACCTCGGATGCTGGTACCTATCGTAGTGCCGTTGTCTTCCGAAATGCTCATTCCTGTTGTGTTGTTGTCCTTGCCAACGCTGTTGTCCTTGCGAGTACTGCTGTCCTTGCGAGTACTGTTGTCCTTGCCAGTTCTGAGCATTATTACGATGGTATTGCCTTCCCCTTAAGTGTCTGTAAGGGTCGAAGGGAACACGTGGTCTATCGTAAGAATATCCTTGATAATGAGCTGGTCTGGGTGTCTGTGTTATGTGCAGTTCGTAAGACTGTGACTTCTGGGGTGGATCAATGAGGTAACGGTACTGCTGCTGTTGCTGTTGCGAATGTGGGTATCCGCCAGATGGAGGCAGGTACGATGATGGAGGTCGGTTTGTAGTTGCTGGTACGCCAGTGGGTACCTGGGGATGGTGTGGCACTTCCAAAGGAGCTGCAGGCTCGGATACAGCGGGAGTGACAGGGGACTGTTCAACTGGGTGGTTAGTGGGGTGGGGAATAGTGGGTGGTTCTTTAACTGGAGCGCTTTGGGCTCCATTTACATTTCCTGTGCCTTCAACAGCTCCCTGCGCATCTGACTGAGAATTGGAACCTGAGTTTGACCCAGAATCGGAGTCAGATTTCGAATCCGATTCAGACTTGGAGTCCGACTTAGAATCGGATTTAGAGCTGGAGCTGGAATTAGATTCGGAATTTGAGGAGGAACTTGAACTCGCGTTGGAATTGGCCACTGCGTTCGATATGCTGGTCGCCGTTATGTGGTTGTAAGTGGAGAAGTAGTTCTGAAACCGCTGAACTAGACCCTCGAGAAGATTGGGAAATTGATATATTACAACCCTCTTTCCTCCGTCTGCTTCTGGCACCTTGATTGACACGGAATTTTGATCATTGGGTGCACCTAACAAGGTCGGGACGTTGTTGGATGCTCCCGAATCTACAGTCGGTTCCAAGTCGTCGGTCATCGTAGTCGCCTCAGCGGCCAACGTGGTAGCTGTGGGAGTAACAGCGTCAGTGGTGGCTTCAATAGGGGAAGCGGTGATGGATGCAGCAGTGCCCTCGGCGGCAGCTGCCGCAGCCGAGTCCGAAGGCTGTGGTGATACCGTTGCTGCCTGGGTCGCATCGGTTGTAGGCGCGGCGGCCTCTTTTGGGGCTGCAGCACCAAGAGCGTTTGCTATAGGGGATAAATGGGCTCCAGCAGCATTACTCTCTGCTGGTGAATGCGCAATCGTGGGGGTGATGACCGTGTGAAGAGCAGCTGGATAGGCTATGGCCGTGTGGTACTGTGCTGGTGCCGCTAAGTGGTAGGGTGATACCAATGTGGCAGCGGGAGCGTAAACCTGTGGGTCTTCAGTTGCCAGTCCCACGGATCTGGCCCAAATGGGGTATAAATTCTTCTGGAAGTACTTCCTGCGAAAGTAATAGGATTTATTTTAATGGAATCCATTAAGAATTATGGAACTTTAATTTACATGCATTATAAAGTTGGACTGCAAGGGTTTACCGAGAAATGAAGTACTTTCAGACTACGTGTATTGTGAGATCTTGTTATGTTTTTAGTCTAATTTTTACGAATCCCTTGAGTTCTTCCACGACATATAATGGCTAATGATGCAAAAGTCAATCTTTTCAACAAAGATTTGAATGCATAAGATAGTAAAATGGTAAAGTTACTGCTTCTGATTTTTTACTCTAATTATTTATTACACTAAATTACGATATCAGGTATAAAAAGATCTTCAATTGTTTCATTATTATTGACTATTTTTGCGATAACATTTGGTACAAAGATACGAAGTATTATTCTTAATATCAATGAAATTGCAATAGGATGAAGACTACTATCATCATACATTCATCCTACCCTCCAATTATAATCTGATTACTGCTATGAATTAAACTCTTAAAAATGATGATTGTTCTTAATTTATTGATAAAGTGTATAATTTAAATCTAGATACGTTCAGTAAATTACTGGTTTTAATTTATTGGTAATTTTTTAAAGAATTCTATTTGATTTAGGAGATCGTAATTAGGAAAATATGTAGCAAGAAATCATTTTAAAAATTAAAATATAAATAATTTTCGCTTTTCTTGGGAATTTTCTGCGGCGCTACGGATCAATAAAAATATTTAATTCAAATTTTTAAATTAAAAGCTGTTTTTAGTGAAAATGTACAAATTTTCAAATTATCATTCATGTATGAACACCAAAGAATTAACAAAAGTCTTCTTACTATGCATTTAATATTACTAACGATTTACTGCCTAGAAACTGAACTGAAAAAAAAAGAATATCATCCACCTGTTGCACCCGTACATAATTTGACAGCCTTGTGTAGACGAAAGCTATTACTATCAACTTAATATTCCTTCCACGCCATTTGGCTTCGGGCATATTGCATGTGCATCGTTAACTTTCTTCAAGGCCTTGAAAAGAACCAGTTTCACTCTCACTCTCCTCGACATATTCTTTAACCTGCTATCTTTATCTTCATACCTTTCTTCACGAGATGAGCATTGCGGCCATAAATGCCGTATTTGTAATCAATACGCTCGATACCATATTTAAAAATGAGATTCATAGCATTCCTTCCTAGACGTCTGTTTGAAATATATCTGTACTTAAAATGAGTTAAGAATATTATATTATAATATTATAAATAAATTAAATTACTTCTCGAGCATAAAAATTGATCCACATCTACATTTAAATATTTATCCTACTAGCTCCCTACCATTTTCTTTTTTAGCACAGCCAATTCTTGGGTTTTCTCCCCTCTTTCTTGGGTATCTTTCGTAGGAAAATGTAAAGTTTGCAACTAATGGTATTAACATCTGTTCCTATCATTTTTCTCACGGTATCTGATCGGAATTGCTACAATTGTACGCTAATAAACATGGCTAAACAACTTCAAAATGTTTCAAATTGATCATTTGAATTGCCAAAGCAAAATCTAGCAGTGATTGAAAAATCTACTGGAAAATATAGAAATTTAGCTTGACGGATAATATCAGAGCATACGCTTTATCTTTCATATTTTTTCACAGCCTAAAGTAATTTCAGTAAATAGATCGAACAAGATGTTGAAGGAATTAAATTAGATTAAAAATGATTTGATAAGTAAAGTCAACCAATTTTATTTATAGAAGCCAAGTGAGACTGAGCCAACATAATATATAGAGCGTGGTTGAAGAGTGAAGTTTTCAGTTGTTTTCACATGGTGATGAAACATGTCAAAATATCATATGACGTGATATGTAATGTCATAATAATCTTTCATTAAATATCTCTTCTTGACATATATTTGGATAAGCATAGATATTTATTGTTACTTATATAATGCTTTGTTGAGTAGTAACGAAAATACCTACTACGATGGATTTGGTTATGATTTCGTGGTTTTATAATGCAAAATTCACTCATATTTTCCTTACTTCTGAGAATGATAAATATTTAATATCCTGAGAGTAAATAGAGATTGTTATTTGTGACAGCAATGAGCCAATAACAAATTTTTGTAATATTCCATGACAGAAAAAATAAGTCAAGAAATGTTTTTCTTGAGTAAACAATATCCTGTCTAATACTTTGCAAATTACTACAATGTATAGCGCACCACACGATAAAATATCGTAACAACTCGGGTTGTGTATTCTTATGGTATAGCATTTTCTTAAAGTTATAAACCGGGATATAGTTTTCTCGTGAAATTTTTTCTTGATTTATTTATCCTTTTCGCAATATCAAGGCATTGGTTGAATGCTATTGAAACTCTTTTCAGTAGATTTTTTTATTTATCTCATATACAACACGAACCATTGTGGCTCTCTTTTCCTTGTTAAGTTGTCTTATAGTTAAATATTTTGGGCACATTGTACGGGGACAATTGAATATAACTTTCGATTTCTTCTCAAAGCTTCCGCTGCTGGTTTTTGGCGAAAGTTTCTTCGCTCGAGACCTGAATTCGTAATTTTTCTGGGTTATTGAATAGGAAAGTAATATCCAAAGCAAAGGTTTGCAGAAACTGCTTTTTTATTTCAAAGCACATAATCTATTTAACTCTCGTATTCAAAATTAACATAATATTTATCTTATTAGCTTATCGTCATCAAAGATTATTTGCCTATTTTCTATACAAATTGTTTGTAAAGAATGCAATCAATGCGATTCTAATTCCTTATAGAACGATTACTCGATAGAAATAGAAACCTTTCGAAAAGGGACATGCACCCAGATATTGGCAAAACTTTTTCAGTGTATTTTTAGTTACCGTGGAGCTCTGGGTATTCCTTTTTGAATATCAACTGATCCTCCTCTCACAAAGATACTGGAAACACGTTTATTGAACTCAGAAACATCTGAGGACATCTGCCGTCTCGTATACGAACGAATTGCTGTCGATCAAGAGCGTAGATGACAAGTCAATGTCACGCGCATTCCCGTATTTAACGTAGCGTTCGTTTAGTGCAAACGATAGATTTAACCACCCAAACAGTTATGAAAAGGGTGAGAAAATGATTTTTCGATCGCTGTTTTAAATAATTGAGAAAATTACCGAGATCGGTACGACCAAGATAATCGAAATTGTATATTCTGAAGGTATAATTAATCACTTGTCTGGCTGTCATTTACAGTGATGGTCTATGAAAGATATACTAACTGTTAACCAATTCAAGCTTACGATAAAACACTTTACCAGTTTCTTTCATAAAAAAAGGCTAACCCGTGAACCCTTGCGATTTTATGTTTGACTAGGATTTTTTAGGATATTCCTAACATAAGCCTCATCCCAAATGTATTCCCTAGTTATTACGGTCAGCCAGACGAACAATTTCTTTCGTCTGTTATTTCATACGACGGTTATTGTATTATAAAGTAATGCATTCATATAAAAATAATATTATTAAAGTAAGTACTTTAATGCATTTCGTGCTGCATATTTTTGTACTTGAGTAAAAGTAAATTTTGTGCACGAAGAAATAAAAACCCCTGAAATTAAACCTTAAGCCTCTTAGGACAAAAAATTAATATAAAACCGGGTCTTATTTTCAGGAAAACACTGTAATAATCAAAGACTTAACTGATAATTTTTACCTCTATTGTTTATTATATAATTTTCACATTCAAGGATTTTTCTTAGTTTTGCATCTGCATATTTGAATTCTTGCCATTCATTCTCTTTCCGTGAAGTTTATCTCACCGTGTAACACTTCCACCGGATTTGGAAAGTCGCTCATCCTTGGTAATGGGGAGAACGCATTTGTAAGCAAGGTGCGAATGGAATGCGATCTTAAGTCGGTGACACTGACATTAAGGGGAACAAGCGATTGAGATGGATTAAAGTGGAAAGTGGACTGCTTTGTTTCCTTTTCTACTCCAACCTTGATATTCCCTCAACTAGATGAAGCGCATTTCTCACGATCCTGTCTTCTGAGTTGAAAATGAACGGTTTAAAATTTCAAAGTTGCGATTGATTATGCATGCAATGTATGTACATCTTTTCTCACTTTATTTCCGACTGAAATTAAGGGATATATTTTGTTTATAGCAGGCAAAATTGATCATAACTTTGAGATATCCCCGATCCCTAGGAATTTCCTTCCGATTAAACTTTATCTGCGAACTTTTGGAATTTCTGGCAATTTTTAATTAGGTAAAAGTTATCTTCTGTGTGGTAAGTCCAGATGGTCATCATGGATGCTATGGGACTACTTAAGGATTTGCTAATTTTACTAATTCTTTTATAAGTTTCCATCACTTTTTGAGCTCCATCTCCTAAAACATTAACCTATTAAACCCTCTAGAGAGGGATTGAACCTTTCTTAACAAGATGAGAAATATTATCCTGCACCAAAAGAAAAACTTTAAATATTTTATTCATTATGATGGCAGCAGAAGAAAATGATTTTTACTAACATCCGAATTTGGTCAGAATGTAAAACACTCTACGGACAAGGGATTCTTTCAGCCAGTTAACCGTCGGATTTAAATTTATTCTTTCTGATAATAATTTTATCCGTTTATACATTCATCATGAGCATCATTTTCCCTTCTTTCCACTTAACGTTAATTATTTATCATCTGCCCTTCTTTCATTTTAATATTATTTATTTATTATAATAAGTTGATTAATAAAGTAATTAAGACGAATTTTTCTATAAATATTCAGCGTATTGGACTTACTCCTTTAGCGGAGTACCATTTTCTCTAATAAGGCCTGAATAACCCCGAATAATCGGAAATACTGCCACTCCAGATGCGTACTTGAGGATTTATAAGCAAGAATTCACCTACCATCCGTAAATAAGTCTCTTACATTCGTATACATTGTTAGGAAAAGCAGTCTTTAACTTTTGCATACATTGTTTTCAATTTTAATAGGATATCGGAAGCAATTTCAAATATTTTCATTTTGCGAGGCCTATAAACCATCTTTTCTACTTCGGATCATCATGACATTTCTAACAAGTCTGTTTATTCGTGTGTCACCCATTATTTCCCAGGAATACTAAGTGAAGTACGATTCAAATATAATAGAATGAATGAGGTGGAATCCCAACCAGTTTAGGTGAAGTCTATCATGTAATATCAAATAATACAGTCAGTACAGTGTAGGGATGGCCAATCTAAGATGGTGCATCCCCCAATAGTTGCTCGTTAAATCCAGAGAAAAATTGAATGAATTTATATCATAATTTATATAAATACCCAAAAATACGCCTAGTTACAAACATATTGAATTCTAGAGAGCGGGTATGGCGCATTATTGTAGTTAACATAGCACATCTCAAATAAAAATGAAATGTTGCGTGAAATATGAAAGGCTGACCACGCCTGAGTCGAGCTAACAGGAAGCTCTCAATGAAAGTGAATCTTGGAAGTCGTTCGTGATCGTGATCACCTCCTCGATTAAGTTCGTGATACGCCATGATATCACGGTGTCTCTTCCTGTTGTGGGAATACGTATAGCCCCGGACCCTGTTACAAAACTACCCTGGATAACTCATTGGTTGATCGCTTGCCAAAAAGGTGAAAGTATTGTAGAAGAAGTATCCCATATCCAACGGAAAACATTAAGAGGTTGTGTTTGGAAAGTGTCCACGCCCCGTCGTCTTTATGAAATTCGGCGGTGTTTGGGCCAAGCGCCACAAACACTAAAGCGATTGGTGTAATTCGATAGAAGGACGGTGTGACGCAAGCCGCGTTACATTAGAGATTGTAATCTGCCATTACGTGATTTTCTGTGACATTTCCTCATAAGCTAATTGGATTACAGTATTCGATAAGCAGCTGCCAGAAGGATGTCGCCCTAGCTATCACTCTCTTATCTGATGGGTTTTAATTATGTAATTTTTCCACACGCCCGGTTAGCTTTATGATTGCTCGTTCAGGGAATGCGTAATACCTTTTTATTTAGTAGTCGTTGTAGATATTCGTCCAAGTTACAGCTGGTTGCTAAATGAATTCCCCGAACTTATCTATTTTAAAATTTAAAGTTAATATGTGAATCGTTGTTGTCTATCTCACATCGCTACATTAAAACATATTATTTCATATGTATCTTATTACCTATTATTTGAATTGCATTGAATCATTAGTTTAGGTTATAATTTTAAATTAAATATTTCGCAGTTTCCAAATTATTTGATTGTTTGATAAGAATCAATTGTTGATTTCTCATTTACTCTCTATTCAGTGACATTTATCATTAGAATTCAGACTATAGCATCTATTTCATCTTCGAGCAAAGTGAAAACTAATCTATGCAAGTTGCAGTAATATTGTATGTATCTCCTTATATATCAATAATCCTTTAATGGGTGAAAAATAACGACCAAAGGAAGCAATAAACATAATAATATGTATGAATTTGTAAATCATAAAACAAACTATAACCCACGAAGTACGAATTCATCATTTTTAAAGTCTTTATTAAAGCAATATCTACTATTAAATGTATAAATCATTCTTGATTTTGGCTAGCTATAAATGAAAAATAGTTGGAAATCATAAAACGCAAATTAAAAGACAATTAAATCCGAGTAATATTTAATAACTTAATTTAGCATTCCTACATCATATTATTATTATTGGATGGTAATGTTTAATCTTTAAACTTCACGCAAATGGGGAAGTGTATAATACATAATACTTACCCATGGAAAGTCGGTGGATGCACCTGGACTACTCCCACTGACTGCTGCTCCGGCCAAAGTTCTTGTTGAGGAACGCTGTATTGATTGGTGTAAAGCGCAGCATAGGATACTGGATAACTAGGAGCACTCGCTAGGAAGTGGCTCTGTCCAGGATGCAGGATGCATGACACCAGAATCAGCAAAGTTATTCTCCTTTGCCCGGAGAAGGCCTACAAACAAAATTACTTAACTTAATGTGCTTCAGATCTCTTAACATTAACATTTCACCCACTCCTTTTAAGCCTAATAGATTTGAAATTTACTATTTTTCATATATATAGTAGTCAATCTCAATTAAGTGTTCTGTGTCTGAACTGAATTTATCGAAAAGAAAATTCTGACGATATCTCTTCAATAATAAATTTTATATTAAATTTATTAATAATTATAATTAACACTAAAGTAATTTAATAATAAATTTCTTTTGATATGTATTCGATTTTTGGAAAGATTCGTTCGTAGGTTTTTGAATGCAGCAATTAAAGAAAAACTTTTCATTGCTTCACTTCTGAAGACGATATTATTTTAAAACAGATATTATTATGTTTATTATATTTGAACTCCTTAAATCATCAACGATATCACTATGCTTAGTATAGAGTTTCTTTTTATAAACTATATTTTGCAGAAACAAAAAAAACTTTAATTTTTTTCAGATTTCAATAGTATCTTAGTTACAAGTTCATCTACCGGAAAGTATTTCCTTAATTGCTAAGTATTTTCAACTTTTCCAATTTCATCAGCCTAGAGCTACTTTTAGATATTGCTGTATGCGTTGGAAGATGGTAGAAAGACACTTCCTATGGAACCACATCATAAACTAAACGCTTAAAACTGTATTTCCTCGAATTTTTTATTGGAATCAATCTGCTAAATTTACTTCTTTCACTGAGTATAGTTCGATGCTATGACATTTTCATATTATTTGTGCATAATATTTTATTAAATATTAAATACTAAGGTAATGTTTTTACAGTTCTGCAATTTTCTTGAAATCAAGTTAGCATCATTAATTTTAAAATTCAAGATCGTTATTGAACATAATAATAATACACCAGAAGAAGCCACATAATATAATACACCATACACTATATCGTCTTATGGATACCGCAATATTTTAAAATGATGGTTTATTTTAGATTATCCTAGCACGTCGCAGCTTTATAATTGATTCCTTTCGTGCTTTCAACTTTCTTATTTACCTTCGAGCAAATGGTTGTGGCCTTGACTGGCAACAGTTACGCTTTAAAACTGCGAATAGTTTTCTCTTACTTAAATCGAGTGGATTTGGATAATCGCCCAAAAACACAACTCTAAAGCGTCGAGTTGCGAGATGAGATTGGCGCCAAAAAAGAATGCGGTCAGGAATGGCTCAGAGGTCATGTACATACATGACAGCCTTCCTATGTGAACATTACTTCAAAGAATTCTCAAGTAATATCAGCATACTTTTTCCGCGAGATATTGACATAATTGACATAATACCATGTAGGAGATAGATAGCTGACATTGACTTTGACTTTCACAATTCACCTTTTTCTAACAATACATTGTACTTCAATCAATATCTACCGAAACAGAGTCAGCACTGATAAGAATGAAATTTGGTACTGCAATTTTTGCACCTTTACTTTTTATCATATCCCAGTTACATCATAATTTTGGGATTCTAGCACTGTATCATGTCTCAGTATCTATATTTCCGCATCATGCATTTATCTTCATCCAAATTTTTCTTCTAGTACAGACAATAGGTACACTTTATCGATTGATCCTGGTTAGCTTGAATACAGTATTTACGATTTCCGTTGTTTCCTCTGCGTATTTATTTATTTATTTATCTATGCTGCAAGTAGAATTTCTTCTGGTGGCAGCCCCAGCCATCATCAAGAAACAACATAGTTACAACCCCAATCCCTGCACCGGACGTTACACAGATAAATATCCCACACTTAACATTACTACTCACACAGTACTCAATCACAATACACATTATTCAAATATCACTACATTACATCAGGACTTTACACACACACCTTGTATTTCATAATGGATGTATGATTCCTAACATTAGGTTATATTAAACCCTCTATGTTTTACATGTTCAGCCATATTATATTTTGTAATGGTAATTAATGTTGGGAGTATCACCTAGAATTATCTTGAACAAAATTTATTGCCGATAGTCCAAAAAAAAAATTAGGCTTCAGGAAGTAATCTAAATTCATCAAATGTGACCTGAATTTTGATCTTAGCCAAATATAAAAAAATCTAGGATTACACGAGCTTACTCATAAAATTATAGCCTGGGAGCAAAAAAAGAGCGGCGGGAAAATTAGATAACTGTAAGCATACATTTATTATTGCGAGTATGGGACTTACTAGATGATATCTTGGCTATTTTTGGCAAGAGTGAATAAAATTAAATTTGATTGCGTCAGTTCGCGCCCACATTAAAATTCCTGAGTTTATAAGTCCACGATTTTCAAATAAACATAAGGACCGAAAACTCGTCCCAGTTCCCCATGAACCTTTGAGATACAGTTACGAACAACGGAGACCTCTGTAGGATTGAAATCGAAGTCGATTTACCGGACATTGCCGCCTTATCCGATGAATCTGCCAACCTCGTATTCACGGAGTTCATGAAAAACATGCACAAAAATGTTTTGAATGTTTATTTTCCACAGATAAAATAATGTGTAGTGACTCAGTTCAATGGTAACACTAGCTTTTTTGTGCAGCTACGGTATGATTCATGAGCAATCAAGTAATTACTTAATAATATCCTGTGATAACCGATGCAATACAATTTCCATTGATGTAAAAAATTATTCCCCTTTACTCTTTGGGTTATTTAAAATAAATTTCAATACTTACGTTGCTTGTTTTTTGTTCATTATGTCAGATATCGAACAGCTATTCAAAATTTAGGCCTTGTTTTGAATAAAAATGAAGCACTTCAATTAGATATCATTATAAAGGATTACAATTGCTTCCCTTTTTATAACTCTAAATTATATTCACATTAACGTTGTAATCGTATTGCTACTCAAAAAATAATCAGTTTAAATTAAAAATTAATGTATGAGCTGTAAGAAACATCCAAACTGATCCCATTTAAAAAATAATACACGATTTAAATTTATTAAAGTTAATTCTAAACAATTTTACTAAACTACTAATTGAGATATTGAAATCACAAAATCCGGCATGTACTAGGATTCACGATGTTTTCAACAGTCACTTGAGCTGGGAGCAATGAACGTTTCCTTTCAACACCTCCCTAGAACCATTAAGCAGTTCCCGGTATTTTTTAAATTGTCTCCGATCCCTCGCGAATCACTTCCGGCAAGGCAGATTATCATGGTCTTCATCAACACCAAACTCGAGAAGGCAAAATATCACTCACCAGCGAGTTAGCCATTGCAGAGCCGTGTTTCCTTGGTTGAGAGTAGTCCTAGAGCACTTCTTCTCCCCAAAATTGCCACACTTAATAGAATCACGATGTGATGGGTCGGTAGCCACGAATGAAGACCCCGCGAGACCTCCATTCGCCCCTTTATAAGCCCGTCTCACTTTCCAGCGAAGGGGATTATGGGAATCGAAGAGGGAGTGGCGACGGAGGGGGGACTCCGAAGAGAGCCTCGAAGAAGAAGAAAGTAGCGTCTTCCACTTTAATAGCCTATGTCGGAAGAGATGTCCTACCTCAATTTTCTCCCGGTAGCTAGGCCTAAACAAAGGGAAACTATGTTTTGATCGATTTCTCCAAAACGTCATATCTTGCGGAAACTAGAACCCCTGAGAGCGTCATTTGATTTCGGAGACCTGTGTCGATGGTGTCGATTTGGATGGAACACTTTTTTGTATCCAAAAGGAGTTTTTTGAGAAACGTATCCGTAATGATTTTTAATTAATATTTTGAATAATTTATTTTGAATTATTAACTATTGATGAACATGTCTTATCTTTATTGATGGTTCATCCGGTATCAGCATTTATATCAATCAATTATTTTTGGTTTATTACGAATAAATTTTTGTGTTTTCCAACACTATTCCAGGCTTTATTTAGCCAATAACTTCGTTCTCTCTTATTTATCTGAATTTTAAAATTCAAAATTGCTTTCTCTATATAATTTCTTCTGCCATCATTTCTATCAATGCTTCTTTCTTCGTTAGAGAGGCTATTGCGTTGTCTCCACTTTATTAAATTTTCTCTAAATTTATTTTGTTTTTCACATAATTCTCTCTTAATTTGCTTTTCCTATTAATCTTATTATTTATTAAATTACTTGATATCTACATTTCCTTCATTATTCTGTTGCACCGAATCTCCATCGCTTCCAATCTTTTCTTCTCTGCTATTTTACGGCAGGAATTGCCATCCTTTAATGGTTTATGCGTCAATGAATTTATTTTCTATTCAAAATGCGCCGTACAAACCGTTATAATTGCCTTTAATGATGATAAATGCACATTCTGGAATTCAGTGGTGGGGTATGCTAATTATAGGTTTTTATGTGTGTGTACATGCAAATTGAGTGATATATTTAATTTTGGTTCTCTTCTGATTCAATAGTATTTATAAACATATAATGCACCACAGGATGGCGGTCTTCTTACTCTCTTTTACGGTTATGGTTCATAATGATGCATAATATATATCGTTTATTCTCAAATCTAAGAATAAAATTTTTGTAATCACGCAGGGGAAAAATAATACCGCAAGACATGCTACCAGCATACCGATGACAGAGAATGCAAGCGTTAATTAAATACTGCGTACGAAAATGGCGTTAACTGGAACAGAAAGAACTGAATCATAGCTTAAAAATATAGTTTAGATAGGGCTAAAAGTGACCGAAGATTATCGTAGTTAAAAGTAAAAATGGAGCAATCAAGATACTTATTTGCACTCAGGCACGGAAATTTACCGCAAGTCATAGAGTGCTGTCGATTACTCAGAGATTCAAATATTTGAATATAGAAGTACAAAATCGCTGATTCAGTAATTGTTCTGCAGGTCTGAAAACTTGCTAAAATTTAGCTTAAGGTATACTCATCTAAAAAATCACAGAAAGAGATGAGATGTTCTAAAAATCCATCATGTGTAAGGCGAGGAAGAGAGGAGTACGTTTTCCACCAAAAAGTATTTTCTCTTTATTGTGAGAAAAGTAAATAGCCTCTTTTTATTCTACATAAGACGGAATTCGTAAAAGAATGCAAAAATTATAGATTATTCTTTGTCTGAATACATGCTTTAAAACATTGAATTATCTACGCAAATAGTTAATGAATTATTATTAAAACTTATATTTATTGGATCTTGGAAAATATAATAGATAATTTTACATCAATGGCATATCGGATTCGTTGTCGGGCTTATACAATCTAAAACTGAAAATTTATATGATACCTAGAGAAACAAAAAACCAGGAAAAACAACTTTTGTTAGTGTTTTAAAAGTGAAGATTATTGATGACGATGAGTAGTCATACAATATTTAATGAGTTTTAGTTATCGATTATACCATAGCATTGAAAGGAATATACAAAAAGCATTTAATAAGGAAAACGGAAAAATCTGCTCATCTGTTCAGTTTATTGTTATTATCTATATGTTACATTTAGCTGAAACTACTGCGATAAAGCAAGGATTTTGGAGAAATCAAGTCAAACTGGATGAACCTCATAAGTCCCTGGAATTATTTTGTTTATTATAATTGTATGGTCATATAAATATTTTATTAATGAAAGTAATTCCAGTGAGTTCACGGTCACGAAGAATTTTGTTTTTAAGAACACTCACAGAATAATAAACTGCCATTAATAATTAATAAAATCGCTTTATTGTAGATGATTCGATCTCCTTTCACATTTTACTCAAACAAGTATATCTCAGAATATTTCTGTATTCAATAAGTTGCCAACTCAAAGCCGAGTTATTTTAAGGCAATCACTTTGAGAGTCATATTTCACGCTTATTTAATTTACTTTAGATATGCGATCAAAATTAGATCTTTGATTCAATATGTTTCACGTTATAAAAAATCTTTTCAAGATGAATCACTAGCATCCAGAAGAGCCGTTTGTTTGATATAACATAGGATAATATTATAATAGTCTACTTCAACAGTTTATTGCCATCCTGTTTTTTGATAAAATAAATTATTAAAAAAGGGTGAGGTTTCCAACCGAAGGAATGTATTTCCCAGGTAACAAGTCACTTATGACCATGTGTACCGTCATTGAATCGTATTTACGATCCATAAAAGTTCGATGCCTCGATGCATCTCTACCATTAGTAGGTGAATGGGCTTCAGAAACAATTATGCTTCATGCTATTTATCCACACGCACGTTTTCGCACAATGAGCATCTCGATACTGTAACGGTAACGGTCGTTATAAGACGATGTTGTTGATGAGATTGAGGTGAAGGGAAAAATACTGTGAAGTGCTCCATCATGATGTCATGCTATTACTTCAATAAGGATACGCCGTTGATGCATGTGATTTATGGTCTTTATCACAGTGGAAGTGATTTTTATATTTCTTGATGCTCTTAGATACATTCTTTACAAAATCTGGAGAGTTATTCTATATATAAATTATAATGATAATTCGAGTTAAGATAAATTTGTAAACACAGAGGCATTTTTTAAATTAGCTTTGTAAACATCGATTTCATAATCACAATCAATTTGATAAAATATGATAAAATAAACTTAGTAGAAGTAATTATTGCGATAATTTTGTTCCGAGAAAGTATATTTAGACTAAAATTTGCTAGATCCTGCATTACTGTAGATCAATTTATTACTTATAACTATTCTTAATCCAATGGAAGATCCAAAATGGAAGAATTTGAATTTATTTCATTTGATTTTTCTATTTCGAATAGATCTAGCGGTTGGATGGTGGTCTCCGTATTTTCACCGTGTACTCCTTTTGTCTTTCGATTAAAAATTTCGAAAAGTTTTATAATTCTTAAACAAAGTTTTATATCAGCAGGAATCACCACAATAATCAGCATTACATAATACACATAAGGCAGTGATGCATTCCAGCAGTGAGGGTATTAATTTAATTGTTGCTACCTCCCTTATCATTTAATCTGTCAGTCAAACGTGCTTGTAGGTTCATACATACAAAGTCTCAATAATTCTCTTTGGCACATTTTCTTTTGGATGTGTAAGCATCTACATAAATTGATACTTCATATATTTTCCCAGATGAAAGTACACTCAATTTTATGTTCATTTTTATCATTCAGTTCTGAGTTTTATCCTACGGTATCTGATCAGCATGTGACTGAGAAAGCAAAATATAAGTAACGGACATCTTTTTAAGTATTTACGTTTATATATTTTCTTGAGTACAGTTTTAAATTTAACAATATGAAAATCCAAAAAGAATTCCGTAAAAATCATTTGATCTGAAACCACTGTCACTATCATAGTAAGAATCTTATAAACAAACCTTTTTAAGAAAAGTTAAAAATTAACTGAATAAAATGGAATTATAAAATGTTTAACATGAATTACGAGTAGTTTATACGAGTCCGTTGTAGCATAAAAGTTTGTATAAGATATATCAGAAGAGGCTACCGTGAAAAAATATGCCATAAAATTTAATTTTACAAACGAAAATATATTGAATAATCTAGCAATCTACTGCTTTTATAGCGCTCCATCGTTTATTTATGCATAGAGGATGCTCGAACATTCACATTATCTTGATTCAATCTATGATTCACCATCCTTTCTATGGTATGCAAATTTTTATCTGCATGCAACTATTTCTTGAGAGCACTAAAATAAAAACATTGTCATGGGAATAAAATGCCGATGAATTCCAGTAGTTTTAGCTAGAAAGAAATTTTTACGTAATCGAGGAAAGGTGTCCAGAAACCTTGAGAATCCCTCCATACTTCTTCCAAGAGGGTTTCTCCGATTGAGAAATACTCTATCAGGGTTGCATGGGAGCTCGTTTCAGAAAATGGAACGATGTTTGATCGATAAGGTTAGGATATTTAGAATTTCAAATTTATATCTTAAAGGAGAAGTTTCATTGCCTTTGGATATCTTCTCTAGATGTATTTAGGGTAATGTTTGAAAGAAAATCTTCATATCAATATCTTGATAAGGTATGATAATGATTAAAATCAATAACGTTTATCCGTAATGCAAAATTTTACAAAAATGAGGACTATGGCGTTAGATATAATACAGATCTGTCTCACTAATTACGAATTACCTTTCAGTGTTTTTACTCTTGATGGTTTCTGTTTTTGACTGCCGAATTGCTCACGTATTGTGTATGGTTTAATGAATTTTGGTATATATATTATTATCAGCTGAAATATATAATGTATTGAGTAACTCATGATCGTCATATTTTTTACTCGTCTAACCTTAATTTTGTGCAGTAGATGAGATGTAGTACTAGTATTTGCACAGATAAGTAAAATAAGTAATTGTATTACAGAAAAGACTATACTAAAAATATAATATCAAATACCTATCTTAAAGTTGAAATTGAGCTTTCGTGACAGTATTTTTATTCAAAAGCATTCATCTCTGTAATTTGCTTATGATATTTTAATTTCTCTCATAAGAAATATGAGCAACTTTTATTAGATGTAATATCAGATAATTCGTTTGAATGCGCCGGCAATAAATCTCGATTAAAAATTGAAAAAGAGCAACTTCAGTAAAATATGCGCTGCCATAAGATTAAATGATTAAACAGAACAAGTATATTAGTTTGTTAACTTTTAATTGATCATTAATTTAAAATTAGAATTTATTGGTATATTATTACTTCAGTTCGAAGTGTCTTTGATCTTCATTCCCTTTGTCGTCAAATCCCAGTTTTGGAGAAGTAATTAGGCTTAGCAAGTAGGAGGTTTAAGGAAGTTTTCCATCGCTTTCTACAGTGAACTTGAATACTATAAGCGGAAGTAATCCAACGGACTCTATGAACGACACCTTTCATATCACTCGATGAAGAGACACCTTGATGGATTGTCCATTATTGACACTAAAATCATTCGAGAATAGAATCAGCAAATGACGCGTCCCTTCTCAGCATGGGGAACACGTACGTACAGTCTCAAAAGACAATGACTTTGACAAAAGAATTCGGTCGGACTTCGCCTTGATTTTCCTACAGAATCACCACTCTCACCTACGACACGACCGTAAAAAGTCCGAATTTATTTCGGCGAAAGAGGACGTAATGGACACGACGAAAGACGTGTCGGATCGTCGGAGAAACACGGAACGACGATGTAAAAACAGCACTTTCCAATCGGAACGTCGGCCTTTGGCGCCCATCGCTCATCCATCACGGGGTATCGCTTTTGTCATTCGGGAGTCATTGCTTTCGTACCACTCTTCCTTTCTTCCTCCCACCTTTCCTGCCCCCGTATCCGTATCAGGCCAACGGTGTCCGCGTGAGAAATGTTATTCCATCGCCGTATGTTTTCCCACAGCACGGGCGATCTCCTTCACGGCGCATCGCGAATTTTTCGCGGGTCGAATTATTCGTTCTTCCGGGTTTTCTCGTTTCGCCACCCGCGGATCGTTCGTCGAATCGCGGTGATGTAACTGTGGCACGATGCCTGCCTGAGGACGAGGCACGTCTCAGATCGAAATACATATCTCCTTTTTTTTCGCCGATGCAATTTTACTGCACGAGAATAACAAAAATATTTGCGAACGCACGGAGACCGGGGAAGTAGCGCTGGCCGTCGCCGTACTGTGTCGACATGACCCGCCGGCGCCGTAAAATTTTGGGCGTAAAATGAAGAAAGAATAGATTATTCTAACATAAAATAGAAAAAGTTAAAAACATCTTCAGAAATTTGGTATAAGCATCATAATACGTGGTACATGAAGATGGCTATCTTTTGCCGAGTCCGGTCGTAGGTGATTTAAATTTGTGGAAAAAGAATTATTTCTTCTGGATTTACGCAGGACTTCCAACCATAACTATTATCTTTATGGTTTTCTCTCTGATTCAACGAAAATATAAAATTACGGTTCGGTTCCTCTTTCGTTCCGATGGCAACCGTCATACCGTTTCCAACCGTTTCTTCTCTCCTATGAAATTATCGCTGTGTAAATCATAGTTGTACCTTATATAGAATTTTTGTATGTTTAAGAGTAAGAAAATCGTAATGAAAGAGGTTATTAAAGAATATGTTTAGCTATTAAAACTTCGAAGTAAATTACTGAGTTTCAAGTCACCGTTGCGTATTTTTATCAAACATAACTACACAACACTGCGATGAGAATTAAAACTGATAACGGAACGGAAAAATAACAGTTTCTGTTATTTTTCAACAGCTTGGTTTCTATCATATTTATAGATTTTAATTTTATGGCTCCCGTTCTTCACTCTAGTTTTACGTGACGGATTTATATAGCACCTCTGATCCTTAGATAACATAAAGTTTTCTATTTCTTCCACTTATTTGCAGAGATTGTAAGCTAACTTTCTCATTCCTGCGACTGACAGGAATGTCTTATGTCCCTCAAAAAACTTATACTTCAGGTAAAAGCAGTCGAAACTATATTCCATTTTGTCTTACAACAAGTAAGAGAATGCGAAGAAAGGAATTTATTTTTGTTAATCTATAAATGAAAATGAATGAAAAATATCTTTTAGATATTGATAGTATAAATACACTTTAGAAAATAATATTTACACTTTTATTGAATGCTGATTGCTTCAACTGTTCATGATCCGAATATTTAGACTATTTTATTCCAAAACTTTCATGTATCGCCATTAGTTAAAGAATTTAAAAAGCTTTGAGTTTTTCCACATCAGATTTACTATCAGTTAGTTAGGCAAGGGCAGTGAAATATGAAGTAAATTTTTGTAATAGAATGGATATAATATTCGTAGAGTATAATATTCTAGAGTACACTGTGAGAAGTTTATTACAGATATGCGAAATTATTCAAAGTTTTTAATTAATTAATTGTAGAAAAATTCCGTTAGAAATTTCAATCAATCATCATGACCATCAGAAAAACTTTCTCGATGATGAAATTTTTTTATCATCGAGAATCAATCGGTATGCGTTCCATTTGCGTAAAGGAGTTCATTTCCCGTTGTATGCTATTGATTAAGAATGGGATTATCCATTTTATATTTTATAAATCACCTTTTTGCAGTTTTAAAATTCTCTATTCGGAATTTTGTAAACAAACACCATGCCACTGAGATTGTTGAAGTTGAAATGAAATGAGTATCGCGTGCAGAAGAACCTGACCGCCAGGTGCGAGAAAGGTGTTGCACTTGAAGATTCGTTGATGTGGGACAGAGATAAACAAACCGAAAGGACATATCATTTCAATGGCGAATCGTAGTTTGACAAATTTGCTCGTTGCTGGGTTGGCTCCATGAGACTTTCCTTGAATAATCCGAGTATCCTGAATTCACGCTTTCCCGCAAAACAACCTCGTTTCCTCCTTTTTCCCATTCAATGATTCATATTCGCGTTTTCTCTACAAATACATAGGATCGGCTCTCTGATATCATCGCACATACAACTGTTGCGTAAATATGTGCACGTTACTCAAACCTCTTGAGACATTTTTGAATAGGCGGTGACCTTCCCAAAGGTCATGTCCTCTTGTCCATTCAGCCCTCGTCTTCGCGGTCAGCGTTAGAAACACGTGTGAAATGGATACTCTGTGACGTCGTCGAAGATTCGACCCACGCCCTTTTTGGAAGAGATTCTTCTCACCCAGAATGCTTCGATTTCTTCTATGTTACGCAAATTTATTTACTTCATTCACAAAGGCAGCTTCGTGAGAAAATTCGCGTTGCTTCACTCGTTTTCATGTCGGCACATATAAAACATTTTCCTATGATTAGAATCATTATATGTGAACCTTTTTTCCTTTAAGAAAATTAATTTTATCCGTACTTTACAGATTTACACATTATGCTATAAACGTGTATAAACGAGAAACAACTTTGCAGTGTTAGACTTCAAAATTCATCGGTATTGGTGAGAATTTCAACTTTTTAATGTTAGCCCCTACTATGGGCGTAAATTTAGAAAATGAGCATTTCTATAGTGGGGATTCAATGTAAAAGTTGTCAAAAAAAAACTAAGATTACACCTCTCAAAATTTTGTCCCACAATTTGTAAGATAGCTCCTTGAATTTATATCATTTGAGTGGATGGATCTGTAATAATTTATTTTACATATTTTCTTATTTTATATAAAAATAAATACCATTTCGATATTGTCATTTCGTGTACTCGTTGTCAGAGATATTTTAGGGGTATTTATGGTATGGTAGGTGTAACTTAAGCATCCCTGCAGCATTAAAAGGGTAACCCGTATTTAAATTTAAGTGTTATTCAACGAATGGGTCACATCCTTCTTGACAATGTGTAGATATTTTTCCTTGAAGTCGAATTTCGGTGTTTGATAAGAGATAATTTTTGTGTTAAGGGCTAATTTGATTTTAATTTAGATATCAAAATATTCTAGCTGCATTTATAATGAATAACAAAAGGAAATAGCTTTTATATCTTTTATTACTTATCCATGTTGTAGACATAAATTTAATTTCCTTTCTAAAACAAATAAAAATTCTTAAAAGAACTTATTGAATTACAAACTTATGCCATGCTTGGATTTTTTTGTCCGAAAGTCGTTCTTGGTATGAATAAATTTACATAACTATTGAAATGTAAAGAGAAATAGTTTTATGGTAGAAATATACAGAAAATAGTTTTGTAGTAATATTAATATATTGAGTTCATAGATTTAATTTCCTAATTTAATTCTTTTCTCATCCTTTCTGCAGTTATTGATGAGTTTTACTTCAAGCTCAATTTTCCCATGTGAGTCTTTCTAATAGTCAACTAAGGTTTAGATGAAATTTCAGTAGATCCTTCACTTCAGTATTTCATCGACATTATTGTTGTGAGCCCTAGGTTTCTTTCATCTAGGCATATATATGTATCATGTAAACTGCTCTGGAAGGGGTGCGTGCACCATGGCGCAACTTACCTAATCGATTACTCTTGCGTATTTTTTGCGATATTATTGCATTCCTGAAGCGACTTGTTCTAGTATTACCGGTTTACTTGATCTTCCTTGCGATAACAGAACAGTTTATACAACTGGAAGCATTGTATCTGCTAAATCTTCTAATAAGCTACTCTCTTTAAATTTGTTAAGCAGATTAAGCCTTTGTTTAATTCTTCTTTCTTAACAAGATTCCTATTCCACGTTCTGAATCTGACAGCGAGGAGCGACTAACTCATAATCCTGAAAAACCTCATGGCCATTTCTTATACTTTTTTCAATTCGTGAGTACTAAGCTTTTCTGTTGAGACCCCTATATGCTAGCTTGAGCATACATACACTACTTTATGCTTACTTAAGAAGTATAAAACTAATTCAAAATCCTTAAAAATAAGCTGTCGGTAAAAGATGTACTTCTAAGTATGTTCCTAGATTTTCAATGCTTAACAAGTTAATATCAGAATCTATAAAAATGGCTTTGCAATCGTATAACCCATTCTTTTTATTTGCTTTATAATTTCTTGGAGATTGTTAATGTGAAAATAATTCTGTAAGGAGGAACAAGTCGCATTCCTCATAGTTTCTAATCAATATATTCTGAGGTATCATATTTTTGAAAGAGGATTGAATAATTTTGTATTGAAATTGTGATATTGCAAAGATTCGCTAAAGAAAATATAGTACTGTTATTAGATTTTCTTGCATTGCTACAACTAAAAACAAAAAATACTTCTTAAAGTCGTTAACTTCTTAAAGTCGTTAAGTACTTCCGTTAACCATTCCGGTTGTTTACATTACATAACTTTTATCTCTGTTGTGTTTATAATAATCTCTAAATTCAATGTCTGGCGTTTCTTTCTCTATACCGCTTCAAAATTTTCTTTATTGGTTTTACATAATGTTGCGAGAATTATTGATTTCTGTCTACAGCTGGATTGCCATTTAAAAAATTAAGGTAAAGTCTTCAATATCTCATTTGAATTCAAAAAACAGTTCTACTCTCAACAAAATAGCGATTCCGGCTTCTTAGAAATTTCTTATCAATTTAAATGCTTACTGGAAGAATTTCCGGGAGGAGTCTATAGACAATCGATCGAAGCCAATAACATGTCATTGATTTATTTGCGTGCATGTAGGTTGCAGACTCTTAAACGTCTATGCATGTGAATAGGAAGATACTAAATTTGCCAAACGAGTCAGGTAGAAGTTTTGTAAGAAAGGGGAGTGGTGCGGAAGAACGTTAGAAAAGTTCTCGAATACTGTATCCCAAATACTGCAACGTTCATGATTATAGAAACCCTTAAAAACTTTGCTTAGTATCTTTTGTTTCTTTATATTCCAAGTTAAGCTAGCCAACATCTAAACAGCGAAAAATTTCATTTGTTGTAATCGATTTTCCTTAAAATATATCTTTAATTTTGGTTGGATAACATGAGATATATCGAATTCTTATCCAATCATATTAGGTTAGATTGACTCCTTTTCCCCGGCTATCTAGAGTGGGTCACTCTTCCATATTACCTTGAATGATTTGAAAATGATTTTACCAAATTGATAAAAGATATGAAAAGAAAGAGTAGGATGTGGTAAATATCTTTAGGGTGATATTAAAATCCAATTTTTTGTCGTTTTTTGGTGTGTTCTGCAAATATTTTAGATACATTCAGCATGGAGACCCAAACATAACATAGCTGTTTTTTTTAATTTTTGAGATCTTTTATTTAAGAACCCGGTTCAAGAGGGTCCAGCACAATTCATTGAAATAAATTTCACAGTGGGTGCCGTTTTGTGGAAGTTCATCATGTAGAATTCAAGCTAATGATCAAGTTCAATCTTTGGAACCTTTTTATGAATTTTAATTAAAAAAAGAATCGTTGTGAAAGAAGTAAATTCTTTTCTTAATCAGCAAGGAATGGGTGAAGGGTGATTTTGCAAGTTATGGCGTGCACCCAGGAAAAATACCAAGAAAGAATAGACTTGATAAAAGTCCGAAGATACCGGGTTCCCGGACTTTTTCTAGTCTTTTCTTCCTTGGGACTTTTCTTAATGCTATATAATTCTATATTCCATCCATCCTTCGATTGAATCATTCTCTATGGCAATTATGATGTAAACCAAAACCATATATTTTACTAAGATCACTTGAGGGTTATCTAGGTATTAGATATTGCTTAAAAATCCAAAGCCTTGCTACCAATCAAATATTTCATTTACTAAAAATTCTGCTGTAGATTTCGAAATAAAGTTCAAGGATACACATACTCAACTTCACTTGTTTATGGACGAACCTTTCTCTAACAAAAACAGTAATTCATGTGCTTGTGGATAAATGAATCAATCATCGAATAATCAAATCAAAATTATCGATTATTATCAAATCGAAAATTATAAATTTTCTTATCATTCACAGAGATTCATATTATTCAAAGGATTTTAAATAACCCAATACTCCGATATTCATTCTTTCTTCGCAAATGTTGCTGAAATTCAGACAGACACATCATGCTTCTTCTTCTTGCTGGAACTCTTCTGACACCAGCTCTTTTCCATATGAAATTGTAAAATGTTGAGAACCATATCGAAGTAAAATTTAATCTCCAGGCACAGCCATTTATTTTTTCATACATACTTTATTTTTCGTATCCGTAGAGTATACTGTGTTCTAGTTTTTCTTGTCGGTTTGACAACTGATGACTGAAGTGGAAGTATTCTAATATAAGCTATGAATCGTAATTTTAACCATTAGATCGAGGAACAACGCATAGAGACGACCCTGAATGAAACTATTCTTGCTGTAGGAAGCAAAATACATCGGATATAATTCATACGTAATCATTCATTACTGGTTAGAAAAACTGGAACGCACTATAGCAATTAATTTCAATGATAAGTGATAACTGATGGATGATGATCATTCATCATAACTGATTATGATGGTCATCTGTATGTATGATTTATCACTAGTCATGTGGTTCCTGCTCGGTCGGTATGCTACACAATAGAGCGATTTCAAAAGATTAACAGAACAGGGAATTTTAAGGACACAAAGAAACTAAAACCATTAGTTAGCCCACATGAGTTGGCTGAACATTGAGGAATATTATAAAGGAATGAGTGAAACGTATTAAGCTGGGTTTGGTGTTTCTCAAATTCACGAGTTTGGGTCCGAAAATATTTGTGCAAGATAATTAACAGGTTCCCTGAATCATTAGTGCCAATACCAGTAGACGGTATGTCTCGTTTCCTTGACTGCCTGTTTACCTGTGACGAGAATCAAAAGTTGGCAATAAAATTTCTTCGGGTGGTTTTAATGCCTGAGAAACACTTTGAATTTTTTAGGTCTTCGCGCAGAACTCGGATAAAGAGACCGCCCACGTTCCCAGCCTAAATAGGCAAATCCGCGAAGGCATCGGTAAAAGTAAAATTGGCAACGATCACTCGCCTCATTGCAAATTTAAATGCTTTCTCCGTGTTGACAATCTGGGCTCATAGCTCCGTTTATGGCGCGCGAACAATGGGACGGTGATTATCCAGGGTTTCTCTGAAAACCGTCGAGCAGTTAAAGCCGATCGCTGGCATTACCATTACACAAGTCCAGTTTCGTCTTAAGGAAACCGGTGTGGAAGGAAGGTGGGGTGTAAGGGCGAACGAAATGAAGATTAAAGCGCGGCTGTGGGATGGGCTGAAGGAGAAGAGAGAGCGGGAAGGTCTTAAAAAGGAAGAGGGATGAATCGTACGGACGCTTTCTCGCCGGCCGCGTGGCTCTGCATTGAGATAGATGAGATTGTGTCACTCTCCGGTGGCGGAGATGTGACCGAGTTGGGAAGAGGCACCCGCCGCACGAGGACGCGGCCGGAATACCGGATTGCGGTTACCAAATCTTGAGGAGTAAAGCCGCAATATTGGCAGCAATGAAGGACCGGCCTTCCGTGGAAGTGGCGCTGCTGAGGAGGGTAGTTAGTGGTCGCTCAGCCTCGTTCGAGCTTAAAATACTGTGGAGAGCCGCAATAGTCCTCTATGTCTGGTGCACAAGCGTTTTACTCGGAGAACCACGCGGCACATAACTAGGAGGTCGAACGGCCCCAGTTATGAATGCGAATTTAAAGAAGATTTCTCGCAAACTGCTTCTTTACTTGATTTCATTATGCTTCAGCTATCCATAATTTACCTCGAGGAAGTGAATTGAGCAAAGTCTTCATAATCGTTATTATTAAAATGAATGTTTTCCCAGAATTGATTACGTTACCTATTCTTTGATTGCTGCAAGACATTAAATTTTGTCAACAACCAAGGAGAGAGTTTGAGTCTGCAGTAGAAAATCGCTGCTTTAGATCAAGTTACTGCCATAGAGTAAGATAACCATCTTTGGTATTACGAACAGAGAATTTAGAAATACTAAACCAGACATAAAAGAAGCTACGAGATTATTAATAGATTCAATTTTAAATCGGGGCTAAGATATGTCTTTTCCTCTGATTACGATGAAATCATATTTATCGGTTATGCTATCTTGTCTCTTATATGGGAAGCGTACGTGCTTTTCAAAATTATATTTGTAAAGTTACTGCTTTTTCTAATTATCTCTGATTATCTTGTCCAACCTTAGCTCTACGAAATATGGGCACCTGTATAATAATGCATAATCGGCTGACTCGCCGACATGATTCTATTACGAGCCAAATCGAAATTGCTTTATTGACCCGATTTCTAATTCGAGGGACGATTAGCTATTAACCATTAGCCCTTAATACACATAAACGTCCCTTTACTTAAATGATTCAAACTGACTTCTTTTACTTGAAATTCTTCACTGTATCATGGAGTTCCTAAGATTTGGATAATATCACATCTCAACATCACGTAATGGAGACCTCCCATGGTCCTAATCCATCTAATACCTGAGATTATTATAGCTGAGATTCTCGGAATCTTTAAAGGCAATTTTATTTTTATAATTCTTATTTACCGATTAGTAAATGTGATTCGTACTATTTTATTTGATTCAAAACTTCTTAAAATAACGATTTTAAATCATCTTTTCGATCAAATTCTTACTAAGATGTTATTTTTTGACCAAAACCATCAAGTTAGATTTAAAAAATTCTATTCTTGGAGGCAAAAGTGAATAATTATCCTTTTTCTCTTTTTGCTAAATATTAAGAATAATAAAGACATTTGCTGGAAATAATATTATGGGCATACTAAGTATACATTGTATTAAATAATTCACTGTAATTTGCTGTTACTGTAGATCACCTCTTTTTTCCTGAGTGCTTGTACTTCTAATATAATAAATATGTTATATTCCGTCTAGTTATGATGGTTATTTTAATACAGATTTCCTTAGCGATAAAATAAAGAAAAATAAATTTGAGGATTTTAAAGGAAATAAGAGTGAGATTTGAAGTAAATAAAACTTCTAAAAATGTCTACTTGTCAATTATTAACCTCAGCTCAAAAAAGGAGTTAAAATAACTTGATTCAAATACATTCAAATTCAAATCCATGTAGAGAGTAATTGCTTCAGGTGATGATCAGAAAGAGATAAATATGATTGAGGTATAAAGAAATATAAAGAGATAGAGGTATGATGAGAATTATCTTCTAAAATATAAGCGGACTTCATTTAAAATTTGGAATGCTGTAATTGAAGCACTGAAGGTAATTACACAGGTATTTTTGTTACTATTAAAAAGCAAAAATGTAGAAGTATCTGGAGTAATTCAATTTTCTTCAAGCATAAGTAGTCTACTCAATATCAACGTATTAAAGAAAGAAAATTACCGTTCATCTCTCTGTGTAAATAATGATATCTGTGGAGTGCAATTTCACAGAAAGTGTATTGTTTTAATTCAATATAGGTATGTTAATTTTATGAGTAACCCATCGAGTTTTATCTTTCTTCTAAAGGAATTCTGAGCTACAAGTATAAGATGTTCATGAAGATAGATTTTAGTTACCTAGAAGCAGTGTTTCAATTTTAGGGTAATCATTTTATCTTAATAGGTCAGAAGCACTGATGAACTGAATCCCAGAAATTTGAGATTTCATCAGTATATGTGATGTTATCATAAAAATATCCCGAGTTGAAACATAAAAATACACACACTTTTATGAGAACGTTTTCTTAGAGTGACAAATTAAGACAAAGTAACCGTGATAGTAGGATAAGCTCGGTTTTCAATGACTCCCAACTATTTTTGGTAGACGCTGTGTTACTTTGTGGCTGAACTTTTCACTAGATTAGTTTAAAGGCCTATAAATGCAACTAGCACCGCTGAATAATGGCTCACCAAAAATTAAATGAATTTTTATTTAGAAAATGCAGCTTTTGATCACCTGGAAGATTTTCCATGCATTCTTTTCGAACGCGTACATCACATCTCCTTTCACATGATTCTGAGGTACATTACAACTCACCTCCATGGAAAGTTGAGCATAATTTTTAAGTATAAACGTTGGGAAGCAGGCAGACTATTCTCTCCCTAAATTATCAAACGTTCTTTAAGTAACACCGTAGGTCTAAGATATGATCTTCATTTACTTCAGAAATGAAAGAGTAGTCACCCGTGTGCCGCAGAGGATGTCCCAACCGAATTCGGTGTTTGACCCGTCGTTTCGTATCCCAATTCACTCCAATTGCCCTTGATCACATTTCCGTACTCAAAACCTGTACCCGAAGTAGGGGAACGATTGCAGACCTCCCATCCTCAACCCGCTGATGGCGTCGAAAGCCGACTGTCTCGCTGCCTGAATTTTCGCTGCATTGATCCTTGCTTCTTCTGGCGTAACCTTAACATGCTTCACCTTTGTGCCCTTGGGGAAGACTCCGGGAGCGGCAGAGCCGGCGGAAGGCCCCGCGACGGCGGTTGCCGAGGGCGCCGAGACCGCCAAACCGTTGGCACCGACGACGGCGGTGGCCGTTGGTGCTGCTGCCGCTACACCACCCTGGCCGGCGAGGGCAATGGCTGCAGGTTTGGCCTGTGCTATTGATGGGTTGGCGCTTCCGGGTCCGATAACCACGCTGTCGTCTTCCTCTTTCTCTTCTTCCTCCTCCTTGTCCTCTTCCTCCTCCTCTTGCTCCCCTATTTCTTCCTCCGTCTCACCTGAAAAGGTCATTAATTATTCATGAATGCTCAATCAGGAGGATAAAATCTGGGAGGCGGCGAATCTTCCCTCTAATATCGTATACTGAACCATCGATTGTTTGGCCAAAGCTGAACCGCGTTGGTAAGCTTTTGGTTATTGTATACGATTCTGGAAAATCTTCAATGATATAACCATATTTTCCGCTGATCACAAAGGAGGTCGTGTTTCATATTTGAGTATAACGACCAGCTTATCGGACGTGATTTTCATTCGGATCTCTTTACTTTATAAAATGAATTCCTTACATCAACGTTATAAAAACAACCAACCCAAAATAGTGAGGGTTTCATACTGGACGATGATGTAAGTGGTTTTGGACAAGAAATCATCTATCTGTCATCATGATATATTTATACCATCTCCAAAACTACAGTGCATCTCTTGTGAAATTCATGCACTGTTATTAAATGGGATAAAAATAATTTTAATAGGTAATGAACGTGGAACGTTATTTTAGTTTTCATGATCATGTGTTCAACTGTTATGAAATCTTAAGAGGGAAAAATGATAAATTATAACTTCTTGAGAAGAGGTTGGAAACACATTGAAGAAGAACCAGAGACATATTTAACATTGGAGGGATGATTTCACAATATTTTATTTAATAATTTAAGTTATCCATCGTGACCATAAAGTGTTTCATCAGCTTGCCCAAAGCAAATTACTAAAAGTATCTTACTTAAAATATGTTGAGATTTGAAGGTAAGGACATGTATAATCCGTCATATACACGTTATGCATATACCAGTTTCTACACTAAATACTTATTCTCTTCCATCCCGTACTATTTGGAACAAATATCACTCAATTCTTACCCAAATGAATTCACTTATAGAAATGGGTCTTATGTATTCCATTTAAATATGGGCGAATCATACACCCTCTATTTAAAATTTAAGAGTGAACATCGCTTCATCAAGCATTCATTCAACAGAATAGTACCATTTCATATCCAAGTACCAGTATATGTTGACTCTTTGTTAACTACTAGATGAACGCCTATTCAGTTTACATTTTCGGCACACTTTCAGAATCTGCAGAGTTTTTATACTAGGTTTACTATCATAGGAATATTTACAAAGGTGGAGATATGGGACATATAATTAATCGCAAATTTAATAATTGAAAGTATTAATACTAGCCCTGAAATATTCTTATACGAATTGAATGAATAATGACAATTAGAATAATATGCCTGAAAATACAGGAAACATCTCTTGATATGACTCGCTTTTTAGTAAATGTATTGGATGGTTTGGTCTCGATATAAATAATATTAATATCGATAATATTTTGCATTTAAATGAGAAAGAAAGAGATATTTTGTTTATATTTGACGGTTCCTAGCATTATTAAAGTATATCTGAGTCTACGTTCAAAAAAGGGCAAGCCTTTTCTTACCACTGTATGCATCGGGGTGAATATATTTCCATTCCAGTTCATATAAGTCGGAGAACGAATTATTTCCACCGTTTAAACCAGAAATTTGATGCATGAAAGGATGGCTAAATTTAAATGAAGGTTGATGTTTGAAGAGACAGAGATGAGATTATGTTAGTGGTTTCCGTCATTCTAAATTTCGCAGGCCATTCTAACATCCTCTGAATGCATTTGAGTCTAATCGTTTGTCACTGACTCAGTGATGAAGGTAATAAAGGCTTATTTTAGAAACATTTTTGTGTATTGGGTGGATTATCTTCGATGGCTCTACAATGGATGAGATATTCCATCTGATATTGTTGGATCGAAGAAAACACGTTTGTAAACCAAAGTATTTGGGAACTACACTCTACTTGCATAACACAGCGTAATCAATTTCTGAGGAGAGCAACTTAGGAGAATAACTTGCTGATAGGAACATGAGTATCAAGACATATACATAGATATAACGAACATTTTTGACTTCATTGAACTCCTTTAATTTTCCTCCATGTAAATCCATTACATTTTTTTATTTAGGCTTGAAATGCCAGTGCATGCATGTTACATGAGTTATGGATAACTTTTATGATGAATTTTTATCGCATAATAACATAGGTGATTTAGTCATGTTTGTACATTATTTAATGATTTATTTACTCACTGACCATTGATTTCATTTATGATATGAAACAGAAGTATTAATTTACCTTTGCGGAATTCGCTTATAATATACTATTTTGATGCTATTCTTTTGCACACTAATTGTTTCGACCGTGAAAGCAGTTCCTCCCCTTACTAAAAGCGTTGATATGAAAAATTTGCACTTAAATGTAATACTATTCCTGAGAATTAGTTATTTTACCCGCATTAAGATTTTTACTACATCCCTCTCCCTTTACGTAAGAGAAAATCTCTCCCACAAAACCCCAATTTGTATGACAGAATACAGGCCCAATATGATCTTGCTGGTTCCTTTCAGTCACCTTCACCTTCCCTCCCTGGAAAAGCTCTGCTCCTTCCAAATAGACGGCTTTCGGACACCATTTCGGCGTTCGCTTCCTCAGTCGGACTCTCGGGATTCTCGGCTGCTGCAGGTTCAATTGGGCTCTCGGCATTGGATGCTGGGGGAGCTGAGTTCTCCGCAGTTTCAGCCGGTGAAGCTGGGCTTTCATCAGGGTTCACCGTGTCTAGATCTTCCGTCTCTTCAGGGGTGGGGGCCGGTCCGCTGATGCCTTCCGAGAATGGTGGTAAAGGAGCATTTTCCGCTGGCTTTTCAGGTCTCTCTGGGCTATCGGGTTTCTCAACTTGGGGTCTCTGTGGTCGCAGTATGTTTGGAATATTCCAATTTTGGAGTTGTTGCGTTACTAGATTGACAAAGTTCTGAAAGGGGCCTTGACGTCCCGTCGCCGTACCGGCCAAGCCGGGGTAGACTACGTATTCGCCGTTGAGGTATCCCTGAGGTCCCAACTGTGTGCGGCCGAACGGAAGCAAATCTTGGTAGGGAGTATAGGGAGCGATCACATACCTCTGATCGCCAGTTGATTCAGGATGACTGTAGATAGAAGAAAAATATTAGTTTGTGGTTCCGAACCGTTCACATCCTATTCCAGTCGAGGAAGATCTAATACGAATTGTTATTTTTACTTTATCTATCCAGCATTATCTCAAATAATAGACAAGGGGTAACACCTGCAGAGCGTTTGGGTGTAATTATATACAGCATATATTGATATCTGCTATGATCCACTTCTCTGCCGATTAATTTTCATCGAAAGATCGTCAAGAAATGATAAATTTTCATTTCAGTGGCATTATAATGGAAGTATCCACCTTGAAAAGGATTCTCAACATCTCAAAATATTTATCATACGTAGGCTACTAAGCCAAGCACCCATGGCAAATTTTGTGCTTTCCTTCCGCCTGACTATTTGAATACAGTCTATGAGATCCATGGACGTTTATAAATTTAGTTTTGATTGCCAGCATGGAAAATTGCTTGAATTAAAACTACCCTTTAACATTAAATACTGTGCAAATTTCAATTAGAGTTTTATAATTGTATAATTGAAATAGATGAAGCAGAACGCCTTTCAATTATTATACGTTTGATTAAAACAAAATAGTTAGCTTAGCACCCTCGAAATATTTCCAAATTCTAAGATGACCCTCTTGGAGTAAAATCTTAAAAATATTGCCCCGGAGATTGTGATACGCAACCAAGTTACTAATCCGGTCAATTTAAGTTTTCTATCATTGCTTGTTATTTTTTAAAATATGATTTTTTTAAATTGCTACGAAAAACGATTTTTTAGGACTAAAATTTTTAGAGTTTACTATACATTTGATTTTAATCGTCAGGGAATATCTGTAAACAAAAAAGAGAGAAAATGATCAAATCGAGAAGCGATTGCGAATGTTAAGAAAATCAATCACTTTTGAACAAAAGCTTTGTATAAAATCAAGCGTTAAGATTTCCATACGGGCCGCTCAATTTAGATTTAAAAGTAGTGCGTGAGTGGACAAAAATAAAAAATATTTCAAAACACCGATGAAGAAGCGTTGAAAATAATGAAGAAGTGGAACAAATATGAGCGAAACCGTGTGCAAGAAACTCGCTACCGGTTTTATTCGCAAACAATCTAGAATTCTATTTTCGAATTTCTAGGTACTCTTTTTCTATACAAATGAATGTCTCCGGGATGAATTGAGTTATTTAAATCTATTTTTCAAGCGATGAATTAATTCGATCTTATTTTATGTGCTAGGGCTCCTCACCTGAGAGTAACATACTTGAGGGAAGTCTCAGATCCCTGAGGATTAGCTGCCGTCCGTGACAAAGGGTTGGATAGGTAGTAAAATGGATTTGTTTGAGGTATCAGAGGGTATGTTGATGCTGGCAACGTGATGTAATGCACCGGCGCAGAGCTCACTGCTAGCACCAAACCGAGCACCAACCACAGCGGCTGTAGAGTGTAAAGAATAATAAGGGTTAATTTCTATCAAGATATTATGTATCTCGTAGTGTTTAGGTCTATCCAACTAGAGACAAATCTAGAAAGTTCCCGAAAGATGAAAGATTATAAGTATTCAATCCAATCAGTTTTAAAAATCAATAGTATTTATAACATAATGCTAAGACTATTGGAACGCTCCTGCTCGGGTTTTCTAAACTCCTAAACATACTGAATGTGAAGCTACAAATTCATTCAGAGTAGTTAATTCAAAGCAATCAAACAATTCGAATTAATTAAAATATTAAATACTTATCATAATTAACATTATAATTACAATTGATTATTGGATACATATCATAAAAATTGATTATCAGTCTATTTAAGCAATAACTCATAATATATTTACGTGTTTACAAAAGATCAATATAAGCTAAAATACATTTATTGTAAATGTAGATAAAATTGGATTTCCTTCCCTTGTTAAGGAATACACAGAATTTCATTGTAAATTTTTAACAGTTGTGAATGTTAAATTTAAAGAACGATCCAATGCCATATGACAAATCAGCCAATTATTGTTAAAGGAATGGTTACTTTAGAGCAATAATCTTGCCTTTATTGCCCTTTGAACGTCTTAACTAATCTTATTAACAAACTAATCGAATTTTTGTGCTGTATCGAAAATATGAGTTTGTGATTTTGGGGACAGAGAGGAAGATGGCCAACGATTGTGGCGGATATGAACGGAATATCTAACCAGGCAACCTTGGGAAATACATTTTGAAGAGTGTGCAGCATACGATTTGTAGTGAACTGAGTAGCAGCGCCACCTTACTTCAATCTTAAGAAGCACTTGGGAAGTCTGTTTTGAGAGGCAAAGAGCGCAACTTTTGAATTCTTCTTTTACATTAACACACATGCTCGTGCATTCTGCTTTTATATTTACAGGCATACCACCACATAATCATTTTGTTATCATTCAGAACATGGCTAACTAATCAATTCAAAACTCATTCTTTGATATAAGTGAAAATACACAATCTTAGAAAGCGAAAAGTTTCAAAACTAATTTATAATTTGTTTGGAAATTTGAAATGACAGATTGTTCATATTCTAATATGCTTTGAAAATAAGAAAACGTTGTAAATTCACCATAGCCACATGTAACAATATTTATAGAAATAAATCATTCCTTGCGAGATTCCATACAATTTAAGAAGGGATACATTATGAAAATTTTCTATTCTTAAAAATAGTCTGTGGCGAGTATGTATAATCTTTAATGTTACTATTCAATCAATTTTAGTATAATAATTAGAAATTAAAACTGTAGTATATCGTTTTTATGAGTGCATTTCATGATAATGACTGTAGTAGATAATACCACGATAATATTAAAATTCAATGATAATAACAACATGAATATGAGATATATTTCACCAGTCTAATCATAGATTCTCTTTTGGGTATTCTAACAATATTTTAACATGATATTACAGCTTAAGGACTGACTCCCTAAACACTTTTATGATAAATTCCCTAATAAATATAGTCTATCAGTAGATTAAAATATTGTAGGGAAAAGGCCATAAAATAATTAAGGCAAAGTTTGATTATTATTATCCAGTTACATTGCCAACCATTCTTCATAGAGGTGGTCCAAAGAAAAATAATGTTTCTTATTTTATTCACCTCACAGCTTGTTCTTTTTCCAAGGCACGAAGAAATGATTGGATAAGACTATTTTTTTTAATTGTGTAGTTGTCTTCCGAAAGATAATCATATATTATAAAAAGATGTTCCAGAAAAATTACTATAATTTGGAGTTTGAAGGAAATTGGGTTCTTTTCCCGGAATATTTGAAGCTTCTGAAGCTTTTTATCAACTGTAACTCTACCTAATGCCATTCATTAGCTTCCCTGAATGTTCTTCAAAATTTTGAAAATTTCATACCGTTTATTTTCCCACTTCGCCTTGCGTGTGTATGATTTCAATATCGTTTGTAACGGTACATGATGAGGTAACCAATACCCAAAACTCGTATGAGAAACATCACGCAATCGCCGAAATAATTTCCCTTCACAACTAAACATGTCACGATACAAATACTCTTTCGGTTCACAAGAGTGGAATTTTTTTGTTTATTGCATGAAATTGCTTCAGTAGGATATGAAAATCTAGTTTAATATCATTTACAAAATATTACGATTCCTATCGTTTAAAATCTCACCCTCGTCCAATGATTTAAATGTAGTTTTCTTACCTTTACTTATCGATGTGTTTATATAACCATCCACTGTTTATAAAGTGTTTCCTAACCTCAGCTAGTAATGTTGTTTGGAAAAGATTGAATCTAAACTGTCAATTCAGAAAGCAGTAAAAAAATTTATATCATTGGAAATGTCTCATGAAAGAGTCAAGAAAAATCACCAATCATTCATCTGTAGATGGAATAACATATCTTGCTCATATGATTGACGGGCCTTCACGGCTGAGAAAAGGGTCAATCATCGATGGTAAAAATTTGATATCTTGTTAAAGATCAAGTTTGCCAAGGAAGAATCATATATTTTTATAAATTTATGATTCTTCCTTGATATAAATTTCATTATAGAAAATAAAAGTGGTCCATAAAACTGTTTGCTTGTGAATCGCTAATTTTCATTTAGATTGACCTTCTTAGCTTGCATTTGACTCTCCAACCGAATAGGATGTATTGAGTATTGGAAAAAAAATCATTAATTTACTTCTATTTTACATGAATAAGAATTTACGTTTTTTCTACCAGATATGCCGTCAATTGTAACTCGGATGAATTCGATGATAACCGACAAACTAAAAGTAAAATCCACTATTATATCTTATAATCGAAAGCTTTCACAGGTGTACAATACAAATCCAATATAGAACATTGATTTTTAGCCACGGAAACAGATTCAAATTTAATTCATTCTAAAATCTCATAGTTTCTTAGTTGCTAGCTTAAAAACCGATAAATAACTTGGTCTCTTCCAACAATTCGAATCTCGATCTTAGTCCTGAGCAAAAATCGTTTCGAATTGCGTCTACTTCTCGGAACTTTTTATGGCTCATTTAAGACAGCAAGTGAGGCAACCGCCCAAGGGCATAGCAAGAAAGAAGAAAAAAACAAAATATCGAAGCATGGTACGTGGAATCAAACTGAAATAAATGAATGATTCGAGCTTTTCATTGAAAAACTAACTTAATTCCATATTAAAAAGTAATACGAGAAATGATTGTGATATTTGGCATTACTTTAGCACTTGCAACGAATAAAACACGATAAAAGATTGACTTCTGTCAATTTGACGTGGCTTAATAAACTGTAGATGTAACATCAATACTTCATCAATGCTTGAGTTTCTTTTAAATATGATAATACCATTGGCTATATAATTGCATGTATATTCTAACATTTTTATTTCAGTTGGATGTTAGAAAAGAGTTTTTCTCAGGACATGGGAATATATGGGGTTACATCTTTCAGTTTAATTATTTGAAACCTATATATAGGATAATTGTGATAAAATATATTGTAAAATAAAACTTGGGATAATGATTTAATCTGCTTTAGCTTAGGTTTAATATAGGATAGTATATGTTATGCTACAATAGTATGTTATGATTTGTACAACAGTATTCTTTGATTTTGCTTTCATCAGTAGGTATGTGTAAGATACTGCTTATTTAGATATTTATAATGTCTTGCGTTATTAATATGAAATACAACTAGCATAATGGTTTTGTGTTGAAGTAGTATTGTTAAAAAAATAACCAGCCCTCATATTGACTCAATTTTAGCGGAATGTGATTAGGAAAGAAGTTGAAAATGCAAGAAGATGTTGCGTCAGGTTGGCGACGAATCCTTTCTAGGTACTGAAAGTAATGCACTACTCCTATTAAGAAAATTATAGTCATCTCCGCATTAATGAAAATTAGATAGGGGATCTACGTGGATCGGTGAGCGTGAACACGCATCGTCATCGTAAACACGCGATTTTTTTTGTTAGTGGTCTCCTGGAAAAAATTTCCCCGGAGCGGTTGATGGCCGAATATCTGGACGGCTTCCTGAGAAATGTGGGAAGTTGTCGTGGCGGAGACGGCGCCCGTGGTAGGCGGCAAGGTGGGAGGGGCGGGGTGAAGATGGGATGAAGATCGCCCTTGAGAGGGTCGAGAACCGCGATTGGCATTAGCGAAGGGCGTGGAAGAGAACGTGGGACAAGGAGAGCAGGGAGGGGTTCGCTGACCCCGTATTCAAGAATGCTACCTCTCCCGAATCAAGCTCTTGTTTCGGTGGATCCTCAATGCGATGCCACCGAATGCTTCATGCACCATGAAACTCCCTTTCCTTGGCCAACCAACGCGTATGTGTGTGTATAACGCATAAGGATGCTTGTGTATTTACATACGTATGTGTTTACGGGCATGCGCATGCATTTTAAGGCATTTGTATGTATTTACGCATTATGTATTCGGAGCAGGTTTCATCGGAACACGTTTGCTTCTCCATTCGGGCGTTGAAGTCTCTCGCTCTTGAAATGTAGATAAGGCTATTTATATTTGATTGGGCAATTTTTTCCAAAAATTTTTGTAAACATTAAGCATTCTGTGTAAGCATCTGCTTCAAACTCGGATTACTTAAAATATAAATTGTGTATGGTTATCAGTAATTTTTTAACTACTTAAGAAATTATACATTAAGCTATTAATTCTTTGAAGAAATTAATCGAGATTTTCTTTACCTATTTCATTTCTCGAGATTTTTAGTTATATTTATTATGCGTGATAATAGGTTTTTTTAATAGAAAATAAGCACTCGGTTTTGAGTTAATTTTTAAGTTAAATTAACGTTTGAACATGGCTGTGCTTGAAGAATAATGTATTATTTTAGCATATAAGTAATTTTATGTAGTAATTCTGGGATACTAAAACCTGTGTTCAAACGAGAATTAAGGATACTGAAAATTATGTGAGGGAAAATTCAATTTTATTTTAATTTAATTTTACTATCTGTGAAGAACCCAAATTGACATTATTTCAGTAGACTCCTACTTAGCTGACTGATGTGTATTTTTGTTCAGTTATGAATAAACGAAGCCGGATCTGCTTAATTGATATTTAGCGTCTGATGGTCTACTTATCCATTTTTGGAATCCTCAAAATTATTAGCGGTCATGTTGTGCTACTAGTTTTTGAGAGACGAAACCGACGTTAATTTTTCGGATTATATATACCAGAGGGTCAATTACCTCTCAAAGAAGGCCACTGGTTTTCCCGATGACGAACCTTGTTGAAAAATAACGGAAGAAAAGATACTCCTCATTATTATTCTATATTTCGATTGACGTTTGACAACATCTAAAGGAACCCAGAGGAAATACCAAGAGCTTCATTTGCATCTAAAATAGAAAACTGTAGGGGGTCAAATTGTATATGGTAACTACGTTACAGCAAGGGATATTAACTGGCTGAGGCAGAGATAAACAAAACAATGCTGAACGTTATTTCGGCGCTACTTTGAAGCGTTTTTATTGAGCTATCAGGTGCAAGGTCGTGATATGACTTCACATTACATCCAAATGTATGTGCCGTGAGACCTTACTCATCTTCCTAATCAGTGGAAGAGGGGTTAAAAATTCGTTATAAATGTCATTATTACGTCATTACCATCAATTGCGACATCTTCTGGAATAAGTTATAATAAAATCGGGTCAATTAAAAAATTGGTTTGCTCTCAATATATTTTTTACCTTAAAAATTAATTGTTCTTAAGATAAAACATTTTTCACATTTTTCGTCTTTCAATAACATTGGCATTCACCAGTTCCTCCATCCCTTTCTCCTCTTCTATTCCATTTCATGAAATGATTGTAAATTAATGTTACTGAAATCGAATTGAAAGAGAAGAATTCCAACTTAACCGGGACTCGAGCCCGGATCTCCTACCTGCCGGACAGGTGCTCAACCAAGTAAACCAAAACGGCTGAAGAATCTCTCATTCGTTGCAGCAAGTTTAAATTTAAAAATATGATTTTCACTGATATTAAAGGTGAAGAGTTTGCCTCACTCTAATGGCACAATGAGCATGGTAGATATATAAGCAATTAAACACGGGTAAAATCGCATATTCCTCTTTGAAGTACTAAAAATGATAATTGCGATAAAGTGGTAGAATGTGTGGATTACAGCGTATGTAAAAGAAGGCTTTGTGATAACTAAAACTGATGGTTAATTTAATTCATTCAATGATTCCGTCTGCTATACACTTATTGCAATGAAGGACGATTCAACTAACTCAGTAGTAAAAATAGACCCACTCTTCTCTATCATTCTAATTTCCTTCTGAAGGATTTCCTTAATTCCAATTTACTTTATTTTATGAAAAATAACAGTCGAGTTTTTGTTTAAGAACTCATCTGTTCAGTCAAAGAGGTAATTACTCTTTTTCAAAAAATTGTGAACGAAAACTCTATCATTATTCGTTTTATAAAAATTCCATCGTCCCATCCCAGAATCAACTTCATTCACAATTGCGAATCTGCTACGAGTGACTCTCTTATCTCATCTCATTTTCACTTCACCTTGACTTTCACGAGTTTCTTATCCTTTTCTCCCTTACACATGGATCGTATTTCGCCAAACGAAGAGGAGTACATCCTTAACGAGTTTTCGAGCCGTACAGTACATTTATCAATCCTTTTCAAGACGAGAAGATTAGTAAAGCGTTTTCGAGTCCTAATTAGCTTTTAACATCAACAGAAACATGGCTGATACAGAGTTAAGTCGTAGATTAATTGAACATGCTGGAATTTGGAAACACTTCCATATTGATCTTATAATTATTATTAAAGATCCCAATAGTTTTTTGAATGAGAAATTCAAGATCTGTTAAAAAAAGATAATGGTCAATTTCTTGTAGAAGCGATTTCTAAAAGTATTCATAGCTATTGGAAGTATGCGAAATTACTAAGTTTACTCTTTCAAATGGTTCTTGAAACGAGAGAAATCTCCTTGGTTTATGCTCGTTATTAACATATATCTTTAAAAGAGGAGTTTTGATGACTATTCATCTTAAAATCTGCATAAATATGAAAAAGTCAATTTTTGTTGTTAAAATTCGAATTTCTCCTTAAATTATTTAATAATTGTTATTATCGGCATAAAAATAACTACACCAGCATATCGAATCATTATTTGTCATGACAAATGCGAAATTAAAGGCTTAAAGGCGTTTATCCTTCCTGAAGGTCAGGGTGTTACTTTGCCACCTCATCTGTTTATGCAAGGTTGAGATGAGTTTAATACAAACACCTCTATAAATACAGGTTTCGCTCCACCGATAGAGTTTGTTTGGATTGTTTTTGCAGCGGACATTTTCGCCCACGAGAAAAATTACTCTTTTATCGTACTAAATGACTACATAAATCAGATAATCGCTGGAGCACGAAGGAATTCTCCCCTCCTTGAAACGCCAATGGAAATTGTTACACCCATCTCACACCCACCATTCCTTCAACAACGAATGTCTAACATCGTCTTAATACGAGAATTATTCATGTTCACATGCAATTATTTCTGAGTTGGGCTGTCACTTGAGGTTGTTAGCTTTTGTTAAACCTTTGGATAAAACTTACAATAAATAAGTTTAAAAGTTGTGAAATATTAGGTTAATGTTATGTTTTTTAGGAAATTAATTACCCTGAATGGGTATAAATGTATGTTACTTGTGTAAGGTGTAAAAGAATTCTACCTATTATACACTAATACCATTCCACAATCGTTGGTTACTTGAGTAAATTAAATCTGGTTAAGTGTGGCATGAAAAAAACTGTTGTTCAACCCATCTGGGCTACATCAATCAATAAGAATGTGTATTTCTCGTATTTCAGAAATGAATTTTTATATTTCCTGTATATGAGATATTGTGAATCGTCAAGTGTAATGGAGAAACTTATGCTTAAAGGGTCAAAATAAAATTCTAAATGTTTATTAATGAAATCGGGATTCTATTCTGATATTTAAGCATCTCTAGAACTATAACTTGACTTCGTAAATTAGTAACAACTATTTTTTCATATCATGACACATTACATTGTCGTTTAATTCTGTATATCTCTCAAATTTACTAAGATATCCTTAGATAAATCTCAAACATTCTTTAAATTACATGAAGTGATTATTTAGGCATGTCAAAATATTATAACATAATCTAATCACGCTACTATAATAGATTAAATTTTCTCAAAAATCGACGAAAAATTTCTTCCCATTGCTGTTAGTAAGGATGAATTACATCTCTTTTAAATTTAAGTTAACCCTTCCTTTTAATTAAAATGCAGAAAACTCTTATTTCATGGCTAAGTAATTATGGCTAGTAATACCAATAAATTAACATTTCCTAATTATTAAGAATTCTCATGCAGCATATCTAACACCGGTTACAAATATTTTATATTTATAATCCGAAGGGTACATTAGCATTAATTAGCGTATACCAAGAAATAATATTTAGTTTAAAAAGAACGTTTCCCATGCACGTACCCTAAGTTCGACCGTGAATGAATTAGAATTTATAAATTAGAATCTCTGCTCACCAGGGACAAAAATTATGTCAGTTCAGTATGTGACATTTTCCATATCTATTAAAAAAATAATCCACGCATGCACATAACTTAACCGTCACTGCGTACAGAGAATTCTCGCTCTAACGTTTTGGCATCTTTCATTATTAACCTTTCCGATATTTCGTGGTCCCAGTTATGTAACCATAAGCACATGCCCTTTCTGTTACAAAAAATCACAGCCTTTTCGATCCCCCTTAACGTTAGACCAAGAATCCACCGCATCACAGGCGTTACAGAAACATCCACTCACCCTTGGCAGCTCCATCGCGACGCTATCCCTTTTTTACCAGAAGAGCTCCTCCTCAGACCGGCAAAGCGCGCTTGCTGGAACTATTTCACGCGATTCTAAGAATGTATAAAAAGGGAATAGAGGAGAAAGTGGGAGAAAGGAGGGAGAAAGAGGAGCAGCTTCAGCAGTGAGGCACCAAACGGTACGGAGGCAGATAACAGAGTACTCCTTCCACGTTTGAACTGCTTGGCCTTATAAGACGCCCCATACCTCAGTGGACATCCCCTCCGCCCCCCACGTCCCATGCCGCGCCCCCCCCTTCCCGCCCCTCTCCCCACGGAGTTTCTCGTCGCCTCCCCACCTTTTTCTCCACTCCCTGTTTCTTTTATTCTAACCTCACTCCCTCTCCATTTTCTGCCAATATTCTCCTCACCATCCAACCCTTGTCCGAATTTATCGTACGCCGTCCTATAAATTTACGAGCGGCTTTCGTCTTCTATTGCATAGAGTCATCATCGTCGACTTCTACCCGTCTTTAGGCGAAGCCGTAAATGTGTGTGGTAGCAAAATCAGCTTTATCTCTACCATCTCATCTACCAAAGAGGGGGGAAGAAGAGGTGATTGCCCCTGGTTGAGTATCCCCAATCCCAAATTCCGAAATCCGTAAAATCGTATCAGCTCACCATTCATCGCAGTGAATTTAGTGTCTTTGAATAACATTAGCAGCGTCCATAACACTACTACAGATATAAATTAGAAAAGAATGAGGTTTAACACAAATATCGTTCGGTAACGAGGCCGATGACCCTAAGGGAAATATTTTAAAAGTCCGTTTGCATTCCCTGTTCGTTGCATTCTTATTCATGTTTAAACCTACAATAAAAAATATTTTTTTGAAATTCTGAATTTGTCTCAATCGTCTTGAACTCTCCGCCGAATCGTGTATTCCAAAATCCGGAAAATCCCAAACTGCGAAACAAACTCGCTCCCAAGCATTTCGGATTAGGGATACTCAACCTGCATGGGCATTGGATGTGAATAGGAGCCTGAATTAAAATCTGCTCGTGAAGCAATCACTATATATCCACTGAATTTATCACGACAATGGCATTAATGGTATTTGAAGAGCATTGGAAGTGGGTTCATAAGAAAATTCTCTTATCGCCCTCTTTGGCAAGTTTCTAGAATACCTGACATGTCTTGGCGGATGGAATATGTTCCTTTGTCTTTGGATACATGATGGAGAAATAAATGTTTCGTTTACTTCTGACTCCGTCCGTTTAATGGTTGTTATGATATATAAGCTACCGAAAAGGTGAGATATAACGAATGGTGTTATTTATTTTGGATTTTCCTTATTGAATGTTACGGAAATAGTTATAAATTATTATGTATAAGATTATCTTTCTGAATAATTATTAAATGAAAAATGCTTCCCTCTCTAGATATTCTGGTTCAGTAAAAGATGATGAAGGTAAATTACTTCACTCCTCATCTTCCCCGAAAAGCTTCACTCTTTTCAGAGATTCGGTAGATAAGGTTGTGAAGGATCTGAGACTCAAACCGGCTTTCGTACTAAATACTGAGCTGAAAGATCGAAATTCACATTTTTCTTACATTTGTCACAAATAATCTTTATGCGAATCTTTATGCTCTTTGTCTGTATTTTAGCCACAACTATTTGATCGACAACAACCAAGAGAGCTTTACTAAAAATCTATTCAATTCCAGCCACTCTATAACTTATTTAAATCAGCCAATTATTTAAGGCGATCCTGAGATGAGATATTATTACAGAGGTACATGATACAAAGATTTTAAATGTTTTTTTTAAGATATTATCCTTAAATTGCGAATAAAGGGTGATGAAAGTTGTTTTATATTTATTAAGTTGTTCCTACGTAATTGCAATTCATTTAGGTTATACATTTAAAAAAGATCCCCAATTCCAGCTACCTACAAAAAAGCAGATGTTCCTTGCTGAGAAAATTTTATTTAACGGCCCTAACAAGATTATAAAATGGTCAACAAACTGGATTTAATGGTGAAGAACCTTTCCTCTGAAATTTAGCATGAAGAAATTAATTAATAAACCAGAGGATATTTGGGAAAAATCTCATTCGAAAAGATAATGATGCTCTGAATTTCGCACGCGGATAATGAAAGACTGTGCAGTACTCGAATGTTTTGAAATGCTTCGTACTCACTCTGTTCCTCGATGCCGAAATTTCGACTGGAAGCATCCAAGGAGAACCTCTATTCATATGAAGATTCCTATTAAGTTGGCGTGTTTCCACCTGAACCAGTTCTTCGTAACGGACTGCAGTTTCGAGAACGAGAAGGGAAAAAGTTTTCACAATGGGAAACGAAATTGGAAAAGGTTTTCAGGGGGCAAGGCGATTAATGCTATCGCCATCGGAGTAGATGCGATAAATTCCAAGGAAGTTAATGAAATCCTTCGTGAAATAAATGTAAAAGATGCGATAAATCAGGAAACGCCGATCCTCTCAAGGTCTTTTCCGGTCTCTCGTTAAAAGCGGATCACCGGTCGGTATAATGTAGAATGAACCTGTTTGGGGACGAATCCCAAAATAATGAAAGACATCCGTTGCAAAAGAATCGTGAAAGCTTCCACTTTGGAAATAAAGGAGGTGGAATTATGGCGTGAGAAACCAAATTTACTCCTTAAAGTTTCGTCACTTAACTTCGTTTTCAGGAAAGTACTTTTACTCCGTGTGAAACGTAAATTAATGGGTAATGAATGCATGGTCATGAAATGTGAACGAAATGGTTGTTTTCGGTCTTTGTTATTAACTTATTTATTTATTTATTTACTTATTATTTTTGCTGTAGTTTGACTGTCGTCAGCTGGAAGCTCCAACATGGTCCTAAAACTCTTTTAACACGAACACACCACACAATCCCTTACACTAGAAAGTCTCTTATAGATTAACATTCCGAAATAATATAACTCTATTTATAGCTAATGCTATATGTTCGCCAATGGTAGATTTTTCCTATGTTAGTCCTTTCAACTATTAGACATCCTAAATTAAATGTAATCGAATAAATAATGCTACCGAAGTTGAAATTTTTAGATATAAAACATCCTTTTAGACCGATTATGATAGTTCTCTAATTCTGTGAAATTTAATTGAGCTAAATTACTTCCAATTCAATTACCGGTATTGCCGGAAGGAATAGTGATGAAGTATTTCCTCAAATGACGACTTTAGTGCACTGCGCAAGTCTAGTGGTAATCTTCTTACCGTGTTTTAATGATCGTCTTCTTAGAGGAGAAGGAATTTGAACTCGCAACACTTGTATATTAAGGAATTTAAGATGCTTAATCGTATGGACTATTCATCGTCTTTCTTCTCTTTTTGGTCTTATGAGACTTCTTTCTTTCTTACGCAGAGTAGTGTGTCTGCAAAGGATTTTTTTGCGGCATGGCGAATCGACTAATCTCTGAAAGCTGTTCTTGCCGTTTGACCTTTTCAGCCTGTCTTCGAGGTGGAGAGTCACCTTTGGTTCTTTCACATTGTCTTTTTTAAGCCATTATTTTCCGTGAACCGTAGTGTGAGCATCGTTAATTATTCTGAAGCTATTATTGAACATCAGGACGAGAAAGAATCCATTCAAATTGTGCGAATTTTGAATTTATTTACACAGTCGGATTTAACCATCTTCCTGTAGTATATGTAGATAATTAGGGTTCAACAGAGATTTTAACGTATGCAAATCGGCTGAAAACGTTATTCTGGTGTGTATTATTGCATGCTCTTTGGTAAAAACCATAAGTTCTATAAAAATAAATATTGATCATGTAGATCATTAATATCTTTGTGTCGCAAACTTCCCACTATTAAAATTCGTTTTAAAAGTCATCAAGTGTTGTTTCAGTGAAGTTTTCTTGAAGTAAAAACCTCAGATTTTCAAAGAAGAGTGATTGTTTTATATTGTACTCAAGAATTCTTTTTGCCATCATTTCAACTACTCACGGTAATATCACGTAGGTACTTTAAGCTTCGACGCTTCCTTTTTACCCGGCCTTTTTCGAGCAAAAGATCCTTTTAACTGTTATACAGGAAATATTCTGCTAATTTTCTTGGAACTTAAAAGGATTGAATAATCTAAATTTAATATGACAAAGCTATAGCTTGTCTGCCGAAAGTGGCATATGAGAGATTCCTTTGGCATGTGGAACTATAGAGGCACTATTCATGCTATGAATACTTCTATTAAAAATAAAGATCTAGAAACAATATATATGGATTCTGTTCATTAGTAATGATAATTAATCTTTATTTATTTCAATCAAAACATCTTAATCTCGTCATTGACAAAAAACATTAAATCACTCAAAGCTTTGGCACCACATTGGCACACCAATCCTTTTTAACTCAATAAATATGGCACTGATGCAACTGCATTTACCATCCATGCTCTAGATACACATTCTTTAATCTGACTTACATTTTGACTGTAGATTTTTACTTTCGATGGAATGGAAGTCTTCGATTCGACATTCGCCGAAAATCGAAAGGCGAGACAAGTTGGCACTTCAGTTCATGAATTCACGATCGACTCTACGTGACGACTGGATTTTGGAAGGACCTCTTGCCAACCAGATATGGAAATTCTTTCCAAGAAAATAAAATTGACGCTGTCGTGTCGCCGAGGATGCACGATATCGTGAACGATTGCAGGTATTATTCAACTTCAAGATATCATATCTATAATATTAATAATAATTTTTTATTCAACAACATACGAAAGCATGTGTAGGACAAGTCATTTTCAGGCGTAGTTACAATTATACTATAACTGGTAATTTAGAACCTTCATTAAAATTAAAAATATGTACAATTACATGTATTTTAGTTTCATAACAACTATACATTGCTTAACATTTATAAATACACTACAGTTACAACAATTTATATTTGATTGTAATACATTTCATTTTTATAATGATCTTTTACATATTTTCACGTTATTTACATTACACGATAGTATAATTGAATATGTGTTTCATTGAAAAACTCAGACACGCCATAATTGTTTTTGTCAGTATATATATTTTTGTTTTTAACAATAGTGTTTTATTACTGTCTTTAATATTTCCAGGTTTACTATAAACTTTTAATGGTGTTAAAACATTTTAGTGCTATCACCTCAAAGCTTCTTGCGTTAAACTAAGTCTGTGGGATTGGTTTTTCAAGTTACCTTTTCCTCTTCTAAAATGGTCATGTTGATCCTCCTTATTCATGTATCTGTCTAAATCCTGATAAATGTGGACAGCACATTCGGGTGGCCATATATCAAACCAATATGCGTTTATCAGATGATCTAGCTAAGCGCTGGAACCGGTTGTATTTAATTCAATTACACTTGTTCAGTAAAATTACAGCAAAATATTTAGTATGAAATAAAACCACCAATGAAATGTTGATCTAGTACAAACGGAGAAAATATTCTGGTAATGTAAAACTGAGTCTACAGATATTAATTTTGTGTCATGATCTAATTCCTAGAAAGAAAGTTACTTCTAAAAGTAGGGGAAAAGAACAAGGCAGCCTAAACTAAAACGAGTTAAGAAAAGATGGACTTACATTGGCTTACCAAATTAGGAGATATTCACTTGATGTTGATTTCAAGTATTTCAAATTTCAGTTATTGATAAACACAGACAATAATAATAAAGAAAAATTGCAGTTAATTCTTTAAATTTATTCTTTTTCAATCGTTTAATTTTTATTCACCAACACAAGAAAGGAAATTTCAAAATAATTTCCCGATTTTTGCTCAAGAATATCTCATATGAATGTTTCTTGAAATTCCAAGTAAATATTTTATTCAGAACTAACGCGGGTTTGTTGGATATGAAATGACACAATGTTGATGATCACGTCAAGTTTAGAAAAACTCATTCGCAAAGATAACCTTTTATAAGGATGAGATTTTTGTGAAAACAAACGTCTGCATAAACGTTCTTTTCATCATATATATGTTAAAATTAGCAAAATTCTATCATGATTTAGACAAAGACAAATTATATATTCCAATCCATTCAATTTTTATTTTTTATGTTTGTATTTAATTGTACTAAATTTTATTTGTATTATTTGTTTCAGTTCTTATTGTTTCCAGTTAAGGTTTATTAAAGTAGAACTAAACTTGACAAGAATATCGAATTTATTTAAAATCGAGAAAGGGAGTATTTGAGCCAAAGAGAGACTATTTTGAAAATGTTTTTTTCTTAGGAATGTATTAAGAATGTGGTTCGGTAATTTTATTCGTAAAAATTGATGAGACGGTCGAAGACTCGACGCTTGGGAGTTATTACTTTAACAGCAGGGCGTATTTTCTTCACGCTAATTAAATACCCATGTAAAATGAGAGTCGTTGAAGGATGTTAGCATGCATGGGAGATCGTTCTGCGCCAAAAAAATCATGAGATCCTTTTTGTTCTCTTACCAAAAATATGTTCTGAGAATCTTTGTAACGATGCATCCTATAACAACCTTTAATTTACAGTAACATCCGGAAAATTTTACCCAAGTTTTTAGGAAATACAGGCTCTTATTCTAGAATTGCCATCGCAAAATATTAACACGTTTCTATCCTTTAAGAAGTGACGTAAATTCATCAACAAATTTCCCAACTTTTTAATATATTTTCCGTAGTAAATAATCGAATGGGACTGTTTTCTTTATAAAAATATTAATTATTGCTTAACTCACTTCTATTAGTTTAGAAATTTTTGCATGAATATCGTAAGAGATGAGCCTTTTTGGAAAAATGATGCACTATTTTTTCACTTATGTCAGAAATATCTGATCGATAAAAATTAACTCGCTTGGTTAAGGCTTTGAACTAAAGATGTAAACTTCAGCAAAAGTCATCCTTAAACCTTGAAAATGTTAATATTGCGTAAACCTGATGACCTTTTCTGTCCTTATCGCCCTATGTTCCATAGTTTAAAATTTTGGAGAGTATTATCTCGATTACTTTTCATTCATGAGTTGACTTTCCTAAAAAACTATCAACTGTTTATAGATTTTTTAATCAAATGAGGCGCAAAAGTTCTTTCTATATCGGAGATAATCATTCCTCTTCTATAGAAAATTACCATTTTACTATTTTAAGACTCGCAGAGTATGTGATGGACAACTTTCCTCAAAAACCTTTACCGGTTCATTCACATCATTGCATACCACTCCTTCCTTCCTTGTTTGAAATCGTTTCCGTTATTTTCTTCTTATCTCTCGAATCATTTCCCTGAAATATTGTTTAGCACCATGAGGTGCACTGCATCTCTTTACTGCACCCCAGGGACACTTACTGAGCCCAACATTGAGATGGTAAACTCGATTAAAACATAACTTAAGCACGATTAAAAATTGCATTTATAAGATTTACACCTTATGTTTGAAAAATAAATTATGTAATTACGTATTAATGATATTCATGAAATAAAGTGATGCATTCGCATCAAAATGCGTCTTAAGTCAAGCCATTTGGATACAAAATATAGATTTTGAGGTATTTATTTTATTTATTTATTTTAGCGTTGAATTAAAAAATTGCATCTTCAATGGGGCAGGCGTAATTTTCGTAAAATAGTGATAGAGTTGTGGGAGACAGTCATTAATAACGTAAGTAAGCCAGTAAGAGATAACGATATTCATATTTAAAAGCAAAGCAAATAACAGCAGTGCCTGGGTATCAATACCTAGCATCATTAAATTGTCATGGTGTAACCTAAGTAAGTTGTTATTGTGGTTTTGTGTTCATAAATCTTTTTAGTTATCTCCCTGATTTTTTCATGGAATATCACCAATTTATTGATATTACTTCTTATTGAATGCAAGGAAAAGAGTTATTTTTTCTTCATTTTGAACCAAGTATACAGACGTCTTTTAAGCATAGTTTTTCAATATTCTGGCTCCGTGAGGAAAGCAAGGGCACCACTCCTCATGTTGCCTAGTATGCCTCATTCCCTTTCTCGGGCTGATGGTATGTAATAGTGGAGGCGTTGAGTCCTCAACAGACTTTCGTGCATGATAAATCACAAACTAACTGGGGTCAGTAATTCAACGGAAGAACTTATCAACTACGACGTTTTGCTGCTATTATATATTTTCATCTATCATGAGAATGTCTTTCCTCATTAAACTCAGGAAGCTTCTAGCAACACTAAAACGATACGAGCTTTTAAAACTCAATCGTAAGTCCACTTAATCACCGCTAAGATTTAGACGGCAAATAACTTTTTCTTCGAAGAACTCTGGGATTCTCACGGTATCATCATTACGAGAAGAAGGAACGTTTATGACCAGCTTGAAGGTTTAATTTATGGCGTAGGTTCGCCACGTTTACTCAGTGAGTCGCTGACTCGAAAACTTTATAAGAGCCAATCCGAAATCATAGCGTAGGAACCGGTCTTGAAGAGGCGGTAGAAGTGCAATGCTTGACAAAGGCCACTCGATGTAGCAAAGCTAAGAGAGAATTGGCATAGGCCACTCGATTCCAGATAAGAGCGCTCTCATGAGACACTCTCTTTGCCAATCTGGGCTCTCGACGGCGGAAACTTCCGAATGTCCGTGACCGTGACTTTCCATCTCGAGATGCCTGAGGAAAGGGGCGTCACCCTTTGCTGCCTCAAATCAGAGGGCATTGTTACATTCGAACACCTGCACGCTTTTCTCTTTTATAAGCAAATGCACCGATACCGCTTCCACATACCGGCGCATAGAATGTTTTTCATTTGTGATTTGCCGCTGGTTATTGTAATGTGCATCTTTACTCTAATTTGCTCTCCGTCCTGTTCATCGCATCATACCATACTTGAGATAGTATGAAAGTTACCGAGATGCTGAGTAATGGTATTTATTTAGGTCTTTCTTTGCTGAATATTGTGAAAATCTTTACTCATAGGGTACTTGTTTACGTTTATTGCCTTCATGCTTTTCCTCTCATATATTTATAACTCATGGGGAAAAGCAGAAGAAAATTACCTCACTCCTCATCTTGGCAATAAGCCTCATTCCTACTCCAGATTCTTTGGTAGGTAAGGTTTGCGTCAGGGGTGAGATTGTCTCACTAATATAAATGCATCGAATTTTATGCATGTTAATGAAAAAATGATATGATATTGTTATTCTGCATATATGATTGTATATTGTTGGAATACTTTCAGATGTGAAAATAATTCATCCTTTTCCTTGAAAATAAATTTTGAGTTATATGCTGGCGATTTCCGAACTGTTTTAACAGTATGGCTTCACCTACTACTTGGTGTAACAGGATACCTTAAGTTTAAGATATTATATCTAGCGAAACTAGGTAATAAAATATAGATCCTAATGGATAAATTGATACGAGAAGTTTACCATGTGTATTAATTACTAATGGTTAGAAAACCTAAAAAAATTAATTATCATTTGTTATAGCAGGCACTAGAAACGAAGCATTTCTTCACGGGTGTATATTTTCTTCTAATAATATTGAAGACTTAATGTGTGCCTATATCCCAAGATCGGATTCAAAAGATTACCAAGTTATTGACGTAATGGCCATTTCCTGTCATAACCGCATTAGTATTTTCTTAGATACACTTGTTATCAGTGGATCAACCGAAAACAAGAATAGGACAGAAAATTTGGTAGTCAATAGACGAGTGCAGAAAATATATGATTTTAACATTATACTATTTATGCAATGTAATTTAAATATATTTTCTTCGACACTTTCTTTAAAAACAGATCATAATTATGAAGTTGTATAGTTAATTAATTTGTTGTTTAAATTCCAAAACGTTCAGATTCCGTTATAGATAAATCATCGTTTCAAATCCTCAATTACCTTCAATTTAAATAATTAACTATTTTACCTTCTCCTTTCTCGTTTGTAACTGGATATCTTATATTCTCAGGAATGAGTAAGCACACGGCCACGCATGAACGCATGTTCGTCAATGCAGTTTCACTAACACTTTCAGTTCAGTAAGGCGGATTCTATTTGCTGCGTTCCGATTGCCGCAGCTTGTGAAATGATGCTTAATTTGACGCAAAACTGAAGGAAAATTTCCATCTTATGATTTAGGCATTCCCTTTACAACTCTTACATTTCTGCAACGAGATAATTTCAAAACTATGGAAATTTTCCGGTCCATTACAATTCCAGTGTGATCAGTCAATCTTCGCCAAGTTCATCGTATAAAATCACGAGTAAGACGTCTTGGGAAATTTCACGGATATTTTGATTGCATGACTATAAAAAACGGCCTTCCACTCGTGCCGGACCATAAAAGTCTTGCAGAAGTCTCCATAAAAGAAGGATGAGCATGTAGAGATACTTGTTGAGTCTTACCGAGGGAATTACGGAGGCAACACACGAGGAAAGCAGAGGGTGGGAGTCAGTGAAATCATTAAATAGCGAGTTATCAATATGGCAGGGGCAACATTGCTGCAAAAAATTACCCATGTCGCGCATACAACGTGATGGAATGTATCTCGAACACGGAGGAGAAGCCAAGTGAAACATATCGTTTTAGCAATAGCCGAGAGCTACAAGAGGAGAGGTATATGAACCGTAAAGAATCGATTGGTTGGATTTCGATTAATGGATAAGGCAAAATATAACTGAAAATGGCATTGTACTGACTTGAATCAAAATATTTTACCAAATATCTCTTCCTTATGAGAGTTTGTTGTGAAAGATTCTGGTAGGTAATTTACTATTTTTCCGGAATTTCCGATTCGTCGAACTTCAAACGGTAGATCATTATATATTTGAACCTTGTGAAAAAAGAGTAATATTTATCTCAAGTAACTGGACAAACTGTTTCCATCGAAATATTGTTGATTATTAGTAAAATTGATATTTGAAATAAATTAAATCAATGTTAAAAACAGTAGTACTTTGCAAAAGAAATAGTATTGAGTTAAAGGTTCGAAAACCTCTCCAAGTGCCGATATGCCGGTGAACGGCGGGACAATTCCCTGATAGGATCACGGAAACCAGGGATTACCAGCCTTCTAGGAAGGACGCAATTCTCATTTCGGAGACAATGTCCCCATCCTCAGGGATGAAGTCTCCATGCACATGCATTAAGCATTCACCCCCAATGAGGATGCTATCATCATATACATGGATATGGATATGCGCATTGGTTCATTCCTGCTCTTTTTGGGTACCTTTTGAACAGTAGACAGTATACAGAAGACCCTAGTCCTACAGTCGGCAAACCAAGTGTTCTCTAACTTCCAAATCATACTGTTGTGTTCCCTAATTATGTATTTGATCAGAGTTTGGATAAATAAAAACTAGCATTCTTTATTTTATAAATTACTCCGCATATATTAAGGCATAAATAATAATCACAATTTTAAATAAAGCATCAAGTACATAGCTTAGTTACACCAAGTGTATCACATAATTTGTAATTGCCATGGCACAGAAGTATTTGAGCATATAGTTACACTTTTAACTTAAGCTTTGACTATTTGAGATTGATAACTAATTTAGCTTCTATACGCATATTTACAATATCATTACACTAATGCAAACTAGCTAAAATGGTACAATTTTCCATCTGCATTCAAGAAGTGAACATATTTATCTGCGCTAATTTAATTTGAGCAAATTTTTACTATTAATACTTTTTCTATAGTTATTTGTGATCTATCAGCAGTTACTAATCCATTTAATTAACCAGGTATCTCAGGTAAATTTTCTTAAATTACGCCACCAGAAGAATAAGCGGACTTCAAAAAATAATTTCTCGAATCATATGAAAATTACTATCTCTTGCACCAAGTTTGTGTTAATTTTCACATACATAATAATAATTAATTGCCCATGTATGCGAAAACCTTAGCTGTCGAAGAACTTTTAAAAATACTACATAGCCTCCAAAGCTGTGACCTATGCTGTTTTACTGATCGCTTCATGATAAAACATAAGTAGGTCACACTGTACCACTTTTGAAGTAATCTAGTTGGTTTTCCAGGAAATCTCATCATAATTTCTATTTTTTTGCTCTAACCTTCAGGAGTATCGCGTTCTAATCTGTTTATCTTTCCAGGCCTGGTAGTATTAAAAGATACCCAATGTTCATTAATAAGTGTGTTACCTTTGTCTCTTTCCACATAATTAGCTTGCTTTAATATCCTTCACGCGCAGGAAAACACGAATCCAGCTAAGGGTGCACACATGACTCTAAACTGTTTTTAATGATGTCTAATATTGAGAATAGTTTATTCGGTTAGACGAACTCTTTATAATCAAGATATATCTTTTGTGAGTCTTTTCGTTGCTATTTAAAAGAGGTGCTAACAAATTCAACCGGCGAAAATATATCACAAACTTTCTACGGAAGCGTTAAGACTTCAACAAGAAGGTGCGACATTCCCAAGGTAAAGGTCGCACCTCTATACATCCCATGCCTCCAAATATAGTTTTTAAATCAAACAATCTACTCATACCTTGACAGACGATAAAAAGGCGAAGGAGATGTATGTTTTCATATGACTCGAGAAGGATTGGCAGGAATATACCACTAATTGGTACACCCATGTTCGTAAGAGGAATTTAGAAGAAACCTCTAGTAGTACATAAACGATATCTATTAGATTGAGCGTTGACAGTTAAGCTTACCGTACTCTCCATGTCTCTAGACATTGTAATATGAAATCTGAAGACGCTACAGCCTTTGAATGGATTACAGAATCCAATGGTATGAGGAAATAATTTGATAGTTGATTATACTTGGTTATAAGTTTTACAAAGTAACCCAAAAGCAATTCATAATTTGAAATGTGCGAGCGAACAGGCATCCGTACAAACGGGATTGTCCAATTAAGAAATTTGGAGATTGATAAAAGACACTAAAGTCTACGAAAAAATTTTAAACGTGTTTCTCGTCTTTCTTTTTGGTAGATTATGCATTTTAATACATCTTCAATGCTGTTCGTTCTACTCGCACGATTTTTGTTTGATTAGTAGTGCTCAGACGTCTAATTAAAAATAATCCCGTGCTATAAAATATTCCTGCAGAGTTGTGGTTTAATGAGGCGCCGGTAAAGAGACCACAAATTGGAGAGTAGGGTAAGCATTCATGCAAGACTTTATGGTAAGGGAAATCTGCTGAATATTGGATAATAGTAGAGGTAGGTTGGGGAATAGAAGGTTGGTTGAGGATCTTCTTCCTCAACTTCCGGTTCTCCTGCCTGCCCTTCTTCTGCTGGAGGAGCCTCTTCCTCGGGTTTCAAGAAGATCAGGGGATTGTCGGCCCCTGGTCCAGCAATGGCCACTGCTATAGGTCGGGCGATGGCTAGTCCCCCGGCACCAACGACAGCGATTCCCTGAGGTCCTGCTACGGCGACACCTCCCATTCCAGCTGAGGCCAGTCCCACTGGCTGCGCCTGGGCCACGGACTTGTCACCAGAGTTGGAGACCATCACTTCGGAGGCCTCGACCACTTCCGAATGGTGGTCATCGTCACTTTGTCGGTGCTCCAACCTGTCAGACAAACAGTAAAAATTGTACTTAAAACTGGATGTGTATATGTTGACTTCATGGATCAAATGCACTACTTAGCTACGAAGTTTCATATGCTTCATCTTGCAGAGGGAAATTGGGAGAGAAAGAAAAGGAACGTAATCTCATGGTGTCCGTCAAGGAAATAAGATGCTATGTCTTTGATTGATAGTAACGCTTGCGAAGAAGTTTGTCACATTTTTATTTCACAGAATATTTCACCTATATCTACATCTACAATACATATCTGTAATCAACTTCTTTCGCTAGTTGGTATCGCATCTCGCTGACGAGAAGAATGACTCCTTAAAACGACTAGCATTCATTTTACGCTCATTTTCGGATCAGCCCAAAGCAGCAGGGTGGTCGTAAAATACCGATTACCCTCTGCAAAGGTATGGACATTTACCTGCATGTATGTACGTTCTCTGAATGTATAAAGCAATTGCGACCTTGCTTCTTATCTCCCTTCTTTCAAAGATTCCCAACTTGCATCTGAGAGCATTACCGTGACGATATCCTTTTTATGTAGCATTTTAACAAAACGTATCGCCTTGTTATTTCTTTCTTCTTTCTTCGTCTTGGACTTTCTCTAGTTCATGGGTACATGTTTCATCCATCTGATAACATAAATGGTAAATTTGCGATACCAAGTTTTTTTTTTATATTTCATATTGGGTTATGTAGGAATTTTATGCAGCATCATCCTAGAGCCAATTGCCATCCCTGTAACACTTAAATAGTCAATAAATTAATATTTTTCTAAGATGCTATCGTGATTTCAAAATATCCTTGTAAAGGAGTGATGGAATTTATCAATTAATATGGAAACACTATTGGACGTGGCGGTACAATAAATAAATATCTTAATAAATCAAAATATCAGAAAAGGAGGTAAAGTTTATGTTGCACATACAATCAACAAATATATGCATGGAGGGATGGCGTAATTCTTTTCATGAGAAAGGTCATATTCATCGCAGCTTCGTTAAATTGTATTTCGAGTACACACTGAAATAATCAACGAATAAATTCTCAAGCATGTATATAAATATTTAAATATTGTGACCCTACTTTACCCCATTACTTATTTACGAAAGAGAAAAATTGCAGGTACATTTAGCCATGTTGCGGAATCAATTAATATGGTTTGCGTATTCATTGTATCACATTTTCATTACATGGTGACCTTTTCACCAAAAATTGAGGATCTTCTTGGCAGATTCGGGTCACAAATATTTCTTGCACGATGAATGGAATATTTTGATATATACTTATGAAATATAGACCCTGTGCGTAAATAGGTATAGGGGCGTTTACAGTCAACTCGATCGAGAAATTGAGTTATGCGGCTAATCCAAGAAATTTTTAGTCCTGATGAATAATTGTTCTAATTATTTCAGGAATTAAAATGGTCTGAAGCAAAGAAGTTCAGGACTTTTGGAATTCATTAATGTGTTAAAAAAAATTGTTTTCGGATTATTCTGAAAGTATCAATTTAAAACCCCTCATCAGCTATCTGAAATCTTTTTATTTGGGATAATTAGCAGAGAATAAAATAATGTAGGATGAGGAAATCTTTTTAATACGATGAGAAACTTCCCACATACATAGAATAAATTATCTTTGCCATTACTCGCCAGTTTTTGATTGATGAAACCTCCTCATTACTGTAAATATGATACAGGTAATTAATTGCTAAAGTAATAATTGCTTATAGTAATAATTAAAAGTTTTGTTTGCATGCTTAATAACACGGAAGTTTTATGTTAGACCAACTGTAATTTTCTAGATTAATACCGTTTTCCTTTTCTTTTCTTGGTAATGAAAATTTGTTTATTTCTTCCTAGCCCAAAATAATGCCTATGAATTACCCATTTGATTTATCAAACCTTTTATCTATTGAACTAAACATAGTAGTATCACAGCTTGTTCCCAGTAATTTATCCTTCATTATCGATAGTACCCCATTATATAGCTATCTGCTTTAGAGAGATTTGTTCAATAATTCTTAATGAAGTATTTATTGTCACTCGATTTCTTAAAAAGCATTGTGAGTATCCATAAATACATTATAAAGTTCTCATTGGATTTTATATTTTGATACGTCCTTAAACACATGGTACTTCAATATCAAAGAAATTACTTCAGATAAGATCTTATGGGGATCAATATTTCGATCAGTCCGGTGCCTTCAATTGCGAACAGCTTGAATGTAATGCTCGGTCTTGGGTAGTCTTTGGGGAGAGTATAATCGTTGTGGGAGGAACATTTCCACAGAGAAAGCTATTGTTTCGGGAATCGGATGACGCAAGAGGAGGTTACGTTCGGGGTACGTGACCTGGCACTTACTTTAGAGTCCCAAATTGCAAGTACAAGTCTTATATTTCGTGCTATCACTTCGTTCCAGTTCAGGCCGACAGCTGAAACCCAATAGATGCATTGATTAACAAGGAAATATAAATTATTTTAAGCGATGGGTATAGAAAAGCTGCTGAAAAATAATCTATGGGTATATTTTAGATGAGCGACTAAGTTTTGGTAGAACGAAAAAGCTTTTATAACTTTTATAACCAGGATGTTCACCATACACTTGGAGTCTTCACTTTTACTCATTATGACGCTTTTTATATTTTACTTCGAAAGAATTAGAAAAAAATCATTACAATTTACCTTCGAAATTAACATATAAATATGATAACTAATCATTATTTGAGAAGAATAACGGTTGAATTTTCAGTAATATGGGCACTACTTCTAATGACAGTTGAGATGTTACTATGTCATTTCTTAGTTTAATTTATTTCACTACCTCTTCACTAATAGTCCAGATACTGCAAGCTCTACATTGGCTTTCCAAGTCAGCCGCTTAGATGGAGAATGTATCTTCGTGCGCTAATATTCAGATTTAAATATTTAAGAATAAGAATGGGAGACATTTTCCAAGATTAGAATGTGAAGAGAAAATTTAAAAAATATTTGTTAAAGAAAATAAAGATATAGACGATTCCGTGGAAATACGTAAGATGAAACACAGCTCTGTAGAAAATGTGGTACAATATTAGGACTATTTCGATTTTATGAATGCATGATATAGCGAAGAGAAAAGTGTCTGAAGGAATCCTTGCTGTCATTTCCTCGTTGATTCTCATCGCAACCACCTTAGTCATTTCCGTCACCCTAACTTGGTGAGGCCGTAAATAACTTCTTCCGAATTCATCATGTACTCGCTATGTGCAGACATGTGGCTCCATCTCAATTTCCTCTCGGGAAGTTTTTGGAAAATCCAGTAACATTTCTCACGAAAATTTAGGTATCCCGTTGATAATATAAAATTACCTCCAGCTCTGTACTTCTTTAATATAAAATTTAATTCAGAAAACTCACTTTGTGTGCAATTTTGGTGGGCAAAAATTTCGTCAGAACATAAAACTTTTCTTTTCCAACTTTTAAATATAAAATGAAAAGATTGAAAGGAAACGCTTGAGGATTTATCGGAAGAATACGTCATTATTGATGATCATTTTGTGTTACTTAGTCATATCATTCACGTCTTTTCAATAATTTCTAATATAATATCCTTTCTACTCCGTAATAAACTGCACAAGATAGAAAACATTCCTCGATTCCACTGTACTTTGGGATAAATTCTCAGTAGTTCCTGCAGAAACGATCTTTTTATGCTATTATATTATTATTAAATAGTTAGCAAACGGAATAATAATGCGATAGTTGGAAATTTTATATTATTAAACCAAAGATAGAGATACCATAAAACCATAAACAAAATGTAACATGATATGTAATATAGATGTTTCAAAACGGTACCCAATACCACGAGGTTGTACTTCTTACAGTGTCAGATTGTTAATAATAATTAAAAGAAGTTAAAAGAGCGGTGAAAGTAAAACTTTCAATAATATTTCTCGAAAGCGACGCATGAGGAAGGGACTAATATCTGATAATATTAATGAAGATGTTTGTGAAGGTTATCAGGTACAGAAAACTTATTTATTCCTCGGCTTTTTAAGACTAGCCTTGAAAGGAAGTTTCGCTTAAAAATATTGGTTACTTGATAATACATGACTTCGCTTGTGGCTGCTCTCCATGGCGCTTATTTGGTCAGCGAAAGACCCTCGATGGGCATATCGACTCTTGCTTGAACGACCTATAGTTTTTCAAGGATATTTCATCATCCCCTGTCTTTTACTTAATAAAGTTTACTGGGTTGACCCTTCATAAATAATCGAGTCTCCTGGGTAAGAGCTGAACTGAACCTCCCTTAAGAAACAGGTTCATGTGAGAAACATACTTTGTTATTTATTTATTTTTTGATTAATTTTCTACTCAGTCCTGTTGCCAGCGGAAATTCTTGGAGATTCTTTTGCTCCTTGAATTCCTTCTCTGAGGAAATTTTAGCGAATTTTATTAATGTATATTTCTGTGAAGTAGAGACGAGAACAGAACAAGCTAGAACTTTAAATGCTTATTTAATATCCTAGTTAATAAGCTAAATGTTTATTTGTAATACGGTATTTACGGTAGAAAAATATTTACGACTTTTTCTTCATATTTACATAGTAAGATGATCGCCGTGATATCGGGAAATTTTGTACATTTCGCAACTTTTTATTACACGATTTATCTGACACTACGGAAATTAATTCACTCTTAAACTTATTTAACCTTAGTTTTTTCTAATAAACGTCATCCCTCTGTATCAACGATGACCATTTTACATAACCTTCCCCTCGGTCTCTCACTTAGCAAGTTCCCATTAAAATAATTCTTTAACAGTCCATCCCTTTTCAATACATGAACAACCCACCTCTTCTTCTTTCATTGAATATCCTCAAGGAAAACCTTTGCCTTAATCACCGATGAAGGCATTTCCTTGTTTTCCTTTATCTACGCCAAAGTTGTATCGCAAAGGAATTTTTAACCAACTATCACCAGTCTTGTAGTAGTTCACTATACGCCAAGGTAAATATAATTTGTTCAACCTCGAACTGGTGATTTTCATGACTGAAAAGAACAAGAAACACCAATTGAAGGATGAAAAGTAAACAATTTTATTTGAATGTGACACACTCTTACATGTAGGAAGTTGAACGGGGAAAAATCACACATTCTCATGCACAATGGATATTTTTAATTCATTCTTTTATAGTATTTTAGTTTTCTGTTTCGATCCTTTCCTTGCTGGACTTTCGGATGCTTCCTCTTCCCATCTTTTCCTGATAATGAGCTCCGGTTCAGCTATAGCCATTCCTCCTGGGCCAGCAACTGCAGACACCATCGGTCTGAAGATGACGCGGTCCTCTTTGCTGTTCAATATAGCAATCGATAGTGGTTTAGCGATGGCTGTACCTCCGGCGCCTGCTTCTGCATGGGCTTTCGGTGCCAGGACGAGGACTGTCCCGTTGGGATTTGCTCCTAAGGTTATATTTTCCTTGAGGCCCACGCTTCTTCCCAAGTAATCGAATGCTGCATCCGTGTAAAGCTTCTTTTCCATTGCTCCAGGATAGATTCTTATGGTGTCCAGTATTGGTGAGGAGCCTCCACTGGTTGACCTGATTAGGAAGGTGGCGAGGGACCAATGGCAAAAAAAAGATTTCTTTTGTAGATAGTTTTATTTCTTTGAAGGGCATGCATTACAATGGTATACAAAGTTACATAGTGAAAGTTTGATATTGAATAGTTTCACAAAATAGAGTACAAAGTTCACTCATTAGGATACAAAATTTTTCTTATGATTTTCATTCATAGCAGTTTATTTATTTTTAAATGACCTTTCTGAGTGAGTGTGAGTTTCTGAGTAGTGAGTACCCTTACAATGTACAGAATAACGCTGCAAAAATTTAATGCCGAATTTTTTTCAGAATAGAGTTAATTGGCCAGTTTGATTACAAGTTTCAATTGCTTGATGGACTTGAGTGAAAACATAGGCGTACAAACGATTGTTTATTAGCTCGTATAATGAGAAAAAATTATGTATGAAGTAAAGTAAAATAGACGCAAGCGATAACTGAAATTGAGCTTACTATATAAAGGTATGTGTGTACTCATATGAAATTCATAGTAGGTTTCTCTTTAATGTCAATTATGGGCACAGTTATGGTTTAATCTGGTTTAACACCTGATCGATGTGAAATTAAAATATCTTATGTTCCTTTATTGACCAATATAATTCTTCTAATTGCATCAATATAAGTTTATTTGAATGCGATCTAAGTAATTCACGAAAAGGTTGTGTAGAATAAATGCAACGAGATAGTCCTTCTATTTGCATTGTGGAGTACTATGTGAAAGTTGATAAGTAGTATTTGTTGTAATTTTCAGGAATGTAATTTCCTTACATATCAACCTTCTATCGAACTTTCGGTAATTAAGAAACTGATAGGTAGAATTTAAAGAGGAAAAATCTATCATATTTGACTAATGGACATCAGATAATCAAGGATTTCGTACTCGTTTGACGTACACTGAAGTAAAACTCATATTGATACAATATTATGTATAATTTATTTATCGTATGGTTTGCATGAGCCTTACTTCGCCAATATATGGTCAGTCTATTTATAATATATGTCGATAAAATTTTAGAATGGCCAAATCCATGCAATATTTAGAATTATATTGTCATTTCATATAGTTGTGATTGAAGAACGATGTGTCTAACGTAAAAGTAACTAATCCTAAACTGCAACAATTGAGGAGCTATTTCGGTCATCTTCGTTATATTTCTGGATATATTTTTCACATTTTCTTATTGGAAGAATTCACTTAGCCGTTTGCCACATATTTATTTCTGTATTTGGAGCTTCTTCTCCTTTCTTCTTAATATTCTTTCTGCTCATCTTTTATAGCTCTCTTTTGTCGTCCCATTTCCTGACCTTGCCGATCCATGTGGATAATTGTCAGCTCTTCCCATTTTTTTTCTACGAGCGTAGCATTCGTCAAATTATTTCAAGTTTTAGATTTTAGTAAAAATCTCAGTAGCACGTTTTAATTGCAAAGTGCTTCCCCTTTTATCTTAATCCATTTAAAAACTGAGCAATCACGATGTTTACATTGTTGAGCATCACCTCATTCTACTTTTACAGTAGAGGAGGTCCAATTTTTAAAGCTTTGCATTCTCGTTCAGGGAGAACGAATGTTATATAAAGTTGATAAAATCAAACCGTTATCTTCAGAATATTTTGCTCATGAAGTAACGCTAACGTTGCGTTCTGTATGATGAAGGGTTCAAGTTTATTTTATCAATGCTTCAAGCAAATTAAAATAATTTTCTTTCTTTCATGGAATAAGCAAGAGTAAATACCGATAAATCTATCTTATTTTTTTCAATGATACTAAAGTTGTCGTATTTTTTAAGCTAGCGATTTTCTGAACCCTCATAAGAAAGATCTCCTCATAATCGATTACGGCTCTGAAGAGTGAACACCACAGATTTATAAATAAATCTCTTTCGGTTCTTGTTGATGAGTCTCATGAGTCAGTTTATATGAATTGCAGACGAACAAGCTAATTAAAATAACGTAACCTCAATTCAGGAAGAAATTTGATTGTTCAATAAAATTCCATATTATGAAAATAGTTCTATTATTGTTTAAAATGATCATCCTTTTCATGTGTTTTGTACGAAAATTTGATAAGGGTTAAGCGAAAGATTAGACTATTTAGTCGCGATATTGCCCAATAAAAACGTTTGCTTTGTATTGTGTAGTTTTGATTCAATCTAATGATCAATCACAGAATACATATCATGCCTGCCATTGTAAATAAACTACTCATTTTTATATAATTCTTGGTATACATGAAAAAGCTTATTCATATTATTCGAATTTAATGTCTTATAGAAGGTTATATCAATTCATTGCTTATTAGGAATTTTGACGTACTCCTCAGTTTCTAGATTGCCTTCATGATCCGATAATAGGTGTAAAAATATATACACATCCTACATAAAGAAGGTAATACAATTTAAGGGAAATAAAATTTCAAAACCAATGAAGTAAATTTGCTTTACTTGCAGACAAAGTAAATGGTCAAGTTTGTACACAATTTTCTCAAAGCACATGGTGCCTTAATGACATCTTAAGATTATATGTAAGAATCACTCTGGGAGGATTTTACTTATAAAATTTACATATATCTCATAGATATATATTGTTCCAATATTTCATATCTAGTATCACAGCATTTGTCTTCATAAATATGCAAATACATCGTGTTCTTGCGTAGTAAGATCCAAATTTGATCTAAATGGTAAAATTAATAAGTGTTGGTTTTAATCTTTTTAACGATTTTCTTTCTTTACTGAAATAAATAAGTAAAGACATTATTCTCAGGTAACTGGAGTGGTTATTGGTTATCATTCTCTGAGGTAGGGTTCTTTCTAAATTATGAAAAGTATCTGAATGGTGAATTATGCTTATGATTGCTTGGTAAAGAGATGATTTTCTGTGGTGCGTTAAGGTTGATGTTATTTGTTTTTCTATATTTAGGGTATCCCTGTAATCTCGTTAGATTTGTTATAAATCATCTGAAATCTAGAATATTTTTCCAGTCCTATTCAAATCTCCCAGATGATTGACTGCTCTTGTTACTGTACCTTTTGTCCGATATATTTTTGCCAATTTTTATAGTAGTTCAGTGCCTAGAAATGGATCATTTCTGGAGTATAAGAAGGACATATTGCTATCAAGTAACCTAAAATTTACGTAATCCTCTTCATAGATCAAAATCATCACAATGTAGAACATTATCAATTGTGTTTGTCACCAGCATAAGTAAATCGTAAACCATTTAATGTTGCATCATTGCCGCATTCCTTGCAAAGGAACGATTTTTGTAGATAGCTGCTGGTTGATCTATAGGAAGTTAATATCCTTTTTTTACTTCAAACTTTACGTGGAAAATCTTTGCTAGGTGAAAATCAATGTAAATTAGTTTTCTTTTTCAATGTCTCCAACTCTGTCGTGATTGAAAGGAGGGAATGCTACGGTCAGCCAAAATAGTGTTTCACTCATCAGTTCTGATTCTTCCATCTCGAAGGTAAGACTTGGATGAACACTGAACTCATTATTTTGTCCGTCGCGAACGTAGTCAAAAATCTTGTCCTCAATTGTCCTTTTACTTTCACTTTTGATCCTCAGATGAGTCATAGTAGATCACTGGTCCTCTGGCAACCACCACGCCACCCCTCGGTATTAAGGACCTTCCTTCGATCTTTCCTTCTCCAACACTTCCCCTCCTGATGACCTTTCCTCCTGGACCCACCACCGCCATGGCTCCCGGGCTCGTATACGCGACACCCCCTGGACCCACTATAGCCGTTCCACCGCGTCCAGCAGTAGCGACCCCACCAGGTCCCGCGATGGCCACCCCTCCTCCTCTCACTATCAACTTGCTGACTACTCCACCTGATTCCATAGAAACCTCAGTTTCTTCTTCCCCGATCCGTCCCTTGTTCTTGTGGGGATTACATACGTCTGCAGAAGGTCCGTACTCGATGAAGTTAGTTAAACCTCCGGTTAAGGCGATCACGGGGTCATTGATGATTAAGGGGAATAGGTGTGAGAAAGGCCAATACTGTAACTGTCTGCTGCTGAGCTTTGACATGGCACTTGGTGGTCGCATCACCGGGAAGTAAGGGGTGAGGCGGAGATGTGATCCTACTTGTGGGACGTACACCACAGGAGGGTACTCCGTTTCTTCCTCTTCTTCCGCTTCCTCGACCTTCTCAGGAGCCGGAGTGGGTTCAGTAGTATGCTGATCCTTGTTTCTGGAGGACTGCCGTAGGCGCTCTCGCAGAGCTTGGTCGGCTATCGATCTCTGCCTTTCCATCTTGCTCACAGTTCCCTCGGGTTTGGAAACTTTGGAGACGACGGTGCTTTCTGAGTGGGAGACGGAGACGTCGACCTCCTCCTTGGTCGGTGTGGCGTTCGAAGATTGTCTTTCCTTTGTGACGGTGGTGCTTGGTCTACTGTTTGCAACCGCGTCCATCAACCTGGCGAGAGAAAATAACGACTGTTCAATGCTACGCGAATGTTTTTCCTTACGGTTAACACTTATAAAAAATGCTATTTGATATTACCTTCGAGAGTTATTTCCTTTGGTGTGGACTTTGTAAGAGACCGTGGAAGGATGCTGATTTAACTTTCTTGGGCATGTAAGTTTTCGAATCAAATCACTCTTGTTCTGATACTAAATTCCATTCAATGTCAGCCAGTATAATCTGACTGCAAACTTTGGTGTCGCCGATGAATCGAACAGTAAGTTCAGCGACAAAAAATGACAAGGCTCACCGCAGATATCATTTTTAACATTGATATCTCTTGAAAGATGGAGCCTCAATGAGAACATCTTTCATTATCTTACAGCATGCCAACTCAAGAATTCCGCCGTTTTAATAACAGCATAAGTAATTGGCACTGTCTCTTTCCTCCTGAGTAGGAGTGAGATACTTAAAAGAGAGCCCCTCAACTACAATGAAATCGTAGTAATTGACAGGTTCATGTTATAGTCGAATTTTGGATACTAAAAATTTGGTAGCTAAGTATCCTTTCGCTATAATTCTTTTAAGAGGAATACATTTCAGTTGTTGAACATTTTGAAATTTGATAAGCATAAACAACACAGACTCAGGTTTCACTTCGTGGTAATGATTGACAAAAAAGTTCTCCATGACAAAATTCTTTTACTATACCACAAGATATTATCTTGTGGTATAGTAAAAGAATTTTGTCATGGAGAACTTTTTTGATAAGCATAGTATTATAGAAGTAAAAATGCCTTATCTACAGCATAGTTTGCTGGCTAATTTCAAAGAAACGGTAATATTAAATAAAAGGACATCAATGAAATGCTCTCCATTCTTAACAGAAACAGTGATAATTATGACTGCCTTAATTCTGCAGTTAATTCATAATAAAACATCTTATGAAAAAATACGAAGCTCGGTTTTCTCATTTATCAATGAGAATTTGCTCATTGTTTTAAAGACAGAGTATTAGTAGAAATTTACCAATACAAAGAACCAATTGAATACAAAATAAGACCAGATTCGTTGATAGAATACTCAATGATTTGTATTCATAGTATCTTTGGGAGCACTTGCTTGTATGCATCGTCTCTTGTTATAGTCCACGATTAAAAACAGAGTCACTTTAGAAAGATGTAGTCTTTACAAACTTCACAAGACTTCTCTGAAATAATTCCCGATTTCTCCAGCAATTGATCGTGATTTACAACCTCCACGCGGATTAATTTCATCAGCGACGTTTAAGGTGAGGCAATTGTCTCCGTATGGGTTTCATACGAAAAAAAGTGATCGTTAAAAGTCTAAGGCGATAGAGAAGAGAAAGAAACGTGCTTAGGAAGAAGGCATGGTGGAATATACGGGGAAATATAAAGAAAAGTGAAAATGTTCGAGAAAATTGAACGATTTCTGGAAGTAAAGGTCAAGAAATTCATATAGGTAAGAATGGACGATGACAGGCAGAGCAGCTACCTAGTACATATGTTCAGTAGCGGGGTTTCTTGTCAGAAATATTGGAAGAAGTTGTTCGTATATTCCAAGATGGTTATAAAAACACAAAGATTATCTATCTATATCAAATCATACAAGTTTGAGGCTCTCTAAATTTATCCCATGAAATTAATTAATAGCCCCTTTTCATCATTTGTCGACTGCTTCCCTTCAAGTATTTTATTTTGAACATGATATTTGTCCAGATAATAACTTGATTACCAATTAGAAAATAACTAAGGAAGATTCTTTTCTACATCTTGTACAATCATAAGTTTATACTGTTATTGCTGTTGTGACTGTTAACTCGTTAATATAATCATTTTCATATTTCACTTCTGTCGGTACATATTTTCTTAACGATGACAAAAGATTATTTTTACTTCGATGTAAATTCAAACCACAGAAAATAAAGTAAAAGCATGACAAACCCCAGGTGAAATATAGGATTCCCCGAATAAAACACCTGTTAAGGGATTGCTATGATTTGTCTATTAGCAGATGTTACAAAGGCAATATACATAAGTAATGTAATTATTCATTTAATTACCATGAGCATATCCATAAGATCGTATAGCACGTATATAAAAATTTTACAATATAGATAAAATAGAGAAAGAAGAAAATATAAATAAAAGAAAATATGCTACTTACTATCAAAGTCACTCACAGGAGAGGTCGATAGCCGTTAAACGATCAAGATATATAAAAAATGAAAACTCATGCCTGTGGGAGGTAAATCTTTATCCTTCCATCAAACTCACGTGAAAAGGAAAGAACAGGAAATTTAAAACAAAATCGAACCGATGATTTATTTACCTCTCGCTAAAACTGTTGTAAGCCAATCTCAGTGGCATATTTGTCACCTTTTTGCGGAGGAAACGGCTTCGGAGAAATACAATCCATGATTCTCTTTTATGCCGAATGCCTTACACAACTTTTGCAATCGAACCCGACGATATAGCAAATTGACCGAAACAAAAGAGTCAGGTGGCGCGCTCGCCTCCGTGAGCGGACTGCCATCCTTTTACCGTCAATCATCTTTATTATTCCATCGCAGACGCGACCACAAAATAGAGGGAGACGAGCTGGAAGAGACTACATGACTCACGACCATGCCTATACACACACAAAGCTTCTCCAATTGGAGGAGACGGATTCGATGCACACACGCACGCATGCACGCACGATCTACGATGCGGAATTCGAAGCCATTTTGCGGCTCCACGTTTTGATTCCTTTTGGACGGCTTCCAATTCGCGTCACCGAGAACATCCTTCTAGTCTCACTGAATCCGCTTACCCTCCCGGTGTAAAACGAATCGACTGAAATGGTGTACGTGGAGGGATGGATTTGTAAGACTTTTGAGAGGGTCCGCTCGACAGGGGTGGATTGCCAAGAATGGTGACCGTTATGAAATATTAGGATTTTAAATTGCGAGACGATCGGATTCTCCGCCACGAATGGTTGGGCTCGTGGACAGTTGGACTTGGGAGTTCCCGACCGTCTCTACCCTTTAGGGTGCGTGATGTTTGGACGGGTCTTTTCGGAAGGGTAGGTCTTTGAGGTATTTTGTGACGTGTGCCAGTAAGTCAAACGGTATTTTCTGCATTCTTTCGCAGACTATTTTTTCTGCAAAATGCTGACCCTTGAATACCCAATGCTGGATTCGCGGGAGATCTCCTCAACTGATGTGTGGCATGAAGTAGTTGTGGTAATTTAGCGTTTGGCGTGCCTCGTGATTTCCGAAAGCACCTAATTTTGGAATCGTTCGATGATGTTCACCTACATTGAAATTTGCGCTTCATTAGATATTAATTTTTATGAATTGTAACTAATAAATAGCATATCCTATAATGTGCTTTAAGAGTTTCAATATGTCATAGGTGTGCCAGAGAGGTAAAATGGCCTGAGAGGATTACTATTTGGGAACAAAATTCTAAATCAAAATTTCCTTTATAGTATGTGTTGTAAAATAACTTAAATATCTTAAGTTAAATATATGAAGGTCTATTTACATGGAAAATTCTAAAATCTGACTTTGTCATTGAATGAATAGCACAGGTTTGTCAATCTTAATGAAAATAATTTTTATTGGATACCCACACCGTAACAAAGTTACTAACCAGAGAGTTCTCCTTCTGATGTTCTATTGTATGTACATAGATCGAAACTCTCTCATGAAATCTTTTATAATATGCACTTACTGTAAATATAGAAATGATAAATGAAATATTCATAACCTTCGTGAAGTTGTTTGCTCTCTGGATTGCATTCAAATATTTTTTTGCTAACCACACCCACAATTTTCTAAATTCAATTTCACTAAATCATAATCTTCATCCATTATTGATTTCATTCGGTTTCTAAACGAAGAATATTTTATCAACTCACCGTCCGAAAATCGAAAATTCATACTTTCCGACTTCTATACATTGGAGACTTTAACGATCGATTAGATATCGTACGACATCTACACTTCATAATTTAGACCTCAGTTGATGTTGCGGAAAAATTGGGTTTCGTGATTACGAGCTAAATAAAATATTTTTGAACCGTAAAAAATTACAATGAATCTTAATGTGATATCGTTTTAGATACGTCTTTCACATTCACATGTATGCATTTATATTTTGGATGCTGATAGTAAGAAAATTCAAATTGCAGGGCAAGCATGTCGAATATTTGTTGAGGCATTTTTGGGCACGGGAATGAATGTATACCGTCTGTTTATAGCCTTGACTCAGAGGACCAGCTGAAGCGTTCATTAGCATGTTCTGGAGATTCTTACAATTTAAAAAACCTCATGATTCATCCCAAGAAGTGTTGGAAATTGTCCCTCGTATCCAGTCTGCGCGAGATGGTAAATTTTGAAAGCCAATCGGCTCAGAATTTCAAAAAAAAAAAAATTTCTGATCTTTTCATTCACGTCGGTATCAGATGTTTCCCTCTGTATTGAAATTACGAAGTAAAAACAAATATCGATTCTACGTTATCGAAAAACTTATTTTAGGAAAAGCTACTTTTACATTTATGAGTAAATTATTGGTTTTTTACCGCTCACTTGCGTATAACAGCTCTGTAACTGCAAATTTGAAGTATTATTCTCAGTCATCGATTTTTATAATCTTACTTCACGAGGTATCAACTTTTCTAATGTGACTAAAATGAATCTAACTCCGCAAAAATTATAATAAAAGAAAAAAATATAATACTTGTCGTCTGGAAAAGAATATTACTCATCAGCTGACCACCGAAATAAGATTGAATCATTACTCAAATATTTCGTATAATTATCGTAACTTTTATAATAAATAGTAGTGTCTTTGATAAACTTCCCCAAAACTATGTACCTTGCAGTCTTAGGCACGGTATGAATGGAAGACTTCGTTTCCGTTTATTATTTACGAGGACTTTAATTTTAATGAATATTTATCGATCAGATCGAGGGATTGTGAATATGTGATATGATTAATTGAAACCGGTTTCGTCCATCATAAGTAAACACATCCTATCTATATGTTTTATTTATAAGTCAGAACATATCGTAACATTAATATCTATTAACATTACAGAGAACTCCTGAGGTAGATATAATTTATCTATGGAAATGAAAACTTGATTTAACAGTTGTCACAAAGTAGGCTCTATTTATTTTAGCTAACATTGCTAATGTGCTATTTTTACTCACATCTACTCATCTATCTACATCTAAACCTATCTCTTTCCAATCTTGGGAGGAATGTAGACGTCTCAAGAATCAACGAACAGCTAGTCATTGTTCATCTGAGCATCCCGTTACTTGATTCTTCGGAAACGTTCTCCAACGAATCTCAATCCTTTATAATCGCCATCTTTGCTCGCTCAAGCCAAAACGCGGCGCAACATGAAATATTTTTAATGTTCGTCCCTTAGGATTTCTTAGTAATAAAACCTTCCCTTCACCCTTCAGCAACTGCGCATGTGAATTAAGCTGAGGGTTAACAGCCTATGAAAGGTCTCTGCCTGTATTATGCCTCAGGAATGCCTAAAGAAATTTTATGCAACATTTCGAAGTGAAAGTTACGATTATGTGAAATTAATGTGATAGGAGAACGCTATATGTCAAAATTCCGTAATTAATTTCGGATAGGTTAAACTTTCCTATCCTGAAGGGTTAGGCATTGTAAAAAATATTCCTTGGTAAATAATATTATTGCATTCTAAAATATCCCTCCAACTGTGGTTTTAAATGTTAACAAACAAATTATTTAGCTCGTAATTTTTCCAATTAACTTGATTTAGCTTGAGTTAACTGACATTTTATGATTATTTCATCTTTTCATTATTTTATTACCAATAATGTTCTGCCAACAAGGGTATTTTTTCACAGTTTCATTGATATAAGTTTCAAGTGAACTTAAAATACGGTAAAAATTATTTTAACATGAATTCCGCTCCTATGGGACTTATATCTCCAACTTTTTATTTTACTTTCGGGATTGATAGGGCCCACCTGATCTTTTCCTTGAATTGCAAAAAAATATCTTCCATCTCTTCTATCATAGATCTTTCGAAGAATTAATTAAAGCGTTCGCATCATTTACTGTTTCGTAGTTACTCGGATATTTCGAGACATTAATGAATTCCCTATGGCTCGTAATCCCCATTTCAGCATAAAATCAACCAAAAAGTTAACTTAATAATGAAACACGAACCAGTCGGAGTATGTTATACACACCGTTTTATTTTTACCATTGCTAATCATTTCAGAGCTTCACCCACTCAAATATAGCTACGAAGAGGAGATGATTCAAAGAGGTCAATTAGGAGGGATACTCAGCAATTTAATTCTTCTTTTCTCACTCTAAAATGATGTTACGATTTAGGACCAGGTGCCATCTTTCTCATTTTCATTTTTTTATATTTTTTTGATCTAGTCTGCGGTGGTTTTGGCGCTAGTGAATACAGCAGACAGAAGACCCTTAAATCTTTTGGCACAATCAGAGCCCATCTCAGAGAGCATAAAAGGAAAAGCACAAGATACAAAGGTGCTTTCCTTTAGCAGTTATCGGACTACGTTGAAGTTGAGGCAGAGGAAATTAGTCATACTGGAAGTGAATTCCAAAGACGCCTAAGGATAAAGGTTGAGGTTGTAATTAAGATTGAAGTTAATTTTTCCTTGCGCAATTTTATAATTTTTGTTTCTGTTGATTCTAATCTTTGTTACTTTTATGCTTTGTGGTGTTATAAATTTTTTTTCATATGAGAAAAGTTGGAATTTGGACATTCGAGTTCACTCACTCGTTGCCAGTCAAATCGGGCACATGCTTTCTCGATAGTATATTGCGAGTTCATCTTGTTACAATACATAAAAAACATAAAAACATCTTCCTAATTTCTGGTGTGTTTACATTAATTTCTAAGTTATCATATACGTTAATTTTCGGAGAAGAGGCACATCAACGAAAGTAAGGGGATACCCAAGATTTTGGTTGTCTAACTTCCAGGCGTTTCTTGCCCAGCAACTGTTTATCGTTAACTCTTAAAATTTCAATCACGATTCGAGAAAAATAAGGCTCCTGCTCTGGAAATTCTTCCTGCAACGCGGTCCTTCTCAGACCTTGGCATTTACGATAAAGAGGCGTTACTTATTTATTGCTCTTTAGGTAGAACAGGTTCGGCATGGGAATGATACAGTAAATCCATCGTGTCATGAGACATAATTGGACAAATATCCACCTTAGTTGCTAACAGGAAATTGGTCTGATTGAGAGAATTAAAAAGATTTGCATTTTCAATCGAGTTTTAATGTCAACCTTGTACTCGATTAATCAAGCTACCATTATCATAGAATATAATCCATTCTTTTCTCATTGAACTAAGCGGAATATTTTCAGGACGAAAAGGACAAAGAGGAAGCTTTTTACCATTTCCTCAGACTTAGCCTGCAATGGGCTACTAACGGTGGTCATTGAAAGTTGTACAGCTAGTTCCAAAAAAAACTTACCACCTAAGCCGCAACCCGCATAACAGACCTGAAGCTCGATGAGAGCGAGTCTAGAGTTTTCCATGCATTCTATTGGCTCTTGGAAGGAGGAGCATTCAGACGGCGCTTTTTTAAACATTGTGAAACGCGTTGAACGTATTTGTATCGTCTTTACTAGCACGAAATCTTGTTTAAATTTAGTGTTACTTTTTACTATGTCAGCAGCATAGTATTAAAAAATGAATAAACATCGGATCTCCTTATTTCGGCCTGAAACTTCTGCGTAATTCACCTTTTTCTGGAGACATCGGGTAAACTTACTTTAGCTGCTTCAATTATCCAATAAAAAATTATGTCATTGCAAGATTGAAAAGGATTATATTATTACGTTTTTTATGCTCTTGACGCCTACAGGAGGAACTTTTAAATTTATTTAGAGGAACTTCACGACTATGACGCAAATAGAAACATGAACGAAAACTCTGCAAGGAGATAAAGAATACTTAGGTATATGAACACAATCAACTGTATTTCAACTAATTTATGTTGCAGAAGAAATGCTATCGAGAAGGGGAGCATGAAAAAACTGCGAAACCTACTAATGAAAGCAAAGATGAAAAGAAACTTAATCTGGACGAATACACTGAGAAAGAATCATTTTAAGTCAACCTGGTAAAGAGCTCTGAAAATTAGACCCAAAACATATTACAATAAAGTAAACCAAGTAAATTACGATCAACTACATCAGATAATTACATCAAATATTATAAAAATTTTAAATACCACCAAATCATATGATAGAAAGTAAAATATTAATTGCTGTGATATCATCATTTTCTAAGGTAATCGCTTAAAATTCAAATTGCTAATTTAGTATTTTAGAAAATAACATAGATATTAGAATAGTAGCACTCTTAATTTAAATACTGAGGACTACAATTTTTTTTTCACGTATCGAATAAAAAATTAATTTACGACGAAATTAACGCCAGCATTTCGTAACACTTTTCCGAACATATTGTTCATTGCCAGTCCCAGAAAAACCATCCCTTTAATTAAATCAAGTTCATGTTCCTTGGAAAATTATGCTGTCCCAACTTTTATCTGATGCTAAATCTCTTTCTTGCCCCGTGGTGCAAATTTTGACTCGATTTCTTCGCAGTTGAATTATTCTGCAATACAGAGAGGTATAAAATTTGCTTGATACTACAATTAACAGAGCATTAGGTAATTCAGAATATATGCATCAACATGCCATTCTGTTCTTATTTCCATCAGGCATTCGTGATGACAGTATCAGATGAAGCATTATGATTTTGAGATGAGATTTGGCTGTTTCTGACAAATTCGCGTCTGAAGTTTTACCGAGTCTTTCAGAGAGAGCGGAGGACCTCCACCCTGGCCCTAGGAGTATCCCCTATTCATTTCTTTGTTGTTTCTTTTTCTTTTGTTTCGTCCATCGAAAGGTATTATCTATTTTCTCAAAGGAACCATAAAACGGCCGATGGGTGAAGGTGAACTCCGCTCTGAAAAAGAAAACCCCCTTTTCGGCATATTGTGGATGGTCGTATGTATGCGGGGTAGCGAATTTGAAAGCGCTAATGAGGATTACCGACCGCACCCCTGCTGAGCAGGTATCTAAGGTTAGGGTATGGTGGCGGCGACCGATCACAAGTAAGGTGGGAAATGGTAGATCCGCGATTTGTTATCTTCGCCGCGGGTATTCCCTTAGGGAATGAAGATATTCAACTCTATTTTTGAGGTAGACGACCTTTCAGGACTTCTTGCAAGGAATCCAGATGGTTAAGAAACAACAGTTAGTATGGCAAATCAGAACCTTAAGACTGATTTGCATATTGCAGATAAATACCAGGTTTTTGTATACTTGCATATTGCAGGTTTACACGTTAACATCTGGTTTATTTACATTTACATTAATACCCCGCGAGCCGCCGTATGACGTATGTCAGGGGGTGTGAAAACACCCACAACACGATTTCTATTGTTATACTGAAATGATTTTCAGAACTATGCACTAGGTGAAAGTGAGACTAATGATTAATGATTGCTGCTTCGGTTTCTGAATGCCTCAAGTAAACTATATAACCCGAATTGTTTGAATGGTGTATAATGATTAAAAGAAAAATCAGCGTCAATAATTATGAATGATGGGTAATATGAGTCATGGAAGAATACGCTAAAAATATAATCCAACGGATGGTAACCAGACTTACATGAGAATATTCCTCTAATTCTCATGATTCATACCTTAGCTGTTAAAATATTCTTGGTTCTATATGTAATCCATTATTCCAACATTCACTCCAAGGACCTTCGTAGCATCATCCTTCATCCTAGGCACATCATAATTCTCTACGAATTTTGCGAAGATGTTTTGAATTTTTTTAATGGTAATGCAAGGAAGATCATTCTAGTTGAAATAGGACCTTCGGAAAATCTGAATGATAACATAAAGTTGAAAATGTTTGGGTGCATCATATCTGAATTAGTATCTCTATATTCTGCTTTTAAAGTGAATGGCATAAACTGTATTAGCTTATTCTAAATAACTAATTCAACGACAAAAACGAAAAAATAAGTAATGTGCCTATCGTCCATTTATATAAATCAAGCTCCTCGTCAATGATTGTTTATTTATAAATATTGTTTTTTATGCTTTATTTTGTCTCTATATTGAGCTCAAAATTTCGTAGTTTGAAATTACTTGAAAAATTAATTAGAGAAATACCACCTAATATGTATTCTTTACGCTTACGAGAACCAAATCGTTTAACTTCTCTTACAACATCTATGATACAAAGTAGATAGAGTGTTGAAGATGATCTTACTAGATCGACTAAAGTTTCTATTATAATGTCACTAAAATATGAATTGAAACGTAAATACGGAATTGTAGACACTCCGCATATTCAATGTCGCAGAAACTTGAAGTTTATACGCCGAATACCGATAAATAATATCTCTAAAGTTATTTAGAAGAATACATTGGCTTGCATAGGTAGTAATACTAATGTTAGCGATTTCTATTGGTTTAAAAAACCTCGAAATCTCTTTCCAAAATAAATTGCTGATAAGAAGATGGTTTAGTTACTGGCTTAGTGAACTACTCGAACTTTCTTATAGAATTAAGAGAAGGTTGCTATAAAACATTGAACATCGATATAGTATACAATTTCGGAGATCCTGGGAATAAACTGATGCATGAGAAGGAAATTTCTGAAAGTATGATGAGCCATCGACGTTATATCTTGTATATTTGAATGTTAATCATTTTTGACTAAGATATTACTTAAATTGGATAAATGAGTAGTTTCTCTGGAGGCAGTCATAAACGGAAAAAATATATGTTGGATGAGAAAATTGAGAAGGTGAGCGAGTGGGTTATACTTTTAAAAGAAGTCGTTCCTCCTACTCAAAGTAAACAATTGGTCGACTAGGAAAGCAAAAAATGCGCCTACCTATTGTGATTCATCCAAAAATCTGGAATTAACATACCTCTTACACTTTTGGTTGTTAAATTCATGTGAGTGTATATATTACTGTTGCCGTCACTTCTCACTTCCCTATCTCTATCAAAACAGTCCCCCTCTTGAAGTCCTGGTGAATTCATTGCTTTATTCACTTCTTCCCATCACTCCTGTATCTTGCTTTTCAAATTTGTCACGGAATGTGGAGAGATGAAAAGTTTCTCATAGTCAATACATTTTAAATACGAAGGAATATTTTCAATATCACCAATCGATAAATATGTAGATAGACTAGCCATACCAAACCACCACCCATTCATCTCAATCATTAAAATTCTGTCGAAAAATATGAGAGTTACGCAGGGCCAGCCATCAACCGAGGGGAGCAAAATTTCAACATGAGCCTCATATGCGCTTCCCCATGTGATATTACAGGGTTGGAATTACAGGTAAAAAGGCCCTGGGAAAAACTATTTCACCAAGTCCCTATTATTTTGCGTATTTTTAACGTTTTCTACATTATAATAATTGTAAACGTTATAATAAACAATTGAAATATAAATAATGTAGGTAGTTTTGTATACATTCAAAATTAATTGAAAATTTTACATTCATAGCTAACAGTAGCATTCAATGAGCATTATGACCAAACCTCATTCGCACTATCTTTTTGTGTATTTTAGAACTTTTAAAGGTGATAAATATAGCGAGAAGAATGTTTAAGAACGTAATGGTTTGTGACTGCAACCATTTCAAGAGGAATCCACAGAAGAAATCAAGTTTATTCGATTCACACTTCAATGACACCGAAAATAATTAATTAATTAATTCAAAATTAATGTGAAAGATGGTAGTCTCGTGTCCGTCATCTTTATTCATTGAGGAAAATCGATTCTAGCACATTTTCTCTCAGTTGATTTGGACGGTATAGTAAAAATTCCAACTGCATAGATGATAAAATTTACTGATTTTTTACCGATCGAATTTCAATTTCGATGCTTATCAAATGAAACAAAATGTATCTAAAATACGCAGAGAATGCCTCAAGACTTCATACTATATATTTACTTATTGTTTTTTAATGTAGCATATTAATGTAATAGCCTAGATATGGCCATGAGTGTGCCTTACTTTACTTGTGTAGATTGCATTCACACAGGCTATGATAAAACTGGTGATCGATATAGACTCCTTTGGTATATAATTTTAAAGGCTAATAACTGCTCTCTTGAACGATGCATAATATTAGCTAGTATTATATTATATAATACCACCCATTATAACCGCAGAGTTTTGCAAGCGAAGGCGTCGAATTCGATGTCTATACATTTTTGGTCCGACACCGATTCAAACTGCGCGGAAATTTTCTTTCTCCCATCTCAGTGCTAAACATAAGCTCAGAGCGGCTCAGAGGCAGATTTTGCGAAAATTTCCTTCGACTTGCTCGTGCCTTTCGCCCTCAGACTCAAATTTTATTAGGGGAAGGGGGTTTGCCTCGGTTTCCTAGGAATAACGGGACCTTGTGTGCGACGTTTCCCTCTGTACGAGAAGCAATGCTAGAATATATACTGATTCGTTATAATCATTTTATAATAACTGAATTCTTGCATTACGACATCCGTATTGTTATAATACTATTCTGCTAGGCCAATGCCACCAAACTCAGGATACTAATAAATCTTTGCAATATTAACAAAGCAAATAAATCCATTTCAACTCTGCAGGCGGAGTTATGACTCAAGGAGACCATCTCCGCCATGTTTTTCCTCTCTCTCTCTCTCTCTCTCACTTCTTAAGGCTCGCTCGGAGGAAATTCACTGCCTGTTATGCGGGTTGCGGCTTAGGTGGTAAGTTTTTTTTGGAACTAGCTGTACATTCCTTGAGAATTACTCTTTTATTCGGTATGTCGGATTGCAACAGTGGCCATGTGGCTCACCTCAGTTTGGCAGATTCCTTCTTGGTCCTGTCCTCCCTCGAGCCATCCGTGGAGCCCTCCAACGGTAGTGCAGCCGCCAAAGAGAGCACCAGCGCCAAAAAGATGAGCTGCGAAAAGGTCAGCGATACAAATTAGCAATTTTATTCAATATTCAATTCCAATCAATTCCATGAAATATAGCATGCTGCTTTATAGCCACCGTGAAGCATTTGACTGAGGATAAATGTAGCTGTCTGACATTATCCTCGAGTGTACCTGATTTTATTGAGGGAAAGGAAAATGTTTACTAAGATATTCTCTATGTATCCCCCTAATTCTCCGATTTCTTATTTTTTGTTTTCATGATAGTTTCATGGATCACCTATTACCTTGTCTTTAATCAATACCTTGCCACCAGCTGAGAGTATCTTAAATAGTAACTCATGTACTGTCTGGAAATAAATAGGGTAAAACTAGCCCTTCCGTTAGCCTCCAGACATTGGCATTAGATTCTTTTAATGGCATAAATTTCGCTATGGGGAAAAATAAATAAATAAGCTTTTTGATTTTCTTTTATTGTAACATGTACTTCACGAAAAAATTATTTTTGATTTGTTCTCTAAAAGAATGCATGAAAATATTTATATTTATCATACATATGTTCTATTACATCAAGGCTGCTTCCAAAAATTATCTTCGATAAATTCTCTATTACTAAGTACAAAAATTGAAATAAGGATAGTCCTTGATGATGTCATTTGCTTCTATCCTTGTTATAATAACATCATTCCGAAAACAGGGAAAAAAACTATACATTAAACCAGGAGAAAGACTATAACTCGAAGAAAGTAACTTTTCTTGAGGAATTTTGCTAGATAATTGATTCAATTGATTTTCTTTTCGGACGCGCTGAACGAGTCGAATTGATTATTAATGTACGATATATCTCCATGAATAGTATTTTCGATTGATAAGTTAGGATGAGACAGAAAAAGCTATCCGGATTCCATGGAAAAATAATTATTAGCGACCGATTTTAACTATTCACAGTTATCATCAGAAGAAAATTACGTAAGTACCTACATATATCTTACATACTTACACTTTTAGTTTCAAAACCATAAATATTAGAAACTGGTCGCTAGTAAAATATTCCCTGTGGATCTTGGATATTATTATTTCTACTTTCACCTTTACGGAGTTTCACAAGGTTACGACAACATCCATCGTTTTTAAAAAAGTTACTTAGAACCGTATGTGTTATAAATATTTGTACTTCAAAAACTGATTCATGTGTATAATGCTGACACATCATCAGAGTCTGAAGTATATTGAACTTCAGGCAGTGATCATAAAGAAATTATTGCATGCATGCCACCTACGATCTCCATACCGAAAAATAGTCGTGCGAATGAAGAGGAAGACTTTTTTGCCACGCAAATTCATGCGCATTAGAGCATAGTCTGGAATTTTTTACGCAGGTATTCTCAAAAAAAGATCGAAGATTATAATCTTAAGTGCACCCATTTAATCCCAAGGGAATTACTGTCTCGGCTCGTTTAGTTTCCGCCCATTTGTCTCGAGTGAAGAGAGCATAACGGTGAGAAGAAGTTCACAGACCGCAAGTGACCAGTTTCCACTCGATGTTGCAGTCGGGGGCGTCGTTAGAGATGCCACTTTGGCGTAGGCGATCTCTCTATCGGTCAGTAATCGCCGTGGGTTAAAATAGGCAAGGTGAGAGGGAATGCAGTAGGATGAAGTGGAGGTCGATGGGTTAGATCTTGCGTGGGAGAGATTGGACACCCATTCCCGCAGGGTGAAGCCAAAGTGTCGCTCTTTTTGGTTATATCGAAATGAGAATCAGTCCAGGTGGTGGAAACGCTTAACGAGAGACCATATATTGTAACGGTAACAAAAACGGTGTATCCGCGATCTTCATAGCGCCCATGCCCATAAAAAGCGAGAGTTCGAAATTACACTTTCCAAGCTCCGATGGACCTCCCAGGTTTTGTGGGTGAAATCATTTTTGAAAATCTAGCCAAGAATAGCCTGGGTTGGGACGCACGAATTAGCTATTACGTGTTTTGAAGGAGTGATTTCTGAATAGATGCGTCTTTAAAGGATTCAGATAAGAAGGTGATGATTTGATGAACGTTTCGGTTGGTGATTCCACCTCTGCAAAGATATCTGAACGTAGGAAAAGGAGTTAAATCAAGGAAATTGATAGCCTGTGCCTGTACCACGGATGGTCAAATATAGCTAAATCTCGTGTCTTGTTTGAAATTTTCATTAAGAACCTTGTTAAACCCGAGCCATAAAATCTCAAGAACGATAATACAAAATAATTTAAAACTTCAAAACAATGAAATAACTGAGAAAATTGTCTGTATTGGTGCTCATCCAAATCCTTAATCAATGTTATTTATTTTAAGTAGTATCAATCTGTAAATACAAAATTGCCCAAAATAAAGTTCAGAATGCAGTATAGAATATAATATAGATATGGTAGAAAATATAGTAAATAAGATAGCAAGATAGAACGAATTATAGAAAATATCATCGAATATACTATAGTAGTATATAATAGAGAATAGCTCTTTCTACAAGTATATCCAACCTTACCATTGCATAGAGAATTTCAATCTGTCTGACCAAATGCACTGAAATATTGTGGCGATTCAGTATTTTATTTTCAACATTCATTATGCAGTTTTGCTTCTAGATGCAGCGGAGCGAAACCATAATGCCCCAGAGGTTGATAGATTCTTTAATACGAAGTATCCAGTAATAAAAAAACTTCTTGGTTGATGAGGGGGCGTTCCCATCGTTGAAAGTAATTTCAGCTTGCAATTTGAGAACCCATTAATGCTTACACTTCCCTTTCTACTACTAATTTGATGGAAAGTTCAACGAAAGTTGGCCTAAAATTTAATCGAATCAGCTAAATGAGGTGTGAAAACACAACAATAAAGTTTGGGTTCTCTTGTTCGGTCGTTCATCCCGGTTTATTATCCTTTCCGTGTGAGTGACTTTGAAGGTTTATTTTCTCTGATGGATATCTTTTCCACATGTTGCGCAATGCCTTTCATTCTAAAGAATTCTACCGTGACTAAGTTACGCGAGTATCTTAGAGGGGATTTTTCCATTCGAATCCTAGGAGAGTTACAGAGGAAGATCATTACATCACTTAAACTCTTACATCTTTTACGTTGATCGTAATTTCGTGATCTAGATCGGAGTATATCAGTAAAATTAGTAATAAAAAGTTATACTTGAGTAAGTAATTAGAAACGAATAATTTCATCAACCTAATTCAATCAAATTTCAACAAAGAATATTATCATCTATTTTAGGATTTGTAATTGTGGCAATATTTCTAGGGATTGCTAAGTTGAAATACATTTGGAGATACGTAAAAACGTTTAACTGTCGGTATGAACATAGTTTGAAATTGTAATTTGTATAGCCTAAGTAAATCATTTTTAATTTTAGAAAGAAATCTGATTTATTGAAAGATTTACTGCTGCATTTTTATAACTTGGATAAAAGATTTTATATATATGTGTTAGATATGACTTTTCAAACAAATTGCATGGAAAAGGCAAATAACATAATATATTCATTGTTAATTATTTTGTAAATTTTTAACTCATAATTTGATAAAATGAACGCTGTTTATAAATATAAATTATCGATGCACAGAGATACATATTTGTGGTTTTCAATCGTTAAAAATATTATTCCTTGTACATTCAAAATATTATATTAATTAATGGTTTCGTCTACCTCATTCTCATTATTTACAGTTGTATACGTTGGGTGTTTTATTATATGATATATGCCTAAAAGGATAAGTATTGAGCTAGTTTTTATTAGAATAAAAAATTGGGTAGTAACCGATATAATATAAAATAAATAGGTAAAAACTATTAATCATCTTCCACGTGAATATTCCCCCTCAATATAGTTATCACTATCGTGCCCGCATGCAGCTAACAGCTTTACCACCATACCACCCATTAGTTTTTCGTTCTCTAGACGGAATGAGATTGATGGAGGCGGCGTAAAGAAGAATGGTTTTCAAACCTTTTAGGGCTGAGTGCTACAAGAAATTGGTCAACTATAGTAGATGCTAAAGATCCTTTGAATTAGACGACTCCCACTCTATGAACTATGTTTAATTATATTTATGTATGTAAGCTACGACAAAAATCATATACTCGGAAGCGAATATCTTCATAATTTTTTGAAAACACAAAGACGAATAAGCTAAAAGCTATTCAGTACTAAGTTAAATGAAGTTTTATCGGAGACAATAATAATTTTATTGGGGCATTCATGATATGCTTTTGATATATCACACCTATTTATCCGCCTATATAATATACCGAGAAATGCGCTAAAAAGTAGGGAAGTTTGGCAGTTTGAAAGCTTTCATTTTACTGTAATACTGCGTTACTCAAGTACTCAGTGTAGGAAAATCGGTGAAAATTCGCACGATAAAGTTTTTCACCCTACAATAATTAAAAAAGAAAATATTTAAATAATAAAAAATAATCTTTAACATATCCTAGGTGTATGACAGTTTTAAGTCGTTTATTGAATACTTAAAAAAATACATTTCAGCATAGAAGAATTTAAAAGAATAAATAATGTTTACAAACACTGCATTGATTCACTGATTGGTATTTTTATTCAAGCCTAAAATTAATCTTATAATACGTGAAAGGCATTCATGATAGAGTGGATATTTTCTTTAGAAGCTTATATTTCGAGGTGAACACATAGAGAATGGGCGTATTATCAGCAATTCCTTTCGATTCTTGATTAATTTATCAGATTCACTTTCTTATGCCACGAGTGTCCGAAATTTCCTTCGAATGGAAATAAATTAAACATGGGCAAAAACATTCCGGTGCCAACACCGGAGGAAATCCAATTTGACTTGGAAAAATGCAAAGAGAAGATGCACATTTTTCGAGTCGAGTCTGAAACTGAATAAAATCACTTATCGCACTGGAAAATCTTGTAATAACACTAAGCATTGGACGCATCGGGTCGCATCCAAAAGACCGCGAAGGAGCGACGCTAAACAGAGAGTTAAGATTTTATTGAAAGATTAGATCTTTCACTGCATTATCAATCTTGCTCGTCATTCATGCCTAACGGGATAAATCTTCCGTTGCGATGCACGAAAGACTCAATCTTCTAAATATTACGCCAGCGGTTATTGCATGCACTAATTTTCTCCTCGCCAATTCCTCTCCACTGTCCCCGCCGAGGCCATAGCTGACCTTGAACTCAGTTTTTTCTCTTTCTAGATAAAGCAACGAGTGAAGGCCGGCCTGGTCCCAAGTCGTGCGGTCGCATTCTAAAATACTCGACCCGTATTTTCATCGGAAGGATTCGCTACAGAAGTCCGAAAGAATGCTAACCGAGATGGTGGAGTGAAATATGGAAACTATCTGAGGATTCTTGGTGAGGTTTTCATCCTGGATATAACTTCCCAAATTCCTATCATTCTGAAGATGTTAGCTTAATCGTCACTCTCCATAAAAACGACCCAAGACTACGCAGAATGTGGATGTTTGACTTAAAAATTTACTAGGAGGAGATGGCTTCGCAGAAGGCTACTCTTAAACGTTGGGAGGGTGTATCTCTTCAGAAATGTGATTGTATTTTTTCTACAGAAAATACAGATTGCGCAAGAAAATGGTAAAGTTGTGACAATTGAGTCACGTGGAATATTGACTTTAGAAATTGTTAATTTCTTCTAACGAGGATGATAATGAAAATAGCGAGGTTCATAATTTACGTCATAATCTAATGATAATTGGTACAAATTATATTCCTCACGACAATATATCTTTTTGCATTAGCTATTCGCGAAAGTTTGATTTTTAAACGTGCAGTTTTACCAAAATTTTGAGGGAATTGTCATTCATCAACTTGGGGATTATTGATAATGTTTTGGTTCCTGCTCTCTGATTGATTTCTCCAGACTTCTAAAAATTATCGTATTTAAATTAAAACTATACTTATTCGAATACTTTCTGTGTTAGTCTTGTCTGTCTCATTTTAATTCCATCGCATAGAGGATATCTTATTTTGTAAGTAACATTTCCGATGATTAATTCAATTACGTCTCTTCCATGGCCTAGCAGTAATTCCAAATGTTATTGTTAGATGCTGTGATGTTGAAATTTATAATTTTGTATTTATTTTAAATATTTAATGGGAAGAGAGGCTTGACTTTGGCAAAAATATTTGTTTTTTTTTCATACTTCACTATGCTTCCCTAGCCTACTCCTAAATAAAATTGATGACATAGAAAATTACCTTTAACTAGATCAACAGGAACTACTACTTGCATTACGTAATCCGGTTAGCCTGCGATAAAGACGGCTAAGAATGGAGTTAGTTGCAATATACATTTTCCGCTGTTAATTTTATACGTAAATCTGCAGGGGGAAGGAGAAAAGTAATTTTTTGGTATATAAGAGAAAGGGAGCTAATGTGAAAAGAAATAAATTACTCGAATTATTCGGATGACTTGGTAAAAGATTGAAGATTCTCGAATGAGCTCAGCCTCTTTTGCTACATCCTTGTTACTCAATATTTATGTTGACTTATTAAACCTTATGGAATACCAGTTTAGTTATTATTTAATTAATTATAAGATCCAAGTCAGGGTCCTTCTAATAAAAAAAACTCTATTAAATCTTTGTTAACTTCTGCTTTTAGTAGTTTCGAATTTATGGAACAAAATTAGACGAATGGAAACGATTATCTGTACTCAAGAGAATCGACGTTTATGTTTTCTATTGCGAATTTTGACATTATACAAGTACATATAGTTAGTGATCTCAGGAGATATAGGTATTTGGCATATTAGTAGTGTTATAGAATGAAAAATAATACTTGTACATTTTCCACTATTTTAAATACCAACAACTCAGTGCAAGATATATATTCAAGACATTTAATCGGCATTATACCATTTATTAGGTAAATAAAGTAAAATTACCGTAACTTTTCTACCTTTTCTCTTTTGCTCCAATATATTAATGTTGATAGGCTCAGTTAATGCTCATGAAATGAAATAATTCTTATATTTAGCTATCATAAATCAACATTCACATTTTTTTTGCATTCACCAACAATGTTAGTAAATCGTCATTGAGTGAGAGTAGAACAATCAAGTAAATTCTAATTTCCATTGCCCCTGGTATTGTAAAATAAGGAAAATGGAAGAGCAGAATTACTTTAATTAAAATTTATTTTCCCATTAAAATAAGGATTTCTCCTGATACCACATTAGTGTTGATATTAGTTTTGTTTATTTCAAGTTAATTTTTCAAACAAAGCGACAATTTAGCTCTTATTATTAAAAACGAAACCGATGCTGATTGCTATCATTTCGATGAACTCGTGGAAGAGTTATTTTAAGAATTATCTCAAGTGATCGGAGACACAAACGGTGTAGGTAGAACTGGTTAACCGGTGTAGGATAAATTCGGCCCAATCCGCAACGATGGCCGCTGGATCACAGTTGCGAAATGGTAGGAAGTAAAGAGGCGCGCAATTCAGAGCCGGTGAAAGAGAAGCAGGAATCAGCTGTGATACTCACCACGACCTTCATTTCGGCGTCTTCCTGTGGGACAATCTGCGGACGAACACTCCGACCACTGAGACGGCCGATTCAACTCTGAGTGGAACTCCAGGGACCAACACCCTCTACATCCCCGATTCCCCTATCTCCCCCACCACTGCACAACCCTCTTCCCCCGCCCACCGCTCCTAACCTCCGCCACCTCTGCATTCCCTCTTTACGCTCCTAGCACTTCCTCTGGTACCTCCCTACCACATGCCACTCCCTCTCCCCTCTGTGAACCTTTCGTTCGGAATCAATCTTAACATCATCACCCACATCTAAGGGTTTCGAAGGGGGCTGTAAAATCTAACCCATTTCTTGAAAAGGTGTGTTGCAGGCGTTGAAGTCTCCGGGAGTAGTTTAATATTAGCCGTTAAATAGTCGCGCTCGAAAAAAATTACGTAAGGAGCTGCGTCTGGTCAGCGACCCGTTGTTATGTTAAGAAGATCTACCTCATCGGTGATATGAAACTGAGCTGAGAGTGATATCTTGTCGAATGGAAAGATTAATCTCTCGACCGATAAATCTCAAACATAGAGGCGATATTTGGTCTGGTGGTTGAGTCCTTCGAATTCAGAGAGTAGGAGTATGGAAAAATTTTAGATGATAAATGTGTGGTATCTTTTTCGTATTCATTTTCTGGCAACTAAAGCTTGAGTTATATATATTATCAAGTCTTAAAGGATTCGAGGTGGTTATTTGCAACGATAATTCGGGACAAATGTTGCAGATCTGCGTGAGTCAGTATTCAACAGAATTTTCTTCAATATTCTATCATTCGACATCCCTAGCAATTCACTGCGGGATAACGGACTTTATTTAACGGACTTAACGGACGAAGTCGATAACTAAGAGTAAAAAGTTATTCCAATAGATAAAAGCAATAGTTATCTTCCGATTTAATTCTTTTCCAATTACAGTTGCTTCGTGCAATCATTAAAATTTTTTCATTCAATTTTCACTTTTCGATTATTTCTTCGCTGTAGAGTCATATAAATGAAATTAGGTAGCTATTAAAGCTACTTACTCGTTATTACTTCCTTGATTTGGTTTTGGTAGTTAAAAGTTAAGTTCACAAGGTAATAGCTTAATATTTTCTGAATAAGTAATGCCGAATACGATACCCTTAGTATTGAACAAAGATAGTATCGAACGAGATAATCGCCTAGTTAGGTAAAAAAAATCTCCAATTGTTATAGAATACAATCGACCATTGAATGGAATTACAAAAAATGTACGTCACAAATGAATTTCCCTATGCATGACAGTGTTTCTTAACTGGATTTGAGAACTCTCCGGAAAAAACCTCTCTGATATCGCCTTCGTAGGAGGTATGACATATATCATCCCAACATTTCCCATTCTTCGACCTTAGATTGATACGGTTCCAATAAGTCAATCTTTGGTCTTACATTTCTAATGGGCTATTTTCTGAAATAATCTTAATATGAGGTCTATCTCATAACAATCGAAAATTGAAAATTATTTTTTCAACCAAGCGTTTTCTGCAATGATTACGAGATCTTATTAGACTTGAAACAATTGAAAGTTAAAAAATTCCTCTTAAAGTAGTAATCACAAAGTAGATAGTAAGGCAGTTTTTTTCGACACTCTTTGGCTTTTATTTAATGTCATTGAAAAAGGTTTAAAAATATCAATTTCATAGCGAAATGATGGCAATTTAATTCATCAAATATTTGACAGATAAGCAAATGTTATTCGTAAAGAATCCGAATAAAACGAATCCTAATTTTTTTTGCTGAACAGAGTGAGTTCATCTAGATTAGCCATGATTCTATTAACATTTAGCCTTTGCATACTGGGTTGTAAAAATTAATCAAGAGGCAGAATTCCTTCGAGAGAGCGTTCCCATGTATGAACGCTTTTCTGAATGTATTCTTTCCTTTACCCTCACTGCAAGTCCCTTCACACAGAAACTGCGATCCAAGTATTCAATCAAAATTGGTAATTCTTCATTCCAAAAAAATAACCTTAGTTAAATTAGAACACATTTTTCCTAATAATGAAAATCGTGCGAAAAACATTTCCGGTTCCCAAAACCCATGATGAATAATGTAATCGCTTGTACCAGCAGGTTGATTTACTGATATGGGAGGTCCGTTATCCGAAATTCACCCCTAATTAAACGCCTCCATTTTCTCCATCATATATGGCCACTCGGCAAATTATTCGCGCGCTGCTTGGCTTCCACTCAAAACAAAAGCAAACCGAAAAGATTAATGGCCCTATTCTACTCTTCCCTTCCTTCGGCTTTTTTCCTCCGAAAAATCTGCGCATCCACTCTCATAATCCTCTTCCTCTCCTTAAATTACATTTCCGCGATCTTAACTTCCTAAAATGGCGGCGTCACACTTCCTTAAGCATGACTCCTTAAATTCCTTTCGGCAATATAATCCTCGCAAGTAACCATCTTGCCTCCTCAGGTTGTAAGACACTCCACTGCCATTGTTTGGTTTTCATTAAAATCTAGCAATCTCATTTTTATAGAAATCTCTTCCTGTTATATTTTCACAGTTTCATTGATTTTCATTCAAAGAAATGAATAATTATTTATTCTCTTCATTTCCAGAATCATTGATATTCTTCAAATAATAATTTGGAAAGAATGTATACATAACAACGTTAACTACGATAAGTGTGATGTGGTGAACCTATGTTACGACTGTATACTTTCCCCATTTGTATACAAATAGTTTTTCTTTAAGTCTATCTTTTTGCTAATTTTAGCACCCCACTACTCCACATAACATGTTTAATGCTTTATTCTTTGTGTTAATACGTCAATAAACTAATTAATTGCTGTTTTCCTCCTTACAATATTATGTGATGGCATGCTATATTATGGTACAATATTATGTGATGCATGATCCTTACTTAAAAATAAGTGGATTCATCTAATTTACCGAGGTAAAAACTGCCACATAACTGATAAAATCCTCTACTTGTTCGATTAGGTTGTCTTGTTTTCTATGTAAATATCCTAATGCCCTTCACATAACCTCTCCATTTAGGAAATAATAATCGGAAATGACTTGCTTTTCTTCATTTGAGAATTCCATTTCATTAAAATTATAGCATTTCCTGTTCACGCACTCTTGAATGGGATTCATTAATATGAAATTTCGGCAATGCAGAGCAATGGAAAAACCATTTCGTCCATAATTGTTGATAAATTCTCATTTCTGATGTGGAAAGGAAAACAATCTTTAGAGAGAAGTTCTTATGACGTATATCTGTCTAATTAATAGATGAAGGACTGCATATTTCTTTAAACATAAATCGAACCGGAAAATATAACATGAGTTATGTATATTGAATCGTTTCAAATATTTTGAAACTGGACCCTTGTCGCGTTATTAGAAAATTCTAAGCCTATGAAAAATATTGTGATCGAGAATCTTTTAAATAAAATTGCCTGGAAAAATATTCTTCGGAGCTCATCACCACAACTACCATACCATTTGTAATCTACGTTACCAGGATGTTGGAATTTTTTTTATGTATTCATACCCAACTATATGATTATATATTTATTATATATGAATAATTAACATTAAATCATACGCTTTAATTCAAATTTACAATTTCACAATTAAAAAATGCTATGTGACTATTTAAAATTTATATTTAAGCTACCCTTAATAAAATGACTTTTACGAACTTTATAACACCAGAATTTAATACGATATTATGATATAATACTAGGAACTAAAGTATCGCTTTTAAATTATCATTATACATATTCAGGTGATTCTTTGCGATTTTAAGCAATCTAACGACGTGACTTAACATTTACTGTTCAGGATTTCTGTCCCTATAATAAAAAAAGCGCACTAATTGAGAAATCGCTTTTTCCTCTCTTCAATGTTCGTTACCGAGAGTTCGACTACCAAAAATATCTACCCCATCAATTCAACCAATATTTCAAATTCGATGCAATGATGAAATGCGGTGATTTCTCAATTAAGAACAGGTTTCAAAAATCAAGAACAGGTTTATTAATTCTGCTGAGACTCATCTTCTTCTTTACACATTAAGAAATTCGCTTCGGGCAATCCCTTGGGAATCATAATTAATTTAGCAGTCTTAAACAATTTTACTATGGTTATAATAAATTTATAAAAGTTTAAATTATGTTTTACGTTGATTTATACATGTGTAAATTTGTTGACTATCATTACAATTTTCATTTATTCTATAGTTTTAACTCATCCAGTGAATATTCCTCACTCGTAACTCTTCCTCAATGTTTATTAGGTGATTATTAATAGTTTTGTTGCTAAATATCTTATGGCAATGAATTAGATGGAAGAAGAGACTAGTAAGTCCCTAGCTCTGACGAACGACGTAATCTACCCGAATCCTTTGTTCAGAATAATCATAGGTCATTTTCCGGTTGCATTAATCGAATTCAAATTGAATCAAAATATAGTTGATGCTTTCTTGCGATATTTGGTGGAACTTTTCCATAATAAATATGAAAGAAACGAAGAAAGATTATTTCTTTTTATTGAATCGAAATGTTAAAATACACTAATAAAACCAATAGAGACTACTATGTTTGTATCAACTGTCAATTTAGATCTTAAAAATTAAATTTTTTGGACTTATAGCAAATAAAATGAAATTTAAAATATATTAAAAGAGATATACATAGAATTAAATGGTTGTAGAAATTCGATAACAGAATGCTTTTCTTAACTATTCTTTCTCTCACCAATGAATAAAATTCTTTTATCACGATACGTAAGGAAAATTTTCATTTTAGTATTAAATAAGAATGGAGAGACGTGCTCTCCTTATTTGTTTTCCTTCCCTATACTTTCATTGTTGCATAATACTAAGGATCTTGACCTTTGCTGTCAGTTTGTGTAATGTGGAGGAGTTAATTTTGGACTTTCTTGCGTGGGAATACTTTCCGTTGGTTCGTCTTCTCCCGATTTGTAGCACCTCTCCAGAGAATTACCATTCATGGGTTCCTTCCTTATTATTTCCGGGTTGATACCTATCGAAAAGGAAACCATCTCTTAATTCGTATCCGAAATTTAGAAAATGCGTACCGCTAGGTTCGTCGATTCATCGTATTTCCGTGCAGTTGAAGAGGAGGGCCATTAAACTCTTATTTTTAGAGGCCTTTATTAGGAGTTCAGCTGGGAATTTCACGCCTTTCAGCTTATGGGAATGCTCCGTCTTTCAGTATCTCAATATAATCATCGAACACCATGGTGATCATCATCTGAAGAGAACTGAGTTTACTTGCGAACATACTGATTCCCATTCACTTTAATAAAGAATATCCTAGATTCTTATTTTGACTATTCTTCAACTACCTCCTTCAAAAGACGTTGATCAAACAACGCATAGATACGCCTCGTCAATAAAAGAGCAAGTAAATCCAAGTAAACCTTGGAAGCTATGTTAAACGGTTTCTAAAGGAAGGTAAAGAATCCAGTGTTTCCTACTTTAGCTACTTTCAGTGTCGTTCAATTGCAATCGTCTACAAAAGATACACAAAATTTTCCAGAGGGCTTACTATGTCTGGCTCCACTACTTTCCGTACAGTTATCTGTATCTCAAGGCTGACCAATGAACCCTATGAAAAATGGAAAATTATCAAGAAAAGCTGAGTCCATTAGAAATATATTATATAGCTATATATAATAGCATATGGTTTCGTAGGAAAATATAGAGGTGGCGTCGAAAATAATATTCCCTGAAAAATCCGTGAGGAGAAACGAATTTTCTGCGAACTACATACTTTCCTCCATATCCTTCAATCACTCACAGTTAATGATAAACTTACCTAGTTTACATAAGCTTCACTGAAGAAGTGATGATTGAAAGGAACCTTATTCATTTTAACAGTTACTTAAGCGTCCTTTAGTGGAGATATTTTGATGTAAGATGCTTTCTGTCTTGTGTGACATCCGCTATTTATAATTCCTTATCTCCTAACAGGGTACCGTAGCATTAGCATGATGCAACTCATCCAAGTGTGTTCCAAGTTCTAAAAGAGGGAAATTGATACTCAAACCCATATAAAAAATTCTTTTAAGCGATATAGTTCAAAATTGTGTATTGCGTAAGTTGTAAATATACCTCAGCATCTGAAAGCATAAAAAGCATTCTGTTCGTAGTTGTATTGCTATACTTTTGAGTTTTACAACATAAAGGTAGCTTTCCTACGTCAGAAATCTCTCTAGCTTTGATTATAATGTTAAATTTTTGTCACCTAAATGTATCGGAAATTACAAGTTTCTCATCCATGTCATTGATGTACAGAAGCTCTTGTCTTTCATCTCTTCTTGATTTAGTAAGATAAGTAGATGACAACCTCATTTTAAAATTTAAAGTTCTATTGATTTATAATTGCATATTTTTAATCTCCTGGGAAGTGTTATTTGAACGCTTTTTCAGATTTCTAAACAGAGTCCCACCATATCAATCTGCTTGTTGCGAGATTTGGAATTTAGCTCGTTTCATAATTTTAATAATTGATCCTAGGGTCTATCACCGACAGGGTTTGAGTAGGAAAGCCAGTATATTCTTAATAAAATTTTTCTTCTTGCAAACTATATTCTCAATACTGGAAATATTGGGTTTCAATATGCTTTTATGTCGTTTTTCGATCATCAAAGGAGCAAATTCTTATAAGAACTGCCAAGAAAAGTAATGGGACCGAAGTGGACCACCAAAGTCAACTATAACGTTAAGAAATTATTGCAGTAAATCATCACGTGGCAACTACTAGAACTCGGACTCTCAATAACGGCGCTTTCCGAGGGCTATCCATCTCGCCACCAAACAAAAACAAACCCATCGCGCTTGAAATAGAGCAAAGTAATCTCATTTGCATATTACTCCGTTATTTCACCCTCTCGTTCTGCGTAATCCAGATTTTGCTTCACTCCCACTCACTCTTGCTCATCTCATTCTCTTTCATTCGCGCCACACATTTGCATGCATGTGTATATACAAAGGAAAGGGGAGTTTTCTCAGTCGGTCACAGGGATTAGGACTCCTCCTATTTTCTTATTCCGCGATACCCTCACCTGGAGACCTCAACGCCAGCACCTCGCCCACGCTGAACGTACTCCTCCCAGATGTCACACCTTCCCTTCCGCATACATCCTAACAGTCGTGAAAGAGTTGCCGATTATGACATCATACGGGAATAACCCTCGTTTCAGAGGAAGAATATTTACAACCCTTACCACATACCAAACGTTTATACATGTTTCTATGGTCCTGCCAAGAGGATGCTTCTTTAACTGTCTGAAATATAGCTGCCTGTGGGTAGATTATACGGTTAAGTTGATGATTTTAACTTTTAAGTTATTTATAATGAAGGAAATGAATAAGGATAGTATGAGCTGCAGTAAAAGGATAGGAATGAGTCGTGAAGATGCAATAGTAGCTGCTTATTTACTCGAATTTAGAACACATAACAGTAAGCTCTTACGCACCTAGTAAATCCTTTCTGATGTTCCCGGAAGGTTGAATAAGTACCAGACGATATAAATGGATAGAGGTGGGCAACATTTTTGAATCATGAGATCAGCTTGCACTTTAAGGTATTTAATGTATTTTAATAGAATAATTTTGAATTGTAGAAATTGTATATTAGAGCCAAAGAAGAACATTTCTCTGTTTATTTTCAATTGGCAAAATAAACGAGGCTTTTGTTTGTGTTTCTAAAGCCGCAAATCACCCACCTCTGATCTAGGATAAGACAAGGAAATTTTGTTTATTAAAGGCAATCAAGGCGAAAATGGTAACGTTAATAATATTTATTATTAATATATCTATCTAATTAGCATCATTTTTTAACTGAGTAACAAGCGTTTTGAGCTAATTTTCCAGTTGAAATTCTGGCTACTTTAAATGTCGTATTTGTCAACAAGAAATAGTCGTGGCAATGAAATGAAAAATATTTAACTGGCAGTTTCTTTATTTTTCGTCATGAATGTAAAAATTGTAATTTGAATATGAATCACTGTTTTACTCAATGCGTAGTTTTTGTTTAACGTTCATACATTCCTTCCAAAGGTAGTGCAGTGAAAAAATGTTTTGCTTGGAAAAATTGATCCAAATCATTGAACTAATACAGAGGACGGAGAGTGATATTAAATCTATAAAAAAATCAATTCATAATAGAAACAACTTTGTAACAGATATCTAAGATGTGTGAAATTCCGATAATAGATTTTAAAATGCTCCTTCATAACACACCATTTACACGTTGGATCTAGCCTAATATATATTTTCTATTTGATCTTAAAAATAAAATAAAGAATACAAATGAAGTACAAATCCCGAAATAAAGTATGAAAATAAAATAGACGAGCGCTAATTAAGGCATATTACGTACCGTCAACATTGCAGAAATGTAATGCTCTGTATTAGCTTTAATTTCTCTCTACCATAGCATATGCTAATTGGGAGAAATCATATTCAGTGTTGTACTTTTTTGTTGCCATGGTCTCTTCTAATGATCAATACTTCATTGAATGCTGTACTATATTAACTCCTTAAACATATTTTTATGAGTGAGATTAAAGATTTCCCTCCTTAATTATTGAAAAAAACAGGTAACGAAAATTTAAGGAAAATCCAGACGATATATACTGGATCGTGTTACCTTGGAAGCCTCATATCGTTTGGAATTATCTCTTTACAGTATCATTCCGCATCGTTTAAAAAGCATTGTTTTGAATTCTTCTTCTTCTTCCATAGCCTCATTTGAGGTATCTTTGCAATCGGACATGACGCTCTGTTCCACCTCCGTAGTTTCATTCAGAAAGTTCTTTGATATACGAACCGCCGTCGAGAGAACCTTATCATGAAGCCTTCTTTAATCATACTGCTCTTGTAAAAATATCAACAAACGGAACCTAATGCCTTATACTCTTCTTTTCCAAAATATCTTCATTACCAGATGAATTTGTTTCTCTTTCCTGTCAATTGTGTAGTCTCCATAAAAAATTGTCTGCACGCAAACACCTTAAGATATGATGTGTTATTTTTTTCCTCTTGAAAAAGCCATCTCTGTTGAATTTAAGTGGAACTGAGGTCAAGTTCACGATAATCCCCAGCTCTTTTCCTCCTCTGAGTCATCTATATGCTTCTTCTTTATGGCTGTATGCATAGCTTCTTTCCTCAATAAAACGAAATGTTGTATGTGAATATTTATAGATATCACATCCATTTTTGTTCCAAAATTCCATAAATTAATTTGACTCGTATAGGTTGATCTGATAATTTACAGATCTAACACCGTAAAAAAAGTTCAAAAATAGCTGATTTCGCTCAAAGGTCCTCGATACACTCCTTTTATTGTTTGTTAGATATGTTTATGGCTTGATATTGCGACGAAAGGTAACACTGTCAATCAAATTTTTAACCTAACGTTCTCTCGAGAAAAAAATATTAAGAAGATCTCATTCTATTTCATAATTCTATATGTATGTAATTCTATGTATAAGATGGAGATTGTTCTGCTTCGCGAAATCTTAATTTCACTCTCGCAAAATTCCAAAGAAGAAATTCACAAGGACTAATCCACCTCTTAAGTAGGGAACAGAGCGTCTTAAGCGGTATTTTTATCATATGTTTCGTGTGAAAGGGACGTAGACAGGACCGATAGACCGTAGACCGCAAAGTAAATGTCTTAAGCGGGAAAACCTTAAACGTGTTTTACTGTAAGTAAAAATACAATACATCCCATATATTTTCGATTTCCTTTCTTCTCCTGAAGAGGCAATTCCTCCTTCCAACACTTTCACCTCACAGTTTATCTTATATCGACATATATCACTGTGATCTCGTTTGCCCCACAGCCATCGGGGTTTCAACAAAGGCGATTTCACTTTCCTCTCAATCCTGCATTTTTCTAAAGAATGCACCTGCTCTGGAATTTCCATTAATAAGGTGGTCACTTTATGACCATGAGTTTTATTAAGGGGGAGTGACCGTTTTATGGGATCGTTTAGGTCTTTTCTGTGGTGTATCGATAAAAAAAATAATATTGCCATAGGGAATTTTTCTTTAGTGTATCAGATTCTTGTCTTCTTGAAGAGCAAATCAGCATTCATGCCTATATATTTTATAATATTTTATACTCATTCGTTTGACTTTAGTATCTAAATTATGCTTCTTTACATTTTGTTTCTGGTCCTCCCTCTTCATAAGATGCTTTCTGTCTTTATAAATGCATCTGAAAACGTTTTCTTTGATTGGATTTACAGGTTAAATATTTAAATTAATTTTTTTATTGTAATTTTACTATAATTTTATTATAATTTTACTATAATTATTGTATTAATTTTGCTTTTTACTTTCTATTTTATTCATTTCGATTGCTAAAATGATAGCACTAATATAATCATAAGTATCTAGAGAAGTGTATTTTTCTTTTCTTTTTCTATTGCTTTTGTTATAATTTCAGTATTTTATTACTCCTCAATATTTCCTTGCCTCTCTTTTCCAGGTTTTATTTCTTTTGCTCTATTGTATTCTATAATACTGCCTAAATATTGTACATTATATTCAACATCTATTGTTATCTCTACTTTTTGTATGAATAGGTTTTAATATTGTTTTTTTCTGTTACTTAACATGTTGTTTTATCTTAATGCTTTTCTGGTCATTTTTTCTATAAAAATATATTTCTAATTGTTTAAACTTTGCGATAGTGCATCTCTATTATATTTTGCCTAACATATCTACTTTAACCTGGTTTTTCTATAAAAATTTGTCAATTTTTCTCTCTGATAAACTCACTGTTAAGAGTTTCACACCTTGTGCAGGCTCCGTTCTTGTTTTTCTGGCTGTGTTCTCTTTGTTGTTTACAATGCAAACTTTGTTCTTAAATGTAAATTAAAAATCATTTTTTATGCGCTATTTTTTAAAGTCAACTCTTTTTAATTTTTAACGAAGGGTAAGAAGATACTAATTAGTCTTAACTAATCGCTCCCATAAAAGACTTTTCATATTATTACTATTAAATTAAGTGGAGGTCACCCGAATGTTATTTACTCATGTAGTGGTCAAATTTTAGTTCTTAAGTTGTATGAAATTGGGTTGTATCAGTAGGGCTAAGCTAGCTATTTCATGAAATTTCCCATTGGGATCAGTTACTGATTTCCTCTCCATCCACTTCTTTCAATACCTCTTCCTCACTAGTAAAGCGCATCGCAGTGCCATTTTCTTTTGCGAGATGTAAATCTGAGGCCAGATTAATGTTACGTAACATTGCGGACTTGGGTGGTGTAGAAAAAAACACAACGTAAAATTCAAACTGCGTAACCTAGCTCCTAAACTCGAAATGGCCACCTTGATCACAAGCTTCAAGGATATTTTTGATGGGCATCGATGAGGTAATTTCGAGAATATTCGGCCCTTTTTTGCCCTTCCGTGTCAAAGGTCACTCGCCCTTTTCTCGCATGAATAATTCCCTGAAAATGGCCCCCGTGGCAGGTACCTTCCGCCTTGTCCTTCCTCTTCTAGCGTCCTTGACCCTGGTTAAGTTGCTTCTTCGCCCTACGGCCAAAATGGGAAGGGTTGCCCGCAAACTATTCCCACGACTTGGGTGAGTCAGTATGGGCTCTTAGAGACAAAATTGGGGCCGTAATGGCCTTGCCTAAAGCCCAGCATCTTTTCCCCGAGGTATCTCTTACCCATGATATATCGGGATATATAAGTGATTTTACTCGATTCCGGGGCACGTGTAGCTGGTTCTTACGACATCTTAACCACTACCGACTTTAATGGGATTTTCTTGCTTTTTTTATGGCCACGGCTCATTCAAATTTTTAACGTATTTTTTTCGTGAGGAAATCCTGCGCGTAGTCTCCATCTCAAGGATGTTCGGAAGGCGTTTCTCATGTAAATTAAGATTTTTTCTAATGTTTCAATATTCATACGGCTTATGATCGGCTTAGATGCTGTATAACTTAATTATAAATTCCTGTGAGAAAATCGCTTGAGGATTTTTTTAATCTATCGCCTAATCAGGAACGTCAAGTTAAATTTAATGTTGCATTGTTGAACATGAATTTCAATTCTCGGTTAAGTTTATCTCTTAAAATTCAAAGGATTACTTTTTGATTAGTAATTTATTGATGTAGAAGATAAATATGTTGAATTTGCGCGATATTTTACTTCCTGGTTGATTGACATGTGATGGAAATCAAAATTATAAATTTACCAAATTTTCTTTTGCATTGCAAAATATTGAAAGTATAATGTTTTTACACTCAAGTCATATAAGTTTATTTGAAAGAAAGTATACCAAAATTCATTATTAAATTTCATTCTCTGGATATAGATTTTGTAAAATATAAAGTGTAATAAATGCCATCTCTTCAGTAATTACTCGATTCTATTTATTTAATTTTCCTGTAATTATTATATAAGTAAATTTCAGAAACTTAGGAATTCTCCTTATCAAATATCCTATATTACTTCACGATAACGCTCTTTGCCGATGACGCGACGATTGCTTAAAATCAATTGAATTCCCTGTCGGAATGGTATCACTGAAAGTGTCCATTTAATTTAAAATAATTATGGTATATTTAAATTTCGGCAAATTTATGAGATATTTAATATTCAATATGAAATATTATATTACGATTTATCTATCTTCTAAAATATAACCTTGAATTAATCCACTTTCTTTACATGAAGCCTACACTAAGGTAATAGATATGATTGTGTTTGCTGTGCTTGTATAAAATTAATATTAGAAGCAATTCTCCTCCTAGTAAACCAAACGTTTTTGTCGGAAGAAACTCTTAGGAAACCAAACTTTTTTGTCGTTTATCAGCATGAAGTTTAAAATATACTAATACACTTTTTCTTCGAAGCTTAAATGGTCACTATCATTTAAAGATGGCAACCAATCATTAAAAGTAGTAGTGCCGATAGACTGTTATTTAGGTAAGCTATTTCAGTTTTAATTTGCACTCTGGTGGGTTCTATCTCATCTCATTAGGCTTATGTGAGATATATCCTATTTATCTGTGTAGTCTGAATCTAAGCCTATGAATGAAGACTGAAGGAATGTATTTAGTATTTATTTTATTTACAAACGTTACATTTTGGTCGGTGGACCAGGTAGCAACGGTGGAGAGGGACAAAATAATATTGACATCCGGCCGGCATTCGCCCAAGGACGGGAGGGGAACCCCTCCAGAAAAACGTCCCGTGAACAGTTAAATTCTTAACAATAAATATACATAATCAATAGATATACAATAAATTACAATCCAAAATACCAGTGTATATTTAGATGTAGAACTAAAGCATAATATAATACATTATAAATAATAAATATAGGGTATAGTAAATTATAATCAAATTAACATGCTACATTATTCATAGATAACTTAACATGCTCCATAATTTAAATACTATGACCTTTAGGTTTAGTTTTAAAACGTTTAGCATTTTTCAGCATTGGAATGAGAACTTCTCCAGGTAAAGCATTCCATTCTCTTATTCCTCTTTTGATAAAAGAGTATGGAGGAATTCATAATACGTAATTATGAATATGAATATTTAAGAAACCCAAATATTTTTATTGCATGTATTCATCCGATTACCGTCTGATGTAATGCATCCAATGCTGCAATTATCAATTTAAATCAATATTGCCCATAAACACATCCGAAGAATACTATTAACGAGAACTTCATCCATACTCTTTCTTTCGATATTGTATGTGTGATGGAGAAAATTGTTTACTCTTGATATTCTTACTCAAAAACTGTAAAACATGTTAACATGAATAGAATTTTGTTATTCTACAGTTGACTAAGATCAGAAATCTCTAGTTCAACACGAAATTACTGGATGATTAAGAGAAATTTGTTTCTCTAACCTTCCATCTCGGGCATATTTCATGCATAAAATAAGTTACTTCAGATTATTGAAACGCATGATATCGTAGCAAGGGGTCTTTATAGCTGAAGCATTAGAATAGAATAAACCCTCAACACTATATTTAAGCTCTTTTGATCGTATTTATTACATTTTTATATTAATAATTACTCATTTTATATATACTCAAACCTTTCACCTATATACAGTGTGCATCAATAACGATAACTTAATTCGAGAATAATTTCCCTTTTACTCTCCAACGATTGCTTCCCTTTCAAATTTTCACGGAGGTTGTCCCTTAAAAATGGGGAAAACTGTGTGGTCAACCTGTTTTCTGCCAAACAGCTTTCGCATTCTCTTAAGACGGTAACCTTCGATTTTTATTTCTTTTATGTCTTAGACTATGTTACCGACAAAATTTTATGAACGCATTATACCTCTTCCATCGCGCTGGAAACGCCCGAAATGATCGTAAAACACCAATTCGATACCGTTTTCGATAAACTTGTAGCATATGCTACACCCAACGCTCTCCCAGCCTATTCAAAGATGAGCCCTTTGATAAGAATATTATTATCCCATATTATGGGGTAAATTTCAAATGGTCCATGTACATATCCTTGAAAACGCTCTGCTGTCGTATTTAATTTTCTTAAATATCATTTATTTCATCCGATACCATGAGCTTATGTTGGGATCAGAGCTATGCAGTAAACGATAAAAACTGATTATTAATATATCTCCTTTCGAGAAAATATCATTTCGTTTTGCCATGTGCTTTTTGTTTCGATAAAAATTACATTACGTTTATTGTGATGTTAAAAGTAATAGCAAATGATAACTCTTGATGTAACTAAATTTTCATTTTATACGTGGGGGGACCCAAAAGTAACGAGAACCGGGCTGTGGAGGGGAGGAACGTCAGGGGACCGAGTTCTGGTTGGTAGGGTATTTTGGCGGGAACTCTCATGAGTCAGTATGCAACGTTTCGTCGCCGTGAGAGCAACTGTTTGTGCGCAGCATTTCTTTTATCAAAGTAACTTTTTCCCATGTGGCGAAAACGTGAGATGGCTGACGCTCGAGAGCAACGCGCGGCGGTAAAATTTTGTTTTCTGTTGGGGAAAACGGCTGCGGAAACTCTTGTAATGCTTCAAACAGCTTACAAGGTTGATGCTTTGAGTCAAGCTCGGGTCTACGACTGGTTTTCGCGGTTTAAAAGGGGCGAAATGACGATTGAAGACCAACCTCGTTCCGGGCGCCCCTCAACTTCAAGAACTGACGACAACGTTGAAAAAATCAACACCCTAGTCCGTGAAGATCGTCGCCGAACAATTGATGAGCTCTCTAATATTTCTGGCATGTCATGGAGTTCAATTCAGAGGATTTTATCAGAGGATTTGCGCATGAGAAGAGTTGCAGCCAAATTTGGCTCACACTGCGTTGTCTGTGAGGCAGTTTTTGAGTAAAAACGGAATGACACCGATTACTCACCCGCCGTACTCACCTGACCTGGCCCCCTGTGACTTCTTTTTGTTCCCTAGGCTCAAAAAGAACATGAAAGGAAAACGTTTTGGGACTGTGGAAGAAGTGAAACAAAAATCGCTGGAGGGGTTAAAAGACATCCCATTATGTGAGTTCCAGAGCTGTTTTGATCAATGGGAAAAACGTTTAGACAAATGTATATTGGTTAATGGAGAGTACTTTGAAGGTGATAAAAATTTAGAGTAAAAATATTGAGAAATAAAAAAGTTTTAATGAAATTTCTCTTATTTTTGGGTCCCCCCTCGTATAATTTAGGAAATGCTATTTTCAACAAAGTTTTCTAAAGATGTATCTTATTTAACGAATATTTTAACTCCTCAGTAAGTCATAACATAATTATTTACCTTCGGATCATAGAAGACAAGGAGGACGAAAAAGAATTTAAATTTATACTTTAATGGATTTCTTATTTATTAATGAAAACATGGAGGAAGCATCATATTATTTTTCAGTCTTAAACATTTATCCAACGCGTCCAGAGAAGAAGTAGTAAAGTAAATCATCACTTAATTAAATAACGTAATAATATACGGTTTTTGTTGTGTTTTAAGTTTGATCTTTTTTAAATTGTCTTTAACGTTTCTCATTTTTTAAACTCAAAGTAATTTAATTTTTTGCTATTTCTTTACGTTACGTATAACTTTTTCCAGTATAAGATCAGAGTGATCATCATCTGTGACACACTCGTTTTCTCACAATTGAAATGATCAATAAGTTTCATCAGCATCGTAAATTAAGAAGTATCGATTCAGCACTCTTGAACGTAAGAGCATTATTTTTTTTTAAATTACAGGTATGCGCTCTATATCCTTAGTAATCAAAGTAATACTTCAATGGCAGAGAGAAAAGCATTTCTGTTATATTCAATGTGCTACAGTGTGCATTAGAAAAACTGGGAATCACTAGGTTAATCTAGGCCAGATCCAAAGCTTTTTTATACAAATCCTACGAGAACGTCTTTACGCAAAATATATTAGTCATGTTACGTATCATTCCTTGCAAATGGCACAAGCTTAGGTCATGTTTCTCAATGGAAAGCAGCTTCTTTGATTTTATAATGGTGATTATTATTCTACTATTCATTCTTCGCAGGCACTTGTTGAATGACAGAAACTGCGTAAATAGTAGATCATGCTTCATGTGATATTATTATATTTTAAAATCAATTAGCATACACAAATTGTAATGATGTATCTTATAGAGTACAGTACATGGGACGTGACATGGTAGAACTTCATGAAGCATCAAAAGTTGGTAAAAGCCCGCTTTATCCTTGTTCCTGCATATCTTATGGGCCATAAATTTTGGGGATTAACATTTGTAAGCCACTCCCTGTCGTAGGTAATAGCTTTGGGAGGAGTTCACAAGTAAACGAAAGCTGCCTATTTTAGGATATTCGTGAAAATTCCCATAAAAACTTGTTTTCGCGAGAATGTAATCGTAAAGTATTTATTTAAAAGCCTACATTAACTCCTTGAATCTATACTATCGACCGAAGTGAGCGGTGGATGAAAAGGGATTCATTTTTAGAGGAAGCATAAACTAGCAAAATCTCGCGAAATTCCACATTGTTAAGGGGAGTGTCTTAGTAATTCCAAATCTCATTTTATTTAGAGATTTTAAGGCCTTGTAGTTATATAATTCCGTCTGAAAAGTCAGCAGTTTACCCTTACTTCCAAACTATCGTTAGAGAGTGATTTCAAAAATTGAGAAAAATTAATTTCAGGAGTTATTTCATAATTTCTGGTATTTGCATCTGAAAATAAACACACATGATTTTGTTGGTAAATAACTTCTTGAGAACTCTTGGAAGAGCAGTACTATTTTTCTATATATATATTTATAATCACGTTTCAATATTCTGAAAGTATTTTTCAACAGCGTAGACTGGCAGTCAAAACAGAGTAGATAACTATTATTTAAGGTTTTTAATAGAGAGAAGATAATTGAACAGGAAAGATAATAAAATTTTAAGCTAAAAATATGCATGGGTATATTTTTACGTGTAGGATTTATGTAACGTTATCTTCAGTAATGTAGGTAGCAAGAAAAAATTAGATAAATAGCTTGATAGAAAGATATATTTATCTTTTATTGGCAAGGTTAGTGGTCCATGCTGTCCTCTCGGATGTAATGCGAACAAATATAAATGAGAAGTAAACAGAAAGAATACAGTTTTGGAAAAAATCTTTGCAACTGAAGGTTGACAAAGTAAAAAGCCAAGTTACGGGAAAACACACACAGAGAAGGCGGGAGAAATGAAACCGTGATATCACAGAAAAGGCAATATGTAATACGATATATTTTTATGGAAGAAGTAAAGAATAATAAAGAAAGAAATTTCAATTACAGAAGTATGAAACAGAGGAAAAGAAATTCTTAAAAGAGATGGATAATTACAAACCAAATAAAGTTACACATCTCAAATTTAGTTCTACTTTTCTTCCATTTTTACTTACCCCGATCCCTCAAGTAGCTGACTATCAGTCCCGCTTCATTAATTTCCCTTCTTTTTCTTCAAAGAAGCTGGCGTTTATTTTCCTTTTAATTCTCTTTGTTTCTGCCTCATATAACTCGCAATTACGATATACCTAACAATTTTCTGCTTTTTGCTAAATTTATCACCATCATCATCATTCGCACGTCTCACTCCCTTTTTTGCCGATGCTTCACAAATTTCCCTTGTAACTTTCCCAGTGTTTTTCGCAGGATGAGATCTTCTCTTCCATTACTAGGATTTTCTCCCATGCTGCGAATGTTTATTTTTGCGGATTTTTTACGACCGAGGCTTTGGATGGAGGAATGGTCTACTGGTAACCTAACTCCACCTCCGAAGGGTCAGGTAAATCAATCAACGTCTTTCTCCCAACTCTCCCTCCCATTTACTAGTAATTCCCTCTTTCTTTCTATCTCTAATAGAAAGTAGGTTATTTCCTCCTCTTCTTAATAGAGACCATTCCAGTTTATAATGGTTTCGGTGAGTCGTTACAAATAATTACTGGAACGAGAATAGCACTTCTTGCGCTATGTTTTGTTTGTGGATTTCGATTTAATTAAGCGTTTCATTCACCAGGTTATTTTTTTCATATAACTATATAAATACTGTCATTATGGTCGTGGTCTAGGCAGTTGTTGCTCTTAATGAAGAAAGCAATTAATAAAAAAAATCATTTTATGACGTTTCCTGTATCTAATATCATTTTTAATATAAAAATTTTCTGAAAAAATTTCAAGGACAAATTTTAAATCTCGTGACATTTGCATCGTTAATTTAGAAATTTTTTGCGTGTTTCAGAATGTTCTTCATACCACTGCCTTCTCCGTGTAGTTGTAAACATTCGGTGATGATCATTCTTAGTATTCCGTATTTTGGTTTTTATTCTTTTATCTTTATTTCCGTGCTCTTCTATCGATATCTCTGTAATTCTTTGTATACATTCTAAGTTTGATACTTGATTTTGTTACCTTTATTTGATTACAATAATGTGATTGCCATTCTGAAGTCATAAGATGGCCCATCAAATTGTTTCTTTTTCCGTTTCGTTCCTTAAAGTTCCCTTTTATCCTCAATCATTTCAATCCCTCCACATTTCTAATCTCATTCTTAACATTCAGCACACTTTTCACATCCTTTCTACGAAAAACTTAAACTCTGCACATCTTCATTACGAAGCGTTCATTCTTCGGTCACATTCAAGACAGATTCCTTCATTATTTTAGCTATATATTTGTTATTCGTCCTGCGCAAAGGAAAGTAAATGGCATACTTTAAGGTGATTAAAGGCTTTGAATGCATATGTACGCAATGTTTCTAGATCTTATATGATATTACGAAGTTTTTTGTCGATGTCGGAATTGTACAAAATCTGCAATGCTCAAGAATGTTAAGTGCACAAATAAAACTGATGAGGGAATTGATGCACCGAGGCGTGAATCTTCACAAAAACATTCGTAATTGCTGTCTGATGGAGTTAAACATAAAACTTCGATTAATTATCCCGAAAAAAATGAACACTTCAGGGAAAGGATGGTACTCATTAACTGGATTACTACTTAAATACGTTCGTCTTCAAATCTTTTTTGTTGCTTAATGTGAAAAATATACTAGCAGATTTTGTGGGAGATTCCTCTAATATTGAACTCATGCGTCAACTTAGCAAACGGCTAATTGTTTTCTGTTGATAATAGAATTTTTCTTTATGTTATAAAAGAGAAAATTTTGATGGTTAAATGTAAGAAACCTCCTATCTTCATTTAATCATCTTTCATCATACTTCTTTCAGTCTAACATGTATAAAGTAGAACATTTGCGTATGCTATACTTATTTTAATTGTATTAACTTTATACACGCGCCATCAATCTGTTAAATTTTGAATCTGCCATTGACTTTGATCTTTCTCGATCAATGTGTGGTTTGTGAACAAAACTAAAGTTTAGTCCTACTAGGTCATAGCACTAGCTATGGACTAGAGAATATTTTATATCTAACAGTAATTATAACTTAATTTTACACCTTGAGAAACCAAATATTATTACTACTACCTTATTTCTAAACTTTTACTATGCATGGAAACGGAATTTCTGAGAGATGAAACGAAAGTATGCATCCACAAGTTTACATCTTCCGAAGAATACTTGTATGAAAATTCTTCTCCTAAGAAACAATGCACAAGATACGATCTTCTGGTGGTAATTAGGAGCAATGATGTCGTCGAAACTTCCTGCATGCATAATTCAGCACTGAGTCGGCAAGGGAATGCATTTCCTTTCATTCCACTGTTTTCTTTCGTTCCTGTTAACACTTTCATTTTCCAACCGCTTCCTGAAACCGTGGAACATTAATTCCGTACCTTCCCCTTTCTTCCCAAGCACCTTTTCCCTCTCCTTCCTCTCTCCTCATCCCCTCCCCTCAGAGCTTCCAAATCTGTCTAAAGGAAGGATGTTATTCCTCAAAGGAAGGACCTTGACACTCGCCTCGGCCGTTCAACTCTCCTATATTACGTCGCTCTTTAGATACACCACTTATTCTTTGAATTTATGCCGCCCTCTAATCATTCCCGCTCTAAATTCTGTAATTGCTTAAGTTCCATTATAAGGTAGCCTAAATTTTTAATGTAGTTGTTCAGTTTTGCATAGTTGTTATTTATGCTACATTTGCAATTTTACCTCCGTCAATATTTCTGTCACGCACGGATATGACGAAGTAGAATCGAGATAAATTTTAGACTGACGTCAGACGGATGATAGACTGAAGGTTGTTCTATGTATTGAATACCTTTTTTATTTCTGTTGAGGTAAATTTAAGTTCATCAGAAGAGATATCTTTTTCGATGGCTAGAAGATTTATTTATTAGGATAAATAGGAATAAATAGTATTAGGAATAAATCGGCATTAGTTAGTAAAATGAATAAAATATGTAGGGTGAAACAAACAATAACTTAATTCCGATAAGGTATTCCTTCTGATAAAAGTACTGTCCCACTACTTCATTCCTCATAATTTATTTATTTGAAATTATAATACTATTAGCTGTAATATGCATAAAATAATAACATGAAATAACAGATACATCAACGAAGCGATTTAAACTAGTAAAAAATTATGTCAATATCATTTAAGTTTTTCAACAATTAGCCTAATTGGCAAATGCTATAGGAGAACCGGAAAAATATGAACTGTAAGTAATATTAGACGGAAATTTTCATGCTATTTGACAGATTCAAAACAATCGACTTATTTTTCCTTCAACTCAACTTTAATAGATTCTATATTCACATTTGTATAAAATCATGAATTGCAATCATACAATGAATTAAATGAGGTTGGTTTTCCATTGGCTAAAACTCCTTATACTATTTTCCAAAATCCTGTCCTTTATATGTTTTTACAGTGATTCAAACGTTCAGAATTTCGAAATAATGAAAAAAGAAGCATATATACATACGAGTCAAGACTAAAATTCCATCAAATTGGAATGGTCTAGATCATTCCCTAATTTTCCAGTAAAAATTGCTTCGTTGAAGAATAAAAACTTTCCAAATTAAGTAACAAGAAATATGCTCCCTTTATACGAAAAGAAAATATTCTTAAAAAATATGATGAAAAGACAACTAATATTCACAATAGCTGGTGAAATCTCTAGATATCTACATCTGTGGCAATTAAAGCATAATGTAGAAGATTCCTTTTCATTTTTAAGGAGTAAAGCACTCATTTGAAAATTAAAGAGAAAATGGGCCATTCCCTTTTGTTTTTTTCAGTATACAAGAAATAAAAAATGATCATATCCCGGTTATAACACTACTCCGCTTATGAGTACTTTTCACTAGGTTACCTAAAAGCCATAAACAGGTTTGGCTGTTGTTGTTTGAATTAATAGTTTTCATAATAATTTTTCGATCATCTCATCTTAAATCGAAAGAGAGCTACAAGTGTGACGTTATTGAAAATTCACGTTCATTGCATCTGATTTTCGTGAATTACGCGTGAAGTATTTTCTTTTAACCGACCAAGGTTTCGTTCCGGAGCCACATCATCGTACACTTTGAATTGCCATCGGCAGGAATTATCTTCCGACTCGTCCAGTTCGCTGGAAATCGTTACGTCTGTACGAAAGAGAAGTATTCACATAATAAGGGACAATCCATCTTCGTGCGAATTTTCTCCATTTCCCACAGTCGTTGCACACCATTTCCGAACACCTTTTGGCCCAACTCCAAGGTCATCGACGAAAATCAAAATGATGCGGGTTTGACATCTCTACGAATCAAGCCGCTCTTCCTTCCTTCGGAAAGTGTGTTTAAGGGCACTTACGAAAGTTATAAACGTCAAATTCTCTCGTGAAAACTGTTATCTCGAGTGTTTGGTTTCTCTTTCTTCCCCAAAATAATGGTTTTCGTGAAACTGCACGAAGATTGCGTGCCTTACCTTCGCATTGAAAAGATTCGTTGAGTGATCAAGGAAGGTCCGATGGTAAATCTCCATCGGCTTTTTTCTTATGGTCACTTAGGAAGGACAGAAGGGCCGAATTTTCTTACTTTAAGGTAGAAAAATGTTTTTTATCTAGCCTTAATGCCTTCCGATGAGGAATCCCTTTCTCGTGAAGATTTGATCAATTTTCTCACTCGTTTGCTTCGCTTTTGCAGGAGTATGAGAGTAATCGGACCAACATGAAAGAAGTAGTCGATCGTTTGAAGAGCCAGCACTTTTGAAAATTTATTAAGAATTGGATTCTTTGGTATACAGTAAATATTTTTATAATTCACGGACGACATTTCAATGTAAGCTCCATATATAAATAAATGAAAGAAACGGAAGTGTCATGTTCTGTTATCATGTACTATCATGTAACAAACTCTTGTCAGATTTTTTTTAAAGTTCATAGAAATTCTGAATTTTGCCATTTCTCCTCTTTTGAAATAAATTTGATCGCTCATTCCTTCTGGAAAATCAGGAGAATTAAATTTTCTCCTCATCATTTCAATGAACTTATAAAGTATTTTTATACATTCTTAACAATTTCCCAATTCCCATTACGAAGGTTTATATTTCAAGCTATAAATAAAAATTGATGTCTTTTAATTTGTATGAAATAACCATGCCGATATTTTAAGAAAATTTTCTAGTTTTCTGTTTAATTGATTTTCGTACTTTTTTTGTTTATTCAGGGGGTTGGCTAAAATCTTTATTAGGCAAGTTTTAATCATAAGATATATATTATCTTTATTATTCTCTTAGATGGCGAAAATACACATCTTCACAATTAAATGGCGCTGTTTTAAAAAATGAATTAAAACCCAATATCAGATGTGAGATCTCACTCACTGCGACATTTTCGAATCAATCGAACCAAATTATATCGGAAACCATGACGAAATTCTCGAGAGCAGTCAGAGGTCAATTTTTACAGCACGGATATTACGAAATTCTTAACGGCGAGTAGGATTAGTCCTTACGGTACTGCTTGATGTCGAAGTGTCGCGGGTTTTGTGTCCTCGTGGGCGGGATGAGAACCGCATGGTTTCGACCTTTGGTGTCCTCTCCTAAAGAGCACCACGCCCGAAATATCTTGCAGCCACTCCTCGTCTACCAATGGAAAGTCGATGACCCCTGAAAAGACTTCTAGCGAGAATTTGGGGGGAGGATTCACGTGATCATTGCAACCCTATCAAGCCAATAATTATTGAAGCGATAAACACAGTCCTTCAATATTCCTTCATTGAATCTCATGTTTCTCATGAATTTTTCACTATCCAGTGTGATTTTGATCATTGATAACATCCACAACATGTTGTGATTTTGACACAATGTTGTCCTCTATGAAGGTAAATGGTGTGAAAATAAAACTCGCTAAGTTCAAGGAAAGAAAATACCTTTGCACGGAAAGTATACAAAAAATTACGTTAATAAAATGAAATTGACTTGGTGCAGTGGTTCCCATTTGTATAGCTTCCCAGAAAGTGGCATGCTTCGGTTCGAGTCTCAGTTGTGCCGCTAAGCTATGAAAGGTAGATGAGGAATTTCCTTCCTACCTTACTTGTAAACAATTTACGTTAATGAGAGAATAACATTAAAAGACATTAAAATTAAGGAATAGTTGTCAGGAATATTTCATCAAAAAATTAAGTGTCTAATATTTTAGGCACTGGTCATGGGGGTTAAGAATTATTCTCTACTAGCGAAGCCTTTTTCCTTATAGATTTTTATATATAGCTGTTGAATTCATTTAGTGAATAAGATATCCATGAATTTATCTTCTCATAGACTTATCTCCGTTAACTATAAGTACTAGTTCCTCCTTAAAATAATCCGAAAAACATTTCCAAGGAGCAAGCGAAGTATCTAATAAAAGTTCCATTAGGTATTATCAATACCGAACTGAGAATCTCGATGCTGCTATTGGGAAATCATAATCAAGGATGTATATGCAAACCTACCGCACAATTCGTGAAAGGATAAATCCCTTCAGTTAAGCAAATTGCAATAATGGTACAATAGAAGTAAAACATATCTATAAAGCTTGTAGGGCAGCACTTCATGGAAATAGATCGCTTTTCTTTGATTGATATTAGAAGATGTAGTTGGCATACTGTACCTGCTTCCCATTGAAACAGAAAATTTTGTTTCATGCGCGTTGAATCGTGAATGAAGGTATAATATGAGCCATTTTTTGTTTCCGCTGGCCAAAAATTCTCATTGCAAAAACATGTTAAGATATACTGTTTCCTGTTTTTTTCCAGTCTCTCAACCATTTTCCAAAATTTGAGTGCCTCGAATACTGCGGAGAACAAACGAGAACACACGGAGAAACATTTTATCGCTTGAAAGGAACAGGGACTCACTCAAAAACGATAAGATATCAACATGGTCTTAAGAAAGAGATTACGATTAGATCGTATTAGGAAATGAAATGACTTACTTATACCAAAAACATTTGAAAGATAATTTGGTTGTTTTTAACATCGGGGAACGTCTTTTACGTGGTAAAATATCACATAGGTATAAAATTACATAGATATTGCTAAATGTTTTAACCAAAGTTTGAGATTACATCTATATAAACATCAAAGAAACCAACTAGTTATAATAATTAATCAAGAAATTCGCAAAGGAAAATTTATGACTTTCTATCTTGGACAAAGAGAGGTTTTTGGCCGTTTTTCTCCTTAGCTAACTTAGAGTAGACATATTTTCGGATATTACGAGGGTGGTCTGAAAAGTTTCCGACCCCAGATTTTTTTCAGAAATCTATAGAAAATTCTAGAAATTTTCAGAAAACATGTCGAGAAATGGCGAAATGTCGGAAGCTTTTCAGATCACCCATGTATATCATATGCTGCTTGGTCGTTCATGTAGTATTCGTTGATAAGCAAGGAAAAAAAGAGTGATAATTTTGCATAATCAGAAATTGAACTAAGTAATTTAATTAAGTTTAAAAATACCTCGAAATTTTAGGATCTGTATTATGCGATATTAGCATAAACACAAGTCAGAAATCGTTCGTGAAAGCAGTACCATTTTGCAGTACTTCAGAGCGCCACATATCAGCTAAAAACCTTTGGTCATAGCTACTGGTAATTAATTTGAAAGTATATTATGTATTTTCAAAATGATTGTTTAAAATTAATAAGAGAGAAGGTGAGAAAGAAATAAAAAAGCGAAAAAATAACACTTGGGATTCAAGCCTAAACTAATTTTCGCAATCATGACTTGATGACCTCTCCATCCCATCATCTCCCGAAATTCTCCCTTCAGCTCAGATTCCCTCTCCATCCCCTGTAAACTGGTCAGCCTTGTACGAGGGCGACGCCCCAACCATTTCAGATCTTCTTCTTTCTTGCATCTTATTTTTTCACTCTCTAAATCCGAGCTAACTGTGAGGAAATGGACGAGTCATAAATCAGAGCTAGAAATATTAGGGAATTCCGGAGAAAGCATCAACCACAACTTCGCTATCTTTCAATTTCGAAAGTGGGTGGTACTCTGCTCTTATGGACTGTTATTTAGTTACGGCTTTTAAACTTATCTTTATTCTAATGTCCGGTAATTGCTATAATCATTGAATGCAACCATTTCCATTCACACCAATGAGGTGTGACGGAATGACGTAAAATTATTTTATACTAAAATATGAAGGGATGCATTTGTTCATTTAGACGAATAAAATGCCTGCATAGATTCTAATCAATATAATTTTAACAGGATTTGGACTGAATCATGTCGATAAACCATCGATTTGCGCGGTAGAATTCAAGGCTAAGTTAGTACTGCATATGCAGTAGGAATAATAATAAAAACACCTATGAATGTACTAACCCATTTTCCCCAGGTGAATATTAATATTTCTAGGTTTACTATTAGGGATATGACTTAAAGAGAGATTTGGATAAAGGGATTAGGTTTTCACATAATCATAGCAATTCATAAGATGGCAAGTTATGATTCTCTTAGCATTCTTTCTTTATTCTATACTTTATCAAGTAAATAAATATTTGATTTCGGCTTTTTATTTCCACTAAATCTTAAACTTCGTGCAAGAGCAGAATTTCAAGTTCGAAGTCGCGTGAAGTTCAAGGTTCCTACATCCCAACGGCATTTTAGAGAAAGTAAAGGGATGGGTTCTCAAAAAATTAAAGCTCTATAAGATATAATAACCAGTGTAACCTGTCTAAAATAAGGAAAAGGTTTTAGTTGTCTTTCTGCGTTAGGTGTGCATCTAGGAAAAATCCCAAGAAGAAACGGTTGAGAAAAAAAGAGAAATGAGAAAAGCCCGACTAAACCAGGTCACGAACCCGGGTCTCCCCATTTCCTGTCGATTTTTATCCCATTTGAGCCATACGGTTCAGTAAAACAAATTTTTTATTTTGTGACTCACATTTAGCTACAACATTTTCATTTTTTCTTATTACAAATCCAATCCTCACTCTTCTTTGTGCAGACATTAATTAGGAAATCAGTGTTTTTTCCTTTCCAAATTTACTTTAAATTTATATGATGAACCGTATTTCTCCAAGTTTAAGACATTTGCTTAAAAATTTGATGCCTAAGAACAAAATGCATCTGAAACAATGCTAGTTCAATGCTGTAGGGAGCATAATGGTACATTTTTCGAAAACTGCTTCTACGCATGTCTTCGCAGACCACTACGCTATTTTAATTGTTGATAATAATATTTACGTGTGTTGTTTTCACACTTATTGTTTCGCATTTGTTATATTCGGTTTACAAGTGTATTTAAATTAGGAATTTTTCTACCAAATTTCGAATTCCAAAATTAAGTTTCATCATATTCATGGGACCTAATACAGGAAATAATCTCAAATATAATACAGGAAATACGGTAATTTTAGTACAGTTTGGCTCGCCCACAACTGTAGTAATATGATTCTCCAAATAACAAGTCCAGCCATATCATTAATTTACAGTTGCAGAAACAGAAATGTTCTCTACTATTATAAAATCTTTGCCAATTTTACAAATGCTATTCTTTCTTAAAAGATGATGTCTGCTAATTTTAGTGAGTGAGATAAGAGAAGAATTAAAAGAAAATAAAAGTATTTGCCGATGGAGTAAATGATAGCATATTTCTTGAAGATAGCTCTAAATTTTCTCTCTTGAAGCGAACTCTGAAGTACAATTTCTTCACATGCAACACTATTTAAAGCTATTTTATCTTTCAGCATGTTATATGACCGTAACAAAGTGTAATCTTTCAAAAAGAACCCAAATCGGCCATGAATGTGAGTAATACTTTATTTTTCTTTCTCTAATAAAAACATTAACTCAAAATATCATATTTAAAACCACAACTGATAAACTGCTGGTAGGTTTCATATTGCAAGGCTTTCTCTTTATTTTCACTCTCAGTTAGTTATTTTTATTCCTCGGAGGCAATGTTTTAGAAGCGTTTTTTTCGTAAATTAATTCTGCAAATAAAAAGTGAGGCATAAATTTTAAATTCAAGAATTACTTATATTCATTATCGTCGAGTAATGAGAAAAAAAGCCTAAGAATAGAGGCTCCCGGCTTGGGCTACTTGTTTAGAAAATAACATTTTCAGGTCGCTATACAGACTATATACTATAAAAGGTACGTCGAGGGGTTAACGTGATTCTGAATATTTTGCTATAAAAATATTCCAAATGTAGTTGTTTCAATTCACATTTTCACGTTTTCCACATTGGTACTGTACATACATCAACATTTTCCTGTTATTCCATGTTAGTGTAGAGATTGAAGTTAAGATTTCTTAATTTATTGTGACGGCTTACAGAAGGGTACAGAATTGTTTATTTTAAAGCCAAGAGGAGTAAGGAAACCAAGTTCATTGAGAAACTCTGTCCTATAGTGTCTCTTAACGTGAAATTTTCTCTTTTCAACTCCCATAACAAATATTTCATAAATTTCCATAAAGATTTTCATCAACCAGTTCAACATGCACTCCATGGTAAATTAAATATATATCTTTTAAAAAATATGATTTGCGTGATTCTAGTGGTCTATAAAATTTGTAATAAGAAAGACTTTTCCTAAATATCCATTAAAAATTATCGATTGATATTTGCAGCTAAGTAACACATCTGAAGAAAAAGATACATATATTACTATAGAATGGAATTTATACAATTGATGAAAAATTTCAAATTCCAAATAGTAATGCATTAATTTTTTTAAAGTTATCAAAGGTTTAATCAAAGAATTTGAGGAATTGATTCGTTTGAAAGAGTAAAATTCATTTTTATTTAAGAAATTTTTACGCCAGTAAAACCAAGGAATTTGTCATACTCTAATTTCTCATATTCCTCGTATTAGATCATTTGCGAAAATCAGCTACTCCGTGTCTCGTTACCCAATGATTTATACCTCCCTTAACACCCGCATTCTTTCTGCGCATAATCTTAGATATTATTCAGAAAAGAGTGATAGTGATGCTTGAGGCACTTGCTTACCTCACACATTTATGCAGGAATCTCCCAATGAAGAAAGCAATATTTTTTAAGGAATACATAAATCATAAGGAGATGAGCAGTAGGAATATGATAGGGTTGGCTCCCGCCAGCAGAAAATTCTGCATTGTTTAAGAAAATATATTCAAAAAATATAAGGATACTATAGACATATCCCTTAGGCATATGTACTGCCTTGGATATTACTTACAGAAGAGGATGGATGTATTAAAAAGAAATAAAATCCTTTTGAAAGCTAATATTTTTAGACATCAATAATAAAATGTTTTTCACAATATTTTAAATTTTATTATCCTCTTCGGTTCTATGTCTCGCTTTCTCAAAATTACTAAGGGAAGACTCGAAAAATGCACATATAACTATTAAGCTACGACGAGCCTAAATATTTACTTAAATACTTACCTTATTTACTGTTTTCAATTGCTCGTTTTGTGTCTTTTGAGTATATTTTATGTACCGTGAGTTATTCCATCAATTACCTAGAAAAATGTCCAAAAACTATTGAAATTAGTTTTTGCGTTTATTTTACCAATATTATGACTAATGAATGTGCGTTTTTACGGCAAAATAGTATTACTTTCCGTAGCTGAGGGAAAGGAATTTGTCAAGTTGCTTTTCTTCTTATATTACGAGCATTTTAAATACTTCCTTTTAAATATTTACTAAACTTGTCTACTAAAGTTACTCTATACCTCAGTTGAATAGAATTTTTTTCGATTCATTTCATATGGCAGAATATGCAGAAGAGAAATGAAAGGAATTCAAATTCCTTTTCTCAAATTTATTATACATACCGACATTACAATCGTACATTGTAAATTGTACATTATACATATCGACAGGTAGCGATAGCTATTTAGCATCAGAATGACAAAGGATTCTTTCTCTCTATTCTGTAGTCATTTGGTTCCCAATCCGTAGATTTTTATCCATTGTAGCTCTGCGCTTTGCAAGCATATCATGGAAGAACAGTTCCATTCTTCTTCCACAATTTAACGAAAGCCTCTTCATTTTTTCGTTCCTCCTGATAAAACTATTTCCAGGTATTAACCATTACGCGATAGATCGTGACTTTCGCAACGACGCGGCCACTCCAGATAAATTGCTCCCAGAAACTGATTTATATGACCTTTTAATATATCTGCAAACCTACACACGAAGTACAACACGTCCACTTTACTGTGAAGGCCCTTGAAATCGATCCTACGGAGTAGAGAGAAAAATTATCAATTTATAGACGCATCATTTGACTTCTTATTTCTTCCCAGAAAATTAATACCTAAGAAAAATGTGGGGAATTCATTCTTCAAAATACCTGACATGATGCTTAAAGGGTATAGAAAAACTATTCCAAAGTAAATTACCGATAGTAGCATTCTTCTAGTGGGCATAGCAGGTAGGAAGAATGCTTAAAAATGCCTATCACTGTAGCTACTCAAAGAGCCGATCTTAATTGATGATGCCGAACAAGATGGATATAAGAATTCAAGTAGGATAGAAGTTTTCAGTGCAGTGAAATATTTAGTGATTAATATTCAAAATAAAATTTAGTTAAAATTATTCTAAATATATAATGTATATATATAATACAGCATTGCAGTCAATTGGGAGCTCTATCTAATGTATAATTAACTAAGTCCAGCGATACCTGGTGGAATTTATGCATATTTTTCATTTCAATTACCTACTTTAATATTTTAATTTAAATATATTATGTGAATAGTAACTTGATTAATTTTTCAAATTTTAAATGTGACAAAATATTCTTACTATTTTTCTTTTTTGTCAACTAAACAATTTTTGGAAAAATCTTTGGAGACCCAATTATAAAAAATAAGTGTATTTCATGCAATAATGTTCCCAAGGATCTTCCCAGCGATTTTGTCGAACTTCAGCTCGAGTGTATTTTAGAATTTTTCTTTCCGCATGAAAGGGCAACTTTTATCTTCCACGGCCGAGTACAGAAGATTTTCGATCAAAGTCGGCGAAAAAGGATTGCATCGAAGGGAAATGGAAAAGTAATCTGCGAATTTTATGTCGAATTCCGAAGTCCTTCCTCCCTAAATGGTCCAGGCATGCAGGTGTAATAGAACAGATGGGAATCTCGAAGAAACAATCATTGAAGCAATCTGGTGCGACCTCAACCTTTTCAAGCACATGCTCCGGAGAGAAATAACATGCAGAACTAAGGTCGAGAAAAATAAGGACCAAAACGCTTTTAACGGTTCAGTGGATATTTTTTAAAAACCTTCAAAGAGTTCCTTAAGGTCACAAGGAGTCCACTGGAATGGGCTCACACCCCATCTGCGCTCGTCCTTGGTACGAAATTGCTCGATGCAGTATAATGCGCACTTGAAGAATCACCCCAAAGCCACGCCTTTACGCCCATGTGTTTCTTTTATGTCTTATGACGTGTTGAAGCAATTTTTGATCCATGATCACATATCTGTCGGACGCATTTTGGAGGTTGAACCGCCATATGTGTATCATAAATAGTGGGATATGGATATAAATTATGATACAGAACGAATTTCGGTCCTGTTTTCAGTAGTAAGCCTTGTATCGCAAATTCACCATTACCTTTTTAAAATAAATTATGGGATAAAGGAAAGGCTTACGAAATCAGCACAAGAAATCGCGTGTAATGAGTTTCTGAATTAAATTTTTCTCACCGTCAATATTTCAAGATAAAACAAGCAATAATATAAACAACTTAACATCCCCCATTTTTGGCTGGGGATAATTATGATAACATAGATACTGTATGCATACTATTACGCGTATGTCTCATCATTAAGATCGCGTTAGCAAATTTATCATGTCAGTTTTTTCTCTTGATTGGTCCATTTCTATTCAGAATATTTTTCTGAATATCCTGTTCCACCCTGGGCCATCTGAATACAACAAACTAAATTATAATTCGCATCTAGCTCTTGAGCAATGTTTTGCTGCAATTTTAGTCTTACCTTAATTTTTCAGTTAATGACAGTTATAAATGTCTCGTAACCTGGTTATGTTGCTATCTATTGCTTTTTTAATAAAACCATTTTAATGAACCCTATTCAATCATGGCTTCATATATATGATCTGCTTTGTGATAAAAAGAACCTCAGGAATCTTCATAATATAACATCATATTTTACTTATACGTTCAGAATTTTAAAGATGCCGTTTATTCGGTAATGTTCAAATAAAAGGATGAGTTTGAATGAATTAAATCATCGATTTAAATTTTTTTACTTAAATTTTCTCTCCTTAAAAGACGTAATAATTAATTCATGTAATTCATGCATTCATGAGTAAATTCATGGCTTTAGCTTACTTCATTTTTAAAAAGCAAACTTGTCTTCTGCCATATCAAGCTTACGTCAAGTTGAATAGTTCGTTTATGTATTGAGTTAAACGTACATAAAAAATACGTAGTTTAAAACCCCATCACACATATTTCGTAGCTATTCCCTATGATCGGGGAAACTAAGAATGAATTTTCAACCTCTCTTGCAAAGGCTACTGAGAGAAAGGAATGAAGTAATGATATATTAAGTAGAAAAATCAATCTACTTGAAAAAATGCGTTATTAAGTTGTACTCCTTAGGAACAGAGAAAAGAGAATAAATTCGGAAAGAAAAGATTAATGATATAACACGATACAAAAAGGGCGAAAAAAAAAATACAAATCAATCCCAAATACTTGGAACCATACCCTCATTTCTAATAAATTAATATAATTAATTTCTTTCTTATATTCATCGTCGAAACCCGTTATGTTCCGTATGAATCATTTCGTAAGAGTGCATTTTCAATGTAAGGTGGTTTAAAGACTTCATTGCGGTACCGTTAGGACACTGCATGCGTTCAGAATGATGGATTTAAGTCCATCCAGTTTTCTCTGTTTTGTTTTGTGATATTGGAGCGTACGTTACGTGAATGCATCAGTATGACACTTGAATCGGTTTTTTGCCATTACTTTATTAACTTGTCAATTTGTCCGCTACTTCTAGACGTGACCTGTGTATGCTGGTCTTTCAGATTAATTACCTCTCAACTTTTATGAATTGCTCTCAAACGAAATAAACTCCTTTCCTTTGCTCCATCAATGTTAGCACAGAAATTTTCTTGGAGAGTTTCCAAATCTTAAAGAGGTTCATATATCATTTCAAGTTACTTCTGCTAACAGGTGAATCCTTAAGCTAATTCTATCTACTTCTTCGTTCTTTCTTAGTCAAAGGGTATTCCACGTTATTAGGAAGTAAAACTTTTATTACATTGAAAATTTTAACACAAGGTACGTAAATTGTTTCGATAATAAGCACACTAATGAATTCTAATAATTTTCATTAGTATTTTATAATTTTAAATTCTTTCTGTGAGCTACATGAAATTAAATAAATCAACATAATGTAAATGTGGAATCTTAACAGGACAATCAAACCACCAAGATCATATAGACATAATTAAATTCGAATTATGAAATACGTTACTAGATAAGGACGTCGTTATAATATGCAAACAACTATATCATACTCATCCACATATGAATTATACGGATGGTTTCTTTCTTATGTTACAATTTACAGTATAATGAAAGAAAAGGTAAAAAAATTGGGAATTACTTCAAATATTTAATTTTTCGCACACGAGTTTTCACTATTTCAGTTTGAAGGAAAGGAATGAAGAGAAGTAATAACTTAATCCTCGCAGGTTAATCTACCTTCACATTTATCATATAATAGATTCTCTGTATTTTACATTCATCGTTATTTAAAATGACATACGATCTTGAATTCTTTATATAAAATTTTGTTCCTTGCTATCTTTTCGCGCTTTTCTTATATAAGTTCATTTCTGAAATACATTTAAGTACCCATTCGTTTCTTTTGGCCGATATTCTTGGGTAAATGAATATTAATTCATTACCCAATCATTTGAATAAACAATAAAATAAGGTTAAGCAAACGATTACATTTATTCTGCTCATTTTTCAGAGAGTGGCCGTTCCGAAGCATTTTGAGTTTCCCTCCAATGCTCTTGAAGGTTTGAGAACTTCCCGATAAATTCATGAGTCGCTACTTCCCTTATCGCGTTAACTGACCTTGCAGCTTCGCCTTCTTCCAGCTATAAAGTTTCCCCATCATCCGCAAGATGGTGCTTAGATTCATCCCGTATAGTTGAGTTTATATTTAACGTTTTCTCCACGACGAATTTGAAACTATTATTTTGGTGGACGAATACTGCCTTGCTCTTTCCTCATCAAAATGGTTATGAAAGAACATTCTTTTACGAGCAATGCCAACACGATTTTCTCAATGAATTAATAAAATCAAAAGCCAAAAAAGTAATTTAAGATATACTGTAAATGATTGAGTAATTAACTCTCCATTATTTACACAAATCTGGCATATGATTATGATTGGCAAGCAGTTTTTTGGCAAAATCCTTCCAATATGTACTAGCACGTTACATTTCAACTAGTACCATATACTTTGTAGCATAGACAGTATAATATTTAATTTAAAAGAATCGGTCTTTGGTATCAGTCTTGAGTTTGGCCATCTTATCTATTTACACAACTTGTACCTCTTTATAACTTCATCATAATTAAACACTCAAAATTCAGCCCATTTATCCAAATCAACAAAGGCATGTACTAATATGAAGCCAAGTCAGTTACAAAAGTATTAGATTTTATTTGTGCCTCCTTTGCCTAGTACGATGGTGGTCTGGAAAGTTTCCGACCCCAGATTTTTCAGAAATCTTCAGAAAACATATCGAGAAATGACGAAATGTCGGAAACTTTTCAGACCACCCATGTATATTCTGAAGGAATAAGAAATCGACAGAGAGTTGAATGGATGAAATTACTGCTTTTGTAGATAGACTCGGTGTATTTATTTATATGTATTCACTAATGAGACATCATGAGTTTACATTCCTCCAAGTTCCGATTAACTGGATATAAGTAATATAACCAAAATTGACTGTTTTTGGTAAAATTTTCGAAAATCCACTCTTTTATTTATGAATTTCAATTAAGTTATATTAATTTCCCTCAGATAGTAAATCTCAGATGTTGGTATGCACCCTGAAATTTTTTAATCGATTTTATAATTTTAATTATTTCTGCTACTATTTCACCGCTTTAGCACTTCTATCCAATTTGCATCATATTTTTAGTATCACGATTTTTCGCTCAATATATTCATGCTGAGCTTCTGAAGTTTAGTAGAAATACGTTCCTACTAAACTTCAGAAGAGAGTCGGATATTTTCCAGAATAGTTATATTCACGATGGTTATGGTTCCAATGGAATAGAAAAATCAACATGAAGAATGGAATGACTGATAGATGGTGAATTTAATTATTACGTACTTTATTATTCCCTGTCATCATGATGAAATTTTTAATATAAATTGCTGCTTGACTTCAATAATTGCCTGTTGGTGCGATAATTTTAGTATATCTGTAAAATGATATAGATAAAAAGTCATTGCACAATATATAATGTAATCACACTAGCATGACTAACTATGCATCTAAAAATTCAATTATAAAACTAAGTAATGTCGAAGGAGCCGATCTTATAATTTTTTAATGGATTTTGAGGGAATCAGGCACCCTAGATCTATTCACTACTATCATGATGATTATCTCACTAATTTACTTTTGAAACTTTGATTCCGATTTCTCAGTGCTCAGAATTTGTTTTTCATTATTAGTAATAAATTTTTATGTATGTAATTGTTTTGCATTGGTAATCTGGCACCTCCTTACGAGCAAACGTTGGCTAAGGGAAACCTTAATAGTGTATTCCATCTTTAATAACTGCTTGCTGTTTATAAAAATTATTACCACTCTTATTTGATCGAAAAAAGTATTAATTTTCTGAGACTTGTTTTGCGGAATTTCTATTGCAAAATCTACACTTACTCACCACTATTCAATAAGATCAAGTAAATATCTGGAAGCTCCTGCTATGACTCTGAAATGAGTGTAGCAGCGGATAAGTTGGCTCACGGACAATATGATTCACCTATCTTATGTAAAATAACTCACGTTTTTTGCTTCTATTTTATTTGTGCCATATGTTTATATTTTCTTCATCAAAATGGATCCAGGTAATGGTGGAAAGAGTTTATTTCAAAAACTATTTTGTAAATTTGTTCTGCCATATTTTCTAGTCTTTACTGACGAGATAAAATGAGGATAGGATTCACAGGAAGCCAGCCAGTGATTTCCAGGTGATTAAATCAGTTAAGTGGTTTATTGACAGCTTTAAGAAAATTTGAAAAAAATTAATTTCCGTTTAATTTAGATTATGATTGATCTCTAGGAGTTACTATCAGGATTGAGTTACTATCAGGATTTAACTCTAGGAGTTACTATCAGGATTGTTCTCTAGGAGTTATATATTCTATCCTACTTGAATTACATTTATGAATTCAATGCAGTCAATTGCATTTCCTAATTTATCAAAAGCTGTCATTTGAAGCCCTAGTAAATGGAAATGGGATGTGAATAATCTATAACAGACTGAGGCTTATGTAACATTAATACTCGTCGTTCGTCATACAATTCAACTCATCTGCTTTCCGTTGACTCGTTCAACGAGTTTAGCAAATAGCTTATCGAGTCCTGTGGTGCGTTGAGGGAGGATAATTGCTCTCCGATGAGTTTACTTAACTAATTTTCCAGTTTCACAACATTCTGTTTACGCACATTCGAGTAAACAAGCATATCAAGTTGTGATCTCCGGGAAATCCAACAGTAAGCTTAAAATTCACCTCGTTCAACGTCTGAGTAATCTTGAATGCAAATTCTAACCATCGACAGAATTTTGTCTGTAAGTCATTGTGTCACAAATACTCATGATTTAGCTACTGTAACAAGGCAGTCACAATCCCTCCATTGGTTTAATTTTTATAAACTATACGTTACAGAGAGCAGTCAACTTTTGATTTTTGAGGCTTATATATAAATGCCCGAAACAGAATTAAATAAAGAAATAACCTTCACGCCGGTGACTGGATCTTTTACAATAGGGGTTGTCAACATTTATAAGCTCAGGCAGTAATTACGTCGTTTTTATTTGAGATAAGCTATGAAAGCTAGAGTGCGCCATAAACTTAAATAATTTACTATAATACATGCTAAATTTCAGCGGTAGGTTATGCTATGAAAATCTTTTAGTAATGCTGTTAAATGTTTAAGAAATTTATTATCAATTTCATCGCATAAGAAACGCCTCCAATAATCATGCGATGTGCCATAACATCCCTTTATTTCTACTACCGTCGTCTAGTTTGATATCAAAGTTCATAAAGCTGCAGTTATTGCTGTATGTGCTAAATTTTATAACAGGTATTAGAAGGAAACCCAGTTCCCTCAGAAACCGGAAGCCTCCATTTTTTGCTTGGATATCGTTTAGATGTTGGTTAAAGAATTATTCACAATTATTTTTACGTATTCCAATTTTTCCAATGATAAAATAACTATGTTATTATACAATATCGCGCTATATCGACGCATTATAGCTGTGAGAGCTTAGGTAGAAAATGACAGCGGTGAAGACTTAGATGCCAGGCTAAATTGTACCCCTGCCAATGCAGCATTTCCTGTTAACTGAAAAGGCACCTTACCGGTCAGTATTGGCACGTTTTTGCTAGATACCTGCTAGTGCAACTATTACTCACTACTATCTTGAGAGGACTGATCTGAATAATGCCGAGAGTTGGAGTGCCGCGCAGTGTACATACTTAATGCGCTTCATTCATTACCGAAGATAATTTTTTTTACAAACTGATTTCATTCAATGTCATTGAAAATTATTAGAAACTTTACCCTAATGCATGACGCACTTTTAAGGAGAGTCCATGTGTAGTTCAGGCTTTTATACATAGTTTTTTATGTCGCTCAAATAATGATATCGTTTCGCAAACTTCATTTCTATCAAGTTACTATGCGTTGCAAAATTCAAGCAGGACTACTGAGTAATTTCAATGTTATAATAAATGTTCTCTCCATCTCATTTTAATGAATGGAATATCACCTATTTGTCTTTTGTATTAGGGAGGAGAAAATGTATCCTTCAATTCCTTTTTTCTCAGTCTTATTCGTAGCTGTGTTAATATGATATTTTCTGAGGAATTAGTGATATTGAATACTGGTATCCATCCTTTCCCTCCTTCTCTGAAAATTTTATTCATGTGGTCATTGTAATGCATTTAAGTAGACTTCTTCCACTTATGCCGTTCTGGCTCATTGAGTAGAGCAAGGGAAATCTACCTCACTCCACTCATCTTATTATCTTATTATTAAGCTTAGTAAGTCTCATTCCCTCTTCCAAGCTTAGGTAGCCTGTGGTGGAGGGGATGAGGATCCAATCAGCCTTCGGGCAGATGACAGTACAGGTAGAAAATAAATAAGTAACAGAATCATGTTATTAAGTGATTTGGAGGGAATTTCCGATATTCATCTGCTTTATTCCGTGACACATCTCTTTTGCATTTTTTCATCTGATGATACTCCTTCTGTAGGGGAAGCTTTGCTGATTCATCTTCCTGACGCAAAATCTAGTCACGTTTGGATAATTATTGAAAATGAAGGAGGTAAGAAAGAGACACAATTAATTTCTGTTTCCAGCAAATCTTTATTGCATTACTGAACAAACGAATTATACAAATTGATTATTGATACATCACCGTGGAAAAGGCTTCCTTCGATGACGAAAGGAGAATGCACAAACAACAGGAAATGGATAAAGTCTTATCATTTTGAGAGAATCGTGATGTATTGAAATAAAGGCGAAAATTGAGAAATCCATGGGGTTTAACAAAAATCTTGCTCTGCTTTTCACCATTGGGGTTATAGTGAGGGCAAGTTAACAATCACACCTACAACAGGACTACAACAGTATTTCTCACCGAAATGTTCTTTTGTTGAAACGTTCCTCTAAGACGAAACACCAATGTATTAAAAACTTCTTATAACTACCAACATTAACTTCCGATGACCGACTTAAAAAGCTCGCAGCTCTAGAGTTAAGAGAGTGTTAGATTCCGTATTAGTCTATCGCTAGTAGCTTATGAAATATCAGTCAAGGCTTCCATGATATATTTCATACTCAACAAACTCCCTTCCAGCTAGAATTTTTCAATCGGATAGAAAGCAAGGAAAATAAGTTCTGACGACTATAAAACTTGCACGTTGCCTTCGAATCAGCTACAAATGAAATGAATAATGGTGGGTACACTTACATATCCATACCAATGAGTAAAATACATTACGAGTTTCCTCATGTATCCTTTACTCTCGTGCATAGTACAAATACTTATTTACATGGGAGATAATAGAGTGTGACCTTTTCTCTCGAATATATACAACCTTAATTTGAATTGTGATTCATTGGTATACTTTCGTATTCAAAAACATTCTAAAGAACGTATAGAGCATAGAAATTTAGTCCGAAGACATTCCTTCTAGCGAAATCCCTCCTTTCTCTGCCTTGAATTGCGATACACTTTCGAATCTATATTTAAGAAATTATGCTACTATGAATATTCAGTATTTTCACAAGTTGTTTCTGAAGCCCGAGTTAACAAGCGAAGTGACTCTAAGCGAGTGACTCTGGTAAGCTAATAAACATATCGGCCTACGAGCAGGTCTTACTTAGTAAAGTGATTCTACTGTAATTTCTGCGAAATAAATACTATTTTTTGTAAGAATTTTAAGTATTATTATTCAGTAAAGCAGGAAAGAAAACGGGGAAATCTCCATGCAACAAGGAAAAGCTTCTTCCGTTTGGAAGATGGTCTTAACCTTGAAGTCTTGTCTGATTAATCTTTTATCGCCTTCATCGTATTCTAGAAGGAAGTCGCTCTTTCTCTTAAGTTGGCAAAGATGCGTATCTTGTATTGCGAAACCGATCCAAATTCGTTTTTAATTCTGGGATTACAGTCGCATTACTTACGGCCGTTTTTCTGCGTTGAAGAATCGAAAAATATTCGAAAATCACGTCGAAACCCTATACACTGTACATATCAGAAAAATCAGAACTAATTAGATGAATGAGAGTAAAGAACGGGGAATTTTAATGGAATTTTTTCAGCTTCGATACAAAATAAAAACGGAAAACCACTGAAAACGGAGTGATTCTGTTGGAGACTTCAACGCCCGAATAAGCGAGCGAGTCAACGCTGGAGTAAGAATGACGTACCGTAGATTTTCAATAGAGTTGAAAGTTATTTCCATAAGGGAATTTAAGATTGCTATTATCCATAAATCAACCAGACATGAATATTATATGAAAAACTTATCTCTTGAAACGATGCTCGTATAAAACTTCTTGATATGTTTTGTGTGAATCCGAGATCATGAATTCATTATAGCTTTTGAAAATTTTGAAAGAAAAATAGGAGAAGAAAGCAATAGATTTAGCATTTATAAACCGAGAAGCAAAGTAGGGATTTTATCGACCGTTCTTATTTCTATGATGCGATATAACTTTCGCGTAACGCTTTCATCAATCAGTCCTCATATACGTAACCTTGTCTGTCTCATTCTTGTGACACTGCACGAGTTCTCGCTAAAAGGAATGTCTACGGACTGCGTTCTCTCTGAACATGAATGAATACAGATAACACTCGTTAATATCCGAAGGCGTTCGGGGCGCCGATGTACGGGGGCGTATAGTGGACGACGTATGTGGGGATTATGTTACTCGGTGGATGCCATGGATCTGTTTCAACTAATCCGGAAGGTCCTCCAGCCCATGGCAAGACGGCAACAATCTCCACTCCCACTCTTTCTGCGTTTTCCTTCTCCTCGGTGTTGTGATCCTTCTCTTCTTTCTCTTCATTCTTCTCTGTGTGTTCTTCCGTCTTTTCCTCTACTTCTTCTCCGTGCTCCACCGGCTCTTCCGTCTCTTCCGCTTTCTCATCTTTCTCCTCGCTTACTTCCGGTACTTCCTCATTCTTCTCTTCAGTCTCTTCGTTCATTTCCTCCTTCTCCTCGTTCTTTTCCTCTTCCTCCTCGTTTTTCTCTACTCCCTCCTCATGTGTTTCCGGAGGCTCCTCGTTGTTCTCTTCTTTTTCTTCCATTCCCTCTTCCGTTTCCCCCATACTCTTATCTTCGCCGTGCGTCGTTGTGTCGTAATTTCTCGTCGTAACTTCGGGAGGCGATACTATTTCAGTTGATGAGGTGACGTCGACTGGTGTGGTGGCTTCCGTATCTGGAACGGGGGCTGTGTTCGCAGCTATCACGAACAGCATGCAGAAGAAAAGCTGAAACAGGATAATTTTAGGAATTAGTGAAGCGAAGAGAAATACTTCTTATGAATATAAAATTGGGTTTGAGAGAAATGTTGCTCTTGTTCTTTCGTGACAATCCTATAACATATATTCTCCATTCTATTGCTATAATATCATCATATTTGTTACAAAATATAAGCTACATCAGCCTGAATTTTTTTCATATCTTTGATAAGAAATACATTTACTTTAATATTAATTGAGTTCATACTATACTTCGAATTTCATTGATATCTTACATTTTATTCCATTTTCTCTGCCAAATGTTAACGGATTTAAAAATATAATTTATTTCTATGATGTAACTATAAGATATCTTCAAGCAACTGCTTCAGCACACCAGTTCGACTTTGGTGATCCAATGTTCAAAATCGCCGAAAATAATAGTTTTGCTTCCAAACGTTCCTCATACTTGAAAATTTTGAAATAATATCTACTCTTGAATATGTAATTTGAGTTCAATTCTTTAAATAACCCTACAATATGCCTCAGTAAATTTAGTTGTTTATGACAAAACCTTTAAAACCTTTTGCATTAAAAAATATTTTTCTTTTATTTTTCCGATAATCAGTCAGCTTGAAAGAGAGAATTCGGACCAGATAATACTTTTTGTATATATCTTTCTTATTAACTTTCTATTTTTGCTTTCATCTATGAGTCCAAATTTGAATGTTTAATCGGTCTTTCTTCATCAAGGAACGAATTAATCTTGAATATTCGTATCAAACTATGATTCATCTGGTTTTAAGTAATTTCAGTCACTTTTATGTGTAACCTATACTTGAAATTAATTTTCTCAGTTTACTTGTAACTTTTATATAATGCTGTATGAAAGGAGCAAAATTTTCCTGCCCATTCTTTCCGAGGCCTGCTATTTTAGGCCCACCCGATATTTGAAAGTAGCTACTAGAAAGGGATCCAAGTCTAGGATGTGAAATGTTTATTCAATAACTTTTAATACGGGAAAAGTTTAATATTTATATAAATTTTGCAAGAACCCAGCAGAAATAATTTGTAATTCAATTTTTTGGGTTATTCAATTTTTTAATGCTAAAAAGCAGAAATATGTATGTACACTTTCACTAGGCAAAGCAAGCAAGCTTCAAGAAGGATACCATCAAATGTTGCAATTTCCGTTTTTTACTCATTAAGAGGAAGAATCTTAATTACTTCTTGTGCTAAAAAATGGTGAAACCTAGGCACGAATATATCGGATCGTTGCCCTCAAAAAAGATTTTGAATAGATACTCCGTATACTTTTTTCTAATATCGGAAATAACTTTTCTTTACAATTCTGAGCCTCAATTCTCATATTTTATTACGGAAGATGCACTATACCCATATCATATTATGGGCTTCATTTAAACAAAAATATCAACATTTTATTTCTAATGTATTTTCTGTGATTCAAGAATTTTCCGAAACTCAACAATACTCCGCAGGGTTTCAAACTACAATTATTTAATCCGATTTGAACAAATTTTTATTTGCATCACAGAATAAGTCTTGACTTTGTCTTTTTTATGAATATATAGTTTTAATTTATAATTTCAGTTCATGCATTCATCTAACTTCAACTTATCTACTACACACAAGAAACTTTATTGGATCTCTTATTCTTATGGGGCTTAATAGATGATACAACATAAGAGAAAATAACCCCACAAATTTAAAAAAATAGGCTGTTAAATGTACTACTATTCTCCAATTACACTTTATCCATAATCTACAAAAACATGCGTGGTAAGAAAAAAATTACTTTTATCAAAACATTCCAAGATTCATATTCCCGTCACGATATTAAATTGCAGATATAGAAGTAAAACAAGTGCTTTTACGTCTTTGATCATGTTGTACATATGGGTCCATTCAAGAAATAATAAAGTATATAATATATGTTAATTTTTCCAATCTCGGAGTCTAACATATTTCTTCACTCTCCGTTTATTCATAATTATGAAGCATACAAAATCACTCACACCGACATTCTATAAGAGTAGACATTTTCTCAAACGTACTGCTACATTGAATATTTCGCTTCCATATTTAATTAAGAGATAGGTATGTTGATATTTTCATCTATGTCGAATACTTTTTTTCGATTAGACCTGTGTAACGGGAATGCAAAACAATTAATTTTTATCGGCTCTTCATACGAGCTTCTTCACTTGCAGTGGGATTTTCATTATGTCACAGGTATCGTAGTTTTCTTTACTACAATGAATTATGCATCATAGACCAGCTCGTAGTTGACGTCACATATTTACGTACCGAGACAGAAGGTGCCCTTAGGAAAAACCTTGGTCCAGAGCCAAGCTGATCTCATTATCGGCTGACATTTGTGACTCAAATGGATCAAAACAACCTCTACCTGTTTTCCCACGCAAGACATCCAATAATGGAATCACCGTTTGAATGAAAATCTGACCTCATGAACGCCTTACGGACTGGTCCCCAATATTTGAGGAAATCAAGACTAACCAAAAGTTTAACCTTCGCCTTTTCACGGGGTGATACGATTAAAATTCAGATCTCACTTTATGTTCTACCATTTCAAACTGCGTCGATTTCCTGTATATAATCGCTTAATCTATTTCTTCCTCCTTTTCTAAATTTTCAATCATTAGAAGAAATTTAAACTCTTATCTCGTAATCTCAAATTATCAGAAGATAATAAAACCTTCATCAATATCTGAAGTGGCAAAACGTTGATGATAAAAATCCAATTTGAAATGACTTGCAAAAAGTTACTATGAACTTTACATAATTTCATTTTCAACGGAAGCGTCAATCTGATACGCTATGCTATGAAATAAGCTATAGTTTAAAAAAAATCATCATTTATTGCCACATAATTTCCATTAAAATATCTTAAAATAAATACTCGATCGTCTCTTAATTAACTAAATTAAATAACCATCCACACACCAAGTTACTTCTACGACAGTCTCAATTTTATATTTCTTGACATATTGATTATCTATTTAAATCAATAAGATACAGACATAAATAAGATTTTGTGATTGAATATTCTCACTGAATGATGTAAGAAGTCTCACTGAAATATCGAAGGTCAGGTGATTCATGTAAAATTTCTGGAAAGGGCAGACGCGAGGTAGATTATCCTCGTTCAAATTGTAATAGATGAAGAATTCTCACGAAGGTGAAAATTGGTCTTTATCACTTCCTCTCTAATGAAAGAGATTTTATCTTCTTCGTAGCCAAAATAGTTTTATCATAATAATTGTAGTTCACGGTCAGTTTCACTTCAACGGCTTCCGATGCTGACGATAGGGGCCTATTTCGGTGTTCAAGGAATAAACATAGGAAGTTAACTCTGATGATTTAAAGTTTAACCATAAGAACGCTTATAACAAAACGTTTGTGTGATGCAGATGCATTATATACTTGAATAAATACCGTAAATGGCATAAAGGTAATTTAACCATTTACAGCAAATTATTTACCCTATGGTTATAGATTTTGATGGCATTGAGAATGATTTCTTCGAGAGATTTTCTCACAATTTCTCACATCCATAGCAGCTTATTAATAAATATCTATGCTCTAACCAACTCCTTATTATCACGACGCCGATAAACTTAAAAGCGACAGAAAATAGAGGAAATACATCCCTTATTCTCACCAGAAAGCACTGCCAAGGATATTTCAATTATCAGATAATTCCCTGTATACGTTTTTTATATTTTAGAAATCTAAAACTGATAAATTTATTTCCTACTTCCATGTTTTGCAGAAATTTTGTTTTCTGTATTATTTCAAAGCAGTTTATTTTGTTGGAATCTCCACGAAAAAGTTTTTACATTGAGTTTTCTTGTACATCTAAAATAAATCCTGACAGAATGTAGCAATCGATTCAATATACAATATGAACTTACCTTAATAATCAAGCATTCGTAGTAGTGTGATACAACACATGATATTTTTATTCATAACCTTTTGATGTTAAATATCGATGAAGATACTCTACCAATTTCAGCTTATTTTACGATAAAGAGTTTCCTCTCATCTTTTCAATTCAGCTACGTAGCTGAGAAGATAAACGTGACTTTATTATTTTAGTTTTCCACTCATTGACGAATGAGTGACGTTTCTTTTTATCTAGGTTTTCTTCAAAATTTCCACTTCGGTAAGATCTAAAAATTTTTCTCTTTCGTCAAGCTTTTTAATTGGGTATAAATACACAGCCAAGGTAAAACTAATTACTCAATTTTGTTAAATTTTGTAATTTTTGCGATAGGATATTATGAATTTAATTAAACATAATTCGATTTTATGGAGAAAATGAATTACAACATCGAAGATTGCCCTGCTGCTAGAAGATAAAATTTCTTTCATCAGCACACACTTTCATGTACTGCACATTTTTAAACGGTTCGAAACAGTTATTACCTAATTTGACGCAATTTTCTTCACTGCTTCAGGGAAGCTCTCAGATATTAAATTTTCTTAACATATCACTCTTTAGAATGATACTCCGGGTACCTTCTGGTACGTTATAATGAACACTCCAAAGCAAGACCAGCTTATGGAGACGAATTTAGATAAATTCCCCGACATAACTCCGACAGCTTCCAATATTAAACAGTTAATTTATAAAACGTATAAAACGACTTAGAGTAATTTAGCGATTTCTTGAAACCAATCTCTGTATGACCGAGGACTTGGAGATTGTTTTACTAAACTCTTCCCGTTGGCCCACTTACCTTTAAGAGCTCCATTTTGCTACAGCACGAAAGAGACAGAGAATCCGGTTCCGTTATCTAAGAGAGATGTAACACAAAATAAAATTGTGCGGTAATAGAGATGTAACCGATCGCCTCGGAGTCCAGTCAACGTCTGTCAGCCAGTGCCATTCTTTCTGTTTGGTGGCTGTAGAAGGCGGAAGTTGGGAACAGGAGGGGGTTTGATGGTGTCTTACGAGTACTTCATTGTTGGCCGCTGACCATGTGCAGAGGGGAAAAGAGGGAAAGTCACTGAGGGGAGGGAAGAAGGACGCGCCGTTTGGAAATTAGTATCATTTCTTGCGAAAATCTCCGGCGCGTCATTCTCCCTCCAGCGTTGAAGTTACTGGCTCATTCAGACGTTGAAGTCTCCAATGGTATCACGCGATTTTCGTAGCGTTTTACAGATTTTTAGGCTAAAAGTTTTTCCTAGATGAATGTAACGTATATAATATAGTCATTTATGTATTCCACTTTTATATTGTCACACATTTTCAGCGGTCTTATTTTCCAACCTAACGCTTATCTCGGTTAACTAAATCGTATTGTGTTTTGTGAGATCCACGACAAGAGTAGAGAGTAGATGGTATACACATCAATTCAAGAAATATGTAGTATTAATTAAAACAGAAATTAAAGTAGAGCAACAAAAATATTGCCTATTTATGACTTAATCCATATATCTTAATTAATTTTTCCAGAGTAGAAATCGATGTTAATGTACTATGATGTGCTAATGTTCCATCCTTACCTCAATGTAATGAGGTAAGGATAGAGGTAGATAGGTAAGAATATTTATAAATGATATTACTTTTGGTTTTTAGTCGAAAATTAAAGTCCTCTGGTTTCTTTTGGTGATTTTACAGGGAAGCGTACTTGACTAGAAGTTTTTGTAAACATTCCAAAGAACCTCAGATTTTTTCTTTCTTTCCGTCTTTTAATCCATTCGAGGTTGAAATGATCTAATAAGGAATCTGGTAAAACCAAAAAATTCCAGGAGGAAAGATTTTAATTTTCATGGTCACTCAGAAATATTTCGTAAAAGTACATACGAGGCATAAATGAATTTTATTTGCATTAAGGTGAATTACAAGTTTTCTTTAGGTTACCATACTGTAAAATTTTCATGCAAATGGAAATTCAACAAAAGGGGATTATATCGAAATATTTTGAGATGAAATATAAGGAATTTTTTCATAGTTTCCCTATTTCATATCCCTTCTTAAGTAGTGGCATTGCAGAAGGCTCTATCCAAAATGCCCCTTCTGTGCAAATGGGATGGGAAATTGAGATCAGCTCAGAAAATTAAGATTTTTTGTCAATCACTAAAAAGAGAAGCGAAATACCCCTAGGGGTGATACAATGAACTCACACGTGTATCATAAAACTGGGAAAATTTAGGTAGTAAATAGCAGCGTATCATTGCCTTCATGCACTCTTCACATGTTTGCAAAAGTTTTCCATCTTAATGTTTCTCAAATCCTATTTTAGAATATACGAAAGTTAAACGGAGAAATTATTTTTGGAGATTCTAAATCACCGTTTTTAAAAAAATTGTATGCCATAAATATATTTTATAAGGGATGCATGGAAAGCTCTTTGAATTTTAAAAAGTTACACGAGTCAATTATCATATTCACCATCCCAAGATGAAGCATTGCATATACATACATAACGGCGTACATTTCACAATGCTAAGACGGAACGGTTAAAATGATTTCTTTATAAGGTTTTCCTTACATTGCTGCTCGCAAGTAAAGTTAAAGGGTTTTCTTTTTCCTCAAGGTGTGGTCACGACCAACTTCTTCGCTCATCCTTCGAATTCGCCCTTGGTTATGCGTTTTTTTATTATTTGTTTGCAGTTTAGTGTTACATTTGCATGCCAAGCAGGAAAACAAGTTTGTAAAAGAAATACAAAATGGTAAAATAGATCCACAGTACTGAGTGTGACAGGATCTTAGTTTATCCTCAAAGTATTTCCATCATAGCTTTAAAGGAATCGAATAACTGCTCTCGTTCATGATTCACTCTAACTATAGCTAAATTAAGAAACTATTCATAAATTAAATGAACGTTTTTCGAAGGTATTCCTTTTCACAACTTTTGCTGAATTTTTACAAAAGAAAAGACAGGGAATCTATTAAAATTTTCATAAAACAAAGAACACTTAATACCTATGGATATTTAGGAAAATTTACAGTATAATTAGGTAAATATCGGTAGATATTAAAAGAGGTCTTTAAATCCTAAGTGTAAAAACATCCTGGTTTATGAATCTGTAAAAATAAAAACGTAAGCTAAAGATCTTGAATGTCTGATCAACAAATATGAGTCATAGTAAAATCAGGTAAAGGATAAAGCAAGATTAAAGTAATTTTATCTAAAAGTATAATTCGCTAAGTAGTATTAAGTTATCGTTGTTATTTCCTTATAAATGAACTATCATTCTTGTTTGATACATTAGAGATTAAAGAAGATATAGAGAACATAAGAAGACTAAGAAGGTAAATGACTAAGAAGGTACTCTGATCAATTGGCATTCATTTTTAATCATGAGAAAATCATTATTGTTTCATTAATGAACTTAGCTTTCTTTGTGTGATGCAGTGAAAATGACGCGGCAAAAAATTAGGCATTAGGCGGAGAAACTGCTGTCTGACCGATACCTCTTTCACGGCCGCCTCTGATTTTATCGAATCGCTCGAGTATGAAGGCATTTCCTCTCAGACTCTAATGAGTCAGTCGTTAATTTATTACTAAGAATTACGATGAGATATAAGACCTTAATCTTCGCTGAGCTCTTTTGGAGCAATCCTTTGTGATGATTCCCCATTTACCTTCGCCAATCATGTTCTCAACAGTTATTTGAATCGCAATGATTCCCAATGTAATGAGTTTTCAAGGAATCGAGATAAAATGAAGATACGTTCGTCAGGGACGGATTTTGGTGCATGATTCAACCTGGACTGCGCAGTAGGTCAACTTTTATGGAATGGGTCACGCAATATTCATTATTAATGCATGATGTCTATCCAAGTTGTGCCAACGGAGACAGTTCAGATCTGTAAATAGATGTAAACGAATGAGGAATTAGATTATGATAAAAATATCCAACTTGACACGGTGACATAGAAACCCATTTATTTTCATTACTTAAAATGAAAGACCTTAAAATGGAATTCAAGCACATGCTTATGATTAAATATTCGATGCATGTGATTAAATATTAGAAGGCAGGCAGCTTTCACTTGTGCATGTAATTTTAGAATATTGCAGCTTTGATAACCATTATTTGAGTTTAGAGTGATGACTATTCAATTCAAGGCAGCAAAAATGATGCAAGAATAAGTTGCTTCTTATTAAGCCAAATGTTATAGAGTATACAATTAATCCAAAGGTTATAGAGTATACAAAAGAATATTCATTTTTAAGTAATAAATTGATATGTAAACATTAGATGTTGCACTGTAAAAATAAGCTACGTAATAATTAGCTGTCTAAACTAAAATAACAAAAGAAACACTTGATAATGGTTTAGAAGCGGAAAGAATTGTTACAACATCACCTCTAAAACAAGCAATTTTTATTTTTAGCCTGAAATAAATTTCAATGACTTTCTTAATCAAATCCTGAGCTCCTGCTTCTGAATAAAATATATTTTTTCATGTCATACACTAGCGAAAAACGGATCAAAATATTTTCATTGCAATGAACAATTCAGAATCACTTTAACTTTATCAATGGAAGATATGATTTGCGCCCAAATGGATATTTAGTGGTTTTAATACTATAATATTACGTACATATCACCATCAATAATTGCATTACAATAGTATTTTAATTAGGCCTAAGGTCATGTTTCTCAAAATTCTTTTCCTATGATTTTCTGGGAAATATAAATTCATGAAGAACATGTATTTCAATGAGAATTAATTCAAATGAATAATAATATCTCCCTATTCTTTAATAATCTCTCTAATATTTATATGGAAAATCAGGAAACTACATTTGAATAGCAGATGTGACTCTTACGGTAGACCTACAGTTAAAAAATCTGCCTTAAGAACTCAATTATATATCCACTTATTTAATGGAAACCTTGAATTTATAATATCGTCTACATACGTCAACTGCTAGGAAATATATTTCCGTCAAAATTATTACTGATTAAATTAGCAACGAAATTCATGGGGGCCTGTTCAAATGTATTCTTCTAGAGAATTAGAATAAGTTTATGAGATGTATATTCTCGTTTTTGGCTCAAATGATGAATAGCTTCTCATATACATAAATTACACATTTAAATATAAATAAGACGCTTGAAAATTTAATCAGTATAAATGATTCATAAAGGATGCCTAAGCAATCTTTTTCATTCTATCTATATATTTAGTTTTTGAGGTGATATATAATTAGAGAGATATTATTTCAAAGCATTTATCAAGTAAAATAAATCTTAAATATAACAATTAAACAAAAAGGCAAAGAAGTTGATTTGCTCTACATTTTTAGGCTTGCGTTTAAGATTCGTGGAAAACGAATTTAAAAGTTTATTTGAGAAATAAACTAACTTATAGAAACCTTGCTAAGTATTGAGCTTAAAATAAAAATCAGTGGGCTACTACATTTTTGATCACAGAGCAGAAAATGGAAGAGTTCCTTCAATGAGTTATTTTAAATCGAACGAAAAACTATCCGTAAGACTGCACTAGTGTTTAAATTTTTGTTATTATAACTTCAATCCTCAACTACATAAGATAAAACATAGATTATTAAAACGGATTCGAGGAAAGCTGTATCAATGACACAAGATAAATCTGCAATCTGTTAACAATTCTAGCCTTCCGTGATTCTCGCAGAACCGCTAACTGGACTTATGTACGATCAGTGGACGACTGATATCTTAGATAAATATCATTACGCAATTGCAAAACGCACCTTTTACAATTGTAAAATGTACTATGTAAATTAGTTGCAGCAATTTCATCGGAATGAATAGCACTGAACGGCAAGAGGTGGAGAGGACTATGGTGCAACTTCTTACCCTGAAAGCCGAGGACGTACACCGCCGAAGACCTGGGCTCTTCCGGGGGATCTTCCGTCGCGACTCCGCGATCTGACTGAGGACTGCCGCGGGGAAACGCCCTTCCAGACTATGCGAAAAAACGTCTTCGTCCAATCGGCGAACGCCACACTGCCTCCATTAGCCTTGAACTTCTCATCCACCTCCTCATCTCTCGAACCCTCTTATTTTTTTTTAACAACCCCTCTTCGTCTACCGGTAGAAAAAAGCCCCATAAAATTTGTTACACCACCACGGACGACTTTAAATATTTCGCTCGGGAAAACGGCAACTGCAGAGGTTGTAATTGCTGGTGAGGTTGATTTATTGTTTAAATCTTTTTTCATTGTATTGTTTTATGAATAAAGAGATCGGGAGGATGTCGAAATCTCAAAGGAGGAGCATAAAATTACGAAGAACTTGGTACAATATAATTATGGATCTTTTGGAAAACTTAGATTTTCAGTCGTATTGTTTATTACATAGTTTATGATAAAGCCTGTTAGATAATAAACAAGGTGAGATAATTAATCAAGATATATAGTAAATGGCGTTAAAAAGGATCATAAATCTCGTAAGGTAAATAATGATTTAAAATAATTATAATGAACATGCTCTCTAAATTTTCTCTATTCCTTACTCAACTCTCATTTCAATCCTCTTCATCCAATGCTAATATTGAAATCTATATTTCTCTGTTTTATCTTTTCACATTCCTTATCATATATTTTGGTCTCAAAACCATCACAAATGTTGATTTTATACTTAAATTTCCTTACAAGTAGATAGTGCTCTTTTCATGTTTCGTGATAAAGAGTGAATTCCTCCCAATGTCCCCTGGTATATTTTCCACTTAGAAATATTCTTCTTTACCCTCTTTCAATTATGTCATGTTAATGTTTTCAATTCAGCAATGGTTTTATAAGCTAGAAAATCATTTCAATGGTAAGCTAGCAATGGTATTTTAAGACTTAAAATTATGAACAAAAATACCCAAATAAATACCAATTGATTAAGATTGAAAAAAATATAATTTTTATTTTAGCCATCCGCTTCAATGTATTTCAAGGAAATATCTAGGATCTAGTGGGCATCATAAAAACTTCAGTATATTGTTGATTACCTGATGATAGAAAGGAGAAATATGTTTCAAATCGTTCTTGTTTGCATCTCATTAACACATTATCAACACAAACGATGGAAATGTAATTTTTACTTTGCACATTAAGTTGTGCGGCTAACCCAAACCTTGCGTGACTCGGTAGTTTAATGGATAGAATATCTGCCCGGAATGTGGGAGACCCGGGTTCGAGTCCCGGCCAAGTCACAATTTTTCAATTCTTATATAGCCTTACATTATCAACATAACAATAGATGACATGATATGCTGCACCCTAGTAGGCGTACGATTTAGGAACTGCTATACCTTTTTGAATTATCGCAATTAACGTTATTATCAGGGCTCCAACTTTGAGGCCCCTAAGATAGACCTTTATATTGGTCAGTGGAAGACCCCTGCAGATCCTTAAAAAGATAAGGCAATTCCAGAAAATATACCGAGCTTGAAGGGCCCCATTAAAGTACTTTCAGAGCTTTCGCAGAAGGTCTCTAGAAGAATACTGGAAGATAGGATCCTAGAAATCATTCCAAACCCTAAGGACCTATAATATACTTTATATAAATTTGTCTTTATCAGACACCTTGATAGCCAAAGGGAAGTAAATTCGGTAAATTAAAGCGGTCCTGAGCTCGAGATCCGATGAAGGCCCATATGTCCGAAATGATCTCAGCTGTCACAGCACTTAAAAAAATTCTACTTCTTTTGATCGACATTTAACTATCAGGCAGTCGACAAGACACTGCTTATCTGTTTATGGAGATATCTTCCCACTTATATCACATGTTGTACATACATGAAATATTTCCGAAGACATTCACAAAATGCACCTGCTTCCAATTCATCAATAACTTCTTGCTTTAAGAAAAAAAACCTCTATCGCATACTTCGGCGTCCAAAAACACATCAAAACTCCTTCCAGGGGACTTCAACGCATGCATTTCCGTCGAAATCTCAAGGTCTGAAATGTTTTGCAATAGCAATACTGCCCATATACTGCGCAATGGAGGAAACAGAGATGAACGTGCATGGAGGAAGCATTAAAATTTCTCCGCGACTTCCTTTGAGCCACGTCCCCTCGGTCCAAATAAGAGACAGCAGTGGTTTCAAATGCGATCCCAATCGAAGACTCTTTCTACCGAAGTCACTCTGCCCACTCCGCATCCAGCAGCAGTGGCACAAAGGGTCACCTTCAGCGCGATTCTTTCGGCATCGTCCCCCGGCCCTCCCTTGCACTGCGTCTGGCTTTTTTCCCTCCTATCTTATGCCATTCGTCTTCTTGACAACATTGTGTAGCCAACTGTTGAGTTTGGGTTCGTTCGAAATAAATGAATAAGGATGCGGAAAAATAAATAAAGTCCGAGCTTTCCACCCATAAGCTCACATACGGGGGCTGTAATTTCACTCTCCGCAATCACTCTTCCGTCCTCGTGATCGGCTTACTCTTTGCATCGGGTTTTTCGTCATTTTAGACTATTTTGCTCCTTCGGAGGAAATTTCTCCGTCGAGATACTTCATTCCCGTGACCGAACTGCAAAGTGTAGATTTATACCTCGCCTTGATATATCCTATCTTTTCAGATGGGACAATATTTTTCTGGGACTACTTGTATCAACAAATCATCACTTCCTTACTTCACTCTACATTCAATTTTACATAAAGACATAGCTGAATTACACTGACGAAATTGTTGAAGTGTAAAACAGCAACCGAATCAATATAAGCTAAATATTAGGTTTACTTTCCACGAAGTTAAATGTAGTCGAATTGATTCGTATAATTAGAGTGGTTATTAAGCTTAAGAAATTTTGAATAGCTGGGTATATATGCAGGGAAAATTGTATTTGAGAATGGCAAGGGGTAGTGGTAGAGGAAGTAAGGAGGAGAAAATGTACAATTAAAAATCGATACTGATCCAATTATGGTGAATTGCATAAAAATCATTTAAAATCATGAAAAATTCATTATTCTTGATTTATATCCTTTACAGAGTTATCTTAGATTCATAGAAACGGAAAATCCGTTGTTTATTAATTATTTTTTCTTGTGCATTTATCTGCTCTTGGGTGCGAAAGAATCAAGAAAAGACAGGATTATACGAGAAAGTTATGAATTTGAATCATAAATCAGGAGAAATATTCTCAGTAATGTTTCAACTTCAAGCTCTTATTTCTACGTAAAAGTCAGAGTGTGAAATAGATTAATTAATTTTTGAATAATGTGGACTTTATATTTAAACTGAAGAGAGTGATTCGTTTGTAGGAACCAATGAGATAAGAATTGTTAAACAGCGCTACACAAAGAACTCCTTTGAGGAAATCGATTTGTGTATTAATTGCTATCAACCAATTCTCCGAAGCCCAAATCCCTATTTCTAAAAAATAATCCTAAAATCCATAAAACAATTTTGAATACTGTTTTGTATTACGCTTTCTCAGAAGTTTTAGTAACTTTTATTATGTAAAAATGTCGTACATACAATGTAAATATAATTTCGAAACGACAGTGTATATACCCAATAACCGACTGCGCTTAAATTGTAAAGAAAATAATCTTAGCTTTTACGATGTACATAATAAGTATATGTTAATTTCCTTTGAGTTATGAGTAATTCAAGGATGTATGCTAGACAAGTTAAGCTCGGTGCTAGGAAGAAGGAAAACGTTTACCGACGCTTATCTATTACGTGTCACCCATAATGCACAAGGGATTCCGTATTCATTTCCTTGCTTTTAAATTGTTTTCTAATTCAGACGAGTCATGAATCGTCACCATCGTGGTAGCAGAATAAGAAAGATGACAGGAAAAGGAAATGAGCGAACGCTGCTGGTTTTACGAGATTAAAATTTTTCATTATTTGTAAATTGCACTACTACCAACACATATACTTGCAAAATTGAACCGCTGAAGGTCAGAGGAGTTTGATTCATGTATGAAGTTTTTTTTATTTTACTTCTCTAAATATTTAGTTTCATATTCTTTGAGTATTTAGATTGAATTTATTAGCTAAGAAGAACTTTTGCTGGAAATGTTATATGAATATACAGGTAAACAAGTCATTAATTTATACCGCGCGATAAGTAGTTAATTCATTTGTACACCAACTAATAAGCTGTAAATCTTCACTAGTAAATAGTACAATTAAATACTACTGTTCAGGTATGAACATCTAAATCACTTAGCTGTATCGAACCGTTGACATCAAAGATAATAGAAGAAAAGCTACGAATAAATACAGTAGATAGTTTCGAAATTCAAGAAACTCCAATGAATCTTCATTCTTCAAGCCTAAGGAACGTAATTTCAATCTTATTAAACTCTCTGCTAAAATTAATTATACTTTAATTGATTATATGTACATTACTTGAGCCAATGAGTATTTAGAATAATAGCACTATCCCAATTACTTCTTATTCATATTACTTACTAACAGCTGGAATAAATGAATTGATTATATGTATATTGTTTAAGCCAATAAGCACTTAGAATAATAACAATATCCTAAGCACTTATTATATAAAATACCTCTCCGTGAACTTTTGCGTGTACTTTTCTGCGAATAAAACCTTGGAGCAGTAATACTTGTACTTCCAGCCTTACATCTCTCGTTATCTTCGCAGCTGAGCTACCAAATTTATAGTTCTTGCGTTAGATTAGTTGCACGCAGAGTCACGTTTCAAACGACAATGATAAGTAGGGTGGAAGGGGAGTCATTGATGGCACCAGTGGAACACGTGTTCCTCAAGATCGGTTGTCGCCCATTCTCTTCATTCCACGTAATCCTCCACAATCGTTTTTTTTCCTTCCCCCTTCGTGTTTCTCTTTTATCGGTCGTTGTGCTGCATCGCTCTCATTCCTCCCCCCACCCGGCTTCGATCCCCGCCCCGCCATCTGCGATGACCGCCTTTCCTTAGCAACAGTCCCTTAGCAACCGCCTCCCTTCGTGCGTCTGCGAAAAATAAGAGAGACGGAGGGAGATGAGTCCATTGGGAAGAGCAGTGGAGCGAATTGGCTTGCAAGGAGTGTCATGAGGACAGACAAACAAGCAGCTCTCGATCGGAGGACATAATTGAGGACTTGCTGCCTCCATTTACGTTTACCGCGTCAGGAAAAAGTACTTCCACTTCGCGGTCTTTCCAGGTTATCAACGGTTTTGATTGTTGGAGGGATAACGTCAGTCATTTCTTCTCGATACTGTTCCTCCCGCAGCACAGATTTTAGTGAGCGTCGTAGTGCGGTCCGAAGTAGAGTTCTTACGGTCTTACGCAAATGAGTCTACCCCGCTTGAGGATCTTTAATCTACTCCGTGTGAAGCGCTGGATAGCTCCCTTTATAGAGTTTCGCACTGTTTTCTGCTGTACCTGAGAGAAAGCGAATTGTTGTCGGAAAGTATTATCATTATTAATTACAGACCAATCACTGATATTTGATAAATTATTAATATTTAAAGATTCAGCGAATTACCTTATATACTCACTCGAGTTCTGATTCGAATATGAATGGAATAGAATCTGAAAGGCAGAAGAGGTAATAATTCCAATATTTTTGCTTTCGCGATAATAACGATCAAAGTGAAAACTAAATTTAAACGAGAAAGTAAGTTTTCTTTGTCTCGCATTTTCTAATAATCCTACATTGATTGACATAGTATTTAATTTGCTGACATGAACTTTTTAATGATATTCAATAGGTAATTCATCCTAAAGCAAAGGTAAGGTCATAAGGCGACTTGATTCGATGTCTCGGAATTAGTTAGATAATGTTATCTTACAATAATTAATATCTATATGAAAAGGAACTTGAAAAGATTTGTACTTTTTACCACAGTTTTTTGTTAAAATAAAAACTGTGGTAAAAAGTACACATCTTTGCAAGTTTGTAATTGATGGTTTCTGGCCGTACTTCGTGGAAAGCCATCATAAAGAAATTAAGAATAGACTTTGTAATTTCCACAATATATATTTTAACAATATATGTCTTTTCTTAATCTCACAATATATATTGTGGAAATTACAAAGTATTTTCTTAATTTCTTTCTTTGCAAGTTCCTTTCCATCATGGATTACCGTAATACCTCGCCTGATTTTGTGAAATTTATTATCTACGTATTTTCTGATAACTATAAGAGATATTACCATTCCGAAATCGTAAATAATCATAATTATATACGAATCCTTCAGACTTATTGACTGCGAATTCTTTAAGATTTCGGATGAAATTGCTCTGCTTCACATGCAATATCATCCTCACTCAGTACTAAAGAAAATTTTTATTAATCTCTTCTTATATTACATGATATGCGGAGGATAATCAGCAGGTTATCGATTTATGGACAGTTCTGTCAGCAAAGTTCTCGGGCAGTGAACTTTTTCGTGAAAGATTTTTTGCGTCTTTATATGACGCGTGTCTCTCATCAATAGTCATTGGTAGTTCATAAGGAATCAGAATGTTTTTCGTTTAAAAATCAATCAATCTCATAGTCATTTCGGAATTTACGATTTATAATAATCTCAAAATAAAAATGTAGCTCAGTTGTTTGGTGTATATACAGGCCAAAGGCGGCTTGCAGACTATTTATGTAGATGTAGATGTACAAAAATTCAATTATCTTAAGGAGAAAATCGAATACGCATCGTCATTGAACGAATTGCATTAGTTAACCTTTCCCTCATTGTAATGTTTTTGAGAAGAGTGAGGGAATGGCATGAGTGATGAACTGGACGGAAAAGCTCGCAAACGGATCCCCCATACTCCCGAAAAGCCGCAATTAAGAAGAAGGGGCGGGACAGATACTGCCATCTCCCGGTCTGGATGAGGAACTCGTGTTTATAATTCCTCACCTGTAGTTTACGACAGGGCATTATCCCTTCCCCTCTGGGCGTTTTTTTCTTCTCCTCGACTCATCCTATTATTTAATGTCTCGAGAGCGGTTCTCGGATCACTTTGCGGGAGATTCGGCGAGTTTAAGGCCGGCATCTGCTCCTCGGAATACTAAACGGCGGGCATTAACATTGTTTACGCAGAAAGGGTACCGATTGGACATTAATTCAGGACCGGGAGCAGGCCATTCTTTTTTCCTTGAGGTCATTGAGGACGGACTGTCAACTGGTTTGATCGGAGACGTAATCAAATCACTCGAATCGACGCTTTAAAATCGTTGGAGAAGGTTCTGGATCTTTAGAGTAGAAAAAGATACTGCAGCCTACGTAAGTTCGCGTATGTTATGGAAATATCGGAAAATTTCTCGGAGGGAGCAGTCTTTTGTCTTAGAATAACAAGGAATGTAAAAAATGGCAGATAAAAATTTGAGAAGAGTATGTCTGTGAAGTATTCAATCTGAAGGCTGTTTGGATCCTTAATCCTCCATCCTTTTCATGAAAGAGCTTTGGGGAGAAAAATAAGACTAACTAGATAAGATGAGGAGTGAGGTAGTTTCCTTTTGCTTTCTTCACTAGGCCAAAATGTTAAATAGTAAACATCAACGTAATAGTTTCTATATTAATGACACTTTCCAAAGCATTCAATTTAAGGAAAGGGTAAAATAAATTCCTTCCAGTCTCTCTAATAACTCAGAAGCTTTTATATTATATCAGCTAAAAGAGTCATGAGTCAAAATTTAATAAAAGATAAACTTTCTTTTTTAAAAGGAAAATTATACCATCAATCAACGTATGGTAGGAGAAACGGGGAAATCTAGTGAGAGTAGGAACTTTCCGAAATATCTAATATGTTTCATCGATTTGTTTTTTAAGTACTCTTTTTCCATATTTCGCTTTTAATGTAGATAAATTTCATCATGCAAGGTAGATAAATTATATCATCATGTTGAGGTTGACGTTTAAATATAAAATTTCTGCAAAAATTAATAGTGATTTTAGGCGTGAGTCGCTTTAAAATCTCAATATCTATCATAACGGTAATATTTTAAAGTATTCAATCATTTACAGTTTAATTACCACTGCGATTTGTTAAATTACAGTTCCTTTTTCCCGGCCCTTTTCAGATTGATGTCATAATAAACGTCATTTAGTCATAGAGAAATCAACTTACAGGTTGATTGAGTTTTCATTTAATAACCAGAAGGCTACCTGAAAGTCTTAGTAAAATTTATTTTAATGAATTTGGATGCTTTCAATGATGGTTCTTTTGTTTAAAGCAATAAAATCAATCACGATCGCTAGCAAATATGAGCAGACGGTGGCAATATACAACACAGAAAATTATGTACACTTTCGTAAGCTTTTTTGCGAATAATAGGCTCCTAGCCATAATATTATGATCTCATTCACTTTAGAGTCTGTGACTGCTGGTCTTATTCTCATTCAGTTGTGATACCTTGTACGATCCTCCTCACGTGAGGTGCAATGAGTAAGTTCTTATAAATGTATATGTCGATGATTCAATGATATCCAGGAGAGAGCGGTCGAAAAATTTGTTCTCGTAGCGTTACACTTCCAATGAAACACCTCCGATGAGGCGAATCTCCCCAAAAAAGCAGATTTCCTGCCTAAATTTGTGAAAAACATTACTTTTCAAGCTCTGCGATACTTTTCCCAATGACATTTTGCTTTATATTCCGAGAATGTTCGTCCTGAAAACAGATTCTCCGAAACTCATGCGGGCAGATAATACGGTTGGGAGAATCTTCCTGAAAATATTTATTCACGACGCAACCTATCCATGAAACCGCAATGGAAATGGCTGTCAGGCTAATCAACATACAATGAAGTAACCCTTTTCAACTTCAGCTAAGTAAAAAAACTGAACCTAATGCTAGAAGCCTTTTTCCCAAAATCCCCTTTATAAATCGATTTTGCTTGCATGAAATTAGTGAGAGAAAGGAAAGTCTCTGTGGGAAGAAGTTGAGAAGAAACTAATTGAGAGATTCTGAAGGGAATTCGTAGTTGAATTTTAGCCCGCATGCATACCGTAACGATACGCATGAAAGCACAAACGGGTCTAAAACACAAAGGGTTATTTAATAATATCAGTAATTGCTTCCTTTCCCCATGTACCGCAAACTCAAACATGTGCCTAATTTTAGATTTATCCTCTTGATGTACTTAGCTTCTGTTCAACAACGGTTCATACTAATGTCGCTTGAACAGTGTTCATTCTCTTTGTTATTTAAATCATAAGTTGAACATAAAAAAGAGTCACATCAGCCTGGATAGCTCTTCAATATCATAGAGTGTCTCATAGCTTACTTTGTTTAATGTTACATGTTCTGGTAACCGTATGGGAGAAGTTGAATCTAAACATTACTTATACTTTGATATCTCAGGTAATTTTGGAAAGAGATTCACTTCTTTACTATTGTTCATTAGGGAAAGGGGTATCCCATCTTCAGTGGAATTGAATTTAGATGCAAATTATTACTATGATTTCTCGTTAGCATTCCTCCTAATCCATTTAATTCTGAAGATTCATCTTGATTTTACCCCCCTCTGTCTTTCTATGCTGCGATAGTAGATGCATAAGGAAATATACATGCAAAGCATGAGGAAAATGTAAATGATATTACAATGTTTACATTTTCTGGGGTAGAGACTCCATTTTCGTAGTTTTTATCAATCATTCATTCACGCAATTCATGAGGTATTATACTAACGTAATATTTTATCTATAATTGCAATTACACCATGCCAATATTACGATACACATTTTTTTTGTATCTAATCACATTCGAAACTTTTCTTTCAACACCAAGATAAATAGAAATATTGATTCATATGTTTTGCCACATAGCAACAACCAATCTTTAATTTCCCATTGAAGTTTCTGTAGCTGTTATTGGGAGCACAAAGAATGTATAAAATTCAGTATTATCAGTGATAAAATACAAATACACAAATAAATCTCCCTAAACCATCATTGAGTAGCTTATAAAGGAATACTTAGGGTAGAAGGAATAGAAAACATACCGAACAGAGAGAGATACAAAAGTAAAAATATAAAAACGTACTGAACAAGAAATATACAAAAGTTCACGTAGAATAAAGGAGAAAGTACGTGACACCAATTATCGTAAGTAATATAGAAAACTCTATTACTAATAGCTGAACTACAGTCACTAATTATCGATTTTTATATTTTATGTTAATGAAAAATATTATGTACATCTACATTTATATCCTAAAAGCTGCGTTTCTGCTTGTGGCAGAGAGTGTAAACATTGAGCGTTCGAATTATTTTTGGCTTGTTATTATCACCTATTATTCGTGAAAATGAAATTTTCAAAACGTCATGGCTTAGCGTCTTATTCTAAGCTGATTTTCGGATCGGTCGATGCAGTAGGAGGGTTTGCATTATACCGATCACTTCTTATACAAACTTACTTTCTGTGAATTTATCAAGCAAACACATCTTAGCTGCTGATCTCCTTACTTTCGAGGATTTCCAACTTGCGTCTGAGATCGTTTTCGTTTCATTTACCGTATTTATTTTCCGTCGATATATCGTACTGTAACGAAAATCAATAACCAAGATTTTATACGAGAAACATAATACGGAGGATTTTTAAGATGCTTGAATAAACGAATGTGGTAATTGATCCAGTTTAGAGAGGGCACGTAACGACAGAATATCAAAGGTATAAAGTAGATCGAACGAGTAAATATTCAAATGCTCTCCGGGAGATCGTGAAACTGATACAAGGAGAATGGAAAAAGGAGGAGAAAGACACGCAATTCGTCCATTTCTTTTACTCCTTCGTTTAGGTTTTCCAGAGTCGGTTTGCCACCATCTTTCCCGAACCAGTTCTTCGTGTTCACAAACAGAGAGAAAGAGGGGACAGAATTTCTCGGAAAGAGGCGACATGGTGTTTTTTGTGTTTTTTTCTTCCCCTTTGCGTGTATACGAGTGGTGGAGAGTTCGTGGGCAGAGAGGACAGAGAGGAAGGAAAAGAAGAAATTGGATGTCATGGAACGACGATTCCAGAAGTGCAAGCGCAAAAGAAAGGGAAACAAGGCAACGAAGAAAGGAGCAAACAGAGAACCATGTCGATAGATCTGGAAAGACTATTTCTCCCAAAGCTGTAATTGATATATCAGGTTGATGGACATGTCTGATTTCATTTTATTTCGAATCAGGGTAGTGTTATGTATGAAGTACTTCTTGTCTGATTTATGGTTAACATTATCGAGGCAAGTGGATTAGCTTTTTGATTTTAACTTACCGAAAGAACGTTAAATCTTGCATCAAAAAAGGTGTTATAGCCGGAATGACTCAGACTCGTTTTACATATTTGATAGAATGAAATTAACTTCGAATTAGGTTTGACATAGGTCAACCACGGCCTCAGGATCTTGTGAAAATTGTCTTCTAGTAATTAATCAAATAAGTAGAAGTAATTTTTCTGCATTTATTTTGTATTGCAGTTATTTCACTGCACAGTTTTCATCTATTTCTTTCTTCATTTTCTATATTACCGGCTTCTAATGATAGTATGCCTCTCTAATTTCATAATATAATTTTTTAGTATTTATTCCCTAAGTTAGGGTTAAATTAAGCACTGGACTTTCATTGTAAATTTTACATAATAAGCCGTTTTCTCTCCTTGCATTAAAACGTATTTCTTTTGCAATTAATCGATCCATGGTAGAGAATTAATAGAAGTAAGCAAACAAGTTTTATAGAACTTTAATCATTATTAGAACTTTTGGTATTTATGATATAAAATAACTTGTTAATAGAATAAACTAATGCTATAACTTCTTGCTTACCCTTCCTTCTTTCTGTTTCTTTCTTTCTTACTTTTTATTTATTTCTTTTTTTAATGTTAGTGTTACATTGTCACTCTAAATTAACTGTAAATCTATATGTGATAAAATGGCCTATAAATAAATAAATTTTCTTTCGTGAAGTATGGAACGTTATCTCCCCTCTCAGTTTGCTTCACAGTTTGAACTACTGACCGTTGATGACGATTTCTTGAACTCATCATATCCCTTTTCCGGGTAACCTTTCCTCCTCGAGGAAGTACGCTACAGCGGAATATCCTTGCCTTCTTACGGGACCATAAACACATGTGAGAAACGTTAGCAATGCCGGGGGTTTTGAAGAATGAAGTCTCGGAGACTTCGGAACCTCATTACCCGTGTTGTGTCGATGGAGATCGATTAAATATGAAAATGAGATCCCCATGCGTTTCTATATAATCGATGGTTTTCTGCGACAAGAAACAGCCTCTTTAAAAGCGATAGCGATCTTTTCGAGTTGAAGAAGTGGCAGTTCAGCCCCGGGCTTTAACCCTTTTTTTTCGCAAGCTTCCTAATGTTCACGTTCGTCAAAAGCGGTCACGACTTGATTGACCGTAACCTTCGTCCTCCAAATCGAACATTGAACCGCTGACCGCGAAACCATCTTGCCTCCTATAAAATCAACTCAAATCTGCTACGCGTACAGCGAGAAGCATAAATTTAAAGCCTTCTTTAATTATTTTCGAGTTTTAGTAGTCATGGTCATCAATGATTTTTAGAGAGGTCCATAACTTTATGTTTTATCGGCTACTATATTTAATCCTGCTTTCTGAGACAGCCGAAAGACACCAGGAGCTCTCTCTTTTCGTGTATCTCCCGAAAGCATTGATTTCTCATTACTTGCTTCACCTATCTACAACTCTATGTGGACTATGATGGACACCCTATGGCTCATCAACGAAAAGTGGTGCATTACATGATCAAATGTTGCGCATTGAATCCACAGAAAATTAAAAATGAATTTATTACTAATTTACACATATATACACATGTATAAGCGACTTATGCTCATAACATAACCTACCACTAAATTCTAGAGTTTGAATTTTGTACAGATTGCTATCATATTTTATAATATTTATGGTTAATTCGGTGCACTTTAAATAAAAGGAAACAATTGACGCATGACCTACTCTCGGGTACCCGAGTATGAAGTTAGATGAAGATTAAACTATGCATTCCACAGAAAAACAAATTACTCCAAATTTTTGCATATTTTATTCCACATATATTAATTAAAGGTAAAAATTTTTATTTTCATCGCGGTTGGGTCGTTTTGTAAAACTAGTTTTCTCGGTAATGGATGAACATAAAAATGCGATTTTGATCTTTCTTATAAAGCTCTTGTTAGGACTTATAACAATTTATAATTCAACTAAATAACATCCTAGCGATCTTATCACAGAAATTTATATTTAAAAGAGGGTGAGCGCTCAGAAACGCGCAAAATGTAGAAAATGACTAAGTATAAATTTGTCTTTCTTCTATCTAAATATATTAAATATTCTATATATCAACGCAGGCCCAAACGTCCTCTCTTGGGTTGAATGCGGCCCACAACAAAATGTAGTGTAATAGTGTGACATTCATATAAACAAGTTTGCATCGGCTGATATTCTATTTGGCGCAACTAGTAAAGTGGTATACTGGTGTACTGACAGATTGCTAGAATAGATCGACCACCATTTTAACTCAAAATTTCTATTTTCCTACGGGTAGAAGACAAACTGAGATTTTCCTGTAGTGAATTGAATTCTGCTAACATATTAAATATTACCTCTATTTATTCCTTGAGATCCTTTTAGGTTTCACGCCTTTATAATTCAATGTAAGATTTCCCTTCGTGCAGATATTTAATAAATTGTACACCATTTTCACTCCATATAATGCAATCTTCAGTTCATTCTTCGAATCTCACTCCTAGATATTTCGTACTTCCGAGAAAATTTCAAGTGAATATAAGAAGTTAAATGAACTTGGTCGAGGTTTTCAAAATCTCCACTTTATGCGTTTTTCCCCTCCATTCTGGTCCTACGTCCACTTGTTATGCTGTCCGCTTGCTCTCATGCCCACTTCCTTTTCTTTAGTTCTTTCGTTACGTTCTTTTTGGGGATTGCTCTCTATGGAAGCTCTTCGTCTTATGGGTTTCTCAGGTGATTTAGTGACCGTGACTCGAGCAGGGGTTTCGGACTCCGAGATACACACGCGAAGGGCATGAAAGAAACATACAACGTTTTTTCAGGTCGCTGCAAAAAGAGTGCTGTCATTTTAATTTTGAGTTACGGTCTTAGAAAACTTTGCACAGTAAAGACTTACTCGCCCAACCCTGCTATTCTAGTCTTTGACGAGTGCTTCTTAGATCATGATGATCATATTTAATTTTTTTCTAAACTAAAGAGGCTAACATTACGGAAAATATATTTTCTTTTTATCTAAAATAACTGAATTATCTACATTACCCAAAGGATGGGGTGGTTGCTCATTTAGGTAATAGGTAAATACAGATTTTTCTTAAATAATGGAGACAGCTTCATGTAAGAATGGTAGCCATAAATTGACATGTTTCCACGACTTCCTATACTATTCGTTGAACGTTGACCAACCAACCGTGGCGAAAGGGAAACTTGCTATCTTCTCCACGATATTACTGTCACTGAAATACTACTTGGTAGCTTCCAGTAAAATTCCTTGTAGAGATCTCCACATGTGAAAAGGGATTATTTTTTCTCAGTAAGTATAAATCTTACTGAAGCCCAAGGATTCTCGATAAAATGAAATCTCGTTTCCAAATCCCTCTATGTACTAGAAACTCACAAACGATGAGGTCTAAAATCATCTATGCTCTGAATCTTACAATTGAAAAATGCGAAAACTTTCCCGTGTTTTTTGGCGACTGGATTGTGAGAAAACAAGGTTAGATTTTTTTCTGCACACTGTCAAGATATTCAGCCGATTCGGCTATCTTAAAATGATTATTATTCCTTACAAAGGTATCGATCTTAATCTGTATATTTCACAAAATTTTATTCAGCACGAGCAAAACTCCGTGATTATGTTACATTACTTATCAAATCAGTTCTGATTGAGGAAAACCTATTTGTGAAGATCGATTCAACTATGAGATATCAGACGAAGTTATGGATAACGCAAGCCTGATAATAAGTTTGCTGAAATACAACAAACCGGTTTCTATTGCATCTTAATCTTTGCACACTTTCTATTGAAATCCCATTAAATCTGATTCTAAATAAATATTATTTGTAATTATAGATGTAGATGTAGTAATTTACTACGATACATAAGGATTAATTATTTAAGACATGAGAATACGCGGATTATGTTTAAGATATTTAGGATAAAATTATTATAATATGAAAGGAGAAAGAAATTCAGACATAGATGTAATTTTCATATTTTTCTATATAATGGACACCTTGTATAGGAGACAACATGTCCTTTTTAAGCCTATGATGAAGGAAAGAACATTTATGATTTTCAGTGGTCTTCATTTTCCATAGAAAACTCTCTAGTAGTATTCGTGAGGCTTGCAGTCAAATATCCATTCGGAAAGTTGTCTAAGATCCAAATATTTCAACACCCATGTATAGGATGACCAAAATTATCTCAAATCTAAACACGTGGCCAAAAAAATCTTCCTCACTTCTATCTTTTACAAATGAACCTTACGGTTATCAATTCGCTGAAACTAGTCATTATTTCTACTGCGTCTTAGTGTAATTTTCTTGCTAGAATCGTATTCTCTTTTTATTGTATTTATGCGTGAAATCTTATGTCTCCTCTTCTGTGCTTTATCATGGCGTTGTTTCCCAAAGTTAGTAAACTATATCATTGTTATTCTCAAATTTTACTGTAAGACGTAATTTTTCACCCAGCTGATTTGACCCTCACTTCAAATATAACCCTCACTTTAAAGTATAGCGTCGTGCAAGTAGTACACGCCCAACGTTCCGTAGATATTTACTCGACGAGTTTAGTCGTGTACTTAAAACAGGTACCCTTAAGTCTCAATTTCACTTTCTACCTAGTGAGCCTCTTTTCCCACATCTCCCTTTCCTTTCTCCTTTGCTTCCATCCCACTCACTCACCGACTATCTTCTTTCAAGTTCCCGCTAAACCCGTTTGCAGATCGTGCGGATGGAAGTGGGAGATCCAGCCTCGTTCGTGTCTCGTGTCCTTGGCAATGAGATATATGTCCCACGCCTCCCACTACCCATCCTCCCTCCTCTTTACCCATCTCCCCTTTCCGCTCACTTCACGGGAAACATGGAATTTTCATCAATTTCTAAGATGCGTAAAAATTTCAAATGTGGAGTTTTTTTATGCGCCGTTCCCTCCAGGTATTTCAAACGCCTACGCTTCAGCTTGCTCGTTCCCAAAAGAAATCGAAATCATCCTTGATAACGTATACCAACCAACCTCAACGGTATGAAAAAGAAGAAATTGCCTCAGGACTCACATTAAAGGGGGCCTAATGCTACTTGTGGCTATGACTGCACACCTCTTTCTCGCCAGTTCATATCTAATGGTAAAATCAGCCCCATAATGGATGTATTAGAAAAAATGAGGGGCTTCATGAAAGTCAAAAAAGCTTCGATACTTAACAGATTAGCGAAGTAGTATCATTCAAGCTTTCCGAAGGAAGAGAAACAGTGATGTTCCGAAAAAATTGAGGTGTATTTGCCTCTTCTCCCATCGGCTTCATCCAAAAAAATTTAATATTTTCCATGTACTTTTTTCATAAGTGAGTTACCAGTGTTAGTATACTAAATCATAAAACAAGTCAAAATAATAACTGATATGTTTCAAGTGATAGTATTAAGATTTGAATGTCCATAAAAGTAAACATCCAGCCTTATCGGATCGTCAGGTTGGCAAAGAACGGTCGATAACTTCCTGCTCGGCGTGACTGATAACCTGTAACTTGCCCTGCGTATCTTACGGTATACATTGTAGAGATTAAATCATAATAATCAATCTGAATAAATTAGAAATGAATACAAAAAAGAAAATATATGAGCACATGACGGTAATTACATCAATTGTGTAATATATTCACTTAGGTCGTATTATTGTAAATATCGTATTATTTTACGTAATAATTTGAAACATAACATTTTTTGATATGCTCAAAGTTTTGATTGAACAACACCATCTGAAAATGACTGAAAGAAGAAAAGAAACTAACCAATCGACAGTAATTGCTTCGGAAAATGTTTTCGTTATTTTCGAAGGGACAGGTAGAAGGGGCAGAACTATTACTGAGTGGAATAGACTGCCCGCTGAAGTATTTGAGTTCTGTCAAGTGCTGCTAATTATGATTTTTCACCGCAAGATCTGGAGGAAGTTGTCGTTACGGAAATAATTGTCATTTAGCGGATAACGGAAAGTCTTTCCGCACAGATATTTCCACAAGAAATTCCGTTAGTAGGAATAACTTGCATGAAACAAGTATGAAATTTAATATGATGCTCTATCGAGCGTTAATGCTTTGAGAGCATGCTCTCACGATAGAGAAGATGAAGGTTTGGATGTTTCGATTAAGATGTATTTTATCTGTACTCCTTTAACATTTAGTTTCATCATGTCTTCAAAAGTAAATTAAGTCGAACGTGATAAACTTTTTTCATTGCTATGGTGACCCAAATAAATAATGAATATGAGCAAAACAATTTATGAGTGTCAATGCAGACGATTTTTTCCAGGTAGAACTTATACTTTTATTTATAGACCGTTTGACCAAAGTGATGGCTGATTATTTATTATTAAATATCGTAATATTAAAACTGTAATTTAATTTAAAACTGTAACCTTCCATGAATACTGACTTTTTATATAAGGATCTTTATTTAGACAAATTTACGATGAATTCTAATATTTTGATTGTCTTCCACAAAGCTAGGGTAGGTCCGCCTAACCGAGAATCAAAATTTATAATAAGATTAACGTTCTAGTAAAATTAATGTGATACGAGGGCCAGTGATAATTTTATTGTATTTATATTTTTTTGTTATTCGTACAGATATGTCACTTCCTAATAAAATGGATATTATAACTTCATATTTCTATTCCCTAAGTTATTACTTGTATATATCTGCTTCTATCAAATAATTTGCGCGGAAATCGTCAATCTCTATTAGTAGTAATTATTTATTCAATTATTTAGTTAAAAAAAGATATAAAATTCTTCTCGGATTTTCCAGTATATCTTTTCCAGTGAAACCCGTCAATTACTCTTGATTTAGTATCTCATAAGTAAAATTCTGCGGCTTCGAAATTCGACTTCATTAATTGGATTTATTGATTCACTTATGCAAGTTATATGGTTAGTGAAATATATCCTGTCGGAAGAAATGGCACAACTTTTCTCGGCGCTGTTGCCTCTCTGGAAGCAAGCTCAGTTATAATAATTGTACAATAAATCTCGATACTTACTTAAGCGCTCTTATGCATAAAGAGAAATGGCCATCATTAATATTTTGATCTGAATTGCGGTTTTTATTTGTAATATTTTAGATACACATCAATGTGTTTCTCTTATTTAAAACGAGTACTCTATATATCAGGTAGTCGAGAAACAATTAAAAGAATCCGATAGAAAGGTTAGAGCTCTAAGGAAGTAGTAACTTAAACAAGTTTTAAGAAGTGAAATCTAAAATTAGTGATTTTAATAGCATTATGATCCTTCCGTGATAGATATTACATCTACCTGCGTCAAAACCATTTATATTTTATGTCACTAAAATTTAATATCCGAATTAACCAAGTAAGAATTAAGTAATTCCACCAAAGAGTCATGTATGTATAAGTACATTCATTTTACTCGGATAGCATAGATGAACCCTTTCTTTTATTGTGGGGCAGTCAGTAATATCGGCTTTCAAAATCGCTTTCCGATAATTGAAAAAGGTCTTTTTATATATTCCTTGTCAGAAAATCTAATCCCTCGCAGGAAATGAAAGAAAGATTAAAACTGTAATTGACCCATTAAAGGAAGAGTACTGTTTTCAATACCTTCTTGACCTTAATCATAAGAAATCAGACCAAAATTATCAGAAATATACTGCTAATTTTAGGAAATAGAGGTATGTACGTACATGGGGTTCGATTCCCGGTACGATAGTTTTCCACCGGGAAAATTACCTCAAAACGTTTAAAACTACTACTACGGCTACTCTCTTATATAACAATGAGACATAACCATGAAGGGAATAAGTGATTCTTAAGAAAGCAAGCAGTAAGTTAAGCGGTAAGTTAAAAAAATATTTAAATAACTTTCTAGTATGAGAATCTCATAGTATTAGTAAAATTTGAATCATAAAAATAACCTTTTCCCTACCTTAACATACCAATGTAACAGTCCGTGGAGCACAATCACCGAAACATAGCCCTTGGCAATCCAATAGGACAATCAAAAGGCCCTAGAAGAGTTAAGCAATGAGATATTTGTAAACATTGCCCATTACTTAAGCTCCACGGACCCTTTTAAAGTATCTTTTGCACCAGATCCCTGGCAATGGAGTAAAGAGAAACCTGCCACCTCCAAATTTCGAATCGGCTTCCAACTTCGCTTCGCTTGGCTAATTATGATGGAAGCCTGATAAGCCGGGATGTCGTCTCCGCTTCCTCTCAGCAGATGCTCATCTCTTCGCAGGGTTCCTTTTGAAGAGCCGCCTCTCCGCTAATTCCTCTTCTCTCACGTCTTTCTCCATCCCCATTAAAACATTCTTTCTCCGGATGACTTTCGCTTAGAAATTCTTCCTTAACTTTCATTTCCCCTTTGCTCGACCTTCAACGAATCCTCGCTGCGTCTCGGCGGTCCAAACCTTCTGCGCGTCTTTGAAAACCATCCCTCCATTTATCGCGAACCACGACAAACATAGTGTGGAAACGAGGGAGGGAAGCTTTATAGGGCATTTTAGCACTCCAAGGTTTCTTAAAAAAATTAAAAGTACCTCCGCAAAGTAAGGTTCAGAGCATAATGGAAAATTTTGGTATTTTTCGATCACGTACTTTTCTTTCGGATTCTTCGTTGCATGTAAGGTACTGCATTATCCATTATCTTTTCCTCCGTGGAAGGGTTGAGGGAGGATTCTGTCTTTTTGACTGCATCTTGAGTTTACCTTCGTGCACTTTCATTTTCCATCATGTGGAACTGTGAACTAAAAGCTTTCGTTTACCAGAAGGGAATGTTTGAAGACTGATGAAAAAGTGAGTTTCGGTGATAGAGGTGTCGATATATACTTACATGAGACTTCGTGTATGACCCATTAGAGGTGAAATCACTTAATGATAATTCATCATATACGATTTCGTAATAAATAAATTGAAATCGTAAAATTCTTCCAAATTTATACGGATGAACTGCATGTGAAATGGTTATTGCTTTCAACAATTTGAATGTACTTTGACATTGAATCCTGCGCCATGTAAACATTCATTTAAAGTATATCGAAAGATGTTGTGATTTCACCAGCCTTTTCGTTTTATAACATTCCAAGATGTATGGTTACAAGAAAGGACAGTAATCACAACATTCTTCTTAAAAATAAGATTTCATAGCACACTATGAATCAGAACGAATCATACAATGTTAGGTTCATATTTTTACCCGAATACGTGTTCGTGTCTGTCATTGTTCTTACAAATGTAATATCAGTAAATTTTATTCAAAAACACTACAAAGGAACGCACTTCTAAAACGCTTTTGCGCTAATATCACGCCTTCATAAAGTCATCATCCTAACATGATTTTCCTGCATTTACTGTTCCGTTGATTCACTTAAGTCACTCCACATTAACGCTTCACAGTTGTGTTTACGGAAACAAAGTTTCTTACGCAACAAGGAGCGCTAAATTCTGAGAAATCGCCTCGGGAGCGAGGGAAATCATCTTTGCCTTTGCTTTATTTCGGAAGGGATCTGCGAAGTGGGAAGTTCAGAGATCTCGACCTTGCCCTTGAATCTCTTTCAGGTCAAAGCAAAGGGCTCCAGACAAGCTCCTTCCCCTCACTCCTTTCCGACTCTTATATCTTCCCCTCCAAACCTCTCTCTCCTTCGCCATTTCTCCCTCCTCTCTCTTGAAAATTTTCCATTCCTCTTTCTCAGGTCTTCGTTCCTCCATTTTTTTGGCGGCTTCTTCGTTCATTCACTTCATGTCGTCTACGGTGACTTTAAGCCAACCCGTCCATCTGCCCTCGTCTCTTCTCACCTGAACATCCACTGCGCTAGTTTTTACTCCTTTCATGCCATAATAATTCTGCATTTTCGGTTTCCACCTCGAAAAATATGAAGTTAAAAATGAAAAGTGTTCCATTCATCATACACGGACGCAATGAATAATTTCTTCGTGCAAATTTTTTACCATAAGTAGCCAACTCTTCAGCATCCACACAGAAAAATACAGAAAGAAAAACCGTCATTTCCTTTGATTTAAAAGATAATAGATCTACCTATCATCGAAGTAGTGAAACACAAAATATTTCAGTGACTAACCATTTATATCTTTCAAAGTTTCAGGTCTTTATCATCCAACAACCATATATGAGTACCTCACCTAATCCATCATCTTTTTCTTCTTCTTCTTTATTCATGCAGTTAAATATGTATCCATCATCAAAAAGATCCTCCTAGTAAATAGCCCCATTATTGGCTTCAGATGGGCGGCCACCCTGAGGCAACTGTTACCGTTGCCTTAATTGTTGACTTCATAGACTCAAATTCATCATTTCCGGCATCAAGGATTTTTCCTGTTGTTACATTTTCGCTAACTCTCTATCTATAGAGTGACTCTCCCTTTCGAGTAGAATATTAACTACAGCTTAACCGATTCTGTGTAAATTTTCATTGGTAGCTATAATTATTCTTCTCAAACATAACCTCATTTTGCAATTTCGCCAATACTCCTCCAATCATGACTAGATATGACGCTTCGCCGTTTTCATGTATTATAATCAGTTCTTAATCCCCAGTTTTATTAATTCGAAGCGTTCACACAATTTATTTTATTTCCAAACATGGACGCCTTTCTTATTTCGGATCTCTGAGGCGGTTCCCTCACTTTTTCACTGTCTGATGCCAGACCTGGATGGATTCTTCCACAATTCCATGGAAATAACATTCATCTTACTTCAACATCTTCTTTCCCAGCATTCCTGCTCGCCCTCTTTTGCTACCCATCCATCTTTAAGACGTGCTTCTTTAGTTTCATTAATTTTGTATCCTCTCCCAGCATATCTTCGGTTGATTTTCTGTCCATTTTTTCTCTATATTATGCTATACATTATAAATTCATCTTATCTTTTTACGGCCGCTCTCTTGAAGTCAGTGTTTCAGATCCAGGCAGTAAGGTACCCATGACCAAGGTTATTGATGCTGTTATTGTCCTCTTTATATTTGTATCAAGGACTCTTCTCACTTATTCCTTTTGTCGCATGTAATTTTTTTTATTTTCCTGTGTCTGGTGCGACTTCCATTACCAGCGAGGTCATTCCTCAAGTGAGACTAGGGTTATACAAGTTCCACTTTTCGCATCTATGAAGTAGTTACCATTTCTTCGAACATTTTACTCCGTAAAAGTTGTATCCCCTCCTGCCATATGAAACATTTTTGTGAAAGACTTCGGTATCACAAAGACATTTAATGATTGAAGTCCTCTGGATTAGAATATTTTCTTAAGTCTGTGTATTCATTACTTTCCAGATTAATATTTGATCGTTCTCTATCTGAAAAGTAAATTTTTACATTATTATGATTCATTTTAGTCACACTGCTAATGTATTACTTCTTGATAAAAATTTCACGTCGTTTTTAACAATGTTTCAATATCGATTTCATTATAATACTATGCCTGAGATTTGGTTCTTGAGTGAATATACTAACTTAATAAATGAAGACTCGTTGGAAAAATTTTGATTCTGGTAGAAGTAAGGAAGTTAAATTTAATTAGATGTCTAATAGGAAATAATTTGCTCCGCATGTGTTTTAAAATTATCCTTCCTTTCTATTCACACAGAAATGTTATGTTACATTAGCTGTCATAATGTATTTAAACGTAAGAATTCATTACTTCAAAATAAGATATTAAAATATATTCACCGGGAAATATATTTAATTGATTAAAAAGTGAGACTCCTTAATCTGAGTGCAAATTATTTCCGAATGAAACAGATGTTCTTGGAACGACTCCAAGTCAAGATAGATCTTCAAAAGGATTTCATGAAATATTGGATGGTCTTTATTGAAAGTCTGGCTCCACTGCTAACTCCCTGACAAATTTTAATTTAGCTGGGACAAGATTCAACTAACACCAGCATACATTTTTCATGCGGTCTTAGGTCAAACCTTCGATGGCCAGGTGCCTGATATCGCACGCTGAAAATGGGAAAGAGATAAAAATTTGCATATTTAGCATCTACCCTGAGATGGCGCTCCGAAGGATATACGTTCCGATCAAAGGAAGTGTTGAGATCCCATTGGACACGAAAGGGAAATTTTGTTTTAAAAAGAGTTGACGCAACCACGGACGAGGGTTGGGTTTGCCGCTCTGACACCTTGGTTCTTTATCGCGATTACACGAGAGTACTTTTCCCTCTCCTTCCCTATAGAATCCGTCGCTTAATCCACCCAACCGCCCACCAGAGAGGTCTCTTGGGCACTGGGCGAAGGGCTTACAACATGCAAGATGGGACAGGAAAGGCCTTCCAACACTCACGGCGAATTCGTAATCCTCATACCCTCCGGCTCAGGCGTTGAAGTCTCCACACGATGCGTATCAATCCCATAGGGTAAAATGCAATATCGTCACGGGAATGATGCAAGTATGACAGCCTAATGACAATATTTCTCTCGAATACAATTTACTATTAAAAACGCAAAAACTCATTCGGCATCCAACTCCTCTTTGTTGATTCCTGATGATGATATGGTACAACTGGTAGAACCTTTCGCCATGGTTCCACAATTAAGATTGCTGCACTGAAATCAAGGAGCAATAACTAGAATCGTTTTTCTGAAAGATTGATTCTGAAACTGATTCTGATTGATTCTGATTCTGATTGATGATTGATTGCTGAACATTCTTATAATCAGGTGATGGCCATACTAAGGAATAAATGATCCTATTAGTATAGGAGTTGTGAAAGACCAAATTATAATATTGCAAATTATTTGTAACTTTCAATAGGCATATCAAGCGTTGAAATATTGCATTGTTACTTATCCAAAGCTTTGCTTCAGATTTCTCGCTTAACTACGTCTCTTTGTGAGATAGATAAAACATTCATGAAGATTATTCAAATTATCAAGGACGTATTCCATGATATAATCATGAAATAATTCCTTTTATGTCTCCTATCAACTGATCTTCCAATGATTCATAGAAAAGTTTTATCTATTAATATAAGGGTGTTTCAGTTTTTGTTTGATTTAAAATTCTACCAAAGTAATAGTTTCCGTATTTCAGATACTATGAATACTATGACTACTATTTATATGAAATTTTCATGAAATAAGTATAAGTGGTTAAGCTATGAAAAAAGTTAATGCTTATTTTATCACGTGTATTTGACTCCTTAGAATTCTCCAATTCATACAAATCTCAATGTATGAAATTGAAAATACAATAACGGGAGAATAAATGTCGACTTTGCCCATCCAGTTGTTCCTAAAAGGATCTTAAATCTTTACAGTTCTACCGAAATTTCGTATTTTATTATCCATTTTAATACTTTGCTTTTGATGTCAACATAGATGTTCTTAGCGCGTTCGTATAAATTCAAACCGACATTCTGCTGTAAAACCAATACCTCAAAACCACATATTTGCCTTGAGAGCTCAAAACCTATGATTCTCATAAACATTTCATGTATTTCTTTTATAGTTTCTTCATAAGTATCTCTTTTATTGTGATATATAACTTTTAAATTTACAAAGATTGTACGCAAGCATCCTTGTGGTGACCTAGAGATCTTCGTTGCTAGGCGAGCATTTGTGACCACTATATCTCGAAGATTAATTCTACGTAACTTAAGTACTCAAACTAGAAGTATACTTCTCTTAGATAGAAGAATTTACCCATGTTTTGGAGGACTGTCTGATGATATACGTATGTTTCCATATTTGAACAGAGAACTTACACGAAAGTTTTGAAACTGATTTTCATTCTTTCACAGAGTTGGCAATAACTATTGCCTATTCTTTTAATTATTTTCTTGTTTTGTATTGAATTCACTTTCTCTATTTTTCTTTCTAAATAATATATTGATAAATCATCAATTTAATACTAAAATGTAATATAAATTATAAATACGGTTATATTTTAAAATTATAAAAACCTAATGACATTACCAGTTCAAACTAACACCTCGCTATCCATCTCAGTGTTCTTGTATTATTCGCTCTTTATTAAATTTCTAAGTATATGTTGTCGTCAGTTGAGATTACCCAGAGTTGATGATTTACGAAGACAATGTATCTCGCAGGAGTTACATAATTCTTAGCAATATAATTTTTAATTCCTCATCGGTTCAAAATTCAATGTTAAAGATTTTATTGCGTCTTCACTGCGGAAGCTAGTAATTAATAAAAATCTAGTCTCTTGCTGTTTGTCAAAATTATCAATGTTTTCATTTCTCATTCTTTTCTCCAATTTACCTCCATTTTTCATTAAAGGCATTTTTTAATAAACATAATAAAATTTTAATCTTCACAGAATATCAATCGATAAAAATGTAATCTCGTCTGCATAGTAAGGATTTAAGCATTTAGCGGCCTTTTGGAAATCATAAAAGATGACAAATTGAAATAAAGACCGATCTTCATAGTTTCAACTTCAAATGGTGACTGCGTTTGTACCCTAACGAGTTGCTAGGCGATAATCTCTTGGACTTGTCGCAAGTTGGCAATCGCAGGAGGGTTAATGAAGAGTGGAAGGAGGTATTGGTACATGGGGTTGGGGTGACTCTCCTTCCCGGAACATGATCAAGGGGAGGGTGGTTCTCGCGATCAGGGGATGTTCTCCAACCCTTTTTATTCCAACCCCCATTTCCTCCAACCCTGACCCACGAAGACCTCGCCCACCTGCATCTCCGGGGAATGGGTAAAAAGCTAAGGGATGGGTAACCCCTCGCGCAGTATATAAGAACCTATTCAAGCCCTCCAAAATTGTCTCCAGTCGTTGAGTTTACTCAGAAGCTTCTCTCTGCCTCACGTCGTTCTACACACTCCCATCGCCATCATGAAGATGGTAAGTATTCTACGGAGTCCATAGGAGACTTAGTGCTAGGAATATTTTATAATCATTTTGTCTCTAATTCTCCGAAACTATTTCTTCTAACTCTCTGTGGTTCTATACAAAAATCTATTCAATGTTTAAGAAAAGAATCACTTTTACAATTTCTATTTTTCGCCAATAGCTGGCACAAATGTTATAACATAGCTTTATTAAAAATTGAGGATTCTTGATTTTATAGTTGTGGAAATTCTTGATTAACATAGTTATAAATTAAAATACAATTAGGAAGTTCTCCAGTTAATTATAGATTAGGGAATTATAGAGAAAGTAGACTCACATTGTACTAAATTAATACTAGGTTTTAGAATTATTATTTTATTCTTCTTTACGGAAAAATAGATTTACTGCCAACTTCAAAAGAAAAACTCTTCATTAATCGATTAGACCTAATAAAATTTCTCTGGATGCAATTTCTAGTTTTTAGATATTATTTCTCATTCTCCTGGATATTCTCCGTATAAAAATAAGAATTTTGTTCATTTATCCGCTGGCTGACTAATTCTTGGATATGTCAAGACTTCGCTATCGTGAGTTAAATTCAGTGTAAATTAATTTAGATTTTATTTGTCCCACGGGGCCGAATCTTCGATTTTCCTTCGAGTTATGAAATCTTGCAGAGCTCCTGAGTCTCTCATAGCTTTGCTCGGATACGATCAAAGTATTAATCGTTATTCCAATATCCTCCAAAATGCACGCGATGAAGCTTTAAGATTAAAATACGAGTAAAAAAATTGATTCAGTTTTTCCAAACTTACGAAGTAAGTGACAATTGTAGCTTACAAGGGGAGGGGAATTTTTAATCCTTAAGTAGAATTCTAACTTAATGACGCTTACGTAGTTTCGATATGAGGATGAAAATTAGATAATTCCCTTAAACGTTCAAATTCATTTAGTATACATATACTTCTTTTAGTGGTTCGGAAATTAGAAAACCGGCGTATTTTCATTTCGTTGGTAGTCTCCAAAAGAATATACTGTTACCGCATCTTTCATCCCCGGAATTCAGTTACAGCTGTCGCTTAGAACTCGAGTGCTTACTTTTACCCAACGACAATTATTACAATACTTTGTTGTGTTGAAGAAAATTTTTATGCTAGGATATGTGTGATCTTCCGTGTGACTAAACCTATCGCTTAAGTGCGAACCAACCATTAATCCTCACATTTCCATGAACAGTTCGCTGTTGCTCTCCTGGCCGTCTGCGCCGTATCAGCCTACGCTGCAGAGTCCGTGGTCAAAGTGGACCGTGCTGGAGGAACCTTCGCCTACAGTGTAGAACAGGGCTTGCCGCACCCATACGTCGCTCATAGCCCATACGTGTCACCCGTGCACCCTGGAGTCGACCCCGTGCTGGGCAAGCAGGTGGTCACCTACACCGCCGGTCATCCTCTGGGAGCAGTTCCCGTCCCCGTTGGAGGCTACTACGGATACCCCTATCCCTCACCTTACGGCTATCCCTATGCAGTGCCTGTGAAGCCAGAGAAGATCGAATAAACTGACGACTGCAGCACCAACATGAGGACATCCCGACCGCAGAACGCTAAGTGGAACGTCTTCTTCCCTGACTACGAGAATGGATTTGCGATTTGAAGGACGACATGGATTTCCCTTTACGAAATCAACCCCTTTCCTCACATACCTTAACCCATACGACCTAAAGAGCAGCATTTAATACCTTGGTTGCAGTTTCTCGATGGTGCGGAGAGATTAGAAAGGATGCTGTTTCACCGCTTCCGTTCTTTCGAACCCCACCGTCGCATTGTCACTGGTCAATAAAAATTTCTATCATCTCTAAACTTTTTGTTTTGATTTTGTTGATTCTAAAATTTATCCCTAGCGCTGGTATCACGAAATACTTGAACATGGAATGGTTTATTTCTCATCGAAGATCTGTTAACACGCAGTATGGTGTTAAAATTAAGCTGGTCTCCAATCATCCTAAATAGCATTTTCCTTCTGGAAATAAAGATAGAAATACATAGATAAATGCATAGCTACATAACTATGAGAATACACAATGCAAATGTCTCACAATTCTAATTTGGATTTCTGAAAACGAATTTTTAACTTAAGACTTACAGTTTGGAATCTACCATTTAATTTGAAACTAACTGATGAAAATTTACACCTTCGATGAAATTTGAGAATTAACGTATTTAATTTATCATGGTGTATTGATTGTTCATCATAAACGTCCTGAAATTTTGAACCAAACTCCTAACCGCTCAGTAAGATCATAGTGACACTCTGGAAGTACCATTATTGCTATGAACTTGTTTTAATTAAGCAGCATTACCTTATTTGTTCACAGATTTTTATGCACATAATCAACCACTCCATATTTACATCCTCCATATCTTACATACATTTTATTTCAATATTTTTGTATCCTGAATAAGACTAAAAAATATATTAAGAAACTAAACCAGATCATTTATTCCATTTTATTCATCCATGTTCAGTGGATACAATTCAAATAAACTGTTTGCTATCTTTTAAGCTGTCTTTCTTTAACTTTATAAATTGCATGTAAAAATATGTTGCTATTCCAAGAAGCTCTCGTCGTCCGATAGTGCAGTCTTACCAAAGATAAGGTGTGTATTCTCAGTGTGGCTATAATAATACTTACCAAATCGTTGACTCCTCACCAACGAATGATTTAAACAAATAAAAGACTTTACGGGTTTACGCTCTCAGAAATTATTTTAGCGTAGACAAGGTCAAAATTTTTATTTGAAAGTTTAAATACAGCGAGTGATATAATAGCTTATCTCAAGAGATTCTTAATGTTTCCCTAAAGGAATAAAATACATATAACATACACAATTTTTTTTAATTGATTTTATTCCGAGATTATCCTTGGACATTTTCTTGAGTAGAATTGATCAAAATGATCTTATAAAGACCGATGAACAATAAGATATTAGTTGGAGTTTGAGCAAATAAAGAATGTGGTCGTTTGTTAAATAGTGAGTAGGTGTTTTTGCTAATTTTTCGTTCTATTTCTTCCTTACTGATATACGGAATATTTTAGGTTAACGTTTACATGTCCGAAATAGTCCGCAAATCTTCCCATTGTTCAGCCACTTCTCATAAATCATGTTGCTCTCTGTGTGTATATGTATATACATGTTTGTGCTTGAAAATAGTTCATAATGCTTCGTTTTTCGTGTATTATTCTAAAAAATCAGAAACTCATGTTATAATTGCTCGGACCATTTACTTAACATTTTTCACAATACTTAAATCCGTCGATTTATCGACGAAATAGGCTCATCTTAATATTTACAAGTATGAAAGTATTCCATTCGTATCCGTCAAATTTTCTTTTTTCTTTGGAAAGCATGATCTGAATAATACTCTGCTTTAAAGTCATATTAAAAATAATATGTAGAAATTTTTAAATTACCGTATTTCCCCATGTATTAAGAACCTTGATTTTGAGAAGCAAACTTTGGAAAAATATACGTATTGCAAGAGCTTGAGTAAACCTGATGTAACTGAGACGAATCAATGAGCACGAAGACAAAAAACACAAAAATTATTAGCAACGACCGTTCCATAGGGGTCTGCGTAAGTATTCTTAGCAGTTGAAGCAGTTTTTTGAAAAATCTACTACCATTATATAAGACGCGGCCAGTGCTAATATAAGCTATTCGGAACAAACTGCGCTTTATACACGGAGGAACATGCTCGTAGTTATGCGTGCCTTCTTTGATATTTTTTGAGTATCTGCTCTGTTTTGAGTATCGGTATAATGTATCTCATAGCAGAGTCAAATAAATATTCGAAACTATTCATGGATAGCAAAAATATTCATTATTATCAATTTTAATTAAATTAAAATTAATTAAATTAAATATATTTAAATTTATATCCTTAAAAATTACGTGCATAAGCCGTCCTCCAGGTTATTCCATCTAGGTTTCGCAAGTAAAATGTAATGGGACCTTTTATTTTTCAGTCTACAGAAATGGATTGGAATATTTACCAGATAAACATGTAAGAACAAAAAAAGTTGCATGAAAACTGAGGATGTGAACGTTACAGAGGAAATAAGAAAGGGGAGTTAGGAATATCTGTACAGCGTCTCTGATGTGCGGGTTGCCGTACTTCCAAACGACAATGATAGATGAATCGATGAATTTTCGCTAGAGGTGCCGATTCTCCTGGGGACTCCCGGAGTTCGAAAATAGTTTTTTAAATCTCCAGCCTCCCAGTTTGAGGCGTTTTTCTCCCGCTTTTATATGGCTACACTCCTGTTACGATCCGTACTCTAATTTACCAACTCTCACAACTCTATGCGACTTTTACTCTTAAAGACTGCTAAAATTAAACCATAAAATAATAATCATTTAATTTCCTTCTGAAAAATCTAAATGATGCCTTATCTCCTTCTCGTAATATTTGGTAGTCATGGGACGCTAGCAGTTAACGTCTATTTTTTTACGAAAATTGCGTTAAATCGTCTAATATTAAATATCTGGGTAGAGCAAGTTCAATTGTGATCTAATGGCTCATTTATGCTGTTCGTTAATGAAGAATATATATTATACAGTGATGAATTAATACTTTATAATACTAAATAGCCTTCCGGAATTCACTACTTTTTTTTCCTTACCTAACAAAAACTAATTGAAATATTTGGGCACTATGCAATTGCTTATGGATCTGTTTCCTTCCTTGCACATGGTTTTGGGATTATTTCTTCTCGCTAAAAACGTATTATGTAAAGTGCGATATTTATATTCCGATCGACTTATGTTGTTTTGCTGTTAATTCATGCTTAATATGGATTTTCAAATTTGCATAATGATAAAATACAATTAAGCGTCAGACTGACGCTGGACTTTGAATCTCAGCAAAATGTGCCCTGCTTAACTAACTCAACATGATAAGGATAGAAAAAATCATTAGATGCGATGAAATGGAGAATCATAATGAGAGCTAAAATTGAACTGTTAGACGTCTAGGATTCCCTCTATCATTTAAATCTACTCAGCGTTTAAAGGATAGTTTTCGATTTAAACCAAGGCTGGGATGTGTAGATATTTAATGGTGAAACATACCTAGTTTGGATTGAAAATAGAGTATTTATTAGTAAAGCAAGTTGAACATCACATGAAAGATTGGTAAGAGAACACGTGGGTAACACAGAAGGTGGGTGTTAGGGGAGATACCGTCTGAATGGTGAGGATATTAAAATGGTAATGAGCTGGTCACATATCCAGTGAAATGAGAATCGTTGGACTTCCAGCGTGATGGAGAGGATACCGAGAGACATTAAGTGCCACAGGAGGCGGCTGAGAGACTGATGCTCGGAAGATATCGCCAAATTCTTCGAAGTAAGGTAGATGGGGGGAACAGCTGTCTGGGACTTGCAAAACCAAAGGCAGGAAAGTGATACTCCGCAACAGAGGTTTTCACGCTCGAAAGAATTGAATTTCATCGAAATTTAAATCCTCCGCTGGCGAAAATATCATATTTATTGTATTTATTATTAGAATTTATAGCGGGTAACACTATTGAATTTCAGAAAAATCTCGAAAAAATATGCAAGAATCACTGTGCGAAGATTAACGTAATTTATGCATGCATTTTAGCGATTTCAAAGTTTAAGTAACAATGCTTACTATTCTTAAGTATCTTCGAACGATGTTGATACAATATACATGTAAGGTGGCCATTCGTGTTGAAAAGTAGAGTCGATTTAAATAACTGGCTAGGCAGATGTTCAGAATAATCTATGCCCGTAAAAAATTTCATTAGTGTAAAATATTTCCTCGCATAACCGTATTGCATCATCTTGAAATAATATCTTTAACATAATTAATTAGGGAATATAAAATATTCGGGTAGACGAGTGACCATTTTCGTGGTATCCGGTTAACCGAATACTGGAGGAATACTTTCTAAAACTCAAAAATTTCTTATTAAGTGTTCATAATTATATCAATGATAAAATAGTTCGTATGAATTATATAATTTCATGGATAAATTCTAATATTTTATTGATGGAATGAGCCGTGACTTCGAGGAACTCCATCTTAGGATAGATAAAACAAGTAAATTAAAATACTCTGTTTTCATTCCGTTAAAATTTTTTATGAAACAAAAATTAAGTATGTTAAATCATATTTTATATCCGACCTAGATAAATTCTTTTAATAACTAAGGAATATTTTTAAAATACAAGGACACACAATATATTTTGGATAAAGATTTGGAACAAACTGAAAATACTCCCTCAAAACAAATAACGTCGACACCCGCAAACAAAACGAAGGATTTAAACGTTCTCTCGTGAATCTATTATTTTTGACAAAAATCAATGGAAAAATGCTATTTCATTATCATTAATGTACCAAAATTACCGGCAACTTCAGTGCGTCACTGATATAAATTTAATTTCATCGACGTAATGGTCAATTTTTCTAATAATAATTTACAAAATGCTGTTAATCATGTGTCTTTCTGGCTAGTATTTCAATTTAAAAACGCCTCTATGTAAAGACTTCAAAAATTTTCTTTTCTCTCCAACTAACGAGTAACGACTTTGACCAGACGTTAAATAGTCAACAAATAAAACGTCTACGAAATAAAAGTCTCAAATAGAGACAGGAATAGAAGAGAAAAGAAAACCAATTGAGATGTATACTTATCAAGCTTATGTATTCTACTCAAGTTCATTGTTGTCACCCAGTATGTAAAGAAATTTTTCCCTAGATAATACTGGATTCGATACTCAGTCCTATTTCTCTTGTAGTCGTAAAATGATGCTAAAGGTCAAGTGCCCAAGTTCTCGATATCCAAACTTGTATTCCATAGTCTTGATATACTTCTCTGCACAACTTGCTGTGTTGTTCATTCTATATGTGAATATTTCAACTCCATGATCAAAAATCAAATCATATTATTTGACTTTTTTTAACTTCTCTGTGGGATAAACTTCATATAAAATGAGGAAGGTTATATGACAGATATGCAAGCTATATAATTAGAAACATACGTAGGATAATGTGTGCAATACATATAGAAAAGGCCAAAACTCACTCTAACTTCATGATAAGTCGGGAGAGAGATGATCAGAGTGCCAACCGATGAGTTTATATTAACAAAGAGAAAAATCTCGAATTTACTATACTTTTATGGTACACATTTTTAATCTTTCAATATTCTTATAGTTCGGTGATGGAGAGAGAGAAGAAAAGTTTTGAAATGAGACTTTTGGCGGAACCATGTCTCTATTAATATGTTAACACTCTATAACATCTATAAATTTAATGCAATTTCTCCGAGTAGCAAGTAGTCTCGAACTAACATACCAGTGTCAGTAAGGGAGAGAAACTTTAGAAAACTTTGGAAATATAACAACCGCAAGAATATCAGGACTTAGTAGCAAAATTGAGAGTATACGTCATCAACGTATTCCAGTTTTTCTTGATTTTATTTTTAAAGTTATCGCAGATCAATCATATATTTGTCTTGGAGCTGGCACCATTGGTACGTTTAAGATGTACTTTTAGGTATATTCCAACATAAAATAGTGTGAAGCTTGGAAAACAAATTTTTCGAAACGTAGTCTAACATCACGTCAACCATCAAATAATAAAATGAATAAGTTGTAAGGCAGTTCGTAAGCTATAGTTCGTAAGGAATCCAAAAATGTAAATTCTAGCGTGTGGTAACTTACGTAATCATCTGTAATATTCAAAAACGTAAATCTCGTGAAATAATTTAGACTTTACAGTTGATTACGTATAATGTCATAATTTTTATATCGTTTGTTCGAGTATTTTCATCTTAAATCGGAAGAAACATGAAGTAGCAAAAATGAATACCGTAGATAATTCACGATGTCTATTTGATTTTTTCACGTTGATTGTATGAATATATTCGAACTTAATTAATTTTTTCCATTATCTATGTATTTGGGATCTAATTCATAATGTGATTTAATACATAACTTGTTTACTTGAAATCTATTCCCTTTATCTCATCCCGTTTCTTATACCTCATGACCAAAGTGTTCGGACATTGCCAAAAACTTACGTTCAAGCGCCCCTGGTTACTAAGGGCCACCTTGACCACCGATGGAATCTAAATCACCTGGAGTGCGTTTTCAAAATCACCTCCCAAAATCGGTTGCGCGATTTCAGGCAAGTCGTTCGGTGGGCTTAGATTTGCAGAGGTGGCCAATCGGCTTTCGACCTGAGCCATCTTCTGTATCTACCCGCCTCGGGCTAAAAGATGCTGTACGGGGTGATTCCGCTTAGTGTTAAGAGGGCAAGTCTTCTTCCTATAGCATCCGGTCCCCCCGTGTGGGAGAGGCGTGTTCCCCCCTTCCCTGCCCCCTCTTTCCATGTCCTTCCATGACCCCTCCCGTGCCCCACGCCGCTTCGGAACCTCGCCCTTTTCGTGGGAGGGGAACCATCTTCGCCGGTATATAAGCGCCTGGCTCAGCCCCTGAAGTCGTCTGCAGTCGTTGAAGTAAGAACCTTCTCACATCTCCACGTCTACCCAACAAAACCAGCATCATCATGAAGGTGGTAAGTATGCCTATTCTCTTAAGCATTATACCAAGCCCTAAGCTTTGGTCTCTCTATCTCTAGTATAATCCTCTTGATTTTTCGGAGAGCCCTAGGCCGGTATCCGCGGAAAATTAGTTTTACTTTCCCTTATACTCCGGCATCCAAATGGGTTGTTGTTAGAAGCTTGGTTGGTTATGCTCTTCATGGTTAGATCGTTTCTATTCCATAGTTGAAGTCCCCACTCGCTCAGGGAATTTTATATTAGCCTGTTGAATTTTCAGGGAAATTTTCTGTTTATCCGTGGTTCAAGGATTCCTATTACTAGACCTAGATATCACTCCGTTTTCACTCCCGTGTTTGTTCTGACTTAACACTATAGAACTTTTCAAGCCACTCTCAGTAAATATATCTATATCGTACTTATGAATTTTCCTAAGGTTTTAATTTCTCTTTGCGTTGCCCATGCCTAGGTTGGATAGGAGAAAATTAATTCAAGGATTAAGGTTTCCTATGTCACAGAAATCTTTTCTTGTCAAATCTCCAACAAAGCTAGAAATAGTATTATAGGCAAATCATTTATAGCTTATCTCTGTACTATTCCCTATTCGTAAAATTTAAAATAGATTTTTGTTGCTGTAAATATCGCTCGTCCTCTTTTTTAACCGTCTGTAAAAGCAAAAAAGAATATTTCATATCATCAGAGTAAAGCGGAGTAACGTAGCTTTTATAATTCTAATGAGTCGAATAGAACGCGAAGAAAGTAAAATTTACTATTATTAGATTATTTATTACTATTTACTATTATTAAATTATTTATTTACGAGCTTTAAAATTTTTAAAGTTCGTCTATTAGCTAATATAAATTTTAGACCTAGCCCAGAAATTCTACAAAAATGACTAGTTCAGATTATATTATTCTATCTCTTTTTAAAATTTTGTTGTTATCAAAATTAAATATTTGAATATTTTGCAGCTATCGTTTTAATTATGTATAATTTTCTGCAGTCCCCGTACATCTTTTATGTGTTTCATTCTAGACCATTTTCCCCATTATTTCTTAATATATAAGTCGAAAAAAAATTCAATAAAAACAAAATTGCTAGAAAGCTAATGAAATTTCATTACTTTCAAGCAGTAGTGTTATTCATGAGAGCAGTTGGAAAGGTCAGGAAAGTTTGTTTACATAGTCGCCAAAAATGATGCTCAAAACGGGTCTAAGATTAAAAAAAAAGAAAGTGACTCTAATCACTTTAAGGTTTCCCCCAATGCTGCAATAAAAGAGCAAAATTTTCGATTCGTACTCCTCCAGTCTCTGGAGAAGTTCTTTGCCCTTCGATCGACCTCTGAAAAACATTTTTCTTTTTCTCTTCCAGTTCGCAGTTCTTCTCCTGAGCGTTTGCGCCGTCTCTGCCGGTCTGGTGCAGGACTCTGTGGTCAAAGTAGACCGTAAGGGAGGGAGCTTTGCCTACTCCGTTGATGGGCTGGTACCCCACCCCTATGTGGCCCCAACCCCATACGTGGCCCCAACCCAGTACGTGGCTCAGTCCCCGTACGGGGTCCCCGTCGTTGGACACACCCCCTACGTTCACCCCGGAGTGGCTCCCTACGTGGCCCCCGTTGTCGGTAAGCCAGTAGTCTACACCGCTACCCACCCCGTCGGCGCCTACCAAGTGCCTTACGCCGGTTACTACGGCTATGCTGGCTACCCCTATGGAGTGCCCGTCGTCGCCAAGCCCGAGAAGGTTGAGTAAATACAACTGCACGACCGGCTCCAACACATCCGAATGCGGAGGAAACCTCTTCGCGGCGATACAACATCGACGCCGCATTGCGGACGGAGTCCACAACCTGACTACGATTTACGGATTTGCGGATTGGACGTCAAAGGATTTTCCCGGAACCTGAAAATTTCACTCTCCTCAAATTCCTGGATTCCCTTTTTTTAACTGAAGAAGAATCTATACCTGGCTCATCGGTGATCTTGCAGAGTCTGAAAGAGAGGCGCCGGCGGATGGAAGAAATTTCGCCCGTTGGTCTCTCCTAAGATGATGTTTGGTCAATAAAAAAATCACATTCATTTCTAAAACAAACTTGCATTTTCTATATTATTTCCCTCATCCCGTTACCACTCACGTATATTTTAATTGAGAGGCGCTCTGTCATCCGATTATTTTCAAGATATTTTTCTAGATAATGTATTAGGCTCTCTGATGCTGGACGTCGAGAATCTTCAAAACAGTTTTTTATTACTCACAGATAACATAACTGCAAACAAATAAATGAGAAACACTCTGTGACCAACGTAACTTTATCATATAACCTTTTTTCAATATTATGACCGCAACTTCAATTGAAATTAAAAGCCGAGCACGGAAAATCTATAGCAGGTTCAGTCTTAAAGAGTGAAATCAAAATCAAATATAATTGTATATTATAGACAATGTTACTAATACCAATAGAGGATGCCATGCATAGGAAATCTAATTCGTGCAAAAGAATAACGAAGGTTTGATTCTAATGAAACGTATTAGCTTGAACATTAAAAGGAGAATTAGAACTTTTTAATTCTTTTCTGATTGCTAAGGCTTTTGTATTTTTAAATGTAAGTCAATGAAAAGATTCAAAAATCAAAAAAGAGTAACAAGAAAAGATTTAATATAAATATTTCCTGTAATGCGATCTTATGCCTCGCAATTAACTTCATCGAATATCACTTTCTAGATAACGAAATGAAAACATTGAAATAGCATCTGTTTTCAATATCTGATAGCATACTGTCTCGAATATCTTTTATGCATAAAAATTTCTTTGCATTTCAAAATTAATTCATCGAAGCAAACGATAGAAGATAGTTTAAAACAGTTAAGGATGAATCAAATTTACCATATTTCGGCTACGAAGCAATAAGTGGATTCCAATTGAATCATTCGTTTAGGCATTGTAAATCAGAAGTTTATTTTCAATTTTCATTAAGTTCCAAAAGTCTTTTTTGTACATTTACAAATCTTAAATCCGGAAATATATATTATAGAATCTAGGAAAATCAGCTCTAATTCACATTAAATGAAAAGGAGAGAGGATTCAGCTGAATGACATCAGTGTCTCACTTTTTTAGAATTAAATAAAAAAACTTCGCACATGTGTATTTTTCTGCTCTTCGATAAATAGAACATATGAACTGTTATTGGTATGCTTCTGAGGATTTCAGAATTTTTATTCCTATTCTCTTCACATCCAACTCCTTGATCCTCGTTATGGATAAATTATAGCTGTTATATCATCCTGTCATTATTATAAGCTATAATCTACTAATCTTTCGGAAACATGCCAAATAACTTTACAGAGTGACTTATTTAATCGGTAACAATGACATCTGAGGCATATAAAAGAATGCCTTCTGAAACCCAAACTAAACGTAAGATATATTCTGTGTACTTTACTTGTTTATACTACATTAAATATTACTATTATTTGAGAAATGCTTTTTTATCTCTTAAGAAAGGAATCTTTAGGCTCTATATATTTCTTTCTTAATTAGAGAAATGTTTTGTAATCTTCTAATAGTTTTTCTGCATATTACTTTCTACACTTCTATTTCTCAATTTATTCGATGTAATTTTCTCATTTGTCTCATTTTACGCATTATGAATAAACCTTTTTTCTCATTTATTTATCTTATTCATCTATTTTGATACCAAAACCATCTATATATGGTCAAGTCAAGTCAAGTAATTTGTAACGTCTTTCAATTTCTTGTATCAATCGCTGTTTCACTTTTGGAAATAAAATCATCCACGTGACTTAAAATTATTTTTTCTGAGATTTATTTCCGAACTTTTTTTAGTCTTTCCACTATGTCAATAATATAAAATTAAATCTTTCGAGAGATATGTGATTGGTAAATATATTTTATTACTCTTACATTCGATATCCAATTCGTTTTGGAGAATACAGCTGGAACCACACTGATTTTATCGGAAGATTTGGAGATATAAATTTAATTATTACTCTGCTGTATACATCTAATCTTTCCGAGCAGGTAATACCGTTGTTCCGAACTAAACGTAAAATACAGTAAGGTCACGATTACGTGAGTCCCGATTTACCGAGGTTCTGTGAAAGCCGATGCACTGATCCTAACTGTCAGCCATACACAACCAGTATTTCTCATCCTTTTATCGAAATTAATTTACGGATGGATTAACGGAAAATTTTAATCCTTTAATATTTGGAAAAGGAACTTTAAGGTTAAGAACTCTAACCCATAAATTCTTGAAATTCTTAGTGTTCGAATCAATATATGCTGAGAGTTTTTTTTATCACGCTAAGCATTCGATGATGCTTATCCCTAGAAATCATGATCACTATTACTTAATAATGCCATAATTTCTTCAGCTATTGTGCGTTCACTGTTTAGTTAAATGTAGAAAGTAAGCGATTGTGTAGCAAATGTGAGTAATTGTAATCTGTCCCCGTTTGTGGTATTTCAGTATGATATTATTATTCCGATATAATATTCCATAGTTGTAATAATTCCTTAGAGGGTGATGAATATTTTTTAATTTAAAGACCGGATATACGATTTTGCTTCTTGAGAATCCACAAACATCAGACCTTACTTGAGTGGCATATTCCCTATTTTTAAATACTTTAACATGGAAATTCTATGAAAGGAAAAAGAATTTAATAGCTTAGTAAATCCAGGCAAATATTTAAATTGAAATAGCATTTGTAGAGTGAAGAGAGGTTTTCATTTTAATGGATTGCCACAATATCTCCCTTGTTACTATGAATTTTATTTATTGTTCAATTTTCATTCGACGTTGTAAACGATATTGGGAAATTAAATTGTTTCAACACATGCATTTGTTTCAGAAAGTAACAAAAAGGCTGTACCGATAGTCCGAAAAGGCTGCAAGTGGCCTTGAGGCCGTAGGTTTCCAAGAGTTTTTCAGTTGTGGAACTATCCCAGGTGGTCTCAGTTTATATTCAATCAAATGATAGCAGTTATTAGTAATAATTAATCTACCGCCCTTTACTTCTACATATGAAAACGAGCATTCAACGGAAGACGGATGTATTCATAAATATTTGGTAATTTTAAGTGAGAAATCCAATGCATAATCTTTGCAAAAAAAGGAACTCATCCAATCTGCGCGCCAAATTTTACTTTCTAACAAACCGTATTTTTATAGTAAATATTTTGAGGCATCAAAGCTGACGGGTGCGTATGTAACGATATCTTTTTATGAGCGAAGAGCGGATGTCAGTTCGCAACAGAATCTGAACTTTAGTTTCGTGCATCGGAGGGCAGATAAATCCTCGCTGAACTACTTTTTCCGGGCTTGTCTTCATTCCCGTTGCTCCCTTTCCGTTCAAATCCACCCGCACATCATCGCTCAGAGTCTTTAACCTTATAACAGTACCCTCGTCCTTTTCCTCTGCCATTACGGGGAGCCTCCCACCGACCCATACTTCTCCACCATTTCCTTCCATTATCTTCTCTTCCCCCTTCACAACGTCGTTTTTTTTTGGATGCACGATTTCTTGAGGTCGCTCACGGAAAATACCGTATGCTAGTGTTTCCCATCACTCAAATGCACGTATATATACAGTTTCGCGACCTAACCTTCCGGGTTCAGTCTTGCTGAATCCCTCGTGGAGTAAACTTGGATTTGAGGACTCGCTGGTGGCTCAAGGAAGGATAGGAAGGGGCATTAGACATCCCTTTCTTCATCATGGCTTGGGTAAGGATTCATTCTACTTTCATATCCATTTCCCAATTCGAATCGACCTGCACCGCTGACCTGTTTGAATAGCTTCTCTGTTCATTCCGCAGTAACGATCTGAGAAGCCCGAGATATTGTTTAATGTAATCTAGGTATACTATGGTGTATTCCGTTTGAATTTTCAGCACATTAACCTAGGTCATCGCAGTAACTAAAATTAAAAACACCCTTGGAATGACGGACTCTATTTCTTCGAATTGCATCATTGCAACGGATCGTTTACTCTTTCGTTCTCTTTTTACTCTTAAAATTTACTCTTTAAATAACTCACTTCACAGAAGGGTGACGCGATGACGTTAAATGTGATTCATTCTGAACATCATCCTTCGATTCTTACTGACTCTACAGATAACTTAACTTGATAAGTGTCTACCTTCTATACGAACAGCAGTAACAGAAGAATATTTCATACCGTATACATTACTGTATCTTCCTTAGGACTATCATGTTGACTTTAAGAGAAAGTACTGAGTGTAAAGTTTTCCGCAATAGTTTATTGAAATTAGGGCCGGTCGTCTACCAAAGGGGACCCTGGTGCAAAAGCATTTAGAGCCTATTACAAACATTTTGTCTGCAAAATAAAAAGTTACCCCCTCAAGCTGGGGGAGCAAATGCTAAGCATCTTCTCGCTTGTCTGGCCCCGATCCAAATTTATAACTTCTTTATTTCTCGGCCAATAAGGGAACGCGGGCACGTAAGAGCGACTATTTGAAAATGTAGAACATAGAAGGAAATATTTCTTTAAAAATTTTAGGAAAATAGGCATGAAAATTATTTTGTATTTTATGAGAAAAACTCAGGCCGATTTTAGGCCACATTCTTTAGGAAGAAATGCGTCTCTTGGACCCAGAAACGCGGTACCTCCAATGCATGAGTGTCATCGGGTTAACAACAAGACTTAAAAAGGTTTTTTTATGGAACAGCTATTATGAAGGAAAAAGTAATGGCTGGATTTGTCTGATTCAAATAAGCAGAATACAAGTTTGGTAAATGGTTCGTAAACAGAGTTTGTTATTGTCTTGGTTTTGGAATGTTATATACTCATATGTAATTTCTTGTCCACAATTACTGGAATTTTGTTTTGAGATATAGTTTGAAAGTTCGTGATATAAATTCTACCCTCTTATTATGCAATGAGGAAGGTATTAAACGGATAGCAATTGTGAAATATAAATAATAACAAAAATTTTGGTTAAAAAAGGTAAAATTAAATAAGCCTGCAAATAAATGTTTCTTTTTTATTGGTCTAGTTATTAAGACATTCGCGGATTATTCAATGGTAGCTTTATTCAAAGGCCTTCCCATTCTTTACGACGATTGAATCAGGTGCAGAGCTTTAAGGAAGATTATCAGAATTTCAGGAGAAACCAAACCCTAAATCTAGGCTATGTTACGACTCTAATTATTTATACCTATGTGGGTTCTTACAAAGATGGGATTAATAGCATTATAAAAATATCAGGACTTTGAATGGATTTAAGTGAATCTACAAAATAATCATATTTCTCCGCTTAATACGTGGTTCCTTAACCGAAATCACTAAGTTCTTTTTATTCAAAAGTTATTTTACCATACATTTTAACTAACTAACTAACTACTAAATCTACATCATCTTCAGATTACCTTACTTTCCTCTTCACATTTCAACTCAAACTTGAAATTACTACCCTCCACTGGATATCTCACGCATCCATGTAGTTCGGCAAATCAAAAAATATTAATTTTTAGATAAAAGAAATTTATTTTTAAGGTGTGAAGTGATTGTTATACCATTAATTGAAGAGAATTTCAAGTCAAGACCTGGTCCCCTCGATGTTTGTTTTTTTCCCTAGTGCCTTTGGTTGCCGTTTCTCCTGTTTACCGTGACTTCCGCCGACTTCTTCCCTGATGCAATCGCCACGAGGGCCCGCTCCCTTGGCATTGGACCTGCAGCAAAGAATCCCATAAATCGAGAGCGCCTGGCCATCTACAACCTTCTTGATTCACCGGTAAGAGTAATCACACTCTCGCTTCATGAAAAACTTATCTAAATTCATGACTGCACTACTCTCCTTGAGCAGTGATGCGTATGAGTCAGAGTTAGTGAATCTGCGGCCTCATCCCGCCTGTTCTTCACTTCTTTAAGAGAACTCAGACATTAAATTATTCCTTCTACAGTATTATTAATTTCTTCACTTAAAAAAGAAAAGGAATATTTTTCTTTAATTTATGTTGATGCTGAATATGTCCAATGTCATGCAATTTCGAGATCACACTATTAAATTGCAGACAGCGTGCAACTTAGTACTGCATAATAGTGTCAGATTCTGCCATGGAAAAAGCCGTTCACTTCTGCTTTCATCAATTTTTTAACTCTCAAAAGACCCAATTTTGAATCCGGAGGCAAAAATAATTGATTTCCTGTGTCAATTTTACCATCTATGATACTAAATTGATACTTTTTCATGTTATTATTATATTATCCTTTAATATTCTAGTATATACTAGTAAAAAGACTAAACAAATAAATTAAAATCTAGATTGTAAAACGAGAGTGTATATGATAGTATGGGTATCAAATGAGACAGATTTGCAGAAGAAAATTGATAAACATAACTGTAATGTATACATATTTGTCTTCTCCATCTGATTTAGAAAATTATGGAATGAGGGTGCATTCAGTCAACAAGAGCCACTTTAAACAGAACAGAACAAACAACCCTAAAATATTATAAAACATTCGTGCTATAAAAGTTCCCTTTCCTATACTAAGATATGACGATATTTGGACCATCACACATGAAATTTTCTGCCTGCATTAGTTTAAGTAGAAATGAATATTTGCTCACTTATAATATTTTCTTGACATCAGGGTTTGTCAAAAAAAGTGCTGATATCGAATTGGACATTCATGGTTATGATATTATGCAGCATTTCTATAGCACACATAAATAGAATACTCTCTTTGAGAGGGTTCTTTTTAATGTAATATCAATAAGGTAAAAGTAAAGTCTATGGCAAGGCATCCCACTGTGGGATATGGCCTCATCAGCATGCATTTAGCGTTAGGTGAAATTGGTCAGCATATTGACTCTCACACCTCCATATTGGCTTTTCTAGGCCAAATAGATCCACTTCCTATTAATTTAGATAGCTTTTCAATTATTTTCATGATGCAGGGTCAACATCATAGTCCCCAGCAGGAATCAAAACTAGGAGTCCTTTATACAATATCAAAAATAATTATAATTTGTTATTACAACATACATGTATCGCATTGAATATGATACATGGATGTGTTGTTATGATTATTTTCTGATTTTTATTCTATTGAGAATAAGAATAACATTAAGAGAATAATATAATTATCAATTTAATCAAAATTTCCTAATCTATTGTTATCAAAATAATTCCATTACATCTCATAATTTGTCTAAGATATATACCTTCAGCCTCTTTTATTCTTTCATCAGTATGGAATAATTAAAGAATATAAATTAGCAATAAGATTTCTTACACATTGATCACAGCGGTGTAAACACCATATATTATAATTTCTCATCTAAATGTTTCAAACAAAACCTTTAAAATTGCCCATTCTACATATTTATTTGCATAGGCTTTGGAAGAGAATCAAGATTCAGAGGCATCTCCTTATGCACCTCCACAATTGTTATCACCACAAGTAAGCATCTCATCTCAAGAGAAGGAGCTGCCATTTCCATCTGCTGTATTTGCCCCAGGTCTTCCTTTGTATCCATTGAAACCAGTTAGAGCTCCCTATGCTACACCACAATTTATGCCACCTATTCACCATCATCAACTTTACCCAAATCAACCATTCAATGTGTATGCACCAACATTTCCATATGTTTATAAATCACAGATTCAAGAAGAATCATAGTCATTTTGAAAATGAAGTGATAAGAAGTTGAGAAAATAACCACTGAAGTAAAAATTGCATCCTATCTCAGTACAAAACAAAAAATCTTAGTAAATAAGAATCATTTGATCCTTGCATCTATGCAATGGTTGAAGCCTTTTTATAATAAAGTAAGTTGATGTGGCATAATGATTTGCACTCTTAAGTGCTTCATATACTCAATCATAATCAAATATATGAAATGCTGAGAATGATAAACTACAAGTCAGCAAAATTCAATGAGAAGGTAGAAAGGATTTCAGAAATGTTTTGATAATAGCTAAAGGTCTTAATGTGCTAATGAAAAAAATTAGTACTGGATGTTATGTTGCTAATGGTTGGGGACAATATGTTTGTATCCTCATGCTATATTGTTTCTACTCATATTTGAGAATAGCTTTAATTTAATAAACTATATTTATTTATGCTTTTTTAATTATGTATCTGTCATATAAAGACAACTGAAACTTTTGAAGTTTAAACTTTTTTAATAAAAATATTTTTTGATTTGATATTTATTTTTAATGACACCTAAAAATGAACCACTTTTGAAAGAACGGAGGTCATTAATCATGAGTGAATAGAGTTGTTCAATTTAACTTTTAAAATCCCATTTCTATATGGTAAGAGAAATTCACCCATGACTTTTATGAATAGAGATGCTGAAAACACTACTTTGATTGGGCCACCAAAAAGTACTCATATCTTCTTTAAATAAAGTCAAAGTAGATAGTTAAAACTGAATCTACCAACTCCTTGATTACCATTTATTTCATCATTAACTTGAGTCAATTACCTTTTTTCTTCATTTTTCTCTATTTTTCCATAATCTTAAGCAATCTAATCCCTGAATATGTGTATTGTTCTTTTATTTACTAAGAGTCTTCACCACTATTTCTATGTTCACTTATGTTATCATCTATACTTCCCAACTTTGGAATTATTCTTATTTCGGTTAGGACATTTTGGAGCCTTACTAAGATACTTTTTTTTAACAGTTTAGCTTTCCTTATATAATCTATTTTCAAATCAAGGGAGCCTATTGTAATATTTTTACTTTCTCATGTGTGAATACTAAATATAGGAAGTCATATAGGTACCTAATCCTCCCATTATAATCTGTTTCTTCGTCATTTGAATTTATCTCCTTAATTTACAAGAAATTCATATAAAGAAATCTGCCTTCATTCCTTCACATCCTTTTATCATTTGTTTCTGCATTTTGACATAAGCTATTTATTATTTGTGAATGCTAAGAACTGTGTTATATTATTTTAATTAGTAGCTGACATCTAAACTTAATTTTCTATATTTCATTAATTAGCTTCATTCTCCAAGCAACGGTTTTATTCATCATTCCCTGGAACATTTTTGTATTGCCTCAAATGACAACTTTTTGCTTTCCTCTTTATCTCTCCGTTTAGTTGCTTACTTTTAATTCTCAAATTTTACTTTCATTGTCTCTATGAAAGCCAGGATTTTCCATCTATACACTCTATATACTATAGTATCATTGACATCTATCTGTTTCCCATGCCAAACTTCAGTTTCATTATTTTTATCAAGGTATCAAACTGGCAGCCCAATATTCGCCCTCTACCTCCTCTTGTGTTCTGTGTGATGTGAAAGTGAGGGTCATTTTTATAATATAACACATAAGAATCACATTTTTGACTTAAAACCTCCCTTCTCATTTAATTCATTTTTAATTAAGAAAAAGTACCCCAATATTCTAAGGCTTGCTCCAAAATTTCTCTCTTCTCAGAGATACATACTAATGCAAACAATTATTTATGTGCATGAAACTTTAAGAAACAGCTCATAGGTCAGGACTAACTGATGAATATCTGCCGCTGTAAAGTATGCTTACAATTTATATCTCCAAATCTTGAGAAACTTGCTGGAGTCAAAGGATAGTAAGTTTCTAGGAAGTATAAAAACTCAAACCATATCTGTTTAAAATTTAGTAGTTAATATCTTTAAGGTAATTTTTGTCAATCCATTGACAAATGATTATATAAGGCTTTTATTATCTCTTCAAATTACTTTTGGATTATTTAGTAGTTAAGTATTTTTCTTTATTTTAATTATATTATCTTGATAGTGGAATAAAACCAACTGATTTATTGGTTAAACTTTTCTACAAAGTTTATATTTTTTATGAATTATCAAAAATAACTTTGAACATCGAAAATTACCACTACAGTCATTAATGAAGTGAATTATCTTGGTTTTAAATACATGTAACTTTATCTTGGTAGTAAATTGCCTGCAGACAGTAATGAGTTTAATATAACTATTCAAGGAAGTAGTTTATATTTCATTTTGTTTTATCAGGATACAGCAATTGAAATAGACATTTGGTAAACAATAGGCTTTATTCACACGACATTAACAGCAGAATGTACAGTGCAAAACAGACTAATATATGAATGGCATAACAGTCCTATTAAGTCCAAAAATGAAACATGTAATTGCATTTAGTACATGCATATGTTATTAACATGAAAAATGATTTGACCTTGTACAATAATGATCATAGCAAAAATATTTTTAAAAGAAGCCACCATGTAATTTACTAATGACCTGTCCATTTCAAAATATATAATAATTATGGGATTGCAGTGGTTTTTTCCCTCTCAGTCATCAAAATAAATATATTCAAGATATCGTAAACCATACAATGAGTATTTCTTCAAAGCGTAACAGAACCACTTCAAATAAAATAATGTAGCAATCATACCTTCTCACACAAACCGATCAAAATATTTAAATTCAAGAAGCATACTTCAGATGTGCATTTTAAAGCTGTTAATTCATTGACTTCTTTGCTGACTAGAAATGGCATTTACATCAACACTACCAGGGAGTCTTGCACTTTTGGTTAAATGATTTTCTACTTTTCTGCTCCTTTTCTAACTGGCTGAGGGGTAGAAAAATGTTCATCATTTACAGCTTTATGAGGGGAAATTTTAAAAATACCTAGATACAAAAGATAGTATATATATTACAGTTTTGACATATAGATCCTTGAAAATAACGACCGTCATCTCTATATGCAGCTCTAGTATTACTCTTCATAATTCGATTGATAATAAATTAACAGTTGTTGTTAAGAATATAACATAGAAAAAGTAAATTCATTTTGAGATCCCAATTCATGAAAAATTTTAGCTTAAAATTTATGATTGGGAAGTGCATTTATAACACCTTCCTGTGTGTTCTTAATTTAAACAGTAGCTAGCATACCTCATGTCTACTGATTTTGCTTATATAAAAATAAATACTGGTGCATGTTCATCCACCAGGATTGCCAAGTTGATGTGGTTTTTTATTACACATTAATGGTTTCATTTATTTGAATCATCAGCAGGAGCTATTTCCTCGGCTATTTCTCTCTCTTTCAATCTGCTGAAAACTGCATTTTAAGTTCAATAAGTTGTTCAATATTCTGATTCACCCAAGACTTCTTGCATAATGCGCTTGAAGCTGTGACTCTGTGCAATTTTCTCACCCTCCATTCCAAGTGAGTTGACCTGAAATGAATGAGTAAAAATAAATGAATAACAAGATATACTGAGTGGAAAAAAATTTTCTGCATAAAACTCTGCATTCTTCATTTTAATCTTGTCTTTGCAACATTTTTTGTTCAATTTTCATCTGAAAATATGATGCTGTAAGTAAACTGAATCATATTCAACCGAGGAGTTTGAATCACCTAAGGTATATTACAAGATTATTTCAAATTTTCACATGTCCAATAGTAAATATGGCAGGCTAAAGTAACATTGAAAATTTTCTGTAAATTTTAAAATTGGAATCATATTTCCACATATCTCCATAATTTTATTACCTCAAAATTAAGGTAATCTTAAACATAAGTTGTTTATTTCATTTCTTTGCTCTGTAATTTCATATTTTAGAAATCATAATTTGTCTAATTTATTTACTTGAAAGAGTCAGAGTTGTTTCAGAAAATATAATGCACATACCATACATATATAAAATAAGAAAAATGAACATATTTAGCTAAAGGTATTAGGACATGTCATTAAGATCACTTCATGGTGAACATTAAAAAATGACAAGTCTTTTATTTTTAGATTATGCTATTGATAAAATACATTGAAACTGATGATTTAAAATGAAATCTTGGCTTAAAAACTTCTTCATAAAATGTGGCATAACATACATGATTTTACACATATTTCTCAATGACATCCTGAAGGTAATATGGTAGAATATTATGTCAGTTGAGATATTTACTTTCCACTCAGTTCAAGGGAGCTCCCATGAGGGCGTTTAAGTATTTTACTTATGGTAAAAAATACGCATGCAAGAAAGGGTATATCATAGGGCATAAGGTGATCATTTTCCCCCAGTCATCGTTTGATAGAAGATTGACCAGGTTCCCGGGGCATACATATCATTGTTGAACACTATAATTCAATATGTTCCCTAAAAGTTACACATTCAAAATACAAAAATTAAAGTTCAAATTTAAAAAGCAGTTGCATTCAAATTATGTTTCTTTTGATTAAATGAATATTTAGCATTGACAAATCTCATTACAAAGAAAGGCTTATGATCTTGGATGCAGAAAAGATGTAACAAGATTTATAAAGTAATTGAATAGGACCCTTGATGAACAAGAAACAGATATGTCCACGCATGATACAGCCTTGGATGGATCATCAATGATTGATAGCATAGCTGACCAGGACTATGTCAAAAATGTTTTCCTTGAAACTTTGAAATAAATAGTTGTTTTGCGAATTGCTGAACTAATAAAATGGAGGAAGTGATTAAGAACTAACCCTTGCACTTGGGGCAACCTTGTGAGGCTGAGGATGGCTATGATGTGGAGCACCCTGCCTTGGTGGTGGCGGCCTTGGCTTTGGTGTCTGGACGGCTCCTGGCTGGAACACCTTTGTTTGCACTGGATTGACCTCCTGTACCACTGCAACTGCTGGTTCTGTGATTCCTAGCTCCTCCTCCTTCAAGGCCTTGTAAGCTTCTGATTTGGTTGGGTCGAACACTGGAGGAGGCTTAGGGCTGTTTGTGGGAATGGGAGGTTTAGAATAGGTTGTTTGGGTTGTGTTAGTCACAGTGTGTTACAAAGTGTTTGTTTTTGTGTTTGCACATTAGGCTCAAAAACGCCATAAGGCGCATAGCAAGTAAGAATCATCATTACAGATCACAGCAAGAAGACATTTTTGTATTCAGCATTTCAATCATTTTTATCAGAATTTTTCAGTTTTATCACAATCATTTCATTCCAACATCATGATTTTTGAATGTTCAATCCAAGATAAGCAGTAATATTATAATCATCAATTACACCAGTCCAAAACATGTTATAAATACCCATTCAGAAAGTAGTAAAAATTGTAGTAAGATGATGATAGAAATAGAAAGAATTTAAGTTAGGATTAACATTCGATTCAATCCAAGTTTCACAAGATTTAACAAGACAGTATAAGTGATTCCAATCATATTTTCATATTTTATATCAAAATTAGTAGTAAAAGAAAATGAACAGCAAAAGGTGATAAAAATAATATAAGCATTAAAATAAAACATTCCATTTTGAGAACCAATATTTGGAAATAAACAATTTCCCCAATAAACCAGATAAAATATTTGTTAAGATAAAAATTGAGTTAGTTTTCAAAATGTGTTTTGAAAATTGTTAGGAATGTGGATAAATTAAGAAATCAGTTTATGTGGGATGTGGAGAAATAAGAGGTTTAGAAATGACGTGTGTAAGAAGGACCAGGTTTAGGTTGGTTTGATTGTTGGTGTTGTTTTTGGACGTCAATTTTTTGTTTGAGGAAAGAGAGATCAATGAAGATTCTAAATTAGTTGTGCAGAAAATGTCCTCTGCAAAAACCTTCAATGGCATTTGTTTGAAAGGTTTGACCATTGAGAGAATTTCAAAGAATAAGTGTTCAATGTGTTGAGTATACTTAATAAAACATTTTCTTGGACATACAATAATGAAAAACATAATTTAGGTATATTTTTGGAATAACTGAGTTTTTAATTCAGAATGAAATTTAAAAGGAAAAGTCTTTAATGATTGACAATTAGAATTGATAAAAGAAAAATTTTTAATATATTTACCAAACTGAAGCTTCAAAAAGCTTTAGCTCTAAAATGTTAATGATTGTACCATAATTAGTTTATTTTATCCTTTGAATTTGCTAATTAATCTAAATGCAGTAATATTCCAAAGAGCATCCAAAGGCATTCACTTTCTTTTAAGTAATAAAACTAATTCAAGCATTAGAGGCCCCTCTACTCAGTTCATGTTTTGAACCATTTTCAAAAGTATGTTAATATTCATATCCTGATATAGATTTATTTTCTGCCTCTCATTAATAAGTGATTTTTCTAAGCAAAAAACCTGCATTATCTCTCTAAATACTTTTCAATACCTGCTCTTTAAAAATTAAAATGGCAAATCACATAGTAAATATTTCAGCAAGGTAATCCTACTTTAAAGCATGTTAAATACAATTTGATCAAAATAAGAAACTCTTATACTTGCAATGATGAACGTGGTACCTGGTAAGTAAATTTGAAAAAAAAAATAAGGTTTAAAAGTCATCCTTGAAGGACACATCTCATCCTCATGAAAGAAAGCATATGCAAGCACTAGTAAAAATTGAAAATAAAATGATTAGTACTCAGTGAAGAAATTAAAATGCCTATATATCTGAAGATTATATAGAACATCAAAAGAGATAAGAAAAGTCATAGAATTAATAGAGAGCTCATCATGTAGACATCTCTTGTTAATTTTAAGCTATTGTAAGTCTCGGTCTGGATTTGACAAGTCATTTCAACTGAAAATAATTAATTTTTCGTTAGAGTATTAATTTTTCCATTCACTTCCATCATCATGCCTGCAAAATTTTCTTTCGCCACTTGCCTCAACTTTGTTGGTGGAGATAACTGCTGGTGTGAATTCTGGAACTGAACTCTTGCTACCTTCCTGCAGAAGTGTTAATCAGGGATTTTTGTCTTTAGTATAGTTCACTGAAAAGAGTTCTCACTGCCATATTTCAGCATTGCAGTAAATGCAATCCATATCTCACTTCTGAGTAACCAACTGTTCACAAAATTTTTACTTGTTCCTTAGTCATGTGTGCTGTTCTAAAGTAAGATAATTTTTATGGTATGTTGAGGAATACAGTGTCATAGATTCTCATTGTACTATATTTTGTTTGATGCATCATTTATATGATTTTGGCAATGGGAACTCTTAGTGAACTTAATTATATCACAATTCAAAAACAGCATTCGTTAGGCACAAGTTCATTGAGCTGAAAATATGTATTTGCAGTTTAGAAATGGTTTATATATTAGAATATTATCTTTGGTCACACACTTGTCTATGTACGTACCCATCAGTCATAAGATATATCCTTTCTATCTTAGAAATAAAGTCAAAGTAATCAATTTCATTTACATTATCTCTCGCCATTACTAAGTAATAATGCAGCAGATCCATCACTGACTTTTCAGACCTCATTTTATGACACTAATTTCAGAAACTTCCCAGGCCAATTCTTTACTAGAAATCTTGTGGGATAGAAAAGAGTTGAATAACTGTGCATAATTATAGCTTAGAATTTTAGTAAAATTAAGTTCCCTTCTGTAGAGTGAGTGAGGAAATAAAATGGTATTGAATCTTGCAGTTTTCAATATGAAATGCATGAAAGTTTTCTTTAAGAGACCATTTCAATAAACTGAAGGGATTCCCTACAGTTCTGAAACAAACACTGTTCAATGGAAGAATTCCTCAGCACAGAGAATTTATTTCTTAAATAAAATTTATGAGCTTATGAAAAACTTCCATCCACCTATATTTTTAAAGGGCCTCTGCAACATTTAGGATTTATTTAAGATCAATCTGTGGGGATGGTCTTCCCATTCAACATTAATAGTATTGATTACTTTTGATATGATAACCAGCAGGACAAACTGGGATAGCTTATTGATGATAATTTTAGGTTACTTACGGTGTCAATTGTGTTTGGGCAGTGATGGTATCAGCAATATTCTGTTCAGAGTAGAGATTGATTGGTGAGTTGAACTGTTTGTGGACAATCTGCATGTACCACACCACGAAGTCATAGTTGAAAGAAACATTAAATAAGAATTAATAATAGTAATACTATTGAATTTAATTAATTGTCTAATACCACTTATTAAATACAACATGTACGTATTTATACACAAGTCTATCTTGCACATATATTAATTCCTGAGTATTTATTTGAAATGTCTATTTTTCCTCTCTCATGAGTAATAATTAAAAATTTACCTAGCAAGTTGGAGTAATATCAAGTTATCGGTACATCCATGCAAGCTAGGATATGCTACGTTATATCAACATATATATGAAAGCTTCAGGTGTACACTAAGAAATCAGACAGATTTCATGATTTGATCTTACTCATATAATCAGTATGTTTCAACTCCACATTTCATGCACCAAATCATATATATATATATATATATATATCCCCTCCTCACACTGCCACAGTTCATTGCCTCAACGGGGCGGAGGGGTGTTAACGGAGGTTGGAGGCGATGCATAGCCCAGGTTCAACCATGCTAAGAAGGCTTCAACAATATCTCCGGCCAAACTGTGAAAGTGGTATTCACCAACCGGCAGTAGGACAGCCTGGTGAATTAATGTCCTTCATCCCCCAAATGCAATTACAATTTTCATGATGAGCTTCTGTAATGGAAATTTATCCGGACGTAAAAGCACCACCCATTCGGATATCCGGGAGGTGGTGGCATTACAGAGGTCCATCATGAGGAAAAGAGCTACCACCCTCCACTTTGCGACTTACAATTGCCGCAGCTTGAAGAGTGAAGACAGACTACTGGAACTACTGAATGAAGCAGAGAAGATAAATTGGGACGTCATCGGACTCAGCGAAGTTAGAAGAAAATCAGAAGACTTATTTACACTCAAGGAAGGTAATTTATTTTATTACAGGGGTACTAAGGATGGAAGACTAGGAGGTGTCGGGTTCCTGATCAACAAGAGATGGAAAAACAATGTACAGAAGATAGAAAGTATATCTGAGAGAATTTGCAAGCTCATACTCAAGATAAATGAGCGTTACTCTGTTCAGATCATACAAGTCTACGCACCAACAGCAGCAAGCAGCGAAGAAGAAATTGAAAAATTTTACCAAACTCTCGGCACTGAGCACGATAAGGAAGCCCACTACTATAAAATAATTATGGGCGATTTTAACGCTCGTGTAGGTCAACAGGAAGCCGATGACACCGTCGCAGGACAATACGGACTGGGCCAGAGAAACGAACGAGGTCACCGCCTGGTAGAGTTTGCTGAATGCACCAATATGTACATAACAAATACATATTACAAGAAGAACCCAAAAAGGAAGTGGACTTGGAGAGGACCCAACGGAGCAAAAAATGAAATAGATTACATATTGGTTAATAAACTCTACACAGTGACAGACTGTGAAGTCTTGAATAACTTTAGCACTGGAAGTGACCACAGGATCGTAAGATGCAGATTGAAGATTAATCTCCAAATGGAACGCAAGAAGTTGATTTCATGCAAGAAACATGAAATAAGCATCAAAAAACTAGAGGAAAACAAGAATAAATATCAGCTTGAGCTAAAAAATAGATTCTCAGCACTTCAAGAAGAAGAACTAGAAACCAAAGTCATGCAAGCTGTTAAGGAAGTAGCAGAAGAAGTAGCAAGCACACCAAGAAGAGCTAAAGATAGAAAGCTAAGTGACAGCACCCGACAAATGATGAAACGACGTAAGGAACTGAAGAATTCAGATACACAAAAGGATAACATCGAATACGCCGAGCTTAGTAAGGCTATCAGGATGGCAATTAAGGAAGACGTGAGAAAATTCAATGAGAGAATTGTGCAAGAGGTTATAGAAAACAGCAAAAGTATGAAGAAGACCAGACAACGCCTAGCAATTGGAAGAAAACAGATTTTAGCCATACAGAAGGAAGATAGTACAAGAACTTGCAACAGACAAGCAATACTAAGGACGGTAGCAGAATACTTTGGCAACCTATACAAGAAGGAAGAAAATGCTGAAGAGGAAAACCAAGAAGAAAGCCAAAACCAACGAGATCCCCTCTCTATTCTCCCAGGAGAAGTAACTGCAGCAATAAAGCAGACGAAGAACGGAAAAGCAGGAGGCATAGATGGAGTGTTAGCAGAATATTTAAAACTTGGTGGAACAGAAGTTGCACACGTTTTAGCGCAGTTATTCACAACTTGCCTGAAACAAGGAAGAATCCCCCAGGACTGGAATCATGCAAGAATAGTCCTTTTGCACAAGAAAGGAAGCAAGGAAGAGCTGAAGAATTACCGCCCCATCAGTCTCCTTCATGTTGTTTACAAAACATTCATGAGGATAATAGCTGAACGGATGAAGATTATTCTATCATCTGCCCAGCCTAGAGAACAAGCAGGATTCCGGAAGGGCTTCAGTACTATGGACCACATCCACACACTACAAGAAATAATCAGCAGGACGAATGAATATGAGATGCCACTAGTACTATGCTTTGTGGACTATGCTCAGGCCTTCGACTCAGTAAGTACCTCCTCTACACTAGAAGCTCTGGAAAAACAAGGAGTAGATGCAGAGTACATCCGACTCCTACGCAGCATTTATAAAAATGCCACAGCCTCAGTAATGCTACACGAAGTTACTGAAGAATTCAAGATTGAGAAGGGAGTTAGACAAGGAGATTGCCTTTCCCCAATTCTTTTCACAGCTGTTCTGGAGGAAGTTTTTAAAACCTTGGACTGGGAGCAGAAAGGTCTGCGGATTAATGGGGAACACATCAGTCATCTGCGCTTTGCAGATGATATAGTACTCTTCGCAACCAACGGAGAAGATCTAGCTTCAAGACTTCATGAACTGAACACAGCAGGACAGAAGATAGGACTCAGGATAAATTTAACAAAAACAAAGGTAATGTATAACTCTTTTGCAGCACAAGAAACAATCAAATTTGAAGGGACGCCTCTGGATGTCTGCTCAGAATACACATACCTAGGACAACTAGTAACCACAGGAGAGAACAACAGGATTAACGAAGTAAACAGAAGAATTAAACTCGGCTGGAGTGCCTTTGGAAGAAATGCACACATTCTAAAGTCACAAATGCCAATGGTCTTGAAGAGAAAGGTCTTCAACCAATGCATTCTACCAGTGTTGACATATGGAAGTGAAACCTGGGTGTTAAACGCAGCAATAACCCAGCGACTTCAGACAACGCAAAGAAGTATGGAAAGGTGTATGCTTGGGATCACAAGAAGAGACAGGAAACGCAACACCTGGGTGAGGATGAAGACCGGAGTGACAGACATCATAGATAAAGTAAGATCACTGAAGTGGATGTGGGCAGGCCATGTGGCGAGAAGAAACGACAACCGTTGGACAAGAGCGGTTCTGAACTGGACACCAAGAGATGTGAAGAGACCAAGAAGAAGACCAAAGGACCGATGGAACAGAGACATCATTAAGTACTTAGGTGTGACATGGCAAAGAGAAGCTCAGAATAGAGAGAATTGGAAAGCGCTTGGGGAGGCCTACATCCGACATCGGATTGAAAATGGCTGATGATGATGATGATGATGATATATATATATATATATATATATATATATATATATATATATATATATATATATATATATCATTATTTTTATTTATCATAAAATAGCCATAAATAGTTCCTACTCCTTGAATAGATTGATTCTAAACTTTCTTCATTTAGATGCTGTAATTAATAGTTGACTTAAACACAAGCATATATAGTAATCCATGTATAAATATGATTACAATTAATGTATTGAGTGATAAATATCTTAATATAATAATAATTGATATGATATAATTTTCTATATTATAGTGCTCTTCTAATGTTTAACCTCTATTCCAGATAAAAAACTGAATTAACTAAAAATAAATGGAATGAAAATTAGAGCAGTATCTCAGATAAGGAATACATTGAGTTAATAACTGATCATTTACACATATAAGCAAAACGTTTTTAGAATTCAAAGTATCTACAACTTTTAGAGTTTTTAGAGAAATGAAATAAAATCGCTCTGATTTTTGACTGTAATTAGAAAGTTGTCATGAAAAACATTTTCTTTCATCCCATCTCTGATTTAAGGTAATCGATATATTGAGTGTAAAATAATATAGGATTTTTAAGTTTTATTTAGCATATTCTTATTTGATTAACCAGCTTGTAATATATCAGTATATATTTTCAACTCAGAGATATCATTTAAACCATCAAATTAATCATTAATTAATAAAAATACTTGCCTTGGATCCATTCATTTCTTGTCCAGCAACTTTTTCAATTACTGTACCAGCAACCTGCAATGGAAGTTGAAAACATTTATTTTGTTTTCAAACATAAACATTAAGAATATTTAATATTATGATTCTGGATAAAATTTTAGGTTGTAGAAAAAGATAAAGTACTGCTGAATTTATTATTGCAATTGTATCTACCTCTCTTCTTAATTGAAGATTTTGATTTTATATTGACTTCAAAATACTCTTATAGCAACCCAATCTCCTTAAAAACAAATAATAATACTTATGGACTTAGTACAAGTAATACTAACCAAGTAACCAATATAATAATAGTGAGTTATTTTCCTTAAATTTGTTTTTAAAGCCTTCAGAAGTATCCAAGCATTTCTTTAGATAATATCAAAAAGACCTTGTCTTTCAAAAATGGATTATTATTACTATTATTAACATGCAAGAGTATACTTTCTTCCTATATAATATGTCTACATATAAGAAATTTGATTGGCAAGCTGCAGTATAACTTTTCTTCTAATGAAAGATTCCATATCATAATAGGAGAGAGAAATTTTTCACACAATAGCATTTACAAAATCTAATGCAGACATTGTAAAACATTCAATGACTCTGAAATGTATAGCTTTGACTTTAATCAATAAAGAAAAGGCATTTCAAAATCATATGATCATATAAAAAATGCCAGTTTTCTATGCAGTACAATGTACTGGCATTTAAACTGATTATCATCATATGGACCTCAATAAAAGTATTTGGAAGTTTATGATGAAACAGAAATAAGTGGTGAAAATTTTAAAATTGGGTGGAAATTTAAATATATCACTTGTGCATTATGGTACAAATAGGAAATAATATATTGCCTGATGTTCGAATAAATGTTCTTCTAATCATGTATATATTCCCTAAGAATATTATTGTTGCATTGTTAACATTTCCATTCAAGATATTCAAGTTAGTCTATGCTTTAAATGCTTTCATATTTAGAGGTGATTCCGTTTTAAAGAGTCTGTGGTGTATGGACTTCAATGACTCCTGGGGCTAGCGAGACTTGGCCAATAACTATTAAGACCACCTATTCCTTCCACTTTTATTTATATATCCCGCGAAACATCCAGGCGAATGAGCTCGCTATCCTCGTAATGCTGCTAGCCCCTTTTTTTTAAACCACTCTCGCACTTTCGGATGGGTATTTAGTCTTTCCGGCCTTTCATTGTAGTCATAAAATTCTAGTATGTTTTTTAAATCAAACCCTGACAAGGTATTAGAAGACTGGGGTGAGATTCGCCACCGCGATCGAATTTTCTCACCTTTCTGAGAAATCGCGTCTTCAGTATCTCCTGTATCAGTAATCCATTTCGTTCTGGAGGTCTGAAATTTTATATGGACTATACATTTAACGTTTAAGTTGTTTGTGCCTCAATATCTAAAGAATGAGTGGGAATAGATCTACACCGGTTACTAAGAAGAAACATTAATTGATTTTAGATATTTATGGGCGTATTATAGAAATATCAAGCACGTGAAAGTCATACTTCATGAAAAAATTGAATCATTTCGTTGCAAATTATGTAATTTTGATAATTGGGAGAGAAAAATCGCATCTCTTAAAATGATGACGAAGTTGAATAATCGCAGATTCGTTCTTGGTACTTTTTGGTTGACACCGAGAGAAACAATCGTGTCCCGCATATCCGATGGGTTAATTTTATCATTAATGTAGGATATAATTCCAGAATTTACAGATCTTGAAAATTAACACCACATTTAGACAATTTCCATAGCATAGTATCTTGAAGTACCTCAAAATGGTAAAGGAATTAACCTCTGAGCAATAAATCCACACGTCCATGCGAGTTTTAGTACTTCGGTGATAGTTACTTGGTACTCATTAGAATTCATTTCCGTCGCTGCCGATTTAATTTGTCTCTAATTTTCAGCTAATAACAGAATTCCCGCTTTATAGCACATTGCAAAGACTTCACCAGTTTTGAACCGCTATTAAGAACCACACATGTTTTTGCCAAGTAGCTGTAAGAGGTTGCCTAATTTTCGAAGGGGCACCTTTGCGTCACAGACGTTTTTCAAAAGGACGACTTGTTCTTCCAAGTATACGATTCCCTTCCAGAATCTCGTCGAACCAACAATTACGACTGGATTTCATCATCCGCATTCCACTTGCATACTAGTGTGTACTATAGGAACGAATGTGTCATGTCGCAGAAAAAAACAATGATTGGTATTCATGTGAGGTTGAGCTTTACCAATAATCGGGAAATAGAGAATGTTAGAAAGAATCCAATCTGCATATTTTATGCAGCAGTGTTTATGACTGATTTCGAACTCTTTGTGTTCAAAAGTAAACATGACGATATTTATTGAATTAACCGCTAGTATCTTTACAAAAGTTTCTTCAGCGATAAAGGAAAAGTGGCATAGAGGATGCAAACGATTTGATTTACCGTGAGTTTTAGGCTACGAATGACACAAATTGCTGTGATGCTTAGTTGACTGAATTAATTTTAAAAGGTTATTATGTTTCAACATTTTAAATGTATTCAGTAAAATCTAAAATGATAATAATTTAAAAATGAAGTCAACGATTCCGAACAGGTAAAAAGAACTTATTTCTTTCTAGAAAACGGCATAATGAGATAGACTTCGCAAATATTTTATTGATTTAAGGATTTCATTTACCATAGAGGTCCCAGATATTTAAATTTTAAATGGTGTATAGTACAAAAATTATGCAAAACATATCAGCTGAAATTTGCATAAACTTTCTAATTCAATTTCCTACTGTCTTAATCACCTTCTGTGAAAGGATTTTCGCAGATTTTAACAGAGTCATTTAGAGTTTTGCATGATTGGTCTTTAGCGATCTTTTCCAAAAAAATATACAGTGATTAGATATTAATTCAAGTAGACACTATTTAGAGAAATGCATTACCTTCTGCCTCATCAAAGCATCCTGGTCATAGTGAGATGGTGCTTGTCGGAACATGGGATTCGGGTGATGTCGCAGATATGAGGAAGTTGTTGGAGCAACGTCTTTCTTCGTCTTGGCTCCTGGAAGCACCAGCGGTGTTGTGCGGTACGGCTGCAATAAATAAATATTTACCGTTATTTTTATGATACATTATTACGATAGCCATACCACAAGCAAAAGTTACCACAAATTTCTTTGAAATTATTTGAATGAGTCATTCATACTGACACTTCTTGTGAATTGGAAACGAATGTTTGCAAAAAAATATGTTTAAAATGTTCGTTTTACATCTTTACCTTTTATAATCGTGTATCACAATCTGATAAGTTGTGTGGTGGTTGAGGTGTTACAAACGATTACGAAAAATGTTTTATAAAAGCCGTATATCTTTGAAATGACAAAGCATGCGTAGTTTATGTTTAATTGGAGCGAATTATTTCTCATTTACTTCAGCAACTTAAGGAAACATAGATTTTTTGGCATTGAGCGTTTGTCTGGTAGAAATAAAAGCTATTAAATGTACAACTATTATGATATAATGTTCTTATACAGAATGAATCTAATATACTAAGAAATAAAATCAAACTTAATATATCATTGCTTAAAATACAACTTTTGCTTTCTTCAGCTTCATTGGAAGAGTTACTTGGAAAATTTTACACCAACTAAACCAAACGACGAACCCTGAAGGAGACATTAGATTTTCCTTATCTCAACACACTCATGCAGTTAACCTGGGGTACGAACTGTGCCCAGGAGTTGTAGCGAAATACATAACAGGAAATATTTTCCCAATAGTTTAGAAAGAGGCATTAGATTTTTCGATAGCCTTCTACCGTGGTAGACAGAGGGAGAAGAAGAAAAAGGGAAGGCTATCACCAGCTCGAAAACCACCAAAGTAAACCTACCAACCTATATCGCCTTCTGTGGCTTGAAAATCTGTTCTTATCTTGGGTTCTTGCATATATTTCCTGAGCCCTCTCATTTTAGAAATACGAAGGCTAATAAAACTTGAAATTGGCTACTTCTTTAAGATTACAAACTGTTGGCATTAGGTCAAAAGTGACAGAAAATGCAAAAATGTGAGGCTCTAGTAAGAATGCCTCAGCGTGCTATGACTGAAAGGGCGAACCTGTTCATCTTGTTGAAAACGACCGTCCTTTCTTTGAGGGAATACGGTTACCTTGACGTGGACATTCCATTCTTTGGGTATTGTCACCCAGTTCTTAGGGTACTACTGTTTGAATCGTATTAGAGGACATAAAAATTAGAGGTGTTGCCATATACAAATTTTTCTAGGTGAATTTACTGTCAACATCCAATCGTTGATCATGTGGTGCTTGAAGATATATTACCTGCCTGTAGTTTGGAAATAAGATTCCGGAAGCAGCACTAGCTGTCATTCAGGTATGTACTTTTCCATTATATATCCATCAAATGTCGTTAAAATTTTCAAAATTGTACGGTGAGTAGATATACAATACACATGTAATTTTCAGCAGAAAACTAGCTTTCATATGTGAGTTGAGTCCATCAACTGAGAGAGGAATTGATTTGTTTTGTCACCTTGCTTTCTTAGGTCTTTTACGCGATTTATGCTGAGCCGTAATATTAGTGTTATTCATCAATCCATTCGAAATTTACTTGCATCAGTTAGGAAATTATTTTTTTTATTTAAAGGGACTTTTTTACAATCTGGAAGGAGAATTCACTGAGTGAAAGTAGGTCTAAAATTAATTCAAACCAGGAACGTCAAATATCATCTTCAATATATCCTATTTGAGGGAACTCTGTCTTATTTTCTGTAGCTTTTGACTATGAGCAGGGAATCATTGGAACACGGTTACTAAATCCTGACCTCATTTAATGGAAGTCTACCACTAAGGATATCGAAAAAGGTTGAATTCCTATCGAAATTGGCCATATTAATTAACGAATGAAGATAATTTTTGAAATTTGTAAGCAATTAGTGCTACTCGAAGAAGTTTTGAAAATAGGAAGTACATGCGGGCGCGTGTCCCAGCAATCCGTCCGTTGAGCATGTTTGTCTTCTGGCGTGACTGAATTATAAATAGAAGAATCGCATTTCAGATGTTGTAGAAGATTGATTCCAGATATTTGGTAGGCAGAAAGGGGTCACCATGTAGTACTAAAGTGCTCGTCTATCAAAAGAGCCACCAGTTGTAGGGCTTCTTTCGAAATGAAAATAAAATTATTTACCTCCATTAAAACCTGACTATTAATAGAAATAAGGTAAATATCTCGTGAGTAAAATACAGAAAAGTCTCCCAACTGGTTGTAGTTTGTCGGAAGCTTTTAGGGGTGGCATAATTAGTCGTGAAAAAAGGGAAATTAAAAGGAGTTCAAATTAAATGTGTTTTTAGGAGGCATATTCATAATATACAGTTATTAAATTTTATGAACTAAGAACCTTTATGCACTAAGAAGTACATTAAAGTTAATAACCGTTTATTACGTCTGATGTTTTGCGAAAAGGCCAATGAAAAATTTCACCTAATACTAATTACTCACTACACTTCTCAATCTTGTAAATCTATCTAATAAAACATCCAAAATAAAATCCAAAAGAAATCCATAATTTTATGAAATAAATATTTAAATCAATTTGCCTTTGAGAAAACCACATTAAAAATGTTAATGACCTCAAGAGTATTAACGATCTTTCAGTATTCTTTAAAGATCTTAGTTAGTAATAATGAAAATTTTGCGTCCATTTCGATCTAAATATATAGGAACGTTATCCAGACACTCGTATCTTCATTTAAGACATTTTTATGCTGATATATTTTTATCTGAATTTAAGTAAACAAACCTGAGAAGATCGGCCAGGCAAAATCGTTGCCATTACTGGCTAAAAAATACGATATATTGATTTCAGCGACGCGGTTCCATTCTCCTCATTTACAAATAAACTAAACCATACTTATAGGTAGGAAATTTTGATTGTTGCTTATATGGTGCAGGTATAGAGTAATATAAAAAATTGTAATATATGTGTTTGTTGTCCGTGGGTATAATTTGAGAAAGATTTTCGGAAGCATTTCCTTTTAGTTGAGTGAACTTATTGAAGCTTCTAGAGGAATACGTCCTTCGAGTTCCGTTAGACCTAACACAACATGGAATGAAAAAGAAATAGGCAATATTTTAGAAAAATTTGAAGCATTTCGATCTTGAACTTCTGGACCATCTAAACATCTAATCTCTATATATCCACCTTCAACGAGGTGAAGGTTAACTAAATAACTTCATAGGAACTACTAGCATCAGAACAGCAAAAATTTACGGCGGCATCTTTTTAGGGACAATGTATGAGTCTTAATTCACGTGAAATACAGAGAGCACGCTAAAAATAATAGCCATATAAAAATTTAGTATTTTCATAACTATTTTACGACCAAGCTTTGTGTATCCGTATGATTTATTTCTGAATTCATGACTTTGTGCTATTTTCCGCTGTTTACGTTCGAGAAATGCTCAGATCCATGTCTAACTTACTTGAATCTCCGCAGCAGATGGAAAACGTTTCACGATTTCCCTTACTCTATGCTCTTCCCTCAAAGACGAGACCTTTCGCATTTCTTGAGAGAAAAGCTCATCTAGAAGCAGATATTTTCTATAACTCCCCAATGCAGAGAATTTTGAGGTGGTTTCAAACAAGCTTATCCCGAAAGGAGTTCTTACAGCTTCTAATATTCGTCGAACGCGTTAGCTGAATTTATTCGAATTTTCTTCATCCCCTCCAACGTGGTTTTGAAATAAGCTTGTCTAGCCTGACCAAGTTTTCGTCATCCATCCTGTCCTACTTTTCTGAAATATGGGAAACAGGTTTATGTGGAAGTATTAGGGCATTATTTACGAATTCACTGTCTTTTAAATTGAGAAAGGCTGGGTGAATCCCAAAAACTTAAATTAGAGGTAGTAGTCAATGGTGGTAGTAGTAAATAGTAATCATTCATCATAGAACGTTCAATCCGTAGATTGGTGGTAGTTAGCAATTTTTTCTCTCGAGTTAATCTGTGAAACTATTCGACATTTCATTTTACAAATGTTTATCAAACTTTGGAAGACCGTGGAGAACCGAAAGGAATTGGCTACTTCACGGGGGTCAATTAATACAAATTTTCCTTTGTACCTTTGCTATGTAGATACATACTTGCAGCAGTCACCATATCCTTGGTTTATTGTGTATGAAGCGTCAATATGACCGGTAGGTTTCTCCTACTCAACACAAAAAATTGAACAATTATTGCGTTTATTCGCGGAGAACCGGTTGAGATTCCCCCACTTTGACATAATGGTCGCATTTTATTAAAATGTTGTAGCGGGTATTGGCGCGTCATCTGTCATCGAAGCCAATCAATTCTCAGCTGAAATTGTTGCGCGTACTCGACCTTTTGTGACGCATTCTTTAGATCAGAAGGGAGGAAAACTGCGAGCCAGAGAGAAGGAGGGAGCCGTGTGCGGTAACGATTGTCTGACGAAACGGCTTTCGCAACATCTCCCGTGGCTCTCTGCCTCTTCGGAGCTGCGGACGATCTCAGTAGGTCGTCTATTTTTGAGTTGGCCATGCCGTCGGATAAGGCGGGAACACTTGGAGAAGGGGTGGAAGTCTTTCGGGGAGGAACTTTGGGATAGGAAGGGTTCTCGAGGAGGAATTTCATCATTTTTTCCTAGGCTAGGGGTTCGTGGTTTTTTCTTGTGGGCGGGTTTGGGAGTACAGGTGGCTGCCGTGGATCATGACGCGGATCGGATCGGCGCCAGTGGAAATTTATGTTTAGACTGTTTGCGACGAAGAGGGAACTTCCTCGAGATAAGGAGATCCATCATGAGATACGCTACGATGAGGAGCGATCATAGCCAGCTCTGTGTGGGAGATTCAGGAACATGATCAACAGGTCTCGTGTACCTGTGGGTGAATGGCAATGAACTTAGGTGTTTGAAGACTTTAAGAAATGGAGATGAATGGGATTCAGGAGAGTGTCGTATTGCCATGGAAAATACAGCGAACTCCCGATTATTTGTGGGTGAATGATCCGCATATTTTGCATGGTCCTTTAACTCTTTGCCTCTGCGGTTTTTCTAAGATATTCAAACACATAACACTTAAGTATTTTCACACATTTACGTAGGTGGTTTGCTGCACTACATAGGGTAGTGTGAATATGGCTACAATGACATTATCGCTGCTGAAAATACCGCGGTTGGGCGGTGAAAACTCTGTGAAAAGTCTATAAAATAATCGGAGAAAACGGTCGAATATGTGCAGATAATGATAAATTATGTATTTACGCAAATTATGAATGTTTTGAGAAATACGAGGGAAGTTTGGATTATCCGTGATTTCTAATTACTCTCTCTCCCTATCATGAGCCCGAATAATCGAGAGTTCACTGTACCTCGAAATGTGCTAAACGCATCATAACCTTATGGTTTTTTTAGGGTTTCCCACACTATATCCAAAATGGTGGCAAGTATCGTAGAATTTTATATGAGGTTTTAACTGAAATTCAAGCTAATATTTCTCTAATTTTGATAGGAGGAAGATTAGAAGCTGAATCAATGAATATTTTATTACAATGGCTCGGAAGATTTAGATATCTGAGAAATGATCCTATATGTCTATTCCTTTAATTGAGGATTCAAAAATTTATTAGGAAAAGATAAGAATGGGTGAAAAAGTGGAAATAACTGTCGATAAACAGTGCCTAGAGAGAAATGAAAGGAAGGCGAGGAAAGAAAAATGGCGAAATGATGAAAATAAATAGGGATAAAAATACAACTAATCAAATTTTACGAACTTGGTGAAGATGATAGTTTAGAGAAAAGTTCCCGTTGAAATGCATGTTGATATTTTAATTCAAAGAATTTTTATAGTCATAAAAATTATGTAAAACAAATCAGTTACATCAGCGGTTTCACGTGGAATTCTTTTTATATCGGATTTTCCGTGCTTGTTTCTATTTACATCGGTTTCTTTTCCAAGGAGAAAATGACATAAAAATATGTGACGAGACTGGAACGTGAACCACGGTCACTTTTATATGCTAAGTCACCTTTAACCTTATTCCGTCAGAAATTAACACTTTGAAAAGTCATCACCATCCTTTCTATCCATACTTCACTGAAAGGACATTAAAAAATTCTTTGATAACTTTGTTGGGGGTACTTTGGAAAAGCGCAAACAAGTAAAATACTTCCTCATGGTCGAAGATGGACGATTATCATTACCATCATTGCGTAATTATGTAGACACCTCATCTAAGGGAAAATAGAAATTAGACTTATGAATAAAACTACACCAATGAAATGTTTTTATAGTAACTTAAATTCGCTTCAAGCAGATAAAATTTATAGGTAAATGGTTACGGTTGTCAAATATAACAAACAAAGAGAAAAAGTCTCCTTTTCAGCTTCTTCTTTTAGAGATTTCATATGGATTTTTCGTAATAGTATTTCCATCCACCGTTTTCCATTCAGCGTCTCAGCCATATCGGTAATCTCTCCGAATTCCATACTATGGTACATTTAGGAAAAAACATCGCATTTTCTCCAGAGTTATGTGCATCACCCCTCTGGTTTCCCAAAATTCTTGTTTGCTTCAAAAAAGCTTTACTTATTTCCTCAGATTATTTTCGCAATACTATATCAGAGCAGGGAACATTTAGTTTATTGGCTTTGACTCTTCGCTTGCGCGCCAAGCAAAATATTCTACTGAGCCATTGCTTGTCCATCGCCTCATACATATTCTGAGAATGAACAGGAGAAACAATTCTACGTACATGAAGGGACAATACGTTTGGTTATATTTGAGGATGATGTACTCAGAGCGAAAATGTTTGCGAGAGATTCGTGTGAGCCTATCCTTGAAAAATTTTGCTTGCCCAATCGTGATGTGTGATCTCATTTCCCAATAATTCCGCTGTTCCCCTTGATAGAAGTCCCTTAGAATTTTGTATACGTATTGCGTAACTCTGCAGTATTATAAAGCCTGACGACCAAAAATTTACGATGCAGTAGAAATAACAAATTTTCGATATGCACGTGTAAGCTTACGATTTTAATTATGTCAGATTCTACAACAGTATTCTATATATTAATTTCATTGTGATTACATTTTTTCGGATTTTCTCGTCATTGGGAACTATTTTGAAAAGAGTTTAGAGTTCCATAACCACCGATTATAAATATTTTAATAAAAGGATTATATATAATAAAGATATAGTGAACTGGTTGCTATTTTTCTTCGGAAAATCTACTGACAAATGCTCTTGAATAATCAAAGTATGAGAAATTTTATTAACTGTACTTTTCCCGATGTCATTCTTCACGATATTACGAAGAATACGCCAGAGAAAACAGAGAAAAGGGGAGAATCCGCTAAGGACGATAAAATTTTAGATAAATTAATTACAGAAGTTACATTGGTAAGTTAAGCTTATACATCCAGTTAGTACTCCCGAATATTCTTTAAAAATATATCATATATAGTTTACAATAGGTCGTTCTCGAAAAAATGGAATTTTGTCACCATTGTGATTTTTAATATTATCTTATGTTAAATGTTAATTTATAAAATACGTTTTTAGTCCTCAGGGAATGATTTAATCACATATTTATACACTTCCGTATATAAATTTTCCCCGAGATGGTGATATAATAAGATACCGGGCTTCCATGTGTTCTATTATTTCCGAAACCTGAATTTGAACAAAGCTATTATTAGTTATTATTCCAATGATTCAAAAAGGGAGCCAAACAAACTTGCCACTGACAGGGTGAAAGAGGACCAGAGATACGAGTAGTATTTTCTTTCCCGATTTTAGGGCGAGTCGATCTCCGCGGCGTGGGTGTGCTGGGGCGAAAATAGGACGAGCGTGAGATGCAGAAGATCGTTCCTTCCTCTCGTTTGACATTCGGAGAGCCTTATATCACCACAAGATCAAGCCACGCATGTCGCTATTAAAGAGCGATTAATATTCTTCACGCCTCCACGGATAAAGAGAAGTTGAAAGAAGTTAAAGATGGTCTAATAGGGTCAAAGAGATTCTTCGATTAATTATAGACCTGTTTATTTGTTTATGGTTGAATATCGATTCATTAAGAGAAATCTTATTCTGGAACGGCATATTTGAAATGCCTTGGATAAAATATAGTAATATAATAATAATGATTTTATAAAACTAATTTAAATTATACAAACATGAAAATTTAAGAAAACATACAAGTAGTGAAACTAGGTATTCCAGAATGTAAACCTTATGTAGGTATTGCCATCACTTAATCACAAAGAAGACGCGTATTTTGGTAAATATACCAGAAATCATAGGAAATACTTAAAGGTGCTAAATACACATATAGAATATAACGAGAAATTATAGTACGAAAAATGAAAGCAAAATAAAAAATAATTTCTTTTGAATAAACTTCTACGTCCTTTACAAAAAATCTATTCATTCAGTTGACAAATAAATACTATTTCATTAGATGAGGATTATTGGCAATAGGATATTTGGCAATAGGGAGAACAGCTTTGGAGTTAGGTAGATATAAATCTATTTGTATTCTTAGAATTTCGTTTTTGGGAGTTCAGAACATAAATATTCGATGAGCATTAAAATATATGAGATTAATGTATGGGATGATCGCATATCCGTTGACAAAAGCAAAAAATAATATGAATTGACATTATAAGTTACTACTTTGAGAGAGTATAGTTACAACGGGAAACTGCCATCTAACTATATTGAGAATATCTGAATTGTTTTTCACAATTTACTTCCTGATTTCGTTGTATTTCTCCGGAAAAAAAGGTAGGAGTTGGTGCAGAGTGTAGAAGAAATCAAAAATAGTTTGCGTTGGGATAGGAATACGTTTAGATATTTTATTCTAGAATCAAACCAGAACTCGGAGAAGTAATTCGATATCACAAAGATTTTAAGGAAATTTTAGGCTAAACTGAGTTATATATCAGAATGTAATTGCAGTTGTTTTAAGAGCTTCATCAATCCTATTCATTATAATTATCTTACAAGGCGGTGATTACTTGTTTTTGAAAGTTTTACATAAAAGTATTCCTCTTTTTTCCTTCCCTAGAGCATTTTAATAGCATTAGAAGCTGTACAGATATTTCCCGAGAGAGACTGTATGGAAGAGAGAATTCGAGGCGTTGAACGTGGTTTATTGCGGTCTGTGGCAGCAGTGAATATCAAGAATAGCTCATGTTCGAAATACCCTCAAACTATTAAAGCCTCTACCAGATATTTCCTCAATTCTGAAAACTCGAACGCTCCTCTAAGTGCATGGGACTGATTGAGGATTTTATTCGAATTTCTTACGAAAAGCTAAGCATCACTTTAAAAAAAGCGAAAAAATTTCTTCAAACGGGATTGAGTATTAAGCTGTTCCCTTAATGAACTCCCTAATTTTTTCGTATTTTAGTGTCATATAGAGACGTTGTATCTTTTATTATCAATCAGTTGTGATTTCTGAAGTCACTATTGCCGCTTAATTTTTCCAAAGGATTTTCTGATTAATTTAAATCATTATTTTGTCATTAATAAGAAATTTCTATTCATCCTCGTACCCCAGTGTATACTTTTATCTACCAGGTAAATACTTATTGGATGTTATTATATTTAGTAAAGCTATAAAGATATATACTTTGATTCAGAAAATAAATACACTCTGTGTAAGTTATATATTTGAGGGACACGTGGATAGATAAGAAAGAAATACGAGGTTTATTTTTCTTCAAAGTGTTTCAGTCTAGCAGTAAAGCAATCATAATTTTAAAAAAAGTAGAAATGAGATTTCTATTAGAAGTAACGGTTAAAACCTGAAGTATTAGCTCGGAATAACAGACTCTAGTCCTTTGAGCCCCAGTAACGTTACATAATTTTTTGAGGTAATATCTTGATTAAATGTCGTTCTCATAAAAAGTAAGAAATGTTTCCCTGGAAAAATATCGTGAATTCCTTTATCGCAGTCTCCATGTACTTATAAAAGCAATTGAATGTCAGACGGATATTGGATAGTTAAAGATAATATCTCGTTCACTTGTGTAAGCTTTAGGGACAAGCGCAACTCACTCAGAAAGAGAAAAAGTAAACAGTCCTCAAGTATGCCTTAAGGAACAATTAGTCCAACAGTAGTAACTGCCTCGTAGTAACGTATCTGAAGAATTTGTCATCAAATTTTATGAGCTTCATTTTCTGAATTACAGCGCTCCATCAAGAAGACAATGAGTAAACCATCAAGTAAACAATCAGCTAAGTTTGTTGTTTTGCCTTTGGAGACTCGTCCAACTTGCGCAAGAAGGAAAATAATCATGTAAACAGACCTTCGATGCTCCTAAAAATACTTCAACAATAGTATGAAGGTAGTAATCGCCTCGTGGTCATGCATCTGATAGTTTCCCACTGGAATCTCTGAACTTGAGATGCACCGTCTACTTCGAGCAACCAATGAGTGAGCGTAGAGCAGTGCAAATGCAATACTTTCCACGTTTAAACGAGAAACTCATTGAGTAGGTTTATAGTGGTTTCCACTTCCACAGAGGAAAGGAGTTTCGCAAGTAATCTCAGGACACTGGCTAATTTTAAAAGTCGATTTATATCCGACAAGAGTTATTCGGCCAAAACACGCCCCATCAATTTTCCGAGTACGGCTTCTGACTTCGCGTTCCTAATGTTTATCTTACCACACCGATAGTAAATCTACTTGCATCCGACGCGACGTAATTGGGTAGTATGTATCACTATCAGAGGAAAGCGTTGAAGATGCCAAGTAAAGGAAGAAATAAAACTGAAAACGTCTTCATACCCTGAAACTGAGGCTGAACGTTGCATCTTACAATTTTGTTTTTTAAGTTACTTTGATAGTAATTTGGTCTCATAATGACACGAGAAATTTTTACAATATAGAATAAATCTACTTTCTTTAGCCATGCCAAGTAAAAGTTTTCAAAGTTGTATCAGAAAAATACTGTCTCTGTAATAAGCAAAACGCTTATTTCTGATTTAATTTCTCTTTCAGAGGCTCATTTGAACTATATTCTATGTTCTATACTGATTAGAACATAGAATTCTTTAGGAACTGTATAAAATTTGTAAATAAATATCTAATATAATATATTTGCCATTTTCGGGCGATCTAGACATTTGTTTACTCATGCACTGTATTGTATTGCGAGTTTGATTGATCTAACATTCAAAAACACTTATTTACGGAATACGGAAGCTGATTGTGAAATGATCCTTGGATTCGATAACCTCTAATAGGAAAGAAAAATCAAGCGATTGGCTTCAGAAAACAAAATTGTGATCCTATGGAAGCACTTCCTGAATGTCTTGTGACATTCTATCGCAATTAATGCAACACGATGCAGTACACGATTCGCGATTTATTTCCACATGGCGAATCCACATCCATATGGCGAATGTATGTACCCTGAATGCATACTACAAAGGGTTCATCACACGTATTTTACTACAAAAATATACAGATACCTATTATTCAATTTCATATTCTGAAAGTAATAATTTATTAAGTATTAATAAATTAGAACCCGTGTCGGATCTAATTCAGTTTTTACTCAGGTAATTATGTTGGTTTCCGAAAGTTTCGAGAATACAATATCAGCCCTTGTGGCCTAATGGATAAGGCATCGGTCTCCTAAACCGGGGATTGGGGGTTCGAGTCCCCCCAAGGGTAATTATTTTTTCATATCCCAATTTTTTTTTGCGAAGTTGCTTCAATGAATATTTTCAGTATTCTCTCTTTTTACGAATGATGCACGTAAATCAAAGTTACGTGTGTATTTACTACGGTCAAATTTATGGTTGCTTCGAGAGCACTCTCAGTTGTCCGGAACTTCATCAATGAATCCCATAAGTGCCTAATATATTTATTATTTCTGAATAAAATTATTTACCGCTACCGAGAAGAACGGCGAGTACTCTGTCTCAGATTTGCATAGAGATGGTAATGAGATATTATAATATTTATTACCTTTGACCCTTACATTATTTATCTGTATTTAAGGATTTACGGACAGCCACCATAAAACAGCTACATTCAATGCTCGCAGTTATTTCTCAAATAATCTTTTTTCTAGTTTTACAATCCATTTCATTGATAAGGCTAAAGTTATTGTGAAATTCAAAGCAATGTTTGATTTTCTGACAGGATCTCTTTACTAGAGGGGGAACCTGTGACATTTAGGCCCCAAGCGACCTTCTACTCAACATCTGAAAGAAATTCATTTAAATAATTTGCTTCCGACCTTGATAATTACACCAAGTGAAAATCGATTTAAAAACGTTCTCTAGTAAACGTTCTGGTATAGTTAAATCAGCGGTTAAAGTCTTTATCTCATAAATTTCTGATGTCAATCTTTTTTAATGTAGTCAAAACGCAACTCAAGAGTGGTCTTTCATATGCGACCGAATGGTAAATGTGACCTACCAATGGAAGAAGGTTCCCATTGTTTGTCCGAGGGCGAATTTTCGCAATCAGAAGCCCAAGGCGCGAGGACCACATTGAGGCCCCATAGTGGATTATTCACCTTAAAAAAACTACAAAACGTCCTTTCTAGGACCCCCTTAACGGTGAGGACCGCAGCTAGCGCCTGGTGGGCCTAATGGTATATCCGTCTCTGCCCTAGACTACAGATAAACAATTCTCCAGAAACAGAAAACCCGGAAATTGGAATGGGATAAGAATGATTTTGCCATATATTTGATTTTATCTTTATTTGGCACTCCGCTGTTGTAAATAAATCCCTCATCTCTTAAAAGAAGTACTATTGCTGAGTTAAGACTGTTTCTTGATCTGTCTTAAATTTTTGGCTTTTTCCTTCGATTGCTTATTGTCCCCAATTTTTCTTTGTCTTTATTCAAGACCTTTGTAACAATTAAAAAAAAATATTTTGGATCGGCTACTATAACTTTGGTTAGATGCAATATTTTTGGGTCAGAGAATTCAGTTTTAAGTAAAAAATTTGTCAAAGAGAAAGATAAGAAGAGAAAGTCTTCTTTCTATTCTTCATCGAATTTTGTGTTTTACAGCAATCCCAAAACATTATCCGTCCTTAATGCTCATTTTATCATAAGTCGAAGATCTGGTAAGTCATCGAAAGACAGCTTGGTGAGGAAATCAAGAGTAAGCAACCTCATTCCTCATCTAGCTCAATAAACCAATCCCTTTACTGGGTTTTCGGAACCTGAGGTGGAAAGGTTGAGGATCATAGTTGCCATAGGGTGACGATTTTTTGGACGGGCAGATATCGCGAAACCAAAGTAAACTACCTAACTCCTCATCTTACCCAGGAAGTCTCATTATCTCTCAGGGTTTTCGGTACTTTAAGGTGAAAAGGTTGAGGATCCAAGTAGTCATAGGCTGACGACTTTTTAGACGGGCAGATATCGCGAAACTAAACAAAACTACCTCATTCCTCATATTTCTTAATAAGCTTTTACCTCTCCAGGATTTTCGGTACCTAATGATGAAATTATTGAAATTCTAGCAGCCTTCGGGCTGAAAACTTTGCATACGATTAAAAAGTCCACGAGAATATCAACCGTTCGCGAGGCACCGTCCACTATTTGAAGACCATCCTCCAGCACCCGCACCCCTAACTCTTTGAACCAATCCCTAGCATTCTGGAGAAGATATACTGGGAACGTCTCCCTTTTAAACGCTCGGAATCGCGCTTCTGGGAATCCCATACGGCCGTCCGACCCGTGGGTCGTGCATTCACCCCTCGGCGGAGTGACTTCTCCGTCCACCAACGCCCACGCGCCATTCCAAAAAACCCTCCCAAACTGCGCCAAACTGATGCCAATGTAACACTAGACCGTCCCTCTCTTGAAGCTTATATGGGTGGAGTGACGTCAATCGGGATCTAGGTGCGGGGACTCTCTCTCCGAGGGGGAGGCTAGAGGAGGGGGGCGAGAGGCTATTTTTGTCCCCCAGAGGGCCGAAACACAAGCCGCGCCCGACTTATTTTATTTACACCCCGCACTCCCTTTTTACTCCCACTTGCACTCCCCCTCCCTCACAGTGACCCGTAAAGCAGTCCTTTGCATCCTCGGGGTCCATACCTCTGGAGGATTCCTGAAGACTTGTAATGCATAGCAGTGATGTACCGTACAATTTGATAAAGTTGGACGCTCATTTAGATTTTGTGGCACCTTTATTAATATAAGTTCACAAAATAGTTCACGTAAGTCGACAAAACCCTGATTGTCAATAACATTACGTAATCACGTAATTTTTTCATTTATTTCTATTCCTCATTTATTTCAAATCCTCTTCTCCTGTCGATGCCGCATCTGTCAATGATAGCCGCCGGCAGCATATTTATAAGAATTTCTATGCATCAAAACACGGATATAACTGGCTTTCAAATTTTTTCTTCGCATTTTCCAATCACGATTTATCCTTCCTTCTCATGCTTTTTCATGTCTACTCTTCCTTACATAATGGTTCGACTTTTTCTGTCGACTCATAGTTATGAATTACCGACAGAATAATTTATTAATGTATGAAACGTTTTCGCTATTCAATAAGTGTCAGAGATGTCTCACAAAAGTTATTCTCTTAAAAATGTGTCTATCACGGATAGTTAGTAGTAACTTAGGCTTATCTACTTTCAGTTCAAATCTATCAAAACAAAAATTGCAAGTTGATCGTTACACTCCTTATAGGAGGAAAAATGGTTTCAAAATGATGCCGTTGGGTTATGCAATAGAAAATTGAAAAATGAAAGGGATTGCTACTTTTGAGTACTAACTTACCATTTGATCATCTTACTTTACGGTTGAAACTTTCCTCTATCAATTTCAGCTAAAATGAAATTTGCTGCAAACAGAAATCCTGACCAATCCTTCGTATTTATGTTCAAAGCTAGTTTTATCTGCTAGAATTTAATCTTAAATTAATTTACTCATGTTAATTAGTCGACGATAGCTCGAACATGCCTGATATGTCATTGGAGGAAAATCTCACGTACTCTACAATAAAACGCATTTTTTTGATGTTATGATACGCGTCCCCATATCATCCCTATATTCCCTATGTCAACCTCAGAGGACATGCATCAAAAACTCAAAGAAAATACTGTCTATTCAAGGATAACCTTTGAGATAGAATTACATAATTAAAAGACAGAATAATTCAGTGGGCGAATTTCTTTGTTTAGCTTTGGGTCAAGTGAAAGCGTCACCACAGTTTTAACTCCGCATCGATGCCTTCAATTACGTGCAAGTAATTTTAACAACAAAAAAATTGTTTCTAAAAGAGCGAGAAATCTCTTGAAATACCCAAATGAACTGTTTTTTTAAGGTCAAAAGATCAAGAGATGTTCTAATTTAAGAATTGAGCTTTTTGTGAACTTTAGAGGCAAACTATATGAAATTAAAACCATTTGAAAGTAAAACCCTCCACCCATTGATACTCTATCCGAAGAAAACCGTGGAAAATATTCGGATAATGTAAACATTGAGTGCAGGAAGCAAGCGCCGCAGGGTTTCTCGAAATGGCTTGAGGTATTTTTAGATTTCCTCACTCGTTTCGGAAAAATGCGACAGGGATTAGGATCTGCGGCGGATCCGACTTCAGAAGAAAAAAGTTAGTGGGGTCAATAATGGTCGACCTTAGAGATGTTACACCGCCATAAGAAAATAACAAATTTGTGGTTTATCTATCGAGAAATTGGAAGCGATGTTTCCCAACGTTACCATCAATATAACGAAAATCGTATTCTATCTATTGATTGACGATATAGCCCTCTTGCGATATCTATGTTAAACTTTATTAAACTCTTATATAACTAGAATCATCATGGAACTTCCAACTTATTGTTTTATAGAACGCGAATTCCGTAATTATAATCTAGGAATGTATAGACTTGAGTTTGTTAAACAAAACCTACTAGTCGCAGTAGCATCTTTAAAGTTCTTTGACAGCTGAGGTCGTTTTGCAAATATGTGTTACAACTGAGAATCGGACCCGGATTCACCTTCACCAAAGGCGAACGCGTTACTCACTTGGCTATCCGAATACAACCTAGAAATTTTCAACTTCGTGTTTGTGAATATATTTTGTTTCCATCGAGTTAAAAATATTATTCTAATGGAATAAACCAGCCGATACTTGAGATATTCTAAGAAGAATGAGAGTAAGAACATTGCTTCTCGTTGGATCTCAGTGCAGTTCTATATTCATTCTACATTTTCTTACATAATCCATATTTTCTCTGCTAGAGAAAAAAATTTTGCGAGATATCTCCCCAACTTATTTTCCATCTTACTAATCCGAAATCAGAAGCAGTGAATAGATTGGATCTAACATCACAGATTATGGAACCGATGTTCAGGATATCTTATACGAGCCTATGGTTACAGCTTTTGTTTATCTGACTCAACAGATTAAGTAATCTCAAACATCATTGATCTCTCCAGGAAAAGGAAAGCTCTCTGACGTATCATTTGAAAACGTTCCAATCTTAACAATGATCCTCATATTTTTACTAACAAGTAGCATATTTATAGTAAAGAGGCTTTGAATTTTTAATCATAGTAGGATAATGAAAGCACGAAAATTCCATATCACATCAGCGTAATACCATTAGAATGCATCTCTGCTAAAATGATACCTTACGAAACAATATACGTGCAATTCAAAGACGTCTTCATTGCCGAAGTAGGCGATCAGAGTAATGGGATATGAACCAAAGAAGACCTCGTTTAAACACGAACGATGCTTCAATAGGTTTTACGGCAAAGAATTTATGCCGCAATATTCCCAATAAAAATTCGAACGATTTCGCTCAGCTATAAGTGAAACCTAACCTAACAAAAGGGTGTTTACGAAAGTTTTCTCTGCGGTAAGCGAAATTATATTTAGAAATTTTTTTAGGGAAGTTGGCGAGTATTTTCATCTCTTGACGAGCTTTTTGGAGGGAAGTAATTCAAACACAGGAATTTATGTCTCGAATAGTTTACAATTCCACTCAGAATAGAATATGTTATTCGATTATCCAGTCACAGTTCATCGACTTTTCGCTGGGGCTCGGGGTGAAAGTTCAAAATATTCTCCTATTCAGTTCAGATAAAAATCTCGGTAAATATTTAACCAAATATTTTGTTCTTATGATTCGCTATGTATCAGAGACACTTCACAAAGAATTTTTCTGCTAGTATTTTGAAAATTTTTAGATGATTGAAAAATCAAATGTATCAAATTTAAGTCCAATCAAAGAAGTTTAGTAATTTTAAGAATCTAATAAGCCTTATCAGAGGATAATTTTTTTAGAGGCAGCATTGATAAAAAATTCAACTATCAATATTTTATCAACCCTGAATCCTCTAAGCACCGATTCACAAAACTAAATATAGCTAAAGGAATGAAGTGAGTTTTAATTATCTTATAAAATGAGGGAAAGTTGCATGATGATACCCCATCTAGCATATCACAGTAAATAAACTCACTTCTGATTTCGAAACTGAAGCGAATATCAATAATTCATCACGAAGGTCTTACACAACGACTACAAAATTTGCTTTGGTATCACGGAATTTTGATAATGGATAAAAAGAACCAATACGATTAATTTCGAAATACAGTGATATTCATTTGCAAATTCAACTGTATAAGGCATGCAAGGAACTGCAAGTTAACCACTCATTGAAAAAGTGTCTTTAAATCAGGTAATATTCTTTTTGGTTCCATTTCAATTTAAAAAACCTAGTAATTTGAAAGCTACTCTTAAGACTCGAAAATAATTCTGCTAAAGCTGATAGCATCAGGACTTCTGCATAGATTTTAAATTGAGACAATTAGACATTTCCATTCATCTATCCTTCATAAGATGTAAACAATGCTGAAGCACGATGTATTTTATAATGGAAGAAAATTTATATACAAGGAAATCCCAAGTATAATTCGTGCGATATTTTGAATGGCTTTTAGGTTGAGGCTCATTTCAGGAAGTTGCTCAATTCCTTGTTCCCGAAGATATTTCGGGAGTGAGTCGCAAAATTTCGAATGTCTCGGTGCCAACCACCTTTAAAGCGTCCCTCAGCAAATGGAGTGTGCCGTCATATGCGAACATGAAAGAGGAGAACCTTTCACAAGACTTTCTCAGGCGTTGAGAGATGAAAAGATTCCTTCAGAGTTGGAGAGGAAACGTACGCGTATTAACGCGCGGCTAATCCTAATGGAAACTTGAGTTGACCACCAGCGGACTACCAAATATTCATGTGTCACTCTTACCCCGAATCCTTTTTTTTCTGAGTACGGTCTCCTGATCATGAATGAAGTGTGAAGTAAATAACTCGAGCGTATAGTTTAATTTCCATCCAGAGGTCTTTGCACTAAGATTCGTGCAATAGTGAATTTTCGTCACATGAAACATGGGGAAATCAGTGACTGAGTTTATCAGTTACAGGAAGAATATCGAAACGAAACTTATCCGAATACCAAAACCAAAAAGAATTATTTTTGTAGAAGTGAGAAACGAACATAAACAGAAAACCGTAACTTATTCCGTTCCGAATTTCGGTTCCCAACCATGCACATTTTACTTAAGTTTAGTCGGAGGAAGGTTTACTAAACATATGTAACCACGGCTTTCAACTATCTTTAATTTTCATTCTCAAATTTAGTATAACGTAATATAGATAATAAGTTTGTTAATAATGAAGAAAACTTTCAGAAGGATATTTATTATATTTTATTGGTCGTAGTAAAAAAAACTGTTCGAACCGGTTCGACATTAGCAGGAGCGTAACCGAAACTGAACTTACCTGTAAATAATTTAGACCGGACCGAAAAAAGTAACGAAAAATACTACGATTCGGTGCCTTGTTACCAGAGCTTCGAACCATAATCATGTTCATCCTGGTTTTTGCTCAGATTCATTTAAAATGCCGATTTTCCGATTTCCCTCCGGTCTGGGTATTCCGCTACAATAAAATAATCCTTGTACGATTTTTTATTACAGATCCTCAAATAAAATTTATGTTAATTAAATTCCAGAATAAAACTATTAATATAAGTGAAACAAAGAATAAGTTCAGTCATTAAAATTTATATGTTAATTCTTAAGTTGCATGCTACTCTTTCATATTGTTATAAAATGTTATATTATTATCGTACACTTGGCAAATGTGAGCCGATAATCGGAACGAAATAAATAACAGTTTCTGTTTGAGTTCAAGGATTTTTATATTTCCTTCAATGTTCTGTTTTCACTCCGACAAAATAACATCTTTTTCGTTTTGATTCCGTTCTATTCCCTGGTCTGTATTCAGTACCGGAGCGGGTGGGAACCTCCATCATGATCCCTTAAAAGCTTTGGATATCATGATGGAGCTGGACAAGGCGAGGAGTGAGGAAGTGTAGAATTTTTTCGTAGGATTCTCGTTATTTCTGGTCTTGTAGTGTGATAAAGTAACGAAAGTAAATATTTATCCTCTTCTTTAAAGGTATTATTTCATTATGAAGCAATGAACTGCTACTATAAAAGAGATATTTAGCAGCCATTAGACTAACCATGCCGTACAGAGTTTACAGTTCGGTAATGGCAATTCCTTTCTGACAATCTATTAAATCATCAACTATTCAAAGTCAGACTTCACGTTAAATCATTTAATATTTACTTTACAATTATTTTGAGATGGTAACCCGCTTGATTATTCCATAACCGAGATTCATTGCACTGAAATACGTCAAAGTTTTCCACTTAAGTCTCCTGAGTCATCTATCATAGATGAAGACTTAAAGAGAGAAATACTGAATGCCTTTAGTTCCTTTACGACAGAGCGAATCTTTCCAGAGATTTTATCCAGAGCTTGGTTGTTTATGCGACACATATCTCTGTGTCAGATCAAAGTCTTTAGAGATTAATCAATACAAGATCTCCTTAAGAACAGTTTCGAGTCAATAAAAAGAGTAAATTACATCTCATAAAAAAGCAATCAAAGGATTTCCTGATTATCCTACGCGAGATTCTACGAAAGAGTTAAAAATTAAAATACAATTTATATTCTAAGGACAGGAAAAGTATGGACAACAATGCATCAGGTAACAACTATTGTTATGCGAATATCTCCCATCCTCTTTGTTATTCAGTCCTACACTAGCACAATTTCTACATACATAAAAATCATCTCTATCTACCTATTAAAGAAATGACGGTTGATTGAAATTCCTGGTTATTTTAGTAATTTTCTTCCACACTTTGATTAGAAAGCGAGGATTCATAATTTTTACTAGCGTCTTATTTAATTATCTCGAAGTTTCCCAGTTAATTTTAAAATAAAATAACTAACCTTTAACAAGGTAATTGTTTGAGAATTGGACTTGAGTAAGAGAAACATAGAATGTCAAATCATCTTTGATGCTCATTCATGCTTAGTTCACCTTTGTTTAAGGAAAATGAAAAATTCGGTACTATTTTTGCAATAGTGATTTTTAAAATATAAGTTTAAATAATGTTTTAAAAGAAAAAAGAGAAATTCATTAGTTAACGTTGAAAGAATATACCAAACTAAGGAGAGACTCCGAACCAAATTTAGTTCGGATCAGTTGCTTTTTGGCCTTTCCTATTACCGAACCTTCGATTTCTATTCTGTGGAAATCAAATACACAAGAAATCGAGCCAAAGACCTAACTGCGTCGTTTGAATTCACGTGGATGGCAGTATCATTCGCCGATGTTTTATGTAAATAGACTCCACGATTTAAAGGTTACAGGGACGCGCGGAAGGGCATGACCATTTCCATCCTCGACTTTAAATCAACGGATCCAGACGAAAAGATTTCGTTCGATGTTTCGCAGATGGCGAATCGAGACATTGATTAAAGACCGGAATGATGCTAGTTCATTAATTTCTATCATTCTGGGATTTCCATACCTATGAAAGGCTGGTGACTCACAAGAAGAGGCTTAGACATTTGAGTCGGATGAATAAAATCTACGTAAATATTGACTTTTGTTCAAAATAGGGAAACTTGTATTGCCATAAATATACTTGATCCAAGATAATTTAACGTGTCTAATAGTGCTAATAAGTGCTAATAAGTCTGATTTTTCCCATTACGACGATTCTTGCCAGATTATGAACTAAAAAATTGATTCTTAGACTACTTCATGTCCACGTATTTTAACAATTTGATCACAAATAGAGTTTAAACTACGGATCAGTTTCACAAAAACACTTTTTCGTGTCTGTTTCTTCTATACACTTATGTTTTGCAGGGAAAACAACCATTATAGTGATGATATTTCATTGCCGTTTAAGTAAGTACGTTTCCTTCAGCATGCTATGATGAGAACATACATCGGTGTCTGATTTGTACATGTAAACATTTCATAAGCACACAAATAATGTTCCCCTTCGTCAAGTTGTCCACACCACTGTCTTCACTTTAGCTAAATCTCAAGCTACCTTTCACTTTTCATCTGCTATCATATAACACTCTTCCCAAGTCTAAGACTTCACAGTATATTCCTTCTCGCTGTCACCTCTGGGCTTCGTTAACGCCACTTTCACTCAATGTGCTTTTCATTCTCTTAGATTTTCTTCCCGCGTTTATCGCATAAAGAACACAAAATTCAAATACAAATAATAAACTGCGAGTTTTCGCATGCAAAAGACAAAGTATCGTCAGAAGTCAAAAAATTTTCATTTTCTATCATATCTTTATCCCTAACCAAATTTTTAAAAATGAATAATGGATATACATATTAGCATGAGAGTATTTGCGAAGAGAGCAAGCAGTAAATATGGGAATATTGCATGAAAAAATACATTTCATAAAACTGCGTAGTTTGGATGATAATGTATATCACGACACATTAAGAACTTCCCAAAATAATGGAGGAAAACTTTGGATATGAAAAATATTTAGTACTGATTTTACGGAAAGTTAAAATTTAAGACTAAATTTTAGAATATGACTTATTGGTTTATGGTCAAGTTAAACATGATCCAACCTTCCAGCGTTACAAAATGACTCTAGTGATGAATTTACTAGTATGAAATGGAAAATATAACTTTCCCATCCCTTAAGTATTGCAGTCAATGCATAGAGGCTTGAGTCATAAGGGTTAAATTGTATCCAAATAAGTTATTACTCGCATCTCAAAACTTTTTTCGTTTACTGTATCTGCGTAAATCATAGTATCACCATTAAGTTTTGCAAAAGAAGATAAGAATCTTATGGAGAACACACGAGACGTCAGATCTTTCCTTTCTTCCTGGATATGCTTGAACTCCATGGCGGAGTCTCAGCTGGAAACAATATATATCAGAATTTTTCACTCAAGCCAAGAATCGTGACGACAATTTTCTTTCTTAACTACGTCATTCCATATCTTTCGACTTAATTGACGCAATTTCGCCTCAGTTTCTACTACGGCTTATATTAATAGATACTGTTACGGTTCTACTTCCACGAAAAATCTCTATTTCGTCATCGCCTTCGAAACCGTCTGTTCGAAATTTCAAACTTAGGCTCGTGACGTAAACGGTTTAATTCCAAAAACGGAATCGTTAATCAAGTACGAGTAATCTATGAGCAAGATAAAATATGCCTACAAGAGGGAAGTCGGAGGGAACACTTTGTGCTCTACATTGTCTACTGTTAGCTCAGTTAGTCAAACCATTAGAATGGCAACTATACTCTTTCTTCGTTTTTACCTGGCAATTAATTAGACTCAAAAGTTAAACAAACAGTTATGCATTTTCTAAAACGTATAAGAATAATTGTTATCCGCGTAAAAGCGAAGGGTACAGAAATTGTTATAGAAAGTCATTATAGAATAGAAAGTCATTTGCGCAAGTAGATATCCTGCACCGTATTTCCCAGCTCAAGTTTTGTAAATCAGAATCCTCATGAAAGATATCGCTGTAAAAAGAAATTCATGTATTCGAAACTGCTCATTTTAGGCTAAAGAGAAGGTAGTGTCAAGATCGTGCGTCTCCGGCAATAGCGCTATTGTAAACAAATGTCTCGGATCATCAAAGATACACTTCAAATAAGAACTGTTTTTGAAAAACGGGGTGAATCATATGATTAAAATTTGTTTAAATGCGTTGCACCACAAATAAAGAAGTTAAATCCTCTATGATTAATTCCTAATTAACATTTCCTACGAATCTCGAGAAATTTCAGTGTTTTGACTTCAGATCTTGTGTGACATAACCAAATCAAGGCAAAACCAACGGAACTAATTGTCTGTTTGTATCGACTCCTTGCAGGCATCGCCTTCTTTTATAGTCGTACACAACCGGTATTATAAATTTTCTGTGGCTGTCTATGCTCTTGAGTAAAGTACATCACCAAAATAACACATCAAAAACTAAAAGTATTTCGTATTACTTCGATGTCGAGAAGAGGGCTAGAAAAACAGGATTGATAATAATAAACATCAGCGAAAATTTTATCACGACCTTTTTCTGGACTCTGTTCCCGTTTGCGTGAAACATGAACTCTTGAAAGGAAGTCGTAAATAAAGTGCTTCAGCCATTTAGTTGAGGGTGTGGTTCAGAGAAAAAGAATAGGGTGAAACGCTGAGTGAACTAAAGATGGCATTAAGGGGAGATGTAGTGATTGAGAGAATGAGTTAGTGGCAAACTTGGTGGGATAAAGTTAAAAGATGAAGATTTTCTTGTAAAAGGGTGGAAGGGTTGAGGTTTTCAAATAAAATAAGCAAAGGAATAGACGAAATTTTTCGCTTCAAAGAAAGTGTCAAATGATGAATTCCCTAGTTTTAAAGGCGTAGATATGCGGTTCTAAACTCATTCACAATCTCACACTTCGCTTTTAACGAACGAAATAAAAGAATACGGAAAAAATATAAATTAAGAGGTAAAATGCGGATTTAGATTGTCAAAAATTTTCATACTTGAAATTCGATGTCTCCGAAAGGTAGGAACTCCTTAAGTCAAGAATGCCACACATACAAATGTATATATACTTCTATATTTTCATATACTTGTTGAGAGCGAAATGATAACAAAAAAATATATTTTGGTATCATAGAAATGAGGTTTGAAGTTAATTTTTTATTTTCTGGAAACTGAATACGAGTAGCTAAATATAAGAAAATCAAAAATAGATGACATTTCCGCAACCTCTTGACACGTGAACTTATGCTGTCTCAATCACTGTAGAGGTTTGGCTATCTCGACGGACACATAAACTTTCGCACTGTGGGATGATAATCTACATAAGATTTTAAACGGCACTGATCCACCTAAAGTCCTTATTACGTATGAAATAGGTATCATAATTTCTTAACAGTGTGCGAACAGCTGAACTTTGGCAAGTATTTCCCCACATATACCTAAATCCCATGTACTATACTCTGACTATCCAAAAGGTCATCCGACTTGCGGTAGGTCACCCAACAGAAAAAAACATTCTCCCTCACCCAAAGAAGTGTTGTCTCATCTTGGTCTGCATGAGGCCTTTCAATAGGACACCTCGGCTTCACCATCGTCACTCTCTTACTCTTCGTAGCACTGAAAAAAGGAGGGTCTATTGCCCACTCCGATAAAAGTCGCGGCTCCGTTAAATTCCTCGCGATCTACCTGCTTCAGCGTCTCCTGGTCGACTGGAGAAATAAGGCAGACACGGAGGAAAAGCTATCCCGCGCCCACACGGTTTTCTCCGCCTCCTCCCCCTGGAGTCTCCTCTCCCGCCCTGGACCAGCCATCGCCACTTGTTCCTCTCATCTCACTCATTTTTTTCTCGCGGAAACACTTCGAAGAATCGCCACCGTCGAATTATTTTAAGGGTTATTCCGGGAAATGGATTTCCGGGCGTTTCCACTGAGGCCCACAATTGCGATTCTGAAGAAAATGCATTATTGGCGCAAACTATGATTATCAATTGTTTACGTAACGGTTGGGGAACATATAAAGCCTAATTTATTTGCGTTTCCTCTATGTCGGATTATTTATTTTGAGCTTCAAAGATGCACTGCATCTGTACGGTGTATTTCATCTCATGATTGCATATATACAGCACCAAAATCATGCCTCGCTTCCTTCTAAAATGACTGAGATTTGAAAATGTTCGTTAAAAATGAAACAACAATGCATGCAATTTTGACGGAACCAACGGCAAAGGAGTTTATCAAAATATCGCGTCAAATTATTCGGAAAATTTATGAAAATCGGGTGATTTCATAATACGTATGGGGAATTTAAGTGGAATGATATACGGAAACTGGCCGTTCAAAACGGTATACATCGAAATCTAAAATTACGTTTCTCTATTCCTTAAGATAAAATATAGCGATTCTTCGTGAAAAGGATGTAACTGCTCAATTTTCATCACAATCACTAGAATGTAAATAGTACGGAATGATAAAATAATAAAAGATTTTCGATTTGATTTCAACAGCGGTTTAAGTGCGTTATTTCTCAGAGTTAATTTGAAAATTTATCATCGTGTCCGTAATGAATAAAATTAAAATTGAAAATCTTTCCCAATATAATTAAATGTTTTTATACCAGACATCGTGAAAATAATTTACCAGACTATTACGGTTTCCACAAACATTTATTACCAATGGGCCACAGGTTTCAACGTCAAAACATTATCACTAGGTCAGAAAAAAATATTTTGAATTTTTCAGGACATATCAAGGTCCCACGAAATGAAGGCTGAGGTAGTCGATTATATAAATGTAGTTTATCAATATCAATCGCTACTTCGCTATGAATTTGAGTATATTTTCTGCAGATAAAAGAATGATTTATTTGCGTAGCAACCAAAAAATAAATAATTTTTAAAAAAATTATTTATTTAAAAAATAAATAATTTTTTTAAATAAATACCGATAAACTATTTGATGGGGAATCACCTATCTTAAAACAGCGTATTATGGAGAAATTTAGCATCGAACCATCGGCCAATTTTAGGAAAGTGTAAAATTTAATTTAAATTTTCAGTAGCTGATTAAAAAGGCACTTTCTCATTTTTCCATAAGTTTAAGATGTTGATAATGATACTCAACACATTTAGCTATTAAAATTATAGGGTTAGGGTGAGGTTTCCTGTGTCGTAATGGGAAATCCTCCGCATTTCCTGGTAAGTATGATCACACTCCGAGATCACTGGAAAGAGGGATTCCGAGACGATAAGAAACATTTCTGACTCATGGGATGTCCATCTAATGTTTTCCTCTTCAAATATTAATAGACCCGCCTCTTGCCGTAGATTTGCTTGTGAAAGTCCGGATGAAGAGGAAACACTTGACGTTCTGAAGCAACTGGACGGTGCGTTGTAGTTTTGACGAAATGGAACGCATTTGTAAATCCCCTAGGATTAGCCTTTTTCGAAACGAATGCTCCAGTAAATCATCGTGCAACCTCTTCATAAATCCTTTGATGCAATAAAGATGAGACCACTTGCCACAGTCTAAAGATTTTTCACCACGTCGCAGTACTGATGCAAAGCATTGTGGTCACGCTTTGAATATCTGCGCTCAAATGCTTATAGACCCTGAAACTGCTGAGTCTAATCTGAATGGGTTAGCATTGGTAATGGTCATTCTCTTGAGAGTCAATAAAAAGCAACATCTGCGCGTATGATTCTGTTTCAAGGCGCGTAATACGATGGCCACGTCCGCTAGATTCTCAAAATTTAACCACTATTCTGTAAAGCAAAGTATTTTCAGAAATAGCTAAATTTCCTCATCAATTTTTGTATGAGAAGTCGTAACCAAACAGTTATGACCTCTAATAATTATTTCGTAACTATCGTATTTATTCATTCAAAATATCTTTAATTGAAAATAAACCATTCTGTAAGAAAGAAATCGGATTCAAGGGATAAAACTTTTCAGAATTATTCCGAGTTACATGCATATTTGCCGTGCCAAGTGGAATTTCTCAATGTAAATTTGTAACAGTTATACAGTTAAGAAAACTCAATGAAAATTTGTAACAGTTAAACAGTTAACAGTTGTCAATGTAAGGTTATCGAGTGCTCTTATAAATTTTATCTTGATAAACAATGCTTTTTCTTGTTCGTTTACTCCTTTTTGAGATATACAAAAGTATAGTTAGTAATTTAAATTATATGTTTACTCTCTTAGTCAACATCATTTTGTAGTGAAATTATTAAAATGATAACCGTTATTAGACCATGTATTTGGTCTGGTAGAGAAAATTATTATGCAAGATCTTAACCGATGATACCAAGAATATTTGCCTTAACATTTGTTTTCTGATGTATCTCCAAGTTTCTCTGTTTCTCTTCTCTGTACAGCCTTCTCAACAGCCGGTAATTTTTGCAGGTATTGCCACACCCCATTCTTTTTAAGCATTACCTGTAGTGTTTCATCGGTTATTTTTACTGAGAAGACTCCTTTTCAACTTTCTATTCTTAAACGACTACGTACATACAAAAACCTCTAATGTTGCAGTGCGAGAATCAGATCTAAATTCAAACTTCAAGTCAAAGGTAAAACACTCGAAGTAATTGGCATTGAATCAAGTAATAAAATTATTATCAACATAATATTCCTAATCTTTATGAACTCAGGTCATAACAGTTAACTGACACAAGTTATAGGGTATTCTACCTTGTTTTAAAAACGGAAGCACTACTTCTCAGGGACTAAATCTGCAGGCCATTTCGAAATGATACATTTATCCTCTCAAATCACATGCGAAAGCTTTTCTAATTCAAGTATGATTAATATTATAGCTGTGACTCAGATAGCGTCAAACCCTTTAAAAGCCTTATCTAATCTAAATTATGTGAATCCGAGAACATTTCTGCTTCCATCTCTTAAAATATCCCTCACAAAAACTTTCCGAACAGTAAAAGTTAGTTATACTCGGTCCAAAAACAATAAAAACCTAAAAATACATTGTTCACAAGCTTGAAGGGGAACCTATCGTTCGATGAAGGGATTAATATATATTTCAGTTACTTCCAGTTTCAGTACGGCACGGATCCTACCCCTCGCGGTAAACCTTGTTTATGGGTTATTATGTTTAAAAGATGTAGAGTTTATGTTTAGCTTCCCCCTCCATTATTCACCTCTCTCTTTAACGATGTCTTTATTTTGTAAAGTCTTGGCGGGTTTAATTTTAGTCCCCAGATTCTGCCACGTGCACCCTTTGGCGCTGTGGAGCGATTGGTGGACCCATTCCAAAGACGTCGTAAAAAACTTTCTCATCAACTTACGGAGCACATAGTTTGGGCTCTCAAAGTTTGATTCCACCGTTTAATTCATCGACGAAACGTAAATGCTTAAGTCTATTGAACCGGGCATGAGTCTGGTAGGAAGAGCGATCTGGGAAAGGTGACGTAAGAAAGATGTGTTGATACCTTTTACGACCTTTGACACGGTTTTTACGAGTAACCTAATATATGGCTTCCGTTGTACAACAAAACAATAGTTTACGGTCCTGATTTTTGTCGTCACCTTCGAGGATCCTTGGAGGAAAATTTCCATCGTGGTATAGGAAATTATATTGCCGTTGAATATAGAAATGGAAATACGAAATCGTGAAAGATAAAATTTTATATTTGCTCAAAACTATATTCTTTAAATATTTAGACGCTGTTTGTAGGATAATACTAAGGATTTTCGTAAATCATCCCCTTAGTTTTTCACTAACAAAACCGATTTAAAGTACACAACTACGTTTAACATTCACCTTTATCCAACACCAATTATTATAGTATGATACTAAGGAAAATTTCATCACGATGAATTTTATTATGATTTAATTATATCGAATTTATAAATTTTGTTTTCCTTCAGTGCAAAAGTCCTTGCGTCATTCAGAAATGAAATTTTCCGCTACGCTCAAGTATGCCAAGAAATTATAAATATCGCTATTTTTACTCCTCTTTCAGAGGATGTAATATTTACAACACGTTATGAGGTCTTATATTTAAATTTTTGTTCCAGAAACGATTATTTAATCAACTCCGGAATTACGTATTTTCTATTGTACTTGAGCATACGGCTTCTTGATTTCTCGTGCTGATCAAGGTACTTAACTGAGAGATGAAGGAATTTTTTGAATTACTAATATAAAATTAATAAAATTCGACCAAATTAAACGTGTTTAAGATCTACACGAATTTAAAATATTAAGTTTTGATTGAACACTGACGTAAAATTACCATCGATGCCACAGATATGAATTTCCAAAACTGACAGAAACCAAAATATAGAATGAGGCGCTATAAAATGCGATAAAACAAGACAATTTGTTTGCTGATTATGAATGATTTAGTCCAATAGAAAATATTATTATAAATAATAATATAATATAATATAATATAGGTCTACTATGAGAGCATAGAATTTCAAATAGGAGGTTAAAGAAAAGGGGGCTTCTCGGGCCATACACCCTTAAGTTAAATGTAAAATACCTTTCAAAAGAGAGTAAAATATATAAAGATATGTAGTCCTCCTATATTAAGCTACTTTTATAATTTCTAGATAGTTTTCATTTTATCAACTAAATCCATAATTACAATTAAATATTATTCTCTGCATAATTAATCTACAATTATTTTGATATTTAATTTTTATTTTGAGTTTCACTGCGAAAAAGAACACTTTCTGTTCACCTCAAGGAATAACGTGGCTTGCAGTAAATTAATGATGATTTTGAAAGACAGACTGCAATTGGTGAATGAACTTCGATAAGTTTAAAATTCATTCCATTTGGTCTTTGATTCTGCTGGAATATATATACACATATTACATATATTTCTCGGGTAATCACAAGTATGAAGGAGCTTTTCATCCTGTCTACGAAAGGAGCATGAATACCGTTTCAAGTTTACGACGTCAAATAATTTTAGAATTTTATCCGTAACATGGACTACTTTTTGGCTTCATTCCATTCTTGCGAGGAAAATTGGGTCACAGGATTAGATACTGTCTTCCTAAGAAAGTGATCGGAAGTGGAAAATGTTTTGTGCTAATATCTAAATATATCACTCTTATTTTTCACTGTATCCTGATGAGCTAAGAAAAGAAGGCTACTAGATAGAAAATTGATACTTTTCTAAACTGAAAGAATGCTAGTTCTATTGTTTGCGTTTGACGTCGAAGACTTTGTCTCCAATCACAAAAGCATAAGTAGAAAGGTAAGCAATATCAATAACATATCACTATATCATTATGTAAATCAGAAATATATATAAATGTAATCACATTAAAGCAGATGAGGCAGTCTCTCATGGAAATCAACGAGCTACAATTAAATGGCTACCAGACACGTATTTCATATTAACATTGTTGCAATTGTTGTCAGAAAACGCAAATTTTAAGTGTAATGAACATTAATTCCAACGTAATTCAAAATTTAAGATTAACAAGGCTTATCTAGGAAACCCTTTTACAGTTTTCCTCACCCAAAAGGAAGAATAATGAATTTTAAACGGGACAATTATGTCGAACATTATTAATGCTATGTGCATCTACTCGTAGATACCAATAAATTCATAAAGTTACAGTAACTGCTTGGTTCTAATTAAAACTTCCAAAGAATCTTTCCGTAGTAATTACATTTTTGTAATTCTTTTGTATTTACATAAAAGAATCCGGATAGATGTCCTTAAAACAAAAATCTTCAATTCGTCTTTCTGAAAGTGAAAGGATTTCTTTCTCTAAATAAATAAAAATTAGAACATCATGTTCTTTAGAGATAGGTTTTAGAAGAAAAAGTTATTACATTGTCTACTCTTTGTGTATACAAACGGTGATTCCTTAAAATTTTCAAAGTTATTTCCAGGATCGAAGTGGTACAAAGACTATCCGAATCTTCTTTTGCTGGTATTTAACATGTCACTGGAAAGATATTTGTATGGAAGTGTAGTGAGCCCATTCAAAGGTGTATGTTGGAGAAATCCCAAGAAGAGGAATAAGGAATGGGCGATTGATGATTGCATCTTGAAAAGTAAATTTTCAGGGGTCATAAAGAAATAGCATAATTTATTCGACTTGAATAGTCCAAAATATGGACGGAAGCCAAGGGACGAAATTATTACACTGTAATCGATCATTCTGGTCAAAGACAAAAAAGACCGATGAAAAGTAGGCTAAATGTCTCGGATGAAAAGTTAATTTAATCTTCTGCAGTGAAATCTGGAGGGATTCCATTTTGAAAAATGAAAGGATTTATAAACAGTAAATTTCTCAAGTTCTCTTTGATACACAGTCAAAGATGTGGTTATATAGGTTTAGATAACATGGATTTAATCGGTCACCAGTTTCAGAATCCTTGTCATGGAAACCTGGTTTCTACTGTAAACAACATCTATGAATTTAGAACAAAATTATTTATTCTTTGAGTATTTTGAACGGGAAAATGGAATGAAGATCATTTTGCCATATTACTAAGGTTATATTTCGAATGAAATCTTATTAACTCTCACGGTAATAGGTAGCCCTAAAGTAAAAAATAATCGAAGATAAAAATGTTATAAATTTTCTTTCTACAACATTCATTTAATTGGATAAAACGAATTTTTAAGAAGAAAAAGAGGATTAATACATAATTGAAATGCAATTAATTCACTGCATATAAAGAAGAATAATTATTGTTATTTACATGTATTTTTTTCATTTTTTACCAAATATTACGATATTTTAACAGCTGAGCCATCTTCTTAAGCCATTGAATGAGGGCTCCCGTGGTTTTGAGTCGTACTCCCTTGACAGTTACATATTTACTATTCTTTGTAATGAGAAGTAAATTTGATAGTTTTCCGCGCAAATGTACAGAAATGCCTGGAAATTCGCAGGCGTGGCTGCTGGACAGTCCCAACATGAAATAGTCCGGAAATTCTACTAAAACAACTTTGGAATGCTTCAATATTTATTACCCTACACTTCAACGTATACCGCAGCTAGTTGGGAGCCCCTGCCTTTAATCATAGCAGTATCGCATGCATAACGAAGCGGAGGAATTATTGCTTTGATTTTTCCCTCCAAAGTAGATTTAAAGGCGCACGAAAAAGAGAAAGATGTAGGCGTAGCGTGCTACCTAAATATAGACGCCCTCTTCCGTCCTCGAAAACGGACGCGTCCGCCCACACGGTTGACCCTTACGCGCCCTCGCGGATTGCAAAGGAAATGCTGTTTAATTGATTTAGTGCTGAATTCCGAATCGAATCCCATAAATAACATCGAGAATAGAATCATCCTCATGCATTAACACACTGTTAACCATCTCCCTAGTATTATTAACATAACAAAAAACATTTGAAATCCGAAATCGCCTATCTCTCAGTTTATCTTTATCTTAAAGATTTATATTTAACGTATAATGTTAGAGGAATGAGGAATGATGCACTGGTTAATACTGACCAGGAAGTAGAATTAAGTGTAAAAGAAAGATCGAGAAAATGAAAACGGTAACCCTGTTTGTGTTAGGATCCGAACGGAATCTCGCAAATGCCTACGCATCTTCGCCAATGGTTACCGAATAAACAGACCGCTTCAAAGGAACTTCACATGTTCGACCTCACGTAGATGAATTACCCGTATATGAATGCCTCGTTTTCCATCAATCTTTTGATTAATGGAAAACAAGGCATTCATATATGCGTAGAAGATATTTATGGAGAATGTGGAAATATGGAATTTAGAACGGAATTTGATTATGTTAAAACGCTCCATCGGAGTATTACCACAAAGTTACACCTGAATCGGTATCGTTTAATTATGTTTATGAAATGAAAGGGATATTAAAAAAAATACTTCATTCATTCGAAAATCACTCTATGACTTCAAAAGTTTCACTTTTTACTTTATCCATATGTAATTTTTGAGTTTCAAAATTTGTTTTCTAGCATTTCAAGGTCTGTCATATAGATGGAAAAGTGATAATACACGTAGTTCTATATAAAAACGCACCTTGCAGATATTAATCTCTTTTGGTCTCATAAGTAATTAGCAAAATAAATTTTTGGAAATATGTGCGAATCTGAAGATATCTTTCTTTATAATTACTGTATATTTAATCCAAAGAGAGCGGATATTTAATTTAAGTTCTTCTCCAATATTTTCTATAAAGAAAATTCATTGATATTTTACGCGCCCTGGAGAACTTTGAAGAAATTCCTTAAAATAAAAATTTTAATTCTAACGTGATAAAAAAATAATATTTTATTTATTATGCTATTACATATTTTCATATTCAAAGTTCGGTAACTCCTCTGTTATTCTTGTTACAATGCCTGAATAACGATTGCCTTCCAGATTTACGCAAAATCCAGCCACTCTTTTATATTATGAAACACAATGAGCGGACTTTTAAGAGGGAAGGTATCTTTGGAGTCAAGTATTTTCTTGCATTTTGCTGTAAAATTTTAGCAATCGTTATTTGAAATTCATAAACAATGTGATATTTTTCTCAATCTCATTCCTCAAATCTATCTAATGTTACTGTTAGTATTGAATCGATCTGTATTTATTAGCCCTTCAACTATTGGATAATACTAGATTTACTAATAAAGAGACCTCATGTGGTGAGAAAAATACAAAACTCTCTCACTTCAAAAATTCTTGAGGAAATCATTCCTGCATAAATCTTTATTCGCCTTTCCTTGTTATCCCAGAAGAACATCATTCAATAAAGCTCCTACCGTACCGATTTATGACCAAAATATGGTCTGTTGGTTTGGATTTCGACGTGGGGGTATCGATTAACCAGGCACTTCATTCCCTTGAGCACACAATTCAACTTAAACAAATCTTTAGTGAATCACTCGCATGGCTTTTGTCAGTCATCCACAATCCCCATCCATCCCTTTCACTTTCATAGAACGAGCGCATTGGACCATTTTCCTGGTTTCTTCCAATCCCTGCATCTCTCTTAGCGTTACTTCAGTACTAGATTACTATCAGCATCATTTCAAAACAAAAATGTACTGTATTATGTTTCAGACCAGCTGATTTCTTAACACTTAACAGTAGAAAATGAGCAACTTCAGAAATGTTTACTACTTAATAGTTCTTAGGTTTTTTCTACTTCTCATGCCTCTTAATACTTCTGCATAAGAGTGTGTTATTTAAAGAATTACATTGAAAAATTAATCGTCTTTTACCGTTACCTTTGACATGACTGCCTTAATGCATTCCAAAATTTGAATTAGATAAGCAGAAATGATCTGTAAAGGATTTATTGGAAGACAAGGGTAGCGAAATATTTTCATATTCATTATACTAGGATTTTATGAATAAGTAGTGAAGAGTTAATAGCCGCTCTAAGGCCACTTCGAAAATTGATGATGTTATTAAAACCATTTCCAGACAACCATTAATCTACTTAGTTTGCGACAATCTTAAGTTAACGCTTTCAGAAAAGTTATCAATCCTTGAATATTGTTTCATAATCTAATGTGAAAACAAAATCTCTTTAGATCCTTCAAAATTAAAATAATTCTCACTTAATATCTGTTATAAACCAGAAGGATCGCTCGGTGTTATATATTTAAAGATTTTTATAATTTCTTCTTATAATCCTCAAGCAAAGCTCGATGAGTAACTGTTAATACGATCTCAAATTCTCCGTTCCTTATATGAATAACCATGTAAATAGAATAGAAGAATATTTTTATGATTTATTCAATTGTATAGCTTATGATTGCAAAATGCTATTATTTTGAAGCCAAGGAGCCTTCTTATACAATGTAATTTCTTAGGTCTGATAATACCCTACATAAAACTGAATCCCTTATTTTTCAAAACACTAACATTCTTACAGGATTAACCCAAGATTATCTGAAGAAGGGACGTTCTTAAGAAAGAACCTGTGTATTTTGAAAAGCATAGCCGAAGGGAAAGAAGGGCAAGAACCTCATAGGCAGAGGAGATGTTTACTTTTCTACAAACAACTATCTTGCTGATTGATTATAACTCCGTCGAGTTTCTTGACACCTCGCGCTATATCCGGAACGAATAGGGAAAACTGTGGGAAACAAGGAATCCTTACATAATTCAGCATCATGTTATAATACTGCTTTGCATAAAAGGAAGTTAAAGACGAAAAATTATCTTTGTGAAAAGAGTACGGAGTGTGTCTGATATTTTTATCGTCTCAGAAATCTTTATTGTCAAAACTACCGAGAGTCTAAGATAAAATTTTATTCGAGCAGAATATTTATGTTTTATTTTTCTTTCCAAAATTAATCTTTCTCATTTAATACTGTGCTTTCTCTGGGATTTTATGTTTCTATAAAAATAACACCAATAGAAATATATTAACCATATTTGTTCCCAGCCTTTTTCTTACATTTCCAACAACAAATTGAATTTAGTTTGGTACCAATTTACTTTCTTTTCCCTCTTTACTGAAACGTCAAAGGATGTCTAAGGAGTTAAAAACTTATTTACAACTACAAAAATCCACCAACCTCAATTGACACAGTATAATACCTACTAAAGTAAAAAAGATTTACTCGATCTTTTGTGATACAATCTCAATATGTATTTTATGTGATTTTATTATCATTACTGTAATTTGTGGGATGGTAGTTTATCTTCTTATAATTTGTGGTATGCTATTTTACCTGATTGTAGTTTGTGGCATAATATTTCATCTGATTGTAATTTGGGATATGGCAGTTTATCTGATTGTAATTTGGGATATAGTAGTTTATTTAACTATCTAATTTGTTACTACCGGACTTGTTTTCCATCTGTAACAATTTTTTTGTAATAATAATCATGTATTTCACAGACTCATACTGTTTTACACTAGCCACATCTTTATCCAACAGATAAGAGCAAAGAACAACGTTACCTGGTTGGTGACCACTTCCAGTTCTGGGTCAGTGACAGGTGGTGGCTGCACGAATGGGAAGGGAGATGGGGCCCTTGGTGGTGGTCCCTGATTGGGGCCCATGCCTCCTGGAATTGGGAACATGGTGTGCGGCAGGCTCTCCACAGGGCTCTTGAGGGCCTCGGACATCGAGGAGGGCATTGGTGAAGCCGCACGACCTGGGGTGCCAGATCTCACATATCCAGGGCCTGGACTGGGCACGTGCAGACCAGGAGCAGGTGCAGAGGGTGCAGAAGGTGTGCGGGGAAGAGTAGAAGCGCCTGCAACGGCGAAGGGTGTCGCCACACCTCCAGCGACGGGTGACTTGCCCATAGTGGGAGGTCCGATTGTCTGAGTCATGGAGGTCGTCGAAGAGGATGACTGGTACGACTGATAGGACGCCGTCGAGCTCCTGGAGGAAGAGGTAACAAGGATGTGGGTAAGTTTACTCATTTTTATGTTAGATAGAGCGAATTGTAGTTACAAGTATTGCATCGTATATCATTATCACCATCGATGAGAGCGAATACAATTTTATTTCGATGGAGATACCTCAATAGACCTCAAGGAATCTACCGCTATGTTCAGAGTCTGCACCACATGACATGCACAGTATTTTAATATAATAAAATAACATTTAACATATAATGTAATAACATTTAACATATAATGTAATAACATTTAACATATAATGTAATAACATTTAACATAAGTTCGTTCTTATTGTCACGTAAGATTATTCTAATTCAAAATATAATTTACGTCCTTTTAAAATCCGTTCTACCTTCTAACTTCTTCGTTGTCTAAGTTTATGAGTTTGATAAAATCGTTATGATACATCTTGTGTATGCTCTTGCTTGACGATATATTGATGAGAATTGATGAATGAATGAAAAGTTTATCTAACCTAAAGCTCCGATTCACATTAATATTGACACCAATAATGGATCTATTTATAAAACTTTTATCATTCATCTTTCTGTAAAATAACATAAAGTGACCCAGCTAAGCTTTTCGCATAATGTCGGATATAAAATCATTACTTTCCAAAAAAACATCCCCATTTAAAAAATAAGAACATATCGAAAATCGAATTTCATTATTACTAAATCTCCACGAGACAAGGTCAAAGTATTTTATTAAAGATTAGCAACAAATGTTTTATCCATGTGCCTACGATGTGATGCAATTAGTAATGAAGTATAGGTTTCCCTCTGTGAACTGATTTCAAGGCTTTGAAGGTATTTTGTAATAGATTGAGGAGCGATTAATGAAGGTCCTTCAATCTTCATCACGTTTACGGGAAAACCATTTATTTACTCTAGAGGAAGAGGATGCTAGCGTAACCTTCTTTGGAAAGACGCCAGCTCAAGTTTAGCAATAGTCAGTTGTTCAGCATTCTTTCTAAATATCTCAAGATGAAATTTTGGCTTCAGGTCAGTTTTGTGTAACAATGACCTATTTTTATTCAAGTACAAGATTACAAATATTCACACGAAACACAACAATTTGCTCCCAATAGTTCTTGGCTCAAAATTCAACTGAATACATTTTTGCCACCCTTTATTGATACATATAATTTTATTTCTTGTGTTTTAGTGATTAATGAACATGAAATTGTGGAAATCAATTTTCAAGTGATTGTAAGTTCATACGTTATTGATAAGAGTATATAAATCTGCCCTGCACGAAAAAAAAATCATTTCAGTAATAAAAAGGAGGCGACATTCAGCCAATTATTCTGACCGACAATAAGTCTAAAAGACGAGAGTTTGAGAATGTTTTTCTTTAATAAGGAATAAGATTTTGGCAGAGATAAAAGAAATCTCGGTATGAAAAACTTGAGAGACAAATCTTAGATATTTTATCATCATAGCGAATATTTAGCATTGTTTAGAATTGTGAGATGTGTTTTGAAAAAAGCATTCTAAAAATGAAATATTCTAATGAATGCAATAAAAAATTGTATCGTAATACCTAGTAAAATAATTTTAGAAATTCAAAAGAGATATAGATTATTTCTGATTATTATTCATCGGGAATTTGGCTCTAAATGTCGAGTAATGTGAAGGCAATTACAAAAAGCTGGAAATTTCTTTAGAAATTCAAAAACATTTTCAAGTTTCAAACCGAAACAGAGTTTTTAGGATTCCATTTACTCTGAGAGTAAAGGTGTATCTTCAATATTTGGATAATAGAATGAATAAAATGAATCAAGAATCCAATCGTCAATCGAAGATCGTCTCTGATCTAACTTCGACTGATATAAACTAGCTCTACTTATGCATAAACTCACGATGGGGCTGTCGTGTAGCTTAATTATTCTAATTCAATAGTATATTGTAAACGTCAAGTTATTAACCCGTTATACAACTTTGGTAGTTTGAGGAAGGTTTCTGTGAATAATATACTTTTATTTCTAAATTACGTCTACTATTAATGGTTTTTATGAAGGAAATATGAGAGTCACCTATATAGTACACAGGGACAAATTCATCACCTTGTCAACCAATGTCACGCGGGCTGCATAAGATTAAGGATACGGAATATTAGTATTGCTCACGATATGAAGGATTTTTCAAAAGTTTCTCGAGAGTTTAATTGTTTTAAAGGTACTATAGATAATCATACAATTAACACGACTAAGATTCCATAAAACTCCAAGGACCTGTGATATTTCTCTTCGTATATGAATCAAATTTTCATGATGTCATCATCACACTGTATACAGTTCGACAGTGCATCCGTGTATTTAAACTTCTCGAGAAAACCTTTATTATGAAAATTGATGATAGCCGAAAATACGGAATTTTAATGAATATTGTCATATATTTATAACTATATTAATATATATGCAAATTATTATAGTTACATTTATTATATACGATTGAAATTATTTGGACATTCATTAGGACTATGCGTTCTCACATTTTTTGTTAACATATTCTTTTACGCTCTGTCCAGATATAGTGAACAAAATGGCTACCATAAGAAAATTTAAAACTTTTGCAAAACAATTTTTCGCCGAAAATGAAAAAACTTTAAATTATGTGGAAGGATCTATGTAGAAAGATCTGTGTAAATTAATTTTTATAGTTATATTTGTTATATACGATTAAAGTTATTTGGATTCTCATTAGGACTACGCGATATCACATTTTTGGTTAACATATCCTTTTTGCGCTTTGTCCAGAGAAAAAATTGCCTACCATAAGAAAAATTAAAACTTTTACAAAACAATTTGTCGCTGGAAGTGAAAAAACTAAATTATGTGGAAGGATCTATGTAGAAAGATCTGTGTAAATTAATAGTTACAAAAGGAAGTTACGGATAGTCAAGTGGGCAATGCGTTCGACTTCGGTGAAGGCTATTTCGGGTTCGATTCCCTGCGAGGATCAATATGTAAGAAACTACCTAAGCTATCGAAGTTTTTCAAAAGATGTTACAATTACTAGTTACAATAAATAAACCTTGGAAAATTAAAGCAACGTAGTTCAACTTTGCTATCTTCTTGGATTTGATATATGCGCGGCCAATTTACCATCTATATTATAGAAGTTATACCAGACCACTTTATCATCATTGAATCTTTTTATCATTTATCATTGACTGTAAAGTTTGAAATTATTTTAAAACTCAAGAAACTCGGCTTCGGCTAAAGTAAACCATTTCTTAAATGTAACAATACTCTAATTAGATTATTTATATAACATCTAATTCAGAAAAATATAAAGAATTTCACACTCAAATGTCCTTTCAACGGAAGATAACGAACATTCCTTCATTCTCTTATGTTAATTTGTCTTTTTCGAATGGCGATCAGTAGCAGTCGAAGATATCCGTCAGGATTGGAAATACAGCGTTGCCTTTATGAATTTAGTACACTTTTTTACCAGAGACAGTTAAATTGAGGTGTTTAGACTACTTGAGGAAAAATCTTCCGCTCTCTCCGTTCAATTTTACCACCAATAGTACGAGATACCACCGTCTCGTCGGGCCTCTCCAGCTTGATGGAATGTGGCGCCTCTACGGTTTTTCAGCAAAACTAAGGGATGCGAAGATCAACCCAAAATAGCCTAATTCACCTCTCATATGTTACGGATTTGGATGAATTAAAATGTATTTACTTAGATTAGCAACAAGATAAGATTACCGCAGGGCTTCAGTACAAAGAACAGTACAGAACTTCAGTACAAAAGATACTATTTTTAGCAGGAATTTCTTTTCCCCTAAAGTTACGTTATCCTTCTATGCCATGGATTCAGTATTTCAAATAATGATATCGTGGAACATATTTCAGAATATATAAATATTTTTCTAGATATTTCCATCGTAATTAAATGCAAAAGAGAAATTAGCGTTCTTTCATTATTAACTGAAATGATGTATCTTTCCATTCAATTGAAATTTAAATGAATTTTTGTTATGAGCGTCTTGTATAATATAATATCTAAAAATGCTAAGAAAGTATCCGAGCAGGAAATAAATTTTATCTCGAGGCACAATTAAATTTATCTAGTCTCATCAGCTTAAAGCTATAGAACTTAAAGGTTGTGAAGTATATTCTAATAAACAATATCAGTTGAAAAACATGGCAAGAACTTTGCAAGATTATTAAAAGAAATTCCAGGATAATTGGATATACTTAGGATTTAATAAGTTACTTGTCCTAGTCATTTTCCATTCTCTAATCCACAGGTTCGCAACTTTTCTGTTCCCAATATACCAAAGGCTTCAAATTCTCGTAACCCATACCCCACAGTCAGTATAGTACGAATTATTTCTGAAGTTTGAAGTTTAATACGAATAATTCCGGTATACTTTAGAAGTGTGATATGCTCATGTATCCATTACTCCCAATAGACTTAAATACAATTATAGTATCTATTGAATTGAAGTATAGTTAAGTATATTTCGGCCGTATACACTGTTTATATTTCTCTTGGTTTTGGATTATATTTATATTTCAAATTTGATTGTCTTAAATTTTATTATAAATTTAATTGTATTGATTGGATCTTATTAATTTTCACTATATATACTCTTTGTTTCCGTATTTCGTTTCACCCCACCTCATTTGTGTTTCTTTCTTTTTTAACCTAAATTTGACAAGATCTTTCCCAACAAAACCAAATCTCTTTGTGTTCTTGTCATATTTTTCTTCTGATTCTAAATATTAATTTTGACATACGTATTGGCAATTGAGATCAGGTGGAAGAGAGGTCAACTTGGACCTAATCTTGCCTTAATAAAGATTCCGTTCTCTCATTCATCCAGCCATCCCCTGGACAATTGTCCCTCCCCCATAGGCGTAGCGATACCTAGGCTAGGAACACCTGTTCTAATCCCTGATCAAGGTGGTTTTGTTAAAATCGTAACACTTACCGCTGCACGACGACGTTCATCTCGTTGCTCGCCGTTTTGAATAGATTTTGCGCCTCCTTATGTGCGAGATCCCTGGCGTCGTAGTCGCCGATCTTCCGGATTAGGTCTCCTCTTCTTAGAGTTCCGTCTGCAGGCGATCCAACTTGCACCTGAAAACATCAAATTCACGATAAATACATAGAGAAAAACTTGACAAGTAATTATCGTTTCCAGCACAATTCTCTGTCAAGTTAGTTTTATGCCAGTTAAAAATTTCTATGGCAGTTACTTATCCCAGCAAATTATGCCAGATTATATCATGAAACTTTGTATAATTTGATTCAATGAATCTAATGAATACATACTCATATTTCAGTTTTTCAATATAAATATGCACAGCTGCTTCGGAAATTTCGATTTTTTCTACTGACTTCGATAAAATAAAATAAGGAGATAAAAACTTATTGGCAGTATTTATTCATTTTTCTTAAAGTGATTGAGACAAAACAATTACATTTTGTACATAATAATTATCTGTTACGGTTCTGATATTAAAGAACTTTAGATAAGAAGTAAGGTAAAAGTTTTATATAATATCAAATACTAGACGAGATATTTGCACATATAGTTTCTTATTAATAATTTATGTATATATTTGATGTAATGATTTCGATTTTAAAGCACTGAAATTAATTTATAATATAATAACCAAAAATAATAACATTATATTTATATATCGCAAACTTAAATTTTTATGGATTTATTTACGGTGGAATAATGAAAATAAATATAAACAAATAAGAAACTAATTGGTAAAAATCTACCATCATTAATATGCTTATAAAAGTGCGTTACTAAAAAGACTATTTAGAGAACTTATTTCACGACCTGGTAATCTATTCATTGTCATTATCACACCAGAATTTCACTATTAAATTTCTACCATTTATAGGACTTAAACCTTATGCTGCGTCGATAAGCATCTTCCAATAAAGCTTTTTTCTCCTTTTTTATTTTGGTAGAACATGCCAATGAATTAGCACTCCAAAAGGCATGGCCATAAGGAATATATCACCGCTTGAAACATAATAAGCATTCCGTAATAGTTGGCAGAGAACCAGTAAATGTTACAGGTAGACAGAGGAAAGATGGCATGGCGAATGGGACCATTAGTAAGCTAAAATTAGTACTTTGAAATATCTATCTTCGATTTGCTTGAAGAGTTATCTGTCCGAAGGTAATTAAGGAGAATTATCTCATTTTCAGACAAGTGAAAATTTAGAATTGCAATTCCTACCTAAAAGCATGATGTAATAAACAGATTGCACGGTTTTCTATATAGGACCATATACCTACTGAAGTGAATATTTTTATATATATTTTTACAACCTGCTAAAAATTTACTAGAAATAATTTCGTGTCCTCTTTACTTTTGATTTCCTTACTGTCCTAAATAATTGCCTTTCTGTTGTGTTTCTTTATATTAACTAGATCTGCAGAATCTTTTCCCAAATAGGTATATAAGTGATGGTTCACTATAGATGCACAATTTTGAGTAAAAAGTTAGTTTCCATCATTAATGAGGCCGATAATTATTTGAAGATATTATAATATAATTAACATAATTTTTACTGTTATATATAAATTTTCATAGCCATTATCTTCCGAAATTACTCATTAGAATTAAATCTAATAGTTATAAACTCGTAGCAGTTCCTAAAAGTAACCTTATTTATCTTACCAAAAAAATGTTGGCTATGATACTTAATTTTTAGAATACTTTTCTAACATCTTTTCACTGCAAAAATGATGTGTTAGAATTTGAGAAAATAGAAAAATATATGTATCAGTAGCAATAGAACAAGAAAATAAGTCAGATGCAAAGAAGAGAATTAGTAGGATACTTTATCTCTGTTACATGAGCACTTCGTATCTTTGTTGTCAAATATCAATGGAAGCTAATGATTGGAACTAGAGACTGATAAAATAAATTTATATTATAAAATATAATTTATTTTTAGCTATAATTATTTACGAATATCAAGCCTAAAAAAAAACTGTTACAAATTTAGGATGGCTGTAATAACCTGAGTAATCTGATGGGAAAAAGGAAGTCTATTAGTCGCTCCTAAAAGTAAAACGGTTAATTTACCTCGACTTGATGTGCTAAATAAAGTAATGGTTAATTATGTATTGGATGATAAAGAATTGTATACCTTTTTAAGAAATAAAAATGAGGGTAGAGGTGACGCGATTTTGATATGATAATGTTATAAGGAAGAATATTAGTATAGATTAGAAAATACAAGAAAAGGGAACATAGAGAGTAGCATACTGATTGAAATGCTGGAAAAAAGCTAATGTCCAAAAAGAGACTGCCGATGTAGAGGTTTGCTTGTATCAAAACCGAACTTAAAATTGTATGAACTAATTTGTATTAAATAAGACTTATCTAACCTATCAAAGTATTCTTAGAACCCTTATGGGTTTTACATATTTTATCTATTCTCATCTCCTGTTAGTTTCACTTAGTTATTAATTTAGGACATGTTTTGCTTTATATAGTTTGATATTCATGATATTTCTAGTTAAATAAGCTGAGTATGGCGATAGAATGAACTACAGAAAAAACAACCTTAAAAAAATCTGAGTAAGTTCTCCGTATTCTGCTAGAATGTTTGAATTCTATATTATACAAAGAACGCTGGTTTACCTCGTGCTAAAATACATTGCCTGTTATTAGACGGTTATTATCTAAAATCGAAAAAATTACCAATATGTTCTTTTGATCAAGATAACCGTTTATAGTAATGTCCGATTTTTTTCTAAAATATACAACTTTTTAGAACTTAATCGATCTAAATAAACAGATACAATATCATAAACAGGTCTATTCCTCCAAGGGGTAATTTTAAGGACAAAAAATAGTAACGAAGATATCACAATAACTTGGTGATCGACTTTTTCGTACAAACCCAAGCCTAATCGCACTAATACCTCTCTTACTTACAAGAACAAAATGTAAATACACATCGATGGAATCACCTCGTTCGCAAATCAAATACTCGATACTTCCACGGCAGTTCTGCGGTGGTGCGGAACCTAATCAAGCTCCCCTCCAAGCAGAGAACAGAGGAATCTCGTGAAAATGAGTCTGGTATCGAAACGTGCCAAAAATAACACTAAATGTTTCGCGATTGAGCGGATGGCGGGATTCCTTCCCTATGGCTCATCCGTTCTTGCCGAGTAATCACCGGATATCTCGAACTCACCTCTCTGAAAGAAGTTTTAGCACCGAATCACTTGGACAATCCCCGTACTCTCCTCAGATCCGATCACTCTTCGACTGTGGCTTTCTCCACCAATCTTTGTCTCCTATTCTGGGCCATTTTATTTATATCTCCCCATTCTGATACAATGCCAATCAACCCCTACTATTATTTAAACGCCTACATCATCGCCTGCGTCGCAATATTCATTCTTTTATTGCCCAATTATTTTTTTAAATATTTTTTATTCGATATTGAGGTTAAAGGAACGAGGGAGGCACTTTTGTACGAATTCCTTCATTATCGCATGCGATCAATCGGCAGTCGATCGGCGACGAAATCGATTCTGTCGCGATACTTATATCGCAAGTGTGTGTGGTTGACCAATCGATTCGATAGGTGTCTCGTATGTATTGTGGCGAAAAAAATCGTGATATTCTGTCTGTCTATTCAGTATTCTTGTAACATTTTCTATAGTGTTGATTGAAAATAGTTTAGTGACTTAATCGAAAATAGCGTAACCTTGATTTATTTTTATCTTAACTGTGTGAGGTCTATCAATTTAATTTGGTCTATTTTAAGTATGCTGCCAAGGTAAAAAGTTTATGGGGTATATACTCGTATAAACAGCTTTCTGTAACTACTGGTGATTAATCCATGAATTTCAAAGATGACAGGTAATAATCGGTTAAAATACTATGAGATGCTGTATCTAAATGATTCATTAGGCTAATTCATTCTGGGACTGAGAGAATGGCACTCAGCTAAGTATTCAATATTAAGCATTATGTAAGGTATATTGATATCTGTAATATATCACGTACTGATACATAACATGTCACCTAGAGTTATCTTATTATATTATCTTTATTTAAAATGAAATTTCGTTGACAGTAGTTGCCAGCTGTTTCCTTACTTTGTTCGTAAAAGTAAGAATTATTATCTCTAAGAAAACATAAAAATTATGACTATTGTTCTCAATACTATAATTATATTTATTTTCTCGCAAATTTTATTATTCGATAAACAGTGCGAAGCAACTTCTGTGGCGCTCTAATAATTAAATACTGTCTTTGTAATGCTCATATCTATTACGAAAAACGTTTATAATACAAAAATAAGGACTTAAGTAATATTACTGCAAAATATCAACATATGTAGTCACTGATATCTTTCTACATTCTTTTTCAGAGAGGATCTCGTATTATTGATAATTTATTTGATATATCTATCCCTTCCACTATTTTAAAAATATGCATCCAAAGATCGTAATTCCAAATTTCCCTCATAGATTTACATTTACATTCTTGAGGATTCATTTTAAGGAACTAATGTCCGAAAATATTCCTATAGGCCTATTTAGTGAGCTCCGAGCATTGAAAATCTCCACTGTCTTATATTTTTACACTTAAAAAAATACAATCAAATTTCTACATATGGTAGTAATCGAAGTCATGCCATCGCGTTCAGCATCGCAAAATTGATAATGTGAAGATGTTTCGAACTTCTCAGAATCCATACTGTATAATCAGGAACAGAAAACAGTTTAAAACCGCGAGAAAGAATTCACTTTCGATTCTAAGGTGTTGTGAATGTAAAATAAGTAATCTCTTACCAAAAGTAGTGTTTTACATTGTGCGAAAACAGATTCGGCGCAGATTCTCAAGCACAAATGTATCCTAGGCTCCATTCAGCTTGCATCCCTTATCGCTTGGAATGGTCGTTGACAAAGTATTTCGAAAGATTCAGTCACATAATAGGAATGCTCTTGGGTTAAGTCTATATCGGATTTTGGCTATTGATCCGAAGTTGCGAAATAGCGAAATGTGGTGTGAAAGGAGGTCATAGGGCCGCGCAATTGGAACTGGCGGACAAAATGCATTCCACTCGATATTCCACCGGAAGTGCATTCCTCCCACAGATGCCAGTACGGACGAGTGCTTCCAAAAATGCAGCGAAACTTTTGCAATTCATTGTTCCATCATGCCAGAAAGGAACTCTGGAGGGTGATTTATGTGTTTATTTACAAATGCATATCTGAGATTCTTCTTTCCTTGTCAAATAGTCAGCTTCTAACTCACGATAAGGAAGAGAATATAGAGTCTACGAAGGTCTCAAAATTATCTATAGCCTTCAAACAATTTTCTCTCTTGGAAATGTTGCAAATTATCTATGAAAATAGTCTCCAATTTTACTAAAAAAATGAATTATGATATATATTACAATCTATATAATAAATATGATATAAACAAAGAAGATTAAATGAATCTTCCACATAAAAGTATAGTTTAGATGCAACATTAATTTAGCAGAATTAGGTATGGTCGTGTATTTTCTGATTACGCTTTATAATTAAGAAGGCAAATTAATTTGTTTTATTAACAAATATCATGCGAAAAGAAAGCTTTCATCTATTGTCTTTTATTCTTTAACGTAATGAACGTAAACGATAGTCTATGAAGTCAAGGTCATCGACTGGTACTCTTGGACTTCCGCTTTCTGAGTTGTAAAATTTGTTCGAAAATATGAATTTCTCAAAAGAAAAGATAATTCTTCGAGTACAAACATACATACGAACCTGACTACATTCCTTCTCTATACTTTTCAGAATCCGCAAGGTGCCAGCAGGAGGAAATGAGCGGATCCAGAAGTAAATTTAATAGTTGTAAAATGTAAAATGTGGTAATGCATTAAATTTATTCCCGTTTAATTCTGAACAGTATACAAGTGGAAAGGTCGTACAAATGATAATTCATCGAATTTCTCCTGATGCTGGTAGAGCCAACAATATATAAAACTTATTATTACTATAATCGGATAGTTCTCTTCGTACCTCTTATTTAAATACTAGTGAATTTTCTGCCACAATGACGGAACTATAGTATCTTATAAAAATATAAAACTACATCTGATCATTCTGAGCATTCATCTGATCATTCAGGATAATAAAAAATAAGATTGATCGCTCTCCAACTTTAATATCGATCATGATTGAAACTGTAGCAATAAATATAAACGGAAAGTCTAAAAATGACTCGATAACCTTTTCTCAGATTCTAATGCAATACATAGGAAAATTTTGAAATAACATCGAACCATCATCTTTTTACGAATAAGTATTCAAAAGTTCTCCCTTTTTATCCCTACTCCAATAAATATCTTGATGTAAATGGAATACCATTTTCTTCTGAAATTTTCTAGCATTGTATCCTATAAAATAGCGTCGACAAAAGAGATCGATGTTAAAAAAATATCGAGTAAATATAATAATAATAAACAATATTGAGTTTATATTGGTACCTTAGTTATATTTCAATGTCAAATTTTTCATGTTCTTAATAAATAAAACATTTATTATGTGAAATGTTTCACAAAATCCAATATAAACCATATACTGAGCAAGAAATTACATTATTTATAAACATATATGGCTACATTTCAATTTCCGAAATTTACTAAAGCTTTCCTTGCCATGAAATGTCGACTCTCCTTCCCCGTAAATTTCATACGTCCTATCTTTCCCATATGTTCGTACTGGCAATCAATTTCAATAATCGCATTATTATACTCATATAATCGCCTTAATTGCTTAATTTCGTTTCGCACACTACATGGAAGATTATTGACTTATTTATTTTGCATCCTGGTTTCATCAGTGGTGATGATTGCCAAGGTTATATTTCATTCTGAACGCTTGCTTTGAAATATATCTGTCAGTAAAGTATTTATGCAGAAGGTCGGTTAGAACATCAACCCCTCCACAATTGGCTGTCAAAAGCCTTGACGAATAGATGATGCTCACCAGACAAGATGAGAGATGCCTTTAAATTTCTCATCGATTCAGGATACTAGAAAAACGTTCCCGTAAGTGCAGTTAAGTCCTAGAATCCATATCCATCCATATCATTTAATAAATAAAAGGCCTTCAGACCTTCCGCGGTCTTCGAGATGGCATACTTTCTTCTCCTTTACGTAAAATCGGAGGTGCTACAAGTCGTTTCTGTAGGTTATTTGAGAAGCAAACGACAATATTTTTCTGTCACCGTTTATTTCTATCACCAGTTTTCGCTTATCGCCTTCGATTTCCATCATATCTAAGAGAAAGTATTAATAAGTTAAAATCTCCCGTTTTCTGTCATATGAGTGAAAGGATCGTACACTTCTTTGATTAATTGTAGGATATAAAAGACTCCTCTCCATATAAGCCGCGTATTTCTGAGATACTTAACATTCCAATTGCAGCTGGTTTGTAAATTATGAAAGAATTCAATGTATCAGAAGATTTAATTCTTAATTAAAGAAGGTAGAAAATAAGAAACATTTTCTGCAGATGTAAAGCAAAATTATTGTCAATCAAGTCTAAAACTGTTCATAAGATTTTCCCTTAAATCATTACTATGAGCTTCTCATGATTTATAGTTTAAGGGAAATTCTTGAATATTTTAAAACCTTCATTAATCTTTTTCCTTTCAAAAAATTCTAATAATTGTAATGAGATTTAAATGACAGTAAACATTACAATTTCAAATATGAGATAGTAATCATTTAGAGAAAGATATTTATGGATAAAATATATATAAATACATAAGGGAATAATCAACAAGTTCTGGAGAGCCTGATTAATTTGGAAGCAGTTTAAAATCGAAAAAATCTGCGACAAATGACGATAACACTTTTAAGATCAAAGCCTAGCCAGATCGTGACCTATATCACGTGATGAATATAATAATATTTTTGTAATAAAAAATTAATTCTGTAATCATAGGTTACCAACTTCTAATTTAATTCTTCCATTGAAAACAGAATCGGATAAAAGTATTGTTCGATAAAATTTACCTCATTTGCGATTATATGGAAGTGACAACATAATGAAAAATGAGTATTTAAGTAGTACTTCTCCAAAAATTTATTTTAAACAAAAAATCCCAGTGTCAGCCAAGGACGTAATCATCAGACGCCGGTTGTTATGTTTGTGAAATAAATTTTGTAGAAAAAGTAATATTCTCGAGTTTCCTTTTTCATTATACATTTCCGAAGAGTCATTCTGTGAGGTTCAGGTATAAGTTCTACATTTCCATCTAAGCCAGATGCGTATACTATAAGTTTCCGAAAAATTCAAATTCCTTCACATATTTTAGATTGAAAAGAGGATACAACCGTCCCTTATGTCACACGATACAAGTCAAGGATATGGCACGTGTATCTTCATCGATATAAAACCCACATTCAGATTCCCGCGAGATATTTACGGATTCCCGCCTCGGATTCCTATTCGATAGACACCTTCCGACGGAACATAAACACTCCCTCGCAACCGGAAGGACTCAAGACATGGGCTTCCGAAAGCCGGTCAATGGTGTAAGACAGCCGGCGGAGAGCAGTTGACTCATTAAATGCCCGGTTCCCCTTAAGGGCGCGCCTAGCAGAGTGTTTACCAGACGTCCGGGGAATCCCAACGAGGCGTTGTCAAAAAGGGAAAAAAAGTAAATGTCAAAACTGCTTGAATCTGGGCCAATGGAGGGAATCTATTAATAAAGCAGCGGAGGGCGCGACTCTCTGTGGAGAAAGGCGGCAGTCGCGAGATGGCTTTGGCAGGATGCAGTTACGATGCTGGTGGAGACAGTCGATCAAACGCCGTCGAACAGGGATTGGATTGTTTTTCGAGCTGGTTCTTTTGTTTCCACCTGAATGAATTCAGTAGGCGGTTTGTTTACTCTGTTGCTCCTTCTATCTATTGGGTACGAAGCGTTTTCAACACTAAGGGATCCAGCCTTAGGGATTTTAGGTATCCAATCACGGTTGTAACCATCGTGTGAAAAGAATAGATAGAAAAGTAAAGCTTTCGTTTCTTAGGTTTAAGGAATTCCGATAATCTCACTGAGATTCTCTAATGAAAAACATGAAATTTATTGATTTAAAAGTAAAATATTCTAAATACTGCAAATGGCTGAGAATTTTTATTAGAAAATTTCTATAGATTTACGAAGTTGTCTCTGTTTTGATACCTGCTTCGCCTTTATTCAATTTACACTAATTTGATCAATATATGTGTTTTTACGTTCATGATTCCTATGTTCTATAAAACTGACTTGGATTTTCGGTTGCACCATAGCAATTTAAAGTGATTCGAGCGATCGCCTGAAATGAAAATATACCTATCGAGCTAAATAATTTGTTATCGTTATTACTGTGAACTCCGCCTTGCAAATGTTCGTATTATGTGCTATGTATGTACAATTTATGAAATGAAAAAAGGCAAATAAAGGTGGGAAATAACGAAACATTGTAGGAATTTTTCGTTAGTTGATGGATTTTGAAATCGAATTATTCCGGTATCTTTCCTTATTTTGCATTCAAAAAATTTTATATTTTATTTCTTTTCGATTATTTTAATCCTTAGCGAATAGTGATCAGTTTAGATATTTTTCCATTTGTTTTATCCGTTTAACTTAGCATATAATGATTTATTTTTATTTGAATCTCAAAAAATCTTTTAGGAATCAATATTACCTTTATAGTTATGACCTAATAGTGAGAAAAACTATTTCGATCTTTCACATCAAATTCATTGATATTGGTTTTTATTAATTAATTTAACAAATTTTTATCGAGAATGACTCGAGAGCATAATAAGATAACGAATGGAATCTAAGCAATGAAAGTTATTGTTATGAATTTACAAAAAAAATTTCTTTGAACTGTATCTTCTTCTGAGATATTTAATGAAAACCTATACTACGCATCTGATAATACAATGGTTGTTGTTAAATACATTATTGTACTATTACCTCTTGAATTTAGGACTTAAATTTAGGATTTAGTGCTTAAACCACGTACCATTTTTCCCTTAATCCCAGTGTATGGAATTTTAATTGACACCATATCAGTTTATATTAGTTTCTGTTAACCTGGTGATGATGCAGAGGCAACGAAACCAACACGTTTTTCATTTAAGTTACGGAAATATATCAGTTTCCACTTCATTATTCTTTATGGATAACTTTTGGTGAATTTAAAGGAAAAAGAAGAATTAATTCATTCACATATAAAATACATCGAATTAATTAATTCGCAATCATACTGAGGAAGGGTGAAAGCAAAGCTTTGCGTACAAATTAATTTTAATAGTGGTAATTGGCTTCCCTTGATATATCCATTATACTTTCATAGCTGTATTTGTTATGTTAAGATCAATAAATTTTCTAGCCTTGTGATCCCTAATCAATAACCGAGGATCCATCAACTGAATATGAAAGATACATGTAGTACTCAAAGCACCGCAGTATGATTTCTCTGGCTTAGAATGGAGTACGAGTACGATAAAAGACTGAAATGGAGATCTTAAAGCGAAAAGGAAGATTTTATGCGTTTCTGGCTACTTCAAAGATTTGGCATTATATTGGGATATCATACTTCGCATACTCTTTCAGAAGTTGGATTATTTTACTGAGCTCGTGTGTGGGAAACTTTATTTTTCTCCAAATACACCAAACTGAGGGATAGCATCATAGCGAAGAATTCAGCACAGATGCGCATACTAAAAGTAATCTGAGAAAACACTCACGAGCGTAGCTAAATATAGTGCCGAAAACATTCACATCATGAATTTAAAGACTTTGCGCTGGTCTGCAATCATTTTCCGGTGTTCCAGTTTAAGTCATGGCCTACTATTCATAGTTATGTTCTGTATGATATGCCTAATGATTATTTTATGATAATAAAATTTTTTCTAAATGCCTCAAATATTCAGCAAAATCAACGAATTTGAGATTTAATTAAAATTTTAAATCTTTCATTCATGATTAAAGCGATGGAGAAACTTGCGTCAGTAATATTGTGATTTCCGACACAAAAGTTTAATAAGTCATTAAAAATGTTATGATTCTGTTCATCGTTTCTTAACTCGTCATTTAAGAAGTGAAAAGGTCAAAGTAAACGAAGTATGAAGCTAAAAGTTATAATACAAAGATCTAGGAAAAGATATAAATATATTCTTCTTTATATTTCTATAAATATTGTTCAAAAATATCAAACAAACATTATATGCGCATCTCTTGACGAAATCAATTGTGGTTCGTACCTTTTGATAGAGACTAAAATAAAAGTCTAATTCATTAAGCATTGGTTCATTTTAAATTTAAACTATTCTTTCATCTATGATATTAACTTTTCGATAAGTCTCAGTAGTACAAACTCTATATGATCGGCAATAAGTCTAATTTAAAATTATTTACTTTTTGTAACTATTATAATCTCAGGTTTAATATATGCAGTTGCTTCTCATATTGGCATAGATATCAAATCCTTGCATGACAGATATCCAAATGACTCTTAAAGAGGAATTTATAACTTTGTCAAAAATTTAAAACTTTTAAGGAGTTGAAGAAGTAACGCTTCTTTCTTAGTTTAAAGTATATAGTTAAAATAGTTTAAAGTATATTTACTTCTTAAAATTTTATCATAAACAAACTAACAGATTATTCGTTTCGTCATCTCATCCGTCGAAGTTAATTAGGAAGCTAACATTAAGCTTAATCAAGATTAAAGTGAAACACTCTTACCACTTTCCTAGGTTTCAAGTTTTATTGGCCATGATGAATATCACTTTAACCATTTCCAAGCTGAACCTACAAGCGGAGTGGATAATTTTGCCAACGCACTAGACACGGTAATTTTCCACTCATACTCTCTCCCAAACATGAAGTCTGGGAAATGGCCAAAAACCGAGCTAATAGGTGAAATATATTTGTCTACCATAAATGAAGCCCTGAAATATCTTTTCTCCTTCAAAAGGAGACATTTCTGCCTTTCTTTCACTCCTAGAATCATATTTAAAAGTTAATTTTTTCGGTAATACGTAACGCTATTATGAGAATCTGTAAAAAGCAAAGTTATAGATGAAATTACCTTACAGATAAACAGATTTACGGCACATCATCTCGTTCAAATGATAACAAACGACATCCTCACCCTATCAATAGAAGAAGAAATTTGAAAGTTTTTCCTTTTAGAAAAATGAAAGCAAAGCAAATAGTTGGCACGATTTCTACATTTAGTTCACATAGCATTTTCGGATCATAATTTTCTTTAGGGTATTTTCATGAACCAAACAATCAAAAATATAAATGTTTGAAGTTGTGTTTAAAGAAATTCTAAAAACCTACTGAAATTTAGTTAAGGTCTAATAGTTTACATTAATAATTATATGTTACCTTGATCCAAAACGATCATGAGATACTGTTGATCATTCAACATTTTCTCACGACTTTTCTCATCGACACTAAGTCGAACAATATGATCTTCAAATATTAATGTTATTAAATATATGGATGAGTTTATAATTATTTTCATATATCTAATTTAATAGCTAAAGGACCTCCGTCTTCCTTTTCTATCAATTTAAGTTTTAATGAAGTCCGATGCATTGTAACTAATTAAATTGATCTGCTTGCACAAGATTAGCAATTCAAGCTCTTATATTCCAAACAGTAAATTACGCTGAATCACTTGATGATAGTTTTTTTCGAAATTATTGAAGTAAGGGAATTGAGGTCAACTGATTAGTAAATAAGGATCATAAGAGGAGAAAAATATAGAAAAGATAAATTGGTCCATTGAAGTAGAGCAGGATAGGTAAGAAGAAAACGATGGCCTCTTTAAGATTTTCAAGGTCAGATTGAAAAAAATTTAATTTCAATAATCTCAAATAATTTCATATGCTCTTCTATTCTCATTTT